>OX459042.1:7920439-9355454 GCA_949775005.1 Orthosia gothica
TTTTGTAGAGTTCGCTTTTTTTATATTGATATTCATTTGTTATCGTAAAACAAGTATTGCAGATGCAGCATTTGCATTCTTTTCCTTCTTTAGATGGAAATGGTGGTGCTACACATTCACATGAGTCAAGGCAAATGCAATTCTTGTTCTTAGTATGGTTTTTATTTGGCTTCTGTTTTTTACATCTACACTTATCCAAAGGAACAAATGTTTGCTCATTTGGTTTCATAAAATGAGTATTGCATTTGCAGCATTTGCATTCTTTGCCTTTTTTACATGGAAAATCTTTTGGTTCCAGATCAGGAGAATTACATTTGCAACACTTCTGGTATTGTTGCTGAGAAGTATTGCATTTACAACACTTGCATTTTTTGCCTTTTTTACATGGAAACACATTTGGTTCCAGAACAGGAGAATTAAATTTTTGATCTTGTTCCCGAGAAGTATTGCATTTACAACACTTGCATTTTTTGCCTTTCTTACATGGAAATTCATTTGGTTCCAGCCTAGGAGTATTACATTTGCAACACTTCTGATCTTGCTCCCGAGAAGTGTTGCGTATTTCGTTCGGTGGTCTATCACGAGTTACTCGAGAAGCAAGTCGTTTAAATAAAGTTACTGATTTGGTTTTCAAATTAGTGTTAGTGGGCACACATTTAAAGGAAGGTAATGGTGGTGGTGCTTCACATTCACATGACTGAAAGCATTTGCAGTTCTTGTTTTTTTTTTTTTTTTTATTTGTTTTCTGTGTTTTACATCTACACTTATCTACAGTAACATTTTTTTGTTCATTTGATTTACATCTACACTTATCCACAGTAACATTTTTTTGTTCATTTGATACCAGCCCAGGCGCATTACAATTGCAACACTTCTGATCTTGTTCCCGAGAAGTATTGCATTTACAACATTTGCATTTTTTGCCTTTCTTACAAGGAAATTCACTTGGTTCAAGAGCAGGAGTATTGATAACGTGGCATTTGCAACATTCTTTTTGCCTTTGATACTCATTTGGTTTCATAAAATTTGTATTGCATTTGCATTCTTTACCTTTCTTACAAGGAAACTCATTTGTTGTTTTAACTGTTGAAGGTTTGCATGTGAACGATGGCGGCGTGAGTTTAGAAATAAATTCTTCTTTGGTTTTTGATTTAGTGTGAGTGGACACACATTTCGTGGATGGTTCTGATTTTTCAGGCGGTCTTTTAAAGGAAGATGCTTTTTTATAAGCTTTTATTATGTTTAAGCTGAACTTTTTTTTAGGTTTAGGCTGACGAAGTCTTCCCTTTTTTTCAAGTTTTAGGGTACAAAAACATCTTCTAAATAAAGGTGTACCTATTCCTTTGGAATAAGTTTTTTTGACTTCGGATTGTGATTGAATATCCCGAGGGTAGTATTTGTTGCCATAAGAGGACATACTTTTATTACTTATTGATCTTGTCATTGTTCCTTTCTTAGCCCTCTTCTTGCGCAAATAGTGCCTCTCATCTGAGGACATACTGTTGGTACTTATTGATCTTTTAACTCTTCCTCTCCTAGTACTCCGCCTCTTCCTCTCATCTTTTTTGACAATGTTATTAACTTTAGGATCACGTGTTAACTTCGATGAATTTTCTTTGAAGAATTCTATATCAAAATTGAAACTAGACCCCATACGTACTACTTGTCGCTTAGGTTTAATATCATATTTGACTCCGGCTTGTCGATAAGAACTAGTATCATGTTGGAATTGATCATCATTTCGCATACTCGCCTTAACTTTTCTCCGTCTTGGAGAGAAAGATCTGGCTTTTCTTCGATGTCTATATTTTCTATCATCTGATGAGCTAGAAACTGACCGCATACTAGCATCACTATATCTTGAAGTCATAACATTTCTTCGACGTGGAGTGGAAGATCTGGTTTGTATACTTCTTGGTCTATATTTTCTTCCTTCATATGTAGAGGAAGAAAATGATCGGTTACTATAGATAGTACCAACTTTTTTTGACTGCATCCTTCTTTTTATTCTTTTTAAACACTCGTATGGATCACATTCACCAGGCACACAAAAGCCAGGTTCACATTCGTAAGGTAAAAGTTTTGTGCTAGTATAAAATATAGCTTGATTTCTAGCCTGCTTATTTTTATCAGCGCTGCAAATCGAGAACTGCATTGCCTGAGATTTTTCTGGGGATTTTAACCTTCGTGTTTTTAAATCACTCACACATTCAAAGGGGCTTTCATGGTTTTCTGTGTTACAGCGCAACTGTAATGTACAGAAACATCGTTTCAAAAATGGGCCTACAGTTCCAGACATTGCAGAGCGCATTGATGGTCTCAAAGCTTGGGAATGTATATCGCGATTTGACCTGTAGCGCTGTGCTTTCTTGTTTCTATAAGAAGTTGAATGTCTTTCTGTAGCTCTGCTACTGGTTTTTTTAGGCTTGGAATAATGTTTTATTGGCTTCGAAGTTACAACAGGGCCGCTGTGTAATTTATCTTTGGAAAATTCCATCTCGAAATCAAAAGTTGATCCTATTTTCACTGCCTGTTTTGTCGGTTTCTCAACAACGGAGCTTCTAGATTCTGGACTTCTCTCTCTGTGTGGTCTTCTCTCCCTATGTGGTCGTATCTCTCTATGTAGTCTTCTCTCCCTATGTGGCCATCTATCTCTATGAGATCTACTCTCTCCATATGTTTTTTTTTCTCTATAATGAGTATAAGCATCTCTTGTCTTCATTTGGTTTTTGCGATGCATATAAGATTGCGCTTCGCTATCTCGGTATGAAGAAACTGCCATATTTGAAGTCGATCTTGTTCCACGTGCATCGGTCAACGTTCCTGATGAATACATGAGTCGTTTATTAATAAGTTTTAAGCAATCATACGGATCGCACTCGCCAGGCACACAAATACCAGGTTCACATTCATAAGGTTCTAATTTATAGGGAAATAATTGCCGCCTTTTCATTATATTTCGCTTCGGCTTTATCGCGACGACGATACTTTCCTTCGTCTTTTTCGACGCCACAATACTTTCCTTCGTCTTTTTCGGGGCCACAATACTTTCCTTCGTCTTTTTCGACGCCACAATACTTTCCGTCATCTTTTCCGGTGTCACAATACTTTCCTTGGTCTTTTCCAACGTCGTAATACTTTTATTGTGTAAAGTTGCTACCTCTTTTATGAATGGAGTACATGTGCATTCATTTTTTTTATTAGTCTTATCACATAAGCATTTAATTTTATTGCCCTTATCACATAAGCATTTAAGATTTGGAATATTTTTTTTTTGTGTTTGGTTATCACTTTGTTTTTGTATCGTTTTGGTATCAGTCTCGGCTTTGATATCGGCTTTGGACAAAGCTTTGGATTTAACTATAGACGCAGCCGTTTTGGTCTCAGTCTTAGTTTTGGACACAGCTTTGGATTTGATATCAGCTTTGGAAACAGCTTTGGATTTGACTACAGACTCAGCCGTTTTGGTCTCAGTCTTGGTTTTGGACACAGCTTTGGATTTGGCTTTAGACTTTTGAAGTTTTAGTGTACAAAAACACCGTTTTAATATTGGACCAAAACCGATGTCTCTACTTTTTATTCGGTCCATCTGAGATTCACGACTTATTGACGGAAATCGTCTTCCTCTTAACCCCCTATCTCTGATCCTGACCCTACGATATGCACCATGTCCCCTATCTCTCATAGATACCGGCTGATATCTTTTAACAACAGGAGCAGCCACTGGTACTTTGAGATTATTAGGACTCTTGTCTTTATAAAATTCTACACTTAAACTGAAGTTGGAACCAATTCTAACGGCTTGTCTCTGCGGTGACGCTGGCACCACAAATTTTTCTTGGAGAATACTGTCACTAAGAGCATAGTTTCGTCTTCTGCCTCTTACTCGACGCCGAGCTGACCTAGATTGTGTAATTTTAGTTTTTGGCCAAGCTGATCTAAGCCGAGTATAAGTATCTCTTGTCCTCATTTGTTTTTTGCGTTGTATATAAGATTGCACTTCACTGTCTTGGAGTGTAGACACTGCCATAATTGAAGTCGATCGCGTTCCACGTCGATCGGTCGACGTTCCTGATGAGTACATAAGTCGTTTATTAATAAGTTTTAAGCACTCCCACGGATCGCACTCGCCAGGCACACAAATACCAGGTTCACATTCATAAGGTTCTAATTTATAGGGAAATGCTTTCCGCCTTTTCATGATATTTCGCTTCGGTTTTATCGCTGCGACGATACTTTCCTTCGGTTTTATCGCTGCGACGATACTTTCCTTCGGTATTATCGCTGCGACGATACTTTCCTTCGTCTTTTTCGACGCCAAAATACTTTTCTTCGACTTTTTCGACGCCAAAATACTTTTCTTCGTCTTTTTCGACGCCAAAATACTTGCCATCGTCTTTTTCGACGCCACAACACTTTTATTGTGTAAAGTTGCAACCTCTTTTATGGGACCAGTGCATGTGCATTCATTTTTTTTAATAGGCTGATCACATATGCATTTAAGATTTGGAATGGTATTTTTTTGTGTTTGGTTATCAGTTTGTTTTTGCATCGTTTTGGTATCAGTCTCGGCTTTGATATCGGCTTTGGACAAAGCTTTGGATTTAACTATAGACGCAGCCGTTTTGGTCTCAGTCTTGGTTTTGGACACAGCTTTGGATTTGATATCGGCTTTGGAAACAGCTTTGGATTTGACTACAGACTCAGTCTTTATGGTCTTAGTCTTGGTTTTGGATACAGCTTTGGATTTGGCTTTAGACTTTTGAAGTTTTAGAGTACAAAAACACCGTCTTAATATTGGACCCAAACCTATGTCTCTACTTTTTATTCGGTCCATCTGAGAGTCACGACTTATTGATGGAAATCGTCTTCCTCTTAACCCCCTATCTCTGGTTCTTATCCTACGATATGAACCATGTCCTCTATCTCTCATAGATACTGGTCGATACCTTTTAATGACAGGTGCAGCTACTTGTACTTCGAGATTTTGATTAGGACTCTTGTCTTTATAAAATTCTATATTGAAACTGAAGTTTGAACCAATTTTAACGGCTTGTCTCTGTGGTGGCACTGGTATCACAATTTTTTCTTGAGGAACACTTTCTCTTGAAGCATAGTCTCGTCTTCTTCCTCTTGCACGCCGACCTGGCCTTAATTGTGTAGTTTTTGTTTTTGGCCAAGCTGATCTATATTGTGTCATTCTTGCTCTTGATGGATTAGATGACGTAAAATACGATGATGTTGATCTGGTTCTTGGTCCTTCAGTGCCAGTATTTTTTTCTTTTGCTAATCTTTTTCTAATTAATTTTATACATTCATAAGGATCACAATTACCTGGTTCACATACACCAGGTTCACATTCATATGGTAAAAGACCTGATAATCGTCCCTTTGTTTGTGGTAGGACACGTGCCCGACGTGTTTGTGTCATAGCAACACTAGTAGCTCTTTCGTGTCCCACGCCACCATCGTTGATACGGTGTCTTGTAGAACCGGACAACAATTTAAGCGTACAGAAACAGCGCTTCAACTTTGACGGCGGTCGTCTTGCCCCAGTTGCTGCGTCAACATTATATCCCTGTAACTTTGCGTTTCGTTTGAGGAACCCACTTGTCATTGTGGATTGACCCCGTTGAAATATACCTATTTGTGAATCATCATCACGACTCGATGTTCTACTTTGTGACGAGCCTTCTCTCATCCTCTTTTGGGCGTAAACATTTTTCGAAACTTTTTTAAATTCTTTCGGTGCCTTGTGGACAAAAACTTCCGGCGGCTGCCTATCAGAATCATTATATGGATTTGTCTTATCTTTATAAAATTCAATGTTAAAGCTAAACGTGGAACCGATTTTGACTGCTTGTCTCGATGGTTTTGCTACTTGCCTGTCCTGTCCTTGCCTGTTGACTGTGTCTATAGATATTACAGAAGGCTCAGATCTAATTGACGTGTAGCTAGATCTATATTGTTTTGGTCTTATATTTCTTGCTTGTATTCGCTTCATTCTTCGTTTTTTACTTGACGTCATGCTTGAGCTAGACGTGCTAGATACCATTGAGTCTGTTCCAAAATCTTTAGAATGTTTATTCCTTTTTTTTATCAACTCCAAACAGTTAGATGGGTCACATTCGTCGCATGTAGGTCCACATTTATGTTTTCTCTTTGTATTTTGACCTTTTTCACTTGTTCTAAAAACAGGGCCTTTATCTCCTAATTTAGGAGGTGTCGATGTACCTTGAGTAATACTTCGTAACTCAAATTCTTTTTGCTGCCTCCCTTTTTTTTGTAATTTTAATGTGCAGAAACATCTTTTTAGCATTGGTGTAACACTAGAAGCTCTATGACGCATTTGTTTTATCATCGATTGGGTTTCTCTTTGGTGTCTGCCACCACTATACTTAGTACCCCTATCCATACCACGTCTGTGATAGGTTGTAGAAGATCTAGATAAAGTGTGGCGTCTTGGTACTTTTACAACTGTTTCTGTTGTAGGAGATGCGCTCGATTTTGTAATGCCTTTAGAGAATTCTATATCAAAACTAAAAGTTGAACTAACTTTGACTGCTTGCCTTCGTGGCGGTGCAGAACCTCGGGGTAACGTTTGGTATTTTAAACCCTGACGGGAAGGGGCAGATTTTAATGTCGCACCGTGGCCTCTTGTACGATATTTCGGTTCACGAGCTACGTCTGATTGAAGTCTTTTTGAACGTGAGCTGGTTGACGAAGTCCCACTGGCACTGCTTCTTGATCTGCTGTCAGTGGCAGACATTTTTGAAACTTTTCTCATCAATCGCTTCATTATCAACTTTTGGCATTCGTATGGGTCACATTCGCCTGGTATACAAATTCCTGGCTCACACTCGTAATCTAATAACTTCCTCTTATGACGAGCTACTTGTATGTTCATGGTACAATAACATCTTCTGAGTAATGGTTGAGCACCGGTTAAGAAAGAAGTATTCGTTGAAGGATTGTGTTGACTTAGTAAAGGCGAATCATTTTGCGACTGTGCACTTCCTATGATCCGTTTTTTCTTATAGATGTTTTTTAGATCATCCATTCGCAGACTTGACGCATTCTTTGAGTATTTGGTAGTATGATAAGAGTCCATACAGTGACAGTCATGATCGCCTTTTATTGTTTCTGGTGTCTTTATTTTTTTTTCTGGCATGGCCATGGCCACTGTGCTCACAGCATAAACTTGTGTGAGTTTCTTTGTTACAAATGGTGAGAGCATTTTACTATTTCGACGCTGTTCATCAGTTTTTGATATTTTGAATGTACAAAAACACTTATTCGGTTCCGTTTTGGTACTTATGTGGGTTATTCGATTGGAACTATATATTTTTGTTGAAAGATTACTTCCCTGTGTATTGTTTAAGAAATTAACCTTCATGTTTTTTGTAGTACTTTTTTGAATAACATTATTTTCGGCTGTAATGCCTTTGTAAAAGTTTATATCGAAGCTAAAATTAGAACCAATTTTAACACCTTGTTTCAAAAAAATATCGGTGTGTTGTGGCATGTAGGGTGATTCAGAATTTATCCTCATTTTCTTAAATCTTGGCAATGAAAGATTTCCTTGTAGAAAATCAGACTTAACAAATAAAAGTTTTCTTCTTAATGTATGTATATCACTAGACTTGGATTTCATTTTATTTCTTTTCGTTAATATCCCAAACTGTTTGAGCGTCCTATTTCTTTTATTCTTTTCTAAGTATTCATCAGGATTACGCTTGCATTTGCTCAGCTGATTTGAATATTTAGATTTAGTGAACTTTACACCTTTATGAAAGCCGGGCCTTATTTTGTCTGCAATAATAATAATGTTAGATTTTATATCCGTATTTACAAGACTGCTTGTCTTGTTGTATTTTCCTTTCTTACGTAACTTTAAAGTGGGTAAACACCGCTTATTGGTGAGATCAAGTAATAAGATTTGGTCTTCTATAGTTGTATTTTCGAATAGCATTATGTTTTGTAGACCTCTCACATCATTCTTTAGTTTAATGTCTTTCAAAGAACAGATTATAGTATCCTCTTTTATTAATTCATTGTTTTTATCAATCGGTGAGCAAAGCCAAGAAGACCGTTTGCTATCAAAGATTTTTCTCGAAAAACTGGGTCTTACTCGATGCTTAGAAATATCAGGTGATTTAATTTTGTTCCTCTTTAAAATAGTCTTAGGCATTTCACTGTTATAAGAAATTACAATTGAATGTATATTTTCGGTTTTAGGTATTTGTAGTGATCGGGAATCTAGACTTGAGTAAGATCTTGATTTACGAACACTAGGTGTTATATGTTTTTTCGACTTTCTTTCTTCTCTCTTGATCAGTTCTACCTTCAACTGCCGCGAAAAACATTTTTTGGAACTGCTAATAGTCAAGTCATATTGGTATGGCAGTATTTCGTGCCTGGCTAGATTAAGTTCAGTCTGATATGCTTTAACTTGACTTTTCGGCTGAATCATTGTTACTTTAGGAAGTTTTCTTTGACATTTAATTTTATTTTCTTGCTTATCTAGTTGTAATGTACAAAAGCATCGACGTAAACCATATTTTGCTGTGGTCTTTGTGCTTTTTTGAGATTGCTTGTTCGGTAGATGTTTGGTTCCTTCGCCACATTTGTATTTTACCTTGCTTTGGGATATTTTATGACCATTATTAAAATAACCTTTATTCAATTCTATACTAAATCTTGGATTGCAAGCATAACTATTTTTCTTTTCTTGTTGTGTTGTCAATTTAATTACTGTTTGAATAGATTGGTTTTGAAGTTTTCTTGGTTTTTCTGTCGTAATAGACACATCTTTCAATGTTGATTTTATCGCAATCCTTCCCATTTCTTCACTAACAATATTTTCTTCAAAACATTCACATTTGGATGTGATGCGATTCGAATAATCAATAACAGCATGTTCGTCTTGCATTTTAAATTTTTCATTAGGCTTATTAGAAAAATTATGGTTGAAAGTGGATTTTCCCCCAAATTTAATATTTTGTTGACCAGAATGTTTATACATACATTGTTCTACTTCTTCACTTATTAAAGCATGAATTGATTGTTGTGCCGTAGTGGAGATGTCTTGAGCAAGGTTATGTTGTGTTGATTGATTTTCGTTAACACATTTAATTTCAACGTGAGTATTAGTCTCATTTTGAGTTACCTGTTTGTTTTTTCTTATTGCTTGACTTTGTTTAACATAATCAGAACGCACACATTTAATAGCATGATCTGACATGTGTGTAGGTTCATTATTCGCTATTTTTAAAGTTTTCTCGAAGGACAGCAAACTCTTTGAGTGGATGATTTGCTTGTCTTTGACTTTGAGATTCTCGTTTGTACCATTTTTACTAATTCTACATTTGGTTTCATTTATTTTAAATTGTATACTGCAAAGACATCTCTTAAGACCGTGGCTGCCAGGCTTAATTTTGTTTTGAGTAACTTCAGAGGGTTTCTTACGACGACCAAGGCCCTTACGTAAACAAGCTGCCTCCTGTAGAAACTGTTCACACGGATAAAGTTCCCCACTGTAGCAAGGTTTTTTGGGTCTAGCAGGTTCCTCAAGGTGGTGAGGTTCTTCACTTATTTGAAGTCGAGGCGTAAAGCGTAGCGGTCCTGATAACAATATTAATCTTTTATGAAAGGAGACGAATGATCTTTTTCTGAAATTAGATTTATTTATTTTATTATTTGAATTCGAAGATAATTTCTTATGGTTAATCGGCTGACTCTTTCTAATCGAACTTTCTGGATTTTGGATATCTGGTACAGTCGCTGTATTCGGTATACTTAGCTCCTTCCCTGGAGTACAACTGAAAGGGAGCAGTTTTTTAAGTTTTTTAATCACATCTACGGTATCCTTTTGCGGCGAAAATTTACTTGTTTTTGAATTTTGTACTTGATTTGATCCTTTCAAAGCGTGAGATTCTTCGTCGACTCTAATCATGTCTGAAATTTCTGTATTTGTTTCAGGTAATGTATGCATTTTGTTGCGTTTTCCCCCCTGTGAGTTCCTTTCTTTTCGTTCGTTGCCCCTTATATACGGGATTTCTTTCAGAGTAGTTGTACTAGATGTGTTCGAAGATTCACTAATATGTGTATTCTCTGCTGGAGCTTGATTGTTTTTTCTTGATTGATGTGCATAACTTTGTTTCAATTTAGAACTCTGAGCCTGGCGTTTCCCATCAACATTGTCTTTTAATTTGATTGTGGTGGTCTTATTAGCACGACTCATGTTTTCTTTAATCATTGAATTCTCTACAGGTTCTTTCTTTCGTAAAGCTTTTCTATCAGTTTCATAACTATTACTTATTTTTTTCTGGGCAGCTTCAATCGATATCGTTCGTTCGATTGTATGAGTAACTAATTTAGATTTTCTTATTGCTTTATTGCCACCTTCGCCAATATTTTCCATATATGGAGACGAACACGCTTTAACCCGCTTAAGTTGATGGTATGATTTTCTTCTTTCTAATTTACTATTATTTAGCAGGTTATTCGAAGTTGCGGGCAGACAATCTCGTTCAATTATTGATCTTTTGGGCCTGACCTTCTCAACTAGTTCCTTTGATTTAATGTGTTTAACCTTTTTGAAACAAACGCATGTGCAGAGGTCAGACTTAATATTCTTAGCATCACAAGTTTCTTGCTTAGAAACAAGAATAGACCTTGAATCGATAATTCCACCAGGGTAGGCTTGCCTGTTCCTACGATCTTTCTGAGCATTTTCGTGAAGTCGTAATTTCGAACTACACGCACAACAACTACAACATTCACTTAATTTACTCAATCCCATAACAGCACCCTTGTCTACTAGATCCACCAAAGCAAAAATATCACTACTCTTCTTAGCCTCCACAAAAGCTTTCCTTAATTCTCTAGAAGATTGCTGTGACTGTAAATCAGCTGAGCTACTTTCACTGCTGAAGAGCAACTGACTTCTGAGGGATTCGTACAATGCTCTCGTTTTGATTAATTTATCCAAAAGATCACTTTCTCTTAAATGAACATAATACTTACCAGTCAATAATTTATTTATTTTAGATCCTTGATTTAGCAATCGTTTTAATGTTTGGCGATCTGATTCACTTTTGGAATCGTAGTAAGTGCATGTGCAGCTGTTGATGTTCACAAAGTCTCCTTGTAATGGCTTCATTGTAGCGTTGCCTTTTCTGCCGGTTTTATCAAGGCCATCAAAACAATGGAAGTGAGTGTTTGATTTTTAACGAATACTATTCCCATTAGCAAAGTAATATACTTCGTATACTGCGTCACAACATAATTTATCTGAAAATCACAACGAAGCAATATCAATTTTATCGTATCATTTCAGTTTTTAATCCCTGGTGGAAAAAGATAGGTGCCGTTTGCCGTGACGTATCTGTCTCTTGAGTCATAACTCTGAAATGGAAGAAAAGATTTTGGTTTTTGTTTTGTTTGAAAGGTGACTTCACCGAAAGTGTTCTTAGCTGTTTGATGAAAATCGGTTCAGCCTTTCAAAAGCTATGCGCTGTTTGCACCTTGAATCGAGGTTTTTTCACAAGATATTGTGTTGTGATTTCGTGTTTCTATAGACAGTCGATCGTAATGCCGCCTCCACACGCTTGCTGTTTACCACAAACAGCAAACACGTGCCGCAGGCTAAAATTTCGATTATGGGCCGTTGATTTTTGATGCGGGGAGGATGGAGGGGGGAGGGGGGGAGGTTTGGCTATCCCCCAGTACCGTCCCCACTACTCGGAGCCCTATGGTTATGGAGAGATCCATGGTTAAAGTTTTCAGGTTAAAATAAAAATTGCCATAAATCTGCATCGATTTAAGAGGCGTGGAGGGGGGAAGGGAAAGGGGGGTAGAGGGGCTACCTCACTGTACCATCCCCACCCCACAGAACCCCATGGTTATGGAGATATCCATGGTTAAATTTAAAATTACTATTTAAGCAACAAAGTCGACGGAGCCCCGCTGCGCGGGACTCCTATTTCTGTCTGTAGGGTCATAAGTAACCTAACATGAAGGAGATGACGGGAGCAGCGTTCGCTCGCTTTGCTCGCTCACTTCAGCTCCCGTCATCTCCTTCGAACCTAACCTATCCGTGTCGGGGTGCCCTAAGTTCCCGAGCTCGCTTCGCTCGCTCTTGGACCAATTCGCATTTTTTTACCTCACGAAAAACATACAAAAAAACATAAAATTTCCGAGTGTTGAAAATTTGTAAAAAGCTTTCTATTTATGAGTACTACCTATAAAAAAAATATGAACTTCCAAATCAACGGCCCATAATGGAAATTTTAGCCCACGGGCGGACAAAATCAAAAACAGGCGCAAACACCCATCCACACGTTCGTGTTTGTTGTTTGCCATTGTTCGCCAAGCGTGTGGAGGCGGATTAAAGTTTCTACTAGAAAATATAGTTTAAAAAGCATGAAATAAAACTTAGTTAAATCATTTCAAAAATAATTACGTATGTTTTGACTCTCCCTCTCACAGAGAGGAGGCCTGTGTCCCAGCAGTGGGAACATTAATAGGCTGATGATGTGATGTGATGTGACTCTGTAAGTTTAACATGAGGACCTATATACCAAGCGTCGTATTCGCGTCGGGGGACCGCTAAGTACCTAAATACTGTTAACTTTAGACCGGCTCCGACGCAAGTACGAGCCTCGTAACCATACTTACAAGGCCAATTTTTTATTTATTTGTAATCTTTCCTGGTCTATCTACGATCGTGTCGAATTGTAGTCCTTCGTACTTTGAGAGTAACAAAACAGAGAGTGCACCTGTGTTTGCTTATACACTTATGCATTATTACCTATAATATCTCCCGAGTCGATGACTAGACCGAAATTCTGTATGGAGTACTATTACCCCGTAAAAATGCGTGGTTCGCGCGGTTTTGCTCCCTTTGCTTAAGGCGCCGATTCCCTTGAGTAGCTGATTTTAAATTGAGAATCACGTCTAAACGGCTAGTCTTAATTTGTTGGAAAAATATATGTTATATTTGATCATTGTCTTAATAATTTCATTTAAGCAGAATTTGAGTTTTATTCGTACAACATAGTGTAATTAATTTGTAAAGTGATGTCTAAAATGGATAAAAATACGACAATCGCACGAAAACCGCTGGGCGTATTTTATAACTTTGCAAAATAAATTACAACATATTATACGAATACATCTCAAAACTTTCTTAGATCAAATTATTAATAAAATGGTCTAATGTAACATATATTTTCCCCAAATAATTACGACTAGCCGTTTAGACGTGATACACATTTTAAAATCAGCTACTCAGGGGTATCTGCGCCTTAAAGCCTGCCAGCCTACTCTTCCAGAAAGTATGTTTTCGAATAAAAAAATACCTTGTCATCAGCGAAAACAGTTTTTGCAACCGATTCACTTATACTTACAGAGATCATCTTTCACAAATCAATTTCCAATAAGTCAAAGTTGTCTTTTTTTGAATTAGAACGCCAAAGTTTGGCCATTTGATGCAAACATCACGGTCGAAATGTAATAGGCTTCTAAAAAGCTCGTCGTTCGTCCACATCGGTAATTATTTTTTACAACAGATTGCAACAAATTAATTAGATACAAATGCGTATAAAAAGCGTATCATTCGGCGTCAAAAAATTCGTTGTCAATGGAAAAAGTGCCCATAACGCTGGCAGCATTGCCACGTTGAATGGCAATGCTGATTCTCTGGCCGAAGAAAAACCCAGCCCTCTGGTCTGGTCACTTGAAGATTATATTTATAAGTTATTAAAACAATGATTGATTACTTACAAGACTGGACCAAGTCGCACCGGTCCACCATTAAGGACCGGGGCTTCAAGAAATCAACTAATTCACAACATTTTTTTTTATAGTTTTCTCCTAAACATGTTAATTTATAATGTCCTGAACAAACGATAAAATAATTCAATGATTTACATCTAACCGTTGCTCTTAAATAAATTTAAAATTTCGATATTGCCTCATCACGAGGAAAAAATATTACACAAGTGCCAAAATGTCAGAGTGACAGTAATTTTGAAAAAATAAGATTTTTTTTTTTTTTTTCTGACATCGACAGCCAATCATTGCATTCAGATCTTACACATAAAGTTCTCATTGGAAAGATCTTAACTTTTTCAGCCGCTGACAAAAATTGGACACCTGGCTGGTCTCTACAAAAATCTATAAGAGCCCAAATTTAGTGGGTAAGGTCAGTCAGATTAGGTACCGATGTTATGAAAAAAAAAAACAATCTAGGTATATGTACGAAAATCTTAAATGCTTACGTGCATTGCCTCTATTATTAGTTTTATCTCTTAATTATTTACTTACGTAAATACAAATTATTATTTTGATGAACTCTTAGTTGGTAAGTATACCTAACTTTTCTACCTGTAAGTATGTACCTATGTTTTCGACAAGTTTGGAACGCAAGTAACTACCTAGGCATTTAGGCAACTCAAGAAGTCAGTTCACAATGCTGTGCTGTGGGTCTGCGCTGCGCCTGTATATACCACTCCAACTTACTTTACCTTTTATCTTGCTATAAGATCTGTGTTGTCCTGTTGGACTAAAAGTTCAAACCCAATCTATAGTTAAGTGTCAAAGATATAAAACGAAACCTTATTGTGCAACAGCACTAGTTAAAGCTGAAGCTGTTTTAAAAAACGGCTATAAATGAACGTAATCAGCAATTGGCAAGAAGTGGAACCTGCGAAATTAAATAGATACAACTTACTTTAAATTTACGGAACTAGGGAAAACTTTGTCTAACGGAAATCTATAAATCACTATTAGGTACGTACATCAAGTTCAAATCGATGCATCCAAAGACAGCATTTAGGTATTCATCAGAGGTTAGTGACTTGCGAGACACCTGCGTGACAGGTTGCATGAAGTCAACGGACAAACTTACCGAAGTTCTAGAAGTAACAGCTTCCAAAAGTTCCAACTCCCAAAATATATTTAGGAACACACACACCAATCACAACACAATTATATTCACAAACATAGCACTCGTAAAGTAAGTGAGAAATAAGTTATCCGCGAGTTTCAAATAGCCACAGCACCGAACAACAACCGACTCACACACTCGGAAAGCAAAAGCAAACTAAAACTAAGTGACGACTGACGAGGGAATGAGGGAACGCCGTTTACGGCGAGCAAGCACGCTCAAACTTGGAAACCCACAAAAAAAACGAACTTTTGAATGGGATCGCGTAGCTCCCTCTAGCAATCTATGTACGAAACTTTTTATCAGTCTTTGCTATGTACGAGAGATGGCGTTGATACGGCGGTCAGTTAGAATTAATGCTTTCCGAATGAACCGACAGAGAGCGCTTTTCACAAAACGATACAAAATTAAACTTATGAGTATGATCACAAAGTACGTAAGCGGCAGCGCTCAATATCTTGTGGTATGATGACGAATCTAATAAGCCCTGAAATTTGAAATTCATTGAGAATTGTGTTATTGGGATGTGGAAGTAGTACGTACCTTGCAACAAATATTGATATTCAGCCAGTAAGACTGGAAGCCAACCAAACATATTGGTAAAGGCCATGATAAATTTGGACTGGAATTTCAGGAATCTCAATAGACTGTCCTTTATAACGCACATAGCGTAGTACCAAATACTCCTAATAGTTTTTTTATGAATTTTGGTTGATAATTTAAATTCAGTTTGTTGAGTAAGAACATCCTATTTTAAGGATAGTGTACAAAAACAAGCAATAAGAAACAAGGCAACAATTAGTATCAGACTTATTAGTTATTATTCTTAGTAGGTACCTATTTTTACAATTTTCAAACACAATAGGTACATAGTCTAATCACATTTGTATAGGCATTTTACATACTCCATTGTACAATAGTTCATAATTTAAATACTAGACACATATAGATAGGTAATATTACAACCAATTTTAAAGAAAGACATAGATACTTCTATGTTTACCACAATGCTTTACATATAGTCACATAAAAAAAAACATTTGCATCCTTCCTACATAGCTTGGCTTGAAATTCATCATAATAAATTTAAAAAAATAGAGTCTTATACTACGATTTGACATCCTCTTCAGATTCAGTTTCAGATTCACTCGGAGGCCACATTTCTCGATCATCTTTCTCATTTCTAGCCGATTCCAAATATTTTGCCTGAGCTTCTAACACACTCTTGCTATCAGTACATGCTGCATACAACTCCAGAGCTTCAGAATTGAGCTCTAAGAATGAATGGCCCCATGAAAACTTTGATAAATAAAATTTAGCTTCCTTTTTGTGTCCCGTAATAACCATTGCAGCAGCTAAGGCTTCTACACAACTCAACTGATACGGTTTTCCATAATTTATAGGGTTTGCAGCAACTAGAAACGGTAATAACCTTGGATTTGGAGATTTCATTCTGTGAAACGGAGTCTCCTCGATTTTAGCCCAGGAACAATCTATAACTGCTAGTCCAAATTTTTCAATTATGTCCTTGTCATTGGGACTAACACACTGCTTACCAACTGGTGACAACACAAGACCGCGGAACTGCTGGCCTAGTTTTAAATTATTGATGAGGTTATGACGTGAAAGTTTTCTACCGGAACATTTCTTAGGATCGCAGTGGTTCAAGTCCCACATACTGATAGGAAACTCAGGTGCAACGCCTTCGCCCTCAGAGTCACTGCCATCAGTATTATTTTCTTCTGAGGATTCTAAACTCAAATCGTTTAATCTTTCTGCGTACTCTTTCTTCACATGATGATTTGAACGTTTGCCGTGCACGTGGCCCTTTTTTCCTGGTGCCATTATTATTTACCACGACTCAATTGGAGCTATTCTGCTCAAGATAAATTTAACGCACTCGCCAATAATCAGCAACAAACAAGTACAACAAAAAACAATGAAACAAACATAACCTCTTGAATGGAAATTGAAAGTGACACTTTCACATTGACAGTGACAGCGGTAGAGTTGCCAGTTTTTGTTGAAAATATGAAATAGTCAAAAGAATAAAGCAAATAAACAGTGATGTTATTACATACAATGTGTATCAGTAGGTAATTAGAAAATGATTAAATCTCAAATACTATTCAGTAATCGAGTTTTTTTATTTTATAAATTTACTAGGAAGGATAAGTAGTTTCAGCAGACGATGTCCTTTGTTTGATTTCTCTTCTGGCCACCGACGTAGGACGGTTACGCATTACATCCGATCAGAGTCCGTGATTTCAGTGCTGAGTTCTGTCCGAATTGAGATTGGTTCTGAATTCGGTCAGACGTAGTTTGGACGTAGTGCGTAACCTCTCCTACAAGACGGTAAGTAATTTAAGATAATTTTTACATCGGAACCGAAATTTCTCGGATTCGGATCGGATGTAGTGCGTAATCGCTCTTAGAGGATGTTAATATTTTTTCTTAATTTGATGAGCCTACTCCTGATCGTGATCTCAACTGTTGGAAAGTAAGTTAAATCCTTAGGTAAAATACCTATAGATGGAGCCATGGCGTGGCCGCACATGAAACAACAATATCACTTTGGCTTTTACAGCCTAGAACACTTCAACCCACCACCGCACTGACACTTATTATCTATAAATAACCCAATTCCTTGTCTCAATAAACACTTAATCCCGCGAAATCACAAAAAAAATCAAACACGACCGAGTTAGTTTGTCAAACCTGCCATGATATTAGCGTTTGACAAACAACATAAGCCGGCCATGGTGACAAAGACAAAAAATTATCTTTTGTCCTTATTATTTACATGGAGCTGCCAATTAGCGATCTCGCTTTATCAATCAAGCTCATTTTAAGGCAAAATCTATAGGTACTTTATCTAAGGTTAAATCTAAGTTCAGATATATTGTAGACTCGTGCACTGGTTGGTTGTATTATTCTGTTCGAAATGTTCAGTCCACAATTATTTATCGATAGTTTATAGAATCTTGAGATATTTCTTAGTCCAACGAACTTTACAACTATCCGGTAACAGACACACATAATAATTTTAGATACTCATATCTATGGTTACTGTTTTTGGATGTTTTATTTTATTTTACGGTGCACTATTATGAGGAACAAAGAATGTGTAATCGTTAAAATTATTTATCGATAGGTTATAGAATCTCGAGATATTTCAGAATCTAACGCACTTTACAACTATCCGGTGACACATAAAATAATTATAGATACTCGTATCTATGGTTACTGTTCATGGATCATCATTTCAGCCGTTAGACGTCCACTGCTGGACTTAAGTGGCCCTGCCCAATGCCACATAAGTTTCGCAATTCTTCGGTTGTTGGTTCTCCTGTTGATATCCTCATTTCTGATGCGATCACGCAAAGAAACTCCGAGCATAGCCCTGTCTATTGCTCAGTTTTTGAATACTTTATTTTATTTTACGGTACATGATACAGTATTATGAGGAATAAACAAAGTGTAGATTTCTACCTACTGTTTCTATCTAAAGGCGGGCAACCCAAATCCTTCTAGTGTCACACTGAACTGACAGGACAATGACAAAGACATTATGTCTCTGGACCATAGACATACTAAATAATATGGACTGGAAATACCTACGAAAAAAACGTGCCTACCTAAACCTCAAAATGTCTCATAAAATGGCCGCCGATTCTAAGGTTGTGTCAATCAAGCAACACACACACACTCACAAATCTCAATAATACAATAAGTAAACAACCATTTGACAGTAGGACTACCACGAACACAACCACAAAATTCGTCACATATAATGGCGAATATGGCACGTACCTACAACCGTCACTACGTCATAACAAAATGTTGCCATAATGAGCAACAACTGAAATATTGTTGTCTCTTTCATCAAATACGATTACTGCATTAGAAAGAATGAAACAAAACGATGTTTCACATTCTGTATCGTATTTCACTTATATTTGTATAAGCTAATGTATGTATAGAACATCGCGGCGCCTCCATATATTTCCTATCTCAATGCTCTGGACAGTGATATGACCACAGACAATATCCAACCAACATCATCTGGACGTCATCCACTGATAATCTACATGATACCTAAGTACGCTACGTACAGTAATCCCCAATATTTTTGGCCGGGCTGTACAAATGCTTTCCGATGCGCATGTCATGGCACACTGCTGTTTTAGTATAAGATTTAATACTGCACAGCCATTGTAGCCTACTTCAGAGCGGCCTAGAAGATTGGGAGGTTCATTTCTGACCGACACGTGGGACATAGTTAGAAAACCTTACATAGGAGAAGAATCATAGAAATATTAAATACAGAGAAGAATGGTAGCTAAGATAAGTTTTATGAGTGACACAAAACCGCTCGCACATTTTCACACACGTCGTACACAATTAGCCGACGCCGCGACGCCGCCGCCGCCACGCCGCGCCGTTGTTGGGTGACGTAATGTAAATTTATTTATTCAGGCGTGTTCACTTTACGGCATTTTAAAGTAGGCATCTTTAATCTAGTGCATTTTTTACCTAATTTACTTAAAGATTCGTGATGTTTGGTCTATATTTATGAACTTTATTATTATAAAAACCTTTTCTCAAAAAATAACAAAAATAAGAACCTACATTGCTCATAAAACTATTGGCCGCGTAATTAAATTATCGTCCCGCCTTAAAAAATATAAAAAAGGATTCTGCTGTCAATCATTTACTAATCAAAATATTAGGTTATACCAGATATACCTAGATTTTATTGAGATTTAGTTCATAATATAATTCAAGATTGATTTTACACGCGGCAGAATGAGCAGTGCCTCCATGGCGGGTAAGTTGTAAAAGTAGTGTTCTCGTGTGTTTTTCGGTTGTTTGTACTCAACATATTTAAATGGTGACTAAATTAAAATTTTACCTTTAAAAAAATATATCGAACATAACTACCTGGCTTGTAATTATTTGTCACAACTTGGTGAACGAGTACTTATGTACCTACCTAAAAATATTTCTATAATATATTATGACTGAGGGAATATTTCTAAAAAACCGACGTGGATTGGTAGGTATCTATGCAGCCAGATGTGGTTGTATTGGACAAGGCACCTCGTTATCAATAGACTGGTCTTACCTGTAGTAGGTACTTACTACTGGCACAGTTTAACAATAAGAGCTACGGCAAGGATCTTCACGGGCGCTGATTGCTCACTGTCCTTAATAACCTGGCTGCATTTCGGTGTCCTCTTCGAGGAATCAGGTTTTTTTTATTTGTGTGGTTAGGGACAATGTTTTCTTGACGAATAACTGCCGGAAAATTAATGAGAAAGGACGGGTCGGTTGTCATGTGTCGGGCATGCTACCGTCTCCAGCCGTATTGCGTACTTAAGTGAATACGGCAACGGAAAGAGTTTGACCGATATCCAATCGACCAACCACACAGACGGCAATCCACATCACGTCATTCATCTCGCAAGTTGTTCTTGTCTGGCCCTAGAAAAATAATCATATTGTGATGTACGTAAAAGATAATCCTGCGTAAAATTTACGCAAGTGTTCTTTAAAGTTGTATTTCGAGGTTTATTTATTAATTTGAATAAACCCTATGTTATTATAAATTTAAATACAGATAAGTACAAATAAAAAATACAACAGATAATTTATTTAAACTTCTGCCATAAATTAGCTAAACTTGTGAACATTCTTTCTAACATCGTAAAACTTATTTTGTACTATAATAATCAGTAATTTCGTATTATAAAACAAATAATTACTTAGCATTTCTTATATTTGTTAGGATTCTACATACATACATAAACTCCTCCTATTTCATATGGGGGTGGGCAGAAACTACAGAACGCCACCTGCTATGATCCTTACATACTTCTTTCACATTCACTCACATTCATACATCTAGTCATTCACACACGCTGGTTATGAGTACTGGGCATCTGGTCTTTCTGAAAAACATCACCAATGGTCTATGTATTTATTTCTAGGGCGTCCCCTTCCAGCGTTTTCATTCATGTCTGCCTTGTCAATACCTTTCGTTAGTCGCTTTCATTCATGCTCTCAACATGGCCAAACCATCTTAACATACCTACTCTTTTCAATTTTAGTCACTACATCTTCTTTTAAACCACTACGTTGTCTTATTACGTCCTAATCCTGAAGATCCTGGTAAGGATAATGAGGCAAAATATTTAAATTATTGCTTTGTCATCGGTCCTAGATAAATGTGCAAAATTTTAAATGAATCCCACGTTTTGAAGGGGGTGAAAATCACGTTCAAAGATACGTTCAAAGATTCCGTTATATTGATACATAGATACATACATACCAAGCTAATAAAAGCGTGTTAAAAAGGATTCTAGTTACATAAAAATAAGTCAGAAACAGCTTTGACTAAGTAGTTGCATAAAAGTAGGTCAGAAACAGCAAGATAATCAGGGAGAGGAATATTTCGAACACGCATGCGTTTATTTACGCAGACTATCTTTCTAGGGCTAGCTAACGTCGAGTCTCAATCTACAATAATTAAGTATATTAGTATAATGATGAGTACTTGAACAGGTATTTAACAAATACAAACTAGTGGATTCTGAGTTGCCCTGTTCAAGTAGGTAGAATAGTATTGAATATTATACTTTACAAGCTGTTGCCCGCGACTTCGTCTGCGCAGCATTAGTTCTTCGAAAAAGCATTTTCATTATATCGCGCAATAATACTTTAGGTGTGTGGGCCGCCTTACTTTAGTACTTTAGTACTTAGAAATTATTAGTTCACCATACAAACTTCTACCCCTTTCCTTTCCATCCCCTTAAGTATGATTTCCGGGATAAAAAATATCATATGTCCTTCTCAAAGTCTCAAACTATCTCCATACAAAATACCTAACATCTAAATCAGTGCAGCGGTTTAAGCGTGAAAAGGTAACAGACAGACAGACAGAGTTACTTTCGTATTTATAATAATAGTATGGGTTGTAGGTACACCAAAAAATTACCAGCTATTTATAAGAACTTAATATTATGGATAAAAAGGCGGTATTATCGCTAACAGCGATATCTACCAGACAACCTATAATTAGGTACCTACTCTTACCAGTTCTCGATAAAAAATCAAGTCACGTTGTAAGTATATACCTTTTTATTTTTTGTTAACGTGGGGAAACCTTCAAAAGACGGCTGTACTTTTGGAGAAAAGACCTGGGAGTGTGGGATTTTTACCTCACTAAAACCACCCCGGTGTTCACCATCAGCACTTGGAAGGGGCCGCGTTATCTCTGAAAAGACCACGCCGGAACCCAGAGGGGGTGCAACGCTTGTTGGGGCACATCCCTGGGGAGATTAACAAGCGTCTCCCCTGAGCCTCGCTATGCACGGCAGCACATGATCACTGTACCACCGCCTTTTCTGGAGTCACTTGGTGGGTGAACAGAATCTCCAATCTGACCAACCGTGACCCTGCCAATGATAAGGCGGGGTTTCGGCGTTTTAGGCGTCGAGGCGGTTGCCTCCATCGATCGCACGACACCCGCGTAGAGGTGGTGAACTTCTTCGAGATTGGGCAACAGTCTATGCAAAGCACCCACTGCTCTTCCAACCCGAGGTATCAGGCGCTCGAAATACTCTTAGAATTCCCACCGACCGTCTAGGGTAAGGCCAAGATGCTTTATGTATCGACCCGCCTGAACCTGCGCATCTCCAATAGATGGTCACTGACGAGCTGAGCAGCTTTCTGCTTCTCGGCAGTCTATGGAACCATAGCGCCTCAGTTTAATGGGGCGCTATCTTTAAACCCAGCTCGCGGTTCGACGCCACGACTTTTGCCACGCCGAGCTCGGAAAGCTCGGACAGTCTCGTAAAAGGTGTCCCGGCCAAATCCAGTGTCTCAGCATCGGCTGCGTAGCAAACGATACTAAAGCCAACATGCAGGACCACATCGTATACGAGATCCTACAAGAAGTCCTAAAACCGACCCCTGTGGAACCCCACACGTGATTCCCATCCGATGTACGCTACCATCCCGACCCACATAGCGAATGTGCCGGTCGCGTTGGTAAGACCCGACGATGCACTGCAGGTTAAGGGGCACTTCTTGATGTACTATTGCCACCCTTATCGCAGCCCAGGGTAGGGAGTTAAATGCGTTGACAATATTTAGACTTACCGCAAAAAAATGCATATTATATAAAATACATAATTATTTAAGTGAGCATCAAAGCAATTTTTTTTTTAAACTTGCTATCGAATTTTTAGATCGTTCTTGACTGAAATTTCACACCGGGTTTGATTAAAAGTTTTCCTATACCTACAAAATTCGCTAAGAAACGCCCGACACAGACTTTTATCTTCTTAACAAACACGGTGTAACACCGGTCATTATCTAAATTGGCTATATAACTAGTCAATTTACTGGACGTTCAACGCAATTACGCATTTTATGAGACTAGGGTGTAGAACACATTGCAGCAGATGTTATTTTTGCCACTACCTTGTCTATTAAGTAACACATCGCTTAAGAAATTCGATTCGACTTATGAACATTTAGACACAAGACTATAAAAAAAAAAAAAAAAAAACAAAATTACTTAATAACAGTTTCGAAATGACTTTTGTATTCAGTTTTGATATCATTGAAAAAAAAGTACCTAACTGAATAGGCTACTGTTGGTAGACGCATTTTGTCGCTAAGCCCGCGCTTTTTTCACCGCCCCATCCGGCAGAATGATACTGAACCTGTTACCTCTCGAAAAAGCGCGCGTTGATTGTGTGTATATAGTCTGAACGTTTCTAATAAATTGATGTTGGAACTTATTTGCATTTAATTAAGTAAGCCCATCAGGTAGTGCAAAAATAATTAAATATGCTATCTCCATAGTTTCGACAGAGGCTCTCGATGTAGTGGCATTCGATGTCAGCGAAGCGAATAATTATATGTCAATATATAATGGATTGATCATAACGCTTGTCAATCCCATACAATTTTGTCTTTTTGACAATAGCTATCACCACGCTTTCGATAGTAGAATGTCACTTGTCTAGGGTCTAAGATTAACTTTAATAGGGATGATTCATGGGTAAAGAAAGTCCGTCGTTTATAATAACAAAAATATTGGACACGTATTTTCTGTTTTATCAAATCAATAAATATTTACACAGATAAAGCGCTTCAAAGTTCAGGAATGGAGGCTTTGTGACGAAAATATGACGTCACGCGAAATTTCAACGCACTGTCCTACGTTATTTATGGTTTACGTGACAAAAGAAAAATGCGTATCCAAATTTTTGTATTTCTTTCTGACAAGCTAAAAATAATTTTTGTGCAGGGCAATCGCCCGAGATAATAATAAGTGCCAAGTTTGCCTTTCTCGTGCATGGTCACTTTATCACGTATTGCAAAAAAAAAAATTAAAACAAAAACCCGACTGCTAAAAAATAATGAACTGAAAAGAGAAAAACAAGTAGGTACTATTTATAATTTATACATTAAATAATATGAGGTGCTGCCTAATTTGTTTTTTTCCAGACTACTTAATTTTTATAATGAACGACGGTAGAATCAATTATTATTATTTTTAATGTTTTTTGACGTTCAAAAGTGCCGCTTAGTGGCCTATTCAATATAAAGAATTTTGTCTTTGACTTCAATTTGATTTGAACACTCGTTCAAGTTGCAAATAAATTATGTGAAAAAATATTATTTTATTTTGCTATCAAAGTTACGCTTGTCTTAAATTTGTGCCAAAATAGTTACATAAAAGTGTTACGTTAATATATATTTGGAATATTCTATTTAGTAGCATTCATTTGATAGGTACCCATATTGTTACGATAACGAAAAAATAAATTGAATCACTTCTTTTTTTTTGGGGTTAGAGATATATAGCCTGTGTCGCTCCCACAATTGAGATAAATCCAACGACACCTAATAATGTAATAGTCCGTCCAGCCGTTTGAGCTGTATAGCGTGTCATAGAAATAGACATGGATATACATACATACGCTCGAAAAATATTACCCTGCCGCAGTCGGGTAAAAAGGACAAGGGCCTCACAAATATATGCCGCCCGACCGGAGCCTAGCCGCTGGTCGACTCGATGCATCTACACTCACTTTTCATTGGCTCTCTCGTTCTCTATAGCGCCGTCTAATATAATATAATAAGCCCTTTATTCTGAACTACGCGTACAAAAACATAATAACAAGTTGGTTTGGTCTAAATAATGTCCCGCAGTTCAGCATGTCTTTTGGCATAGGCTTCCAAAATTTCCACTGGCTTCTGTCTCGCGCCGTCTATGCTAGTCTTAATTAGTAAGGTAGGTACTAACAGTTAAAGTCGTCACAATCTTAGAAGTCCGTTGACGTTTCTTGTTTTAACTTTTACGTAAAAAATTGAAAAATCAAATTCATAATACTAATGAATTACTATGTTACCCATACACTATGACAACGAGTATCATTCGCAAGCAGCAAGTTTAATTATTATTAAGTATTTTAGCTGTCAAAATGGGCCTTTTATTTTTTGAGAATTTTTGTATGGCTATTAAATTTTTAGGTTTAATTTTTAGTTAAACCTACTTAAGTATCATCTTATTGGTGACTAGCAGTCAGGTTGTTAATTTGTGGCTTTGAGAATAGCAAAATATAATCATCCAAGATTTTGCCATTGCTAGCTTTTTTTAGGTCTGGGGGGTGACCACAAGCTCTTAGAGTAAGGTTATTTTGAGATCGAGTAAGGGACAGATGTATCTGACTTGTATACATCTGTCACTTACTCGATCTCAAAATAACCTTACTCTAAGAGCTTGTGGTTACCCCCCAGATTCCAAATGTCTGAGCTATTGTCATTTGAACCTCACAAATCTCAAGCAAGGGTATTTTAAGGTACCAACCAATCTACATACACATATAGCAAAGAAATAGCAAAAGGAAGGAAATAGATAGCATGTATACATTTCCCCTTCAAGGAACCCCACTGCGGCGATGCAGATGTCTTGGAGGTCGTACCCTAGATATGTCTGCCAGGTAAATTATGCATGAAGTGGCTCTGTCCATGAAAACGTATCTATTTAACGACAGACAGACAGACATCGATCGATAGAGTAAACCATTAGCTATCATATCACTGCAGTTATTATATGAAAGGGCATATCTTACCAAAATATAAAACGGAGACAAAAAAGATTTGCGATGTTGAATATTTAGATAGACTTAATCCATATCCAGTATCGTTTCACTCAGTTATTGGGATATTGAGCTCAGACAAGCAGTTAGTTACTCCATATGAAATTCTAATACTCAACTGCATCGGTTAGACTAATTGATTACTAGATGTGTCTCGTAATGATATATAAATAACTAAAATAAATATCCTTAAAATGACAGATGTACCCCTTTTCCTTTATACAGCGCCAATAGCGTGGAACCATAATTACCTACTGCGTGTCTGTTAACGACCGTGGAGGTTCACAATCACAAATTATTGTCTTTTTTTTCTAGACAAACTTGATGGATGGTTTTACAAACTTTTGTTTGCTTGATAAGAAACTCTTTACATAATTTGATACGTTGTTATTTCCAATATCGTGTTTTTTCTTTGATGTTAAAGTTTGTGTCCTTTTGAAAATAATATCGTTACTGAAATTATGCTATTAGATATAACAAGTAGCACTGTAGAGCGTGTTCAGATATTTTCAATTATTGAAAGGTCGGAGTATGATAATGGATTTTCAGCGTAGCGTAGATGGGATGAATAACATTTAAGGATTTAGAGATGTACTTAATTACATTTTTATTAATTTTAGTAAAGTTAAATATTTTTGAGCTAGGTCATGTTATTGTATGCAAAGAAAGAAGTAACAATACATTTTAATCTATTGTTAAAATATACACAACATGAGCTACATAAAATACTGCAGCAACCATGCAGACTTTATTTTCCAAATAAGGAACAAGGACGTCTTACGTTCAACGCCTTTGCGTCATTCTATCTTCTCATCTTGGCTGTATCACATGTTGCGTTTACCTGCTTCTAAAATAAACATTAGATAGTTACTTATAATAGTTTTAAAACATACCGTGTCGTACGACATACATAATTAAAGTCAATTTGATTGGTGATCGATTCTGTCGTGTGACAAGTAGTGTCCGTAACGGGCACAGGCATTATTGAGTCACGGGTGGACGGAGCTGGCTGTATGCTGTTGCGTCTTTGCCTCACTTTCAACCATCACAGTAGAAGTTGTTAGGTAAGTCTACAACAGTTAGAGTACTTATTTGTTTATTTCGTATTCAAAGTTTTATCAACAGCTTAATTCGTTGCATTGAAATCAATTCTTTTACTTGTGTTGGCGTTGTTATAATAATGAGTTTTTGGTCATCTCATGTTAATGATATTTGATTATGTTAATTTTGAATTATTTTGCCGCCATAAACTTAACTTACTGAAGGTATTCAGTTTGTGAATTGGCGGGATATAGCTAAATAGTAAATATTTAGTTATTTTTAGAGGAAATTAAGTCGACAGATAGATGGGTAGGTACGTTCGTTCGTGTGTTTAATCTTAATTTGTGATTTTTAAGTAACTACATTTTATATATTCTATAGGCTCGCGTTTGACCTATACCTAGGTACCATTGAGTTACGTTACATTACAACTTGTTAGTAAACAAAGCGTTGATTAATAAGTAGGTTAATATTTTGTTATTAGTATTGAAAAAAAAACTATTATCACGGTTATGATATCTGAGTTACCATATTCTTATGTAATTTGAGGTACTTTATTAAACGTGGACTGTAACCTGTTCTTTGTTTATTTTTTTTGTTTTACCCGACTTCAAGGAAATGGTAGGTGTTGTTTTTCGTGCGTATCTTCATATCTTTTAAGTTTGTTTGTATGTTTTATGTATGTAATATTCTTTATTACCTCATTATATTTCAAACCGCTAGACACATGGCGGCTTTTATGCGCCATATTGTGGGAGTTCAATTTTTTTCTTCCAAACCCATCGAGTGGGGTATTAAAATGAAAGGTTTTAAGAGGTGAATAAAATAAATTCGAAAAAAAAATAATTAAAAAGTTGTAAATAAAAAAAGTTAATATAAAAATCAAAAACCCGATTGCATCAGAAGTGAACCAAAAAGCTGTAAACAAGACAAAATCATGCTGTGCAGTCGGAGGATCAGGGGATCAGCCAGTTCGCGAATATGTATCCCCCGACTGCACAGCATGATGTTTCTTCCGTAATTTAATCATAAAATATACCTTGCTAGGTACTAGTTTACTAGAAAACTAGACAGGTGCAGACGGTCTCAGGCGAAACTGACATCTGAAATCTAGCTGCGTTGACCAATCAGCGAAACCCGAGATTCGTTTCACTGCATCACATTGGTGCATTACGAATTGTAGTGCTATTTCTTAAGACGACGACAATCGCCAACGACCTTAAAAACCGACCGAAAAAAACCGGCCAAGTGCGAGTCGGACTCACACACGAAGGGTTCCGTACCATTATTACAAAAAATGGCAAAAAGACACGTTTGTATGGGAGCCCCACTTAAATATTTATTTTATTCTGTTTTTAGTATTTGTTGTTATAGCGGCAACAGAAATACTGAAATCTGTGAAAATTTCAACTATCTAGCTATTACGGTTCATAAGATTAAAGCCTGGTGACAGAAAGACAGACGGACAGGGGAGTCTTTTATTTTTTTATTATAGATAGGCTTGCGTTTGACCACTATCTCATCTGATTTTAAGTGATGATGTGGTCGAAGGTGTAGCACGCTTGCCTAGAAGTAACCTATTCACTCTTGACTTAAAGACCCCCAGATTGTAGCTATCGGGAAACACTGACTCCGGCAGGGAATGCCACTCTTAGCTGTACGCATAATGAAAGTATTTCCGAAACGTTTATTGCGTATGGATGGGTGAGTCTTAGTAATAGGGTCCTGTTTTTACCCTTTTGGTAAGGAACCCTAAAAAGTACTATATTTAACATGTAGGTATGGAACCGTAGATAAGCCTAGAGATTATATACCTCTAGAACATTTTCTATTAAAGTCTAGATTGTTCGTGGGCGATGACAACAAACTTTAGTCAGACTAATTTCTCAGCGTAGGTTTACCGGTGACTCATGTTGTCGGTACATTTTGTGTGACGATGACTTGACTTGTATGGTGATTGACGTAAAAATATCAGGTAAATAGGGTCAACGCTATTAACTGATGAGTGATGTTAGAGTATTGTGTTTATTTTGTTTCATAGATAAAGATCATAATATTAGAGTGATGACGAATTATTAATATTGTAGACTAGGACCTAGTAGATCAGGGACTTTATTAGGAAAACATACATACATAAAGTCACGCCTTTTCCCATGGGGGTAGGCAGAAACTACAGAACGCCACCTGCAAAGATCCTTTTATACTTCTTTTGCTTCAATCACATTCATACATCTAGTCATATACACGCACGCCGGTTATTAGAAAACGTGGCATTTAAATTATGTTTTTTTTTATGGACAATGAAATGCCACCAATATTTTTTGACTTTGTTTAATTGACATAAAATAAAACTCTAATTGCTATGAATTAATCAATTCTTTATTTGCACTCGTTTTATGTTGTACCAGGCCCCTCAGAAAGTATTGCGAAAAAAAGTTTTTATATATGGGAGACTGGCCAGTTATAATGTTTTTCGAAAATATGATTATTTATAAGTAAAAATAAGTAAGTTCCAATTTCAAAATTTCCCTCCACATTTTTTGCGAGTTAATTCAAAGTATTGTGTCTCACTGAAATATGGATCTGCGCCGGGAACATTTTAGAGCTATGATTTTATACGATTTCAAGTGTCGCCTGAAACCGGATGAATCGTACGATAGACTTCAAATGGCATTCATGGATGAAGGCTCTTCCAAGGCAACCGTGTATCGTTGGTATAACGAATTCAAGCGCGGTCGACCAACTTTGGGGGATGACGAAAGAAGCGGTCGCCCTTTGACGGCTGTTACCGAAGAAAACGTGCTAGCAGTGAAAAATTTAATCCAAGACAATAGGCGAATTACATATCAGGAGATTCAACACATATTGAAGATTGGATCGGGAAGCGTTCACGAGATTCTACACAGCCATCTTCGCGTGAGGAGGATAGTATCACGCTGGGTGCCGCACAACCTCACCGATGCTCAGAAGCAGGCCCGGGTGGAATGGTGCCGTGATATGCTTAACAAATTTGAAGCAGGCTCGTCTCGGCGTGTTTACGACATCGTTACAGGTGATGAGTCCTGGATTTATCAATACGACCCAGAAACCAAGCGCCAGTCGACTGTTTGGGTGTTTCAAAATGAGCCAACGCCTACCAAAGTGAAGCGATCTAGAAGCGGGGGTAAGATTTTGATCGCTAGCTTTTTTAATTTGACTGGCCACTTGGTATCAATTCCCTTACGGGATCAAAGAAGCATTAATGCCGAATGGTATACTACCAAATGTTTGCCAGAAGTTTTCTCTGTTATAAGCAACAAGCGACCAAACACAGGGCTCCGCGGGCTACTGCTCCACCACGACAATGCACCTGCGCACACCGCACTCAAAACGAGGGACTTCCTGGACAGCACGCCAGTCAAACTCCTGGGTCACCCTCCTTACAGCCCTGATCTAGCACCGTGTGACTTCTTTTTATTCCCAAAAATAAAAAATCAGCTCAAAGGGATACAATTTTCGTCGCCGGAAGATGCGCTGGCTGCGTTCGAGCAGGCTGTAAACGAGGAGTTTGCGGCGGACTGGAAAAAGTGTTTTGAAAACTGGTTTAGGCGCATGAATCTTTGTATAGAGGCTGGTGGAAAGTACTTTGAAAAGATTTAATAAAAATATATGTACGTATAGAACAATTTTTTTTAGTTTCGCAAAACTTTCTGAGTGTCCCACGTATTGAAATAAAAGTAGCAGTGGATGTCATTTCCGCTGTTGCAAATTACCTAGATAATAAATAACCTCATTTTAGCGTGCCCAAAATATTTTGTCGTGTGCCACCACAGGCACGCGTGCCATAGGTTCGCCATCCCTGTAGTAGACTGTAGGGGAATTAAAGCAACCTTAATGGTAGCTAGCTTATGCCAAAGTGTTCGCCAGCGTGAAAGTCGAAAATAATCACATAGGAACACACTATACGAATGTAAAAAGTATCCTGTCCTATGTCCTAAACTCTTAATCCATGTCATGCTCTATGCGTGTCCAAAAACCGTTCAGTCGCCGACGCGTGATTGAATAATAAATATTTAAACATCTCGCATAATTACGTAAATTATATCATTTGGTAGACTGAAAAAATTGGCATAATTTAAAGCGAGGTTGCTACGCAAAGGGTCTTCAACACGTTACGCAGCTACGCTCAAAACTCAAGTCGTAATTTCAACCAGGCGTCCTTGGGATGACATAGGAAATGCGGCATTGTCCACAGCATGTCGTGACGTACGACAAATGTGTCCGGTCTAGCCTCATTTATGCATGGCGGCATTCTAGGTGACACCGGCAGTCTGCTTTGTAGGACAGTTGTTATAATAATCAGCTAAAGAAACATAGAACACGGAATGGCTGCCCTGGCGATGCCATTATTTATAAGTACCTACCTAATATTCGTTACCGAGTAAGAACAAGTTTCGAATGGCATATTAATAGTTAGAATTATTACAGGCTGTCAAATTCTATGAATAAAAGATAACACTAACTGACACGCTTGACTTGTATGAAAAGCTTTGAAGAGCCGCACGGATCGATCTTCAAAGTTAAGCATTAAAGTCAGTCCGTGGATAGGTTATTTTTATCGCAAATTTAGATCTTGTTTCTTCAGACTCCTCCGTGCCTCGGAAAGCACGACATTCGGTTATAGAGGTGCATTCCGTGGCACGGGGTTACGGGTAGTAAGAAGCCCGAAAATCTGTCATCAGCCTTGCCAACGTGTTACCTAGCTACTACATTCTAGATTATGGAGGTAAGATAGGCAGTTGTTTCATGAAATACTGGTATTCCGCTGAATCCAGTATGCCTGGATGCTGACCCCGGCGTAGGTGGGCAAAGGCTGGCAGGTTGATTGAGTTTCGTGTTTAACAGTGGCCACTGAGACGTCTGAAGGTCGGAGCTCACTTACACAACCCCGCTCCAACACCGCTACCACACAACACCGCCTCAAACGAAGCTGACTGCTCGTTGTCCACGCGCCGACAGCTAGCAGGCAACCAGCTGTCCCCGCGCTTACAGCTAGCAATCAACTACACTATCCACGCTGGCAATAGCAACATGCTTCAAGCGAGCAGTCTGCGTGAGTGCGTGCGTTCACCGCGCGGGTCACCCCCTTGAAGCGCGTCGCGTAGTAAGCATGGGGTAAACGAGACCTCAGCAGAGCTGTCGAATGGTACGATGGTGGTAAGCTCGCTTACTAGCTTAGCTGTCTGCTAATTTGTGTTGTCAATACAATGAACAGAATTTCCCCGGGTGGGAGCGGTGTCGTATAAGTCGGCTACGACCTTTAGAGCTCTGTGTGAAAAACACACCTTCCTTCAGTCCTTCATATAAATGTCCCGCAGTGGGTGTGTCCATTTTTGTAGGACACCACAATTATGTCGGTAATTTCATTCTTTTGTCGACCGTGCCTAATCTATGGGGATTAGTGATCGTAACACGTTACAATGGTCATAGATATTTGGTAATTAGTGACATGGAAGCATGGAGCACACAACCATGGAAGTTATGATCGATTCGATTTCAAAGCTTTCGATATGTGCCTATGTAATTATTATGATTAAGATGTTTATCAGAACTTTCGAAGGTTATAGGTATACCTACTATTAGATATCTAGGTAGGAACCTATTATGATAATTATTCTATGAAATAATGGTCTGTCATGCTAAGGTTATTCAATAGCACGAATTGTTTTAAATGATGAATGTTGCAGTTTTGCGTGTTTATATAGATGTATAGGGATCTATAGTCTCAGGATTGCGCTCTGTATTTAAGTTTTTTTTTTATAACGATGTCCCTAGCCGCAGCTGAAACCTAATCGCATCCAAAATAGGGATTTTATTCACAGCATATTTTTTATCAACTACGTAGGTAAGTACAGTCTTCTCTGGATATATGTAGGCATTAGTAAAGGTATATTACATTCTCATAATTATGGCACTCTCACTTAAATAATTTTAACGCAACGGGGACAATGGGCATAATTTGAAAAGTATATATTACAATAAATTTACGGGGACAGGGTATTGGGGCAACAGGAAGTAATTTTAAATATTTTATTAAATTCCTTTTGACCCCTTTAAAGGGGACATGTCCTACGGGGACAACGGGAACAAACCATTTGAACGAGCGCCTTATCATATGATAAAGCAAATAAGTATTTAAGTGCGATAAAATAAAATTTAAAAAGGCGCCTATTCAACCAAACGGATAAACGTTTTGTACAGTATTGATCACTATATATTATCTACGTACACTTACTTGTGGGAAAATAATGTGTTGCGCGTATTGTCTATGAAATCGATCGTCTTCAAGGCTAGGTAAGGTCGCAAGGTCACCAAGGGGTGCTAATATAAAGCTATACGTACCACAAATGAATCGTCACATCACAATTCCACGAATAAAAAAGATACCAGGCGAAGTAGGATAGAAGAAAAGATTTATTCGACCCTGACACATCACAACAGCAACAAACACAATGTAAAAGAGAAAAAAAAAAAGAAAAAAAAAGTTAAATTGCGCTGAGGGTGCCCATAAGAAATGTTGGTGTACTATACTGCATGCCGTCAGAACGAATAAAAAAACTTAATTCAAAAAATCAAAAAACCCGATTGCTTCAAAAGCGAACTAAAAAGTCGTAAACAAGGAAAAAATCATGCTGTGCAGTCGGAGGATACATACGCGCGAGCTGGCTGACCAAAACCAGATGTATCCTCCTCCTGCACAACATGATTTTTGCCTTGTTTACGACTTTTTAGTTCGCTTTTGAAGCAGTCGGGTTTTTTGATTTTTTGAATTAAGTTTTTTTATTTATAACTTTTTAATTCGTTTTTTTTTCGAATTAGATAATTTAAACATATAAGTGTTATATATTTTTGAAATCACCTCTTAAAGCCCTTTATTTGGATACCCCACACGATGGATTTGGAAGAAAAAAAAAATTTAGGCCCCCACAATATGGCACCCAAAATCCGCCATTTTTCTATTATCCAATTTTAATGTAGCCTATGACACTCGCAGGGTTAAGACGCATCGATTGACGTATGAATCATCAAAATCGGCCAACGCGTTTGGTCTCTGGAACGCCACATAGGAACAAACATACATACATACATACATACATACATAGACTGATAAACACATTACCCTCCTTCGGCAGTCGGGTAAAAAGAGCACAACTAACTAATTGTAAATCTCAAGGTAAACAAGAATAAAGTTTTAAAAAAATAGGATAAATTAAAGCATTTGGATGTATTTTTTTATAATTATGAATGCAATTATTTGCTTAAACATAAGAAGTGAATTTGCTTAAAAAGAAGAGATATCGAATAGTATTTTAAGCATTTTTATCTTTGCTCATTATTAGTAATATTATGATATTTGGATATCAGATGTGCCCTTTGAGCTTATATTATTTCCTTGAATAATGGTGACAACATTTTGAAAACAATCAGGTAGATGCGCCTTAGTTTCCTGACTCTGAATATGTATATACCAGGCCCCTCAGAAAGTATTGCGAAAAAAAGTTTTTTTATATGGGAGACTGGCCAGTTATAATGTTTTTCGAAAATATGATTATTTATAAGTAAAAATAAGTAAGTTCCAATTTCAAAATTTCCCTCCACATTTTTTGCGAGTTAATTCAAAGTATTGTGTCTCACTGAAATATGGATCTGCGCCGGGAACATTTTAGAGCTATGATTTTATACGATTTCAAGTGTCGCCTGAAACCGGATGAATCGTACGATAGACTTCAAATGGCATTCATGGATGAAGGCCCTTCCAAGGCAACCGTGTATCGTTGGTATAACGAATTCAAGCGCGGTCGACCAACTTTGGGGGATGACGAAAGAAGCGGTCGCCCTTTGACGGCTGTTACCGAAGAAAACGTGCTAGCAGTGAAAAATTTAATCCAAGACAATAGGCGAATTACATATCAGGAGATTCAACACATATTGAAGATTGGATCGGGAAGCGTTCACGAGATTCTACACAGCCATCTTCGCGTGAGGAGGATAGTATCACGCTGGGTGCCGCACAACCTCACCGATGCTCAGAAGCAGGCCCGGGTGGAATGGTGCCGTGATATGCTTAACAAATTTGAAGCAGGCTCGTCTCGGCGTGTTTACGACATCGTTACAGGTGATGAGTCCTGGATTTATCAATACGAACCAGAAACCAAGCGCCAGTCGACTGTTTGGGTGTTTCAAAATGAGCCAACGCCTACCAAAGTGAAGCGATCTAGAAGCGGGGGTAAGATTTTGATCGCTAGCTTTTTTAATTTGACTGGCCACTTGGTATCAATTCCCTTACGGGATCAAAGAAGCATTAATGCCGAATGGTATACTACCAAATGTTTGCCAGAAGTTTTCTCTGTTATAAGCAACAAGCGACCAAACACAGGGCTCCGCGGGCTACTGCTCCACCACGACAATGCACCTGCGCACACCGCACTCAAAACGAGGGACTTCCTGGACAGCACGCCAGTCAATCTCCTGGGTCACCCTCCTTACAGCCCTGATCTAGCACCGTGTGACTTCTTTTTATTCCCAAAAATAAAAAATCAGCTCAAAGGGATACAATTTTCGTCGCCGGAAGATGCGCTGGCTGCGTTCGAGCAGGCTGTAAACGAGGAGTTTGCGGCGGACTGGAAAAAGTGTTTTGAAAACTGGTTTAGGCGCATGAATCTTTGTATAGAGGCTGGTGGAAAGTACTTTGAAAAGATTTAATAAAAATATATGTACGTATAGAACAATTTTTTTTAGTTTCGCAAAACTTTCTGAGTGTCCCACGTATATAATATAGTACATAACTCAATTTTTAACCTAACTTTATTTGTATTTCTTTTTTGTTTCTGTTCGCCGATTACTCTGTTAATAATGAACCGACTTTAAAAATATTTTTTGTTTGAAAGTATATACTCTTGAGGTGGGCCCATTGTCACTTAGTCAGGAGCTCGACAAATTTTGTAGGCTCAAATATGTACTATAGCGATTTTGATATTTTCATCAACATGGCAAGCATTTGCATTCAGAAAGTATTATTTGATGAAGTGGAACTGACGAAGAAGACCATAGATGTCCTCTGGAAATTCTCAATTATAAGTATGTTTTGGGTATAAGATATCCCCGAATAGTTAAATGACTGTGATGAAGCAAAGAACAATGGCAGGTGCCCATACATTTTTTTAGCTGAGATTAAATTCCCACGTCTTTGAATGAAAAATATCTGGTTTAACTCAGGGTGATGTTCTGAATTAGTTTGTGCAAGAGTTTTTGTTCGAAAATGTTGAGAATAATAGATATTCAGTCATAAACTCCGTGCCTAGGAACCGACCCCGACCCCATCGTGGTTGGGGGAGGGCTGGATAGATTGATTGATCCATGTGTATACGAAAAAGAAAATAACATTTGTTTTGAAGGTAGATTGAAATAAAGTTGTTATTTTTCTTCAAATATGAAGAACATAAAGACTTTGTTATATAGTCTTCTACAGGTCCACATCGGAAGGAAATGTACAAAATATTGTTACAATTCAAAAAGTCAATTATTGAATAATACGTCACAAAATTTTTGGAACCAAAAATGGTTCGATATTGTTTTTTAGTGATTACACAACAATGCCGTACTTCATTCAAGAAAATGATAATTCCAAATGAAATGATAAGTTTTGAGGTTATTGTGTTGATCATTGAATTGGAAGTGGTTATACCTAGCACCAAGACTAGGTAATTCAGACATGCCTAGTACAAAGCCAGTACGTAATACATTTCTTACTGACGGTAATAGTTTCAACATTTTGTTCAAGGATGAGATATCCCTTGTGAAGGAATGCAGAACTGTCATTTTAAGTGTCAGAGCGAGTTAGTAATATAACGAATAAGTACGCTCACGATCGCATACAAAGGATGCCTCTAAGTAGTGCTCCTAACGAGTTAAACGTAGAAAACAGTGAGGAGAGTTCCTCCACCGCGCTGGAGAGCACATACCGTGGCTATTAGGTCGCACTTTACGCACTTGTCTGTAGTCGTACCTGCAATTCACTTGTGAGTTGTTGAGGGGGCTATGGGCAGCTGGTCTCGAAGGAGACTATCGTTGTATTGATTTTGTAATAACCTAGAAGTCGTAGGAATAGAATCATGAATCATCCTAGAATCACAATATCACCAAAGCCACGAAAACCCAGCTCATACGGGCACTTGTGTTCCCCATATTTCTATACGCAGTCGAGACCTGGATGCTGAAATAAACTGAGAGGAAATGAAAAGACGCTCTGGAAATGTGGTGCTGGAGAAAATGCTTGGAGTGTCGTGGACTGAGTTTCGCACTAATATATCCATCCATCGGCTATAGTCCAAGCTCGAGTACTTCAGTTCTTTGGACACGTGTCCCAACGATGCAACGACTCTATCGAGCGGCTTGTAGTTCAGGGTAGAGTGGAAGGACCGAGAGCGCGCGGCAGGTCGCCCATGCGATGGACCGACCAGATTAAGTCTGCAGTGGGTGGCCCATTGCATAAGTACACACGAATAACAGCCAATAGAGATGGTTGGCGTCGCATCGTTAGGCAAATTATGGCAACTCGAAGTCTTACTGCTACATGATGACCACGACCGCTCTGCCAAGAGTGTACCGACGAAGAAGAAGAAGTCGTAGACTCTATGTGAAGTGATGTGTGTTGGTCGTACCACTTGAGGTAATAACGATATGGGTGGCTGAGTGTCACTAGCTGCTGCAGCAGTCGTGCCATGAGCGTTGTAATTATGATCTAAGCTGATACGGTTTCTGATCAATAACTGCTAAGGCTTCGAGGAACCTTTCGATATCGGTGATCGTTATACACTGAAAACTTTAAATAGATGCGCTTGGAACTAAGAAGTATACACACTAACGGTTTAGAAAGATGATGGTGGGTCACGTAATCATGTTGCAGTCAATGTTGATTTCGATAATGATGATTGATGAGCAAACTGTAGAAGTTTGAGTAATTCAGTCTATCGGCCGTAGTGTATGTTCAACCGTACCAGTGGTTAAGCGTAGTCGTAGCCGTAAATCGGTATATCTTGAGGCAACACAAGTAGTCCGTAGGTAAGTGATATTGCTTTTAGTCCTGTCCGAGGTCTGGTCTAGATAGACCGTTGTGTGAGAGCAAAGCGATTGCTAAAGTAATAAATCAAAGAGCACACAATTGCAGTAGAGTATACCTACTGGTCATTTAATTGACAAGCAGTAGAATATAGGTACTGGTCATTAAATTGACATACAGTAGAATATACCTACTGGTCATTAAATTGACAGGCAGTAGGATATAGCTACTGGTCATTAAATTGACAGGCAGTAGGATATAGCTACTGGTCATTAAATTGACAGGCAGTAGGATATAGCTACTGGTCATTAAATTGACAGGCAGTAGGATATACCTACTGGTCATTAAATTGACAGGCAGTAGGATATAGCTACTGGTCATTAAATTGACAGGCAGTAGGATATACCTACTGGTCATTAAATTGACAGTCATCAGAGAATGACAGTATTAGCAGTAGATTATACCTACTGGTCATTAAATTGACAGTCATCAGAGTATGACAGTAATAGCAGTAGATTATACCTACTGGTCATTAAATTGACAGTCATCAAAGAATGACAGTATTAGCAGTAGATTATACCTACTGGTCATTAAATTGACAGTCATCAGAGAATGACAGTAATAGCAGTAGATTATACCTACTGGTCATTAAATTGATAGTCATCAGAGAATGACAGTATTAGCAGTAGATTATACCTACTGGCTTCAGAAAAGGAGCTAGCTGATCTGTTTTACAAAGAAGAATATGAGAGTGGACTGGTTGGATTAATAAGTCGAAGACAAAAGTCATGCTCACGGACATATCCGGTCAACTCTCTAGAACGAAAGAACTCGCGGACCTAGAATTTATCAGCGAGTTTATATACCTTGGATCGCTACTTCCTGACCGAGGAGGAACCGAAAGAGAGATCAGGAGAAGGACTCAAATGGCCAAAGCGGCGAAAGTAAGCTGACACATATTTGGCAGGACAGAAAGGTCAACAATGTGGTAAGATGAGACTAGTCTGGACACTGGTTTCTCGATATCCCTTTTCGGATCGGAGTCGTGGACGATTCGGGCAATAGAACGGAAATGATTTGAGATGTCGTGGTGGCGAAGAATGCTCCGCATACCATGCACCGCCAAGAGAACGAACAAATCTATCCTTGATCAACTAGGCATAAAAGACAGACTCACCACGCTCTGCTATTTACTACACCAGCGCGGCTGCGGTATGCTGCTAGCCACTTTGGTCACATTTGCCCGTCGAGAACCAGACCATCTAGAGAATTTGGTGGGAAGGCGGATGGAAAAAACCTCGCGGCCGGTCACCTAACCGCTGGTCAGACCAGGTAACCGCCCTCACTGGACTCTCTGTTACAACCGCCCTAAGAGAAGCTGAGAACCAATTGAAGTGGTAGAACATCGTGCATTAAGCCCTGAGGGCCTTTCAGGGACGCGACCTTCAGTAATGAAGAACGCGACCAAAAAGAGATCCCTACTGGTGGTGAAGGAAAAGCATCGGGAGGAAACCGACATGTTAAGTCAGCAGCAGTGGTACTTATATGTACTGGGGTCCTCCATGGTATCAGCCATGACAGCTATATCATCGGTGAACCGAAGGTGAGTGATGTGCTCGCCGTTGACGTCGATGCCTGTCGATGCCCTCTCCGGTCCGGAGCCTTGAAGGCGTCCTCCAGTGCAGCGGTGGACGGTTCCGGAGGTGTGGCGTCTCCCTATTCTACACCTCGCTGCGGGATGGGTTTCGGGGCCAAGTCGCAAGTTGGAACTAGCGTAGTGGCGTTTTTGTGCAGGCGCTTCGGTACCTCGATGTACCGGTGGTCAATTTGGCGCCGTTGGAGGGATTGCAGTGCAGCCCAAGTCTCGATCAAGTCGAGGACTTTCATGTGGTTCACAAACGCTGAGTGGAAAGGCAGGTTGTACTCTTCGGTCCTTAGCCTGCCGCAGCGTACGTGTGTGGTCTACGGTGCTGTTCGGAGGCCAGCTTCTTCGGGAGGCTCGAAGTCGTCGGGCCTGTGCGCGAGACTATTTCGTGTATTAATTTATTGGTTCCAGGTAACTAATTAATAACATGAGTTCTCAACTAACGTTAGAGTAATTTGATGGTGAGAGGTAACCTTCATCAGTAGGCCGAGATGGGAATCAGAAAATAGAATAGAAGAGGAAGAGAAAGGTTAAAAGGTAACAATAAATTAAATCAGTTAATGATTTTTAAATATTATCGTGCTGTCATTTTGTTATGCCAGAGATGCCAATTAATTATTAATACAAATAAGAATTTGCTAAAAATATTATTTATAATTCTGGTGACATACAACTGGTTAAAACAAGGAAGGGAATGTAGTGTATGTAGATGTCAATATATCGCGCTACAAAACGATACCAGTATTGTGAGTCGACGCCTCGGGCGCACGTGCCGCTCGGTTATAAATACCGGTCCGAGTGGTGGGGCGGGGAGTTGTTATCGAACTGTTGGCCTGTGCGGTAGTGCGTTAGCGAGTCGGCGAGTCTAACTTCTAACCAGTGAATAGGCATACATTACAGTTCTAATGAAAATCGTACCATAGAACTGCTCTGGTCATGAAGCCGGAGGGTAGGCACCGCAACTCCGTAATAAAACAATATTTCCCGGTCGTTTTTAGGCTTGTTGGAATTGTTATGAGAAGCCCTCTGACTATAAATGATGTTCTTGGTAATATAAGGTACCAAAACAAAGACAAAAATAAAATAAAAAAACTTAAGAATTCGGTGACAAAAACGAAAAAAAAAACAAGGTACCAAAGACCTGTCTTAAGATTTGGCGAATACGAGTGATATGTTATGTCATCCATATACACCGCTGCACCGTATATAGGCCAACGCCTTACATACGACCCTAACCTAATGCAAATGTTTGGACATATTCCAAGTTGCGTAACTTGAAAAGAAAATAGGACCAATTTTCTTAACTCTTATGTCTTGCATTATGCCCGGGTATTGTTACGTGATTTTGAAATAGAGAAGCTTGATGCTAAATGAAGAGTCACTATTTTTACCCGACTGCCGAAGGCGGATAATGTGTTTATCAGTATGTATGTTTGTTCCTATGTGGCGTTCTAGAGGTCAAACGAGTCGGCCGATTTTGATGATTCTTACGTCAATCGATTCGTCTTTACTTTGCAAGTGTCACAGGCTACATTAAAAATAGAAAAATGGCTTTTGGGCGCCGTATTGCGGGAACCCAATTTTTTTCTTCCAAACCCATCATGTCGGGTATCAAAATAAAGGATTTTAATAGGTGATTTCAAAAATATTTTAACTAAAAAGTTATAAATAAAAAGTTAATTTAAAATATAATAAAAACCCGACAGGTTAAGAAGTGAACTAAAAAGACGTAAACAAGAAGAAAATCATGCTGTGCAGTCGGAGGATACAGTCATCTGGTTTTGGTCAGCCAGCTCGCCATCATGTATCCTCCGACTGCACAGCATGATTTTCTTCTTGTTTTTACAAGCTGTCTATAACCTTGCTTTTTTATGTGTGTTCAGCAACTAGAAATCCATTTTCATACATTGCCTGGCATCTGATTAAGCTGAAATTTAGCATACTTGTGTTACTTCGGAAACATTAAACAAATATGGTCTCATGATGAAAGGTGGTTATAACAACTGCTCACCTAAACAAGATAGCATCTTATTGCCAACGATGCACTGGTCGCGTCAAAGCTCCAGAGCCTTGAACATCGACGCCGAGTTGCCAGCCTGTCGGTTTTTTATCGGTTACATTTCGGGGAGTGTGCGACGGAAAGGCACAATTTGATTCTGCTTAGCCCTTTCCATCAAGACTTACATACAGCCAAGCGCCATTGGTACATGGTGGACATCCCTCCCATACGCACAAAGCGTTTTGCTAATACTTTCATTGTGCGTACAGCTAAGGAGTGGAACTCCCTTCCGGGGTCTTTGTTCCCTGATAGCTACAACCTTGGGGTCTTTAAGTCAAGAGTGAATAGGTTTCTTCTAGGCAAGCCTGCTACACCGTAGACCACATCATCGCTTACCATCAGGCGAGATAGTGGTCAAGCGCGAGCCTATAGTTTATAAAAAAATGACACCATCGTGTTTGGGCTCATTAGATGTGTCGAAAAGGTAGTTTTAAAAAAAAAGCTTAATACAATTTTTAACCGACTTTCCAAAAAAGAGGAGATCAATTTGACTGTTTTTTTTATGTTTGTTTCGATGATTCTTTATTTATTTGAAAGCTGGTGCTTGTCATGTGGTCCCATTTAAATTTCATCAAGATCTGATGAAGAACTTTGGAGATACCAGGCCCCTCAGAAAGTATTGCGAAAAAAAGTTTTTATATATGGGAGACTGGCCAGTTATAATGTTTTTCGAAAATATGATTATTTATAAGTAAAAATAAGTAAGTTCCAATTTCAAAATTTCCCTCCACATTTTTTGCGAGTTAATTCAAAGTATTGTGTCTCACTGAAATATGGATCTGCGCCGGGAACATTTTAGAGCTATGATTTTATACGATTTCAAGTGTCGCCTGAAACCGGATGAATCGTACGATAGACTTCAAATGGCATTCATGGATGAAGGCCCTTCCAAGGCAACCGTGTATCGTTGGTATAACGAATTCAAGCGCGGTCGACCAACTTTGGGGGATGACGAAAGAAGCGGTCGCACTTTGACGGCTGTTACCGAAGAAAACGTGCTAGCAGTGAAAAATTTAATCCAAGACAATAGGCGAATTACATATCAGGAGATTCAACACATATTGAAGATTGGATCGGGAAGCGTTCACAAGATTCTACACAGCCATCTTCGCGTGAGGAGGATAGTATCACGCTGGGTGCCGCACAACCTCACCGATGCTCAGAAGCAGGCCCGGGTGGAATGGTGCCGTGATATGCTTAACAAATTTGAAGCAGGCTCGTCTCGGCGTGTTTACGACATCGTTACAGGTGATGAGTCCTGGATTTATCAATACGACCCAGAAACCAAGCGCCAGTCGACTGTTTGGGTGTTTCAAAATGAGCCAACGCCTACCAAAGTGAAGCGATCTAGAAGCGGGGGTAAGATTTTGATCGCTAGCTTTTTTAATTTGACTGGCCACTTGGTATCAATTCCCTTACGGGATCAAAGAAGCATTAATGCCGAATGGTATACTACCAAATGTTTGCCAGAAGTTTTCTCTGTTATAAGCAACAAGCGACCAAACACAGGGCTCCGCGGGCTACTGCTCCACCACGACAATGCACCTGCGCACACCGCACTCAAAACGAGGGACTTCCTGGACAGCACGCCAGTCAAACTCCTGGGTCACCCTCCTTACAGCCCTGATCTAGCACCGTGTGACTTCTTTTTATTCCCAAAAATAAAAAATCAGCTCAAAGGGATACAATTTTCGTCGCCGGAAGATGCGCTGGCTGCGTTCGAGCAGGCTGTAAACGAGGTGTCTGCGGCGGACTGGAAAAAGTGTTTTGAAAACTGGTTTAGGCGCATGAATCTTTGTATAGAGGCTGGTGGAAAGTACTTTGAAAAGATTTAATAAAAATATATGTACGTATAGAACAATTTTTTTTAGTTTCGCAAAACTTTCTGAGTGTCCCACGTATACATCAGAACTCTTCAATAAATAACTGCAAATCACTCGGGATAACTGCAATCGCATGTCTGTTTATTGTTTTTACCATTACATAACATAACATCATACTGGTACGCTCTAAAGAGGGTACGCAAGTGTGAATAGTTAACCCTGGTATACTCTCATTCCACCGGTTTTGTTCAAGTTTCATGTTATTGGGATAATCAATTCTGGCTTCACTTTGGGCATTATAGGTACCTAGCCTATAGAACTGGTCCATTATGTACCACAACTAAAAAGTGATAAATAAAAAAAACTTTTTACAAAAAATACAACCGACTTCCAAATAAAAACACTACAAAGTGAAAAATAAATTCAATTTCGGAAGTCGGTGTCAAAAAACGAAGTAACGAAAACAGGAACACAGACTTCCGAAATTGAATTTATTTTTCACTTTGTAGTGTTTTTATAGTTAACAGACATACCACTGGTCTCTGCATGTATCCATAGGTATTTTTGTATTGTAAATTATTGATGCTCAATCATTATATCTTTTGTTCGCAGCCTGCTTCAACTACGACAACGTCTCCACCAATTCCAAAGGGAAAGGAGATAAAAACGACGTCATGGATAATGGTAAGTTTCTTTATTGTTATAAACTATTGGCCTGCCCCGGCTTTGCCCTGGTTTAGGTAGAGCAAACATAATAGCCTATACCTAGATGCCCATCTTGATAATGTACCTTTCAAATGTTTAAAGAATATAGATACATGCTGTTGTTCCGGAGTTATCCTCCACATAATCTAATTGCCAACAACAACTTTAAAAAACCCCATTTCTCTTGTATTACATGCTTTTTAACCCCCGCCGGAAAAAGAGGGGTGTTATAAGTTTCACGTGTGTATCTGTGTGTCTGTCTGTGGCATCATAGCGCCTTAACGGATGAACTGATTTCGATTTAGTTTTTTTGTTTGAAAGGTAATTTTGTCAAGAGTGTTCTTAGCTATGTTTGAATAAAATCGGTTCAGCCGTCCAAAAGTTATGGGCATTCTACTGTTTGCATCGGGGTGTTTTCGCAAGATACATGTGTCGGGGTTTTTTTAAATTGTGAAATTTTACTTGTATTTAACGTGCAATGTATGTATGTATGTATGTAAGTGTGTTCAGGTCAAATTTTGCAACTGAATTTTAAAGCTGTTGTCCTCCACCGATTTAGTTTGGATGACAATACATGGCTAGCTAAGTGACGTCATTCTAAATCCAATATGGCGGACGGCCCAAGATGGCGGTTTAGTTATTTTTTGTGCATTGCCATGTTATGCGTATCAACTGAAAGGGCTTGCTGAGTATAATTCGATGTTTTCGAATTCTACCCAGCTTGTTTTAAAAAAAGATTTTGTAATGTTTAATTTTATTACTATACTAGCTGATCCGGCAAACTTTGTTTTACCATAAAAACACCAAACATTTATCTACCCTACCTACCCTACCTTACAATACCTACCCTATCCTACACTACCCAACCCCACACTACCCTACCCTATACTACCCTACCCTACACTACCCTACGCTACGCTACCCTACCCTACACTAACCTACCCTACACCAAGCAAAGGTAGCTTATACAATAGCAATAAAGCTCAAATTTACTCTACGTTTTAGTTAGAAAACTTTTGTATTGGAAAAAGAAAAGGGCTCTTTTTATTTTTTTCCCGGCATTTATTAGAATTTTTCTCCCCGTAAAAACCATCTTTGAACTTCAACGAACATTTAAAAAAAAGAATTGGCCAAATTGATCCAGGCGTTGTTGAGTTATGCGCTTACCAACACATTTTGCGATTCATTTTTAGGGTTCCGTAGCCAAATGGCAAAAAACGGAACCCTTATAGATTCGTCATGTCTGTCTGTCTGTCTGTCTGTCTGTCTGTCTGTCTGTCTGTCTGTCTGTCCGTCCGTATGTCACAGCCACTTTTTCCCGAAACTATAAGAACTATGCTGTTGAAACTTGGTAAGTAGATGTATTCTGTGAACCGCATTAAGATTTTCACACAAAAATAAAAATAAAACAATAAATTTTGGGGGTTCCCATACTTGAAACTAAAACTAAAAATTTTTTTTTTCATCAGACCCATACGTGTGGGGTATCTATGGATAGGTCTTCAAAAATGATATTGAGGTTTCTAAAATATTTTTTTTCTAAACTGAATAGTTTGCGCGAGAGACTCTGCCAAAGTGGTAAAATGTGTGTCCCCCCCCCTGTAACTTCTAAAATAAAAGAATGATAAAACTAAAAAAAATATATGATGCATATTACTATGTAAACTACCAGCGAAAATTGGTTTGAACGAGATCTAGTAAGTAGTTTTTTTTTAATACGTCATAAATCGTAAACCGCAATTTACCAAGTACGGAACCCTTCATGCGCGAGTCCGACTCGCACTTGGCCGGTTTTTATATTATAGACTAGCTGACCCGGCAAACTTTGTTTTGCCATAAAAACACCAAATATTTATTTACCCTACCTACCCTACCTTACAGTACCTACCCTACCCTACCCTACACTACCCTACCCTACCCGACCCTACACTACCCTACCCTACACTACCCTACCCTACACTACCCTACCCTACACTACCCTACCCTACAATACCCTACCCTACAATACCCTACCCTACAATACCCTACCCTACCCTACAATACCCTACCCTACAATACCCTACCCTACACTACCCTACCCTACACTACTACCCTACCCTACACTACTACCCTACCCTACACTACACTACCCTACTCTATCCTACACTACCCTACACTACCCTACACTACCCTACACTACCCTACACTACCCTACACTACCCTACACTACCCTACACTACCCTACACTACCCTACACTACCCTACACTACCCTACACTACCCTACACTACCCTACACTACCCTACACTACCCTACACTACCCTACACTACCCTACACTACCCTACACTACCCTACACTACCCTACACTACCCTACACTACCCTACACTACCCTACACTACCCTACACTACCCTACACTACCCTACACTACCCTACACTACCCTACACTACACTACCTTCCCTACCCTACGCTACACTACCCTACCCTACACTACCCTACCTTCCCTACCCTACGCTACACTACCCTACCCTACACTACCCTACACTACCCTACCCTATCCTACACTACCCAACCCCACACTACCCTACCCTATACTACCCTACCCTACACTACCCTACGCTACGCTACCCTACCCTTTTTTTTTTTTTTTTTGATAACGCTGGAAAAAATGCATTACGCATACCCGCCCATCGGGGGAATGGACGGGCTATGTGGGACTCCCCGGGCAAGCCCGGTATACCCACTAAAATAAACCAGCGCACTCCCGCATCGTCTGTGTGGAGGAGGACTGGGAAACCGGCACAGCCTTTACGCCCAGTCCTCCGCCGACGACTGCCCACCATAATGGCGGGCCCCGCACGCCCCTCCCTCAGTGGAGGGGCCCGGGAATGACCGTGAGTGATCGGCCATTCCCGCCCGACGAGGGTGGTGATTGTGCAATGCAGACGACAGGCGCCCCCGCACCTGCCGCCCGCTAATCACCACCAGGGAGTGGGATCAGGCGATCGTACAACCGCCCTCTCCCACCCCCACCGCTGCCTCCTTTTGCGACATGGCGTCCTCGCAAAAGGAGGCAACCGCCGCCCCAGGCCTCCCCGCTCCCCAGCATGGATTTACCACAACGGGAAGCGAGAGGACCTGCCTTACATCTTCCTGAGGGCACGGCGCAGCTACGCCCCCGCTGGGCACACCTAGACGGTGTGCCGCGCCGTACCCCCCACCGCGTTGGACCTAACGGTCCCCTCCTATGCGGCATCTGGCCAGAATCCGCGAAGGCCAGATGCCGCCCACCGCGTGTGCGGCGAAGCGTCGGGACCGACGCTCCGCCGCCTCCTCCTACCATCGACTTGTCCCTGCCGACCATCCCACGTCAAAGGAGGGTCGGCAACGACAAGTCGTCCTCCTCGTGGGCCCACCTCCCGCCCCCGAGCCGCGGCCACCCCCACCCGCAGGAGAGATTCCGGGCTGCAGAGCCAGGTGCAGAGCGGGCAAAGCCCGGATGCAGAGCCGGGCAAAGCAGGGTGCAGAGCTGGTCAGTGCACTCGGTGAGCTCAAACCGCACGAGCGCCGAGTGCAAAGCCAGGTGCAGAGCGGGCAGAGCCGGTCACTGCAGAGCCGGGCAGTGCAGGGTGCAGAGCTGGGGTGCCCCGGGCGTTCCCCCCCGCAGGGGAAGGCGGCCCGCCCAGAGGCCAGGAAGTGAGCCCCACCGCTTTCCTAACACACCTAACCTACCCCACCCACCCCAACCTACCTACCTACCCAAACTACCCCTTCGTCGCATCTGGAGTGTCCCCTGCTAATCAGGGGAACACCCAGAGCGACGCCAACCCCCCCTCCCCCCCCGTCAGATATTCGCCACCGCCAACAAGAACCCACGAATGGGAAGTTATTGACGGTGCCCAGGGTGCACCAGCCCAGCGGGTTGCTCTTCCCCCCGGACGTATCCGAAAGAGACCAGCAACCAACTAGGCCAACGTGGAGGTTACCTGACCCGCACCCCACGCTACCCTACCCTACACTAACCTACCCTACACCAAGCAAAAATAGCTTATACAATAGCAATAAAGCTCAAATTTACTCTACGTTTTAGTTAGAAAACTTTTGTATTGGAAAAAGAAAAGGGCTCTTTTTATTTTTTTCCCGGCATTTATTAGAATTTTTCTCCCCGTAAAAACCATCTTTGAACTTCAACGAACATTTAAAAAAAAGAATTGGCCAAATTGATCCAGGCGTTGTTGAGTTATGCGCTTACCAACACATTTTGCGATTCATTTTTATATTATAGACTAGCTGACCCGGCAAACTTTGTTTTGCCATAAAAACACCAAATATTTATTTACCCTACCTACCCTACCTTACAGTACCTACTCTACCCTACCCTACACTACCCTACCCTACCCGACCCTACACTACCCTACCCTACACTACTACCCTACCCTACACTACACTACCCTACTCTATCCTACACTACCCTACCCTACACAAAAATAGCTTATACAATAGCAATAAAGCTCAAATTGGCTCTACGTTTTAATTAGAAAACTTTTGTATGGGAAAAAGAAAAGGGCTGTTTTTATTTTTTTTGAGGCAATTATTAGAATTTTTCTCCCCGTAAAAACCATCTTTGAACTTAAACGAACATTTAAAAAAAAGAATTGGCCAAATTGGTCCAGGCGTTGTTGAGTTATGCGCTTACCAACACATTTTGCGATTCATTTTTATATTATAGATTATAGGAGATTTTATTTAGTAGGTAAGTACAAATATTCTTTTGGATATTTCGGTTTGACTAAATTTGAAACCGGATGCCGACTAACTTTACGATCTACTATCTGGTATGTTCTGTGCTTCTGAACAATCAATCTGCCTAGCCTTTTCCCAACTATATTGGGGTCGGCTTTCAGTCTTACCGGATTCAGCTAAGTACCAGTGTTTTACATGGAGCGACTGCCTATCTGACCTCTACAACCAGTAACTGAGTAACACGATACCCCTTGGCAAGACTGGTGTCAAATTTCAAGCTTCTGACTACCCGTAACGACTGTCAAAGATCTTCAAATGACAGCCGGGACCCACGGCTTAACGTGCTTTCCGAGGCACGGAGGAAACTCGGTATGCTGAAATGGTCACCCATCCACTCTGTGCTTCTGAACAGTGAGGACTAAAAGATATCCTATCGTCTATTCTACTTGGTCGTTGAACCGTAAATTCAGTATAGCGTCTGACATCCAGAATTTATTTCATGTTGAGTAGAAAAAGTGTAACTTTCACGCCATTTTTGCGGTCGTTCCTACCTAGGTATAAAAATCTGCAGGTCGTGCATTGATTAGATAAGTAATTCATACCTACTCGCAGTAGTTTTACGGTTAGTACTTATTGAAAAAAAGGGGTTTAGAAATACTATTTCATTTAGCACCTACTTAGATTATATGCTTATATAGCAACTGATTGTTTAGGCAAAGTCTGCATTATCTATAGCTTCGGCGATTTTCACAGCATTCAAGACTTTTTTATCTACCCTCATTTTTCATCCATAACTTTTTCCTCTTACTCTTTTTCCGAGAAAAATCTTTTGCGAAAATATTTGCCGCAATGCAGAATAAGTACCGCAGCTACCTGGTTTCAATGGAATGAAATGGAAGCTGTTCCTTATATCGATGTATAGGTTTAGACCCAAAGCAGGAGAACTTATAATTAATTAAACATAACATTTTGATCAAGTTGTTTCATCAAAGCTAATGAGTTAACTCTAAGTAATATAAACAAGCATAGCAATGTTTGCTCGACAAAGGCAAACAAGTTACGTAAATGTTGCCTTTTCAATTGTTTCCACCCTATAAAGTAACCAACCAACCAACTTCCAAGTTATTATTCTAATCTTACTAAAATTATAAATGTGTGTACGGCAGTGTAGATGCATGTTTGTTACTCAATCACTCCAGAACGGCTGAACAGATCTGGATAAAATTTGGCAGAGAGATAGATTATAGTCTGGAATAGCACATTTGCTTTTCATCTCAGTATAATGTTTCCATGGGATAAGACAACACGTTTCATTCGGGCGAAGCCGCTGGCTGGCTAGTATACTCACATGTAACTAGGTCAATCCGTGGATGGGTGACCATCTTTAAATAAAAAGTTTCCGCCATGCCTCTGCAAGTACGTTAAGCCGTTGGTCTCGGCTATCATTTGAAGACCTTTGACGGTCGTTACGGGTAGTCCAACGCCTGAAATCTGACAATAGTCTGGCCAAGGGGTATCATGTTGCCCAGTTACTGGGTTGTGGAGATGACATAGGCAGTCGCTAACATATCATCATCATCATATCAACAGAAAGACGTCCACTGCTGGACATAGGCCTCCCCGAAGCGTTGCCACATTGAACGGTCCCGTGCGTCCAGCATCCAGTGGATCCCTGCAACCTTCACCAGGTCATCGGTCCATCTGGTGAAAGGCTTTCTGACGCAACGTCTTCCGGTTCGCGGTCGCCACTCCAGAACTTTTCTGCCCCATCGGCCATCGGTTCTGCGAGCAATGTGCGCTGCCCATTACCACTTAAGATTGATAATTCTTCTACCCTAACATATAACTTGGAAAAAGGCAGATGATGATGGTGATGATGATAAATATGTAAAAAAATAGCTAAGCCTATGATCAGCATGACTGATGTGCACTAATGACAAAGAATTATATTTTAAAGCCGTCACTAATGATAATTTTTTGCAGACATTTGTTTAATCACTGCAGCAAGATGTAGATTTGCAAAAAAACGCCGGGCTTAATACGAGTAATTATTTAGGTAATTATAGATACAATACAAGCCATTTTTTGATTTCCCATCGTAAAAAATGACGGACTTCCATCCTCTATTTAACTCCTAAATCGTTATACACTACATCCGATCCGTGTCCGTGAAATTTAGGTTCCGAAGTGGCTACTTCCAAGTTCGGATGTATTGTAAGCTTCCCTAGAAGCTTCTCTATCCGTAATAATTCAGAACATTTTGAACTTGGAACTTTAGAGTTCTCTCTTCACTACACGTATGTGCCCTTGGGGAATGGATTCTCATTTCTTGCTTAGTTCTGACTTTCGTTACATAAGAAAAAACACTAACATATATCTATTTACCTGTATTGTACACAAACATATATCTATTTACCTGTATTGTAACCTCGTAAAAACTGATTCACATCCGTACACTTCAACGTAAGGTTCAGTTGAAAACCAGCGTCAGGCAACTCCCAGTTGTCTGGCATTTTGCTGAACTGGACCTTTTTGGCGCAGCCGCGGGGCACACTATGTATGTAATTGTTTTTTTTTTACTTACGTTTCCTTTTATTTGTACATGATGTGTATCTGTGTGTGCCAAATAAACTAGTTTTCTTTCTTTCTTTCTTTCTTATAAGGAACTCTTGTACAAAAAATCATACTTCCAGATCCAGCTACTTAGGCTATGAGTTCTTTGTTAAGCATATTGTGTGCCAGTCAGAATTTAACAATTGCTGCCAACGTGCCAAGCGCGTCAATTTTCTCCAGGAGCTGACAACGCTTTGAAAAAAATCTGGTTTTTTGTATGGCGGTATCGCATAGGACATCTCACATATTAAAAATTGTTTAGTTACTACAGATGTTAAGTAGATTTCAGCTGTGCTTATTATAACAGTACACAAACCACTGAAAGCTTCAATAAAACCTGAAAGGAAAAAGATAAACAAAGAAAGAACATTGAAAACTAATCTTAGTATAAATCGCTTATCTAACAATTTCCTTCAAACTAAACTACGGTTAGACTGAAGTAACTGGCACAGAATTAATGGAAGTATACGTTGTAGTAATTGTTAGTTTGATTACGTGTTAAGGGCAGAATCACGCGACCGTACACTACACGGGGTTTCTATTATAAAGCTGAGGGCAATGACCCTTGGAAAATACTAGAAAATATTATAGACCCATTTGTGACAGTATATGAAAGTGAATTGTGGAAATAGACGATGATTTATTAATAAGGATTGTTTTGAGTTCAATACACTTTTGTGTCTCAGGATCTGTGTCGCATTTTTCAATACGTCATCATCCTCCTCCTGTTCTAATGCCAATATATTTTGGAGTAGGCGCAACGTGTGTTCTTGTTCCATATTGCATCTCAATAGTATTTTTTTTAGTTTTATCATTCTCTTATTTTAGAAGTTACAGGGGGGGGGGGGACATTTTACCACTTTGGAAGTGTATCTTGCGCAAACTATTCAGTTTAGAAAAAAAATATATAAGAAACCTCAATAAAATTTTTGAAGACCTATCCATAGATACTCCACAAGTATGGGTTTGATGAAAAAAAGAAATAAGTTTCAGTTCTAAGTATTCTATTTTTGTGTGAAAATCTTAATGCGATTCACAAAAAACATCTACTTACCAAGTTTCAACAGCACAGTTCTTATAGTTTCGAAAAAAAGTGGCTATGACATACGGACGGACAGACAGACAGACATGACGAATCGACAAGGGTTCCGTTTTTTGCCATTTGGCTACGGAACCCTAAAAATACACTAACTGTAACAATTAATATCTGTGTAGATTTGATAGCTGGTAAAAAAAAAAACGTTCAAGGGCAATGTTTCTAAAAACTAGGGGTTAGTGGCATGGTCTACAATAAAAATTCATTTCAATAAAACAACTTAAAACCTAGTAAGTTGTATATCAAGTAAAACGAAGATAATAAAAACTGTGTTGACAATTTATTCAAGTTCCAAGTAATTTATTCGTATCAAAAGCAAAAGCTTTGTGTTGAAAGAATAACAGTATTTTTTCATACGTTTTACAGTTTTCATGGCAGTAGCGTTGATACCATCCATCACGTTTTTATAAGAATTCTTAAGTTGATTAATCGAAATAGCGGTGAAATAGGGTTGTCGACTGCTTGCTTACTGTTACTACATCGGTTTCGAAATTGAAAGCTCTTTCTTTATTTTACTTCAGATAGTAAAATATAAAAACCTTAACCGCTTGGTGGGTTTCTAGAAGTTACGCTATAAAAAATGGTTATTTATTTTACAATGCATGTCCTCGAAAAGAGCGGTTTTCCAAGCAGCCAAACTGTGCGGAAAGTGTCACTTTTTTCACTAGTGCTTTTTACTTTCCTGTACTTTTTTAATTTTTAACTCCAACGTCAGCCCGACGCAGAGTTTTTATTTTTTGAGTTTTTTTTTTAAATTAGTTATGTACAGTAAAAAAATAAAACTTTCATATAAAAGGTAAAATAAAACTAATACTTTATTTTAGGCGTTTTTAATTACTCTGGATTTTAATTTTGATCAATAAATTAATTTTAAATATTCATTAAATATGTTTGGCAGAACGTATATTTTGCTCGTGCCTTATTGCGTTACGATGTGACAGCTATTTGCACATGCGCAGTAGATATGCCCGAGGAACTATTAGTTAATCTGTGGATATGCTGAACGCGCTTGAATAAGCCCATCATTTTATTAATTTCATTTTATTAATATATTTATTTCCTCGCACAATGCATAGTAAAATGTTGTATGATACACGTACGTAAGATGATTTCCGACTCGTGTCGATTTATCCACTCACTCGCTTCGCTCGCTCGTGAATAAAAATGCCACTCATCGGAAATCACCTACCTTCCGCACTTGTAGCATAAATAACTATTTGGCAGTGTCTTTGTCGACGTATCCTTCTTTCTGAATAGTTGCGTTACGTACCTCATAATATCCCTGTCCCCTTTTCAGCTACTTAAGTAATTTTTCAAGAATATCTCGTTCATTCCATCCGTAGTTTATTACAAACTTTTATTTAACTTGCAATGTATGTATGTAAGTGTGTTCGGGTCAAATCTTGCAACTGAATCTTAAAGCAGTTCTCCTCCACCGCTTAAGATGAAATTTTGCATACTGCATTGCATTTTGTATGTGCATGTGTGCAGGGTTAGCTAAGTGACGTCATTCTAAAATCCAATATGGCTGACGGCCCAAGATGACGGATTAGTTATTTTTTGTGCACCGCCATGATATAATAATTTAATTAATAAATATAATTTTAATATATTATATTTTTTAATGAATAAATAATTGTTCACTAAAAAGTTTTTTTGAATAAATAATTATTTTTTGTTTCTCTATGTTCATTGGAACGTACTACACCTTCAAGTCAGCGCACGAGGCGTCGTTTGACACTTGATTTGCACAGTTTTTTTTGACCGTGAAGTATTTTGGATCTAATGAATTAACAGACCATGTAATTAACTCGGCAGATACTTTAATCTGATTTTTTTTAAATATTTTCTCTGATTTCGGGAAGGCAAATCGTCGCAAACATTACACGCTATCACTTAAAATCTCATGTCAACTTCTGTGATTGATTCACTTTAATGGGTGCAGGAGATAATGTGAATAAAAATGATAATAAAAATAAATAGGTTTTTCTCGGTTAATGGAATTTTGCTCGTACCTTATTACATGGGACGGTTTACCACAAGCAGACCTCTGCTTAACCCTGCTGGGAATACAGGCTTTATGTTAGATTGTTATGTTTAACAAGAAAACAGATCATATTGGTTTCAAGCTAGTGACAACCCTAAACATTGCCTTGAACAGTTTTAACTATAACAATAAATTAATTTAAGTTTAAGCGCCGTGTTTTCGGTGTTTCCACTAATTTCACGGCATTCTGACTCTAAAGCTTTTCTTACTTGAACTGATTTAATTTGGTACTAAATTAACTTATATCGCTTAGCGTATTTACTCCAACGAAAAGTTTTCCCAAAGCTTTTGGGATTGGACCCAAAATGCATTGGATGTTTTGGCACACGAAACGGAAGTTATGCAACGTACAAAGCTACAGATGAGAGCAAAAATCAATAGTGTCCTAGAGTTCCACGACCCTAGAGAGCTGCGGCTGCGGTACGTAACGTTGTAGATTTAAAATGTAACACCACTGCAGTCTGCAGAGATAATGCGGATGATGTCCACTTTAACAGTAACACACTATTTAAAATCGCTATAAACCTCTTTATTTAACGACTTTAGACTAGGACCATAAAACGCAATAGACCTCATTCTGGTGGACATTGATTAGATTGAACAAAATTGAATTGAAAAACTCACCGACTTGGACTTCATTTTGCTTATAACAAGATAGAGAGAGAGACCTGGATGTCGTTAGCATATACCAGGGAAGCATAGAACAAAAATAGGTTTTATATATAGCAGTGAGTGAGAAAGGGCTGCCAATAATAATGATAAAGAAAGATATGAATTCCTTGAGACAGAGCTTAGTTAAAGTCAGCGCATTATTATACTTAGAAAACAAGTTCGGTTTGTTTTGATCAAAATAGCATTGCTTTTATTTAGTGGGTGGACGATTGCCTCGTACCTAATACATAACATTGATAGGTACTTACTGCATTCAATTAAATCACGTCCATCTGGTATCGACAGTTTATGTAACTCGTCTTCTATTTCAATCTGTATAGGTATCTACATTTCCTTATCACGGTCCATTAACCAAGATCGATGTTCCGGTATGATTCCATCCCATTGTTTTGATTCATGTCGGAGCCATTTTGATGTCTTCTTTAATGAGACTATTTCCTGACATGGAGTGTATGTACTTAAGTTCTGTAAAGTTCGATATAGTGCTGTTCGTATTTTTGGATGACTATATTTTTGGATAAAGTTTGTACTCAAGTCCTTTTGAAGCAAACTTCCTTCACTCTTATCGACTCAGTCGCCATGAAAACGGATAGAAACCCACGGTTTACGTAAATATATTAAAAGCTTTGACTGTCAAATTGATTGAATCGAGTGGAGGAAATTACTTGGAATATAGGGGTTAGCCTTGAATCCAAAGCACAGACTGAAGACTATTTTTAAATTCACAAAAAACGTTACATATACCAGTGTGACGCTGCATGAAGCTACACAACAAATTAAATCATAACTGCTTTTACCGGTGCTCGTCGTTCAAATCCACTGCATTGTTCCAGATCTAAACATTGATAACTGTAATATTTTTTCAACTAAACTTGTATCTTTTTGCTTTTGGACTCGTAAGTTCCTAAGTATTCCGTCTCACTTCGGCGCCACCCTATTTGTAGAGGCTCCGCTCCGGGCCCCGCCGCCAGTCAGTAGTTACCGTCGAAGGCTCAAAGACGTATATTCCTATTTTCCCCTCGTCTTTATAAACATGTTTAGTGCAAGGATCTGAGTACGTGTGTTGTGAGTTGTTGTAATATATAGTTAGTGTTGGACAAAATGTATCTTGGCAAACTTAAAACGACATCTAACAGTAAGTTGGTTTATATTCATTGTTAATAGTTTACCGGTGTTCGTGTTGACATGTGACGATACTGAACTGACTACTGAGTGAGACGTTTGTTAGTGTTTAACTGTGGCTTCTTATTTCTGTCGTGATATTTAATTAATAACTGCTTCAATTTTAATAAGTATATATATTATTTCGGTATTTTAACGATGACATCTTTTTAACATTTAATTTTATAAAGGCAAGCTTTAGAGGTATGCTCACTTCAGCATATTGGCAGACAGAAATGACGGTTGGACTAACATTTTTATATCTTAGCAAAATTAAACAGTGTTCCAAACCCACCCATAAAAAACACCGTACGGCTTTTTAGGTTATCTTACGCATGGATGAATCTGAAATCAACCTAATGATGAATGTGACCTTAACTTGGAATGTTAATAATTAATTTGGGAGTGACAGCTGCTATATATCCTACCACTAAAATATTTGATGAGAACAGTTAAATAAATTAACTACAGTGTTGTTAACTGTATCGATTTGACCGAGAAAGTAGGGCTGACTCGGTTATCAACCCCTATGTAAGTTTCGATAAAAAATTGTGTCATGCGGGACGTACAACAATAATTACTTAGCAGACAGGTGTGACTATAAACTGGAAAGTAGGTACTAGTTTATCAAAATTACTTCGTCCGATATCTTGGTCGTAGACGATTGATCGTATATTTTTATATCGTAATCGCTTATGAATTCAAGGAAGTTTATTCAACCTTCTTACAATAAGGGCCTTCGAGGTCAAGTGCTTATCGAATTTCTCCCTTGTGGAAGACCTATTTTGAAAGGTTAAAGGTTTTTTTATTTGGTATTGGTAGGTATATGGTACTTGTTATCTTAGTTTAATTATGTAAATTTTTTTCCGCATTAGCAGTTGATAACAGAGGGAACTGTTACCAGGCAACGAATTCTTTTGCCGCATTATGTTTTTTTTTTAAATATTGGCACAGTTAATTATAATACTAGCATAATATTGGCTAGTAGCTTAGTACTAGGAACATTCTGCAAATTAATATTAAGAACGACTTAAATTGTTTGCTTGTAGGTTTCGGTCACTAGTGAAGACTTTCTTTAGCTGTAGCAGACAATCTTTGGAAGTACCTACTGATCTGATTACACTACACTATTGCTGACTGACATCGGCTTACTTTTTGCACCGAAATAATTGCATGGTTATAAAAGAAAAGCCAAGCGAACGACACCGCGGGAAAAAAAACTAGCTCATTGATAAAATAACAACAACAACACATGGTAACTGCGATTTACAAAAAGCTGGTTAAATGTAGGTCATGGAACTGTTTTTGATCTTATCACAAAGTTCGCGATCGCGTGACAAACAACCTTGTTTTGTAAATAAAACCAATAATGTTTTACCTAAAGTGCCACAGATTAATAGAGATTACCTTATAAGGTTCTTTTATTGATATTTATGTTTTGTTTAGGCCTTTGTTTCAGCCTGGTAGTTAAATGAGTAGGTTTTAAACGGTGGACTATTAGGGCGATCTTTATTGTTCAATTTGAGCTGCTTTTGTAGTTTCTGATTGGATCTTTGTGGAACTTGCCCTCTAACTGTCTTATTTTGTAAATAGAAATAGGTAAATAAACAATCGAAATCATCGCGTTAAGTTGCCGTGATATATTGTTTTTCAATTATGAAACGCGAAAGTTTTAAAGTTAATGTCTTATTTTGATTTTGTAGAACCGTGTTAAGTGTTATTCATTCACGTTTAACTTTAAACATGAATTTAAGGGAAAAAGAAGGATTATATATATTTCTGAAAGCACCTTCTTTAGGTCGTCATTAATATTTTACAATCAAGCAAAGACTGACGATTGCGCCGAAAGGTTCTTGAGTAGCGATCTCGTACCAGAAGACGCAGCGTGGGAAGGCCTTCCAGGCGGTAAGTGGACCGATGACCTGGTTAACGTTGCGGGAATCCGCTGGATGTGAGACGCACAGGACCGATCGATGTGGCAATAGTTGGGGGAGGCGGCCTGTGTCTAGCACGTACTACTGGACGCCTTTCGCCTGAAATGCAGCAGAAGCAAAAATAGTAGGATAGCAGCGTATCTTTAAAATCCAATATGGCTTATTTTTCCGTCACCCTTTGGCATCGTGCCACCAAAACTGTTCACGAACAGTTGTTTATATAGGTAGTTCAAATAAAACAAATAAGAATGTTCAGACAAGCAAAATCTAAACGAAAGTCGAATCGCGAATTTGCGAATTGCTATCGAAGAAATCAAATTGCAATTTGAATGTAGTGTCAGTAAATACAGCAATGCGACCAGATGTGTTGTAGGTAGCTGCAATGCAGGCAAGTATTAACGATTTCGAAGTCGCATCAGGTGCTGTGCAGATGTTTTCTATTATAACATTTGTTCTGAATTGGTTGTAAACAGTCAAAAACTTTTCAATATTATCAAGTTTTACAAGTTTACATACTACGTTATAGTCAGTCCTTGACAATGTTAAAGGGGTTATTGGACTAAACACCATTTTATATAATATCATGGCTGAAAGGTTGTTTTATCTCACGACAGTAACGACCGGTGGGGCGCGGTTGCGGCGGGTTGGTCGTATAAGTGTGTAATGCACATGCACATTATTTCTGTGTGTGTAAGCTCGGGAGCGCTCTCGCTCAGTTAGCTCAGTTATAATACTCAGTATGCCTCGACTATGCTTCCAGTCGGGCTACTAGTGCTGTTTCGCGCCAAAATTTTGCGTCGCGCACCGTCAACATGGAAAATAAACGGAGAAAAGTTGTTCACAGTGAGGTAAGTAAATAATGTTTAAATACATAATTGTAACACGTCATACGTGGTTCTCAACTTGAATTGCTTGTTTTAGGGCCGTCAAATGATTGCAAATGTGTATCATTTTCTCAAGACAGAATATGAATTCACGATATGTCATCAAGACCCAAACTGTGATTTGTCCCATTTGCGTAATATAACACAACGCACTGCAGATGCGACTGGTGTTAGTGTACGAACCGTACAGAGAATATTAAAAGAAGAAAAGAATCTTCCTAGCACGTCATCTTCAAAATTTCATTCTCCGATGAAAAACCGGAGAAAGAGAAAAAACAAAGTAGATGTTGATGGATTTACGGCTGATGTTGTTCGGAGTACAATACAAGAACTCCATGTTGCGCAACAGATTCTGACATTGGCAAAATTACGGTCAGTCTTACATGATAAAATTGGGTTTGATGGTTGCCTAGAAACGCTTAGAACTTTGTTAAAAAAATTGGGTTATCACTGGCGGAAAACCGAGAACAATAAGAAAGATTTAGTTGAATGGCATAACATTCAGTTGCAAGACGATAGTGACGACGAATCTGTCACGGAAGAGTCTGATATTGATTCGAAGTAATTTTTTGACACTTGACATTTTTAAATATTCATGTATGTAAGGTAATAAATATTGAATATGAAAAATGTTTTTCATTTCATCACTAAATGAAACACAAATCTAACTTTCCACTTTTTTTTTTAATAGCTTGGTAACTTACCTGCAGTTGCGCACACGAGAGCGCGGGTCTATATACATCTCAATTACAAGTACCAGGCCCCTCAGAAAGTATTGCGAAAAAAAGTTTTTATATATGGGAGACTGGCCAGTTATAATGTTTTTCGAAAATATGATTATTTATAAGTAAAAATAAGTAAGTTCCAATTTCAAAATTTCCCTCCACATTTTTTGCGAGTTAATTCAAAGTATTGTGTCTCACTGAAATATGGATCTGCGCCGGGAACATTTTAGAGCTATGATTTTATACGATTTCAAGTGTCGCCTGAAACCGGATGAATCGTACGATAGACTTCAAATGGCATTCATGGATGAAGGCCCTTCCAAGGCAACCGTGTATCGTTGGTATAACGAATTCAAACGCGGTCGACCAACTTTGGAGGATGACGAAAGAAGCGGTCGCCCTTTGACGGCTGTTACCGAAGAAAACGTGCTAGCAGTGAAAAATTTAATCCAAGACAATAGGCGAATTACATATCAGGAGATTCAACACATATTGAAGATTGGATCGGGAAGCGTTCACGAGATTCTACACAGCCATCTTCGCGTGAGGAGGATAGTATCACGCTGGGTGCCGCACAACCTCACCGATGCTCAGAAGCAGGCCCGGGTGGAATGGTGCCGTGATATGCTTAACAAATTTGAAGCAGGCTCGTCTCGGCGTGTTTACGACATCGTTACAGGTGATGAGTCCTGGATTTATCAATACGACCCAGAAACCAAGCGCCAGTCGACTGTTTGGGTGTTTCAAAATGAGCCAACGCCTACCAAAGTGAAGCGATCTAGAAGCGGGGGTAAGATTTTGATCGCTAGCTTTTTTAATTTGACTGGCCACTTGGTATCAATTCCCTTACGGGATCAAAGAAGCATTAATGCCGAATGGTATACTACCAAATGTTTGCCAGAAGTTTTCTCTGTTATAAGCAACAAGCGACCAAACACAGGGCTCCGCGGGCTACTGCTCCACCACGACAATGCACCTGCGCACACCGCACTCAAAACGAGGGACTTCCTGGACAGCACGCCAGTCAAACTCCTGGGTCACCCTCCTTACAGCCCTGATCTAGCACCGTGTGACTTCTTTTTATTCCCAAAAGATTTAATAAAAATATATGTACGTATAGAACAATTTTTTTTAGTTTCGCAAAACTTTCTGAGTGTCCCACGTACAGCCCGACCAACTTATCTGAGAAACGGACGTTTTTGGAATTTGAATGGGACATAAGATCGGTTTTTGTTTATTTTTTTGTGAAATGGTGACGAACAGCGCCACTCATAATTGCACAGTATAGTTGGTCGTACTGTATAGCTCACCCGCCGTCTCGTGAGATAAAGGGGGTATTACACTAAACGGTATTTAGGGCCCTGTGGCCAGGGTGGGCGTGGCCCCTAATTAGGGAGTCTCTTATTACACTAGCCCATCGATTTGGCCCCCTAAGGCCTAACTCAGTTGAGAACTAACCGGCAAAAGTGTTGCACGCCCGCTGTAATGGAATAATTATATAATAAAAGCGCTATAATAAAACTTTAAAACCTTCAGACCTCATGTCTTTATTTTTAACCGACTTTCTAAAAAGGAGGAAGTTCTATGTTTGACTTTGTTTGTTTTATTTTTATTTGTGTATGCTCACCTATTTCTCCGTCAATTGTGGACCGATATAATTTTTTTTTTGTTTGCAAGATTGTTCCCAAATTGGTCCCATTAAAAAAATGGTTCAAATCAAAGTTCAAAATCTAATTAAGCATTTCGCAAATATACAACAGAACTCTTCAATAAATGACAGCAAATTTCTCGGGATTGCTGCAATAGCACATCTCATCTCATTTCATAACATAACATCATGCCATCCAGTACGCTCATAAGGAGAACGCAGATGTGTACAGTTCACCTTGGTACACTGTAAATTCTGGCATTATAAGCACCCTAAACGTTATTACACTGCCTGGTAGTAAGGGAGTCAAGAAGCTAGGGAGACTGAGTCACTCCTGACGTCCAAATTAGGGAACCTAATACCCTTAATTTTATTACACCACCCTAAATCAGGGTCCTAAACTTTTAAAACCGTGTATTGCACTAAGAGCTAAAGAAGGACTTATGTTGTTAAACAGTGGTTATGGTCAAGACCAAAACATTCGCACATTGCTTTCTCAATGACTAAGCTCAGATAACGTGGGTATTTTTGATAAGCCTGTAGTACTAACATTAATTTATTCTGTTGATATCCGAGGTTATAGACCCGCGACATGCGCAAAGCGTGGCGCGACTGAAACAAAAACTGAGTTTATCTCTCTCTAGAGTACGTCATTAGTCTAGGCGTTTCTAGATTGTGTGGGTTCGGATTACGGTCCCACAGATACGGTTGGATGAAAGCAAGAAGTATTCAACATCTGGCGTTCTCGACCTACAACATAACGACGTACAGGGTGAAACTGAGAACTATTTATAGAACGTCTGCGACATTTATTTTTTTCTGTTTGACAGCTCTTAGCTACCGAAATAAAAAAAGGCGCACAATCTCAGATAAAGGTCGGTCCGCGGATAGGTGACCATTAATTTCGTACCAAGACTTACAAGAGGAGAATACCCGGCCGGAGTCTGTATTTCCCATAGAAATTTGTTTATTATATCTATGATATTGCCTGAGCTACAGCCGGAGTCTTTTAAGTCTAGAGTGAATAGGTTTCTTCTAGGCAAGCGTGCTGTATTGTCTACCACGGGATTCCTAACCATCAGGCGAGATGGTGGTCAAGCTCGAACATCAATACATAATAAAAAATAAAAAAAACTTACATGCCTCGGAAAACACACTTGGTTATTGTACATCTTTGAAATTCGTTGCGGAAAATCTGACACCAGTCCTGCAAAAGAAAGAAGATAAAAGGATTAGGGAAGGAATATTACCCAGGTAATTTTAATTGTGGAGCTCAGATAGACAGTCGATCTATATAAAATACTGGTACACAGGTGCATCCGGTTACACTGGAAGCTACAACAAACTTGGGAAAAGGCTAGGCATATTCATATCACACTAATATTAAAAAGGCGAAACTTTGTGAGGGATTGTGTGAGTGTGTTTGTATTGTTACTTCTTCACGCTCAAACGGCTGGACGGATCTGGATGGAATTTGTCACAGAGATAGATTATAGTCAGTAATAGCACAAAAGTTACTTTTAATCCCGGGAATATGTTGGCTCGGGCAAATTTTCGACTTTCACGCGGTCGAATCCGCTGGCAGTAGCTAGTTGTTACATAATTTCGTAACATAATGTAGGTAGGTACGTTTCATTCATTGATCACGGTTTTAATAACGTGCACGTTTCGGATTGGCCAACCGGATTTGTACTAAAACTGAACCCCTAACGAGTTGATTACATGCAAGGTCGCTAGTCAACGACCTCTAACATTGATTCGCAACTCGTTTCAGCAATCGTCCTAAAATGGCTCACAAAGCAGTGATATAATGCTTTGTGAGCCATTTTATGAAGCAAAGAAAGCAGAAAACATCTTGTAGACATGTATTTCACCAGTTACTGGTTAATATAACATCATACTTAACTGTTTCCCCGAAGGGTAAGGTTAATTAGGTTAGTTTATTTTATCCTATCACTATAGTCAACATTTCGGCAGTCATATGTTTAAGTTCCATGTCATGAACGCAAGTCTATTTGTTAAAGAGGCTGAAAAATTATGGTGGATAAGGTTTTTAGCGAGACTGCGGAATATACTGCAGCCTAATTGTGCAACACATTTTTATCACTATAGGTAGATACCTACCTAATATCTAAAACTGAAGAGTTTTGAAAGGAATTCCTGATCTATTACTTCACAGGTTTGAAAAACTTGTCTGTTCGACAAATTTTATAACGCAATAATCGTCCGGTCGGGCTGTGTTCTTCATCATCATCATTTGAGCCGAAAGACGTCCACTGCTGAACACAGGCCTCACTCAGGAGTCACCACATTGGCTGATCCCTGCGTCTCGTACGCTGTGCTGTACTATTGCCTTTTATTTACTAATATATTCCTTTTTTGTGAACTTTACAGTAGCATGGCACAGACCGATGTCGGCGACCTCGCGGCAGGAGGAGGAGTTGATGCAGAAGTCTGCCCGCGCGCTGACGGCTGCCACGGACCCTCTGGAGAAGCTGCGTCTGCTGTGCTTGTCTCGAGGAGCCTCTGGCATCCTTGGGCTTGGCAGGTAACGATAATCTTTTCATCATTATTTTTGGAAACTGATTGTAGATACTTGCCTTCTACCAATCATCGGCGCACAAATCTGTCCAGTGCTTTCTGCATTAGCGACCTATCGTATGAGAGATATAGAAACTCGCACCGGCTACGATTCTTCAAAGAAGAAGGTTATTATTAAATAAGGTCATCATCATTAAAATCAACTCCTTAAATTCTTCCTTCCTTGTTCTCAGTATTTGGGGTCGGGTCTCCTTATAATCAACATCACCATTTAATTAGAAACGTCCAATGATGGGTATATTATTCTTCCAAAGCTTTGGGACTACTGGTCCTCAGCTTTCTGTAATTAGTAACCTTCACCGGGTCATTGGCTGGAGGTGTCTACCCACGCTGCACCTTCCGGTGCGTTGTTGTTACTTTAGAATTTTTCGACACCATTGGCCGTCCGTTCTACGAACAAGTGGGTTTCGCCCATTGCAACTTACTTACTTGGCTATTTCTTGGGCTTTGCCGGCCCTGCGTTTACCCACGCTGCACCTTCCGGTGCGTTGTCGTCACTTTATGATTTTTTGACAAGTGGGCTCCGCCCATTGCAACTTGGCTATTTCTTGGGCTTTGTCAGCCCTGCCTACCTTTTCTCATGCATTTATTTATATCTTCCTGATTTATTTACATTCTGATATCTACAGATTTGCGATTATAACGGCTAGCTCCAAGCATATAGCCCTCATAATCTTTATATTACATAAACTACGAGATTTAAAGCGTCATCATCATCATTTTAGCCGAAAGTCGTCCACTGCTAGACATAGGTCTCCCAAAAGCGTCGCCACCCTGGTTGGTCCTGTGCTTTTTGCATCCACCGGATTCTCACAGCCTAGTCATGCATCGCCCCATCTAGAGGCGATGACCTGGTCTAACGCTATGTCTTCCGGTACGCACTCCAGCACTTTTCGGCCCCATCGACCATCCGTTCTGTGAGTTATGTGGCGTGCTCTACTGTCACTTGTCTACTGGTAATTCTTCTAGCTATGTCGGTAACCTGACCAACCTAACTGGACCGTTTATCACAGGTAGACATAATCATCTAAAACTTCGAGTAAGAGTCTCCGATCTTTATAGGAGTGGGTGTAACATGGGCATCAAACATGACCTTCGTTTTGTCCATGTTTAATTTAAGACCCATTCTTTCGGCAGCTCCACTAAGGTAGTCGAGCATTGCACTGAGGTCTTCCACATTCTCAGCCATGACCACTATATCGTCGGCAAATCGAAGGTGAGTGATGTACTCGCCATTGACGTTGATGGCTAGCTCTCTTCAGTCGAGAAAATTGAAGACATCCTTGATACAATCTTTTTGTATCGTTGTTATGCCTGAAACCAAAGTTGCTACACAACATTCGTTGCTACTAATCTTTGTAGAATTATGTTCATATTTTTCGAGAGACTTGTCTTATTCTTTGTGATTTTAATAATAACCGTAAAATTAATACTTTCAGGATCTTCCGTACAATGGACGACGATGGCAGCAGGCAGTTGAACCAGGCCGAGTTCTTTAACGGAATCAAGGAGACTGGACTGGAACTCAGCCATGAGGTAAACCAAGATTATTTTCAAAAATCTTAGACAGTATCTGGACGTTTCTAGTTAGCAAGTTGCCTAAAACTATAAGTGTTAGATTTAATTATTCAAGGTTAACTCCACAGAATTGATGGTATCAATATGTAATGATAACAAATAAAAGGAAATCTAAATTTCAAGTAAGGGGGCGTCCATAAATTACGTGAGATATTTAAGGGGGGGAGGGGGTCGAGTCAAATCTCATCTAATCTTACGTTGGAGAGAGGGGGGGTCTCAGCAAATATCACGCAATTTTCTGATTGAAATAAAAAAAATATATACTGTTTTGGTCCATTTAATCCACATTGTACATGCTTAATCATAAGCGTAATCGTAATACGATTAAGATCATTCATTAATTCGTTCGAAAGAAAAAAATTCATTCATACTTTGACGTTATACATCTACTGACTGTCAAACCACCATATACAGCATTTTTTTTTCTTTTTACAATAACAATCCAACGCGTTTACGTAAGAAACCCACATTTTGAAAATCTCACGTGAGATTGGGGGATGGGAGAGGGGGGTTGAATAAAATCTCACGACATCTTACCAGGGGGGAAGAGAGGGACAGCAAATTTAAAAAAACACCTCACGTAATTTATGAATAATACGACTACGGGGTCAACGGTTGTTGTTAGTGAAGTTATTTGAAACCATAAATAGAATAGTTATTATGTTTCGATACTAAATACGTCGGTCGGCGAAATTTCTCTAATTTAATTTTACCCAACATTTACACACGCAGACAGTAGTATTCTCTGTCTACGTTTACACCGAAGCAACTGAGAAACAGTAAAATAAAAACTATAGTCACTTAACTCCCCTCTAACAAGAAGCCGAGACAAGACTACCTGCATCCCGGTCCCGCCGTCTCGTCAAACAATAGATCTTACAAATCCCGAGTTTGATATAAAATGTGACGAACACAATGGAATGTGGGACGCAGCATTCTCGTCAGAATAAAAAATACTAGGTCTGCGAAGAGCCGTTAGCTAAGCGTAGTTTTTTATGCCCTTTTATAAAACTGGTACAGACAACTTTTAAGATTGGTTCGTAGCAGTAAGGGCTGTTTTCGTAGTTCACATGGTATTACTGTCGGTGTGCGGGGTTGGTTGACTTTACGAACTAGTAGCCCAGGAAATAAGACATTTGTTGCGAAATAATTCCTAGTTAAGTACTTTCAGCAGAATTATGTTCATTATGATAGTAGTAATGTTGCCTGGAAAGTCCATAAAAATCCCAATAAAGCAAACATCAATATGGGCTGTCAAAGGGCCCAAAATCAGTTTTTTGCTTAATTCTCATAAAGTTTTGATTTTACTGCAATTTGCGCTCAGAGCAAGTTTATTATTACTTGTTGAAATTAAACTGCCCGAATGCTGCCCAGCCGAGTCGGATTCGACGGTTGACCTCTTTCTCGAAGTTGTCTCTACCTGACTAGACTGTGTGTCCCAGGTAGACAAAACCGTCCACAACTTCGAAAGTAGACTTTGATAGGAGTGGGTGCAACATGGGCATTCCACATCACCTTGGTTTGGTCCATGTTAATTTTAAGACCCACTCTTTCGGAGACTCAACTGATATCATCGAGCATTGTAATGCGGTCCTCCATGGTCTCAGCCATGACCACTATATCGTCGGCAAACCGATGGTGAGTGAGTGATTTACTCGCCATTAACGTTGATGCCTATCCAGTCCAGAACCTTGAAGACTTCCTCCAGTGCAGCGGTAAACAGTTTCAGAGAAATATGAAGTCTCCCTGTGTCACACCTCGCTGCAGAAGGATGGGTACCGAGGTCTGATCATGAAGTCGGACTGACATGGGGCGTTTTGTACAAACACTTCCACACTTCACCGGTAATCGATTTGGCACCGTTGGTGAGAGTGCAGTACAGCTCAAGTCTCGATCGAATCGAAGGCTTTCTTGTAGTCTACAAACGCTAAGCAAAGAGGCAGGTTATACTCTTCGGTCTTCTATATAACCTGCCGCAGCGGATGTATGTGGTCTACGGTGCTAAAGCCTTTTCGGAAACCGGCGTGTTGGAGAGGTTGGTATCGCTAAACCTGCGCCGTCGCCAATTCATTCGATTTATCACGAATTGTGATGACCCCTGAAAACAACTTGTTGACATGGCTTCGAAATTACATAATTTCCTAGATTGTAGCTGATATTTGCGTATTATATTGTGCATGAAGTATTCTCAGAATGACTTGTATCATAACAATACTTGTTAAATATGATGTCTTCACATCATCGCTTACCATCAGGTGAAAAAGTGGCCAAGTGTCAAGCGCGAGCCTATCAATAATTTTAATAAAAATAAAAAGTTAATAAAAAAAAACAGAAAACCCGACTGCTTAAGAAGCGAACTAAAAAGACGTAAACAAGAAGGAAATCATAATGTACGGTCGGAGGATACGTTTTCGCGCTAGCTGACCAAAACCAGATGTAGTAAACCTAATTATAGAAACTTATTATAGAAGAAGTTAGTGGAGAAAGAAAAATGACGTCGACAGCCGCGTACAGCGACTTTGTTTTAAACTATTTAGAGATAGATCCAGTCCGTATAGTTCTACATGTATTTATACTATCTCTTCATACATCAGTATGACTATTATTAAAAGTACCTCTATGTTTTACTTTCAGGACGCAATGGAGCTGTTTGAAAGATTCGACACTGACAGGAGTGGCTCTATCAGCCTTGACGAGTTCCTAGCACACATTCGCGTAAGGATTTTCATTAATTTTATAATATACTAGCTGACCCAGCAAACTTTGTTTTGCCATAAAAACGCCAAACATCTACCCTACCTACCCTACCTTACACTACCTACCCTACCCTACACTACCTTCCCTACCCTACGCTACACTACTCTACCCTACACTACCCTACCCTATCCTACCATATACAACCTACACTACTATACCCTACCCTACACTACCCTACCATACCCTACCCTACGCTACACTACCCTACACTACCCTACACTACCCTACCCTACCCTACCCTACACTACCCTACCTTACACTACCTTACCCTACACTACCCTACCCGACACTACCCTACCCTACCCTAAACTACCCTACCCTACACTACGCTACCATACCCTACCTACGCTACACTACCCTACACGTACACTACCCTACCCTATCCTACACTACCCTACCCTACACAAAGCAAAAATAGCTTATACAATAGCAATAAAGCTCAAATTGACTCTACGTTTTAGTTAGAAAACTTTTGTATGGGAAAAAGAACGTTTTTTTTCCCCGCCAATTATTACTATTTTTCTCCCCGTAAAAACCATCTTTGAACTTCAACGAACATTATAAAAAAAGAATTTGTCCAAATTGGTCCAGGCATTGTTGAGTTATGCGCTTACCAACACATTTTGCGATTCATTTTTATATTATAGATTTTTAGGGGTAGGGTTTTTGTTTCGTACCCGAAGGGTCCAAATTGAGCCTTATTGCTGTCACTCGGGTGTCTGTCTGTCTGTAACACAGGTTTTACAGCCAAACGGTTGGAGCTACAGTCTTCAAATTTTCACAGTATAAATCATTTTGTTGACCCCATGCCAAATTGTCAAAAAATGTTTCTAATTGTTTTTAAGGAAGGAGGGGTGGTGGGTGAGAAAAAATACCTATTGGTGTATCGTTGTTTAGAGCTCGTTGAGTAGATACATATTATATTTTTAGGGTTCCGTGGCAAAAGATGGAACCCTTATGGATTCGTCATGTCTGTCTGTCTGTCCATCCGTATGTCACAGCCACTTTTTTCCGAAACTATAAGAACTATGCTGTTGAAACTTGGTAAGTAGATTTATTCTGTGTACCGCATTAAGATTTTCACATAAACATAGAAAAAAACAATTAATTTTGGGGGTTCCCCATACTTAGAACTGGAACTCAATATTTTTTTTCATCAAACCCATACGTGTGGCGTATCTATGGATAGGTCTTCAAAAATGATATTGAAGTTTCTAATATCAGTTTTTTCTGAATAGTTTGCGCGAGAGACACTTCCAAAGTGGCAAAATGTGTCCCCTCCCTGTAACTTTTAAAATAAGAGAATGTTAAAACTAAAAAAAATATATGATGTACATTACCATGTAAACTTTCACCGAAAATTGGTTTGAACGAGATCTAGTAAGTAGTTTATTTTAATACGTCATAAATCATAAACCGCAATTTACCAAGTACGGAACCCTTCGTGCGCGAGACCGACTCGCACTTGGCCGGTTTTTTAACCTCCGAGGGAAAAAGTGAGGTCTTATGTATATGTGTGACGTGTGTTGCTGTGCATCTGTGTATATGTGTGTCTGCCTGAGACATCATAGCTTTTAAACGGATGAAACGATTTTGGTTTAGTTTTTTTGTTTGAAAAGTGACTTTGTCGAGAGTGTTCGTAGCTATGTTTGATTAAAATCGGTTAAGGCGTTCAAAAGTTATACGCATTTTACTCTTTAAATCTGGGTATTTTCGCAAGATAGCGTGTCACAATTACGTGTTTCGATAGATTTTCGATTGAAGCGTGTTTACTACTAGGTATATTACACGTATTTTAAAAAGCATGAAATAAAAATTTAAATTGATATCTAAAAATACGCTGACACAAAAATCTCTAAAAAGCAAAAAATAAGCCTCGTATTCGCGTCGGGTAACCGCTCGTAAATAAACGAGTAACGTAAATAAAATAAACTGCTGCAAACATTTTACATATCTGGTGAGGGGCACACACCACACACCTTCTTTCTTTGAGAGCTGCTACATCCATTTTTTCTAAATTATTTATAAAAAAAAAAAAAAAAAACAAACATTTGAGAAGACACCAAAGTCAGCTTTGTTTACAAATTTTGTTCCGACGAATTTTTAACTTCCCATTGACCTATGAACTTGTAATCGTGGCTAAATAATAACAACCGCACGGGTCGATCTTCAAAGTTAAGCAACGCTTAACGAGGTCGGTCCGTGGATGGGTGACCATTTCAACATACCGAGTTTCCCCCGTGCCTCGGAAAACACGTTAAGCCGTTGTTCCCGGCTGTCATTTGAAGATCTTTGAAAGTCGTTACGGGTAGTCAGAAGCTTGATATTTGACACAGTCTTACCAAGGGGTCCCGTGTTACCCAGTTACTGGGTTGTGGAGGTCAGATAGGCAGTCGCTCCATGTAAAACACTGGTACTCAGCTGAATCCGGTTAGACTGGAAGCCGACCCCAACATAGTTGGGAAAAGGCTAGGCAGATTGATTGTTTATTATTACGTATATTTTACTAAAAAATAAATCAGATTTTTTGTTTGAAATGTCCTCATTTTTCTATTACAACCAACTTGATTTTGCGGTTTTGTACGGAACCCTAAATATGCGAAGTCCGACACGCGCTTGGCCGGTATCTTTTTGTCTTAAAGCTGGCCAAAAAAAAAGAGAGGACCCTATTTCAACTCGTAGGCCATACTTAATCTAAAAATAACTTTGAAAGACAATCGTATTTATTAAATTTTGCACTATTTTTCGAAAGCTTATTTTATCTAAGTAATTGACAAATCACATTTCACATTATATGATCTCTTGATTGTTGCTTTGTCTCTGTCTCGCTCAAAGGTAGGCAGGTGAAAAACACATGAGGAATTAAGTCCACCACCATACAGTTCTTTTACTTACATTGCTAAGAAAAATAAATGATTTTTACAGCCCCCCATGTCGGATTCACGCCGGGCCATCGTGGAACAGGCTTTCAGGAAGCTGGACAAGACCGGAGACGGCGTCATCACCGTCGAGGACATTCGAGGAGTCTACTCCGTTACTGCGCATCCCAGGTAACAAGCATTGCTTACCTACTTAATCTTTGACCTGGGTGTGGGCATAATGTGATGCCCTCAATATTATGACAGGAGGCTTATCAATCATTATGAGGTAAAGTCTCCACCAGATAGCAAAAAAATTAAAGTCATTGATCTGATTTGTACCAAAAAGTATAATTACGTAATTTGAAAACATGATTTTTTGTTTATGGAGATATTTTGGTCTCAAATGAAAGCTATAGGCGTAGAACCATTTTATCCGTTTGAATCATGTAATTCGATCCCGCGTATATGAGATATTAACTCATTACTGAATGCCAAGTGAAAGGGTCAAGAACGCCCCTTACCGCGATACGTTTGTTTTGATCGTGTTAGCAACACTGTCTTTGCATTTTATTCGTATCGTTTTCAGATATTGGAATACATTGGTAGACAGGTGTTAACGCCATATTTTTTTTTTACCTTTCGGTGTCGTGGTCCGCTTCCAGTCTAGCCGCATACATATCTCCACCAGTATTTTATATGTTAAGACTGCTCATTTGCCCTCCACTACCCAGTTACAAGATAACTAGAAGCCCATCCCCCCACGCCCTAGAAACACTATCGTTAAGGGTTAAGTTTAAAAAATCTACTGTCACTGTTCTTGTAATGTAATGTTTATATGTCGTTTTGTGGCAATTAAATACGTTGGAGGGTTCCGTACCCAAAGGGTAAAAACGGGACCCTATTACTAAGACTCCGCGGTCCGTCTGTCTTACTGTATGTCTGTCTGTCACCAGGCTGTATCTCATGAACCGTGATAGCTAGACAGTTGAAATTTTCACAGATGATGTATTTCTAAAAAACAGAATAAAATAAATATTTAAGTGGGGTTACAGCAAACATGTTTTTTTTTTTTTGCCTTTTTTTGCGATAATGGTACGGAACCCTTCGTGCGCGCGTCCGACTCGCACTTATTCTTTCTTCTTTTCTTGTATAAATAAGTTGACCTATATTTATTTGCACACATTGTGCAATGTATCATTCAAACCGTCCGATCTTGAATAAAGACTACAGAACCACTAAAAATATAATCAATTATTTTATAATCGGTTTTCGGACGTGTTGTTGATAATTATCTTCATTTTCCAGGTACATGAGCGGCGAAGAGACGGCGGATCTTATTTTGAATAAATTCCTCGCCAACTTCGAGTCTGAAGGACAGGTCGATGGCAAAGTAAGACAGTAGCTATACGACTTATTTAATGTTCCTTTTATATATATCTTAAAACAAAAAATTACTGTCAGATAGCTTTGAAAAATTGTGCATATTTATTTGTTGTTTTTGTGAAGTAAAGGTATTTTCTTTTATCTCTTTTAATACCATGCACATTGCCCAAACCACGACAACCTAACTTAATACCTGCCCTTGTCCGATGTTGCCTAAGGTTGGTGCAATAAGTTTTTCTCTCCTTTCACCCCTGTCAATAGTCACGCTATCATTCAGTCCCTTTTCTTATTTTGTTAATACTTCTTCTTCTTCTGCCTGCCCTAGTCACATTATTTGGGGTCGGGTGTCCTTACTCTCCTCCAGCAAGTTGATCTGTCTTGGGTGGTCGGTTCAGGCAATTAGGCTTGCTTGAGGTTTTTCTCTATTTTGGACCACCATTCGATATTAATTTCGTTTCTTCAAGAATGTCCTAACCCAAAGTCTTTTTCCCACAGGTGACTTTGGAGGAATTCATGAACTACTACAGTGGCATCAGCGTCTCCATTGACAATGACTGCTACTTCGACCTGATGATGCGTCAAGCTTACAAGCTGTAACTCTTCACCTCGCCTTGACGAAAGTACGGACACACCGCTTCGTACACTTATGTTATATATTATATATGTTGTATATCAAACCACACCAAAGGCCTAAGTCATCACCTTGTCAGATTTTTTTGTTAATTATCGAATTTTGATGATAGCTTGGTTTTTTCCCTCTTAGCTTAATTTTCTAACGAGTCAATTTGATTGTGAAATCAACTTCATGACGATATTATCTAAAAATATAGATACTATTTTTAAATTGTAACGGTAACTTATTTGCGAGTCTATCACACTAACAATGTTTTGATTTTTGTTTTTTTGTGAGTTTTCTGGGTATTATGAACATCTTTTATTTTGGTGAATCCGTCCGTTGATCGTCTATACTTAACCAGTATAACAGAAAACTATTATATTCAGCTACGATTTTAATGTTATAATCATCTGTTCTATAATATAATTATTGTTGGTCTTAAAATTAATGTACTCCCTATATATCAACGTTTGTAGTTTATTACGCAACTTGCAATTCTCAATAAAGTTATTGTAGTAACATATATTATAGTTTTTAAACTCGTTGTCTCGTACTTTTGTAGGCTCTTGTATCACCCTTAACTCTGCACCACTTATCAAAACGGCCATTTTGACCACTTTGTGTGCACATATATTTGTAATGTTAATTTAATACAGTATTATATTTTTATTTAATAAAATTATCATCGTGTGGTATGATATTTATGTTGATTTCATTAAATTATTTTGATTTTAAAATGGTTTTTATTACTTCTTCCCATAAGGTCAACTATTTCAGGGCAATACGGTCTCTTGTCAGTAGGGCATGAATAACGGAATCTCGGAATCTCGTTATATCGGCATCCCGAAACGAAATTTGTTTTTCAGATGCCGAATATATACAATGTTGATCTCTACTAAAGTATTTAGTAGACATGCATACTAAATGTTAGTGTCTCTGGTTTTTGATTCCGTTGTAATCACAGGTAGGATTGAGGAGCCGTTAATTTACTAAATTCACTCAGTTTTACTACTTTGTCCATATGCTACAAATTCGAACTCACTTACTACTAAATGATGAAGAAATATCGCATTTATTGAATTACTACTTCTTTGAAAAATTACGAGTCGTATATATGGTCTGAGGAGCCACATATAATGTATGATAACTTTTTTTAATTTTAATGTAACCGAGCTTCAGATTTTGTCTACTAAATACTCTCAAATACTATATGTTAAATATTAATTCATGATGTTCCTAGTTCTGACGTGGCTCCTCAATCCAAACATTTGGATTGAGGAGAATCCAAACATTTGGATTGAGGAGCCACCTTTATGTCCATATAACTTTTCAAGTCTTATACTACAAAATCGAAGATCGAATCTAGAATTTTTTTAAACTTAGTACTAAATAAGTATATTAATTTCATTAAGATACAAAACATGGCTCCTCAATCCTTACGGACATTTAAATATTATAATAAATATAATTCCACGGTGCAGAAAGTGACTCTGACTAACCGTTGCACTCAACATCTTCTTAGTTCTTTTTCCTACTTCCCTTATCAGCTTCACACTAACTTAATTTCGTAAAACATCTATAATTTTTGTATTCTTCTATGTGGATTAGGCCATTTGGGGCACCACTATAAAAAAGACGCGCCTAGTTCTTTACCTCGTTAGGTGGTGTGGAAGAAAGGACATTTAGTAACATTTAAATGACGTACTTGTATACAATATTTTTTATTTATTTTCAAAGTTGAAAATGTCAATGTTTCGAAGGTTTCCGAGATGCAAGCTTTAGTGATTATATAGCTTATATGATGTATTTTATGATACGGAAAGTTATATAACAAGAATTCTTAAGAATTTGGAATAAAATAAAAAAAAACGGTTCAGGTTCATACAAAAAAAAAAAATCGCAAATAATTTATTTAATAGCAGCTTTATCAAAAAAAGTTCCACTACATAAAATATTGCTATTCATTAAAGGGATAAGCTGGCATGTTTTTTTTTTTCAAAATTAGGTACTTGATTTTTGAGCGACGCTAAGTCTATGGAGCTTCATGTTCGTTCCACTGTGCACCGCCGCCGGTGGTCCGTGTTGCTCTATGTGCTGTAAATACAAATGTTAGAGTTCTGTTTTTTTACGAAATTAATCACATTTATGGGTAGTAATTATTTGTATACTTAGAAAAGCTGTAGCATGCCTCCTTTTTTGGCGCTCATGGTGGTCCTGCTGAATGGAGCGACTACCGCTGGTCTACCTTCAAAGTCGTTTTTCTCGAAAACTGCTAAGGTACCAATTTTGTAGTTCGCGTACTAATTGGTAACAATTGAGTAGTAATTATTTACCAAATATGGAAGCGATTGGCGTCGGGGTAATCACAAACATAATTAGAGAGCAAAGAAACAAATGCACGTGGCACGTCGTTTGTTTCCGAGAAATTTGGTTGATATTATTTTATTTAGTAAATAGAATCCACATCACAGCCGCTTACGTACTTTGTGATATTACTATCCACATTTCGTGAAGCGCGGTGACCTCGCGGTCTTTGAGCGGCGGTCGTAAGGAATGTTTCGTGTTGTGTAAACAAAGGCTTATTGTGTATGATGAACATGAATTAATGAGAATAGAAAGGCTTTAGTCAATGGTAAAAAATATTAGAACATGTATTGAGCAAAGACCTTATACTTAATACTATTCTATAAGGTCTTTGGTATTGAGACATGTCATACTGTCATCAGAGAGTATTTTTTTTTCTATGACTGTCATTCTTCCATATTATTATTTTACATTTTACTCTTTGCTGTCATTACAACACAGATTACTTAGAGATATACATTACATTTTTTTTGATACTATTGAAAGTTTTAACGGTGTCTATATAATTTTAGAAATTATTTATAATGGCTATTGCTAGATGAACTGAGTCAAGATTGTAAAAGATTTTAGCGCTAAGAGTTACCAGGTAATCTAACCTACCCAATAGGAACTGCAGGACGCCTTGGATGGCTACCTTGAGAACTGGTGTGATGAAGCACAACGCCGAGAGAAATAGAAGAAACGAAAGGAAGCCTTTGCCCAGGTGTTGGACAATTCAGGCTAATAAAAAACTAATTGTTACATAAGACGCGTGAATCCATCAAATGCACACAGAAAATAAATCATCTCAGTGCATAGTATCCAGTAAAAAACTAAACTAAAACTATATTATAATATACATAGCGTAACTTCAAGTTTGAAGAGCAGTGGCGGCCCAGTGGTAACGACGCCGACTTACGTGTCGTAGTCGTGAGTTCGAACCCAGGCAACCACTTTACTTTGTGTATTGCAGGCACTTTATTTTACACCAGTGCTCTAAAAACGATGAAGGAAAACATCGTTACGAAACCAGCGTGTCCTAGAAACAAAAATTGACATTCATGTGACATCCACCAACCCGCGCTGGGTCTGTGCGGTGGATTAAGGCCCATTCCGTCTCATAGAGGCTTTTGTCCCAACAGTGGGCACGTTATAAGGCTGATGATGCCAAGCATGTATAGGCACCAGGCAGAGACCTACCATGGACTTGTTTTTGTAAATGTTTTTCCTGTATGTTTTGTGGTGTACAATAAAGTATATAATAATGGACACGCCTATGGCGATCAACCGGACAGAAATCCAGATTCCGGCAGCCTAATTGCGTAAGTGAATTCGGCAAGGCGAAAGATTTGCCCCATCAATCGGCCAATCACTTCTTGCCGAATTCACTCACACTGCGGGTTGCTTCTAAGAAATGCCGGATGTAAATTCCAAAAACGCTTTGACCGACCCGGTAAACGAACTAGGATCACCTAGCCTCTAACCGAAGTTTTATAAAAACACCTGCAAATCTAATCATAGGTGGCAATATCTTTGAAGCTCACACCACACGTCGTTGCTTGTCCCTATTAAAAATAATTTAAATGTTTCAGATACCTACCGCAATCATGTGTCGCACATGGCAGGCAATTTTACAAACCCTCATATGCGTGGTTCAAATGATAGTGAGAATCTTCTTCATCATCCTAATGATGATAGAAAATCTGCTCAAGTTGTTCTTGAACACAATCTACAGTTTCCTGTCTATTATCCTGCAGATGATATCAATCCTGCCGGTGTGCCTAGTCTTCATACTGACCTCAAGGCTGAAGTGCTTGATGTGCGGTAATTCTTGTGCCTGCCCAGCACAAAGAAATGGAGGCTGCGACTGCTTGATGGGAATAATAGCCTTAATAATTGTATATCAATTCTTGAAAGCTTATGGACTTGACGAAAAAATATTAAAAACACTAGGTTTAGCAAAAGTTATTAATACGACTCCTAAAATCAAAAGAATGTATGAAGATGTTGATACGTGATGCTTTATACCTAACTAGTGGGTAGTAGAATAGAGAATAGAATAGAAGAGGGACTCCCTTTTCCGCAATTAGACTTGCTAAAGACGCTAAAGTAGCCAGCCTAGCTCCGTCCAACACCACAGAAGCTTCCTGGGGGCTTCGCGGATCGACCACACCGGTCCGATGATTGCATCACGTTGGGAAACCACGGCCGCGCAGTCCAGGATGACGACGTGGGCAGCTGATTCCTCGGCGTTAAAACAGCCCCTGCAAAGTGGGTTGGCTGTGGTGCCTATATTAAAAAGATGTTTGTTAAGAGGGCTATGACCCGTAATAAATTGTCCCTGTGATTATTCTGAGGTTATTTCTACTTAGGCTAAGAAGATTTTTGGTTAATCGCGGGTTTACATTCAGTAAGGCCGATCTTGACTGTCTAGAGTCTGTCGCTCGTTCGGTTGGTCTTTGGCGGATCCATGCACGAATTTGTGAGAAAGGCAGGGGGAGAAGTGGGTACGGGCCTAGCACTATCATCTTGGAACCTCTCCTTGTAAGTTCATCTGCGGCATCATAGCCTAAAGGCAGTAGTGGGTAGTAATAATGTTTAGCTTATAACTATCTGGAATAATGTACCTTGAAAATCCTGAAAGATTTTATTAAATAGGTGTAGGTAGTGGTGCCAGAGATTACCCCCACACGTCTGAAAAAAAATCTCAAAATTCGGGCTCTCTCTTAATAATATTATAGTCCTTTCGCGTAAAGAAAATAGTGAGTCACTGTTGTCAGCCGGCCTCTCGACAAATCGGGTTGCACTTGCAACAAATTAGAAAGCGACTATTTTCGAAACGCAAATGTACTAGTTAAGATGCCAATTTTCACTTACTTATGCGACACCTAAAATTAATTACATACACCCTAAGTAGTTCTGAAGTACAAAAAACATGACATCGACTATAAGGTTATTGTTTTCAGTAATACTAGATAACATCGTAAACATGAACACTACCTAGAATTAGGATCAATATAACACCACGCTTGTAGTTCCTGAGGGGTTCGGTAGAGGTCTAGCTACTCTCATAATCATCAGTTATGTTAAAAAAGTCAACTGGTTGTGTTTAAAGTAGTCACATCACAATATGTCGCATATAATAATTTCACGAACGATGTTGCAATAAAAAGTAACTGTTTCGTCGACAAGATCCATACGCTTTTTACCCGACTGCCGAAGGAGGGTAATGTGTTTATCAATCTTTGTATGTATGTTTGTTTCTATGTGGCGTTCTAGAGGCCAAACGCGTTGGCTGTTGATTCTTACGTCAATCGATTCGTCTTAACCTCGCGAGTGTCACTGGCTACATTAAAATTGGAAAATAGTAGAATAGTGGATTTTGTGGGGGCCCAATTATTTTCCTTCCAAGCCCATCATGTGGGGTACCAAAATGAAGAATTTTATGTGGTGATTACAAAAATATACATGACTTGTATGTTTCAATGTACCTAAATCGAAAAATAAAATTATCTAAAAAGTTATAAATAAAAAAAGTGAATTCATAAAATCTAAAAACCTGACTGCTTAAGATGTGAACTATATTACATATTTAAAAATTACTTCAGTACTATGATATATATCGCACACCTAGATAAAGAGTAGCACAACTCAAAATAGTTTAGTAAATAGTTTATAGTTTTAGTTTCAAATAGTTTTCGGCGCTGATTCCGATAATTGCAATAACTCAATTTTGGATTATTTTGAGTTGTGCTACCCTTCATCTAGGTGTGCGATATATATATCATTCATTAAAACTGTGAGCTTGTAAGTTAGTTTTTAAACTACATATAGTCCAATAGCCAGAAAAATATTGCCTTCGATAATTCAAAAGTTTTTTATTTTTGCTAGGATAATACCTTATGTGAATTCATTGCTATGTACAAAAATGCTAATCGTGTTATTGCAATAAAATAAAATTCAAATTTAAATAATTTGCTGTTTCTTTATTAGTACTATCTAAACTTTATATTAGTGAAAATGCTAACAGATAGGTACAGTGGAAAAATAGAAAACTGAAAATGGCTCGTGACTCTTTTAATAAAATATTTAAGTTTTTCAATTAATTTCCTGTATGCATAGAGGGATTAGTTACACCTTACAACAAAAGTTCTAACATCTAAGTAATAGGCTGGTTTTGTGAAAAATAATTGTATCCCTTCTGGACTAATAATATAGAATACATTTTAGATTTATTAAATGATAATTTGGTATAATCTGCTTTTTCCTTGTAGTTGACAAGGACTTTTAAATATAATTTGTATATTAAGTAGCAAACTTACTTTAATAAACTATTTATTTTGTATTTAGTTTGTTACGGTTTTATTAAAGATGATTGATTTGAATGTCTACCTGCTTATTGTGTTTTAATATTATTAATCTACTTATTGCCCGCCTCGGCTTCGCACGGGTGAACTAGTGAAGAAAATGAAACTTTTCTAGGGTTCCGGACCCAAAGGGTAAAAACGGCGGTCTGTCCCACTAGTCCCAGTGACTCAGTCCCACGATGGGACAAATGGGATTAATATGTTCCACTTGTCCCATGGGACAACTGATACTAACTTTTTTTAAAAATTATGTCCCAATAGTCCCATGGGACAACTGATACTAATATATTTTTAAAATTATGTCGCATTAGTTCCATAGGTCAGCAAGTACTGATTATATTATATTGCGACGGTGAAAAAGTCAGCAGGGTAGTACACCAGATGCATGTGAAAAGTAAATTTCATTTCACACTTCAGGAACCAATTATGAAGGAGAAATAGAAGAGTTTAAGTATAAATGAAATGTGTAATTATGTTTTAATTTATTAAATGTGTTTTTAAATATATAGTTAAAATAAACATACTTAAATATGTAGGTACTATAATAAATACTATTTATAAAATAATAAATATTAATTAATTAATAGAAAGGTGCATATTGAGACGAGTCTGCTATTCGTTTAGAAAATAATGCCGCAACTTACGCTTTAATGCATACTGACTGGTGGCCGTCCTGATATCGAGAGGAAGCGCATTCCAGAGAAGAATGGATTGAATATTAAAGGAAGAATGAACAAAATCAGAAGTATGAGAAGGATAGAGCAAGAGAAGATTGTTAGAAGAACGCAGATTCCTAGCGAGTGAAGAACATAGGTATTGAAAATGAAGGTATGAGATAAGAAGGAGGTGTGGGGGAGTTGAGTAGAGAAAAAGCGCAGTCAAGGCGCGCAAATTTTTTCGCTGCCGAATGGGCATCCATTTGAGTTCAGTTCTGCAGTTCGACACATGGTCATATTTCAAGAGGTTGAATATGAACCGGATGCAGTTGTTTAAGAGCCTATCCAGCTTATCCAGTAATACCGCGTTTAGGTCAAAGTAGCACACGTCACCATAGTCGATTAAAGGGAAAATTAAAGTCTGCACAAGCATAGTCTTCGTTTTTGCAGGTAGAAAGTTTCTCAGACTATACAGGCATCGCAAAGTCCCATTGACCCTTTGACTGACACTAGAAACCTGACTTTGCCAGCTTAGCGTCGAATCAAGATGTAGACCGAGATCTCTTACACTAGGGCTGATGGGGATGACAGTTCCATTAAAAATAATAGGAGGAAGAGAGCTAATCCCCAATGGACCCATCGTGCGCGATATTTCCAATCACAGTGGCCTGACATTTTGAGGGGTTTACAGACAGCCCAAATCTATCAGACCAGTCCTTGATAGCATCCAAGTCCCAGTTCACATCGTCTATAGCGTCTGACAAACTCTCTACCCGCGCAGCTGCATAAAGTTGAAGGTCATTGTCATAAAGATGGCACGAACACCGAAGACAATGAGTTTAGGATTTCGTTCGCTTATGCAGGCAGCTTTTTTGTTTTTTTGAATTAACTTTTTTATTCATTTAGTAATAGCTTATTTTTAGTCGCCTTTACTAAAGTACACATAGTGAAAGTTGTCTGTAGGAAAAAATACGAAATCACGCGAACAAAGCCGCGGGCGGAGTGCTAGTATATCTCTATTACATTATCATAGAAACTATGATCCTAGCCATATATATCGTGATACCCCCTAAGGTAATGGGAATAGCCGCAACTCTATTGAACGTTGACACCGCAAAATAAATAAGAAATATACAAAGGCAGAAGATTTTTTTTTTAAATATTGCCATGAAGTATTAGTAGACGATGACGACGATTGACGACGTCGCAATAATACTCGTTTAATCAGTACTTGCTGTCATATGGAACTAATGGGACATAATTTAAATCCCACTAGTCCCATTATGGGACTGGGCCAATGGGACTATTGGGACAGACCCGACTAGTGGGATGATTTATCCCACTAGTCCCATGGGACTACTGATACTAACATAATTTTAAAATGATGTCCCAATAGTCCCATGGGACAACTGATACTAATATATTTTTTAAATTATGTCCCATTAGTTCCATATGACAGCAAGTACTGATTAAACGAGTATTATTGGGACGTCGTCAATCGTCGTCATCGTCTACTAATACTTCATGGCAATATTTAAAAAAAAAATCTTCTGCCTTTGTATATTTCTTATTTATTTTGCGGTGTCAACGTTCAATAGAGTTGCGGCTATTCCCATTACCTTAGGGGGTATCACGATATATATGGCTAGGATTATAGTTTATATGATAATGTAATAGAGATATACTAGCACTCCGCCCGCGGCTTTGTTCGCGTGATTTCGTATTTTTTCCTACAGACAACTTTCACTATGTGTACTTTAGTAAAGGCGACTAAAAATAAGCTATTACTAAATGAATAAAAAAGTTAATTCAAAAAAACAAAAAAGCTGCCTGCATAAGCGAACGAAATCCTAAACTCATTGTCTTCGGTGTTCGTGCCATCTTTATGACAATGACCTTCAACTTTATGCAGCTGCGCGGGTAGAGAGTTTGTCAGACGCTATAGACGATGTGAACTGGGACTTGGATGCTATCAAGGACTGGTCTGATAGATTTGGGCTGTCTGTAAACCCCTCAAAATGTCAGGCCACTGTGATTGGAAATATCGCGCACGATGGGTCCATTGGGGATTAGCTCTCTTCCTCCTATTATTTTTAATGGAACTGTCATCCCCATCAGCCCTAGTGTAAGAGATCTCGGTCTACATCTTGATTCGACGCTAAGCTGGCAAAGTCAGGTTTCTAGTGTCAGTCAAAGGGTCAATGGGACTTTGCGATGCCTGTATAGTCTGAGAAACTTTCTACCTGCAAAAACGAAGACTATGCTTGTGCAGACTTTAATTTTCCCTTTAATCGACTATGGTGACGTGTGCTACTTTGACCTAAACGCGGTATTACTGGATAAGCTGGATAGGCTCTTAAACAACTGCATCCGGTTCATATTCAACCTCTTGAAATATGACCATGACGTGTCGAACTGCAGAACTGAACTCAAATGGATGCCCATTCGGCAGCGAAAAAATTTGCGCGCCTTGACTGCGCTTTTTCTCTACTCAACTCCCCCACACCTCCTTCTTATCTCATACCTTCATTTTCAATACCTATGTTCTTCACTCGCTAGGAATCTGCGTTCTTCTAACAATCTTCTCTTGCTCTATCCTTCTCATACTTCTGATTTTGTTCATTCTTCCTTTAATATTCAATCCATTCTTCTCTGGAATGCGCTTCCTCTCGATATCAGGACGGCCACCAGTCAGTATGCATTAAAGCGTAAGTTGCGGCATTATTTTCTAAACGAATAGCAGACTCGTCTCAATATGCACCTTTCTATTAATTAATTAATATTTATTATTTTATATATAGTATTTATTATAGTACCTACATATTTAAGTATGTTTATTTTAACTATATATTTAAAAACACATTTAATATATTAAAACATAATTACACATTTCATTTATACTTAAACTCTTCTATTTCTCCTTCATAATTGGTTCCTTTTTTTTTTTTTTATTTTTTTTTTCTATATATTATAGGCTCGCGCTTGACCACTATCTCACCTGATGGTAAGCGATGATGTGGTCGACGGTGAAGCACGCTTGCCTAGAAGTAACCTATTCACTCTTGACTTAAAGACTCCTAGATTGTAGCTATCGGGAAACACAGACTCCGGCAGGGAATTCCACTCCTTAGCTGTACGCATTATGAAAGTATTTCCAAAACGTTTAGTGCGTATGGGTGGTATGTCTACCATGTAGCGATGGCGCATCGCCGTACGTCTTGTAGTCCGATGATGAAACGGGCTTGGTGGAATTAGATCATGCAATTCCATCGCACACTCCCCGAAATGCAACCGATAAAAGACCGACAAGCTGGCAACTCGGCGACGATGTTCAAGGCTCTGAAGCTTTGACTTAACCAGTGCCTCATCGCCGATGAGCCTTTTGGCCCGCTTTTCGATCGACTCTAGTGCATCAAGCTGGTATTTGGCGGATCCGTCCCAGAGATGAGAACAGTACTCCATGCATGATCGAACTTGCGCTTGATACAAGCTGAGCAGCTGTTCTGGCGTGAAGTACCTTCTAACCTTTGCAAGGATCCCCAGCTTTTTGGCAGCCAGCTGAGCCTTTGCCTCAATGTATGGGCCAAAATTAAGAGTCGATGTCAACGTAACGCCAAGAAGCTCAAGATGGTCAGTTATTGGCACGGTCACATCTCGGAAAGTTGGAGCCGGTTAAAATTGGCTCTTTTTAGCGGAAAAAAGACACGCCTGGGTTTTAGCAGCATTAAACCTGACCAGATTGGCATCGCCCCATTCGGAGACTGCCTGCAAGGACAGGTTCAAGCGCTCCACCATGGCCTCCCGCAGAGACTGGATCTGAGGTCCGGTAGCTCGAGCGTTGGACATGTATCTCTCAGCAACAGTGCTGTCGTCTGCATACCCAAAGGTGCCGGGTTTTAGCAGATCGTTAATATGCAGCAAGAATAAAGTTGCTGAGAGTACCGACCCCTGAGGGACCCCGGCATTGATATCCAATTGGTCCGACGAGCAGCCATCGATAACCACTCGAATGGACCGATCTCTCAGGAAGTCTGCAATCCAATCACACAGACCACCGGGCAAACCGAATGAAGGAAGCTTACCAATAAGGCTTTCGGGCCAGACCCTATCAAAAGCCTTCGAGATGTCGAGGGAGACGGCAAACGCTTCCCCGTGCTTCTCGATGGCCTCACTCCAGATGTGAATGGCATACGCTAGAAGATCCCCAGTAGACCGATTTCGGCGGAAGCCGTATTGGCGGTCACTAAGGATATCGTTAGCTTCTAGGTATGCCAGGAGCTTTATATTAAGTACACGTTCCATACTCTTACAGAGTAAGGAGGTTACAGATATGGGTCTGTAGTTGGCCGGGTCAGCTCGACTGCCCTTCTTGGGCACGGGCTGTACGTTAGCTTGCTTCCAAGCATTCGGCACTTTTCCAGCCTCATACGAAAGGCGGAATAGGCGTGTCAAGATCGGAGACAGTTCAGGCGCACAGGTTCTAAGAACAATTGCTGGAATGCCATCAGGGCCGCTAGCCTTGTTCACGTCGAGGTGGCTCAGCACCCTACGGACGTCCTTTTGGTGGATACGAATGTCCGACATACTCGTCTCGCATCCATCGGGAGAAGGAGGGGGCCGCGCGTCACCAGGATTCAGACGTGAAGATTCCGCAAAAAGAGAGGCAAATAAATTTGCCTTCTCCTCAGCGGAGTGTGCCAGCGACCCATCGGGTTTCAGCAGTGGTGGTAGTGAGGGACGGCAAAAGTTCGACTCGACCGACTTAGCCAGGGACCAAAACGCTTTACTTCCTGCTGGGTAAGAAGCAAGTTTGGCCCCTATTCGGCCAATGTGATCGAACCGAGCCCTTCGCAACACCAGCTTGCAGGACTTGGCAGCCCTGTTGAAGGCCTTCTTCTTCCGAGCCACGTCACTCGCCTTGCGCGATCGAGCTTCGACCCAAGCCAGGTACGCCTCATGTTTAAGCGCGTCAGCGCGCCTACATTCGGCGCCAAACCATGGCCGGTCAACGCTGGACATTGTTACGTCAGAGAACGGAATGTAGTACTCCATTCCCTGACGCAACACATCGGTCACGGCGTCTGCGCACGACGATGGATCAGTCGAAAAAAAGCAAGTAGGCTGCCAAGGATAGCATGCGAAGAATGATCGCATACCATCCCAATCTGCCGACCTGTACCGCCAAACCCGCCGGGTGCCTCTTGGGCTGGGATCGGGCGGGGAATAGACGGACACAGACTTCACCAGACAGTGGTCGGAACTACCCAAAGGTGAAGCTATCGACACAGAGTATCTGTCCGGATCTGTTGTCAGCAGAAGGTCCAAGCAATTCGCTATGTGCGAATCAACATCCGGCACCCTCGTTGCCCCCTGGACCAGCTGGGTGAGGTTTAGCGCAAGCGCAAGCTTACGCATCTCCCGTCCAGCATGGTCAGTGCACTGGTATGGGAAGAGCCACTCCTGGTGGTGGGCATTAAAGTCCCCCAGTAACACTAATTGGGCGGAAGGGTACCGCTGCTGTGCCGCATCAGCCGCCTCACTGAGGTACTCTGTGAGCCTGGATGTCTCCTGATCTCCACTGTGCGAACGGTAGACACAGGCGTAGAAAACTTTATCCAAACCTGTGTCCACCAGAGCCCAGAGCGTTGAGAATGTGGAGTCCTCAAGGTTACGGAGACGCCGATAGCAAATGTCGTCACGGGCATACATACATACGCCCGCCCGTGGTCTAAAATTGTGCTCCAGGGTGAACCCTGGGTAAGACAAGTACGACACGTCTGACGGATTCGCTATCTGCGTCTCCGTAAGGAAAAAGAGCGCTGGTTTCTCAGCCTCCAGATGGTAGTGGACTGCAGTGATATTTGAGTGCAGACCTCGAATATTGGTGAGGTGCACTTTGTGGGGGAGGGGGTGCAGCCGCTGTTTATCTCCAGTATTCTTTTTCCTTTTCATCATAATATAAAAGAGTGAATGGAGTAGAGGAGTAGGAAGTGAGACGAGGTTTCACGCTGCTAACCTACAGACACGCACCGAAAGGACAGCAACATTGGGGCACTAGTCTGGAGACTGCGGGGACGCCCGAGCCCCCCCGGAATGTCCATCGGGCCCTCCCGTCTGGTCGCCAACCAGCACGATGGTGCATTCCAGGATTTTTCGACAGTTGGCGGGGCAGCCTTTCGTGTGTGGCTGGCACACTACTTGGGCCCCCAACTACCTGCGGTCGGCCAGCGGTGCACCGTGCCTCGGATCCCGCTACCCTCCGCGACTAGTCTCCCGATACATCCCTAACAGCGCGCGTCAGACTGATCAGCCTGCAGTGGAACAGCTATCTCGACCCAACTCCTCTAGTTGGCTACACCGAGCATCGTACCGGAACACGGCTAGGCCGCTTGGCGGTACGTCTTTGCCCGGTGGGTGGTCACAAGCCTTCGGCCGAAGCCTACCACCAGTTAGTGTCACCTGATTTGCACCACCCGGGGACCACGTGTAGGGAATCAAAAAAGGGGTACACACCTACGGACGTGGGTGACTCGGCCCCCAAAAGTCTCTTGAAGTCCCCAAGTGTCTCCTGAAGTGTGAAATGAAATTTACTTTTCACATGCATCTGGTGTACTACCCTGCTGACTTTTTCACCGTCGCAATATAATATAATCAGTACTTGCTGACCTATGGAACTAATGCGACATAATTTTAAAAATATATTAGTATCAGTTGTCCCATGGGACTATTGGGAGTTGGGACATAATTTTTTTAAAAAGTTAGTATCAGTTGTCCCATGGGACAAGTGGAACATATTAATCCCATTTGTCCCATCGTGGGACTGAGTCACTGGGACTAGTGGGACAGACCGAAAAACGGGACCCTATTACTAAGACTTCGCGGTCCGTATGTCTGTCACCAGGCTGTATCTCATGAACCGCGATAGCCAGACAGTTGAAATTTTCACAGATGATGTATTTCTATTGCCACTATAACAACAAATACTAAAAACAGAATAAAACCATTGAGGTAATAATGTACTACGAATAAAACAAAAAAATTAAGTGGGGCTCCCATAAAACAGACGTGATTTTTTGCTGTTTTTTGCGATAATGCCTGTTTTTTAAACCTGTTTTCTTCATTGAGGTAATAATGTACTACGCACGTTTTCTTTTATACAACACAACAAAAATAATTAACCAAATAGATGCAACCGTTCTGAAGTGATGCGCTTACATTCGGCAAATGTCTTGTTTATATCATTGAGATAATATGTACTACGTACATGAAATACGTATAAGGTCTTTGCATGTACTAGAGAAGCTATCCTAAGCAAAATACATGCTCCATTTTGTCAAACTTGACAAGAGTTTAAACTAAAACTTCGCTGCAGCGCTGAAACAATAATTAGTCTTCTAACAAAATAATATAAACATGCAGCGCTAGAGAGCTTCTAAGGTGTAGTTTTCTCGCGACCAAAACGACTGAAGCGCCGTGATTTTCATGGCGCTTACGCGTTTCGTTCAACGTTCTGCAACACCTTGTCATTCATATTGACTAAATTGCTGACTGACTACAGAAGTGACATAGCTTTATACCTAACAAGCTTCATTAGAATTCACACTTTTTCAAAATTTATTATTATTTGAAATAACCCACTGTTAAACTATATGAAACTTTAGTATTTCTTTATTTAATATATAATCAAATGCGCTTACAATAAGTTAAAAACATATCAAATCGGAATAGAGAATTTAACAATTCGCTTGAAACACGAATCTTCTGTATATTATTATAATTATGTTTATTTAGTTACCCCTAAACAATAACTGACTGTTAACTTTTGACGCTTCGATAAATAATTATTAGTCTGATCAATTTTAGCTTCGTACTTCAAGCGAATTGTTGTGTATTTGTTTATGATGTTCCGTATCAAATGTGTTCGGTGATTTAAAGTGCTTGGTTGATCAAAAGAATGTTGAAGCAAAGTATCTTTGCGAAGTTTTAGTTTAAACTCTTGTCAAGTTTGAAAAAATTGAGCATGTATTTTGCTTAGGATAGCTTCTCTAGTACATGTACGTATTACATATTAGCTCATGATATAAACAAGACATTTGCCGAATGTAAGCGCATCACTTCAGAACGGTTGCATCTATTTGGTTAATTATTTTTTGTTGTGTTGTATTAAAGTGTACAAGGTGCTGGATTGTTATGTATAATAGAAACTCCAAAGGGGTCGCAATTACAATATCTTTAATCGTGTCATGCTCTGCCGCAGAGCCACCATGTTAGAAACCGATCTATTATATCTAAAAATGATGTACGCCAAACGTACATAATGTACGTAAACCGTTATAGCTGTACGTGCATTAGGTAATGATAAAATAGACATTCATTGTGGCTCTGCTGCAGAGCATACTCTCTAGCAGAGCCACTCATAACATGTACTCAGGCAAGATAAACGATACTGTTTTTTGATGAAAACTGTTGTACGAGTAGTGTTTATTGCGTACGTGTTGCAAAATATCATTTTGAGACACTAGTTTTATTTATTTTAACTTTACTAAAATGTTCATAGAAAGCGCTAGGTTATTTTGTGTACCTATTGTCAACGAGGGCTCTAAACGACACCATCTGGGGTGTCTTTTCACCTTGATGAAGTTCTAAACTAATCATATACATTTACCGTAGTCGGCGGTGGTGTAGTTACAAAAAAAAAATTGTGGACGATACCCCAGCGGTGTCGTTGTCAATACATAGGTTATTTTAGGTCAGCAAAATATTTCCTAGACAATCTGCCTTTCTATTAAATTAAAAACATAATAAAATAAGATAGACAATGTTTATTTCACAAAAGAAAACAGTCCATTACTTTTCCTTAAATTCTACATTAATAGCTATTTTTACATACAAAATATAAATAAAAAAAACCTTTTTAACAAAAAAAAACTACCGACTTACCCGAATATCTATTCATATATAAATATATATATATCTGCTGTATATCTTTATCAAGAATTTGTAAATTTCTTTACCAACATCCCAATTAAATCTACTGAAACCTTAAATTCTTCGCCCTCGCTCATTTTTGGATTATTAAACGCGAACGTTTCAGCCTGCCCCAATTAATTTAACTTTTCACATATAAACCCCATAACAGTAATAAAAGCTTTTAAGCAAATCAAGATAAAACTGACCGAAGATCTATGGGGAATGTCCATCAAAGCTTGTACCTCCATTATTCAGACTATAGTGCCGTACTTGGCTTTGATTTTCAATTTGTGTGTAGATCAAGGAGTCTTTCCGGATCTAATGAAATATAGTAAGGTTATTTCACTTTAAAAATCCGGGGACAGTAAAGACAAATAATTATAGACCAGTGTCCGTGTTGCCGGTTTTCAGCAAGGTATTTGAAAAGATAATGCTAAATCAAATGCTCATTCATTTTAATACGAATAACATCTTGCATGATAAACAGTATGGTTTCACAAAAGGACGTTGTACAACTGACGCTGGTGTCACCCTATTAAAACACATATTTAATGAGTGGGAAGAGTCGCAGGATGCCATAGGTATCTTCTGCGACCTGTCGAAGGCGTTTGATTGCGTTAATCAGCGTTAAGTTTGGTTAAATCTTATTTAAGTGATAGACAACAATTAGTTCAAATGAACGGTGTGAATTCGTCAGGGTTAAATGTGAAAATGGGGGTACCCCAGGGCTCAATTTTAGGTCCTTTCTTATTTTTAATATACATAAACGATTTACCCCATTATAACTAAATATGGTGTTATTTGCTGATGACACATCTTTAATTTTTTAATTAAATATACGTACTTGTCAGGTTGACGACGTAAATAACGCGCTACGGCAGGTTCAGGATTGGTTCACTGCCAATAATTTAGTTTTAAATGGTAAAAAAACCAAATGCGTAAAATTTTCCTTGCCAAATGTCAAAAGTACTGATTGTGACATTATATTAAACAAGGAGAAGCTCGAATTCGTCAATAAAACGGTTTTCCTGGGGATCACGCTAGACTCGAGTGTAAACATAACAATTTTTTGTGCCGCGCCGGCGCCAATTTTTTTGCGGCCTAATTTTTTTTATTTTTTATTTTGAAAATATTGTATGTGGAGGTGTGTTATTTTGATTGATTATTGTGGAATAGGGTGTATTCTTTGAAATAAAATAAAAACTTTGTGAAATAATGGTTTATTTTTTTATTTGTGTACACAAATCTGAGAAAATGTCCCTAACACTGACTTTACACTGACTTTACACAATATTTACAAATAAATTACAAGGTAAAAGTGGATACATTCCTTTGAAATATGATAGCTTATTTCATAGCAATTCTAACAACATAAGTTTCATACATGGGTCCCATACAAAACTTCCGAGAAATCGGCGTTTTGCTGACGCCGCGCCGATAGCGCGTAATCACCCGCGCGGCCCCCATCAGTTGACCGGCCAGCAAAATTTGACCCGTTCTGACAAGAGTGGTTAGAAGGACAATTTTTTTTGAAGATTGAACCCGTTTCATCAATGCTTAGAACGGTATATTTCCTAGAAAACTTTTTATAGAAGTTTAACAGAAGTTCGGTCCAGTAATGTATAAAAAAAGGTTGCAGAGAAACAGTTTTAATGACATTCACCTACGGCTCTGTAACCGACATAATCCATAAGGCTAAAACAACTATTTAAAAAATTCGAAACACCTTGCAAGTTTATGTTTTGTAAGGATTATCAGAAAAATGTGTATATTTATGAATAAATATCAAATGTCGTTTAATAGTTAATAATATGAGGTTTTCAATTCCTAATGTTAATGTTCTAAATTCAAAATTAAATTTTCATAGGTTTCGTATTTTGTTTAACAAGTAATTTTTACCCGGTATGGAGTATGACGGCAATTAATAAAACAACACAGGTAAATGAAAAAAAAACTAAGAAACGTTTATTTAATAACTTGTAATTTCTCCCCGAGCTCTTATTACTGCTTCCATATGGTTCTTCATCGATCGGATGAGAGTGACGGTCAAATGTTGTGGCATTCCATTCCATTCCCCTTGGATTGCATTTTGCAGCTGGCTAAGTGTTTCTGGGGCAGTATCTTTTGCAAGAATTTGTCTTTTTAATTCATTCCATAGATGTTTAATCGGATTCATGTCCGGGCTTTTTGCTGGCCATTCCATAATGGAGATACCGACTTCTGTAACATAATCTCGTACGACGCTCGCAGTGTGATCCCTAGCATTGTCGTTGATGAATATGAAACCGTTGCCAATAAAATGTGCATAGGGCATCACGTGAGGCTCAAGGCATTGTTCGATGTACCGATGACTGTTTAGTGCAGGCAGACTTGGCCCAGACGCAAAAACAAGCTCTGTCTTACCGTCGGCGCTGATTCCTCCCCAAACCGTCCACGTACCGCCACCATAGCTGACCCTTTCTTCAATACAGCATTGTACAAAGCGTTCTCAATCTCTTCTGTAGACCTTGTTCCTTCCGTCGTTACCATACAGCATAATTTTACACACATCAGAAAAGAGGGCTTTGTTCCACTGGAGGTATGACCAATTTAGGTGCTCACGGGCAAACTTAAGGCGCGCTCTTCGAAGGTCTGCAGTTAATTTCGGCCCATTTGCTGGCTTGTGCGGTACCAGTCCACGTTCCTTCAACCTTCTTTTAATTCTAGAGTTACTTACAGCCACCCTACGTATGACAGGAAGCTGCTGCTGCAGTTGAAAAGCATTAAGGCGTCGATTTCTTAAAGAAGTTGTTACAATAAATCGATCATCTCGCTCAGAAGTGACCTGATTTCTGCCAGATCCTGAACGGCGCGTGAACAAAGCAGACTCCCGATAGCGTTTGTAGACTCTATGAACAGACGACAGGCTTAGATGTAATTTTTCAGCCACAACACGCTAACTAAGTCCAGAATCCAGTAATGCCACCACTTGGGCGGATTCTGCGGGCAAAGTATCCATATGTTTTAGAAAAACACTTTTTCAGACGTCCCAAACTCAAGTACACACACAGTATACAGATCAAAAAGTTTTAAGATAAGCGCAAATTTTTAGTTTTCAAAGGTGAAATGTACTCCAACTCTAAACACACATTTGTCTCAAAACAGTGAATCATTTCATTTATAGGTTATAGAAATGAAATTCTAATTTTGAATTTTCGTTCACTGTAATGGCCAAACTGCCAGCTGTACAATCATGTGTTTTTTTTTCTTGGAATGAAAATTATTTTGTCTTAATTAGGCCGGAAACCATTAAAACAGAAGTGTTTTGATTTTTCTGATGAGAAGAGTATTTTGCTGACCTAAAATAACCTATGTACGAGTATTGTCAACGACACCGCTGGGGTATCGTCCATAATTTTTTTTTTGTAACTACACCACCGCCGACTACGGTCTTAGAGCAGGTTAAATGCTCTAAGACTACGGTAAATGTATATGATTAGTTTAGAACTTCATTAAGGTGAAAAGACACCCCAGGTGGTGTCGTTTAGAGGCCTCGTTGACAATAGGTACACAAAATAACCTAGCACTTTCTATGAACATTTTAGTAAAGTTAAAATAAATAAAACTACTGTCTAAAAATGATAATTTGCAACACGTACGCAATAAACACTATTCGTACAACAGTTTTCATCAAAAAACAGTATCGTTTATCTTGCCTGAGTACATGTTATGAGTGGCTCTGCTAGAGAGTATGCTCTGCAGCAGAGCCACAATGAATGTCTATTTTATCATTACCTAATGCACGTACAGCTATAACGGTTTACGTACATTATGTACGTTTGGCGTACATCATTTTAAGATATAATAGATCGGTTTCTAACATGGTGGCTCTGCGGCAGAGCATGACACCTTTAATCACTTCTTCAACCACCAAAACCAACCTCAACATAATCCCCGTAATCACATCTGTCAAACCCTCGGCGGGCTTCCCCACAGACTTACAATAATCACAGATTATATATCTATCTCAACATCCTCCCTCTTAAGATTAATTAAATATATAAGATAAACTAAACAAAACTTGTTCCTTAACTTATATAATTATTAAACTTCTTGATCAACTAAATTATCATTATACTTCTTTAAAACTAATATTATTCTTAATAACTTGTTGATATTAAAACAACGATGCATTTTATCAATATGCCGTGCCATTTATTATAGAAATGAAAGATTCAGTCTCAGGACAAAACAATCTTACATGACTCCAGTAGGTCCAGTACGCAACAGAACAGACTATATAGCAGCTGTCATATTGACAACTGACAGATAGATAGTGAGGTGCCTGACATCTCAACACTCCTCCTCAAATTTAACATTTTCAAATTTAAATTTGGTATCAAGCACATCACTAGACAAATATACTTCTTACTAAACAATTTCAACTTAAAATATTCATTACCTTACATAAGCAACTTGTACTTAAACATTTTTAATAATTAACTTTAATTTTACATAGTATTTTAATTTTACATAGCTTAATTATATCAACAGTCATAGAATGACAGTTTACATTAGTATTTTTCCTATCATAATATTTTCTAACACATAAATTGGTCTCGAAATTTCAAGAACTTGTCTTTACATAAACTTTTAGTCATTATGTCAGCTAAGTTATCATTAGAATTGACATATTCAATAGCGATGATGCCCTTTTCTACAATGTCTTTAAGAAAATGAGCTCTAATATCTATATGTTTAGTTCTTTTCGAATTTTCATAACTTTTAGACATAGAAATAGCCCCTATATTATCAACAAGCAATATGGCATCATTTTTGTACTTTAAATGTTGACTTAGGCCTTTAAGATTGACCAATTCTTGAGCTGTGGCAGCAGCAGCAATGAACTCCGATTCTGCTGTTGAAAGAGCAACACATGACTGTTTCTTTGAAAACCAAGCTATGGGGTTCACTCCATGTAAAATTATACCACCGCTTACACTTTTTCTGTCCATTCTATCTCCGGCCCAATCTGCATCGGAGAATCCATACAAATTATTATCTGTAGTTCTTCTAAATACTAGTGCTTTATCTTTAGTTTCTTTTAGATAGCGTAAAACTCTCTTACTCGCTTTCCATAGTTGTTCAGTTGGTTTGTCCAGGTATCTGCTAAGATAAGATACTGCAAATGTCAAATCTGGTCTAGATGTTACAGTCAAGTAGATTAAACTACCAATCAATTCACGATAGGGTACATTCAGTATTTCTTCATCTTCATTTATCTGTATATTATAATTTATCTCCATAGGTGTTTGTATTCCTTTACAATCAATCATATTGAACTTCTGTAATATTTTCTGTATCATGTTAGTTTGTTTCACGATTATAGTGTCTTCACATCTTTGTATTTCCATACCTAAAAATCTTTCCATTTCTCCAAGATTTTTCGCATTGAACTTCTGTTTCAATTCTTTTATAATCTCATCTCCATTTCCAATTATTAAGATATCATCGACGTATATTAACATCCAACAGTCATTCTTGTAGTACATACAATAATCATATTCTGAACGTTGAAATCCATTGTTCTTTGCAAATTCATCTATTGTCTCGTTCCAGCATTTTGGAGATTCTGTTAAACCATAAAGTGCTCTCTTTAGTTTTAATACTATTTTAGAATTAGAAATCTTCACTTTTATTCCTTGTGGCACTTTAATATAGACTTCTGACTTCAATTTTCCATTTAAAAATGCTGTAGGTATATCTAGTTGGTTAATTTGTCAATCTTCTTGTAGAGCTTTAGATATGAACATCCGAACTGTTGAGTGTCTTGCAACTGGAGCATAATTACTATCAAATATATCTTCTTTCTTCTGTTGAAAGCCCCTTACAACTAGTCTTGCCTTCTTAGTTCCTTCTTCTTTTTGTTTAAAAATCCATTTTGTATCTATGGCTTTCTTTCCTGCAGGCAGTTCCTTTTCTTCCCATGTATCTAGTTTTTCCAGTGCTTGTAATTCTTTATGAATAGCTTGTTTCCACTCTGTATTACACACTGCTTCTTCAAATGAGTTTGGTGTAGCAGCACTCAAACATATGACTATGTTTGATGTATAATCTTCTAAATGCGCTGGTCGTTTTACTATTCTGCCTGATCTTGACTGCCTTTCTTGACCAATATTTCTTTCACTATTTAAAGTCTCTTCTATTTCTTCTTCTTCTTGAATTTCTTGAATTTCTGTAATTTTTGTGCTTTATAGTCTATTTCTTCCTGTATAAGCTGTTTGTCTTTAAATTTCTTCGCCATCTTTATATTGAAAATCGCTTTCATCGAATGTGACGTCTCTTGATACTATTATTGTGTTATCTTCTGGATTCCATAATCTATAACCAACAGTATTATAACCAACCATTCTTGTAGGTCTTGCCCTTTTGCTTAACTTGTCCTGTTTCGGTATTATTGTTGCCCATGCTTTTGATCCGAAGACTCTCAGTCTTGATAAATCATTGTGTCCATTTTTCATGAAGCATGGCGTATTAAAGTTGGTAGCCCAGGTTGGAGATCTGTTCAACTGGTATGCAGCACACTGAATAGCTTCACACCATAAGGATTTAGGTAAATTTGTCTCTGCAAACAAAGTTCTAGTTTTATCACATAAAGTCCTGTTCAAGCGCTCTGCAACTCCATTTTGTTGCGGTGTGTAAGGTAGAGTATATTCTATATTGATCCCTTTATTGTTACAAAAATTCTTCAGCCTGTTTGCTGTATACTCTGCACCATTATCGCATCTTATTCTTTGCACTTTATTTCCTGTTTCATTTTCTAATTTAATTATGTAATTAATAAGTTTCTCTGTCGCTTCTGACTTATGCACCAATGGATATACCACACAGAAATGGGAGTAGTCATCAATTACAGTCATGAAATATTTCTCACCGTTTAAACCGCAGTTCTTGGTAGGTCCTGCAATGTCTGAATGCAGCAACTCTGCTACTCTCCTTGATCTTGGTCTTTGTGTCTGCTTAAATGGTGCTCTGGTAGCTTTTCCTTCTATACATGGACTGCAAACTTTTTCAGAAACAGGTAAATTCATAATACCTAAACCTTTTTTATTTAAATGACCTAAGCGTCTATGCCAAATGTTAGAAAGAACATCATCACTCTTGTTATTACTGATATTACATGTTTCATAACACAGTTTAGCATTTAATTTATATAACATTCCCTCAGCATTACAAATTACTAAAGTATTTTTATTTCTTATTACAGCTTTTGTCTTATCAAACTTTATATAAAATCCTGCATCAGTTATTTTCTTTACTGACAGTAAATTATATGAAATATTCTTTACAATTAATGCCTCTATATTTATTTTGAAATGTTTATACATGAACTTTATTTTTCCCTTTTTATTACTCTCTATGTACTGACCATTTGCAACATAAATTTTAACACTTTCTTGCAATTCTATAATATCAGTTACATATTGTTCATATTGATCACTTATTATATGTTGGGTACAACCAGAATCAACTATAAATGTAATATTAGAATTATCAGTCAATCCGAGTATATATTCACTGGCTAAAAATCCAACATCTGCCTTACCAGCTAGAGACATTTCTTGGGCTTGATCACGTTGTCCTCGACCTCGTACAGGGCGTCCTCGTGCAGCTCTGTGACCTCGGCCAGCAGCTCTCCCACGGCCCCTGCCTCGATGTGGCTCCCATACATTTGTCTTCGCTTTACACTCATAACTCTTGTGTCCCGGCTTACCACAGGTGTAACATGTGAGGAATGCATATTCTTGCTCAGATGTGTCCTTATTTGTGATGATTTTTGTCTCGGCGTCAAGCAATCTTGCTTTTACAAAATCAAATGTTAGTCTCTTTTCTGTAGCCATTGTCTCGATGGATGTAATTACAGGATCATATTCCTTGGGCAGCGATGACAGCAGGTAACAAATCATGTCTTCATCATCAATTTTGACTTCTATCGCTTGGAGATCGTTGATGATTGAGGAGAACTTTATGAGGTAGTTTTCCAATGGCTCATTGCACTTGAGAGTTATCAATTTGCGTTTTAGGTAGAACCTGTTGTAGACACTTTTTCTCTCAAAGGTATTTTCCAATAATGTAATCATCTCTCTTGCTGTTTTCCCATTCTTTATTATTTCAATGTAGCGGTCGGAAACGCATTGTGCAATTAAAGACTTCGCCCTCGAGTCATCTTTCATAAATTCGGCGGATTTTTCCTTTTCTTTATCTTCTTTATTTAATACGTAGACTACTTGTTTTTCTTCTAAAATTAGTTTAAGGCGAAACTTCCACGTGCTGAAGTTTGACTTCTCACATAGGCACGGCAACTGTGAAATTGTCGAGACCGCAGCCCCCGACGCCATGTTTGCGTTGTCGTGATTTTCTTTCGGCATTTACATTGCATTCGCATCGACGTGGATCGCAACCCAGTGACGACGTTTCCTTTTAATATTGTTAATAACCACGCTCTGCTACCATGTTGATATTAAAACAACGATGCATTTTATCAATATGCCGTGCCATTTATTATAGAAATGAAAGATTCAGTCTCAGGACAAAACAATCTTACATGACTCCAGTAGGTCCAGTACGCAACAGAACAGACTATATAGCAGCTGTCATATTGACAACTGACAGATAGATAGTGAGGTGCCTGACATCTCAACATAACTAACCCTAAATACCTATTGTATGTAATCTTCTAACCATTTTGGTTTACATTTCAATCTCTCTGATCTTCTCTCTCCTCCCATATCTCCTAGTAGATTATCACTCACTGATCCTACCTCTGATTGAATGTCTACTACTCTACTACTTGCCTCTGGCTGAATCTCTTCTAATCTATTACCCCCATTCTGCTCTAAATTTTCTGACTGACTCTCTCTGCTGTCACTAGCTGTGTGTTCATTTCCTCGTTTCCTTAAATTTTGCTGACTTACTGTTTCATGGTTATAAGCCTGATCTATATGATTATTTTCTACTTCCCTTCCCTTTACATAAGGTGCTGGCACTAAATGCCACCTATTTCTTCTGTAACTTACTCCCTGTACCTGGACAAAATATGACCTTGGTTCTTTAGCTTTTCTAACTATAACTCCATACTTTCTCAAATCTATTATCCATACATAATCCCCTATCTCTAACTCCTTTAAGTTAACAGTTCTATGTCTTTTGTTGTAGTTGTGAGCAATTTTTCTCTGTATTGATTTCTTCTTGGTACAAATTTTTCATGAATATCTTTTCTTACATTTAACTGTCCTGGATACATAGGTAATACATCTCTTATTTTTCTATTAAACATCAACTCGCTTGGGCTATAACCAGTTTCTAATGGTGTATTTCTATAGATCAACAAAGCTAAATAAACATCTGTATTCTTTTTTAATAATTGTTTTGCAATCTTGACCCCTGCTTCTGCACACCCATTACTCTGAGCAAAGTATGGACTGCTAGTAAAGTGAGTGAAATTGTAGACTTCAGCAAACTCTCTGAATTTACTTTTAAATTGAGTTCCACAGTCAGTTCGGACCACTTCTGGTATACCGAAGCGAGCAAATGTTTCTTTACAACATCTTATTATAGTATTCTCTGTCAGATTGTTTAATTTGTACAATTCTATATATCTTGAGTAGTAATCTATGAACACAACATACCATGAATCTTCATATTTAAACAAATCTATGCCTATTTTTTGCCATGCTCTCTCTGGTATTGATTCTAACCATAATGGTTCTTTTACATTGCTCTTTTCCTGAATACATTGAGGACAACTTTCAACAGCTAATTTAATCTGTGCAGACAAACCCAACCACCATACAGATTGCTTTGCCCGCTCTCTACATTTTGTAATCCCTAAATGACCCTTATGAATATCGTCCAAAATTTCTTTTTGTAAACTAGCAGGAATTACAAGTCTGTTACTGTATAGTAAAAACCCACTTTGAACAGTGAAATTATATCTATACTGATAATAACTTTTCATATCTGATGGAATTTTACTTTTGACTGGCCAGCCTTGCTTAGTAAAATTTATAAGTAAACTACAAGTATTACAATTGCTTTGCTGTTCTTTAATTTTGTTCAGTTTGTTATCTGTTATATGATTATTAGAAACAAACTGGATATTACAAATATCATTATCAGCATCACCTGTGCATTCTAAAGGAGCTCGAGATAAGGCATCTGCTACCACTAATTTCTTTCCTGGAACATATACAACTTTATATGAATATCTCATTAACTGCAATCTAAATCTCAATAATCTAGGGGTCAAATCATCTATTGGTTTAGTTTGTAATATTTGGACCAAAGGTTTATGATCTGTTTCTAATGTTACTTCAATTCCTACTACATAATCTCTAAATTTATGCACTGCCCATGCCAAAGCCAAACATTCCTTCTCAATCTGTGCATATTTTTTTTCTGTGTTACTTAACGTCCTGCTAGCATAACCCACAACTTCTCTAGCCCCAAAATGATTTTCTTGCAGTAAAACTGCTCCTAACCCATATGAACTGCTATCAGCTGATACAATTTTTTTTTTTGAAGGATCATAATGACATAATATTGGTGCATTTTGAATCATGGCTTTTATTTTATTAAATGCTTGCTCTTGATAAATATCCCATGTAAATGACACCCCATCTTTTAGTAGTTCATTCAAAGGTTCCAGAATATTAGTTTTATCCGGCACAAATCGGCCTACATAATTAATCAAACCTAGAAATTGCATAAGTTCCTTTTTATTTGTGGGTGCTTTGTAATTTTTTATGCTTTCCACTCTATTTTGATCTAACTCTATTCCTTTAGCACTTATAACATGTCCCAAGAAAGATACTTTTTCAACTTCAAACACACATTTCTCTTTGTTTATGGTGAGACCTTCATTACTTAATCTGGATAATACCTCTCTTAGCAGTATGTTATGACTAGCCCTATATTTTGTATACAACAGCACATCGTCTACATGAATTACAACTCCTTCTAAATCACTGAATAAATTTGAAAATTTCATAGCGAAATACTCCGGTGCACAATTTAAACCCATTGGCAATCTATTATACATGTATCTACCGAATGGAGTAAGTATTGTTGTTAGCCTGCGGGACTGTTCATCAAGCTTTATTTGGTACAATCCAGATGTGGCATCTATTTTAGAAAATACTGCAGCTCCCTTCAATCTACCTAGAGTAGTTTCTACCTTTGGTATAGGGAAAATGGGCCGAATCACATTCTTATTAACAGCAGTGTAATCACCACAAATTCTCACTCCCCCATTTGATTTTGGAACTACAACTATCGGAGATACAAATAGAGTAGGTTCCTCTACAGCTGTAAGCACTCCTATTTCAACTAACCGATTGATTTCCTCCTTGACCTTGTCTAAAAGTGGTATTGGAACTACTCTTGGGGTAGTCTGAACATATGGCACTGGATTCTTGATTAACTTTATTGAAAATGTATCTTTGAACACCCCTAAGTTATCAAAAATACCAGGGAACTCTTTTTCAATATCCACCTGACTACTATCACTGTGTGCACAACTTTCTTTTTGAACATTATACAGCTTTAATATATTCATTCTTTTTATTGCAGGTCTGCCTAATATGGGGGTCTGCAATTTTTTTATTACATATGCCTTACCCTTATAATAACTGTCTTTATATTTAATTAGTACCAAAATCCAACCTAACACCTGAAGTGATTTACCATCTGGTCCCCTTATAACATCACTACAACTTCCTAATTTTATATCATTATTTATTATAGAACTTGGTATGGCCACAATATCGGCTCCTGTGTCAATCAAAAAATTTGTCTTTAAACATCTGTCACCTATACTTACATCTACTTCTATTTTAAAATCATCACCTGCCATCTGGTTCACTTTCTTCCAATCCTTACAACATTTTGCATAAAGTCCTACTCTTTTACACTTGTAGCACTCCTGCTTTACCGCTGACAAGGAAATCCTTTTCACAAAAAAAATAAAAGACTTCAAAAGCAAAACACTAAAAGTGCAAAATAACTTTCGTTTCGGAAGTCGATGTCGAAAAATGATAAAAACAAGTACCGAAGATAAGGCTTTAATTGGGGTCGCAATTCGATCCCCGGACAAATTTGATTAGAATATGCTATTCGAAACAGTAGATTTCGATACCAATACTTTCGTATTACCGTACCAGTCCAAAAGTTTTTCGAAATAGCGTGCGTCGCAATAACGTCATTCGACACTTCATATCAATCCCTCTTAAAATATAACCTGTTTTATTCTTTAAATTATACCATAGATATAGACACATCAAAAGAACAAACCAAGGACACATCAAATAATTGTCAAATCTCAAAATCTTAAATATCTGCGTTACGTCTTATACGTCAATATGTGGTCAGTATAAAAGTACTCTGTGCATAGACTAATATATAATAGACTCTGTGGTCCATATCGTCCATATGTCTTTAGACATATATTTTTTTAGACATTTTTAACATTTATTTTTTATACGTTTTTATTTACCTAAAAATATACCGCAAACAGATGAAACCAACTGGATTTATTCCTTCTCGACCTCAAAACGTGTACAGGTAATATTACATATATTCCAATAAGTATGAGATAGGTATGTCGATTACCAATGTGCAATTGCATCACCCACTCCCGTGAAAATCGGACAATTATTCAGACAACGGGCTGCTACTGAGTATTGCCTGACGGAAAATCCTAATAAAACTTTGACTGACCTGGGAATCGAATCCAGGACTGTATGCTGACTTTCATAAAATCTGTTATGGAAGTCAGCATTGTATTGAATGTCGTAAAATTATGATCTGTACACTTCTAGGTACTTTCATGGTCTCTTTTTTGTTATTATCTTTTATTTATATTGACTGATACTGCTGCATTAATAATTTTTTCATCAGACTGAATTGTTCCAGAAACGTTGTGAACCATGTGTCGAACAGCGCACGCGTTGCTATCCACCGTGATATGCGGGATCCAAATGTTAGTGAGGGTCTTCATGACCGTGATCCTCATGATTGAAAACGTGATACGAATGCTGTTGCAAACCTCTTACAACTTCATATCATTTATGCTGCAAATGATCTCACTGATACCGATCTGTATAGTGTTTTTACTGACGGCCAGGCTTAAATGTTTTATGTGCGGCGGTGGAGGTCCTTGTCCCGTCGGTGCAAGAGGCGGGACGTGTGACTGCGTCATGTCCTTCATGGCCGTCGTTATCATCTTCTTCATATTCAGAGCGACCGGTGTGCTTGACAAGGTCTTCTACAGTCTAGGCTACACCAAAGCTGAACCACCTGCGTATATGAAATTCATCCCAACGCCTGGTGAAATCACCGAATGCTCTAGGAACGAAACTGTAATAATTAATACGACTTCTACCATGGCTATGAGCGATTGGATTATAAAATATAGTCATCTATTCACCAAAGCCGAAACAACCACAGAAAACGATCCTGAAAACAAGACTAATACAGACAAAAATAAAATATCACGAAGAGTGGGAGAGGAGGAAACTATGGATTGGCTATGGACGGATATAGAGTCAACGACAAACATGGAGGAGGGATTCACAGACACAAATTGGACCACAGTACTTTATTATTTAATTTAAAATTACAAGTCTAATGCAAGCTAAATATTTGTCTTTCCATTTTTGTTTCTTTTTCATAGGATTTTTAAAACAGGTATTCCTACTTATTCTGAAAATATGAAAGATAAGAAAAGAAATGACGGTTGACTGAGGAGCAGGGATCAGAAAAAAAAACAATATTTCTAAAAAACCTAAATGGCTATCTTAGGAAATTAGACAGTGTTGTTGACGCCAAAGAAATCTACTATGGAAATATAGAATAAATCCCAGTGAAGCCAAAACAAATGCCCTCAAGCAGTATAGCAATCGACTAAAAAAGATAGTAAAACTTACACAAAAGTCTCAAAACAAATATCTTATATCTAATGCTGAAAACAAATCAAAAGCCACATGGGGCATAATCAAAGCAAACAAAAGTCAACTACCAAAAGAAAATATTAAACAAATCACTAGTAAACAATCAAACTATACCTGACCCTCAAATGATTGCTGAAGAATTTAGTAATTACTTTGTTAATATAATCAAACCAATAAATATATTTAAGAAATCCAATATCATTGTATCATGTGACAATAATGTAATTAATGATTCTGTAATAAACTCGACATCTTACAATAATAGTAATAGCACGGGGTCTCATTGCTAAGAAAAAATATTTGGTTCAAATAAATGTCACTGGATTCCGAATAACAGGAACCGGCGACGCGGTAGGCCCAGAAAGAGATGGCGTGACGAATTAGACGTCTATCTGAACGACTGGCCAGATATAGCTAGGGATAGAGAAAAATGGAAGGACGGAAGGGAGGCCTTTGCCCTGCAGTGGGACATAACAGGCTCATAATAATAATAATAATAACGACTCTGTGCCGCATACATGGCTCATGAGGGTGCTGGAGTTGTACAAAATAGATGAAACTCTACGCGCCTTCCTTGAGTCATGTATGGGGCAATGGAAGACGGTCCTCCGATATCCAGGATGTCGACTGATTCAGGGGGATGATGAACCTGTATGGATTAAGCGGGGGATATTTCAGGGCGACAGTTTGAGTCCACTTTGGTTCTGCTTAGCCCTGAATCCTCTAAGTACACTGCTGGAGGATTCAGGTCTAGGCTATCGGCTGAGAAGAGGTGGTCAGGTTATATCTCACCTCCTTTACATGGATGATCTGAAACTCTTTACCCCCAACAAATTGCAACTGACGGAGCTACTGAAGGTAACTGAAACCTTCAGTGACTCCATCAGGATGGAATTTGGTGTGGACAAATGTGCAGTCATGCATGTAAAGCAAGGGGAGATTATGGAATCCGAGGGAATTCAACTCTCTGATTCCATACACCTCAGACACCTCTCCTCGACCGAAACTTACAAGTATTTGGGTATGTCGGAAGCGTTGGGCATTAACAGTACTGACATGAAGCAACTGCTGAAGGAGCGTTTCTTTGGCCGCCTGAAAAAGGTATTAAATAGCCTTTTGTCAGGTGGAAATAAGGTGCGCGCCTTCAACAGTTGGGTCATGCCGGTTTTGATGTACTCTTTCGGCATACTCAAATGGACTCAGACTGAGCTCGACGCCCTTGATAGGAGGGTCCGGACACTGCTGACCGCAAACCGGATTCATCACCCACGATCATCAGTGATGAGACTGTACATCCCGCGGAAATGTGGGGGTCGAGGCTTTTTAAACGCCAAGACTCTTCACAACCGCGAGGTGTGCAGCCTCAGAGAATACTTTTTAAAAACTGAAGTGGGTATGCATCGGGATGTGGTCGCAGTGGACAAGGGACTCACCCCGTTGACCATGGCTAAAGAGAACTGGCGCAAGCCTGTAATACTAACTACTGATGAACGCAAAGATGTATGGCAAGGCAAGGAACTACACGGACGCTTCTATCGGGCTCTCCATGGGCCCGATGTAGATTTCCAAGCGTCTGTATCCTGGCTACGTTTCGGTGACCTTTTCGGGGAAACTGAAGGTTTTGTCTGTGCAATTATGGACGAAGTTATCCTGACGAATAACTACCGGAGACATATAATGAAGGACGGAACGGTTGACGTGTGTCGGGCATGCCACCGTCCGGGTGAATCCATCAGACATATTATCTCTGGTTGTTCTCGTCTGGCTAACGGCGAGTACTTACACAGGCATAACCAAGTGGCCAGGATTATTCACCAGCAACTTGCTTTGAAGTACAATTTAGTGGATTCTGAGGTACCGTATTACAAGTATGTGCCCGACCCAGTTCTCGAAAATGACCATGTCACGTTGTACTGGGATCGGTCTATCATCACTGATAGGACTATTGTTGCCAATAAGCCGGATATAGTGGTGATAGACCGATTAGCGCGCCGCACAATGATAATCGATGTCACCATCCCACATGACGAGAACCTCGTGAAAGCTGAGAAGGAGAAACAAATCAAGTATCTCGACTTGGCACACGAGGTTGTCGACATGTGGAATGTGGACTCGGCGATCATTGTGCCGATTGTCGTTACGGCCAACGGCCTGATGGCCAAGAGTCTCGACGACCATCTGTCGAGGCTATCATTGCGCGGTTGGATCAAGGGCCTGATACAGAAGGCAGTACTCCTCGATACGGCTCGCATTGTGAGGAGGTTCCTGTCTCTGGAGCCCTAACCACCGGTAGCTTGGACCCTGTTCCCGATACCGGTTGGCCTCTATTTTTTATATTTTTAAATGTTTTTAAGATTTCTTTTTTTAAATATTTAAAAATGTATTGAATAAGAAAGAAGAATAAATAAATGAATAATAATAATAAATGTCACTAGATGGCGAGACATGTACACACAATTCAATAAATTGAGTGTAAAATTAACATTTTCTGGAATTGAACATAAACATTGTATGTTCTTGTTTAATCAACTCTCCTAAGTACAAAATTATGGAATATTGGGCTCGTAATTCACATTTCAAAGATTATTTGAACGGATCATTTAAGATTGATGCCATAAATGGCGCATTTTTAAATTACTGAGGTATTCAACTCGATTGATAAAATGTGCATTTTAACACATTTTGGAGCCAAAAAACTGTAACAACGTACAAAAAAATACTATAAAACGAACCTTCACTGTAATTAAAGAAAAAAATATTCACGAACCTAGTAAACCCTTTTACTTGCAAGGCGCTGCTAACACCATCTATTGCCGTGAAACGGGATCGAACGCGATTGATGTACTCACAAAAATAACAAGATTAATCAGATAAAAACACTAGTTACGCCGGCACCGTTTCTTCGTATGGGATGAGGCATCTGTATGCTAGTATTATATTATCTGTGGTAATAGTGATTTATATAATTATAACTTCAGCCGTCCCTCACTACCACCACTGCTGAAGCCCGACGGGTCGCTGGCCCACTCTGCTGAGGAGAAGGCAAATTTATTTGCCTCTCTTTTTGCAGAATCTTCACGTCTGAACCCTGGTGACGCGCGGCCCCCTTCTTATCCTGATGGATGCGAGACGAGTATGTCGGACATTCGTATCCATCAAAAGGACGTCCGTAAGGTACTGCGCAACCTCGACGTGAACAAGGCTAGTGGCCCGGACGGAATATCAGCAATAGTTCTCAGAACCTGTGCGCCTGAACTGTCTCCGATCTTGACACGCCTATTCCGCCTTTCGTTTGAGACTGGAAAAGTGCCGAATGCTTGGAAGCTAGCTAACGTACAGCCCGTGCCCAAGAAGGGTAGTCGAGCTGACCCGGCCAACTACAGACCCATCTCTGTAACGTCCATACTCTGTAAGAGTATGGAGCGTGTACTTAACACGAAGCTCCTGGCATACCTAGAATCTAACGATATCCTTAGTGACCGCCAATACGGCTTCCGCCGAAATCGGTCTACTGGGGATCTTCTAGCGTATGCCATTCACATCTGGAGTGAGGCCATCGAGAGGCACGGGGAAGCGCTTGCCGTCTCCCTCGAAATCTCGAAGGCTTTTGTAGGGTCTGTCACGAAAGCCTTATTGGTAGGCTTCCTTCATTCGGTTTGCCCGGTGGTCTGTGTGATTGGATTGCAGACTTCCTGAGAGATCGGTCCATTCGAGTGGTTATCGATGGCTGCTCGTCAGACCAATTGGATATCAATGCCGGGGTCCCTCAGGGGTCGGTACTCTCAGCAACCTTATTCTTGCTGCATATTAACGATCTGCTTAAACCCGGCACCTTTGGGTATGCAGACGACAGCACTGTTGCTGAGAGATACTTGTCCAACGCTCGTGCTACCGGGCCTCACATCCGGTCTCTCCGGGAGGCCATGGTGGAGCGCTTGAACCTGTCCTTGCAGGCAGTCTCCGAATGGGGCGATGCCAATCTGGTCAGGTTTAATGCCGCTAAAACCCAGGCGTGTCTTTTTTCCGCTAAAAAGAGCCAATTTTACCCAGATCCAACTTTCCGAGATGCGACCGTGCCAATAACTGACCATCTTGAGCTTCTTGGCGTTACGTTGACATCTACTCTCAATTTTGGCCCTTACATTGAGGCAAAGGCTCAGCTGGCTGCCAAAAAGCTGGGGATCCTTGCAAAGGTGAGACGGTACTTCACGCCGGAACAGCTCCTCAACTTGTATCAAGCGCAAGTTCGATCATGCATGGAGTACTGTTCTCATCTCTGGGACGGATCAGCCAAATACCAGCTTGACGCACTAGAGTCGATCGAAAAGCGAGCCAAGAGGCTCATCGGCGATGAGGCGCTGGTCAAGTCAAAGCTCCAGAGTCTTGAACATCGTCGCCGAGTTGCCAGCCTGTCGGTTTTTTATCGGTTACATTTCGGGGAGTGTGCGATGGAATTGCACGATATAATTCCACCTAGCCCGTTCCATCATCGGACTACCAGACGTACGGCGATGCGCCATCGATACATGGTAGACATCCCACCCATACGCACAAAACGTTTTGGGAACACTTTTATTATGCGTACAGCTAAGGAGTGGAATTCCCTGCCGGAGTCTGTGTTTCCCGATAGCTACAATCTAGGGGTCTTTAAGTCAAGAGTGAATATGTTATTTCTAGGCAAGCGTGTTTCACCGTCGACCACATCATCGCTTGCCATCAGGTGAGATTGTGGTCAAGCGCGAGCCTATAGGTTATAAAAAAAAAAATAATAATAATAATTTGACATCGACAGCTCACAATCCTAGTTCCTAATAATAATTTAAATAATCATAATTATTTGACGTTGACACCTCACAATAACAGTAATAATAAATTATTTATATTAAAATATATATTTATATACATTTAAATATCAACAATAATTTGACATCACATGTTAACTCTTATAAATCTTTGTTCTTAAACCCTGTAATTCCATTAGACATTTACAAAACCATTAAAACCCTAAGGAACACTAAAAGTACTGGATATGATAACATTACAACCTCTTCAATCAAAAAAGTAGCGCATGTTATTAGCCCAATACTCAGTCATATCTTCAATTTGTGTATTGAGCACGGTGTTTTCCCGAGCAAACTGAAAAAAATTGTAATAAAGCCACTATTTAAGAAAAATAACAAGGAGGATCAGTGCTATAGGCCTGTAGGATGCTATATTATAGCATCCTACAGGCCTATAGCACTGATCCCTATATTTTCTATGATAGTAGAAAAAGTTATATATCATGCAATCAGTACTCATTTTGAAAATACAATCTGTTTGCAAAGGAACAAAAAGGCTTTAGGATAAATAAATCAATTGACTTAGCAATTTATGATCTTTTAAAACCAATTTATACAAATATTGACAAACGTGTTCCCGTGACTGCAATGTTTATGGACATGACCATGGTATAATAACATACTTCGTATACTTTGCCTGGTATTCTCTTCCCAGGATGGCCTAAGACTACGTCACGATAAGTGTTACCATTGATTGTCCTTTTTAGAAAATTGAGGTACTTTCTCATGTAGTTAATGAAAATAAAATAAATTACTAACTAGAATAACTATTTAGTAACACATGTGATTCATCTATTTATTGTTAAATTTATTTTTATATTGAATTATTAGTTCATAATTGCTTTGTAAAGATAAAAATGCATTTTGCTCGGGTAATTCAATCACACACCGTGGCAACATATCGAATTGACAAGTGTCATACTGACAACTAGCCATTTCATCGCTATTGTCGTGTCGCTCACACCTATAGCGTTGTTTCGCTCTGTGAGCAAAATACTGTGACTCCCAAACGTTTGTGGTGAACCCGTGAACTTTGATGGATACAAGAAAAATTGTTAATTGTTCCGTTAACTATAAAAACAGAAGTATAAAAGGCGGTATAATAAGGTTTTTTTATTTTCCCAATGAAGAGACGCTATCATATGCGTGGCTTCAAATTTGTAACTAAATTCAACTAAAATAACTGGTATGTGCCTTTCTAGATAATATTTAATTTATCTACGCGTTGTAAATTCCATAATTTAAGTCATATTTGTGTCAATACGTCTTTACGATTGAACTTATTAACCTAACATAATTAGTTTTTGACTTATTTTAGCCAAGTCAAGATTAGTGGGTTTTCGTTCCGAACTAAATAAAAATACTAATATGCAAACAATTAAAAAAAAAGCAAAGTAAAAAAATACAAAAAGTATCAAAAATTACGATTTATTAAAAATTATAAATATGTTGTACCTATTGTAATATTTTTATCTTTTTCCCCACTAAAAAAGTTTGAGAACCGCAACGCAATCGATGACGTAGTCTTAGGCCAATCACGTGACCCAGCTGTCACGGGAGGAGACTACCTTGTCTTATTATACCATGGACATGACCAAAGCGTTTGACTACGTACACCATAAAACACTTCTGAATAAACTGTAAAATTATGGAATAAGGGGCAATGTCCATAGATTATTAGAATCTTATTTAAGTGATAGATATTAGGTTGTAGAAATAAATGACATCAGCTCTTTAAATGGCACAGAACAAAAACATCACTCTAAACCTAAAAAAGATAGCGTGTTAGGGCCGCTCCTTTTCTTAATTTACATTAACGATCTGCCTAACGTCACACAACACCCTATGTGTTGATGACTGTATGTCTAGATGTTACTATTGACTTATTAACTTGATAGGGTTCGCTGGCGGGAGTACTTGAGCGGCGTTATAGGCACAAAAGAAAGCCTTTGTTGGATTGAATACTTCTCGTTGTTTTATTTTCTTAGAATGTACACTGGTGACGCTGTTGATTCGGAATGTCTGACCACAGATGTGTAGCCTCTATAAAAACAGACGCATCCCCACGCTTATGCATTACGCGTGGTCTCTACTGACCTAACCAACCACAACACTCCGATCCGCGCGGGAATCTCAACACAACGAGCGTCGGCCAATAAGGGCGCTCTAACTTGTTAGCGCCAAACTCTTGCAGCGTGGTATGGGGAACTTTCTTTGGCTCTTTACTGCGGTAAAACATCCCTTACAATGTTGAACTTATGACTAGTACATGTTGAAACGCTACATATATCTAATTATAATACATTTTAACAATAAACCTTAATTTAAACAGTAAAAATGCCCTTAGACTAAAAATACCCTGGTGGCGTCTTAAGTAACTAGAAAGGCGCGTATTTTTAGGGCCTCTCGTTACGGCACGCGATTGGCCGGTGCCGGTTCAAAATCTCGTTACCTGAACGGCTGAACCGAGTACGTCGGGGGCGGGTCGCTTTCTAATCTTATGGTGAAACTATTATTATTTCTATGCTAATATGCCTCGCTAAATACAGCAATTTATTATTCCTAGCCTACACTTATATGTCTACTTGATCATTATACAATAACAATTTAAAGATAAGAACCTTCACTTAAATACCATCTACTCTTAAAATTACTCTTTATTTTAAACAACTTACGTATCTACACTTAATCATATAGGCCTCTTATGCTAATCGTGTCTCGTCGCTAACACTATGATTCTTTTTGCTGACGACAGCACAGGCATTTTTGCCTGCCCTATCTATCCTACCCTACCTACCTACCCTACCAACTTTTTTTTCACACAAAATGTAACCTATGTCCTTGCTCAGGATTCCATCTATCTCCTTTCTAAATTTCATTGAATTCCGTTCAGTGGTTTAGGCGTGAAATGGTAACAGACAGACAATTTTTTTTTTTTTTTTTTTTATTATACCTACAGGGTTATTTGATAAACCTAGCAGGAATATATTGCTGACATCATAAATATCAACTTTTCTTGTACAATAAAAAAAACAGCAGATTCATACGTGGGCGCACGGTTGGCGCAGTGGTTGAGCGATTGACTGCTGCGCTGCGTGACGCGGGTTCGATTCCCGCACGGAACAAATATTTGTATGATCTACAGATCGTAGTTCCGGCTCTGGGTGTTGTGTATGTGAGTTTATATGTTTGTAAACGCACCCACGATACAGGAAGAAATTCCTAGTGTGGGGCAACGTTTTTGATAAAAAAAAAAATACATTCTAGCGAGTAAAGCGAAAATAAAGGCTGAACTTTTAAAAGTCGCAAAAGAAAAATTGTTGTATAAAACGTCAGTTATATAATCCTGCGGCGTTATTTGTGTATTAAAAATAATCCTGTATATGTACGTCTCGCTACTGGGCATAGGCCTCCTCTTATACACGATCGGTAATAACTGCATAAAAATCGTTAACATAAAAATAAAAAACCGGCCAAGTGCGAGTCGGACTCTAGCACGAAGGGTTCTGTATCACTGTAGCAAAAAACGTAAAAAAAACACGTTTGTTGTATGGGAACCGCTCAAATATTTATTTTATTCTGGTTTTTAGTATTTTTTGTTATAGCGGCAACAAAAATACATCACCTGTGAAAATTTCAACTGTCTAGCTATCACGGTTCATGAGATACAGCCTGGTGACAGACAGACAGACAGACAGACCGCAGCGTCTTAGTAATAGGGTCCCGTTTTTACCCTTTGGATACGGAACCCTAAAAAAGTAAATCTAAGAGCAACCAAACATCGTCCGGATTGGCTAGATGTAGCAAGAGGCAGGAAAAAATGGAAAGACGGAAAGGAGGCCTTTGCCCTGCAGTGGGAAATAACAGGCTCATAATAATAATAAAGAACAACCAGGGGGTGACCATAAGCTCTTAGAATAAGGTTTTCAAGTCATAAACATCTGTCCCTTACACACACTCAAAATAACCTTACTCTAAGAGCTTATGGTCCCCTGTACACTTAAAAATATGGTCGATTTTAAAATTGCCTTAAGGGGGTCATTAATACCTGCGATTACCTTAGATACTAACTGTTGTAAAGGCTTCTTTGAAACCTCCTTGCCATTTAATAAAAAAGATGAAGCATGTCATTTAGTTGTCACGTCATGTCAATTTATTATTTTGGAAATACAAGTCCTAAAATGTTCTACGGTGAATTTTTATTTATCTTATTGCGTTATATCAATTGGCGACGAGGATGAACCAAGAGCAATTTAACGATTTTTTACGCGTGCAGCAAGAACAACAACAACAAATCACGCAAATACTGCAGTTACTTGTAACAAAACTACATGATGGAACACCGTCAGCAACAAGGGATGGAACACCTACCCAGTCGGAAACATCCAACACCACAAACAAGATATCGATACTCAAAAACTTTGACGTAGGAAAATTCGACCCAGACAGTTGTCGAATCGAAGATTTCATCGATTATTTCGACGCCAAATGCCAAATACTGTCAATAGACATCAACATAAAAAAAGACCTACTGCTTAGTTGCCTTACTCCAGAAATATATCGAGACGTCAAAGTAGCACTTATACCAAACTTTGATGCTAGCACTTTTTCTGATATTAAAAGAAAACTATTGGACATATATCGAATTAAAAAAACAAGATACCGAGCATTAACTGAATTTTGGAGTTGTATTAGAGAGAACACGGAGTCAATGGAACACTACGCTAACAGGCTGAAACAGTTAAGCAGGGACTGTGGATATGACGACCAACTCGTGGAACGCCAACTACGAGACCGATTTGCAACTGGCCTTAACCACACTGAATTAGAAACGGATTTAAAACAGAAATGGCCCGACCTTCAAGAAACATATGATGGTATAACAAAAGAGGTTAGTTTTATACAAATTTTCTCGGTAGCTCAATCACGAGAGCAAGCTGAATACGATACACCCGGAACAAGTATACACAGAATCAGGAAACATGTAAGTCGAGACACAAAACACCGACAAAGCAGCTCTCCTCGTAAAATACATTCAGATCAATGCCTACGTTGTGGAAAACACGATAAACACAAGTTAGACATGTGCGTGGCCAAAAACCATACATGTGACGCGTGTGGCATTGAGGGACATTTTGAATCATGCTGCATTAAGAGTGGTCGAGCTTTCATCACAGGACCAAAGAAGAATACCAACGACAGGAGAAACAATGTCAAATTACAGAAAATAAGGAACAACCAAATGGCATCACAGTCATCACTCTCAACTAGCGATGACAGCGACGACGAAATTATATGTGCTGTTAAAGGCAGCAAAGATTGCAAGAAAATAGATGTCTACATCAACGGACGTAGGTGTACCATGGACTGGGACCCAGGCTCAACTTATTCCATTATTAGCACAACATTTTGGAAACAGATTGGAACACCGACCCTAACAGAAGCTCCAAAACTGACAGCCTACGGCAACAATAAACTTAAACCTAAAGGCATTACAGACGTGACAGTAGAAGTTGGAGACAGAAAAATCCTACTTCCCGTTGTGGTGATGAGAGATGCCGACCCGATGCTTTTTGGATTACGTTGGAGTGAGATGTTTGACATGACCTTCCCAAAGTCAGTCTACTCAATCAGAACGGGACCAACTACAATGAAACAGGTTTTAGACTCTCATGCTTCTCTCTTCGACGGCAAACTGGGGAAAGTAAAGGACTATCTAGTCAACATACATATTAAAGCGGGGGCAGAACCAGTACACATGCCAGCTAGACCCATCAAGTTTAACATGAGAAAAAACATTGAACAAGAATTAGAACGCCTAATCTCAGAGGGCATAATTCACCCAATTGACCCTAACATAACACCTATCGAATGGGCTACACCTACAGTAAATATAGTCAAACCAACTGGACAAATACGAATATGTGGTGACTATCGTAGTACCATAAACTCGGTACTTATCAAACATTTACACCCAGTTCCCATCTTCGACCAGTTGCGACAACATCTATCAAACGGCAAGATGTTTTCAAAAATAGATCTCAAGGATGCATACTTACAGTTCGAAATAGCACCAGAGTCAAAAAATACTTGACGTTGGCCACTCACAAAGGCTATTTTCAATATAACAGAATGCCTTTTGGAATTGCAACAGCGCCTTCAATTTTCCAACATTACCTGGACAAACTTCTGGGTGACCTATCTAACGTAGCAGTATACTTCGATGACATAGCAATAGCGGGCAAGAACTTACAAGAGCACTTACAACTCCTTTCCACGGTATTCGACCGATTGGAGAAAGCAGGACTCAAGGTCAACCTAAAAAAGTGTTCATTTCTTCAGAAGGAAATAGAGTACCTTGGCCATACTATTGATCCAAACGGAATACGCCCAACGAAAACTAAAATTGAAGCAATAACAAATGCTGTTCAGCCTACGTCCATGAAGGAACTACGTTCGTTTCTCGGACTAGTAAATTTCTACGAGCGTTTCATTCCACACTTGCATAGCATCTGTGCAGATCTTCATACATTAACGGGCAATAAACAACAATGGCAATGGTCAGAACATGAGAACCAAATTTTCGAGAAGACTAAAGAGTGTATCGCAGCATCGAAACCCCTGATAGCATTTGATGAAAGACGTCAACTCTACTTGGCTTGCGATGCCTCTGAAAAAGGTGTCGGCGCAGTGTTATTCCACAAAGACAAAAACGTTGAACAGCCCATTGCATTTGCGTCCAGAAAACTGCGCTCTGCAGAAAGCAATTATTCGGTAATCGACCGGGAAGCATTAGCTATTCTATTTGGTATCACAAAATTTGATCAATACCTACGAGGAACCAAATTTAAACTAGTAACAGACCACAAACCTTTAATACACATCTTGGGACCACAGCGAAATTTACCTAAATTAGTAAACAACCGCCTAATAAGATGGGCGTTGATAATAGGAAGTTATGATTATGAAATCTACCACCGAAAGGGGGAAAACAACATAATCGCAGACTGCTTGTCGAGACTTCCTAACGCCCGAGAAAAACCGTCGCCCGCCGAATGCGCTGTCCATAAAATAACTGCGCGTGGCCAGAACATCAAAATCACAGACCTTGCGTTGACGGAAGAGATAATTAAAGGGGAAACATCAAAAGACCCTGTCCTCTCTCAAGTCCGACAATATTTGAAAACGGGATGGCGAAACATTCAGTATGACAATCTCCTGAATCCATTTTTCCGCAAGCGAAATGAATTATCGATCGAAAATAAAATAGTTATGTGGCAGGGCAGGATAATAATACCGGAAACCTTACGTCATTCAACACTGACCTATCTTCATCGGGGTCACCCTGGCATATCAGCGATGAGGGCGCTCTCACGTTTCTACGTATGGTGGCCAGCTCTAGATGAAGATATCGATTCATTCGTCAAGAGATGTCGTAAATGTCAAGAAAACAGACCGTGCAACCCAGAACTTCCAGTTTACTCATGGTCTATTCCGGAAAGAGTATGGGAAAGGTTACATATTGATTTTGCGGGGCCCTTTGAAGGAACATATTGGTTAGTGCTTTGCGATGCTCTGTCAAAATGGATCGAAGTTAAGCCTATGAAACATATCACAACAAGAAACCTATGCTATGTCCTGGATGAAGTTTTTTCTACATTTGGTCTTCCTGAAATGATTGTTTCTGACAACGGCCCACAATTCACATCCCATGAGTTCAAAGAGTACTGTAGAAACCATGGAATAGTAAATGTCACGTCAGCACCATACCACCCGAGGACAAATGGCTTAGCGGAACGCCTTGTGAGGACATTCAAGACCAGAATGCTATCCAGTGAAGGAATTGCTAAAAATCGACTAAATGAATTTCTGTTTTCCTACCGGAATACCCCTCATAGTACCACAGGGAAGTCCCCGTCACAAATGATGTTTGGTCGGCAATTGAACTGTCTTCTCTCAAACATCCGGCCCAACAATAGAAGAGAGCTACAATTTAAACAAGTACAAGGCAATATTGCGTCGACTTCACCCAACTATCGTCCGGGAGAGAGAGTTTTCATCAAAACTCGCTTAGACAAGATTTGGCAGCCTGCTACTATTTCAGCACGCACTCACCGATATTCCTATGTCGTCACTACACCCAGTGGGGAGGAAAAGCGTCGTCATGCGGATCATATACGGCCTCGCGTTTTAGTTCTCTCACCCACACCTGAGCTGCCAGGAGATTCTCCACCTATAGACGATGATCGCGAACCAGATGATTTACCAGTGGGATCTTCATTTCAAACACCATTGATAGTTGAACCACCGATTGCTGAGCTGCCAGTTGAGCCTACTTTCCAAACACCTCCAACATCTGCTAATCATGCTATACCAGACACCAGTACCAGGCAGCTGCAACCCCGTCGCAGCAAGCGTTTAGGCATGCCACCTCGCAGACTCATTGAGGAGATGTAATTCACTTAGGAAGGGAGAAATGTTGTAAAGGCTTCTTTGAAACCTCCTTGCCATTTAATAAAAAAGATGAAGCATGTCATTTAGTTGTCACGTCATGTCAATTTATTATCTTGGAAATACAAGTCCTAAAATGTTCTACGGTGAATTTTTATTTATCTTATTGCGTTATATCACTAACAGGATAAAAAGTAGATATCCATTGTCATAATCCAGGTGCTGGTCTACCCATAGGCTAGGATTTATCCAAATCCGTTCGGCTATTTATGCATGATTGATTAACAAACATCCAAACACATACTCTGTATTTATCCAAGTACTCCAACAACCTTATTTTATTCTCCATGTACTCTGTGGTTCTGTGAGTCTATGTATCTTAGATAAAGTACCTTTAGATTTAGCCTTAAAATGAGCTTGATTGATAGAGCGAGATCGCTAATTGGCAGCCCCATGTAAATAATAAGGACAAAAGATTATTTTTTGTCTTTGTCACCATGGCCGGCTTTTGTTGATTGTCAAACGCTAATATCATGGCAGGTTTGACAAACTAACTCGGTCGTGTTTGATTTTTTTGTGATTTCGCGGGATTAAGTGTTTATTGAGACAAGGAATTGGGTTATTTATAGATAATAAGTGTCAGTGCGATGGTGTGTTGAAGTGTTCTATGCTGTTAAAGCCAAAGTGTTATTGTTGTTTCATGTGCGGCCACGCCATGGCTCCATCTATAAGTACTTTATCTAATCTATGTATGCATGGTCTATGCTAAATATATGCTAAATCAATATATATGCTATATCAATCAGGCTTAGGGTATATATAAAAGTACTCTGTGGTATATATGTTCTGTGTGCTAAATCATAAAATGTCAATGTCAGTATAAAGAAATCCTTAAAAAAAGCAATTATGGTATACAAATAACAACAAAATTCTAAGACAAAAATCGAAAAAAAATTAAGTACGACACAGTTCGAAAAGTGATGTAACAAAAATATCGTAACAACAACTTTAGTTAATGTAACACTTTGAGCTAAAATCAAAATGTGTTATTGTTTTTATTCGTTGCTGATCATGCCTATGATCTGCACTATGGAGACCATAGTTCGTTTTATCATGACACTGGTGTATACAATGGAAGATTTAGTGCGGTTGATTATTAAAGCAATTGCCAGCTGGGTTACAATGATTGTGCACACAGTTGGTTTAATACCTATGTGCTTGGTCTTCTGTTGTTCACAGAAGTGTTTCTGCTCCCATTTCTGCTCCACACCGTGCTCACCAGCGTGCTATCCCATGAGGAACACTTGCGGTTGCATTTTGTTCCTAACATTGACCCTAGTCTTTATTCTTGTCTACTTATTTACTAACTGGTGGGAAGACTTGTTTGCAACATTCGACTTTCAGTTTCCAATTCATTCTGAGAAGAAAACAGACGAAACCAAACCTCAAAAATCAAATAAGAACAAATTTGATCCGATGGTAACGATCACCAGTTCAAATTTAACGAAATTGGCACATAAAATAGTACGAAGTACATTGAATTCGCTGCATGAGGCACATAACGACATAATGAAGAAGGAACATGTGATTTTTAATCACTTAACAAAATCTATCAAAAATGTTAGGAAACCTACAAGAGTTATCGAACATGAGATAAAAAATGACCTAGATGTTTCTTACATAGATCACTTTAAGGAAAACCCTATCAAATCTACTCATAGATCTGATGAAACGAATTTTACATTTGTGACTGTCACAGTAAATACAATTCCAGACGAACCTGATGATGAATCATTGAAAAATTAGTAATTTCAAGACTTTTCAACAAAAATTTAACTGACAATAAGTGTGTAGAAATCGTTTTGTAATAAATTGTAATATTGATATTTAATTTAAGGAAACTGACAATACATTACTTTTGGTTTTATATACATTCAATATACATTTATTTAATCTCTATCATAAATATTATAAAAAACCGGCCAAGTGCGTGTCGGACTTCGCTCATTTCCGTACCAAACCGCAAAATCAAGTTGGTTGTATTAGGGAAAATGAGGGAATTTCAAAGAAAACATCTAATTTAAATATATAGATTGGTATTTTATTGTAAAGTATACGTCATAATAAACATTATCACTAAATTTAAAGTTCATAGGAAGAAAAAAAAAAGAAAGAAAAAAAGAAAGAAGTTAAAAAATTGCTTAGAACAAAATTTTGTGAAAATGCGAGATAGCTTCTCATTCCTTTGTATTCCAATTATTATTTTTTTGAAACAGAAAATACAGTCTATATACAGTTATCTACTCAACGAGCTCTAAACAACGATAATGCACTCGATGGGAGAAGATTTTTTTCGCGGCTCCCCTTTCGCTGTATAGGAACCCTCCTAAACACATTTAAACAAATTTTTTAACAATAACAATTTCTATGGCATTGGGGCAACAATGATTAAACTGTGAGAATTTAAAGACTCTCGCTCCAATCATTTGGCTGTAGAGTGCTCGCACAATAAGTTTGCGCGCGACGGGTGGCGTGCTTAATGTTGCCAGCATAACTGTTCTTTTTTCCTTACTTTAATCAATAATCATTGTTCATTACTCGGAAAGTAAAGTAATTTAAGTTAAGCAGCTAAGCACAAATTAATGTACTAGGTTTTTCTACTTGCATAAAATATTAAAATAAAATCTTCATGATATTATTGTAAATCTTTTATTGGATACTTAACAGTACTGTAAAAATTGGTATAACAATGGTCTTCCAGTGGATTAATACCTTCCATATCTACATCTATATCAGAATCCATGCTAGAGACTTCATCAGAAGAGTCAGATGTATCGCCAGTAACATTAATTATAAATTTGTCCATTTCCATATCAAGAAGCCTGTCTGATTCGAAATATTTTTCTTCTATTTTTTCTACATGTTGACATACATTAAGCCACTCCTCTGTCGTTACTGTTCTGAACGCCGCTTCAGTAATTGAGGCTATTTCGCTAGGAGCTTGATCGACATTTTTCTCTGCAATTCGCCTCTTCACTATTGCCCAAATCTTTTCTATGGGATTTAAATCGCAGTGATACGGCGGTAAACGTAGAACCTCATGTCCATGTTCATTCAACATTTGTTCTATTTCATACACTGGGTCACCTTTGTGCCTTTTGATTAATTCGTTTAATTGTGCTTTTGTCCAACAATCATCGACTGCTATTTTATTTTTCGTAAGCCACTCTTGGAGCTCTGCTTTTGTATTGCCCATTGTAGGGGCCTTGTTAATTTGTGTACAGTGATATGACGCATTATCCATAACTACAATGCAATTCGATTGTAGATTTGGCACAATTTTTTCTTTCATCCATCGCATGAAGTTTTCAGAATACATATCGTCATGATAGTCACTCGATTTCGATTTAGACTTGAAGAGTAGCAGCCCGTTTTCAACAAACCCAGTTTTACCCCCAGCATGAGCTATAATCCATCTTGCGCCGACGCTATCAAAAGCAAGAATACCACGCTCTTTCTCCGATTGCCAACATTTTTGGAGGTGGTATGAAGCTTGTATATATGTTTCATCAAGATAAATGACAGGTCGATTTTCTTCCTGACGATTCTTGCGTAGCCTTAGAATATATTTTGCTCTCCAAGCTGCAATATCACTGCGTTCTCTTAAAAGTTTCGTTTAGACAGTTTTTTTTGTATTTGTAGCCCATAATCTTTAAAATACTCCTCAACGATGTTCTGCCATATTAAAAATCAATGTCAGCTTTCAATTGCAACCAAAGTTTATTTATGGAAGGAATCTCCTTCTTCACGACGTAAAACGATTGATTTGTATGCCTTATAGCGCACTTATCAAAATTGTCTAACTCAGCAATTTTTTTCTTCCGGTTCCTAGTTTTTCCCGGGGACACAATTTTTGAAGATGAAGCTGCTGCTACATTACCCTCTTGTATTATTCGGGTGACGGTGCGTTCAGAAACACCTAAAACACGCATTATAATAAAACCCTAAAACATGATGCCGGTCATGTCCCACTGCTATATTTATGTACCACCCAAGAACCAATACCGTCAGGCACCGGTAGTACGAAAATGTAGGGAAATTTTATTTTATTGGCATCCCTAAAAATTAGCTGTCAAATAAGCAACGCGGGCTCTAACTTTGGAAAACGGAACCGTAGGCTCATTATTGCCTCGTTCTTCTTCACAAGCACGTTTGACCTTTAAGATAACATCCCTGCCAGCACTGTTTATTACTTTACAATGCATGTCCTCGAAAAGAGCGGTTTTCCAAGCAGCCAAACTGTGCGGAAAGTGTCACTTTTTTTCACTAGTGCTTTTTACTTTCCTGTACTTTTTTAATTTTTAACTCCAACGTCAGCCCGACGCATAGAGTTTTTATTATTTGAGAAAAGTTTTAAAAATTAGTTATGTACAGATTATCATTCATATAAAAGGTAAAATAAAACTAATACTTTATTTTAGGCGTTTATAATTATTCTAGATTTAGATTTTGATCAATAAATTAATTTTAAATATTCATTATATACGTTTGGCAGAACGTATATTTTGCTCGTGCCTTATTGCGTTACGATGTGACAGCTATTCGCATATGCCCGAGGCACTATTAGTTAATCTGTGGATATGCTGAACGCGCTTGAATAAGCCCGCCATTTTATTAATTTCATTTTATTATTTTAATTATTTCCTCGCACAATGCATAGTAAAATGTTGTATGATACACGTACGTAAGATGATTTCCGACTCGTGTCGATTTATCCACTCACTCGCTTCGCTCGCTCGTGAATAAAAATGCCACTAATCGGAAATCACCTACCTTCCGCACTTGTAGCATAAATAACTATTTCTTCCAACTACGTAGTAATGTTATCATTAATCACTACAAAACTGATCACAAAGTACGTATTTATTGCTTAGAACCAAAACAGTGCAGAAAAGTTATATGAAATCTCACTGTTGCACTGTTTTACTTTAATGCACTGTTTTGTATATTTTATCTAAACTAATATTATAAAGCCGAAGTTTAGGTACTGTAGTTAGGGTAGGTAGAGTAGGTAGAATAGATTAAGTAGGTAGAGTAGGTAGAGACGGTAGAGTAGGTAGAGAAGGAAGCTAGAGTAAGTAGAGTAGGAAGAGTAGGTAGAGAAGGTAGAGTAGGTAGAGAAGGTAGAGTATAGAGTAGGTAGAGAAGGTAGATTAGGTAGAGAAGGTAAAGTAAGTAGAGAAGATAAAGTAAGTAAAGTAGGTAGAGTAAGTAGAGTAGGTAGAGTAAGTAGAGTAGGTAGAGAAGGTAGAGTATAGAGTAGGTAGAGAAGGTAGGGAAGGTAGATTAGGTAGAGAAGATAGACTAAGTAGAGTAGGTAGAGTAGGCAGAGTAGGTAGAGTAAGTAGAGTAGATAGAGTATTTAGAGAAGGTAGAGTAAGAAGAGTAGGTAGAGAAGGTGGAGTAAGTAGAGTAGTTAGAATAGGTAGAGAAGGTAGTGTAAGTAAAGTTGGTAGAGTAGGAAGAGTATGTAGAGTAGGTAGAGAACGTAGAGTGAGTAGAGAAGGTTGAGAAGGTAGAGTAAAAAGAGTAGGTAAAGAAGGTAGAGAAGGTAGAGAAGGTAAAGTAAGTAGACAAGATAAAGTAAGTAAAGTAGGTAGAGCAAGTAGAGTAGGTAGAGAAGGTAGAGTAAGTAGAGTAGGTAGAGAAGGTAGAGTAAGTAGATTAGGTAGAGTAAGTAGAGTAGGTAGAGAAGGTAGACAAGGTAGAGTAGGTAGAGTAGGGAGGATAGGCAGGTTAGACTAGGCAGGTTAGGCTAGGCAGGGTAGCCAGGGTAGGCAGAGTAGGTAAGGAAGGCAGGGTAGGTAGGTAGTGGTAGGTAGGTTAGTAGCCAGTTGACGGGAGCGAAGCCGCGGGGGTTAGCTAGTTTAGATATAAATTTACCACAGAGGTTTAATGTCTCCCATTAAGTTTAATATAAAATATATGCAGTAGATCGAAAAAGGTACTGGCGTGGTACGAGTACTGGCTGAGAAAAAAATCGGCGTATAATACCAATTAGGTGAAACAAATGCCCCGCATTTTGTACCATTGTAAAACTTTGATAGGTAGGTACTTCATATTTAGCAAGAAAAGTATAAAAAAATGGAAATAGATGAGAGGTAGATTGGTAGTTGAAAGAAAAGTAGATTACGCACCTCGCTAAAGTGAGTAATTAATGCACTCGTGTTAATTTAGTGCCCTCGCGTGCGCTCGGGCACCAACATAACAATCATGCATTAATAACTCACTTTGCGCTCGATGCAACAATCTACTATTACAATGCATGTCCTCGAAAAGAGCGGTTTTCCAAGCAGCCAAACTGTGCGGAAAGTGTCACTTTTTTTCACTAGTTCCTTTACTTTCCTGGATTTTTTTAATTTTTAACTCCAACTTCAGCCCGACGCATAGAGTTTTTATTATTTGAGAAAAGTTTTAAAAATTAGTTATGTACAGATTATGATTCATATAAAAGGTAGAATAAAACTAATACTTCATTTTAGGCGTTTTTAATTACTCTAGATTTAGATCAATAAATTAATTTTAAATATTCATTAAATATGTTTGGCAGAACGTATATTTTGCTCGTGCCTTATTGCGTTACGATGACAGCTATTCGCACATGCGCAGTAGATATGCCCGAGGAACTATTAGTTAATCTGTGGATATGCTGAACGCGCTTGAATAAGCCCGCCATTTTATTAATTTTATTTTATTAATTAATTTATTTCCTCGCACAATGCATAGTAAAATGTTGTATGATACACGTACGTAAGATGATTTCCGACTCGTGTCGATTTATCCACTCACTCGCTTCGCTCGCTCGTGAATAAAAATGCCACTCATCGGAAATCACCTACCTTCCGCACTTGTAGCATAAATAACTATTTGGCATGATGATGGCGATTATTTTCTTCGGAAACGAATAAAAACACGGATCATAACACAATCTCTTGACACCTGACATAAACATCAAGATGACGGCAGACGATTAGTTCCCAATTTGGCCGCGCGCCGACTTATCTTGCGCGCACTCTACAACTGTTTGACAGACGACATAGACTAATATATTATAGAGTAAGACGACAGACAGAAGGACAGACAGACGGAAACGATAGTGACAGCAAGCCAGCCTCGTTTTTACCTTTCGGAGACGGAACCCTAAAAAGTAGGTCCTCCCACCGCGTCTGTATATCTGTCTGTCCGTGGTAAAATCAATATCTACCAAATGGATTTTCACACAGTTTTCACCAGTGGAGGTTAAGGGGTATAATTTATTAAGGTTTTGTGTAAATTAATTGAAATAGACCATGTTAGAGAACTCAACTGGCGCCATGCCGACAGGGAGCTTTACTAGCCGCTCCGCGTAAACCAATAGAGTTTATGAAAACAATGTATATATTAAGTAAAACTGTGCCCCACTAGGAATTTCTTCCTGTATCGCGGGTGCGTTTACAAACATATAAACTCACATACATAACACCCAGAGCTGGAACAACTATATCTATAGGTCATACATATATTAGTTCCGTGCGGGAATCGAAGCCGCGACACACAGCGTAGCAGTCAATTGCTCAACCACTGCGCCAACCGTACGCAAATTAATCAAATAATATACGTCTATTCATTTCCGAATAATTGTTGATTGTTGACTTACGGCTTTTCTTGTAACAATATTGCTACAGGCTAAAGACAAAGAAAACATCAAAAAGGAGGAAAATGTGTAATTATTGACACTGACACTTCGACAAGAAGCCATTGAGAAAGAATTTTTCGTAATGAGATGACAAGAAAAGAATACAATTTCTATTTACTATATTCCAAATCTTGTTGTTATGAGATTTTTTCAGAATTTTCTTGATTCTTTAGTTTGTAGATAAAGGATTCAAGGATGGTAATACAAAATTCATTATGATATTAGAAAAAAATTGTCGTTTTGAAATCTACATTCCAATATTTGGAGTGTATATTCTAAAAGGGTATGTATTTATTATATTTTGTATATTTTTTATTAATGATAAGGTCGTGTGTGATCACTATCTTATCTTATGGTAAACAATGATGTGGTGATAAACCTAGAAGTAATCTTTTCACTCTTAGCATTCATAAGAATAATGCAGCGTTGTGGCAAATAGTCCTTTTCATAATATTCGCCCACAACACGTTGTGGCAATGAAATAAAACCGTTGATGGCCGTTTGAAAGAAGCTATTAGCTATTAGTGCGTTATTTATATGATCATTGAGCCAATTCAGTCGAAAACCTACTCATAACCTGCGTGCATGTATGACTAAATTTCAGAACGTTAACATACAATACAAAAAATAAGTAGAATCCCAGCTGCCATTTCGGTTCAGAATATTAAAATCAGAGTGTAGATTTGTGTATTCATACCAGACATCGATCGATTGTAGCTTTAATGGAGCTACTCTCGCCTTGACCATGACTAAGGTCACACGCTGTGTGTTTTCTGCTGTGGTGACTCGCCAATACACAGCTGTTGCGTATGCGATCTCGCTTGCATCGGTAAATACATGTACTTGTATTTCTGTGGCATCGCTATAACTAGGGTAACATCTCGGTATACTGATGGCCTTGAGCTGCCGCAGGCGTTCGATCCAGTTTCGCCACTGGGCCGCTAGGTCTTCATCTAATAGCTGATCTTGTAGTGTTTGTTTGGCTCGAATCGTAACAGGTGAGGCGAGTCCTAGCGGGTCGTATAGCGACATAACGATCTTGAGGGCGTCTCTTTTAGTTGGGGCCTCTTTCTCTAGTATTCCCTGCGGCAGTCTTGCAAGCGTTAGGTTGAAACCTAGCGTGTCTTCACTAGGTCTCCAAATCAGGCAGAGTATCTTCTCTGTGCCTGCTGTGTCTCCGATTTCACAACCTCAGTGCAGGTTTGTGACGGATCCATGTTCTCTATGAGACGCTACCTATTTGATACTCATTTTCTTAGGTAAAATTTAGCCTGTAGGTGTATTTTATTCACCATAGTCGCGACTTCTGTTGCCTCGTCGACTGTTCTATAGCTGTCCAGGTAATCGTCCATATAATGGTTCTCTACTATAGCGTTCACTGCTACTGGATGCTTCTCTATTCCTTCTTGCGTTCCAATTCTTCGCAAAGATGGCGGTGCACGGTGAGCTGGCCGCGCCGAATATGGTGGACGTCATGCGGTACTCTTCTGGGGCTCCCTCCCTTCTACTGCCTCCCATAGGTAGCGAAGTGAGTCTCGGTCTTCACTTCGCACCTTGACCTGCATAAACATCTCAGCTGTATCGCCAGAGATGGCTATGCAGTGTCTACGAAATCTCATCATGACACCGGGCAGCGACTGCAGCAAGTCCGGTCCAGTTAGCAGGAAGTCGTTGAGTGACATTCCTCTAGATTTGCAGCGGCATCATGTATATCATACGAAGTTTTCTGTCTGGCTTCATGGTATTGAAGACATCGAAATGAGGCAGGTATCAGGTTCTTCCTGGCGTGCTTGACTTGGCAGCCTTCTCAGCGTATCCTTTTTCGATAAGGGAGTCCATTTGTTGTGTTTATTTAACACTAACAGCGGGGTTTTTATCCAGCTTCTTCTCGATAGAGACTCTAGCCTTTTGAGTGCTGTCTCATAACTATCGGGCATTTCTATGTTTTCATCTCGCCATAACATAACCTGCGTGCATGTATAACTCAGCATTGATAAAGTAGTGACCCTTTTTTGAGTCCACGCAGAGTAACTACTCCGCTTCTGACCCGACTTGTAAAGGTACAGATATCCTTGGGCGACTCGCTGCAGCGTGGCAGCCCTCTAAGCCAGTCCGTCTCGGCCTGGGCGATTGAGTCAGGACGTCCATATTGCAGCTCCAATTCTCTCATGATTTCATACGGTTTTGCGTTCCCGATGAGTTCTGAGCTCACTGTCTCCAGTGCGCAACCACACAAGCTCCTTCTGAGTCTTGCCGTGTTTTCAATGTCACTGAATTAGGCACAAGTTGCCTCGTATATGGCTCGAAAAGATAGCCATTCGGTATGAGTTCCACCAAAGTTCGGTAGAGTCATGATAACCTTCGACGCCGAAGGGTTAGGTGTCCATGGTTCGGTTTTTCTGTCGGCTAGCGAAGCTATAGCGGATGTCAGCACCGTTAGGAAGGGACGGAGTAAGTCTTTCGCTTCTATTTGCCTTGACGGCTCTGTGTTAGTCTTCACTTCTTTCTGATCACGTCCGGGAGTCCGCTATAACGTTGACGTCCGCAGCATGGGTCCTATCTCGATTTCTATTTTCCTCTTCAGCGGCGTTGTCCTCCCTTAATGGCTCAGGTTCTGGTGCCTCTTCAAGCCAGGAACGCACGTACTCATCATTTGAGTCTCTGTCATCCATATATTCGGCATCAGAAAATTCCTCTTCTGCCTTCTGAAGTGCTAACTTAGCAAGTTCTAACTTAATCTTCAATAAGTCTTCACGAGATTTTGAAATTTTTCTATGTGACCGGGTCGTCTTACTAGTCGACGGCGGTCTGCTGTGTTCGATACAGGCGTCACCCCGGGTAGCTATTATTGTATCTTGGTCAAAGGTCTTATCTTGGATCCTTTGTGTTCTATCGGAAGGCTTCAGTGTTCCATCTGAAGAGCCTTCCATTCTTAATGCCTGCCTGCATGTGCTCGGTTGCTCTATTTGTTCCTGTTGTTCTATATCTCTATGTGTGGGTACACTGTCACCTATCTGTGACGCAGGTGGGCTCCTGCCTGGTGCAGACTGTTCTGTCCCTTCAGTCGTGGTTGGTGAGCATGGAGGTAACTCATGGCATATGCCTGCTCGCGGACGCTTCATAGCCACTGTCCATGCCTCAGGCTTCTTGTCCTGTGATCTGGTTATCGGCATGTTGACTTCAGTTCCAATACTCAGCTCGAACGGGTTAAGTCCAACTCTAGACTTAACTTCAAGACTTCAGCACGAACGGTTTGACATCTTTATTCGAGCCTCGAAATGGCTATGTCCAAATTTCAAGTATTTCTTGAAAACTGCTAAGTCGTAACTCCGGTTTAAGTCCGATTTTAGGCGTCAGCTTGAAGAGGGTTCGCTTCCCTTTTCAAACTTTGAAAGTTAATTCCAAACTCCGGGTTAACTTTAAACTCCGGGTTATATCTGACCCTCTTAACTGCAGGTTAGCCTTCAGACTTAAAGTTTCAAGTCAGCCCGGTTGTGTCAGCTATAAACTCCAATCTTGGTACGAGTTAGGTTCACTTTCAGACTTTCAACACAAAGGGGTAAGCAGGCGAGTAAGTTTTCACTGTACTCACTGTTGTCTAAGTGTCAACCTGTCCAGCAGCCTCCAATGATAGTCAGCTAAACTGATACTAATCACAGAACTATTGTCTAACTCTTGGACGTTAGTATTCACTCCAGAGTCCAGGTATCCAGCTTGAAAGCTCCAGCCTTCGATCGAGATTTTTCTCGCTAAATGAATATTTGTTTTCAAACAAAATTCTAACTCGATAGATAAGCTTTCAGTTATAACGCTTCAGGTATTTTTAGGAACTATTTTTTCGTTCTATATTTATAGAACAAGTCTCCCACAAGAATATTAAATACTTCTATGTGTAAGCTTCTTCTAGGATAGCGCTCGATCTTCCTCAGAAGCTCCGGTTTGGTGGATACGATCCTGCCATCGTCGGTCTTCAGTTTCGTGAGCTGGCTCTGCCCGATCTCTTGCAAAGACCTTGGAGCCCTTATTCCGCTCAATCGCATCTTAAATACGCTCGGTATTAAAGCGTAAAGGTCGCTTTTCAAGGACTTTGAGATCCGTCTATTAAGCTGCCGGTATTTCAACGCATCGTCTGAAGACTGCAGGCATCAGCTTGAGAGTAGTATCAGAGAGCTTTTTTTTATATCTGCAACGGCGGGTCTTGAAAAACTTAGACCCGACCGTATGGACAGCTTCCACGAACCCATCGCTGTATTCGTCCACGGAGCTCCCCAGGCACTCGAAACGATTCTGGAGTTCGAGCTGAAAACTCCCGGGGTTTTGGATTTGGATCTGTGCTGGACGGAGCGTAGACTTCATCAGTCGAGACCTTTCAAGCTTGATATTAATGTTCAATGTGCCATCGGGTCTTGGGCTTGGGCTTTGATTAACTACTACGTTTAAATAATAAGGATTTTCATTTTAAAGAATAATATGGAAAGTTGTATTTTTTAGTAAACTTTTGGGTCGCGCGGGTGTGAAGTGCGTTTCTGTTTTGTTCCCTCAAGGTATTGTCACCTTAAGGCGTATATGCCAATGCAATGCTAACGCGCACCTGGCCCTGCGCTCGTTTAGAACCAGGATATCAATATTGGATCTCCTTTTAGACAGTTTTAACCGTAAAAAGTAAGAAGGTTCTTGTGGTGCGGTCGGATCGTGTGACGTATGACGATTGTTTACCTGAGCGACTTGCTGCTTCTTCGGTGTTAGGCAGGAATGCAGACTTTTGTCGATCAATGCTTATGTTTACTTGACGATCTTTGATTATCACTGTATACACCTTGTTTTGTCTTTTCACGACACGATACGGACCCTCGTAGGTCGGCGTCAGCAGTCGGCGGTAAGCATCGGTACGTATGAATACGTGCGTACATACGTGTAGGTAGTCCTGTATTGACATAAGAAGAACATTGCGTGGCGATCGGTGTTATGGCGAACTGCTTGCATCTTTTTCATTGCGTTCACACATTTCGCTGGGTAGCCGTAGCAGTTTACCTTGAAGCGCTTCTGCTGATGACACCTCAGTGTTTTCTTTAATTGCAGCGCGAAGCCCTAGCAGAACAGTTGGTAATTCTTGTGTCCAGCTTAAGTTATGTAGTCGTGCTGTCAATGCAATTTTAAATGATCAATGCCACCTTTAAACCATTTTGTTTGCCTGTGGGTGGTAGGCAGTGGTCCGTGTATTCTAATAATTATGTCGCTTATTTGCTCGACTTCCTTCTTCTCGAGGTGAGCTACTTTCAGATGGCTGAACTTCCCTTCATCGCCGGGCTTCTGCGGGTTGACTACAGTTTCAAATTGTGCATACCATAGAAGTGGTTTGTAGCGCCAGAATGTAGGTATCCGTGACTTTATGGAGACGGTCGCTACTTCGTCGTTGGTTGCCATTTTCAGTGTTCAAATTCAAATTCAAATCATTTAATTGCATAAAACATGGTATAAAATGGTGTTAAATATAATGGAAAAGGTACAAACATGTTCAGCTAAATTATGACATAGCATGCAATTTTTGGGTAACACACAAACTAGTTACAAACAAAAAAAATAAAAATAGATTAAAATTAATAATTAAAATAATTAATAATATAAATTAATTTCAATAATCAAACAAGAACAATTAAATCATGAGCTATTGAGTCTTTCAGAGGGTTTCAAAGCCATAAATTCTTTTATATTATAAAAATTATATTCACATAACCACTTGTATAATTTAAGTTTTAACAGTCTTGTACTCATTGTCTTGAAGTGGTTTGGTATCATGTTATAGATGTGCACACACATTGCTAGGCAGCTTTTATTGTATTTGGTAAGTCTAGGCATATCATTTAGAACCAATTTGAAGGGATCTCGTCTGTTCCGAGGGCACTCTTCATTTGCTGTCTTAAATAGTCTTTTGTTTGTTACTACGAATACACAAATCTCATAAATGTAGAGAGATGGCAGCGGTAGCAAACCAAGTTTTTTAAATATTGGTCGACAAGAGTCATCAGGTTTAAGACCATACATTGCTCTTATGCACTTTTTTTGGGCAACAAATGTTCTATTCAGATCAACGCTATTACCCCACATCACAAGACCATAGCGCAATAATGATTCCACATATGCGTGGTAAGACATAATGGCCGTTTTTATGTTTGTTACGTTTTTTACTTGTTTTAGCGCATATACGAACTTATTAATTCTAGTGCTAACATTATCTACATGGTCTTTCCAATTAATATCTTTATCTATTATTACCCCTAAGAATCTAGTAATTGTTACTTCTTTGATTTTATTTATACTAAGATTAATTTTTTTTTTTTTATTATTTGATTGATTAAATTGAATATAAACGGATTTATCTAAATTAATTTTTAAACGGTTAATGTCCAGCCAATGCAGTAATGTATCTATTGTATTATTAACGTCAAGTTCGTGGTCCGAAATTGTTTTTTTTTTTTTTTTTTTTTTTTTTTTTTTTTTTTTTTTTTTTTTTTGGTCCTAACACGCTTCCCTGGGGAACGCCATATTTATTATGTCTATATTCTGATGAGTAGGGTATCATATCATTATTTTTGTTAATTTTATTGATAATAACACATTGTTGCCTATTACTTAAATATGATGCCATCCACTGAAGAGCAGGTCCCCTAATCCCGACAGACTCCAACTTATCCACTAGATCGAAGGCTTTTGACAGATCAAAGAAAAGACCAGTAGTCAGGTGATTATTGTTTACATTTGTAAGTATTGTTTTCATGAGAGAGAAAATAGCTAATGAAGTAGATTTTTTTTTTTGGAAACCAAACTGTTCGTCACTTATAATATCAAATTTATCGCAGAAATCAATAAGCCTTTTATACATACATTTTTCATAAATTTTTGCCAAGATAGGTATTAAGGTAATAGGTCGATAATTATTTATATCAAATTTATCTCCCTTTTTAAATATTGGCTTAATTATGGATTGTTTCAATCTATCGGGAAAAACCCCCTCTGAAAACGATATATTTATCAGGTAAGTCAAGATACCAGTCAGTTCATGACAGCAGACTTTTATAATTTTGGTATTTATTTCATCATATCCCTCGGATTTGGTGTTGGAGAGAGACATTATTTCTAGACGGAGCTCACTTTCCAGCATCGGTCTAAGAAACATCGTGTTGTTACATTTTTTATTTCTAAAGCTGTTCCTAACACTTGATTGCGCAGGTACATGCGTTAGATCAACATAATGATTGTTGAAGATAGAAGCCATTTCTGCAGGGTCCGTTATAACATTATCATTTAGTTTAATGGAATCTATGTTGTCTTTCAAGTTAGTTCTATTTATCTCATTTTTGATAACAGTCCAAGTGGCTTTACATTTATTATCATGTGCGTTGATATATTTTATGTTTGAGATCTTTTTCGAACCATAAATACATTTTTTTAGCAGATGAGAGTAGTTCTTATATTTAATTTTATTAGATGAATTTTTGTTTTTGTAGTATTGATACCGTAATTTGCGTTTAATTTTGCAACTTCGTTTTAGTCCTTTACTTATCCAGTTTTGGGTGTTATTATTGTTTGTGCTGATCTTAACTCTTACCTTGGGGAAGCAGAGGTCGTATAATAGACGTACCAAATCATGAAATTCATTGAATGCGGTATTCGCGTCAGTATTAGTATAAATGTCGGACCAGGAAAGGTTTTGTAAGCATTCTTTGAATTTTCGGATATTGTCTGAATTATAATCTCTTTTGTAAATATAGTATATTGCGGCTTTATCTGGTTTGTGTTTAGTAGGAAAGCTTATCATTTGTGCTGTATTATGATCTGACAGATGCAGAGGTAAAACGGATGCAGTTGCATTGGTAATGTTGCTTAGGATATGGTCAATACAAGATAATTTACGTGTGGGCACATTAATGTGGATTTTCAAGTTAAAACTGTTGGCCAAATCCCGTAGCTCATTTGTAATGTTGCCTTTTTTTAATGTATTTATATTAAAATCTCCGGCTACAACAATGTTTACCTTAGATTTGTATTTTTTTAGCAATTCATGTAAAAGATTATGTAATTTTGCTAAAAACTTATTAGGGTCAGATTGAGGTGTTCTATAAACACATATAATTATTAATTTACTACACATTAATTCTAAGCCACAAGCTTCAAAAGTGTTTTGTGTTGCATAGCTTTTTACGAGAGAAATGTCTTTATAATTTAATCCTTTTTTAACTAATATACAGGTGCCGCCCCTTTGTTGTTCTCTACAGAAGCTGGTAGCCATTTCATAGTTATATACTTTTGCATAATTCTCATTGCCTCTTTTAATAAAAGTTTCAGATAGACATATTACATCTGGATCATTATTTATTTCTTTTAATTCTTGAATAGTAACCTCTAGTAGTTCTTGTTTGGAAAGTAAACTAGCTATATTTTGATGCAATATTTTGAAATCATTCATTTCCCTGGCTTGAGACACGAAAAAATGAGTCACTCTTTTTTAATACAGAAAAATAATAGGGTATAGTTCCTTTCCGAGCCTCAGCATTGGAAGGCTTTGTGCTATCAAACCTACTTTGTACTTTAAAGTAGTAGGGAATTGTCCCTTTTTTAGGTCCCTGTAAACTAATGTCCACTTTGAAACTTGATTTGCTACTCGCGATTCTCTTTCGAATTTCACTGGGATTCAAGTATTTATCATTATAATCACTACAATCTATGTGGTAATTTAGTGAATTACAAATATCAGATACTTTTGTGGATGTTTGTTTTACAAATTGACATTTTTTAAATTTACTACTTAAATTTCTTAATAAGTAGTTTAACTTATTGACATCTATGTACACGCTATTTACGACGTTTAGTACAATTACATTGTTGTTTTTGAATTTTTTTAGTACAATTTTTAACTGAGACAAGATAAAATTTAAGCTATGGTCATTTTCACCCACGCAAATTACGAGTTTGTCGTCTGCTGACAATTTGATATTTACACAGTTCGCTAGTATTTCGTTACACGGTGCATTTGGCTTTGTTACAGCGGTGACTCTGTATCTTTCGTACAGAGTATTTGTTCTTGAATTTGAGATGGCTGCTGCTAGCCCGACGCAACGCTGAGATCCAAAAATGAACATCTTCCTCTCGGTTAAGATTTTTTGGCCATTTGTAGCAGTGCAAGTCTCAACAACACCGGGGATGTTTACAGTGCCCTGCTTCGGTTCAAGAGTTATAGTTTCATAGATATTGTTACTATGTTGACTAAGTTCCATTAATGTTCCAATACGCTCAGTAAGGGTAGCAATCTCTTTCTCTGCGATCTGTAGTTGCTGTGTTAGGGTTAGAATGTCCTGCTTCAAGCGTAATATGTAGTCACTGGTGTCGCCTTTCAATGAGGATGACGATGGCGAGGACGGTGTAGAATTTGAAATGTGTTGCTGAGATAGAGCTTGCTTCTTCTTCTTGATGCTTGAACCAGGATTTCGAAACATGGAGGAAGTGTGGCAAAAGGACTTCAAGGTGTTGTTTTCCGTTGTTAGTTTGTCAATTTGTTTATGTAGATCGGTGTTTTCTAATAGTATATTTCCCAGTTCCTCTTCCGTACTTTCAAGTTTATAAGTGACTTGAGCTATTATCTTCTTCATTTCTGAGGTTGTTACCAAGTCAGTTACAGTTCTGTCAACACTCCGTGAAAGTCTGTTGGGAGTAACATATGACTCATCAGATGTCTCAATGTCTGTAAGAATGTGTGAGTCAAATAACTGTATACCTTTTTGAACCGGGGAAATACGTTTCAATGTCTCACACTCCAGTTTTGCCTGTGTATTTGGTACTTGTTTCGGAGGCGACGGGGTTTTTAAAGTTTGCTTTTTCCGTAAAGTAATATTGGATGTGTCATCGGATTTGGCATAGCTTTTATTTCTAATGCACATCTTGCATCTCCATTTTTTTTTCGCTTCTGCATCCTTGAGTCTATATGTAGGTTCTGGGTATCCAACACAGTCAAATTCAAATCTGTTAGCACAGGCAGAACACAAAGCAGTACTTTTTCGTTCGTCGGGGTCACCACTTTACCAGTTGTCAGGCGATAGGTGAGTAAAAGAGTATTCAGGTTGAATGACTTATATTTTAGGGGCAGGTATTTATATACAATTTTGTTTGGTTAATTACGAAGATGAAGGGTAGGATATCTACAATAATATTATGTTACCCGCTTGTAGAAGTTATATATGAGCGGGTCGATTTTGCACGAACTATAAATACTGCGCGTCGTAACACAACGGTAGTTGTGTGTCCGACTGTCCGCGCTCGTAGCGCGTGGATGTTAGTGCCGACTGCTACAACACGAAGTCGGTTGTATTTTTTTTGTAAAAAAGGTATTTTTGTTTGCAAAATAGTTTTTGATTTACATGAGTTCGCTCGTTTAGGAAAAGGAAACATAACGAAAAATATCGTGTATTTATTTTTTTAAGTAAAAGTTTTAATAATATGAAAAAAAACATAGGTATGTTCCAATGTACATTAATCTTTTGTGAATGTATATTTTATCAAATATTTAAACCTAGTCGTTAATGAGGAATAGGCTTTCGAAAGTAACTGTTTTACGGCACTAATCGGGGGTATGGCCCTTAAACGGAGGGCAGTGGCCGCCGCGGCCGCGTGGCGTACCAAAATGATAATATATATTATATTATCATTTTGGTTTTTATCATATCATACTTCATAATTATTGACATTGTACGATAAATCTATCTAAAATGTATCATGAAACAAGGGCAGGAATATCACGATACGAAAATACATCTCTACGAAATTTCGTTTAAAGAAATCGCTTATATATTAGAACTGGAACTAATTATATACCTTGTCACTAGGGCGTACTGCCAAAAGAAGATTAGATAAGGCGAAAAAGTCGAATCACTCGATAAATTTTTGAATGAGTTCCGATGGCAGGGTTAAAACCTGACACGAATTTATTCACATTTCTCAAAAATATCAAAATCAGCTTGTGGTCAGCGCCTGGTATCTAAACGTAGGCTAAATGCTTGAAAAAGGCCAACGTCACAATGATACGTGATATATATATATATATCACATATTTATGATAGGAAAATATGTCTTGCTAACGTAATCAATGTTCTTAATTTTGCAGGTTTTGTACATTACGAAATTCGTGACGTTCTTGTGTGTCCGTGGAAATTTGTTTTTGTTTTTTTATGTATTGGAATTTTATTTTGGAATACGGTGTTTAACACTGTTAATTTGTATTTTGAATGAGTAATTTATAATTACTAAATGAAACCATTTAGAGTACACCCTGCACGTTGCTCCTGCACTGGTTGTATATATCGGAGCAGATCTAATGAACCCAATGTTTAGCAAGTAATACAGGGCGGGACCGAAATTGACAAACATTTTTACGGATTTTTTTTACCGTTGCGGAAAAGGAAGTTGCTTGAAAAATTGATTAAAACTCGTGATGTTTATGATGACGTCCGAAATCAATTTTTATCAAGTGTAAGCAGTGATAAAATTGAACATAAAAAGAAAAGACGATACGATTCTATGCCTGACAAAAGTAGTAGGGTCTTAAAAATGGTTAACCTAGTCGATAGAGGTAAAATGGGATCTGGATATACAAGCAAAGTAAGTAGCTGTTGTAGTTGTAGCTCTTGTGAAACTTTGAGGAAAATCAGAAGACGTATGGTAAAGGATAAAAAAAAACATCCAAGCCCAAGTTGTTGCAGACACATTGTTACTTGTGAAGATATAGCTAAGTATTGTGCTGAAGCTGAGGAAAGAGGTAGAAAACTCCGGAGAAAACTAGGTTCCAAAGTAAGTTTAAAAGTTGGAGCCGCGCGATTGAAAATAAAAAATCATCTATCTGAACCAGTAATAAGCAGTGTATCAATGCACGCATCAAAAGCGAAAAAAACAGCTCTTGCTCGGAAAGTTGAGGCAATAGATCAAAGAACTGAAAATTTTATGGTTTTAAGAAAACCTAGAAAAAATGTAAAAAATATACAAAGCAGCACTATAAAATACAGTTGGACAGAATTAAAAAGTCCAATAGCTAATAAAATTAAAAATGATTCAATAATGTTGTTTAAAGAAAAATTGCTGGGAAAACGAACTTATAAAGAGAATAAAGACGTGGAGTGTGAACCAGGCAATTGTGGAGAAGATACATGCTTGTCTGAAGAATGTCTTAGAAAAATTAAAGCTAAGAGCGTTGGAGTAACGAAACAGGGAAAATCTCATAGCCGACATTCCGACACAGGAAGAGACAAGTCTCATGTTTTAGTGAGCCCACGAACGAAAAAAGTGAAAGTAAGAGAGCCACAACGATCAGTTTCAAAATCTGTTTCTAAAAAACCATGGGAGACATATGAGAAAGCCACTAGAAAACAAGAAAAACCCTCTAAACTAACTAAACCGGCTTCCTCAATGGCACTTATTCCAAACTTGAAAGCAAAAGCCCAATTTACACCAACAGATGAAAAAGCTATATCTAAATCGAGGCCTAAATCTGCCATGGGAAACATCAAGTGTGAATGTAAACCTTCCACAAAGTCTACTTACTCACCAGCATGCTTGTCTCAAAAGAAAGTTTCAAGATCTGTGCCTAAAATTATGCACGAACTAAGTCGTAAAAAATATAAAGCAGATTTACAAGAACTTGTTAAAGCTACAAGAGAAAAACATGTGAAACCACCTCACGGTAGAATAAAACAGCGCAAGAAACACCGGCATGGCAAAATGCAATCCAAAGAAAGTCAAGAATCTCATTTGCGAGAATCTGTCAGTCAGGCATCTAAATTTTATCACGGATATCTCTACAGATCAAAACATAATGAATCAAAAAGTGCTGAAAGATTTGTAAGAAATACAAAATCCATTTCAAAGAAACCAACTGCCGAACTAGTGAAAGAAAATATAAGTGCAATAAGCTCTCATCCAGATGAAATACAGAGAGAACAGATGGCGGCTTTGAAAATTTCATCCAGTTTTAGTTTTGGAATTGAATTTTATAAAGATACATTTCCTGACAAGTGTTGTGAGTGCGAAGAGAAAGTAATACATACGGTATCAAGACACCAAAAGAAAATTAAACAAAAAGAGCATAGAAACAAGTATAAAGATCACGGAGCTGGACATACTCTTATTAGACCTCTCTATAATATATCGTCTCAATCGAGCTCTTCACAATCATCTATAAACGTCCAAGTTGGCCATAAATTAAAACGGTGTTTTTGCACCCTAAAGCCAAAAGAGAAAAAGACAAAAAGAAAACATGCCGCATCGAAGAAGACAATGGTGTCACCACAGAATAAAGAACTCGAAATGGTACAAAAAAAACAAACGCAAACTAAACTTGCAGGAATTGCGTATGTGGTACTACCTGCAACAGCTATTAAGCACGTTTCTAGAGAGACAAATACTGCTGTTACCCCGAAAGAGTCCGTTTATACATCACAGCCTGTATCTAAAACGACATCAAGAAAAATCCAGTCTAGAGGGGGAAAAAAAATAAAACAAAAAGAAAGGCATTCCCAGTCAACAAACATGGAATCTAAAGTTTTATCTGGCAGACAAGCAAAATTTGCATCTGATACATGTGAAAGACATTGTGCAGTGCGGATAGGTTCAAGTTTAAGTTTTGGTATTGCATTTTCAAAATCGAATATGAATTGTGATACTGAAAATGTATTTATATCTGATATGCCAAAAAGAAGGGGAAGGAAGCATTTGCATAAAAAAGGAATAAAGGCCCGTAAACCTCAAGTTCGTCATGAGACTTCAGAAACAAACGAAGATGTAAAAGCAAAGCAAACCCATAGCAAACCTTTCTTGCAAAGGTGTCTTTGTACACCTAAGCTAATGAAACAAAACAAGAAGAAAGTAGAAAATGTTTCACCTTTGCGCAAGAGAAATGAATATGTTATGCAAATGCAAAATAATTCTGTAACAATTAACGGAGCAGAGATTCGTTATAACCATGAACAATTAAAGAGAATACCTTATGAATACGGTGCTGACTTATGTATTTCTAAAGAATTTTTATTTGATCCATATTATTGCGAAAAGCTTACAAAATTAGGTCAAGTGAAATTACAGCAATATAAAAATATAGTTGATATTGGATATCAGCCGACATTTAGTAAAACTATAATTTCTTCAAAGTCCCGAAATACGCAATCTCTAACAAGACAGTCTTATCAAAAGGTTAAAAAAAATAATCGGGACTATAATTACAGCAGTCGCTCAAAACTACGACTTTTGCAATTTGCATCCAACTTGAGTAACAGCGTAATAAATAAGCAAACCCATATCAAAGATAATAAAATGAACTCAATAGTGTGTCAAGAATTTGACTGTCCAGCTCATTATAAATCAATACACTCAGAAGCAAGCTGTAAAGAAAAGGAAAAATCTGTTTTTTCTATGATCAAGAGAATTTTCAGTACTTCGATTTTTCAAAAGAAAAAAAACAAAGACGGACTAGAGAACAACACTATAAATATAAATGAACGTTTAAAAATGATTTATCCATTGCCAGATTCACAGATACTTGATTCTAAAAGTCCTCGAAGGAAATTAAGTAAATTATCCCATGTTTTGAGTGGACATGAGGGTGCAATCAATCCCTGCATCACTGGAATGTGTGATTCATATAAATGCTATGAATATAATAAGCGGCGTGATAGTAAACGTTTTAAAAATTGCTACGTCAACACAAACAAACGTGAAAGGAAATCCACCATGAGTATAACTAATAGTGGTTTTACTGGTAGTACATGCACAAAAAGTACTCAGTCCAGATTATTGAAACATAAAACAGCCAAAGACGAGAAAATGAGAGATAAACAAAAAGATTTGAAAGCCGCAGCTTCCTTTTCACCTTTACGTCAATCGGTTCGTAAAGGATCTAACTTTAGATTCAACAAAGATATTTCAAAAAATCGTTTTGTATCGTTTATTCAGGATACCGAATATCGAGAATCGAATCGACGAATTAAGAATCGAACAAAAAAGTATAACACAGTAAGTGAAATCTCAACAATCAATACAATGGCAAATAAATTTCGAAAAGAAGTTAAGGCATCAAACGTTGGAGTTTTACTTAAAAGGTGCTTATGTACACTGGGTCTTCAAAAGAAAAACTTACCGAAATCTGAATTTCGTGGGCAAAAACCCTTAACAACTCAATTTGTTCAACTTCAACATAGTAAGAATAAAATTAATATAGGTAATGTTGCAAACTCAGGACGTAATGTTCTTGACAAGGCATTGTATGGAGGAGAATCTTTAAAATCAAAATTACCTAAAGGTGGTTATCTCTTTAGAGAAAACCTTATTGGGAATCAAAATGGTATGAAACATCCACATCCTCAACATTTGCCAAGCAGTAGTTCCTATTCAAAACGACCTCATATTAGATCTAGTATCAATATAAATTTTAGTAAAATGAGAAGTTTATTGAATATCCAAAAAGTAAATCCATTTTACAAATCCTTTTACGCTTTAAATGTTAGAGTCTCAAAATCAAAAAATAAATCGCATGATAAGTATCGTGCCTTCAATGACAAAGAATGTGATGATTGCGATCCTATCGAATGCTCAAAGAGAAAAAGTGTGTTAAAACGTATGAAACCTGCTTTGAAACGTAATAAGTCTGAGTTGAAACATGTCAAAGCTAAGACCCGCAGTGTCTCACGTCCGACGGATTGTTATGAGAGATGTAGAAAGGAGTTGAAACATGTCATACCTGAGACCCCCAATGTCTTCCGTCCGACGGATTGTTATGAGAGATGTAAAAAGGAGTTTGTAAGAAGAAGGAGACCCCAAAGTGAGGATAAACCTGTGGTTCTAGGTTCAGATTTTAGTATTAGAGCGGGCGTTTACACTGACAAAAATCCTTACAAAAATAAAGGTAATCAAGCCGTACGTCTAGGGTCAGATGTAAGTGTTAACTTTGACTTCTTCAAAGAACCGTATACACGAACTATTTGGAAGACAGGTCCTATACCGAAACAAGACAGAGAAGAAACTAAACTCCAACAGGAACCTATCCCTGAAAGATCTGTTAGTAAGGCTTCAATTATATCACATTTGTTACATAAGTGTTTATGTTCATCTAAATTTAAAGAAGCCGGTATAACTAAAAGTGATAATATGACGGGTTCTGTACCAAAACGGGACAGAAAAGTAGCTAAACTCCGAAAGGAACCCAGTCCTGAAGAAACCCATAGCAAGGCTTCAGTAATATCACATATAAAATGTTTATGCTCATCTAAATTTAAGGAAGCCAGCATTTCTAAAAGTGATAATAATACGGGTCCTGTAACAAAACATGACAGAAAAGTAGCTAAACGCCGGCAGGAACCTAGCCCTGAAGAAACTGATAGCAATGCCTCAGTTATGTCACATATAAAATGTTTATGCTCATCTAAATTTAAAGAAGCCTGTATTACTAAAAGTGATAATAACACGAGTCCTGTAACAAAACATGACAGAAAAGTAGCTAAACGCCGGCAGAAACCCAGCCCTGAAGAAACTCATAGTAAGGCTTCAGTAATATCACTTATAAAATGTTTATGCTCATCAAAATTCAAAGAAGCCAGCATTTCTAAAAGTGATAATAAGACAGGTCCTGTACCAAAACATGACAGAAAAGTAGCTAAACGCCGGCAGGAACCTAGCCCTGAAGAAACCCATAGTAAGGCTTCAGTTATATCACTTATAAAATGTTTATGCTCATCTAAATTTAAAGAAGCCTGTATTACTAAAAGTGATAATAACACGGGTCCTGTACCAAAACAGGGCAGAAAAGTAGCTAAACGCCGGCAGGAACCCAGCCTTGAAGAAACTGATAGCAATGCCTCAGTTATATCACATATAAAGTGTTTATGCTCATCTAAATTGAAAAAGGCAGGTATTACTAAAAGTGATACAAATGGGCGTCGAGGTAAGTTATAGAAAAAGGCGTTAAGCCCCGTATACAACTGACACAAAGATGCGTAACTTTGTATCAGCTACAATGCAGCAGGTTACATGGAATGTGTACTGTAGGAATGTGCAGTGTTGGTGGCAACATGTTCCATGTGCATCTGGATAGAGAGCCCATTTTTTAAATCATTGGGAAACGAAATAAGACTTACAGGTAAATTAGTAAAAAATAGTAAAAACTTAAAGCAATGGGCCTTGAATTTCTTAAACGTGAATTAACTCTTAGGCCATCAATCCAGACGCTTGCATAAAGTGGCATAGCCTTAATCTCAGAAAGTACTATCACTGGGTTAATCTTTTTTATTTAGGAATTTAGTTAAGACTAGCTGTTCCCGCGGCTTCACTCCCGTTAACTGACTAACCCTACTTACCTACCTACACCTTACTTATCTAGACCTCTACCTACCTTACATACCTTGCTTCCGCGGAAAATCATAACACTGCCATTCAGAAAATGACGTCAAATTATTCAATATTTCAAGTAACGCACAATCTTTATGTGTAAAAGTTATCTACATTGGCATCGTACATTTTAAATGATGCGTGCACAAACAAACTGATAAACAGACAAAAATGCTGGCAATGGGCTCTTTTGATTATCCTTTAACAACCTGGCTATTTTTTTGGAAATATTTTCGATGTACAAAAACGACTTTTCTACAGATTTATTATTATACTAGCTGACCCGGCAAACTTTGTTTTGCCATTAAAACACCAAACATTTATCTACCCTACCCTACCCTACACTACCCAACCCTACCCTACCCTACCCTACACTACCCTATCCTACGCTACACTACCCTATCCTACTCTACACTACCCTATCCTACTCTACACTACCCTACCCTACACTACCCTACCCTACCCTACCCTACCCTACGCTACCCTACCCTACCCTACCTACCTACCTACACTACACTACTCTACCTACCTACCCTATCTACCTACCTACCTACCTACCCTACCCTACCCTACCCTACCTACCTACCTACACTACACTACTCTACCTACCTACCCTATCTACCTAGATAGGGTAGGTAGGTAGAGTAGTGTAGTGTAGGGTAGGGTAGAGTAGGGTAGGGTAGGTAGGTACCTACCCTACCCTACCCTACCCTACCTTACCTACCTATCTAACCTAGCCTACCCTACCTACCCTATCCAACCAACCATATTTTTTTTTGTTTTTAAACCTTCCCTGTATTCTGTCGAACATAACAAAAAAAGAATTATTCAAATCGGTCCAGCCGTTTTTGAGTTTTAGCGAGACTAATGCACAGCAATTGATTTTTATATATATAGATGTATTGATTTCTTAAATATTTTAAGTAATGCCCAAATCTGTAGAATATGACATTACAGATTTATGGCGGTATATCTACGGCCCTCAATTCATTCATGTCTTTACTGAGGAATCTTCAAAACATGAATTTATTTGAAGAAATACATAAATAGGACTTTAATATATTTTACTAAGATACCTCTGTGAATTAGTTAAAAAGAAATAATGACACAAAAGTGAATGTTTAAAAAGTAAATGAGTATCGAATTTTACTAAAAATGTCTGAACTGAGGGCGCAATATTTTAGGACTTATTGACTAGGCTCAACCTCATAGTTAAGTCAAATTAAAAAAGATTTTTAACTATTTTTTTATTAAAATGTACCATATCGTCCGTTCTTCTAAATGCAATACTAATACTCTCTGTACTTTCTGAGATTTAGGCTATGCCACTTTATGCACGCGTCTGGAATGACTGCCGTAATTTAATCATAACAGTTTTAATTAACTTTTAAGAAAAAGTAAACGTAACGTAAAGTGTATATAAATAAATAAATAAATTTCATGACCCATTTCTTTAAGATTTCACTTTTTTTTACTAATTTCCCTTTAAGTCTTATTTGGACTCGCAACGATTTAAAAAATGGGCCCTCGATCCCGATGCACATACACATTCCGTATTCAATTTAAACAATAAAACAAGCCCGCGTGATGTTTGCTTTACGTGGTTTTCAGTGTATTGGGCTTAACGTTACGGAAACTCACAAACAAAATGGTATGCAAAAACAAAATTTTGCCCAATTAATATTTCGTTAACTCTGTGAAAATGGATAAATATTATTCCTACCAAAATTTCAGAACACCTTGCTTTACGAGTCCGGTTCTCTCTTTACAGTTTCTCTCTTTTCTCTTTTTTGTTTTTTTTGCAACAAATCTGCGGGGATTTTGTTTCTCAGGAGTAAATTAAAATTAAATTTACTCATTATATTACAAAAAGAATAAATTAAAAAAAAAACCTGTTTACAACGCATCAAATTTGTTTCCTAGACTTGCATTTCCGAAAATAGAAAATAAATAAACGTGCAACATGCAAACAAGTAGGCATGCAAGCAAACATTAAAATAGGCAAGCATACAAGCAATAATTTACGAAACTACATTCCTACATTGTACCTTCGGTAACACAAGGACTTAATTATTGAAAATTATATAAAAGGAGTATTTACTTTTATTTTATTGGCTAGAAACAACAACAGCTACAATAATAGATATCACCTAAAAGACAAAAATAACTTAAGTTATTAGTAGCTCACAGCTCTTTTCAAAAACAATGTGATTTCTAACATTATTAACGAGTACAATTATAATTGTGACATTTTCCTATCGGAGACAGTACAAAATTGTATAGTTTTTGCATTACATTTTGTAGGTTAGATACCCAAACTGAGCGCAAAGGCTAATAATAATAAATGCTTGTCTCAACAGGTCCGAAAGGCTTGTCTACGACGCATAAACTGAGGAAACAAGAGCACAAACACGCTCATAGGAAAGACAAAAATAAAGTAACATTTTGTACTAGCGTAAATTGTTTGTTATTTGAACAAGTGCAAAAGCGCGGCAAGAGTTGGAGAGGAAGAGGAGACGGTGATGCAGACAAAAAACATGGTATTACTTTGATTTAAAGCCATAAATTTACGTCCATAATACAATCAATCAATATTTTTTTTTATCAACATCCTATTTCTTCAAGCATTTGGCATCAATCACAAACATGATTTATGCAAAAAAATCAGCAGTTCTGTTCAATTTTATTAGGGTTAGGCCCGCTTGCACCACCTGGTTAATCTAACATTAATTGTACTACTGCTTATTTCAAAAATAATGAGACGTATATAATAATATGGTCTGAGGAGCCACATATAATGTATGGTAACTTTTTTAATTTTAATGCAACCGAGCTCGGATTAATAATCGAAACCGAACTAAATAATCTCAATTGATACAAAATCATACCAAATTATGATAAACATTAATCCAGGATGTTCCTAGTTCCTCAATACAAACATTTAGATTGAGGAGCCACCTTTATGTTCATATAACTTTTGAACTTTTTTAACTTTTATACGTATACTACAAAATCGAGGATCAAACCTACAAAATTTTTAAACTTACTACTAAATAAGTTTATTAATTTCATTAAGATACGAAAACTCCTCAATCCTTACGGACATATTGTTTTTTGTTTTTAGTAATAATAAAAACTTAAGTAATAAAACTAAACTAAAGTAATAAAAATACAATCGACTTCCAAATAAATCACTTCACAGTGAAATATAACTTCAATTTCGGAAGTCGGTGTTCAGTGTTCGTTTGTTTTAGTTGTTTTTTGACACCGACTTCAAAAATTGAAGTTATTACAAGCTTTTTATTAACTTGCAACGTATGTATGTATGTAAGTGTGTTCGGGTCAATTCTTGCGACTGAATTTTAAAGCAGTTACCCTCAACCGATTAAGATGCAATTTTGCATACACGTCGTTTGGTTTGGATGACGATGCATGATGTTAAGCTAAAAAGATTGTTTCAAAAAGTTTTTTAATTGGAACACTTGTTTTTTAACCCCCGCCGGAAAAAGAGGGGTGTTATAAGTTTTACGTGTGTTGCTGTGTATCTGTGTGTCTGTCTGTGGTATCATAGAGCCTAAACGGATGAACCGATATCAATTTAGTTTTTTTTGTTTGAAAGGTAATTTTGTCGAGAGTGTTCTTAGCTATGTTTGAATAAAATCGGTTCAGCCGTTCAAAAGTTATGGCCATTTTACTGTTTGAATGGGGGTGTTTTCGCAAGATAAATGTGTCGGGGGTTTTTTAAATTGTGAAATTTTACTTGTTCACTTTGTAGTGTTTTTTGGAAGTCAGTTTTATTTTTTTGTAAAAAGTTTTACTAACAAAACTTTTTTGTTTTTCGATATTTCTCATAGTTTCGGTTTTTGCTATCAACTCCCACTTGAAAGACTCTCTCTGTATATTTTTAAGTTTTTTTTTTGTATAAATCTTTTCTTTGATTACCCAGTTACTGGGTTGTGGAGGTCAGATAGGCAGTTGATCCATGAACAACAAGTATTCAGCTAAACTGCTTAAACTGTAAGCCAACCAAAAATATTTGGGTAAAGGCTTGGAAAAGGTTGATTAGCCTAAGAAAATTTTGGATGTTGGTAAAAGTCAGGCAGTATAAGTTTGAAATCATGTACCATGTACTTAAAATAAACGTATATTTTATTTTATAGGACCAGGCAGTGAGGAAATGTTGAGAAAGGAGGATGGAAAAGGAGGGGAAAAGGATATAAAGATCAAGGGAAAGACAATGAAGGAAAAAATATTTTCTCTATTTTGCCATTGTAAGCCAAGACACAGAAAAAATCAAGATGAAAAATTACGACAAAAAATAAGTATGGAGAAGATTAGAGTAGTTAAGAAGACGTGCAATAAGCTTGATCGTGCTGAAAGGGAAATGGAGACTATTATGCCTTATTCAAAGAAAAAATTCAAGAGCGTGGATAGCCGATCAAATTTTGCCACAGGAAAAACAGAACCCCTTGCTGAAAAAAGGGTTTACGATAAGTTTAAAACTCCAGGAGAGAGAAGGGAAAAAAGACGTAACGAAAGAAGAAATAAAGAAGAAAAATATATATGTCAGTGCAAAACTCCAGAAGAGAAGAGGGAAAGAGGAGATATAAGCAAGAGAAGAGAGAAAGAGGACTTAGTATATATGGTTGTAACTTCAGGAGAGAGGAGGAAAACAGGAGAAATAAGTAATAGAGAAGACAAAGAGGACACATACATAACGCCTGGATCTCGCCAGTCGTTATGTACGTGCACTTCTCGAAGGAGAAGTGGAAAGAGGGGGGAAAAACGAGATGGCAAGAAAAAAGGAGAGAAAGTGGACACAAACATTTGTCTGTGCATAACTCCAGGAGAAAGAAAGAAAAAGGAGGAAAGAGGAAAGATGAAGAAAAGAGGAGGGAGTAAGGAAAGAAGAACGAGGAAGAATGGCACATACATTTGTCTGTGCAAAGATGTAAAAAAGGAACCATGTCCCGTATGCAAAGCTAAAGCTGCTGGAGAGTTTAACAGAAAAGAAATTAAAGCGCCATGTACGTGTATGGAGGAAGAAAATAAAGAAGAGCCAAAAAAAGACACATCCCAATGTCCAATGTGCAAACAAAATTACAAATATATTTTTTCTAGGTGTCCTTGTTGTAAACAGCCATTTGATGGTAGTGAAGACCTTAATAAGCCACTTTTTCAAATGACCGTTAACAAAACTAACATGAGAATAATGAATAAAGACGAAGTAATTAAAAAAATGGGCTCATCAGCCAAATCAATCCAGAAAGCCCAAACAGGTAAGCAATCTTAATAATTCTGTATAGTTTTGTTAGCCAAAACGATAAAATATGATATTTAAAACCATTTAATTAGATAGACATGTATAATGTGTATATGTCGGCGTAGGTTTAGGTAAATCGTGTTTTCACGAAAATATGAGTAGGAAAGTAGTAGGTACGGGTAAAGGCAGTCACTGTGCGCGAACTGACTATTATTACGAAACTAATATGTTTTTGCAAAGATGCGAATTGGTTTTCGCGTTTTCTTGAAACGACCGGACAAATTTAGTGGTATTGGAATAATTGGAATAACCTGTTAATACAGATTCTGGTTTGGGCAGATTCTTTTTTCGCAGATTCGTTAACCTTACTAAAGGAACATAGCAAAGATAACAAAAGAACAGCAAAAAATCTTATGTGTCCACTTAAAACTAAAAACCCTATAATCGCAAAGGTATTATAACAAAACAACAAAAAAAAACGTAGCCTCCGCACATAACACTGCTTGGTAAATGTCTTACCAATTTATCTTTTTAGCGTTGCCAGTCGTTGAAGACATTCTAGTATCGTGATTTCATTTGATTATACTTTTACTATAATATTATATATATATATTTTTTTCATAGTTTTCATGTTCCGTCTGTTACTTATGCGAGACATTTCATATTTCTTTAAATTTCTGCCCTGCACTGTGGCTTCTTTTTTTAATAATTGAATAAAATGATAAATAGAAAGCTTGCGAGGGAATTTTGAATTTACCCTTCGAAGCCATCCAATCATCGCATTTCTGAATACAAACAAATACTAATTTCCATGTCCATTTATTATTAGATTTATCGTATAATATTTTGAATTAAGAACTAAGTACTTTATTGTTGTTTTGTTTTGATTTATGTGTAAAATATATAGAGCTGTAAAAATATCATTACAGCATATCCTCCCATTTTTAAATGAATTACATTATGTTAAAAGCTTATTAACAACTCTATATACTTGCAAGTTGATTGAGAGCGTCCGGTCTGCACAAAGTGCAAAGGGCAACTGATAGAAATCCAACGACTAACGAAACACGAAGTTTGCCGAGGGACATTAAGAAATTGTTTATACTGTACTATGTCGAGTGACAGCACCGTCCGTATCGCTACATGTCTGCGTTTGGGTGCTCTTGGCGGACCTCCACATCGTTGTCAATGTGGTGAAGCAGCCGACCGCCTCGGTCACCATGGCCTATCCTGTAGTAGGAGCGCCAGTCGGATAGCACGGCACGCCAGCATGACGTATGATTTCATTAAGAAATCATACGTCAGGAACAACACTGCCGGGGTGCCAGCTGTTTTAGAACCCATATGGCTTGGCACGCGACGGTAGGAAGAGACTAGATGACCATAATGCCATGAAGCCTTTGATTTGGGATGCAAAATGTGTCGACACCTTTGCGCCATCCCATTTTCTTAGCCCGTCGGGCTGTACTGGGGCGGCTGCTGCTGGTGCAAAAACCTTGAACGGCGCAAATATATCAACTTTTTTGGAAGTTATATGTTTGAACCGTTTGGGGTTGAAACATAGGTCCATGGGGTCCAAATGCACATCGAGTTTTTCGAGACATAAGCACAAAGCTCTCGACTCTTCACGTGACCAGAGGGCTGGCTTTATCTTCGGACAGAGAATCAGCATCCAACGTGGTAATGCTGCCAGCGTTCTGGGCACGTTTCCCATTGACATCGATGTGGACGAATTTTTTGGATGCACAATAAGTTTCCCCTCTCTCCTTTGTATAGGAATGTAATTTTTAGGGTTCCGTACCGAAAGGGTAAAAACGGGACCCTATTACTAAGACTCCGCGGTCCGTCTGTCCGTCTGTCTGTCTGTCTGTCTGACTGTCTGTCTGACTGTCTGTCTGTCACCAGGCTGTATCTCATGAACCGTGATAGCTAGACAGCTGAAATTCACAGATGATGTATTTCTGTTGCCGCGATAATAACAAATACAATAAAAATAAAATAAAATAAATATTTAAGGGGAGCTCCCTTACAAAAAACGTGAATTTTTTGACGTTTTTTGCGATAATGGTACGGAACCCTTCTTGCGCGAGTCCGACTCGCACTTGGCCGGTTTTTTTATATTCAACTGTAAACGAAATATTTGATAAAACGCAAATTTATAGAATAATTTGCCTAAATTATATTTATTTCAGCATGTGTTCATCTTCTTAGCGAAGAAGAATAAGATGCTTGTATTTACAAATTGAGTTAAAAGTTTTGTTTTTCTCGATACCGTCACTTGTAATGAAAGCCTCCTCCATTCTTTACAGCTTCTGATTCGGCGAAGTATCACGACAGCCAATGCAAGTGTTGCATTTGTCGTGCCAAGAGGATGGCCGGGCAACAAGTTGGCCATTCTTCTAAGGTAGACACTCGCAAGTTAAGGCCTTGCATATGCGGTAGTGTTGTGTGTAAAAAAGATTGGGAAAAAATAAAACGAGAACAAAGGTCACGGGCAGGTGTGAAAATTAAAAAATGTATTTGTGGTAGTAATATTTGTGAACAAGAGTCTTCGAAAATGCCAGAATTACTGTTGGAGGGAGCTCGGCAGGCGGAACATGAGAACGAAATGGCAAAACGAGCTAAAATAAAGGAGAAAAAGTATCAAAAAGCAAGAAAGAAACGCAATAAAGAATATAAAAAATCTCGTGAAAGAGAATTGAGAATTAGGAAGGAATCAGACAGGAAGGCAATGAAAGCAATTAAGAAATCCACAAATGTAAAAGATGTACCTTTGATAGCAGAATCATTAATAGATTTGGGGACTTTTGGTTCTAAGGCATTTTGCGACATTGCGAAATATACATGTAAAGGTATTAGACATCCAAGAGACGCTTTGAGTGACATAAAAGACGCGGTGCATGATCCTGGTCGTGCAATGGTAAATATTTCAAAAACCGCTGAAGGAATGGGTTTAAATGCAACAATGAAAAGAATAAAATCAAGATTTGTGAAAATGCCGACAGCAGCTGCCGCTATAAAAAAAATGGAATCTCACCCTTGTTCGAACTATTTAGTGCACATGGCTGACAGTGACCCTACCAAGCGAATGCAGAATTTTAAAACCACACGTAAAAAACGAGTACCTCAAGGATATGACTTCGAATGTAGTCTTTACATGGCATCTATGAGAAAGAGGCCTTGTTTGCGAATATATTACATGTGTCCGTGGTTTTACCCTCACTGTATGAGTTTGCTTGGCTTATGGAAACAATTTATGGATATTCTAATGTTTATTTGTGCAGTTTTAATTTGGAGTCCGTGTATCATGTGTATGGAGATTTGCAGAGGTTGTGTGTGTTGTTTAATGTGTCAAGGGTAAAGTGAAATTATTAATTAATTTTCATTAAAAAGAGAATATTATAAAATATTTTTTCATTAAACTGCCCTCTGATGAGATTGACTACTCTTGTATTGTTCAGAATTATTGTATGGCCATCTCATCCAACGGTTTTATTAGCGAAGTAGACTATCCGCATCCTACTATTCCTAATAGGTTCAGGGTTTCTTCATGGAAAACGATCTTCTTAATAATATATACTTTTATTAGAACACTTTCTAGGTACAACAAGAAGACATAGTTTTACAGTGACAATCAAAGATGAAACAAAATTAAACCCGCGTTCCAAAATTGAATATACGCTGAACTAAGAACGGACAGTGTTGCCCTCTGATAAAATAAAGTTAAATTTTTATTCTTTTTCTAACACTCCCACTAAAATATAACTTTATAAAATTTATGTTACTTAACTAACACATTCATATTGAATTAAACAACAACTGTTCTCTTATATAGGTGAAAGGTTGAGTAGGTAATGCCTTGGTTAAAATGTCTGCTAACTGGTTCTTACTTGAAACATAATTCAGTTTAATTATCCCCAAATTAACCTTCTCCCTTATGAAATTATATTTAAAATCAATATGCTTTGTTCTCTTATGATAAACGGGATTATTAATCAATTTAATCGCGCTTTGATTATCAACATTTAAATTAATACAATCATAACTTTCACCTAAATCTGACAGCAGCTGCTGCAACCACATCATCTCTTTGACAGCTTCACAAGTCGCTACAAATTCTGCCTCAGTTGTGGAGAGAGCAATGGTCTTCTGTTTTTGACTAGACCACGTAATTGGTCCTCCATTCATTATGAAAATATAACCTGTGGTAGATTTACGAGTATCTATATCACCAGCAAAATCAGCATCTGAATACCCATTAAGACCACTGTTTTCTCCATATCTTATACGTAAATGTTTACTATTAATAAGATACTTAATTACACGTTTAACAGCATTTACATGTTCTTTCCCAGGATTATTAACATACCTACTTAATACATTTACAGCAAACGAAATATCTGGCCTTGAAACAGAACTCAAAAGTATTAAGCAACCAATAGCTTCTCTATAAGGAAAATTAATTACATCATTATCATAATTTTTTGTTATAATAACATTAACATCTGCCGGAGTGCTGACAGGATTTGCATTACTCATACAAAACTTCTCAATAATCTGGTTTATATAATTTTCTTGATAAATATAAATGCTATTATTTAATCTCTCTATTTGCATGCCTACAAAACATTTCAAATCTAATTCTTTTATTTGAAAAGCTTGCTTCAAATATTCTATTATTTCTTTGATAAGTTTTTTATTAGAAGATATTACTAAAGCGTCATCGACATATAGTATTAAGAATACTTTAGACTGTTCAAAAATCCCTACATAAATACAATTATCAGCTTGAGATTGTACAAAACCATATTTCATTAAAAACTCAGTAAACCTTTTATTCCAACATCGAGATGCCTGCTTCAAACCATATAATGATTTGTTCAGTTTTAATACATATTTATCTTTAACTAACAAACCTTCAGGTATTTCTATAAAAATATCTTCTTCTAGGTACCCATTCAAAAATGCAGTTTTCACATCAAATTGTTGAATTTCTAAGTTATACTTTGCAGCAAAAGAAAGAATAATTCTTATAGAATCATATCTCGTTGTAGGAGAAAAAGTTTCCTGATAGTCAATATCTTTGATCTGATTGAAACCGCGAGCACATAAACGAGCCTTATATCGTACAATCTTATTATTCTCATCTCTCTTAGTAGCAAAAACCCACTTTGTAGTAAGGGTTCGCTGTTCTGCTTTCTTAACTGCAGTCCATGTATTATTCTCTTTGTGTGCTGATAATTCCTCTTTAATAGCTTCAGACCATTCCCTACTTTGTGGACTATTCAGCGCTTCAGCATATGTTTGAGGCAGTGACAATTCCACAAGATTTGCTTCAAAATTTCTATTCTGTCTTGGTCTCAAATTTATATTCCTTACTATAGTTTCAGACAATTCTTGAGATGGTTCATATGTTGGATCATCACCATCACTATTACAGCTCAGCAAGCTATCTTCAGTATCTGTTGATGAATGTTCATTTCTAGTATTTTCTTCATTATTTACTCCACCTTCTCTCTGATCAGTATTTTCTGTTTCATCAATAATACTTGCTTGAGCAATATTTTTCCTTGAATTTGGAATGTGAAATTTATCAAATATTACATTTCTTGATATCTTTATTTTTCTTGTATTAATATCATACATTCTGTAGTTGGTATTATCATAGCCAACTAATAACATTTTTACACTTTTCTTATCTAGTTTTGTCCTTAGTTGGTCTGGGATATGCATATAACCAATACTGCCAAACACCTTAACGTGGTTTAACTGTGGCTTGATGTTATTCCACAATTCAAAAGGTGTTGTATTGGGAGTTTGGGTAGATGAAGTTCTATTTAATAGATATACTGCACAATTTACTGCTTCTGCCCACAGAAACAATGGAACATCTCGTGCATATAACATGGAACGTGCACTCTCCACTATTGTTCTATTTTCCCTTTCCACTCGACCATTCTGCTCCGGTGTATATGGTGCAGTGCGCTCTTGAACTATTCCTTCTTTAGTTAGTTAGTTAGTTAATAAAAAAACGTTGCCCCACACTAGGAATTTCTTCCTGTATCGTGGGTGCGTTTACAAACATTTAAACTCACATACACAAACACCCAGAGCCGAAACAACTATCTGTAGGTCATACAAATATTTGTTCCGTGCGGGAATCGAACCCGCGACACGCAGCGCAGCAGTCAATTGCTCAACCACTGCGCCAACCGTGCGCGTGTGTCCATATAATCTTGGAAAGCTTTATTTACATACTCGGTTCCATTATCAGTATGCAGTATTCTTACACTGTGCATAAATTTATTCTTTATTATAGCATTATATTTCTTAAACATTTCCAAGACATCACTTTTGTGTTTGACAAAATATACATGCCGGTAACTTGTGACAGCATCTTTAAATAAAACAAAGTATTTCTTACCCTGAATAGATGAACAGCTCATTGGGCCGCATACATCACTGTATACTCAGTCACCTGGCTGTAGTTCTCCTCTCTTGGACTTATGAAATGGAAACTTACACTGCTTCCCATATGCACACGCCTCACAAACAAAATCACTTTGTTCATTGCCACTCAATTTTAAGCCTTCAACAACATTATTTGCACTCATATTTTTAATTTGTTTCAGATTAATGTGTCCCAGTCTCTCATGCCATATTTTAATATCACTTTGATTATTTTGCACTAAGTTACAAGTATCTGGAACCACTGTTTTTATGTTTAACTGATACAAATTATTTTCTGTGATTTTAGCACTCATCACCACTTCATTGTCTTTGTAAATTAAAGCACTTATATTTTTATTTATTTATTTATTTATTTTATTTTATTATTAATGTACACACAGAAAATACACATAGAAAACACATCATGACAGAGGAGTACAAGGGTACTGCTTATTTCTTTAGAAATTTCTACCAGCAGACCCGCGAAAAGGAGATATGAAGAAGAAATGTAGACAAATAGTGTGTGAGAGCAAGAAGAGTAGAAAAGTGAACGACTAACCTAAGATATAAAAACATACACATATAGTATAAGTGATATATACTTATATAAATACATAACTCTAAAATAGATAGATACTGAATATATATACATATGCTTATAAAGATCAGATTTGAGAGGAAAGATAATGCTCTTTTAATCGTTTTTTAAAAAGCGAGATAGTATCTAGATCTCTAATTTTTCTTGATAATAGAATAGGATTTTCGTATTATCACACCTTCTGAAAATAAGTTTCTTCTCAAACATGGCACATACAGCACATCATGCAGCTCACTTGTCTCCCACTGTCCATTGACATATCTCTTTATTAATATTTTGCCGATGCCAGACACTTCCACTGACTGTTTGTTTCCCAGTGTCAATGATTTCTGTTTACATTCCAGTAACTCCAAAAAGAAATCCTTTCTAAAAGTCATATGAGCCGAAGCACCACTATCAAGAATCCAAGAATTTTCTTCTGTTTCAAGAGCATTATTTTCTACATAAAATGCTAACATGTTATTATCTGCACCTTCTTGATGAGGTTTTCTAAACTTGGATTTTCTTGGGAATCGGCATTCTTTTGAAAAATGACCTCGCTTTCCACAATTGTAACATTCAAACCTGTGTTTGGTGTTATTGTTCTGATTTGTACCACTACTACTTGGCATCTGTTCATTTTTTTTTGGTTTAGTCTTCCATCCTTTATTAGAAACAAGAAGAGCCGTCTCCTGCTCTTCCTCTCCTACTAAACTTGCTTCTTCGTCCAACAAACGAGCAGTTAGATTGGCAATTGTCTGTTGCTTGGAGTCCAATGACATCCACGTTTGACGTAATGACCTGTACTGAGATGGTAATGTACCCAATATTTTTGTTATTATAGCCAGGTCACTCACTGTCTCACCGCTTTCTTTTACTTGCTTAGCCAAGGTTTCAACTTTCGAAATATGTTGAGCTACACTATCACCTGGTGCCATTCTGTACTGATAAAACTTTTCATGGATTAACATTTTGCATAGTTCACTCTTTTGTTCATATATCGATTCAAGTTTTGTCATGATTTCTTTGGCTGTTTCACAGTTTTCTATCAGCGTAATTTGTTTGAAGTCCATTGACGACGTAATAATGTACATGGCCATACCATCATTTTTCGACCAATCGGCACTATTTTGTTCTGTTCTTGGCAATCCAATATCAATTCCTTTTGCCTTTAACGCACATTTAATTTGGAACTTCCATTGGCGAAAATTATTTCCGTCAAATTTTTCTAATTGCATCGAACGTGAAGGATCCATTTTGAATGTATTCTAACAAGGATTTGTAAACTAATTCTTTGCTGTTTTCTTTCGTTTCCAGAGTATCCTGGGCCCATAACCTAATAGGTTCAGGGTTTCTTCATGGAAAACGATCTTCTTAATAATATATACTTTTATTAGAACACTTTCTAGGTACAACAAGAAGACATAGTTTTACAGTGACAATCAAAGATGAAACAAAACTAAAATAAACCCGCGTTCCAAAATTGAATATACGCTGAACTAAGAACGGACAGTGTTGCCCTCTGATAAAATAAAGTTAAATTTTTATTCTTTTTCTAACAATTCCTCTCCTATCCAATTTAAATCCTATTCTTGAGAGGGATGAGGGATCTAATGTCTAGTTGAGCCCTCGAACCTTTAAATCTTATGTAATTGAACTACATCATGTTCTTCAAATAAAGGTTTTTTAAACCTAGCCTTCCTTAACTCATTCGCTGCGGCGGACGCCTTTCGGCGTTTTTTGATTTAATATTCAGGTGCGAAATACGCCAATCGGCGTTTTTTTTTATTTGCCTATCTTGGCAAAAACAAGTCACAAAAAATTATACTTGCAATATATGCATTTTTTTTTAAATACAACGAGGTACTGCCGTTTCCGAAATTTCAACTTTTTGAAATATTACGAATTCCTTCCTAGGTGCGGAAGATGCCTAACGACGTTTTCCAGGGATTAACAACCTTTGAATCCTATTATAATATGATTGTCGCCCTTACTTTATGGCAAAGAGTATCTTTATGGTCTGTACTCTGCTAATATAATGTTGCCCGTATTTTGAGATTTAATGTTTAAAATGTTATTAATCAATATGTTTGAGCCATGTAGTCACAAGGAAACATTCGTTTCAGAAACACTGTTGCAGAACAAATTTTAACGTGTTTGGAAACAAATAGATAAATATTTATGAATTAATCTACTTTTAGGGAATACTGTGTAATTGTCAACAAAGGCCGTTATTTGCATGGGTTCTTTTCGGGCTAGGCTAAACAAATCAATTTCTTGGCTTGTACGTGGGACACTCAGAAAGTTTTGCGAAACTAAAAAAAATTGTTCTATACGTACATATATTTTTATTAAATCTTTTCAAAGTACTTTCCACCAGCCTCTATACAAAGATTCATGCGCCTAAACCAGTTTTCAAAACACTTTTTCCAGTCCGCCGCAGACACCTCGTTTACAGCCTGCTCGAACGCAGCCAGCGCATCTTCCGGCGACGAAAATTGTATCCCTTTGAGCTGATTTTTTATTTTTGGGAATAAAAAGAAGTCACACGGTGCTAGATCAGGGCTGTAAGGAGGGTGACCCAGGAGTTTGACCGGCGTGCTGTCCAGGAAGTCCCTCGTTTTGAGTGCGGTGTGCGCAGGTGCATTGTCGTGGTGGAGCAGTAGCCCGCGGAGCCCTGTGTTTGGTCGCTTGTTGCTTATAACAGAGAAAACTTCTGGCAAACATTTGGTAGTATACCATTCGGCATTAATGCTTCTTTGATCCCGTAAGGGAATTGATACCAAGTGGCCAGACAAATTAAAAAAGCTAGCGATCAAAATCTTACCCCCGCTTCTAGATCGCTTCACTTTGGTAGGCGTTGGCTCATTTTGAAACACCCAAACAGTCGACTGGCGCTTGGTTTCTGGGTCGTATTGATAAATCCAGGACTCATCACCTGTAACGATGTCGTAAACACGCCGAGACGAGCCTGCTTCAAATTTGTTAAGCATATCACGGCACCATTCCACCCGGGCCTGCTTCTGAGCATCGGTGAGGTTGTGCGGCACCCAGCGTGATACTATCCTCCTCACGCGAAGATGGCTGTGTAGAATCTCGTGAACGCTTCCCGATCCAATCTTCAATATGTGTTGAATCTCCTGATATGTAATTCGCCTATTGTCTTGGATTAAATTTTTCACTGCTAGCACGTTTTCTTCGGTAACAGCCGTCAAAGGGCGACCGCTTCTATCGTCATCCCCCAAAGTTGGTCGACCGCGCTTGAATTCGTTATACCAACGATACACGGTTGCCTTGGAAGGGCCTTCATCCATGAATGCCATTTGAAGTCTATCGTACGATTCATCCGGTTTCAGGCGACACTTGAAATCGTATAAAATCATAGCTCTAAAATGTTCCCGGCGCAGATCCATATTTCAGTGAGACACAATACTTTGAATTAACTCGCAAAAAATGTGGAGGGAAATTTTGAAATTGGAACTTACTTATTTTTACTTATAAATAATCATATTTTCGAAAAACATTATAACTGGCCAGTCTCCCATATATAAAAACTTTTTTTCGCAATACTTTCTGAGGGGCCTGGTATGTAGGCTCACAATGTAACTAATCACGTTAAGTATTGGCGAATAACTTAAACGACATTCCACTTCGCACGTAGTTTGATCAACACGAACAATCAGTAACTCTCACTGTATTTCTACTAACGTTTTTATCACGAATTCACAACTCAATCCAACCTGCCATATTCGGGAGAATTAGACAAGGGATCGAGTAACGATCCCTTGTCTAAATCTCCCCTCGTTCGCGCAAAAACTAGTGCTTAAAGTAAGGCCATTTTAATAGGTAACATTTGACGTCTGTCAGTTTTATCTTCATAGTGAGGTGACCTGCTTAAAAACATCAATTAAATCGAATGAATCGATACACACTTGAAAATATGTGAATTTTAAAAATTATCAGGCGAATCCCTGTCCCATTATTGTTTTTTCTTTCGTAAATTTAAGGATCAAAATAAGACAAATACATAATTTAACATTAAAATTGCATTTATTCAGTTGAACTATCAAATCAAATCAAATCATATTTATTCGTAAATGTAGGTTTCAATACAATAGGATGTTATATTAAGGTGTTCAGTTCGCTTCATTTTACTCGAGAGCATACAAATATTAATAAAGTTAGTGGTGTCGAAACAACAGACACACATTTAAAATGAAATCATTAAATTAATTATTTACTAACACACAATGCCTTACGTACTAACACACAATTACCAATGTCAAAATAATAATAATAATCTAAATGTAATATAGTAATAATCTAAATGTCAGTGGTGTCCTCCATAAACTCAGTTGTGGAGTAATAACATTTATGAATTAAAAATTGGTTCAATTTCTTTTTAAACATATTATTATTAAGATTCTTTATCTGTCGTGGAATTTTATTGAAAATTACTGGAGTCATTCGGTAAATACTTTTACGTAGGAGGGCTGTTTTACTGCGATCAACACAAAGAATGTTTGAATCCCTTTTTCTTAACCGTGGATCAGCTGGGGCTCTGATTTTGAAAAGCTGTGGGTTTGTCTTAACAAACACTGCCACCTCAAAGATGTATAATGACGGCAATGTTAGAAGCTTTAAGGATTTAAAATAAGGCTTACAACTGTCCCTTGAGTGCAGATTACATAAAGCACGTTCGCATTTTTTTTGTGCGATGAATACGTAATTCTTGTCTGTCGAGTTACCCCAGAAGATGACTCCGTATCTTAGAACTGATTCTACGTAGCTATGGTAGGCAATAAGCACAGCGTCACGGTTCACAAATTTGGACAGCTTATAAAGAGCAAAAGCAAAACTGTTAAGTTTTTTTACAAATCTCTTCAACATGCGGTTTCCACGTAAGTTGACTGTCATCACCAACCCTAAAAACTTTGTTGTATCCGTTTTTGTAACTGATTGCCCATTGTGACTAATATTAACGGGTAGTTGTTGTCGTTGTCGCTGACTAAAATGCATTATACACGTCTTCTCTAAATTAATTATTAAATTATTCAAGTGCAGCCAATCTATAGTTTGCTTTAGCGTGTCATTTATTTCTTGCTCATAATTGTACGACTCATCTTTTTTTATCATTATTGTACAGTCATCAGCAAATAATACTGTTGAGTGATTGATACTTTTTGAAAGATCATTTATGTACACCAGAAATAGTGGGGGACCTAAAACACTCCCCTGAGGCACACCGTACTTCACCGTTCTAGGTTTTGACCTATATTTGATTGCCCGCTTGGTTTTAATATTTGTATTTGTTATTTCTGTGTATTGTTGCCGGTTGCTTAAATATGATGTGATAAGCTCAAGACCATTGCCGCGTATTCCACATCTTTCTAGTTTGTCGATAAGTATATCATGATCAACATGATCGAAGGCTTTCGTCATGTCCATATACAGGGCACAGATGGGTAGTGTTTTATCTACACTTGACATAATTTTACTAAGAAAGTCATAAATAGCAGCATTAATTGACTTATTTTTTCTGAAACCTTTTTGTTCATCAACCAGTACATTCTTACTTTCGAGAAAATTGTAGATTCGGTGGTGTATTATTTTTCCTATGACTTTCGAGAATATCGGTATTAATGCCAATTCCCCTCCCCTTTCTTATACAATGGCTTAATAATAGATACTTTAAGTTTATCTGGGAAGACTCCTTTTTCAAAACATAAGTTTACAATATATGATAGTGGATGACAAATAATATGATGGACTTTTTTGATAATGTTTGTTGCTATGTTATCGTTTCCTGTACTTTTAGTGTTTTTGAGAGATTGAATTGTTCTCGATACCTCTTCTGGTGTAGTTGGAATTAAAAAAATCGAATTATTCACTCTGTCTATTTGTTGCGGTAGTTTACTGCAACCTGGAGTAATATGATCAGTATAAAAGTCATTAAATGCATTGCATATGTCTTTAGTTTTTATTATTTCTTTATTATTGATAATTTTCGTTAGTGGTTCATGAGGGAAATCAACTTTTTTGTCATTAATTATTTTCCATGTTGCTTTGCTTTTATTATTAGATGTCTTAATTTAATGATTATTTTGTACAAACTTTGTTAGTCTTATATTTTTTTTATATCGAGCTGTATATGAAGTGTATATTAATTTATTGTTCTCTGTTTTTGTTTTACGGTATTGCCACAGTAGTTTTCGTTTTATTTTGCTGCACGTTTTTATACCATTGGATAGCCATTTTTGCCTTTTATTAATAGTCTTAGTTACAATTTTTATAGGAAAACATAGATCGTAAAAAGTTTTAAATATGTCTATAAAGTTGTCGTATGCTAAATTTGGATCATTCAGTTCATAAGCCTCACTGAAGCTTAAGCTTGCAATACACTCAACAAACTTTTCTATATATTCCGAAGAGAAGTCTGTTATTTCAATTTTCCACGAATGAATTGCACACGACCTTTTTACATTGCATTTTAATATTTGGGCAGTGTGGTCCGATAGTGCAGTCTCAATTACTTCTCCGTTGTTACCACGAGCATTATGAAATATATTGTCTATACAGGTACCGCTAGATAAGCGAGTAGGTTGTTTAGTAAGTATTTTTAGGTTAAATCCATAAACTGTATTCATAAATGTCTTGGCTACTTGATCATTTTTTAGAATATTTATAATGTAATCCCCGCAAATTATTATTGTTTTATTAGGTTTCCCACGTGTAATAAGGGAGAGTAAATTTTCAAACGTTTCGAAAAAAACCGGCAAAGTGCGAGTCGGACTCGCGCATGAAGGGTTCCGTACCATTTTCGTAAAAAACGGCAAAAAAAAATTACGTTTGTTGTATGGAAGCCCCCCTTAAATATTTATTTTATTTTGTTTTTAGTATTTGTTGTTGTAGCGGCAACAGATATACATCACCTGTGAAAATTTCAACTGTCTAGCTATCACGGTTCATGAGATACAGCCTGGTGACAGGCAGACAGACAAACAGACGGACCGCGGAGTCTCAGTAATAGGGTCCCGTTTTTACCCTTTGGGTACGGAACCCTAAAAAGAGAAAGATGAACCTTTTTATGGGTATTTTTCGGCACCCTATACATACAAACTACAGTTACATTATGTTTCATGAGTTCTACGCCACAGCATTCAATAATGTTAGTTTTAGATAGCTTTTTTACTTCTTTTAAAACTTTGAATTTTATTCATGAATATTTCTTACTAAAATACACGCGCCACCTTTTCTTCTCTCTCTACAAAAACTGTCACCTAATTTGTAATCCGGTAGAGTGAGCATGTTTTCATCGCCTAATACCATATTATGCTCAGTAACACATAAAACATCAATTGTCTTATCCAACTTAGAAAATTCGGCTAACTGTACAGTCAGCATATCTGCTTTATTAGCCCTGCTATATTTTGGTGCATGATATTTATATAATTATAGACGAAAAAAGGTTTCATTTGAATTGCGGATAGAATTATCTAATGGCTCAGTGATGCTATTTGCCCTTTTTACCCCTTTTTTTACGGAAAAGTATTCTGTTATTTTTTTTTTGTCGTGACGTGTATTTGAGCCCATTGTCGTTGTTATTTTGTTTATTCGTTTTTATTTTAGATTTAATTTGGGTTTACATGGTATAAATTTATTATTATAATCAATTGTATCCACAACTAAATTTGTCAGAACTGTTATTAGTATTGTCATCTTCATCACTGCTGTCAGCACTCAGAGATATTATTAATTAATTTTCAATAATATTGTCTATTCTTACATCTCGTTAAAAATCTTATAAAATTATTTATTTTATTGTTAGTTAAAATAATAATAAATATAATTATGTTTTATTATAATAAAAACGTGGTTATTAATTTATGGTGATATTTGTTCACAAGTAATCATTGCATTTGATTCAACTTATCCAGCTTTCGATTTTTAGAGTAATATCCTTAGTGTTCAAAAAGAAAAAGGGTTAACTGACGCAACATTGTAACGACGTTCAGTTCTTTAGATCAGAAATTGTTTATGATCTTTGAATACGCTGAGCAAGCAATATTGCTTAAAAAATATTAAATTTAATGTTTTGAATGGTTTACTACTCGTATCGGTCCTTATTACAATAAATATGTAATCTTAATTGAAAAAAGTTAAGCCATTGTGCAGTTCTTATTTTATGCCCACCGTTATAAGGTTACGTTGTTGAATTTTGATGAATTGTCAAATTTTACCTATTAAAATCAAAGACCTTATACGTATTTCTTACTACTAGACTGTGCACCAAAAATTTTTGTTTAGCTAAAATGAAATCTATTTTCATACGCCTAGGTTAGCTATTCCCTTATAAGCGGTAGCTAACCAAAAGCGGTCCTGAGCGAGAGGGTGCCCGCTGGTAGTGTGTCCTTGTCTGACATCTTGCCAGCTCAAGTAATCATTGGGTTTGGTAGAGATGGTAGAAAATTTTATATTTTTCATTTTTATGTTATACCAAAATGAACGAATAAAAAAATTATTTAAATACGTTTCAAAGTCTATGAAACTTTGAAACGTATTTAAATATTTTTACAGTTCCTATAATTAATCAATTCATTGTATTTAAAAAAAAACATTAATACTGAGTAAGAGTAGTACTTTTAAATGTTTGGGCCTGGTAATACTAAATGTAAGACCACCGTTGGATAAATGTAAGACAGGTTGGAGTTTTTAGCGGGATTTTTTCGAGTGAAGTTCAGCGGCTGTTAATATTATTTGCAAATTGATTCCTAGTGGATATTGTGATATAAAATTGGTGTAGTTTTGTGTCTCAACTGTCTTCGCAACTAGACAATATGTGAAATCATTGACAGAAGCGATCTCAGGATAGTGGAGCGGAGAATTTTATTGTAGTATTGACTACCTCCGCAAAGCTTACTGGGAAGGCTAACTCGATACAATTTGCTGCCAAATACTCCAAAAACCATTAGAATCTGTTACACCCGTATTCTAATGCATACTAAAGAATGTTAAAATTGCACTGAAGACGAGGCGGTATGGTCCAAGACCTTAGCCTGCCCGAAAAGGGCGAACAAAAAAAAAAAAGACCACCAGGTTTGCGGCGTTTTTGGCGGGTTTTGTTCGAGTAAAATTCAGCGGCTGTTAATATTATTCGCAAATTGATTCCTAGTGGAATAAAATTGGTGTAGTTTTGTTTCTCAACTGTCTACTCAACTGGACAATATGTGAAATCATTGAGATCCTTTGGGGTATTTCAAAGCATCGTCTGAAGACTGCAGGATCATCTAACGCCTCTCCTTCATGAACTTGAGAGTAAGATCAGAGAGTTTTTTTCCTATCTATACAATGGGTCTTGAAGAATAAGACTTATGCAGACTTGGGATTTTTATCGAGTCCTCCCCGAATCGTAAACTGCTCAATTCCTCTTCGAGTTCGGTCATCTTATCGTCGGTCCGGAGTCCGGAGTGTGCGCGTGTTGTACGTTGCCAGGTCCTGTCGTCGGTATTTGTTGGGGTAGCCGGATCTCGTCCGGGATTCTTTGCACCCTTTGCCATACCGTAACCTAGACCGCTACCGTAGTCGAGGTTAGGCAGGCTGCCGGGCACTAGGGGCTGTGGGAGTGCTTTGCAGGCGGGTTGGCGATCCCAGTTTGGTTGTTACAAATGCACAGAGAACGCTGCTGATCATTCTCTGGTTTGTCCCTTAGTCGCCTCTTACGGCACCAATGGAAAAACATGGGATGTTTTGAATGAATTATGTACGCTCGACACCGACTCGGTAAGTGACGTAGATTCCAAAAATTTTTTTTTTTTTTTTTCCAATGAATTTGTTAGGTTTAGGTAGCGTAGTTAGGTAGCATAAATACATATATTGGGATACTTACACTATAGTTTTTACAATCAATTTGTCCCGTATTATGTTTGGTCATGGTCACTTCATTAGAAAGAGACACACTACCAACGGGAGCCCTCTCGCTCGGACCGGTTTTTGCGCCATAGTGCACAGTCTAGTAGTAAGAATTTGATTAAAATGGCCTGACTGTAGTGTTACATCAAGTTGACATCTGTCAAAGTCATTCGAAACCATAGCTCTTTTCAGAACGCAATCTTTAGAAATGCCGACACGGGTCTCCTGACTATTGTGAGGTTGCGAGCATTTATCAATCCTTATAAACCGTCATATCTCACTCACCAAAGAAAGTAACATTCCATTTGGATCCGCTCATCCATTCCTGACATGCATACTCTGATACTGTTTACTCTGATATCATACGGTGTAGACCAGGCGCACAAGATCCTTTAGATCAACCAACAACTCATCATATCATGTGTGGAACGTGCGCACAAGGCCCTGTTCAACCAACCAACTACTCATCATACCACGCAATGTAGACCGGGCGCACTAGGCCCTTTCTACCAATTAACAACTCATTATACCATGCAGTGTGGACCGGGCGCACTGGGCCCTTTCGACCAACCAACTATTCACAGCGTGGCATGGACCGGGCGTACTGGGCCCCTTCGACCACCCACCTACTCACAACGCGGCATGGATCGGGCGTTCTGGGCCCCTTCGTCCATCCACCTAGACAACACGTGCCGTGGACCGGGCATGCTGGGCGCCTTCGATCACCCACCTTATAACAGCGTGGCATGGACCAGGCGTGCTAGGCCCCTTCGACCATCCACCTGTACAACGCTTGGCGTGGACCGGGCGTGCTGGGCCCCTTCGACCACCCACCTACTCACAACGCGGCATGGATCGGGCGTACTGGGCCCCTTCGACCATCCACCTAGACAACACGTGCCGTGGACCGGGCATGCTGGGCGCCTTCGACCACCCACCTAATAACAGCGTGGCATGGACCAGGCGTGCTGGGCCCCTTTGACCATCCACCTGGCAAATGCATGGCGTGGACCGGGCGTGCTGGGACCATTTAATTATTATTTTTTAGCTTGGCGAAATGCTCATGCATACTGCGCTGCCACGGGGAGATAGCGCAGTCATGTGGGACTCTAACCCACTAAAACTCCACGGTGTCCTCCTGTGCCGCTTATGGCGGGAACACGGGTACGCGTTAGCACTCACCGCGAACCCGCCGCGGCTGTCCGTCACCGGACCCTCCTCTGGGGAGTACCCCCCATCACCGGCGCACCAGAACACACTGTGCGCCGTGACCACCCCAGGGACCAAACCAGCACATGGGTGCCAAACGACTCCGTGTAAGGCACCCTTGGTCCCCTTGTGACGGGTCAGAGTCAATGGCTCCGCCACCTACCATTTTTCGGCCGCAGGGGATAGGGAGAGCGGCCTACGCTATACCGGCACTCCTTCTCCCCTGCGGCCCCACCGCGTCCGCCATCAGACGGTGGCGACCCCGTCTAGGCCGCAGAAGGTAGGGGGAGCGGCGCACCGCAATACCGGCACTCCTCTCCCGCCGTGGCCTACAACCCTCAACCGCGATATCGTATGGGTATGGGAGACCCCACACGACATCGCGGCCCGCCTCAGTTGCGATGTCGCCTAGGCAGCACCGCAACCTACATGTTGGCCGCTACGTCGTCGGCTTATCGGCAAAAGCCCTGACGAGCGGCCCCTCCTCGGGTTCCTCTTCGCTTCACCGTGGGTGACCAAGCCACGGTTACTGAGCCCCCCCGCATCGACAATGCGGGAACCCACCGCGGGGGTGTGCTGGGACCCTTCGACAACCAACCTACTAACAGCGTGGCATGGACCGGGCGTGCTTGGCCCTTTCAACCATCCACCCGTACAACGCGTGGCGTGAACTGGGCGTGCTGGGACCCTTCGACCACCCACCAACCTACCTAACGTACCTGGCTCGCAACAAACGTCAGGTCGGTCTCGAAGCAACAAGGGTGCCAGATACCTTCCAGATACTAAACACATCATACTATATCACATACACCAAACAACAGGTCACCAAAGCAACGGAGGCACCAGGCTCCCACCTCTCATCAGACAGCAGGTCATTCTCGAAGCACCAAGGGTGCCAGATACCTTCCAGTTGCTTATCACACCACATTATGTCACACACACCAAACAACAGGTCACTAAAACACCGGAGGCACCAGGCTCCCACCCAGATGCCACCACATAAGCAGCCGTACACCATTTGCCTGGACAGCAACTGAACTGCAGCTCTACGAATGGACTGCTTTCAGTGGTGAAGCACCATTCTACAACTCATAATGTCAATCCATCAACTTCCACTATAACAAGTACTCTCACTGGCACTATCACATTCATTCATTCATTTATTTATTCACAAACAATTAACATTGTGTCGAATATTGGTTACATAATTACAAGAAATGGTGAAACGTAACTGCATTAAAATCCATACTAATATTATAAATGTGAAAGTAACTCTGTCTGTCTGTCTGTCTGTCTGTCTGTTACCTTTTCACGCTTAAACCGCTGCACCGATTAAGATGAAAGTTGGTATGAAGATAGTTTGAGACCTGGGAAAGGACATAGGCTATATAGGTAAGGTAAGGTAGGGTAGGGTAGGGTAGGGTATGGTAGTGTAGGGTAGAGTATTGTAGGGTAGTATAGGGTCGGGTAGGTTAGGGTAGGGTAGGGTAGGGTAGTGTAGGGTAGGGTAGGGTAGGGTAGTGTAGGGTAGGGTAGTGTAGGGTAGTGTAGGGTAGTATAGGGTCGGGTAGGGTAGGGTAGCGTAGGATAGTGTAGGGTAGGGTAGGGTAGGGTAAGTTAGGGTAGGGTAGGGTAGGGTAGATAAATGTTTGGTCTTTTTATGGCAAAACAAAGTTTGCCGGGTCAGCTAGTTTTTACATAAAGATTAATTAAATTATTGTAGCAAAATGTATATTGATTTAAAAATATTTACAAACAGATGCAATGTCATATTAATCTTACAAATATAAGTTGCAAACCATTATAGTGAATGATCATTCAAATATTTCAGAAAAAAAACCAAATTAAAAATGACAAATTAATCAAATATGTCACAAACAATTAGCATATCAGTGCAATAAAATATATTTCACATGCAAATATAATATCAAATTAATTAATTCTGACAAAAAAACAATTACTAGAATATTGATTTATTCCAATATATCTCACAAGTCAAAGCAATCAATATGTCTCGAACAATTAAAATGTCAAAATAATCAATTAGTATGTCAAATTAATCAATAAGTCATAAGCATTATTAGAATGTCAAAATAATCCATTAGATGTCCCGAGCACTATAATGTCAAATTAAATTTAAAAAAATAAATAATAATATGTCACAAACAAATTAGAATGTCAAATTAATCCAATATTTATGTCACATACAATTATAATGTCAATTATTAAAAAACTTAATTCAAAAAATCAAAAAACCCGACTGTTTCAAAAGCGAACTAAAAAGTCGTAAACAAGGAAAAAATCATGCTGTGCAGTCGGAGGATACATACGCGCGAGCTGGCTGACCAAAACCAGATGTATCCTCCTCCTGCACAGCATGATAGAATTATCTAATGGCTCAGTGATGCTATTTGCCCTTTTTACCCCTTTTTTTACGGAAAAGTATTCTGTTATTTTTTTTTTGTCGTGACGTGTATTTGAGCCCATTGTCGTTGTTATTTTGTTTATTCGTTTTTATTTTAGATTTAATTTCGGTATTACATGGTATAAATTTATTATTATAATCAATTGTATCCACAACTAAATTTGTCAGAACTGTTATTAGTATTGTCATCTTCATCACTGCTGTCAGCACTCAGAGATATTATTAATTAATTTTCAATAATATTGTCTATTCTTACATCTCGTTAAAAATCTTATAAAATTATTTATTTTATTGTTAGTTAAAATAATAATAAATATAATTATGTTTTATTATAATAAAAACGTGGTTATTAATTTATGGTGATATTTCTTCACAAGTAATCATTGCATTTGATTCAACTTATCCAGCTTTCGATTTTTAGAGTAATATCCTTAAGTGTTCAAAAAGAAAAAGGGTTACCTAACTGACGCAACATTGTAACGACGTTCAGTTCTTTAGATCAGAAATTGTTTATGATCTTTGAATACGCTGAGCAAGCAATATTGCTTAAAAAATATTAAATTTAATGTTTTGAATGGTTTAGTAAATCGTAAAACTACTCGTATCGGTCCTTATTACAATAAATATGTATTCTTAATTGAAAAAAGTTAAGCCATTGTGCAGTTCTTATTTTATGCCCACCGTTATAAGGTTACGTTGTTGAATTTTGATGAATTGTCAAATTTTACCTATTAAAATCAAAGACCTTATACGTATTTCTTACTACTAGACTGTGCACCAAAAATTTTTGTTTAGCTAAAATGAAATCTAGAGATGGTAGAAAATTTTATATTTTTCATTTTTATGTTATACCAAAATGAACGAATAAAAAAATTATTTAAATACGTTTCAAAGTCTATGAAACTTTGAAACGTATTTAAATATTTTTACAGTTCCTATAATTAATCAATTCATTGTATTTAAAAAAAAACATTAATACTGAGTAAGAGTAGTACTTTTAAATGTTTGGGCCTGGTAATACTAAATGTAAGACCACCGTTGGATAAATGTAAGACAGGTTGGAGTTTTTAGCGGGATTTTTTCGAGTGAAGTTCAGCGGCTGTTAATATTATTTGCAAATTGATTCCTAGTGGATATTGTGATATAAAATTGGTGTAGTTTTGTGTCTCAACTGTCTTCGCAACTAGACAATATGTGAAATCATTGACAGAAGCGATCTCAGGATAGTGGAGCGGAGAATTTTATTGTAGTATTGACTACCTCCGCAAAGCTTACTGGGAAGGCTAACTCGATACAATTTGCTGCCAAATACTCCAAAAACCATTAGAATCTGTTACACCCGTATTCTAATGCATACTAAAGAATGTTAAAATTGCACTGAAGACGAGGCGGTATGATTCCTGAAACCAAATATATAGCTTTTGCTTTATAAACGTCCAATCTTTCGAATCACCACATAACAGTCCACTCTTCCAACTGCTCTTCGCATGTTGCTGCGTGCTCCTGCATCACACTACACAGAACCGAGACAATCCGGTACCTTGGTGCAATTGACGAAGCACTAAACTTTCAACCCCATATCAATCTCCTGGCCTCAAGAACTCGCAAAATGATATTTATTTTTAGAAACCTTCGTCATGTTGCTGACCCAAACATTATTAAAATGGTTTATCTTACACTGTATCAGTCTTTCTTCATAAAAATAAAATAATAATAATTAATCGTTTGGCTTGAGCGTGCTCAGAGAGCAGTCTTGAAAGTTAGTAACTTTTTGCCATTCTTACATCCAACCAAAGACCTCTATACACTTACTGGCGTCCTAACGATGAGACAGTTATTTATATTAAATTGCATCCTCCGTAAACACTCTCAGCTCCATTATAAGCTTTTGAGAACAAACGTCGTAAGCACACTGTGTCTGTCACTAAAATATACACAAGTTTCGCGTGCCGCTACTTCACGTTTTTGAGCAACCATGTGTATAATAAAATCAATAAAACCTTGTCAATGTACAACCTTCCCGAACACTCATGTAAGGTAAAACTATTCAACTGGCTGCAAAAACTTGACTATGACAGTACACAGGAATTACTACTCATCATGTCTTAGGCCTATATTCTATTGTCCGCAACATTCACTATCTTCTACTTACACACACAACTCTCAAATCAAGTTTCCAAAATACAGATCACCTACGCCCTTCAAGCACGAAATCTATCATCACTCACACGGGTAAGTAATATATGATATAATTACAAAATCTCTATTATTTACAAGATATAACAACTGAATCCATAATTTTATTTGATATAATGATCAGTTGATATAATAAACGATTGATATAATTTTAAGGTAACAAATTTTTTATTTTATTTTTTATTTTATTTTATTTATTAGGGAAAACAAACAATTACACACTATATATGGTTAACAAATAATTATACAAGACTACATTAGTGTGCAACTAACAACGTTATCCACATCTTATATAATTAAAATTGGAAGATACATGCACAAGCGCAATACTAATAAGCCGTAGTTTCGTTAAATACTATATTATACAATAAAAAAAAAACACATAATCTACAGATACAGAAATACGGATGTTAATTAAGTTAAATTAATTCTCACAGTTGTTGATGGCTTTAAGGATTTCATTTCTAAATTTACTAGCTGAGCAAGGAAATAAATCTAGATTTGAGAATAGGGTGTTATAATTCTCTGCTAAACGACGCAAAGGTGCGCGGGCCCCCGCGTTTGTGCGACACGAGGAGACCGCAAACAGCGGGCAACCGCGCACCGCGCGTCTTGTGATAGTCCTAGGTACTACATAACACAATCTGTTTGTTAAATCTGAGCAATTATATTTGTTATTACACAGGTCATGAGAAACATGCTTTCCAAAAAGGTGCGTCTAATATTAAGGGTTGTAAGTTTATAATGTTTCAATAAATTATGGTAAGAGGTAGTTTTACGGAAACACCGGTAATGAGTGGCTTTAAGGAATTTATACTGTACGGTTTCAAGCTTTTCTTTGTATTTTGCATAGAAGGGATTCCAAATCATTACAGCATAATCTAACTGTGATCTCACTAATGACTTGTATAAATGAATGTATGTATGACTACGTTTAAAATCAGTCATATATCTCATCACAAACCCATACAATCTTATCAATATGTTGATCAAGATGAAGTTTGTTATCCAGTAACACTCCAAGGTCCCTAACTAAATTTATTTTGTGCAATACAGAGTTATTTAAGTAATATGTGTGAGTTATAATGTTTTTATTCTTGGTAAATGTTATAGATGAACACTTTTCAAGACTCAGTTGAATCTTATTTTCTATACAGTAAGTCGAGAATCTATCTAGATCCTGTTGAAATAAGAGAAAATCATTATTGTTATGTATTTTTCTAAAAAATTTAAGGTCATCGGCATAAAGTAGAAATTTGGAATGTCTGAAACACTTATATATATCATTTATGAATAATATAAACATGAGAGAACCTAAAATTGAGCCTTGAGGCACACCAGATGTAACATATATGGATGAAGATTCAAAACCCTTGATAACTACTTTTTGAGTTCTATTTGTGACATATGATGTAAACCAACGCAGTAAATCACCTCGAATACAGTTGAAAGCAATTTTTGTTAAAAGCAATTCATGATCCACCTTGTCAAAAGCTTTTCGAAAGTCTGTGTATACAGCATCAACTTGTAACCGTTGATCCATGTTATTAAACAAGAAATCAGTGAAAACCATTCAATTTGTGGCTGTGGATCTTTTTTTAACAAAGCCATGCTGTTGTTTAATTATAATGTTATGTAATATAGGATATATTTCATCATGAACAAGTCTTTCGAAAAGCTTCGACAAGGTGGACAAAATAGAGATAGGTCGATAATTTACAATCTCGTGCTTGGATCCTGATTTGTGTACGGGAGTTATATTAGCTCGTTTCCAAATCTCTGGAAATGTACCTTCAGAAATACATTTGTTGTATATAATATATAGGGGTGTGCATAAGACATCAGCTGTTTTTTTAAGATAAAGTGGTGGCAAACTATCCGGCCGGTCCTTTTGTAGTATCCAGTGATTTTAGAGTTTTTAAAATTTTATCAATACTGAAATGGATACTATTAATAACACCACAATTTTCGTCATACAATTCCGGAGGTAACCAAGTATTTTTGTCAAACGTGGAATGTTCGTAGACTGAATGAAAGAATTTAGAGAACATATTACAAATTTCAGTAGGATCGCTCGAGTTATGACCTTCATAAGTTACCGTGGAGGGTATGCCAGCTTTAGTTTTACGATTTGAAATATAACTCCATAAGTATTTAACGTTTTTATTAATATTTTCTTCAACCGAGTCAATATATTTATTGTAACTTTTTCTACATTCAGTTTCAAATCTTTGTCTTAAAAAGGAAAATTGTTCATAATCTGATATGTTACCGTATACTTTCCATTTTATCCAGGCTCTATTTTTGTTCTTAAAAATCCGTATCAATGACTTGGAGAACCAACAAGGGAATTTAGACGAGCGCTTGGAGGCAATAGGAGTATGATCTTTTATTGTTCGGAAGATAACGTCATAGAAAACATTTACAGATTCCTCAGCTGCCATTCCACTCAGAGCACTAAACCAATCAACGTTACACAAGTCCTGATTAATGAGGTCGTAATCAGCTTTATAAAAGTTATATTTAGTTACTTTTGCCCGTGCAAACGTTGATTTACATTTATAAGGAATCGTGGAGCAAAACGGTGGATGGTAATTGTCCTGAGGTATAGGTGTACCAGAATCTCATGGCATTTTTTATTTTTTTTAAATTGTGATTTTCATATGGCAATGTCAATTGTCACCTGTCGGATCAAAGTACTTGATGTGTCAACCACTGCTGAAATTTTTTGATATTATCTTTAAAGTTTGTTATTTTTGTGAAAATGTCGAAAAACCCACTTCGATCTCATGCGAGACATATTGTTTTCAATGTGTATCATAAAATAAGGGAAGAAGAAGGCGTAAATCAAACTCAATCTTTGATTTTAAAGTGCGTCGTAGAGTGGACCGGTAAGTTGGACTGACTTGTTTTGATACTTTTAGTTTAATTTATATTTTTCTTACTTAATTTTAATTTCTTTCCATTACTATTATATGGTAAATCGTAGGTCAGGGCACATCGAATGATGGCCGGAAGGAAATGGCAACAGTAATGTAACTGTTACTAATTCTTCGACAAGATATTGATTTTAACGGAGATTGAGAATCTTTGACGTAAGAAAAATATTAAGTAATAATCTGCGCCCTGCAGTGGGACGTGTAGATAGACGGGAGTTTTTGGCAGGATTTTGTCGAGTGAAGTTCAGTGGCTGTTAATATTATTTGCAAATTGATTCCTAGTGGATATTGTGATATATTATTGGTGTAGTTTTGTATCTCAACTGTCTCCGCAACTGGACAATTTGTAAAATCATTGACAAAAGCGATCTCGGGATAGTGGAGCGGTGTATTTTATTGTAGTATTGACTGCCTCTGCAAAGCTTACTGGGAAGACTGACTCGATACAATTATTTTGCTGCCAAATACTCCAAAAAACATTAGAATCTGTTACATCCGCATTCTAATGCATACTAAAGAATAAATATAAGATCCAAAACTCTTTCCAAAGACGTGGCTAAAAGGTCCTAGCAACCAGGCCATAAAACTTTCATAAAAAAAAATATATAGACTGATGATGATGAATGACTTTAAGTAACATGATACATTTTATTATTTTTTACAGACTTTATACATAAAGAGTTTGGTTTTGAATATGTTAAATGCCAATGAAAAAGAACCATTTTGATGGAGAGAGATGACATAAAAACTACAAAGATACAAGTTTTTGAAATGCCAGTGGAGTTCATGGAATCGTATTCTAGTTTTCTAGTTCTGAATGAGGTTTTAAGTTATTAGTATGATTTAAATGTGTTGAGACCCGCTCCTCTCAACACCGTCACGCGCCAGCAGCAGTGAACGAGGGACGCGGGGCAGCGGGGTGCCCGCCGGCCGACGGCCGAGCGAGCGACACACCGCCACGACAGTCAGCTGCTGCACACCTCCACGCACGGCTGCGCTCACGCATAATATCATTTCCCTTTGTTTACTTTTTAACCGACCGTTGTTTTATAATTTCTTCTTCTCTATTTCAATATACTTCATCTTGTTATACAGTCCACTCTCTTTCATTTCCTCTACCACGACCTATCGTCGCGATCATTGGTCCTTCTACCGTTAACTTTCGAGCCAAACGAAGAAGACAACGGAATTTTCGAATTCAAAAATTCAACGGTTCGTCGGTTCAAGAACAAAGGACTTCGTCTACGGGTTCAAGAGATCTTCATTCTTCGCGTCTCATCGTCTGCATTGGGCATCGTGAACGTCGATACGGCAACAGCCGTCTCATCGACTTCAAACCAACGGACGGCGCATGAATAGATCGTCGAGACTACGGGACAAGAAGACTTCAACATTCGGCCACAGTCATCAGCTCATTATCAGAGGTTGACAGCATAAAACCGTGAGAACGTTCCAATTCCTTTTTACCATCATTTTGCTAAATTATTTTCCTAATTTGAACTTATTTAATAGTTACAATTCCGTTAAAATTCAGTCTATCCATAATCTTCAGCCTATCAACCTGTTTAAACAGTTTCCATTTCTTATTCAGTACCTACACAGGTTTAAAATTTAAATAAACCGTAAAAAAAAAAAAAAAAAAAGTGATTTTAATAATTTATTCATAGTAGGTAGGTACTAGTCACAATTCCGTTATTTGTAACGGTTTTTAATCTAAATCTTACTTATTTTAATTATTAATGGATATATTTGTTTTATTCCAGTGCATTAATTTGAATTTATTTTGTTTTGTGTAAAGAAAACATTGCATCATTCGCTTAGTATTACTCAGCAGATTCAGTCGGAAACGCCTAGTGCTTTTGTGATAGCAATCTCATTGCTTACTGCTTATAGCTCTGTGCCCACTTCGCAACTTACTGCTAATCTTATAATACCAGTAAATTTTATCTAACATTAAAAAATATCACTGAATAATATCACATACCCTCTCTCTCATCTTTTTATTTTTTCTTTCTTTTATTTTCTGCAACTGCTATTTATTTTTTAATTGTCATGGCTGACATGAAAAGCTTAGTTAAGAAGCGAGCTTCAATTAAAGCCAAGCTAACGCAGTTTAATAATTATTTAAACATTTCTAAGACTTGCGAAAAGTTGAGTGAGGTGCAAGTTATCGAAATCGAATATCGAATTAATATATTTGAAAGCTTGTACGAAAAATATGATGCGTTGCAGGACGAATTGGAGGCAATGGTGGATGACCCCAGCGAGCAATATGCGGAACGCGAGGAATTTGAAAAGCTGTACTACAGCTTGGTGGCTTCTGCACGCCAGCTGATCACCGGCGCAAGAGGGCTTCTTAAGGGGGACTCCGCAAGCGAGGTGGATTCTTGTAGTACTGGTACACACAAACACAATTCAATTCGTTTACCCAAAATTGATTTACCCAAGTTTTCAGGTAGCTATCATGATTGGTTGGAATTTAGAGACACTTTCATTTCAATAGTACATAACAACACATCCTTGGATAAAATAAATAAATTACACTATCTACGGGCTTCTTTAAAGGGTAGTGCTTCTCTTGTTGTTGATAACCTTGACTTCAGGTCAGAAAACTACGATGCTGCCTGGAAGTTACTCTGTGAGAGGTATGATAACAAAAGATTGCTTGTCAACTATCATGTGCAAGCACTCTTTAACGTTCAGCCAATAGAAAGAGAGTCAAGTAAGTCACTACGGTACATAATTGACTCAACTAATAAAAATCTTAGGGCTTTAGCAACCCTTGGTCAACCTGTTCAAAACGCTTTTGTTGATGTTCTTATCATTTACATAATGACCAGTAAGCTCGATCACGTTACAAATCGTCAGTGGGAAGAACACAGAAACACCTTTTCTGAACCTCCAGCTTTATCTGCGTTCGTCAACTTCATCAGTAGCAGGGCTGACTTACTAGAGACACTTGAGGAGTCTAAGCTTAAAGTATCAGCCAAGATTGAACCCAACACACCTGCGACCAATTCTAAGAGTAGTGTTGTGGTACCTGACAAGTTTTCAAAACCTTTGTCATGTCCCATGTGTCGTCAGGATCATTTTATTTATACATGCGAGCAGTTTAAAGGTCTCTCGATACAGGCTCGTATTAAAAAAGCTCAGGGTTCAAATCTGTGCATGAATTGTCTTCGTCCAGGTCATGATGTTTCCAGATGCAAATTTGGTCATTGTAAATATTGTCGTCAAAAACATAACACCCTTCTACACATCGATAGTGACAATGCTCTTCCTAGTGCACACAACACCGCATTATCAGCTAGTCAATCTTTTACATCTCGAGTAATTTTACTTTCCACAGCGCTCGTGAGGATGACCGACGCTGACGGTAACCGCCATACAGCACGAGTATTGCTGGACAGTGGAAGTACAACGAATTTCATCTCGGAGGAATTTGTTCGTAAGCTACACGTTCCTACCTACATTACCAATTCCAAGGTAACAGGTATTAATTCTCAAACATCTAGTTGTACTCAGGGATGCTCAGTGTCATTAAAATCAATTGATGACAGTGAGTACGAACTGAACATCGATTGCCTCGTATTGCCGAAGGTATCAGCATCAGTTCCTCATACTTATGTTGATACTAGCAACATACGTATACCTACGAACGTCCGACTTGCCGACCCCACTTATCACGTTCCGTCTTCCATCGACGTCCTTGTCGGTGCAGAAGTCTTTTGGGGTATCATAGGCACCGGCCGTATCGCATTGGGTACTCATAAGCCCACTTTACTTGAGTCAAAATTAGGTTGGCTCATTTCGGGTGCATATTATCCGTCAGATTCCTCTTCACATGTTTGTATGCACACTTATAACTTACAAGTAGATTTAGATCGGTTTTGGGAGTTAGATTCAGTGACATCCATACATAAACATTCTGGTGAAGAGAGATCCTGTGAACAACATTTTAAAGATACCACATATCGTAATTCTGATGGTCGATTTGTGGTAAGTGTCCCCTTTAGAGAGTCACTGGACGTATTGGGTGATTCATACATGATGGCTAAGCAGCGATTTCTATCACTTGAACGTCGTTTGGGTAGAGATCCTCGCCTTAAAAGCCTATAAGTTGACTTCATTAGTGAGTATATAAAGCTGGGACATATGTCTGAGTCAAGTAATCGCCCATTAGACTCAACATGTACTAACTATTTACCACATCATGGTGTCCTGAAGGAGTCAAGAACTACCACCAAATTAAGAGTTGTTTTTGACGCTTCCGCCAAAACCTCATCAGGTAGGTCTTTTAACGAAATACAGATGGTTGGTCCCCCTATCCAAGATGATTTGTTGTCAATACTGCTTCGTTTCCGTCAGCATAAAATAGTCATAAGCGCGGACATTGAAAAAATGTATCGACAAACTCTTATTCACGACAGTAATCGTCCATTACAAAAAATACTTTGGAGGGAAGAACCAACTCATCCGTTAAAGGAATACACGCTTGACACCGTAACGTATGGCACGGCATCAGCACCCTTTTTAGCTACCAGATGTTTGCTGTAATTGGCTGAAGAGTGCTCAGATTCTTCAACTAAGTTTTCGATAGCACATGATTTTTACGTGGACGATTACTTGTCGGGTGGACCATCTGTTTCAGAAATTTTAGAAAAAAGCCGCCGTGTTGACGACATCCTTCGGTCAGCAAAATACAACCTTCGAAAATGGCGGTCCAATTCTAGTCAGGTACTACAGGCGCTAAGCGGTGAACATGACGTTTCTGATGTTGTGGACCTGAGCGACAACGAGCAGTCGAAGACTCTGGGGCTTCTATGGAAGAGCTTAAGTGACACGTTTTCCTATTCTATTAACTTAAACTCCACTGACAAAACTACTAAACGTCATATCTTGTCAACCATAGCACAAATCTTTGATCCCATTGGCCTAGTCGTTCCATGCATAGTGGAAGCCAAAATTATTATGCAGCTTCTGTGGCTGGCCAAATGTTCGTGGGATGAGCTTGTTCCTACGCATATTCAGTATGCTTGGAATAATTTTCAAAATAACCTGCACCTTCTAAACGAGTTCAAGATACCTCGGTGGGTGTTGTGTGAATCAGCGTCCTGTCTACAGCTGCATATATTCACTGACGCATCCGAAAAGGCTTATGGGGCGTGTGTTTATGTTCGCAGTGTTTCGAGAGACGGCGAGATCACTGTACACCTCCTTACCGCTAAAAGCAAGATAGCTCCAATCAAATCCACAACTATACCGCGACTTGAGCTGTGTGGTGCCTTGTTGGGTTCACGATTATACTCAAAGGTTCGTCAGTCACTTACTTTACAATTTGATGAAGTCCATTGTTGGTGTGATTCCACCATCGTCTTGGGATGGTTATCTACTTCACCAAATCAATTAAAGACATTCGTTCGTCATCGAGTGTCTGAAATTCAGGAAACTGTAGCAGGAGAGGCATGGCACTATGTTCCGTCAGCTGAAAACCCCGCAGACCTCGCTTCGCGTGGGCTTAGTACTGACAGGCTTTTGTCGTCTTCATTGTGGTGGTCAGGACCACAATTTCTTAGCAAAGATACATCTTCATGGCCTCAGTTCCCTGAATCACATCATAATAATTCTGAATTACCGGAAACAGTTGCTTCTTTTCAGGTTTCTAATCACATTATAGAAAATCCAATTAATGCGTTAATTTCAAAATTCTCAAGCTTCAGCACATTACAGCGTGTGACGGCATACGTCATGCGATTCATTAATAAATGCAATAAAAAATCACTTGAAACTGGTTCACTAACTTCTACTGAACTTAACAATTCTTTAAACTTATTATTAAGATTTAGTCAAATGGAATCTTTCCCGGAAGAGTACCACTTACTTAAATCAGGTAAACAGTTACCAGCAAAGAATAAGCTATTATCTTTGTCACCTTTCTTTGATACTCTTTCTAATCTAATTCGTGTTGGAGGAAGATTAAATAACTCATTCTATGACTATAACGTTAAGCATCCAATTCTAATATCTAGTTCTCATACAATTTGCATTCTCTTGTTCAACATGTTTCATTTACGCCTCTTGCATGCTGGGCCACAACTTTTATTGGCCACTGTTCGTCATCACTATTATCCTATTGGGGGTAGGAACTTAGCAAAAAAGACCACACATCAATGCGTGAAATGTTGTAGGATCAAGGCCAACACTATTCAGCCTATCATGGGTAATCTTCCAGAGCAGCGTCTACATTTAGAGTTTCCATTTTTAGACACAGGAGTAGACTACGCCGGCCCCATCATGATAGCTGACCGGAAAGGCAGAGGGTGTAGACTCATCAAATGCTTTATTTGTGTGTTTGTGTGCCTAGCTACGAGAGCCATCCACCTCGAACTTGTGTCGGACCTTACAAAGGAAGCTTTCTTAGCCGCACTAAACCGCTTTATTGCTCGAAGGGGAAAACCCCGTAACATCTTTTCCGACAACGGTACAACCTTTGTCGGTGCTTTCAATGAGTTGGCCCGGCTACTTTCGCAAGACTTAAACCTCAATAAAATCGACCCTGGTATAAACTTTTCATTTATACCTGCATATACTCCACACTTCGGAGGCCTATGGCAGTCCGCAGTTAAATCCACCAAGCATCATCTACGACGCACTTTGGGCTTAACAAACCTGACCTTTGAGGAGATGGCGACTTGTTTAATTCAAGTTGAGGCTATTTTAAACTCAAGGCCCTTAACTCCACTGTCCAGCGATCCTTCCGACCTCGCTCCATTAACCCCGGCACACTTCCTTATTGGTCGTTCTCTAATCATGCTGCCTCATCCACAGATCCAGGACGTCAATGTCAACAGCTTGAAACGATTTCGCCGTATCGAATATCTGAAGCAGCACTTCTGGGCTCGTTTCTCACACGAGTATGTTATGTGGCTCCAAGAGAAAACGAAATGGTGCCGGTCGTCTGGCGAGCTCAAGGAAGGAACTTTAGTTGTCATAAAGGACAACCACCTCTTATGTGGCTTTTAGGACGCATCAAACATGTCCTCCCAGGCAGAGATGGCGTCGCGAGGGTCGCTGACATCCACACAAGAAAGGGTGTCATCCGGCGCGCCTTCAACACCATCTGCCCGCTGCCGGTTTCTACTGTTGAAGACTCTTCAACGGGGGGAGCATGTTGAGACCCGCTCCTCTCAACACCGTCACGCGCCAGCAGCAGTGAACGAGGGACGCGGGGCAGCGGGGTGCCCGCCGGCCGACGGCCGAGCGAGCGACACACCGCCACGACAGTCAGCTGCTGCACACCTCCACGCACGGCTGCGCTCACGCATAATATCATTTCCCTTTGTTTACTTTTTAACCGACCGTTGTTTTATAATTTCTTCTTCTCTATTTCAATATACTTCATCTTGTTATACAGTCCACTCTCTTTCATTTCCTCTACCACGACCTATCGTCGCGATCAAAATGCTAAATAATAAATTAGTACATAAATTAATATTCAATTGATTTATTTTTCCTATGTTAAGAACACGATGTATAACAACATTATTCATACACATACCTATAATACTCACAGTGGATCTTTGTGTCTCTGAATTGGTTGCAAGACCCCGCGCAGTAGCTATTTTTGTGTCAATGTTGAAGGTGAAGATAGCATTGTATAACTGTCTCTTTCACTCGCTTATGTATGTCACATAAGCTTACAGAGTTTCTTGTGCATTCTTCTCCATAACAAGCTACTTTCCGAATGCACGGTAGAATCAACTTTTATTCCATGTAAATTTAAATTGTGACATTCAAAAGTGCCGCTTGGTGGCCCAGTTGAAATAAATATCTTTTGTCTTTTTTGTCATCGTCCTATCTCACTTACTCTATGCAGTATACTCGATGACAAACTGTTTCTTACGCAATGGTTGGCAGGACCAAGTTCAAAGACACAAAGATCCGTTGTGACTACTATAATATAGGTACCTCATGTTCATTAATACTAAAGACATAAATAAAAATTAAACAGTATCAAGATCGTTTGATCCACTTTCCCCAGTATTGCATACAACAAATTTTTATTTCCCTTTTTGCCATGAGATTCTGGTAGACCTATAGTAATATAGAAGAGGGTACGTAAACACGGCAATGATTATTACTATTTATTAAATCAAAAATACGATCTTTATAATTTTTTAAGTAGTTAAATTGTGAAGCATTAAGTAGTGACATAAAATTAACTAAATAGTTACAAACCGAAGAGCTACCATTACAATAAAGTGCCCCAGACATATCGCTAGTGCAAGCATGCCAAGTGACATCCGGTAAATTATAATCGCCAAATATATAAAAGTTATATGTGTTTAACCTATCCAATGTACTTTGAAGGTTCTCAAAGTGAACACGATAGATCTCATCAGAAGTTTTTGGCGGAATGTACGTTGCACCAATGTGATATTTATCCCGATCATCACCGGGCAGCTCTATAAGTACATGTTCTATATGGGGATTTGTAGCAAATTCAATCGGTACGCATACGGCGTTAAGCTTTTTAAGGTCAGCCACGAGTACTCCGCCTCCTTCTTTTTTATTTGTGGCTAAGCAATTACGGTCGCATCTAAAAACTACATAACGATCGTCGATGTATTCACTGTCAAAAATATTAGGAGTGAGCCAGGTCTCAGTTAAAATAATCATATCATAACAGTTACTTTAAATATTCATAAATAAAATATTGCATAAGTATTTTATAAGCATAACATTCATTGAATATAAAATCGTTTGATATACCACTTAAAAGACATAAAACCTATTTAGTCTAATATGATAAAACGCCATTTCCCTGTAAAAAAAATCAAACAAGCATACACCATGCATGCAGCAGGCATGCAAACAAGCATACACCATACACGCAGCATGCAAGCAAGCAAGCATGCAGCATGCAAGTATGCAGCAAGCATGTAACATGCAGCAGACATGGTTTCTGTCACGGCTCCGGCGCTGCGGGGCTCCGGCGGTCCCAAGCGAGCTTATCGTCGCAGATGTGTTTCACGCTCACCACCGCGGGCTTCGGCCAGCCTCAGCCCCGTCGGCGAGAGTTAAAACCACCTGCTCCTCAGCTCGCGGGCCTCCTCGCCCCTCCGCGCCTTCGCGATTTTAAATAACACTCTAGGGGTAGGGCAGACAAGACTACGTGGAGTCGGTTTTGCAGCGATTCGTTTCTGTCACGCCGCTCCCACAGCACGCTCGCTTCACTCGTTCGCCTTCGCGTGTTAATGGTCACTGTTCTAACCAAACCTAACCCAAATGATTCACCAATATAGAGGATACCTGGCACTCTACATAAACCATCCGAGTCGGATTGCTTTGAATCGGGGGGTTAACCATAAAGATGGTATCAATATTATATATTTTAAACCATAGGCCTAATGATTTTCGATTAAATAAACGTAATATCCAATAACGTTATACGAAAGAAGTTTTAGAGTATGTAAATGTTATATCTAAAGAAAATATATCAACAGTTGGTATAACTCACGTTTATTATCGGGTCTTTCTTTGAATTGTGTAGTGAACAGACGTGTCGAACAATCAATAAATAAACAAATAATCACTTGCAAAATATTTTGACCTAGTTTTACGAAGAACGCTAATATGTAATTTATTAGGTTTGTGTAAAGCGTGTAATTTGTGAAAATGACCCGTGATCGATAAATTAAGAAAATATAACATCATTCAATCACAATGGAAGATAGCCCGTTCAACCGTAGTAGCAGGTATGCTCGCTCCCCGCCCACTACCCCTGTACCCGCAGCCGTTCCCGAAGCCGCTCCAGCCTCCCAGGAGCTGCACCAAAGAACAAAAGATGCCCTTGAAGTTATTTCGACGCCAGAGATTCAGAACTGGATGATAACCATCGAGCAGAACCTGAAGGAGGTATGTACTATTGTAGCTGACGGTAAAATTAATTCGGAACAGAAACAACGTATCAATGCCTTATGGCGTAAAGTATGTAACGGGACATCGCAGATGGCCGTACAATATCAGTCCATCAAGGCGAGAGCTGTTCAATACCACCACACTGTACAAAACCTTGAGAAGCAACTTGACCTCTCAACTTGAACAGATAAAGCTTCGCGTGAGAGGCCTACGCAAGACGAGGAAAGGGGGTGTTATTATGAGACGAAGGACGACATCGAGAAGCTGAGACGACTCGGTGCAGCTATCAAAGTCAGACCTAACAGTCGACGAGCCTCTTAAAAGGAAGCTTAGCCCGCGAAAATAATGGCTGAAAAAAGATACATCAATTCCATTGATTATTGAGGCGCCTAAGAGCGCCGTAAATTGGTAGTTTTCTGACCTATTTAATTTTATTGTTTCTTTGTTACTGATTTTATTTATTTTGTTAATTTTATTTTTATATTTAATTATTATTTTTGCTGTCATTAATATGATTAATAATTTAATTGATGACTTAGATAATTTCTCTGTGTCCGAATCCAAGGTTTGTGACATTGAAAATTTCAAACAGTATCTATACGGCTACAAAAATCCGTTAACCATACTAACACAAAATATTCGTGTGCGTCAGAATGGCTGGTTGTCTGTAACGGTTCGCGTCAGGCTGGTGACCAAAAATTGCTACCTATTTGCTACTTTTTACTACCTATAGTCGATTAATTGCTACCTAACTTGTAAACAAAATAAAGGGACATCAAAATGACCAGCCATTCTGACATCAGGATAGCTGGTCAACTCTCCGTTTGTGTAAACTACTCAAATTCGAGTTATTATTTTTACTTGAGCAATTACTACCTGATTGCTACCCTCACGTCTTTCAATGTCCACCTTGTAGCTTTAACAAGTAAAAAGTTATGATCATTTGAAATTTTACAGGGAAGGACCATTATAAACGTAGTGTTACATACTCTTTGGCAATTATATCTAAAGCTCACTGCAAACGAGGTTCGGTGTGGGAGTGTTAAAATGACCAAAATACTAAAATAACAAAAAGTTGTTGAAAAATATTTCTCAGTGTATATTGTACGCAAAAAAAAATCATTGATTATTACTGATACCTTTATGTTAATATGTATTATTTATTTGTTAGGTAACATGCTGATTAAACATCTACAGTAACAAACATTTTTTTGTAATATTATCGTAAAAGCAAAATTATTAAGCATTTCTTACTTTATCAAAACTGTTCCATCTATACTAAATACTGAGGTGTATGATTGTTTTATTGTTTGAAAACGTTAATCCTTTTATTTTTTGATTACCAGTAAGACTTGATAAATCATAGGTTTTATCGTTTAATCCTAGGTTTTACCGTAGTTCGGGCTTTTACATTAAGGTTCTCCTAGTTGACGGCACGAACTATTTTGTGCGCGTGGTTAAAATGCATGCTATCTCATCCGACAACATGTGCGAAAGAGATACATGCTGTGATGAGCACTAAGAAGCTAGTTCACGTACAAATTAGCACTTTAGCAAATTTGCATCGAAATATACGATGATTTAGAGAAATAGACGAAAACGAGCGCACGAAATTTTATAAACAGACCCTTGGGAGTCTAGATACCATGAACAAACGATTTAATGTATATTTCCAAAATAAAATTATTTGCATTATTTAATTACTAATCTATCCCTGTATGGAGGCCGTTTTGCAATTTTCCTTCTTCTTAAGGTATTAAAACCGCCCAAAGATGCGTTAAAATTAGTGATGAAATATGGAACTTTCGACGCTCATAAATTTCAATTTTTTTTTCCAAACAGGGCTAGTTAATGATGAGACAAATTGATATCAATTTTTATTTTGAACGTACGTCGTCAAACAGTGGCGTAATTGCCAGACTACGTTTGTATGGAAGAAAAATCGACTAGTACACTAGTTACTATCTAGCTTGTCTACCTTATCATTTACATTTATATGTTCAACTAGCTGACCCGGCAAACTTTGTTTTGCCATTAAAACACCAAACATTTATCTACCCTACACTACCCTACACTACCCTACACTACCCTACACTACCCTACACTACCCTACACTACCCTACACTACCCTACTCTACCCTACACTACCCTACACTACCCTACACTACCCTACACTACCCTACACTACCCTACACTACCCTACACTACCCTACACTACCCTACTCTACCCTACACTACCCTACACTACCCTACACTACCCTACACTACCCTACACTACCCTACACTACCCTACACTACCCTACACTACCCTACACTACCCTACACTACCCTACCCTACGCTACACTACCCTACCCTACACTACATTACCCTACCCTACCCTACCCTACCCGACACTACCCTACCCCACACAAAGCAAAAATAAGCTTATACAATAGCAATAAAGCTCAAATTGACTCTACGTTTTAGTTAGAAAACTTTTGTATGGGAAAAAGAAAAGGGCTATTTTGTTTTTTTTTCCGCAACTATTAGAATTTTTCTCCCCGTAAAAACCATCTTTGAACTTCAACGACCATTTAAAAAAAAGAATTGTACAAATTGGTCCATGCGTTGTTGAGTTATGCGCTTACCAACACATTTTGCGATTCATTTTTATATTATAGATTACCACAATGGATAGGTGTATTCCAATAAAAATAAATATTGTAGTAATCGTTTTAAATTGCTTCGTTTCAATAATCGTAATCCATTCCCTGTAAAATTTCAAATGATCATAACTTTTAACTTGTTAAAGCTACAAGGTGGACATTGAAAGACGTGAGGGTAGCAATCAGGTAGTAATTGCTCAAGTAAAAATAATAACTCGAATTTGAGTAGTTTACACAAACGGAGAGTTGACCAGCTATCCTGATGTCAGAATGGCTGGTCATTTTGAAGTCCCTTTATTTTGTTTACAAGTTAGGTAGCAATTAATCGACTATAGGTAGTAAAAAGTAGCAAATAGGTAGCAATTTTTGGTCACCAGCCTGACGCGAACCGTTACAGACAACCAGCCATTCTGACGCACACAAATATTCGCAGTATTTTTAAGAATTTTGATAGCTTCAGTACATTTCTACAACGGCTAAACATACACTGTGACATCATTGTTTTAACCGAATGCTGGCTTGCCAAGCAATATAACTTACCACTAATTTCGGGATATAATATGTATAGAAGTAATATAAATTATAATCAAAACGATGGAGTGATTGCTTTTGTAAGAAATTATTTAAATGTCTCTGTTGAGATACCAAAGCACGACTGTAACAGATTATTAATCAAAATTGAATCAGAGTTTGCTATACTAGCGTTATATTGACCGCCCTCTTTTAAAACTACCAGCAATTTTACTGACTCTTTGAATGACACCTTGCAAAACCTGTCATCTTTCAAAAACAATATTTAATTAGTGATATTAATATCAATATTCTTTCAGGGAGTGCTAATGCACAAACTCAGGATTACCTCAACTTATGTGCCTTTCATGGCCTGCTCCCCGCCCACAGCTTTCCTACACATCATAGTGGCTCTTGTTTGGACCATATTATGCTTAAATCGATTTTTCCTTCACTTGCGCTTGTTGTTAATTCGACAATAACCGATCACAATGCTGCCCTACTAACCCTTAATTGTAAATGACCTAAACTAAACACTCGAAACATTTCAAAATTAAATATAAATAGACTTGAGGATGATTTACGCGTCATCGATTTTGAACCAGTCTACAATTCCCCTGACCCGCAGTTTTCACTCGTTCCACTAGAATCCCCTATTTCAATCCGCCAGGGGATTGTACAGCACTCAATGTTCCACTACGATCTTAACGCATGTTGTATGTAATAGAAAATGTACGTCATCCAATTCTGAAAAACACGGTTATATTGCAGTTGAGCAATATCACAACTTAAAACCATGGATCACGACAGGGCTTATTCGATGTATGAAACATAGAGATAAACTGCATTTAAAAGCAAAATCCAATCCAGATAATGCAATATTTCAATTGTCGTACAAAAGATACAGGATTTTTTGTAATGATCTCCTGAGAAAATTTAAATGCAACTACGATAAAACTGAACTGGAAAAGGCTGGCACAAATAGCAAAAAGATCTGGAAATATATTAAAAACGTAACTTATACGTCGAAACAAAATGAGTCATCATTAGGTTTATTACAAACACATTCGTCATGACATCTGCTAACATGGCATATAATTTCTTTGTTAATGTTGGAAAGTGTCTTGCAGGAAAAGTTCAGGGTCAATCACATTTCCTAACAGGCACTCCTTTCATGTGTAGCACTACATCAACATCCTTTGGGCTGCTGGATACTGATGAGACTGAGGTAGAAAGTATAATTACAACTTTGAAAGACGACTGTGCAGTTGGTTGGGATAAAATCTATACCAATATTATAAAGAGGAAAGATTTTTTTGTTTGTTTGTTTGTACCGAATAGGCTCCGAAACTACTGGATCGATATGAAAAATTCTTTCACCATTAGATAGCTACATTATTCCTGAGTAACATAGGCTATTTTTTTAATCCCAAAAAAGTGTCCTGTGTGGTGGTCCACGGGAGCGACGCCGCGGGCAACAGCTAGTATCCAATAAAATTATTAAACAATTCAGGCATATTTTAGTACCACCACTGACTTATATTTGCCGCGTTTGTTTATCTCAAGGTATTTTTCCAGAATGCCTAAAAAAAGCCGTTGTTCTCCCTGTCTATAAATCAGGCAGTAAAGAGCAAGTGACAAATTATAGACCTATTTCTTTACTGCCTTGTATGTCGTAAAATATTGGAGAAAATTATCAATAAAAGATTGTTCAAATATCTGAAGGATAAATTAATTTTATCCGAGCGGCAGTTTCGATTCAGGCCTACAGTCTCAACCGCTGATGCTGTACATCATCTGACTGACTATCTAGCACAGGAACTTGACAAGGGTAACCACACAGTAGGAATTTTCCTGGACCTCGCCAAAGCTTTTGACACAGTTTCCATCCCCATCCTGTTGCGCAAGCTTGAGACCATAGGTATAAGAGGAAACCAGCTGAAACGCTTCAAAAGTTATTTAGAAGACCGTACCCAGTGCGTAAAAATTGGGAATGTGCTCAGCGCTGATAAAAAAGCACGTCCTTTGGTGTTCCCCAAGGAAGTGTTTTAAGGCCTACTCTGTTTTTGATATACATAAATGACCTTTGTAAAATCTAAAGCTAGAACATGGCATAATTGTATCATACGCTGACGACACTGCTCTACTTTTTTCGGCAGACTCAGAAAATAAAGTGTACAAACTTGCGCAACACGGATTCAATATTGTAAATAATTGGCTTCAACATAATTCACTAACATTAAATGCGGATAAGACAAATTAGATTAGGTTTACGATGCGCAAACAGACATCTAATATTGCCCCAAACATGTATGCTCATTGTTGTAAAGACCCTACCGATAGCCAGTGTAGGTGCCCAAATATCAAAATGACTAATCAATCAATCAATCAATCATTTATTTATTTGTTAACATAGGTAGATAAATACAGATCTTAAGTTTGAACAGAGCGCTATGTTATGCCAGGAGGCGTACAAATATGGTGTACAAATCTAGCTGAGGATTACAAATTAAAATTTCCTTTAAAATAATTGAAAATCATGCATAATTTTGGTATTGCATTAGAAAATAAATTGAACAATTCAATACTCCAAATATGTCAGACCTAAATGAGGAATTATTAAAATGTCAAAATAATTAAAAATGTCAAAATAACTAAAAATGTCAAAATAATTCAAAACGTCAAAATAACGAAAAACTACAAAATCATTAAAAATGACAAAATAATTAACAATTTCAAAATAATTAAAATGCCAAAATAATTTAATGCCTATATTTTATACAATAATTGTAATTCTAAATTAATTCGTCATTTAAGTATTCGTCAATATTGTTAGATTCAGTTAGAGTATTATTAATGTCAAATTGATAAGTATTTAAGTTCTTACATTTTACTATGGCAGTGCTGTCGTCTGCAAACAAAATCATTTCTTGTTGTGTCACTCTTGGTAAATCATTTATGTAAATGAGAAATAAAGGGGGCCCAAGCACGCTACCTTGAGGCACTCCATATTTTATACTCCTGAAATTCGACACATACGTTCGTTCCATTTTGGTTTTTGCACACACTCTTGTGATTTCAGTACATTGTAATCTATTACTTAGATATGATTCCAGCAGTTTTAAAATGTTCCCTCTAATGCCATAGCATTGCAATTTGTCTAGAAGGATTTTGTGATCAACATAATCAAAGGCTTTAGTCATGTCTGTGTAAATAGCGCAGATGGGAATCTTTCTATCAACAGCAGACATAACATTATTTAAAAGTTCGAAAATAGCCATGTTAATTGTTTTATTTCGCCGAAAACCGTTTTGTTCTTTGCACAAAATATTATATTTGTGAAGATATTGGTATAGCGAGTTATAAATAACCTTTTCAAAGATTTTGGAAAAAACAGGAATTTTGGCTATTGGTCGGTAATTTTTTATATGCGTCTTATCTTCCTTTTGTGTAGCGGTTTTATTATCACTTTTTTCAAGTCTTCGGGATAGATGCCCTCGGTAATACCCATATTAATAATATATGCTAGGGCAGGTGCTATTAGCTCAATTACATATTTAATGACTTTTGTAGATATACCGTCATTACCTACAGTACTAGTATTTTTAAGCGTCTTTGTGGCTGAAATAATATCGGATTTTAAAACAGGCGGCATAAACATCGATTGACTTGTCAAGTTACCTAAATTATTGTTCATTTTAATGTCATTTATTATATTATTCTCAATGTAAAGTAGTCATTAAATGCATTTGCTATGTCATTCGGGTTTGTGTAAGTCAAATTGCCTGCTTTTATTGTCAGTATCTGTTAATAAAATAAAATACCTGGGTATCATTATTGATGAAACCCTTTCCTTTAAATATCATTTAGAAGTTTTAAATAATATAATTCGTAAGCTTATATACGTATTCAAAAAGCTACGATATATTACAGATCCACTAATAATTAGACAAGTTTACTTTGCTCTATGTCAGTCAATTTTGACTTACTGCATTACCTCATGGGGTGGGGTGGGTAAAACTTTATTACTACCTATTGAGAGAGTGCAAAGAGCGATCCTCAAGGTGTCTACTTTTCGCCCGTTCCTTTTTCCCACTAATCTCTATAAATCTTGTAAAGTACTAACAGTTCGCCAGTTATTCATAATGAGCATCGTGTTAAAACAACACGCAGCCTTCCCCTACGAAGATACAGAGAAGTTATTAAATGTCCTAAAATAGATAATGTACGTATATTATTTATTTTAAGAATCTCTGTTAGAAAATAAAAAAAATATTATATAATTTACACCTTTCATCTTAAATATTACCTAAGATTAGAAGATTTATTATATTTGATTAATTGTGATTATTTAAAATAAATATTAAAATAAAGAAATGTACCTCTTCTCGCCTGAAACACAGGTTTACCTAGTTCAGGCACATAACACAATGTGAACATGACATAGACTTAAGCCAAAATTGTATTGATTATTTTGCCTTATGATTTTAAATAAATATATTATTATATATTATGAACGTTATTGAAATGAAAATATACCAAATAACTTTATATGATGTGTGACGCACCCCACTCACACACCAGCACCATACACATACGCACTCGCAACCGTAACTCACAAGCACAGAGGCCTTAGTGCGAGTTTTTACTCACAGTCAATCGCGTTAACGTAAACGTCAATTTGTATTGAAACTGGATAAGCGCCGTCTGGGGACGGTAAGGAGAAACCTCTTTTTTTGTATACATTTTGACATAAGAGATCGTTTACGTAACACGAGTGAGCGTGAGTCACGCGTGAGTAAAAACTCGCACTAAGGCCTCGGAACCACTTTTCATCTTCCTCACTTTTATTGTGTTCACGAGGTACAACTTATGTTGCGAAATTATTTATTTGCCTCAGACATGCATATTATTATTCTTTATTGTATTCATTACGTTTATTGGATTACTATTTTATTGTAATTTGTTTATTTATTTGACTTTTCATAGTGTTCTTTAATATATAATTTGATTTAGTTAAAATTGCCGGCATTATCGAATTTAATTATTATTATACACTAGGAGCTGGGCCTGGAGATCCGTAACACAGGGTTTCCCTAGTACGGACTCCAGTCGCCCGCAAAGGAGCTTTAACATGTGTACTTATATAGTTTTAAGTAGATTGTAAGTCAACCTTTGTGGAGAGAAAACAATACATTTTTATTATTATTTTATATTATTATTGACTTCCACACTCATCACTAAACAATATTGTACTACTTTTTAGTCCGTTGGTCAAAGTCGACCTTTTTTAGCAAAAGTTGTACACTGTTGCACCTCGAACTGCCTGCAGCTCGTTTCCGGCTTGAACAGCCTTTACCCGCAGGTTTTTGCGAACGCAAATCTGAATGAAACGTTAATTCCTGTCAGAAGTACGGGTTTTCTGCCTTGTCCTGATTTCCTCACAAAAACATTAAACTCTTTAAACCATTGGAAACTGTAATAAATGGTTGAAACATGTAAACGATGAATTATGCACATCATCATGATGGTTTGATCATTTCTTCTCATCGCAATCGCAAGTGCCCTGGCCCTCTCAGTTTGGATTAAGTTGGCTACAATGGCATCCTTAACTTCAAAAATGGTCTAAACGTTAAAAATAAAACTAATAATTCAGTATGTTAATGAAATATTTCGAAATTTTAAAACCTATCCATAAAGTGGCAATAAGCATAATTCTCTCAAAATGATGTAAGTTCGAATAAAGTTAAAACAATCGCATAAAAGGTGATGTTCAATTGTTGTTATTAATTTGGCATAATTGGTGTTATTATATAACAAAAAAAACAGCCTGTAACGGTAAAAACAGTTTTACGATGTTTTTTTTCTTGTTCCGCTAATTTTGCCAGTGTGTGTAGTTTGATTTACACGAACAATAAGTAACTCTCACTGTATTTTTCCTAAGGTTTTTATCACGAATTCACAACTCTATCCAGCCCGCCATATTCTTACTCGATCCCTTGTCTAATTCTCCACTTGTTTGCGCCAAAAACTAGTGCTTAGTGTTAAATCATGTTGACATCTGTCAAAGTCATTCAAAACCTTAACTCACTTCAGAATGAAATCTTTAGAAGTGCCGACATACTAATTTTTATAAGAGATATTTTAACGGAGTTAAATTTTTGCAAGTTAAAACTTGCCCGTTCTCTATAGTGTCGACTAATTGCATCAATTATTTCAACAAAATTTCATTTTGATACTAATTTTCAGGTTAAAAAGATGTCTATAAAAATAAGGTCTTTAAATAAATAATAGTAGTATTAGAAAAGTAAAAAAAAGGTTTGCTACCTCTGATATTAATTTATTCTGATAATTTAGGCATTCTTATCATTACTACAAACGATAAATTTCTTTAAACAGCGCTGAAAACGACGCCCATCGGCGTTCGCAACGAAAACCCCGCACTTGGCTAATAAGAAAGACATTTTGATCGCCGCAGCGAATGGGTTAAGAGGAAATGCGGTCGCAGAGCTCCGGCTGAATTTTCTTAGTAAAAAGTAATTCGAGGTTTGGCTCTCGCCTGTTTCCTCCTCCAATATTGAACCAATTCAAAAAATATTCCATAAGCTGAAAATAGTAGATTATTAACCAAGGGGATAAAGCAGTGTCTTCTGTCGCGGGTGACGATTTAAATCGCGAGCGTAACGAAGGACTCCAGGTTTACTCCCGAGCGTAGCGAGGGTGTTGAAAACTTAAATCACGAGCGAAGCGAGGGATATAAGACGAGTCCTGAGTGTAGCGAGTGATTTAAGTTCACCCAAGACTAAGACAGCTTTATCACCGAGGAAAATACTCTACTTTTCATACCATTTGCGAAAAAAATTACACAATAATAATATGAGATAATCATTTTTTTTAAATAATTACAATTAAAAGTAAAATAAACTTAACGTTTATGTATTTGAAGAAAACAAAAACGCGGCAAATTCCTAGACTAAGAATTTTTGTCGGAAAAGCAAAGACGTCAAGCTCATTCGGCATCGTCGGTTTTCGTAATTTTATTTAATAATCATAACTGCATAAAAATGCGTATTCCTTTTTCAAAAAGATGTATAATGCTTTTTATACAAACTCAATGGTGTAAACACAGATGTAGTTCATTTCGGTAAGTATTCCAAATTTAAATCACATTCTCGCCCTAGAGGATGAATGAAATTCAGTACAATTTTCTTTCCCTGTTTTAAACAGATTAAAAATGACCATTGTTATGTTCGCTTTTTGTGGCATAGAATGTCACTTTTTTGAGCAAGTGGTACGAAAAGAAGATATATACTGTGCCTCTGTTTTCCTTTTTAATGATAAATTAACTTTATTAGATGCTTCAAAAAAATTGCTCAATTTTGAGCTTTCAACCTAGGAGCCTTTTTTTGCGTGGGAATGAGTTGAATTAATGTTGTTGGTGTTGTTGTAGTTGTTTTTTGAATGAGTTCTCCCGCTCTGGGTGAAGCGGGAGGGCGTATCCATTACATCTCCCTCACGCTGTCCGCCTCCTCGTTCGCGAGAATTATGCTTCGCAGAAGAAGGTGACAGTTCCCATACCCTCTCGCCCCGTACAATGGCCTGAAACAGGGCCGGACGCGAGAGGTCGCCACCGCCGATCACCTCCACGAGGACACGGCGTTGCTCCACCCAAGTGGGTAGACCTCCACCGTATGCTCTATCGTGTCCTGCGGGCGATCGACACAATGGTAACACCCGGGCTTTTCCGCCCGCCTTATCCTGAACAGGAACCTCCCGAAACACTCGTGTCCGGTGAGGGGTTGGTGTACAAATTTGATAACTGTAAATGAAAAAAGAAAAACATGACTTTTTAGGGTTCCGTACCTCAAAAGGTGAAAAAAGGAACCCTTATAAGATCACTCTCTTGTCCGTCAGTCCGTCTGTCTGTCTGTCTGTCCGTGGGTCACCAATGATTTTCTCAGGAACAGATAATAATAAATCCTTTATTTTACTATTCACAAAGGTTCACATCAGTTTATACTTACATACTAAATTTATATAAAACCAACAAAAAAGAAGCATAAAAATATGACACTTTGTGAGAGACTGGAGTCCATACTAGGATACCCTGTGTGACGGATCACCAGGCTCTCACCCCGAATCAGCGTCTATGTCAATTAATGCTATACTTATATCTTTACAAATCACATACAGCAGACAATAATAATCAGGAGATAATAATATTGTCAATCCAACACAACTACGAGAAAATATAAAAAGGGAAACATTTAATTCCAAACTAATAAACAAACAGAAAATAAAATACAATTTTGGTAGGTATCATTATCGAATAACAAGTGATGCTTACGAGAGTGTGCATATCAAAGAAAGTTTGTATGGTGTCAGCGTGAGTGAGCGCATGTATGGTGGCTACTTAGGCATGGATGGTAAGAGACCTACAAACATTCTACGAGGGAACAATGAGCAACTGCTCCGTGGCATCGTAATCCAACCCTAGTAACCATACTGAGAGTTTTTTTCTGCATAGCTGTTTAGGAAGGGCATAAATTGATAAGATTTTGTTAATTTTGTTGTACAGATAGTTACCGAGGAAGCCAAAATGGCGACGGGCGAAAGTTGTATGAAAGCTAATTGTGGGACAGACCGCATGCTTACGTCGCTTATCCTTGAATAAGTTAGGGTTATAGGTAAGGTGAGAGTGTTTGCGCAAAATGGTATTGTAAATAAAGAGTTGGCGTACAGTTAAAACTTCAATTCTCTCATAGAGCTCTCTGTTTGGAAATAGGAACGGCAGGAAATGGCTCACTTTTAAAACTGCCCTTTGTGCACGTTCAATCTGAAGCATGGATGTTTTTGTCGCACCCCCCCATATAGTTATGCAGTAAGAGAGTAGTGATTGGCATATCGCAAAGTAGACCGTTTTCAAAATTCCAGTGTGCGCAACATGCGCAACATGATGAGATTTTTAAAGACAAATATTAGTTTTCTAATTCTGGAGGCAAGGGCTTCTATGTGCTGGTGAAAGCTGAGAGTGTTATCCAGTATAAACCTAGCAAGATGATATTTATACCAGATACTGAGGTCTATAGTCCCTATTAGGTGTATAATCAAGGTCCTGAGCCAACACGATGAAAAGATGTCCGTAAGGATTGAAGAGCCACTCTTTTTTTTTTTTTTTTATTTATGATGGGTTTGCTCTTGACTCTAGTCTAGGTCAGAGGTGACAGAGACAGAGTCTACGATGGAGTGAGCTTAATGAAATTAATATACTTATTTAGTAGTAAATGGGCCACGGGTTACTTTTTCCATTGTGAAAAAGTTATGAAAGTAGCAAAGGAACAGAGAAAGAAAAAAAATCACACTAATGTGCTACTAAAATATCACTACTCTAAATTATTAATACAATTAAAATCTATGCAAATCCTAATAATACACACACATAGACTTATTACAAGGTTGGGATATCAATGGAAGAGCTGAGAGGAAGGTGAAAAAGATTTGCTCACAATTCCGCATTCCTGCTCCCTGAATTACTGCTGTGGCTGGTCCTCTTTCGTAACTCAAAGTGGCTTCTTAATGAAATTCTTTGTTCAGCGATCTCTGCTAAATCGTAGACACGGACGTCGTCCATGTAGTACTGCTCCACGTAGAATTCTATACACGGCAAACTGACTACCTACTCCTTACCGGCTGCGCCAATTAAGTAAGCGACATCGGAAGTATTTAAAAAAATAACCTTATTCTAACAGAGTTACAGCTACACAGTTCTTCTCCTCTAATAAAATATTGATCTTATAAACTAAGTGTATTGCTAACGTAGTACATGCATAGCGTGATCAGATATGACGCATGTCCTAGATTATTCAGGATGCTGATTAAGCAATGGAATATTTGGCAATAATATGTCTAATAAATACTTATTGGCTGACAAAGCTAATATTGGTGGGTTGGGGTTCCAGAAGTCATGAACATGAAGTCGAACATAGAATCTCCTCCTTTATAGAAAGTCGGTATTAGTTTAGTTTAGAAAAAATCTTTATTAACATAAAAATAAATAACAGTTATACTAATATTAATAACGACACTTTTACAGGCTAGGAACACCGTTGTAAGTATATTATAATAATGGTTACAAACTTAATACAACATGAGGGATTTATTAATCAAACCTTTAATATTAATATAAGAAATTATTGTAATAGTTTCATTTTTAGGGTTCCGTAGCCAAATGGCAAAAAACGGAACCCTTATAGATTCGTCATGTCTGTCTGTCTGTCCGTCCGTATGTCACAGCCACTTTTAACCGAAACTATAAGAACTACGCTGTTGAAACTTGGTAAGTATATGTATTCTGTGAACCGCATTAAGATTTTCACACAAAAATAGAAAAAAAACTATACATTTTGGGGGTTCCCATACTTGAAACTGAAACTAAAAACATTTTTTTTCATCAAACCCCTTCGTGTGGGGTATCAATGGATAGGTCTTCAAAAATGATATTGAGGTTTCTAATATATTTTTTTTCTAAACTGAATAGTTTGCGCGAGAGACACTTCCAAAGTGGCAAAATGTGTGTCCCCCCCCCCTGTAACTTCTAAAATAAGAGAATGATAAAACTAAAAAAATATATGATTACATTAACATGTAAACTTCCACCGAAAATTGGTTTGAACGAGATCTAGTAAGTGGTTTTTTTTAAATTCGTTATAAATCGTAAACTGCAATTTACCAAGGACGGAACCCTTCGTGTGCGAGTCGACTCGCACTTGGCCGGTTTTTATAAAATGAAGGGGTAGCAGAAAATACTTAACTACGCTCTCAGCGTAGAAGCGACCGGTGCAAGCGGTAGCTCAGGTGATCGCGCGTGGCCACCAGCCGCGCACGAGCTACCGCGCCGAGATTCAGATATACTACTTTCTACACAACTGTTCATGCAAACCATCGCTAATTCAAATTTTGTTTGTTCAAAAAAGTAAAAACCATGTATGAGAACAATCCATACTAATATTATAAATGCGAAAGTAATTATGTCTGTCTGTTTGTTACCTTTTCACGGTTAAACCGCTGAACCGATTTAGATGAAAGTTACCCTCTGCAGCAGAAGGACAGATAAGCAAAATCCCGGAATAGCAAAATCCCAGATTAGCAGAAGGACAGATTTAAGAAGAAGAATGAAGAAGAAGAAGAAGAAAGAAAAAGAAGATAATTTAAGACCTGCGAAAGGACATAGGCTACTTTTTTTTCATAAAACACTAAGGCGGAGATATGGGGGGTGGGGTAGTTTTGTATGAAACTTCTTATTATGACTTAAACCGCTGAACGGATTTAGATGAAAGTTGGCATGGAGATAGTTTGGAACCCGGGCAAGGTTCTAGGAAAAGGCTACTTTTTTTTTCATAAAACTCAGGGGAGGGGGAGGATTAATTTTGTATGTAAAATTTTGATTAAATATTTGGCAAGAAGGTAGTTTGAGACCATGATAAAGACATAAGCTACTTCTTTTTGCATTAAACACGAAGGGGGCGAAATAGGGAGAGGGCTAATTTTGTAAGTAACTTCTTATCATGCAACTTTTTTTTATTATGAACCGATTTAGATGAAATTTGGTATGGAGATAGTTTAAGACCCTGAAAAGGACAGAGGCTACTTCTTTGTGCATAAAAATCGAAGGGGTAGAAATGGGAGGGGTTAGTATTGTATGAACTTTTCTTACTATGGGGATGAATTCGTTTCACCTTTGCGGAAATACTTCCATAACAAATAATTAAAGTGTATTGTTTGTTTGAATTACCCATAAAAAGGGGTTGGGGTGTATAGATAAGATGTACAATTTTCTTCATAAAGCTGAATTTTGGCAGGTGGTAGTATAAAGATAGTAAACGTTAGGTATGAAAGGATGTATGTAAATTCGAATTTTGAGGGGGTAAATGGAAAATGGGTCAATGTGGTGACGCTTGGGGCAGGCCTATGTCCAGCAGTGGACGTCTTTCGTCTGATATGATGATGATGATGAAATGGTAAAAGCTGATCTTTGTATGAAACTTGTAATTGCGGCTTCCGATTTAGTTGAAACTTTGCAGGAAAAACAACAAATGATTGAGATCTGCATATTTTATTTAGATTATTTAATGGGATGAGACTTCGTATTACACAATTAGGGCAAAATATAATAGGTGCCAATATATTAACAGGTATGAGAAAAGGGGAAAGCGTGTTCATACGTCGAATCCCAATAATCCCCACTGAACTATCAGTTCAATTCAAAAGACCCCAGTTTCCAATCAAACTTAGTTTTGCTATTACCATTTGAAAAAGCCCTGCTTTACCGTGTGGGTCAGAATGGCGGGTGTATTGTTGCAGAAATGAATATTTTTTATCTGAAAGGAATGTACCAGCAATGTACTTAAATGTACCTTTAATTAAATTCAATGTACCTCCATGAAACAAGAACAATCACAATTATAAAGTGAGCCGCAGTCCTGACAGTCAGAATGGCGGGTGAATACTGATATGAATGTAATAGATATCTTATGGTTATCTAATATTTACCAGAGGAATGTACCTTCAACGTACCTCATAAAATATAATCTGAAAATACAATGCGACCAGTAATTATCGAGAAAATCAAGACAACAAATTTTGACGCCTGCCACTATTTTCATAGCAATATGAGTATAGTTGAATTTGCTCATATTGAAAATTTGGAGCTAGGATGCACACATTTTAGCGTTCTACAGTAATGAATATATTATATAATAATATGAAAGGAATGTACCAGCAATGTACTTGAATGTACCTTTAATTAAATTCAATGTACCTCCATGAAACATGAACAATTATAATAATAAAGCAAGCCGCAGTTCTGACAGTCTGAATGATGGTTGATTACTGATAATTAATGTTATATTTACCAGAGGAATGTACCTTCAACCTACTTCATAAAAATATAATCTGAAAATACAATGCAACGAGTAACTAATGAGGAAAACAAGAAAAGAAATGTTGACGCCTGCCATTTTTTTCATAGCAATAGGGTATGTCCGTGACTACCGCCAGACCCCGACGCCAAGTATTCACGCTCAGGGGCGGCTGTACTTTAAGTTTACTCGTGCACTGAACTGCCAGATTTTAATAGGTTTAGAAAAAAAAATGTTTAATATTAACTGATTAACGATCTATTCAATATTAACTAAATTATGACGAGCCAATTTAAGCTCTTTGTTAAAGTAATAAGACGTATATTGCTGTAAAAAATATTCCCTGTGCGGTAGGCTAAAGCGCACGGTGAGTGCTCATACAACTTCTATGAGATCCGAGCGAAAACGCTTGGCGTGTGAGACAAAGATAGTTCAATAGAAAATATGACCACTCTAGGTCGCGGTCGCCGGTCGCCACCCCAGCGAACCGAAGATTACCGAGAGCGGGCGAGGTTCGAAATTTACTTTCGGGTCGGGTACCAACATTAAGTGGGTGGGAACTGAGGCGGGGGCGGGGTTTGTTTACTTATTAGACACAGTACCGCTTTTTCCCCACTGCTCAACTAACTGCTCAACTGAGTTGTGCAGTTTATATTCCTTACTGCCCAACTACAAACTGCTCAACTTGTATTTGACAAATGGCCTGGCTAATAATAATTATGAATAAAATCTCTTTTTTGCAAGGACTTAAACTACTTCAAATCATAATGTCACTATGAATAGATAGATTGTCCAATCCAATAGACATAATTGTTTTAATTTTTGATACCAATTTGTTGCAAAATATTTTTCGTAATTATGGACGAAGTACATGTAGATAAGTTATGTTTCATTGACAATAACGGTGGAAAGGCTGCACAATACAAAAATTGCCACGATGACAGACTAAGGACCTACAATAATGACATGAGCATACTGTTCCTCGTACAGAAAAACACAATGTAAGGGACTATTAAAGTAAAAGTGCATTTTATTTCTACAAGATTTGATTTAATGACTTGGGAGTTAGAGTTTGTTTCCCATTGCAATAAAATATAATTAGAAACCTTTATGTTGATTGGGCGTCATGGGATTTACTATGAACCTTTTTAATATTTTTTGTAAATTGGTTTTTATTGAAAATACATAAGTATATTATTCAATTACAGGATGATCTAGTAGTTTAGTCTATTCTCACTCATGTCCAGAAAATGAAAATAAAATAATTGCATTGAAAGAAAAAGCTGAGCTCAAAGAAACGGTAATAACTTCCGATCGTCCTATACCGCAATTGTATAGTGAATAAAATATACTTATGAAACATACATACATAAACTCACGCCTTTTTCCCATGGGGGTAGGCAGAAACTACAGAACGCCACCTGCTACGATCCTTACATACTTCTTTTGCTTCACAAACATTCACTTATGAAACATGATGGACAAAAAATTCACATCTTAAATTCTATAACTCTATCTAGTATCAAACATTGCCTAAAATCATTCGGAACCAAAATAAGTATTTTTTTAAATATTCATGGGGTTCATGTACCAGATAAATATTTTGACTTCTGTATTGCGGAATTTCATGACAAACAAACACGCATTTTGGTATTTTGGTCTTCCGAAAATATAAACCAGTTAAAAGATGGTTCTATGATTTTTTATGGACGCAACTTTTAGTAGCTGCCCTAACCCATTTGCACAACTATTCAGTATTTATGGGGACATAGGAAGTACCTACTTCAGAATCAACTCGCGTTAAACCATTTATTTTTGCTTTGATGTCAGACAAAAAACAAAGTACAAAAAAGTTGGGTTGGATGTACATAAAAGTGAATATGAAGATTCTAAGCTAGCAATGCAATCTTTTATGAAATATATGGAAGGAATATTGAGGAAAAAAAATATTATACAAATAACTATTATGTCCTTTATTTAATTTAATTTCTTATAACATATTTTTAAATATTATAAAAAAAAGATACAAAAAAGAAAAACATTTAAAAATATAAAAAATAGAGGCCCACCGGTATCGGGAACAGGGTCCAAGCTACCGGCGGTCAGGGCTCCAGAGAGAGGAACCTCCTAACAATACGAGCCGTGTCCAGCAATACTGCTTTCTGGATCAGGCCCTTGACTCAGCCGCCTAACGAGAGCCTCCTAAGATGTTGGTCGAGGCTCGTAGCTATTAAGCCATTGGCCGACACGACTATCAGTATAATGATCGCTGTGTCCACATCCCACATGTCGACAACCTCGCGAGCCAAGTCAAGATACTTGATTTGCTTATCTTTCTCGGCTTTCACGAGGTTCCCGTCATGCGGGACGGTAATGTCAACAATCATTGCACGCCTCTCAATTCGGTCCACGACCACTATATCAGGCTTATTGGCTATAATAGTCCTGTCAGTGATGATGGACCGATCCCAGTACAATGTGATATTGCCATTCCCGAGAACTGGGTCGGGCACATACCTGTAGTACGGCACCTCCGATGCCACAAGAGTGTATTTCAGAGCAAGTTGCTGATGGATAATCATAGCTACCAGGTTGTGCTATGCTTCGTTAGCTAGACGAAAACAACCAGAGATAATGTGGCGGATCGATTCACCCGGGTGGTGACATGCCCGACAGATGTCAACCGTGCCATCCTTCACAATAAATCTCCGGTAGTTCTTCTTCATGATAACTTCGTCCATAATTGCATAGACAAAACCTTCGGTTTCCCCAAAGAGATCACCAAAACGCAGCCAGGCTACGGATGCTGATTGGTCTACATCAGACCCATGTAGGGCCCGGAAAAAGCGTCCGTGAAGCTCCTTACTTTGCCATACCTCCCTGCGGTCGTTAGTGTCAAGCAGTACAGGCTTGCGCCAGTTCTCATTCGCCAAGGAGAGCGGGGTGAGTCCCTTGTCCACTGCTACTACATCTCGATGCATACCCACGTCTGTTTAAAAAATGTTCCCTGAGATTGCATATCTCGCGGTTGTGGAGGTTTTTGGCATTTAAAAAGCCTCGTCCTCCACACTTCCGCGGGATATACAATCTCATGACCGACGATCGTGGGTGATGCCTTCGATATGCAGTCAGCAGTGTACGGACCCGCCTATCCAGGACGTCAAGTTCCGTTTGAGTCCATTTGAGTATGCCGAAAGAGTACATCAATACCGGCATGACCCAACCATTGAAGGCGCGCACCTTGTTAGGCTATTGAATACCTTCTTCAGGCGGCCAAAGAAGCGTTCCTTCAATGATTGCTCCATGTCAGTAGTGCTGATACCTAACGCTTCCGACATACCCAAATACTTAAAGGTTTCGTTTGGAGAGAGGGATCTCAGGTTTATGGAATCCAAGAGTTGAATTCCCACGGATTCCACAATCTCCCCTCGTTTTACATGTACGACCGCACATTTGTCTACACCAAACTCCAACCTGATGGCGCTACTAAAAGTTTCAGTTACCTTCAGTAGCTCCATCAGCTGAAGATTGCTGGGGGCAAAGAGCTTCAGGTCATCCATGTAAAGGAGGTGAGAAATAACTTGACCACCTCTCTTCAGCCGATAGCCTAGTCCTGAATTCTGCAGCAGCATGCTTAGAGGATTCAGGGCCAGGCAAAACCAAAGCGGACTCAAACTATCGCCCTGGAATATACCTCGCTCGATCCTTATAGGTTCGCTATTTATCTGGATATTTCGACATCCTGGATAGCGAAGGACTGTGCTCCATTGCCCCATACACGACATCAGGAAGGTGCGTAGAGTTGTATCTATTTTATACAGTTCTAGCACCCTCATGAGCCATGTATGAGGCACCAAGTCATAGGCCTTCTTATAATCTATCCAACATGTCGACAGATCCTTCCGGGAACGCCGAACCTGTTGGCTAATGGCCATATTTAAAAGGAGTAGGTAGCTCCTTAGTACCGCGGGACCCGTTCCTACATCCATTCTGAGAGACCGACATGATTGAGTTATCGTCGACGTGTTTATTAATTTTAACTCTCAAAATGGATCTTAGAACCTTATAGACCGTTGGTAAACATGTAATAGGTCTATAATTTTTGGGTTCCGCGGTGCTACCAGACTTATGGAGCAGGTGAGTTATTCCTGTTGTTAGGAACTTGGGAAGCGAACCAGACTCTAAAGCTGCCTGGTACTGAGTCGCCAAACGAGCGTGTGACCTTTGTAGCCACTTTATCCAGAAGTTGTGCAGCCCCGCCGGCCCTGGAGATTTCCAGTTTGGCAACGGACGGACTGCACGGGCTACATCTTGGGGGCTGATCGTGATAGCCCCATTCCTTGTAATAATCTGCGCCCTGCAGTGGGACGTGTATATAGACGGGAGTTTTTGGTGGGATTTGGTCGAGTGAAGTTCAGTGGCTGTTAATATTATTTTCAAATTGATTCCTAGTGGATATTGTGATATATTATTGGTGTAGTTTTGTGTCTCAACTGTCTACGCAACTGGACAGTTTGTAAAATCATTGAGAGAAGCGATCTCGGGATAGTGGAGCGGAGTATTTTATTGTAGTATTGACTGCCTCTGCAAAGCTTACTGGGAAGACTGACTCGATACAATTTGCTGCCAAATACTCCAAAAAACATTAGAATCTGTTACATCCGCATTCTAATGCATACTAAAGAATTAATATAAGATCCAGAACTCTTTCCAAAGACGTGGCTTAAAGGTCCTAGCAACCAAGCCATAAAACTTACATAAAAAAAGTATATATAGACTGATGATGATGAAGGACTATAAGTAACATGATACATTTTATAATTTTTCACAGACTTTGTACATAAAGAGATTGGTTTTGAATATATTAAATGCCAATGAAAAATAACCATTTTGATGGAGAGAGATGACGTAAAACTACAAAGATACAAGTTTTTGAAATGCCAGTGGAGTTCATGGAATCGTATTCTAGTTCTGAATGAGATTTTAAGTTATTAGTATGATTTAAATGATATATAATAAATTAGTACATAAATTAATATTCAATTGATTTATTTTTCCTATGTTAAGAACCCGATGTATAACAACAATATTCATACACATACCTATAATTCTCACAGTGGATCTTTGTGTCTCTGAATTTGTTGCAAGACCCCGCGCAGTAGCTATTTTTGTGTCAATGTTGAAGATGAAGATAGCATTGTATAACTCTCTTTCACTCGCTTATGTATGTCACATCGTCCTATCTCGCTTACTCTATGCAGTATACTCGATGACAAACTTCTTACGCAATGGTTGGCAGGACCAAGTTCAAAGACACAAAGATCCGCTGTGACTGCTATAATATAGGTACCTCATGTTCATTAATACTAAAGACATAAATAAAAATTAAACAGTATCAAGATCGTTTAATCCAATTTCCCCGGTATTGCACACAACAAATTTTTATTTCCACATTTGCCATGAGATTCCGGTAGACCTATAGCTAGACAGTTGAAATTTTCACAGATTAAGTATTTCTGTTGCCGCTATAACAACAAATACTAAAAACAGAATAAAATAAATATTTAAGTGGGGCTCCCATACAACAAACGTGATTTTTTTGCCGTTTTCTTGCGATAATGGTACGGAACCCTTCGTGCACGAGTCCGACTCGCACTAGCCCGGTTTTTTCTAAAATAATGACAATATTTCCAGGCATATTTGAGAAAATAAAATATATTGATTCAATGATCATTGCTTCAGCATTCCTGCTGAAATACTGGAGCAACGATTCATATGAACACAGTCCAGCCTGTCAGCAATCATGGTCAGTTGGAGCTGGCCCGCACCCTGCGCACCAAGGATGCACATGTTTTACGCATCAGTGCATAAAAGAAATCACCAGCGGGCAATCATATTCGCTCTGACCGACAGCGCTCTCCGCTCTCTCTCAATGTCGTCATCGGCCCTGAGGCTAGCGGTTAATACGTGCCCAAGGTACTTAAAGGTCTGTACCCTCGACGAAGGCACACCATTCATTTTAACATGGGGTACCGTTTTTGGATATTTTGCAGCAGCCCCAAACACTATAACGGCACTCTTCCGCACATTATACAATAGGCTGTGGGCACTGGCGTAACTCTCACATAGACCTATCAACTTTCTAAGGCCACAGACTGAGGCACTGAGCTGCACCATGTTAGCTGCGTAGCTAATGTTGTTGACACATATGCCATCAATATAACATCCAACTCTGGTGCTGCTCAGCTCCACAATCAACTGATCCATGAACAGGTTAAAGAGTGTGGGAGAACTTAGACCCCCGTCTGTCTCACACCCGCTGCAAAAAAGTTGGGTATACGGAAGAAGCTAGGCTCTGTTCAACGAGGATTTGCTCAGAAGTTCTGCAAATCTTACCGTACTGTCTCTCTGAACTCGGCACTGGCGCTGTCTGGGATACTATCTCTAGACCTGCGCATACATGAGGCAGCCCACCTGTATGAAGCGAGGAGAGGGTCATCCCGGTTTGTGCCAGGAGACAGGGAGATTGAGAGTGTGGTAAGGTTTGCAGAAGCCCCTCATCCAGATACACAATTGCCCATGGAGTTCATGTGCCTGGCAGATCAAGTTTTTACAGTTACTAGACAGTAACAATGTGCAGGTGGTGTGAATCTTCACCGACGGCAGCAAGATTGAGGGGAAGGTCGGAACCGCATTATCCAGTTGGGATAATGATGGCAAAGTCCAGAACCTCAAGCTTAGCCCTGCCGCGTACTGCACAGTCTATCAGGCGGAACTCCTGGCCATTTGCAAAGCGACCGAAGTGATCCTCACGCGGCAAGAGCTAGCTATGTTTTGTACAGTGACTCAATGTCCGCATTGCAGATGCTTGCAAACCATGGCTCTCTCCATCCCCTGGCGGTTCGCGCGCGCGCCATCCTGGTTCACGCCCTGGGCCAGAGCAAAGCTGTGTGTTTGTTCTGGATCAAGGCCCACGTGGGCCTACTGGGGAATGAGCGAGCGGACGAGTTGGCAAAGAAGGCAGCATTGTCGTCACGGAGGAAGCCGGACTACGACCAGTGTCCGAAAGTAAGGAGAGCCTATCGTGCGTCTGCGATCCAGGCGTGGCAGAGACTGTCCAGCACATACTTGTAGATTGCCCGTTATTTGTCAGGGAACGCTACCAACTCGAATGTGAGCTGGACAGGAGACTGACGAAGGAAAACCTGCATGGGCTTATGAGTAAGCAACACAGGGAAAAGTTCCTGGTGTACTGTGTTAATGTGGCTTCCACCGTCATTGCACGAAACCGAAGTTGAAGCGGCACTATGCTTCACCGGTATTATAAGAATATTTGTAAGAAGCTTAGAATGGCACGCACAAAACTGCAATGACGAGCGGTGCACTGGGGTAGTACCTAGCAACAATAGATTGTCTGTATGATGAAAAGCACTGTTGTGCTTCTCACCCCTTTTGTAAGGCACTTTTCAAATAATTTTGATCTTTTTCCCTGTGATATATATATATGTTATATTCTGACTGTGATAAATAGCACTTTTGCACATTGTATTTATTAACAACACTTCTTGCACATTTGCAATTTTCTGTAAACCTTGTGAATTAGCACTTTTTGTCTTTTGACCCACTTTTAAATAAATAAAGCTGCCTTTTACATAATTAAAGAAAGTGGGATTCCCACCCACCGTAAACAAGAGATGTAAGCAAGAAGAACAATTAGTATGAAGAATGAAAGTACGAGAGGCATGAAAGAGGAATGGAACGAAAGGATTTGCACAGAATAGGCGCCAACTTTGTTGAGCGGGATTAGTATTTAGAAAAAAAAATACCTACCCTACCTTCCCTACCTTCCCTACCTTACCTACCTTCCCTACCTACCCTACCCTACCTACCTTACCTACCCTACCCTACCTACCCTACCTTACCTTACCTACCCTACCTATGTAGAGGTTAGGTAGCATTTTTTTGTTTTCATAAAAAAAATATATTATAGATATATTGGCATACAAGAGAACGTGAAGCCACCAAAGTCAGCTTTTTTTACAAAATTTTGTTCCGAAGAATTTCCCATCGATCTATAAACTTGAAATTTGGGGACAGTGTTATTTCGAATATTTTACAAACAAATACCCGTATGTTGAAAAATCAGTTTTTTTAATTATTCCCATTACAACCAATTTGATTTTGCGGTTTGGTACGGCACCTTAAATGTGCGAAGTCCGACACGGACTTGGCTGGTTTTTAGGGTTCCGTTCCCAAGGTGTCCAAACGGAGCCCTATTGCTGTCACTCACGTGTCTGTCTGTCTGTCTGTCACCTGTCAATCAATTTTGTTCCGAAGATTTTTTTAACTTCCCATTGACCTAAGAGCTTCAAATTGGATATAAGAGTGCGCGCACGATAAGTCTGCGCGCGGTGGGTGGCGTGCTTAATGTTGCCAGTATAAGTGATCTTTTTTCCTTCATTTAATCAATAGTCATTTATCATTACTCAAAACTTAAAGTAATTTAAGTTTAGCATAATTAATTACTAGCTTTTTCTACTTGCACAGAATATGAGGAAAAAAGCTTCATGAAATTATTGTAAATATTTTATTGAATACTTAGTATTACCTACTGTTTAATTTGGTCAAACAATGGTCCTGCAGTGCTAATACCTTCAATTTCAATTCTTTTTTAATTTATTTTTCAACATTTTTTGAAGAAGCTGCTGCCACATAACCCTCTTGAGTTATTTGGGTAACGGTGCGTTCAGAAACGCCTAAAACAAAATAACATTGATGCATTATATTACATGATGCCGGTCCTGTCCCGCTGGTATATTTATGTATCACCCAAAAACCAATAATGTCGGGCACCGATAGTACGAAAATTTAGGGGAATTTTAGTATTGTGGTATCCCTAAAAGTTACCTGTTAATAAGCAACGCGGGCTCTATCTTTGTAAAACGGTACCGTAGGCCCTTATTATCTTGCTCACTTCAAGAAACCATTCCTGCCATCACTTTAAATTACTTTTAGCTGAAATGATGGCGATTATTTACTTCGGAAGCGAATAAAAACACGGAATACAACACACTCCCTTGACACCTGACATAAATGACAAACGATTAGTTCTGATTTTGGCCGCGCGCAGACTTATCTTGCGCGCACTCATAAGTTATAATTACGTATAATTTACAAAAAAAATACCAATCTATTGATAAATCATATTTTTCTTTGGTACGGAAACCTTAATGTGCGAAGTCCGACACATAATTGGCGGGCTCTTTTGTAATGGTATTGCTACTGGCTGAAGACAAAGAAAAAATAAAAAAATGAGGAAAAATGTAATTATTCTTGACACTGACACTTCGACAAGAAGCCATTGAGAAAGAATTTTCCAAAATGAGATGACAAGAAAAGAATAGAATTTATATTTACTATATTCTAAATCTTATTGTTATGTGATTTTTCAGAGTTTTCTTGATTCCTTAGTTTGATAAAGGATTCAAAGATGGTAAAACAAAATCATTATGATATTAGAAAAAATTTGTCGTTTTGAAGTCTTACATTCCAATATTTGGAGTGTATATTCTAAAAGGGTAAGTATTCAGTATGGTTTATTTTTAACCAGTTTTTTATTATTTATAGGCTCATTTTTGACTTCTATCTCACCATTGGTAAGCGATGATGTGTTGTTTACTAGCAATGTAATCCAGGCCACGTGATGCTCCAGCAGAATAGTATGTAATATTCTTGTATGTATGTTTGGTCCAATAAATAGCTCACAGTGCCTTGTGATGTTTTTTAACAAATTTCGCATCCCATTTGATATTTGGCACATCACTAATGCCGCGTTGTGGAAAATACAAAAAGGCCACAGCAAAGTTCGTGTCTTTTTCATAATATTCGCCCGCGCGTTATGGTAATGATGGAAAACAGAATTGTACATTACTTATTGCTCTGCCCTGCCTTATCAGACTAAATAATATAATACTCACCGCCTTACTTTCCATAGGCATATTTAAAATCATATTGACATAAACATAAAAAGTATGCAGAAATGATTATTATTATTATTTGTAAATATTGGACAGGTATCAAAAAATCATAAAAATGAGCAATAATACTTAAAAAAAATTGTGAAAGCTGGGGATCGAACCTACTACGTACGGATTGGAAAGCAGACCTATAATAGAAAAAAAAAGCTTACAGAAGGGCCACTCCTGCCGTTTCGAAAAAAATTCACACCAAAACTTGCCAGACTCACTAAGGTTGCTACTATATTCATTGTGAATTTTAAAAAGGAGTTGATAGTATCAGTTTCAAACACAAATACATCGACGATTCGTCTAAACATACATCATATCATGCTTACATACCTTAGAGGGTAGACAGAGCATCAAATATCCAATAAAGATCACGACTCTCCACAAACAAAGAAGATTCGATGGTAACGAGACATAACAATGGTGTAATAATGATCCCACCAAAAACATAAAAATGTAAAAAGGCACCAAACTCGACAAAAACATAAATGTGATAAAGGCGCCAAGTTCGACGAAGAAGAATTGAAATCTAGATAAGAAGGGTGACAAGTGTCATAGCCTTGCCTTAAACAAAGCTGTAGTGTACAATTTCTTCATGGACTTAAAATAATTTATTATTTTCTTAGATATTGAATCTTTAACTTATCATCTTGAAAAATTTAATGACCTTTATAACCTAAAAACTACACAAATGCAACCTCGTTACAGTACTTAACGCCCGCACAAATCACTCGTGACAGACTTGGTCCAATATTGCCCAAAATCCCTGTAAATTCGCAATGTCAATGTGTGTGTGTGTAAAATGACGCTTTGTTCGGAGTGGCCTCTCTGTCTGCGGCGCGCCGCCGCCGCTTACGTACTTTGTGCCTATACTCCGCCAGTCTACGGATTCTGTTGACAACAGTAAAATAGACGGTTTTATAATATAATGATGATTGACTGCTTAGCTTCTGGAAGGTAGCATGATGATAATAATTTATGTGGTAAACCCTGTACGGGTTTGCAATTTTATAATTTTTTTGGCTTCTTGTATCAGTTCCGCGCAATTTGAACATATTATAGTTAACTGTAGCAAAATTTTAATTTTCGTGGACAATACACGCTTAACCAAAATTTTTCTCACAACAAAGTACCTACGATTCCTCGAGACAGTTTCCTGGTATCCCCTATGGATGCCGGTTTCCCCGAATCAGTCAAGGAAAATACTCTTTTATAGATATCTCGACTCCTCGGTGGTATATCAAGGCAAAACGGGTTAATATAATAATATTAACCAAGAGGCTCATCGGCGATGAGGCGCTGGTCAAGTCAAAGCTCCAGAGTCTTGAACATTGTCGCCGAGTTGCCAGCCTGTCGGTTTTTTATCGGTTACATTTCGGGGAGTGTGCGATGGAATTGCACGATATAATTCCACCTAGCCCGTTCCATCATCGGACTACCAGACGTACGGCGATGCGCCATCGATACATGGTAGACATCCCACCCGTACGCACAAAACGTTTTGGGAACACTTTTATTATGCGTACAGCTAAGGAGTGGAATTCCCTGCCGGAGTCTGTTTTTCCCGATAGCTACAATCTAGGGGTCTTTAAGTCAAGAGTGAATAGGTTATTTCTAGGCAAGCGTGTTTCACCGTCGACCACATTATCGCTTACCATCAGGTGAGATTGTGGTCAAGCGCGAGCCTATAGGTTATAAAAAAAAAATAAAAAAAAATATCCAAATTTAAATTATCCAAAAACAAAAATATCCTAATATAAAAATGACTAAAAATAAAAATAAAATAAAAAAACCCGAAAATTAAAATGTCCAAATCATAATAACGACCACAAAACATTTCTATGAAAATATTTAGGGAACATAGGAAACTAACTATTGTCAGCAACGATTCAGAATGGTTCACAAAGAGGTTCCGTACAGATTTGTATTTTTTGACAGATACCATACCATAAAAATATACCCAAAAACATGCTGGAAATCGCCAAACCTGCGCACGAGTCGATTCGTGATGACTCTTAAAAACAACGTAGACATTGCTAAGAGTATTCTTCAGTCGGGCATATTGTTACGTTTCTTGATGAAAAGTACCACCACACCCCTGCATCATGCTTGTAGCGTTTTCCCTTCGAGTATGACGGAATCAAACAGCTTCTAAAGGGCCTTAAGTACCAGCTTTCCATCCGCCTTCAGGAGTTCGGCCGTAATTCATCATTCATCATTACCCGGTGCCTTGTTTTTCTTAAGTTGTTTCAGAGCCATCCTAATCTTGTAGAGGCGTCTGCGATGTCTGCCGCGATGTTAGGCAATAGCAAAACCTACGAATTTCTGCCAGTTCTCTTAATAATTTCATATTTGTTTTTTTGTGCTCCCTACTAAATTATGTCTAAATGTTTACTAGGCATCTACTAGAGTGTGTCAGACAATTTATAGAATTTTCCATCGTTGGGGGATGTTAGGAAATAGCGAAATCGACGAATTTCTTCAAGTTCTCCTAATAATTTAATATTTGTTTTTAGTGCTCCATACTAAATAATTCCTAAATGTTTTCTAGGCATCTACTAGAGTGTTTAAAACAATTTATAGAATTTTCCATCGTTGCGCAATGTTAGGAAATAAGAAAAATCTACGTATTTCTTTAATTTCTTCAAGTTTTCTCGAAAGTTGTATTTTCTGCTCCCTCAGTAAACAGGACATCCACAAATGTGTGGCAAATTTCATAAAAATATGAATCCCTACTTCTCTCGGTCACGGTATCACGCGTGAATGGCTGGACAAATTTCGCTCATTCTTTTTTTGTCGTTTGCTATTGTTAGGAGAAGGACACTGAACCGATTAAGATTAAGACAGATCAAGTCTGAGGTTAAGTTTGGTATGGAGATAGTTTGAGACCGTGGGAAAAACGCCACTAGCACGTCCAAAAAGCCGTGGCTAAAGATCAATGGCAGGTGCCCATAAATTGTTTTAGCTGAGATTAAATTCCTACGTCAATAAATCAAAAAAAATATCTGGTGTAACTCAGGGTGATGTTCTGAATTAGTTTGTGCAAGAATTTAAGTTTGAGAATGTCGAGAATAATATATATTCAGTCATAAACTTTTGTAGGTTATATCTGTGTAACTTTTAATAATGTGTTTAATAGGTAATATTATTCAATTTCGTGAAAATCTTGTCTTGAACTCATGAAAAACCTCGAAAACGGAAAGAGTTTTGTTGGTAGGTGGTACTATCCAAACTTGCTATAAAAATGTAACCATAATCAATGCAAACGCATATAATGCATTATATTATGACACAACACTGAAAATTTTACTGATTATCAAATATTCTGCCGCCGTATGCGGCCATTGTTATTCGCGAAATTCGAGGCGTAATGTAATTTACAAATGGCTTGTTTCGATTGTGATCTTTTATCGAAACCAATGATATTGGTATCGGAATAAAGAGAATTAAGTCTAGTTAATGCTGATATAGTTTAATTACAGACTTATTTCTTAGCCTAGATACAATCAGTGTAAAGATTTAAAAATTTTGATAGAACGGTCGGCTTGATACGCTAATAACTATTTTATAACAAAGTTTTGTGATTATCTGTATACACATTAACATTGTTTACTAAATCAGCCTTACATCTTTTTACATGAGGTAAAAGAGAAATGACAGAGTTCTCGTACATCAGTGACATAAGTTGGCCAGTGTTTACACTTCTCAAATAGTACGAACTACTAATGAGGATGACCTAACATTGCCCGACGTTAACAGAAACCCCAAATTTGCCAGACCATTCACTAATAGTTCAAAGATTAGCATTGAGTAATTAAAAGCAATTGTCAAGGTTGGCAATGTCTGATTGAGCGTAAAGTTGCAAGTCATCAGCGTACTAATGGTAAGAAAATTTGAGGATAACAGAAATAAAGTATAAATAAAGAGAATAAAAGAGGAGAGAGTATACCACCTTGTGGAACACCAGTTACTAAATTGCACCAGTCAGAGCAATCCTGATCAGCACGCATAGCCTGCTGGCGACCACGAAGATATGATGAAAACCAATCACGCGACAATGAAGAAACCCCAATTTGAAACTGTATGGCCAGGAGAATGTGGTGATCAAACAGCATTGGAAAAATCTATTAAAACCAGCACCGTTAACCTCAAATTCTCCAAGTTCCTAATGTCGTCCCTAATGTCTTCAGTAACTTTAAGCAGAGCTGTGGCTGTGCTGTGGCCTGACCGAAAACCGGATTGGAAATTGGACAACAGGTTATTCTTAAAGACGTAGGAGGATATTTTTTTTAGAGCAACTGCTTCTAGGATCTTAGAAAGGAAATGAAAAATGGAGTTCGGTCTAAAGGGAATAGCCAAACCGGGGTTGGGAATTTTAGGGAGAGGGATAATGTAAGCTTTGATGATGTTGAATTGATGATGTGAGTAATAATTGAAATTAAGTTCTCAATCATAAAAGATAACATAGTTTGACTGACCCCATCACAGTCCACAGCCCTAGACTTAATAGAGGTAAAATATTTGAGGACCTCAAGGTTACTCACGGTGGAGAAAAAAAGAGTCGGGAGAAAGCATTGGCTTGGAAGTAATATCAGTGATAGTATTATTTTTGACATCAGCCGCAAGTGTAGTCGACGATGAAAAATGTTTATTATGATAAACCCCTCTGCAGCAGAAGGACAGATAAGCAAAATCTCGGCATAGCAAAATCCCAAATTAGCAGAAGGACAGATTCGCATAAAGGCAGATAATGTACTGTCACCGTCAAAAAAGTTACAAATCATAGTAACCGTATTATAAATTTGTGACCTGTTTGCTTTATATGTATCTAGGTGTATGGTGTGCATGGAGTACTGCTTTCACCACTGGGACGGATCTGCCAAATACCAACTTGATCGGCAACAATGCGCTGATAGACTCAAAGCTCCAGAGTCTTGAACACCGAGTCACCGACGACGAGTTGCCAGCCTGTCGGTTTTCTATTGGTTGAGTGTGCGATGGAACTGCTCAATTTGATTCTGCCTAGCCCTTTCCATCATCGGACAACAAGATGTACGGTAATGCGCCATCGGTACATTTTTTTTTTTTTTTTTTTTTTTTTAATTCATTATAGGCTCGCGCTTGACCACTATCTCACCTGATGGTAAGCGATGATGTGGTCGACGGTGGAGCACGCTTGCCTAGAAGTAACCTATTCACTCTTGACTTAAAGACCCCTAGATTGTAGCTATCGGGAAACACAGACTCCGGCAGGGAATTCCACTCCTTAGCTGTACGCATAATAAAAGTATTCTCAAAACGTTTAGTGCGTATGGGTGGGATGTCTACCATGTACCGATGGCGCTTCGCCGTACGTCTGGTAGTCCGATGATGAAACGGGCTGGGCGGAATTAGATCATGCAATTCCATCGCACACTCCCCGAAATGTAACCGATAAAAAACCGACAAGCTGGCAACTCGGCGACGGTGTTCAAGGCTCTGGAGCTTTGATTTAACCAGTGCTTCATCGCCGATGATGATGATGATGATATCCCACCCATACGCATAAAGCGTTTTGAAAATATTTTCATTGTGCGTACAGCTATGGAGTGGAATTCCCTGCCGGCGCGGCGTCTTTGTTTCCTGATAGCTAAAACTAACCTAACCTATTCACTCTTCAATTCAAGAGTGAATAGGTTACTTCTAGGCAAGCGTGCTTCACCTTCAACCACATCATCACTTAACATCAGGCGAGATAGTGGTAATTTGGTTAAACGCGAGCTTGTAACGAATAAAAAAAAATACTATTTTCAAATAAAATTTTACCAATTGTAACTATTCAATTTTATCTTTGTTTTCTGTGGGTCTGTACTTCTGCCTTTATGCAAATCTGTCCTTCTGCTTATCTGGGATTTTGCTATTCGGGGATTTTGCTTATCTGTCCTTCTGCTGCAGAGGGAGATAAACAATACTAGAAGGGGATTTTGCTATGCCAAGTGATTTTAAGAACTTTCAAATATCAGCCGGTGACGAGTTGAGGACATTTTCACAAATGTATCGGCGTTTAGATGCTCATACCATCTGATTGTAGCGGTTTCTAGCCAACTTATACAGGATCCAGTTCTCACTGCGGTCCCGCCTATATTTTCTAAAAGTCCGGTCTTGTCGCTCCAATGCCATCCGAACTCCAGGGGATTTCAATGAAGCTGGGAGGCGCTTGACACGAACAGCTCAGCTCAGCGGCGCAAGCGTGTCCATGAGCTGGAGTACATACCTGTTTGTGTGTAGCGGACTGTATTGGTATGTTGGGGTCTCTTGTTGATCAATGAAAATACTGTCTTGATTTGTATCTTCAAATTTATTCCTTGTTGTTCTTCTTGTAGAGCTGGAGACCGACTGTGTCTCAGCCCCCAAGTGGTCCGGTCTTTATACAAAAACCGCTAAGCGGCTCTCTCTCTACCTAACGGTACTCGGGTACGATAGAATAGAATAGAATATACTTTATTGTACACCATACAATTATATACTTTTACAAGAAAAACTTATTTATACGGGTACAACGGCGGTCTTATCGCTGACAGCGATATCTACCAGACAACCTTCGGATGGCATGAAAAAAAAAAAAAATATAACCGACGATACCGCAGGAAAGCCGATTTTATCTAACTAATCTTAGTAAAATTTACATAAATTATACATTTTCTTAATCTATATACTTAATTCTACCTAGGAAAAATATAAAAGGTGTAAAAAGTCAACACAAAAGTCTTATCTATCCTAGATTCCTCCCTACTTATGAGATACTAGCATATATAGTAGTTCCCGTTCCCGTGGGCATACAGGGATAAAAAGTAGCCCATGTCACTCGGGAATAATGTAGCTTCCACAAGGTATTTTTTTTTTAAATCGGTCTATTAGTTTTTAAGATCATACATACAAAAATACAATACAGTATAGATGAAAACATACATAATCTTATCTAATTATCTACCTTTTCTCTAAATCAAGTATATTATAGTTCTACTCTAAAATTCGCGTGGAACCTACGTATATCCTATTTTAAACTACCACGTGGCATTTTAGTCACACGAAAAGACTACACGACAATACTAAATGGTACATGATAATTGTTGGGTCCAGGTATAGCATTAATAGGGTACAGTTTACATAAAGGTTGATTTTTCCGTTCCGAAAACATTAAACATTGACTGTAACTTATTTTTACAATATTGTAGAATGCAGACGGTCACTCATAATAGACGAGCCGACCCATAAAAGTCCCAAACAAGTGTACGCCTTATAAAACCGTTAACAAACTTATCGTGGGAAATTTCCCTCGCTAGAAATACCATGCAACGTACAAAGCCATGCGGTGTCCGTTACAGTTCTCACCCCGGCGCAGCTCGCATAGCTTCCTTCGTTGACACAACGACGAGAATGCTCACGGCGGCGGCGCGTCGAAAGGTCGTCCTGGTGCGCATCTCGACAAGCCTGATGCCGCCATCCGGTCCGCGATGCGTGCGCTCGACGATTCCCATCGACCATGTGTTCCGTGGCAGCGTGTTGTCGACCACTTCAGCCGGAACTCGGTTCATAGATGTGTTGAACCCCAGTTCATCGCGCTCCGCGTCCCAATGCAGCCACAGGATCTTGCTCTCAGACTACTCACCCCCCAATTGTGTAGGAGAGGTGGCTTGTAGCTCGGTGGGCACGTCGCATAGCATCGTCTTGTCGCTGGAGCTCCAACCTCACAGCGTGAACCCGGCGTGCGCATGTACTGCCCTCGTTTCCTCGACTGCTTTCCGTGCTTCGTCGCCGTCTTCATAACTGGCCACCAAATCGTCCATATAGTGACTTCCTTTGATGGCCTTCAGCGCTCGCTGGTACTTTTGGCCCATGTACGTATGTACGTATGTGTTGTAGTTGCTAACGTATTGGGGATGGGCATGTACGGGGAGCTCGCGCCGCCGAATAGCATACTGGTCATCTTAAATTTTCTCGGAGGCTCTTCTCGGTCGTCACCTCTCCACAGGAACTGTTGTGCTGGTTGGTCCTCCGGCAAAGTCAAAGTCAAATGTGTTTATTTCAAGTAGGCCATTATGTGGCACTTTTGAACGTTAAAATTTACATTTAATAAAAATTTATTCTACCGTGCATTCGGAAATATAGCTTGTTATGGAGAAGAACGCACAAGAAACTCCATACTTACTCTTTTAAAAAAAGTATTATACAATATTTATATAAGTACATACATTAATAAATTCATATATGTGAGGACGATGTACCCAGCACTACTATACTACATATAGGTATGAGATAATTACAAGCACTAACAGGTAAATTCCTTTACTTGATAAATAGGAACATGGTCCTCACGTACTTACAAATATTGCAAACATAGGTACATTACCTAATTAAACAACAACAGAACAGTGTGCGAATCAATTTTTTTAAACAAAAAAAGAAGAAAAAATAAAAATAAACCGTTACTATAATCTAATACAAATTAACCATTTTGATTTTGTCCACACCAAAGATAGGCCTATGGAGCAGGACCAGCATGTTTCCAAGCATTCTTATCTTGAATATAATCATCTAATTTGTAATATGCTTGTTTACAAAGTGTGCTTTTAACTATTGTTTTAAATTTTCTTTCATTTAACTTTAATATCTCACAAGGTATTTTGTTATAGAATTTAACACAGTACCCCATGAAAGATGTGTGTACATTAGCTAATCTATTTGATGGTTGATCTAACTTATCTTTATTTCTGTTATTATAATTGTGTCTATCACTAACTTTACTAAAGAGATTTAAATTTTTCCTTACATACATAATATTTTCATAAATGAATTGGCAAGAAACTGTCATAATATTAATCTTTTGAAATAGCTCCCTAAGAGATTCTCGGTGACTTAACTTATATATGGCTCTGACAGCTCTCTTTTGCAATATAAATATTGATTCAATGTCAGTCGCCCGACCCCACAGTAAAATACCGTATGTGAAAGTAACTAAAATAGGCCAAACGCGCGGTTTCTACATCCGTTAACTGTCTTATCTTTCTAACAGCATAAGCGGCTGAGCTCAGACGTCCTGCCAGAGATGTTATGTGAGGCCCCCATTGTAATTTGTCATCTAGAGTGATTCCTAGGAAAACTGTTTGATTTACATAGTCCAGCTTTTCTCCATTCAATATGATGTCACATTCGCTACTTCTAACATTCGGCAATGTGAATCTAATGCATTTGGTTTTTTTTTCATTTAGTATCAAATTGTTTGCCGTGAACCAAGTTCGGACCTGATGAATAGACTTATTCACATCATCACGATTTTGTGATCGTCGATCTATTTTAAATATCAAAGATGTGTCATCAGCAAATAACACGATCTTCGGTTGATTTTGTAATAATTGGGGCAAATCGTTAATGTAAACTAAAAAGAGGAATGGACCCAATATAGAGCCTTGAGGAACGCCCATTGTCATTTCAGACCCTAGTGAGTTTACGCCGTTTACCTGAACTTTCAAGTTGTCTGGCTTTCAAATATGATCTAAGTAATTCAAGGGCCGTATGCCTAATCCCATAGTGCTCGAGTTTTAACAATAGTGTCTCACGGTTAACGCAATCGAACGCTTTCGAGAGGTCGCAAAAGATTCCAATGGCGTCTTGTGCTTCTTCCCAGGCGTTAAAGATGTTCTTTATTAGGGTGACGCCAGCGTCAGTTGTGCAACGCCCTTTGGTGAAACCGTATTGTTGATCATGAAAGATGGAATGTTTGTTAAAATGACGTAATAATTGGTTGAGCATTAAATTTTCGAAGACTTTACTGAGAACCGGCAGAATTGAAACTGGCCTATAATTATTGGCTTCTTTGCTATCCCCGGATTTAAACAATGGAACTACTTTACTGTGTTTCATGAGGTCCGGAAAAATTCCTTGATCGACACTCGTGTTAAAAATGAAAGCTAAATAGGGTGCAATAGTTTCAATGATTGATTTACATACTTTTACAGATAATCCCCAAAGATCTTCTGTTGATTTAATTTTTAGATCTTTAAAAGCTTTTAAAATAGCCTGGGGGTTTGTATGTTGAAACTTAAACTCCGAAGGGCACGCATTTACATTATTTCTAAGTCAGCAGAGAGCACGGGTGAGGAGTTTAAAGCTGCTGTAGTTTTAAAAGGAATATTAACAAAAAAGTTTTCAAATTCCTGAGCAACCTCTACATCTGATTGTATGGGACCATGTGCAGTCGCTAAATTAATTTCAGTATTACGCTGTTTTTTTCTACCTGTTTCATTATTTATTATTTTCCAGGTAGTTTTTATTTTATCGTCTGCTGATTTTATTTTATTGCTTATATACAGCGCTTTAGCTATTTTGCATGCAGTTTTAAAAGTTTTTGAATAATTCGCTACATATTTATCAAAGCTTGCATTATACATATGTTGCTTTAGGCCATAAAGTTCATATAGCTTTTCCCTGCTTTTACGAATGCCTGGAGTCGCCCAATCGCTAAATACGAACTTGGTGTAAATACTTTTCGCTTTCAGCGGAAAAGTCTTATTAAATTGCGTGTTTAGTAAGATAAAGATAAAGATAAAGATAAAGATAAAGATAAAGATAAAGATAAAGATAAAGATAAAGATAAAGATAAAAAAGATAAAGATAAAGATAAAGATAAAGATAAAGATAAAGATAAAGATAAAGATAAAGATAAAGATAAAGATATAAAGATATAAAGATAAAAAGATAAAGATAAAGATAAAGATAAAGATAAAAAAGATAAAGATAAAGATAAAGATAAAGATAAAGATAAAGATAAAGATAAAGATAAAAAGATAAAGATAAAGATAAAGATAAAGATAAAGATAAAGATAAAGATAAAGATAAAGATAAAGATAAAGATAAAGATAAAGATAAAGATAAAGATAAAGATAAAGATAAAGATAAAGATAAAGATAAAGATAAAGATAAAGATAAAGATAAAGATAAAGATAAAGATAAAGATAAAGATAAAGATAAAGATAAAGATAAAGATAAAGATAAAGATAAAGATAAAGATAAAGATAAAGATAAAGATAAAGATAAAGATAAAGATAAAGATAAAGATAAAAAGATAAAGATAAAGATAAAGATAAAGATAAAGATAAAGATAAAGATAAAGATAAAGATAAAGATAAAGATAAAGATAAAGATAAATATAAAGATAAAGATAAAGATAAAGATAAAGATAAATATAAAGATAAATATAAAGATAAATATAAAGATAAAGATAAATATAAAGATAAAGATATATTTATTTGCTCAAACACGTGTATACATGCAGGCATAAATAATACGTGCATGCAGGATAACATAAAAACGTACAAAATGTTCGGACATGTTTGCCACATTCTATGGCGTGCAAATATGTTCAAAGTAATAACTAAATAGTATAATGAACAATTACAAAAATAAACTTCAAACACAATAATTACAAAAATGTCAACAAAACAATTCTGAAAATAAATAATAACTGTGTCAAAATATAAATGGAAATGTCAATTAATAATATTAACTCATAAAAATATGTAAAATATCAAAAAAAAAAACAAATAAAATGTATGTCATTATCTGTGTCAAATAACAATCAAATGCTAATAATATCATACAAAATTAGAAAAATGAATTTAAACAAAATGTAAACAATCAAAAATTTAAATAAACAATTACAATGTCAAATATCAAGCAAATGTCATATGAAATTTATGTCAGATCTATATAGAATATCAATAAAATGTCAAATAAATATTATAAAAAAAAAACTACTCATGTCAAGGCAAAATGTCAATCAACATTCAGCAAAATGTCAAAATATTAATAATAATCTATGTCAAAATAAATGATTCCGCCAGAAATTCGCTAATAGTGTAGTAAGCCTTTTTACTTAAAAACATTTTTAATTGTTTCTTTAATTTGACGTTATTTAGCTCCCTCCAACTTTTGGGTAACTTATTATAAATAGTAGGAGCCATGCAGAAGACACTTTTGCGCATAAGTGCCGTCCTACTTCTATGTAGACAGACTTGACTCTGATCACGCCTGTTTCTAGGAAATTTATCCGCCATTCGGGGAAATAAGTGATTATTCGTCCTAACAAACATTATCGTTTCTAAAATATAAAGGGATGCCAATGTTAATAGTTCATATCGTATGAAATAGGGCTTACAACTTACTTTACAGTACTTTAGAAAATTCGGCATAGAACTCATTTGGGTCCCCTATATTATTAAAATTTTGAACACATAACTTACTATTCTCGGTATTATTAAATTTTTCTAAATTTTTACAAGTAATTAGTCTAAATTTTATTGGTATTTTTTGTTAAGGTATGTAGGTACTAAACGTTATTGTTTGTCCACTGTGATCAGATGCTAACATATTTACAATTTCTTTATCAAAGTAATCACAATTACAAAAAACGTTATCTATACAAGTCGCAGAAGAACCTGTCACTCTGGTTGGTTCCACAAAAACATTTTCCAGATTTAATGATTTAAAAAGACCCAACAACCTGATACTGTTAGTGTTATTCTCTAATAAATTAATGTTAAAATCGCCACATATGACAATTGATTTGCTACTAGTACTAAATTTTTTTTTAACACATCTTCCATTACAGAGTCAAACACAGATAGATTCTGGTAACTTGGAGGTCTGTAGACGCACACTACAATATGCTTATCAAGCTCAACACAAGACAATTCAATGGTGTGTTCAACCGACAATCTAACAATGTCTTTTCTTTCTTTAGATTTAATAGAGTTTTTAATAAGTATTAATGATCCGCCATGTATCATTTGTTGTCTGCTGAAATGGCTAACTACACAATAATTTTCATCTTTAACGGACTTTACTTCATGATCTTTTAACCAATGTTCGTCGAATAGTTAGACAAATAATATCAAACTTGGTTTTTTCTAAAAATAATTCAATGTCTAATAATTTGGAAGAGCAACCCTGAGTGTTCTGATTTAATAATTTTAAAGAGTGTTGCTCTCCTCTCAGCTTTGTACCACTAAATGGATTGCCAGAAGATACCTTTTTACTATGTTCTAATAATAACTGATTATTTACAGGGGTAACTTCTGTTGTCTTATGGAGTAGTTTAAATCTATGTTGCTAGTTAAACTAGGCAACACTGGCTCATCAATTAATATAAAATTTGATGGATTTCCTATCAATTTATTTAAAGAATATGCTATCAACATAGCTACCTTACGTCTACATTTGTATGACAGAGAGAAAGCTCTCTGTCATTACCGGCCATAATCAGCCTTATCCTGATCCTTAGGAACATCTCTTGCACGTCTGCTGTTATCACTACCGCTTTCTCTCGCAACCTAAACAAGATTCCTGGCAGCGACAACAGTAGGTCGGGTCGCTCCAACAGTTCGTCGTTTAGTCAGACGCCGTTGCTCTTAGCTGCTGCGTCGAAAACAAGCCTATGTTTGCCGGGCTTGTTCGGGTTCTGCACGGCGAAATGTGGCAGATACATCTGTTGAGATGGCGCTCGCTCGCTCCAACCCGTCGCATGGCATCGCGTACCCTTTGTCCAATAGGTTTTGAACTACTCGAGTACTCGGCCGCAAACTGCTTGTCGGCGTCCATCTACTGCTCGATCTTCTTCAGCCTGCGGAACGCTTGCGTGTAGCTAGACGGCTTGGTGACCTCGTCTCGTCACCATGGCAGCCCAATCTCGTACCTGGTGTCAATCTTCCTGATTGTCCTACCGACTATGTCAATGGCCCGTTGATCGCTCGCCTTGACTCTCGGTTTCCCATGTATGCCGAGCGTGTCGATCCTAAAGTGGGCTTCGACTAAGTCGTAGAGTTCCAGGCTGCATGTACCCATGGTTCGGTCGGGTTCGTACACATGCAGCACGTTCCCTTCTTAAAAGATGGGCCTGCGTGGTGCGGTTCCGTGCACCACCCATCCTAGTTTTTCTTTATGCGGCCGGTTGGTAAGGGTTGCAGATTCGGAGCTCACGGGCCACTTTGCACTCCCAGTGGTCTGTACCCACTAGAAGCCCGGGGCGCGCCAGTTCCTAGCATACCTCTTCTAATGTCAGGTCCCTCAGGTGCTCGTAGTCTAGCAGCGTGTCGGGAAAGAATTATTGGAGATGCCGGAGATCCCTCATGGTCCTCGCTCTGACGTTGTAGCTCTCGTCACTCTTCAGTCCCTTCACGTTGATGTTTACTGTTCGGCTGCCCATATGTTGACCTCGCTCAGATGGAGGGGCCGTGATGGCCCTTCTGCCCCGACGCGCACCGCCAGTTCTTCGTCCATGAGGGTGATCGTGGCCTCTTCGTCTAGGAGGGCGTAGGTCTTGACCTCCCTCCGTGGTCCGGACACGATGACAGGGCACATCTTGAGCAAGACTGCTCGTGGCCCGATTGCGGGTCGGGTAGCCACGGACAGGACCGCTTCCTTCTTCGGTGGTTCAGCCTCTCTCGGGTCTTCATTCTGCGCTTCGTGTATATTTTGATGTAGCGTCGCATGATGCGGGCGGCGACCTTGCAACTCGCCTGTGTTGCTTCTGGGCGCATCTGAAGCAAATCTTATTGGATTTCAGGAAGCTCCATCGCTGCTCTACTGTGAACGCCTTGTACTGCGGACACCGTGTTAATGCGTGGGCTTGCTCGCAGTTGGGGCACTTGTCCTTTTATTCTTCACTTTCCTCGGTCGTAGTGAATACGCTCGCCTTCTTCTTGAGTGTCACGGTGGGTCAAGTTTCCTTTCTCGGTGCGGAGGCGCTTGTGGACGGAGATTACGTATATAGTAACGCTCGGTCCGCCTCTCGCATTAGAAACCATGACATCACGACAGAATAAAATAAGTCGGGACAAGAATAAAATAAGTCGTAATAAGTCGTCATCTTTATGCTTACAATATTCAATTATGTTTTTGAATTCAAAATATTATTTTTAATAAATTAAAATAGTTAATTTAAATTAATTATTTAAATACAAATTACAATAATCAATTTAAATTAATTACCTAAATACATGTTCAATGTTAACCTTTGAACATCGAATCAGCACTTGGCCCGGCGACGACTACACGAGCGGCCTAGTTAAAATAATGACTGAGTTGCATCTTACACGCATGAAACACATACAACTTTGTATAATAGTGTGTATTAAGTTAAATTAGTATATAAGCTGTACATCTTGTAAAATAAACCAGATTTGAATTTTATATTCTTGTCTCATTACCCCTCACTGTGGCCAAGACACCTTTAGCCATCTCTGATCAGTCTCGTGAGTCTGCGAGCTGGCAGTGAGTTTATCCTTCCCGAACCTGGACATCCTGTCTACTATCCGTCTGTAACCTTAGGTCGCATGGTGCAGACATCCTGAACTTATTTATATATTTATATATCACTACTAGGTATATGGTAGGTTAGGGCTGTAGGGCTTATAGGGATTATAGTCGTAGGGACTGTTAGGCTTATAGGTTCAGTAGGCGCGTGACGTATCATATCCCTACATGTACTAACGCACCCTCAACAGTATTGCGACCTCACGTGACATCTGTTTGGAGTGGTTAGACAATACAAATTACATTAATACCATTAATTAATTTAAATTAATTATCTAAATACAAATAACATAAATTAAAATATTTAAACAGGCTACAGCATAAAAATCAAAAACGCATAACAAATAGTTATAAATATCCTAATGCTAACGTTTTAAAGATCAAATTTGCGTATCTGTATTATTATTTGTATTTGTTCATAGAGTAGCGCTAGTCCAATAAACTCATACAAATTAAATAATCCTTACCTTTACAGAGAGAGGGTTCAAATTAGTTCGTTTTTATGATGGGTCAAGTAAAAGCTATTAGCGACTGTAACAAAAGATGTACATAAATCTTTAATAAATGTATATTTTTTCAAATATTTAAACCTTTTAACATTTTTAAGCCTATTGAATTAAAATGCTTTAGAAAGTAAACGTTTTAAGGCACTAATCGGGACTAAGGCCCTTAATCGGAGGGCAGCGGCGTGATGCGTGATAAAGCAAAAATGGCTTGGCTCACGTGCATGAACTATAGAACTAATTACAGTTAAAACCATTTCAACGACATAAAAGGGATCGTCCAACACTGTCGTTAAAACCGATAGGCGTTTTAAACTAAATAAATTCACATAGGTCCTTGTTACAGTACCTGTTTGTCGTCGTCGCTTTAAGCGAACTCGCTATAAACAGTTTTGACTGTATGTCGTCCTTGTCACTAGGCTGGTGAATTGGTAAACGAAGACTAAAATAGAATCAGATAAAAAAAACATCGTTCATTTAAAAACCAGCTCCTTTTTGGGGTGTTGGTTAAAAAGTCGAATTACTCGGTTAATTATTGACTAAGATCTGTTGTATCTTTTATATGCCCATAAAAAATATAAAATTGTTTAAAAATACAGTGGTATCCATAATATAAATACTAGGAACAAACACAAATTTGTAGTACCTACAAAGGCTCAAGAAAATAGGTGGCTCGTTTAGATGTCAATGTGTACGCTTTTATAATAAGCTTCCAGCCACCAGCCACGTACAAAATCTAAGTCTTAATAAATTCAAATCATTCATTAAACGTAAGTTGTGCCAAAAAGCTTTTTATAGCATTAAAGATTACGTTGAGGATAAAACGGCTTGGGAGTGAGCTGCTCCAATTCATTTAGTTTTTTTTTTAAATATTTTGCACCATGAATTTTGTTATTTTTCATACATTTTTTTTTAATTTGTTTTCTTGCAATGACAAGAATATTTACTTTTTAAAGTATTATATTATTTTATTTTAATTATTGTGAATGTGAAGACTATGTGGATCATTATTTTGTTTTTAATTTATCTTGGTTTTTAATCATGGTCTGGCAGTTTGAGTAGTTTATGCGGCCTACCCGAATGTCCTTTCTTTGGTATTGTTCGTCGAATCGTTGAGCTCCTTAAATTCTGAGTTGAGCTGCTCGGTTATTGACAAATGCGTGCACTGACTGGACAGGTCCTCTCAATCTGGCTGGTTCTTTCCTCAAAAGACCATTTCAGACATTAGTCTACAATGTAGACTGATGTCTGAAATGGTCTTTGTCATGATCTTCACATGATCTAACCAAGATTTTGTCAGGACTTTAAAAGAGACTGTGACCTCTGAGTTTGTTTCGGCCTTTCTTCTCAGAGTAGTCAGATAGGAAACGCCGACCTCATCAAGTTTAAAAAAAAAATATGTTGAAAAAAGACATGTAAAAGCATTTGTACAAACCAACTTACAGAAATAAAATCATTTATCATTTATCTGATGGTAGGGTACCTAACAGATAATTTACTAAAAGTTACATTAGTCGATCATTCTTCCATACAAACGTAGTCTGGCGATTACTCCACTGTTTGACGATGTAGGTTCAAAAAAAAATACATATATCAATTTATCTCATCATTATCTAAAATCACACATCAGTATGGAAACAAGTAAAAAAAAATATATATTTGAGAGTTATGATCGTCAAAAGTTCCATATTTCAACACAAATTTTAACGCCTCTTTGGGCGGCTATAAATACCATAAGAAATAGGAAAATAGAAAAACAGCCACCATACAGGGATAGATTAGTAGTTGAACAATGCAAATAATTTTATTTTGAAAATATACATTTAGATATCATGCAAAAACAGTCGTTTTTATATCTAGATTTTGATATCTAGACTCCCAAAGGTCTGTTTATAAATTTCGCTCGCTCGTTGTCGTCCTAAATCATCATCCTTTTCGCTACAAACCTGCAAAAGTGCTAATTTGTACGCGAAATAGCTTCTTACTGCTCATCACAGCATCTTTCTCTTTCGCACGTGTTGTCGGATGAGATAGCATGCATTTTAACCCCGCGCACAAAATAGTTCGTGCCGAGTAGGACAACTTTAATACTAGCATAGCAGGGTTAAAAACTGACACGAATTTAATACATTCTTAAAAATTACAATATCTGCCTGTGGTCAGCACCTGTCATCTGTACGTAGGCTTAATGCTTGAGAAAGGCCAGCGTCACAATGATACACATATTTAACGACTTCACTAAATATGTTATTGAATGTTAGTAGAATATAATGCCTTCTTGCTAGCTTAATCTATGTTCTCTATTTTACAGGTTTTGTACATTACGAAATTTGTGAAGTCCTTGGAATTTTTTTGTTTTGTTATGTATTGGAATTAATTTTTTGAATACAGTGTGTTTTAACACTGTTAAATTGTATTTCGAATGAGTAATTTAAAATTACAAAATGAAGCCATTCAGAGTACACCCTGCAAGTTGCTCCTGCACTGGTTGTATATATCGGAGCAGATCTAAGGAACCCAATGTTCAGCAAGTAATACAGGGAGGGTCCGAAATTGACAAACTTTATTACGGTAAATTTTTACCGTTGAGAGAAAGGAAATTGCTTGAAAAATTAATTAAAACTCGAGATGTCTATGATGACGTACGAAATCAATTGTTATCAAGTGCAAGCAGTAATCAAATTGAACATGAAAAGAAAAGACGAGACAATTCTATGACTGATAAGAGTAGTACGGTCTTAAAAATGGTAGAGCTAGTCGATAGAGGTAAAATTAGATCTGGATATACAAGCAAATTAAGTAGCTGCTGTAGTTGTTGCTCTTGTGAAACTTTAAGGAAAATGAGAAGACGAATGGAAAAGGATAAAAAAAAGCATCCAAGCCCAAGTTGTTACAGACACATTGTGACTTGTGAAGACATAGCTAAGTATTGTGCTGAAGCTGAGGAAAGAGGTAGAAAACGCCGGCGAAAACTAAGTACACAAATAAGTTCCAAAGTAAGTTTAAAAGTTGGAGCCGCACGATTGAAAATTAAAAAACATCTATCTGAACCAGTGATAAGCGGTGTATCAATGCCCGCATCAAAAGCTTTCATGAACAAAATTCGATCAAAAAGGAAAGCGAAAAAAGCAGCTCTAGCTCGTAAGGTTGAGGCAATAGATCAAGGACACGAAAATGTTATGGTTTTAAGAAAACCTAGAAAAAAAGTAAAAAGCACACAAAGCAGCACTACAAAAGACAGTAAGACAGAATTAAAAAGTCCAAAAGCTTTTAAAAGTCCAATAGCTTTTAAAATTAAAAAAGATTCCATATTGTTGTTTAAAGAAAAATTGCTGAAAAAACGAACTTATAAGGAGAATCAAGACGTGGAATGTGAACCAGGCACTTGTGAAGAAGATACATGCACACCTGAAGAATGTCTTAGAAAAATTAAAGCTAAGGGCGTTGGAGTAACGAGAAAGAGAAAATCTCATAGCCGACATTCTGACACGGCAAGAGACAGACCTCATGTTTCAGTGAGCTCGCGAACAAAAAAAGTGAAAGTAAGAGAGCCACAACGATCAAATTTAAAATCGGTTTCCAAAAAAACACGAGAAACATATGAGAAAGCCACTAGAAAACAAGACAAACCATCTAAACTAACCAAATCGGCTTCCTCAATGGCACCTATTCCAAAATTGAAAGCAAAAGCCCAATTAACAACAACAGACGAAAAAGCTACAATTAAATCGAAACCTAAATCTGACATGGGAAACATCAAGTGTGAATGTAAACCTTCCACAAAGTCTACTTACTCAGCAATTCCAAAATTGAAATCAAAAGTCCAATTAACAACAACAGACGAAAAAGCTACATATAAATCGAAACCTACATCTGACATGGGAAACATCAAGTGTGAATGTAAACCTTCCACAAAGTCTACTTCCTCAGCAGCATCTTCTCCTCAAAATAAAGTTTCAAGATCTGTACCTAAAATTATGCACGAACTAAGTCGTAAAAAATCTAGACGTAAATCACTTTATAACTTAGATGAAGCAGATTTACAAGAAACCAAAGAACACGGTAAAGCTACAAGAGAAATACATGTGAAACCAACTCCCGGTACGGTAAAACGGCGCAAGAAACACAGGCATGGGAAAATGCAATCCAAAGTAAGACAAAAATCTCATCTGCGAGAATCTGCCAGCCAGGCATCTAAATTTTATCACGGAAATCTCTACGGATCAAAACATAATGAATCAAAAAGTGCTGAAAGCTTTCTAAAACAAACAAAATCCATTTCAAATGAACCGCCTCCCGGACGAGTGAAAGAAAATATAGGAGAAATAAGCTCGCACCCAGATGACCTGCAGAGAGAGCAGAAGGCTGCTGTTAAAATTTCATCTAGTTTTAGTTTTGGAATTGAATTTTATAAAGATACATTTCCTGACGAGTGTTGTGAGTGCGAAGAGAAAGTAGATAAAAAAATACACACTGTATCAAGACACCAAAATAAAATTAAACAAAAACAGCATCGAAGCAAGTATAAAAATCACGGAACTGGATATGTTAGTTCTAAAGATCATGGAACTGGACAAACTCGTATCAGACTTCGCCATAATATGTCATCTCAATCGAGCTCGTCACAATCATCTATAAACATCCAAGTTGGCCATAAGTTAAAACGATGTTTTTGCACCCTAAAGCTAAAAGACAAAAAGAAAAAAATAAAGCATACCTCATCGAAGAAGACCATGGCGTCACTTCAGAATAAAGAACTTGAAATGGTACGAAAAAAACAAACGCAAACTAAACTTGCAGGAATTGCTTATGTGGTACCACCTGCTACAGCTGCTAAGCACGTTTCTAGAGATACAAATACTATTGTTACCCCGAGAGAGTCAGCTTATACATCACAGCCTGTATCTAAAACAACATCAAGAAAAATACAGTCCAGTGAGAATAGAAAAATAAAACAAAAAGGAAGGCATTCCCAGTCACCAAATCTAGAATCTAAAGTTTTATCTGACACATCAGAAAGACAAGCAAATGTTGCACTTGACAAATGTGAAAGACATTGTGCAGTACGAATAGTTTCAAGTTTAAGTTTTGGTATTGAATTTTCAAAATCAAATAAGAATAGCGATACTGAAAATATATTGATATCTGATAAGCCAAAAAGAAGGGAAAGGAAGCATTTGTATCAAAAAGGAATAAAGGTATATAAACCTCGTGTTCGTCGTGAGACTTTGGAAACAAACAAAAATGTAAAAACTAAGCAAACGCATACCGAACCCTTCTTGCAAAGGTGTCTTTGTACACTTAAGTTAATGAAAAAAAACAAGAAGAAAGTAGAAAAACTTTCGCCTTGGCGGAATAGGAATGAATATGTTATGCACATGCAAAATAATTCTGTAACAACTAACAGAGCAGAGATTCGTAATAACCATGCCCAATTAAAGATTTTACCTTATGTATACGGAGCTGGATTATGTATTCCTGAAGAATTTGATCATTTTCATTGCGAAAAGCTTACAAAATTACGTCAAGTGAAATTACAGCAATATAAAAATTTAGTTGATCTTGGATATCAGCCGCCGACATTAAGTAAAACCATAATTTCTTCCAAGTCTCGGAATATGCAATCTCTAACAAGACAGTCTTATCAAAATGTTAAAAAAATAACTCGAGACTATAATTACAGCAGTCGCTCAAAACTACGAGTTGTACAAGTCGCACCCAACTTGAGTAACAGCATAATAAATAAGCAAACCCATAAAAATGATAAAAATAACACAAAAGAGTGTCAAAAATTTTACCACCCAGCCCATTATAAATCAATACACTCAGAAGCAAGCTTTAAAGAAAAGGAAAGTTCTGTTTTTTCCGTGATCAAGAGAATTTTCTGTACTTCGATTTTTCAAAAGAAGAGAAACAAAGACGGACTAGAGAACAATACTATGAATATAAATGAACGTATAAAAACCTATTATACATTACCAGATTCGCAGATATGTGATTATAAAAGTCCTCGTAGGAAATTAAGTAAATTAGCCCATAATTTGAGTGAACACGAGGGTGTACTCAATTGCCAAGATAATAAGCTGCGCGAAAATAAAAGATTTAACGATTGCTACGGTAACACAAACAAACGTGAAAGGAAATCAACAATTAATATAACTACTAGTAGTTTTAGTGGTAGTCCATGCACAAAAAGTACTCAATCCAGATTATTAAAACATAAAACAGCAAAAGACCAGAAAGTGAGAGATAAACAAAAAGGTTTGAAAGCTTCCTTTTCACCTTCACGTCAATCGGTTCGTAAAGGATCTAACTTTAGTTTCAGCAAAGATATTTCAAAAAATCGTTTGGTATCGTTTATTCAGGATACCAAATATCGAGAATCAAATCGAGAAATTAAGAATCGAACAAAAAAGTATAATACAGTAAGTGAAATCTCAACGATCAATATAATGCCAAATAAATTTCGAAAAGAAGTTAAGACATCGAACGTTGGCTTTTTACTTAAGAGATGCTTATGTACACTGGGTCTTCAAAAGAAAAACTTACCGAAATCTGAATTTCGTGGGCAAAAACCCATAACAACTCAATTTGTACAACTTCAACATAACAAAAATAAAATTAACATTCATAATGTTACAAAATCAGGACGTAATGTTCTTGACAGGACATTGTATGGAGAAGAATCTTTAAAATCAAAATTACCTGAAGGTGGTTATCTCTTTAGAGAAAACCTTATTGGGAATCTAAATGGTATGAAGAATCCACATCCTCAACATTTTCCAAACAGTAGATCATATCCCAAACGACCTCATATCAGATCTAGTATCAATATTAATTTTGGTAAAATGAAAAGTTTATTGAATATCCAAAAAGTTAATCCATTTTACAAATCCTTTTATGCGTTAAATGTAAGAGTCTCAAAAACAAAAAATAAATTGCATGATAAGTATCGTGCCTTCAATGACAAAGAATGTGATGATTGCGATCCTACCGAATGCTCAAAGAGGAAAAGTTTGTTGAAACGTGTCAAACCTAATACCCCTAGTGTCTGCCGTTCGAGAGATTGTTATATGAGATGTAGAAAGGAATTTCAAAGAAGAAGGAGACCCCAAAGGGAGGATAAGCCTTTGGTTCTTGGTTCAGATTTAAGTATTGGAGCGGGCGTTCGCAAAAATAAAGGTAAGCAAGCCAGGGTCAAATGTACTCGTAAGTGTTAATTTTGACTTCTTCAAAGAACTGTATGTTTGCTTGCATGCAAGCAAACTTTAAAATAGGCAAGCATGTAAGCAATCATTAACACTAAATTCCTATATCGTACCTTCGGTAAGAAAAGGACATAATTCTTAAAATTCTAGAAAATTAGTTTATTATATTTTAGTTTATTTTGTTTGGCAGAAACAGCTACATACTATTTATGTATTATATTAAATACATAAATAAAATAAAAATAACTTAAGTAATTAGTAGCCTACAGCTCTGTTCACAACCTGTGATGTGATTTCTAACTTTAAAAATTGGAAATAATACGATTACTTACGCCGTTTTCCTATCGGATGTACGATACAAAATTGTAGTTTTTTTTTTAAAAACGTTGCCCCTTTAGGAATTTCTTCCTGTATCGTGGGTGCGTTTACAAACATATAAACTCACATACACAACACCCAGAGCCGGAACAACTGTCTATAGGTCATACAAATATTTGTTCCGTGCGGGAATCGAACCCGCGACACGCAGCCCTCAACCACTGCGCCAACCGTGCGCCATAGTTATTGCATTACATTTTGTAGGTTTGATACACAAAGGCTGATAATAAATGTTTCTGTCTCAGCAGGTCCAAAAGGCTTGTCGGCGACACGGAAGTATTATTCACAACAGGACCACAAGCACGCTCATAGGAAATTCAAAAATAAAGTAACATTTTGTACTAGCGTAAATTGTTTATTTAAACAAGCGCAAAATCTGCGAAGGAGAGGAAGAGGAGATGGTGATGCAGACAAAAAACATGGTACCTATTACTTTGGTTTAAAGCCATAATTTGACGTCCACAATACAATCAAATTTCTATCAACATCCTATTTCTCCAAGCAATTTGGCATCAATCATAGACATGACTTGTTCAAAAAAAAAAATACTTCTGTTCAATTTTATTCACAAAAGGTCCGCTTGCAACACTCCAAGTAACTAAGGGCCATTTGCGTGTTCTTGGGTTATACTAAATAACCCGCTGGCTTATTACGTATGAAACAGCGATTAACAATATTTGCGCAGATATTGTACAATCATCGCGCGAATATCGCTTTACGTCAAAAAATTGGAAGGCTTATTTTTGCGAAATAGTTGCTCTTCAATCGCGAATCCGCATTATATATGAGCTATAGTCACACCATAATAATTTTACGACAGCACTGCTAACAATAAAAAACTGTTAACTGAAATGTGCATTTATCGCAAGTTGATCGCGATAATTTCGTATTACGTATGGTTTTTGACAGCAGAGCGACAGCGATCAGCGAGCAAATGTGGCTGTCAAATTGCGATTGCTTTTTCCCTTGTTGTTGGTCGATTGCCAATCGCTCGCTGATGACTGAGTAGGTACAGAATTTTTTGAGTTTTTGCGGCTTTTTTCGTATGTTATTTTGTAACAAATTCCTAGTGAATATTGTAAATATAAATGACAAATTGGTGTTGTTTTGAGTCTCTAATGTCTATGCAACTGGACTATTTGTTGAATCATTGAAACAGAAGTGATCACGGTAAAGTGGAGGATTTTTTTATATACAGTATATGTACGGTCTCAACACCGTACATTTTTCTGCATACTGGCAACCTACTTTAGGCCAACGATGTGCGTCATAATTTGACCGTATAAAACATCACAACAAAGCAACCGACCAAGATAGTGATCTTATAGCCGTGTTGCTATCCAAACCAAGAGAGAGAAATAGTCGCCTTCCACCTGAGTTATACTGTAAGTCACTTAACTGAAATATATTTAACTAGTGGATCTAACTGTGACGTGTTTCTCTCCAACCAACTAACGGCGAATCAGTGTACGGACTTACAACCCGTACATTAAATGGTCCTTCGAGCCTTTGTGTATCTTAGTGTGTTTGTGTCTCTTGTTACGGTAGCGAATCGGTTCAACTGGTCTCCCAGAAGAGGGTCGCCCCAGTTGGGTTGAGAAGGCGCACATACCTAACCAGAGTACAGGCACATTGAGTACCGGAACCAAACTACAACTATTGGAGGAGCTTTCAACAACTAGAAGTGCCTTCAACAACTAACTACAACTGAAAACAAAGAACTACTAGAGGAGTCTTCGACCACAAGGACCTTCAAAACCTGTTCAGAAAACTACTTTGTGAACTACAAGGAAGCAATCGTCTACAATCAAGATGAATAAGCTAGCGCTACAATCAACATGTTTTGATAACATAAAAACATTATGCACCAACTACAACAAGGACAGCAAGGGCAGAAAAACACAGGAGTACTTGAACAAGCGGCTGTCCTCGCTAGAAGCTCAATGGATGGATTTCAATACACGACATACATTACTGTTGCAAGAAATCGAAGATAAAAACATACACTACTTTGCAGAAGATGTCTATGGTAAAACCAAGAACATGTTCGAAGCAACGAAAGCAGACATTTTAAAAATGTTGCAAACTACTGAAGAAAAGGTCAAGTTCGACCTAACAGACTTGTCGGGAGAACCTGATGAGAAAACGAAGACGTTGCTGACTAAACAGGAATGCAACTTCAAGGCCATCGATAGGGCTATGCTAAAATTGATGTAGAAGCCATAGCTGAAAAATGGGAACTTGACGATCACTTGTCAATCTTGAAGTCAAAGTGGGATGCTATAGACAAAACGCATTGGGAGCTGGAAGCGATACTTAAAGGCTCCAACTCTAACTACAACAACATGTTCGTCACTACTGAAGAGAAGTACGACGAGCTAAGAAAAACCTTGAGCCGTAAGATTTGGTCGACTGCGCACTACGAAAGGTCGGCGCCAAAAATTGAGGTTCCTGAATTCTCGGGTAACTACACCCAATGGATTTCCTTCAAGGATCTCTTTATGGAAACCATACACAACAACCCGAGGATTAACAAAGCGCAAAAGATGCAACATCTGAAAACGAGGTTGAGAGGCGAAGCTGAACGATTGGTGCAACATTTGAGTATCAGTGCAGAAAACTACACATCTTGTTGGGAGATACTGACTCAGCGCTTCGACCGCTTCAACAACGCGACCCAATTATAGTACACTTGATGTCGCAGAAACTCGACACTACTTCATACGGCGAGTACACAAAGGAGCTGCGGGATCCGAGGGATGTGCCAAACTTGAACGAGCTGTTAGACTTCCTGGAAAACAAATTCATGGCTTACGAAACCATGAAGAACACGAAAAAGGAAGCACCTAACCAACGCCAGCAGGTCGCGACTAGGGCATTCAACAAACATCATCCTGCAAGACTGCACAACTACGACCAGCAAAAATCCTTCAAGAAAACATACCATACGGCATACAGTCATTGCCCTAACTGTGACGGAAATCACGTGCTGATGAACTGCCCAAAGTTCATCAACATGGACTCATTTCAACGGAATGACACAGTTTCGAAATTGCACGTGTGTAAAAACTGCCTATACAGTCATGGCAACACAAACTGCGCATCATCAAAAACATGCAAAGAATGCAATAGGAAGCATCACACCTTATTGCACAACGCTGACAAGGGAAATAATACCAACTCGTCGAATACAGAAAGAAACAACAAAAATCCAGGTCAACGACTAAGCACATCCACGAGTAAACAAACTTCCAACCATGTTTCAACTAACGAGATGGAGATCTTGCTAACTACGGTGCAGCTTAAGATAAAATCTGCTAACGGAGACTATATGACGCTTCGAGCACTACTAGACCAAGGCTCGCAAGTTAACTTAATAACTGAGAACGCCGCACAGATGCTACGACTACCAAGGAAACGGCTGAATGCAACTATAACGGGAGTAGGAGCAGCACCAGGAAGCTGCAAAGGGCGGCTTCAACTTACCTGCAAGTCTATTCACTCGGACTATGCATTCGAAACACAGGCACTTATCTTAAGCAAACTTACGAACAATTTACCTAACTCATCGTTCGAGAAGGCTAACTGGCCGCACATAGAAAACCTGAAACTTGCTGATCCGGAATTCAACGTATCAAGCCCTATAGATCAACTACTTGGGGCAGACGTGTATTCCGACATCATCCTCGACGGGGTCTTGAAAGGCAGTCAACAGTCTCCTGTAGCGCAACAGACGCACTTAGGCTGGATCCTATGTGGCAAACTGAAAACTTTCAACTGTCACATGACACTGGTCGACCTAAGCGAATTGACTAAATTCTGGGAGAACGAAGACATAACTAGCAGCAACCATGACATGATGCCGAAAGATGATCAGTGTGAAGAATACTACAGCAGGACAGTAGAACGAGATGCAGACAACAAATACATTGTTAAGATGCCGACGAGCCCCGAGTTGCAAGACAAACTCGGGAAATCAAGGTCAATCGCTGTCTCGCAATTTCTTCAATTAGGAAAACGCCTGGAGAAGAACAACAAACTTGCAACAATGTATCGGGACTTCATCAGAGAATATATGCAACTACAGCATATGAAGCCGGCATCTCCACCATCAACTACCGTCCCTGAATGCTACCTTCCACATCATGGTGTTTTGCGAGAACAATCAACTACGACCAAACTAAGAGTTGTTTTTAACGCCTCGCAAAGGACAACAACAGGGCACAGCTTAAATAGCTTAATGGAAAATGGTCCAAATCTACAGAAGGACATTCAAAACCTTATACTAAAGTGCAGGACCTACAAGTACGCTTTCACCGCTGACATAGAGAAGATGTACCGATGCATCTGGATAGCTGAAGATCAACAACCAAGATAATATGGCGCAACTCTCCTGCTGAAAGATTACAAGAATATCAACTTTGCACCGTGACATATGGAACCAAGTCCGCACCATGGCTGGCCATGAGAACTTTGAAACAGTTAGCCCTGGATGACGGTCACAAATATCCAGATGCCGCCAAGATCCTGCTCAACGAGTTCTACGTGGATGACGTAATTAGCGGTCACTACTGTCTAGAAAAAGCAAAAGACCTACAGAGTTCCCTTATCGATCTACTAAACGGCAGCGGCATGAACTTACGCAAGTAGACAGCTAACCACCCCGCACTGCTAGAGAGTTTAGATGAGGATCAAATATCAACTAAAGGAATATTTGATTTCAAAACTGAGGACTCAACTAAAACGCTCGGACTCGGCTGGAACCCAAACCTCGACACGTTCATGTTTAACTGGAGTCTGGAAGAAAAATCAAAGGGTCGGACCACGATAAGGCACTTACTGTCCGAACAGGTAGTAGACCACAAGACAACATTGCGTTTAACTTTGATTAATTTGTAATGTATGTGCGTAACTATGTACAGGCGACTCTTTCTCTCTTTCTACACTAATCTTAACTACTTTTGGGGGTTGCCAATATGTACGGTCTCAACACCGTACATTTTTCTGGCCCAGTTGAAATAAATATCTTTTGTCTTTTTTGTCATCGTCCTATCTCGCTTACTCTATGCAGTATACTCGATGACAAACTGTTTCTTACGCAATGGTTGGCAGGACCAAGTTCAAAGACACAAAGATCCGTTGTGACTACTATAATATAGGTACCTCATGTTCATTAATACTAAAGACATAAATAAAAATTAAACAGTATCAAGATCGTTTGATCCAATTTCCCCAGTATTGCATACAACAAATTTTTATTTCCCTTTTTGCCATGAGATTCTGGTAGACCTATACTAAATACTTACAAACACATGAGAATGTGATAAGTCCGCAATAAGTATCTTCTATACTATTTTTTTTATATGGCAAACACCGATGTCGACTATTCTGCCAATGTCTACATTAAATTTGAAAAATCTTTTTTATGTTTCGTAGCTCAAATACGAAATAATGTAGGCTACAAAGTGATGCTCTAAAGCATTATCGATTCGATTTCTTAAAACAATCGACAATTCGAAGAAATTTTAATTGATTTTACACATTGACTTATATGTAAATAAAATGCAAATATCAAATTTTCACTGCCATATTTACTTTACACAAATACTTACATCTGCGAATAAATTATTATCGGAATATTGGAGCTATATATTAATCAAATTGACTATTGTAAAAAAACAGCATCCACGAAGTGTTGCTCTTTCATAAGCTGGTTAATTCATCAAACGATACATTTTATAAATCATTGGACAGATAAAATAGCTTCTGTTAAAAGTGACTGTCAAAAAAAAAATACTTGACTAAAAAATTAAAGGCCTCAGTAGCCAGGTCACTAAATTGATCGCGCAATAATTGTACAATTATTGCTACTTGCTGTTCCTTACGTAATAAGCCCGCCAGTGTTAACAGCTAGCTCAGGATAAATCAGATAAATCATCTTGCGCCATCAATAATTAGAGGTACATCTAGAGGTTAAACTTATTATCATCATAATCATAACACCCGAATTTATATCTAGAAAGACGTCCACTGCTGGACATGGGCCTCTCTCAAACGTCGCCACATTGACCGGCGTTAAGGGGCAGAATGCCAGATATTGGCTTTCTTTTAAAAAAATTTTAGCCAAATCTTTTGAAGATGTGGAAGCTGAAAAAAGATATGTTCATCTTGATCATATTTCACAAACTTATTTGTGGCCGTAACACGTTTAAGCACAAAAACCTCAAAACAAATGAACGACAAAGTAACCTTTTTTTAACCGTTCTAGTCTGGGCGCCAAACGTCGGAAATGCTCCACGAAATTCCACCGGCTGTCGAGGACGAGTCCCGACGCCGATATGAACCCATCCTACCGTTATATGGGAACTCGGCTGTGGCGCATTCCGAGGACCATGAAAACACATGGCCTTGGACTTGTGCAGGGCCACCTCGAGGCCTAATTGCCGGATTCTCTCGACGACTGTCGCAACTCCGCGTGTCGCTAATTCAGCCGCCGCCTGGTGTAATCTCCCCTGCGCCAGGACCAGCGTGTCGTCAGCGTAGCAAATTATGCTGACACCGCTAGGGAGGTCGGCGCGCAGCACACAGTCGTATCCGATGTCCCACAGATGCGGCCCCAAGACCGATCCCTGTGGGACACCGCACGACATCTCTCGCCGGTTCCATTCACCCTGGTGACCGAGGTAGATGACGGCCCTGTCCATCAAATAGGCCTCAACCACGCGACAGAGGTAGGGCGGCATCCGGTGATAACGGAATGCCTCGCTGATGCAACTCTAGGGCAGGGTGTTGAAGGCATTGGCGATGTCTAGAGACACCGCCAAGACGACCCTACCCTGGCCACTGCATCCCCCGTCGTGAGGGCTCGCACGCGCATGATGGCGTCCACCGTAGAGCGCCCCCTGCGGAAGCCAAACTGGCTCTCCGCCAGATCCAGCCCCTCCCGCACCAGCTGCTCAACGAGGCGGTCTGCAATAACTCTTTCAAAGAGCTTGCCCATCTTATCGAGCAGCACAATGGCTCGGTAAGCGGATGGAGAGTCTGCTGGGCGCCCCGGCTTCTTAATGAGGACCAGTTTCCCCGTCTTCCAGCGAAGTGGGAACTGGCCCCTCTCCAAGCATGCGCTAAGGAGCCCCCTTAGTCGAGGCCCGAGAGCCTTCAAGGCCAGAACCCAGGCTTTTCCAGGTAAGCCGTCAGGTCCTGGGGCGGCATTTTTGGCATTCAGCCTATGTACCGCCACTCTCAGTTCTACCTCGGTCACCTCCGGAGCATTGTCGTCGTCATCGGTGTGGTCCGCATCGGGCACCACAAGAGGTGGAGCCATGGGCGGGGGAGTATGTTCCCCTTGCGAAGGAAACAGAGTGCTCACTACGCCCTCCACGAGCTGCGGCCGGAGACTCTGCGTCAGCGGGGGTGCCCATAGGCGGAGTTTATCCTGCACCATTTTGTAGGGGCGCCTTCACGGATCCCTGTTTATAGTCTCCAGCGACTCCTCGCGGGCCAAGGCGCTCTTCGCCGCTCTGTACCCCTCGTACAGCTCCACCTCAATGGCTTCCGTTTCCGGAGGATGAATACGGAGCCTGCGGTGCCTGGTGTACTGGCGTCGCGCAGCAACGCCTGTCACAGAGTCGTAAGCTCCGGCGACCACCAGTACACCTGGTGCCAGGCGCGTCCTGGCTGTACCCGGGGCATTGCCACGTCACATATCTCGGACAAGGCCTCCCGGAACCACTCCGCCTCGTCGTTGATGTCAGCAGGCCTATCTGGTGATGACACCCAGGCCTGCACGATGGAGGCTTCCAGGAGGAGCTCCCGGTTCAGCTGTTTCTGCGCCCACTGCGGACCGCTCGGGGTCCGTCGGACCGGCGCGCTTGAGGTCTGGGTGGAGACGTCGAACCGGATATACCGGTGGTCGGAATAGGTCTCCACCTCCTCCATGACGCACCAGTCGACTACACGCGGTGACAGAGCGGGGCTGGCGAACGAAAAATCCACCACCAATTCACCCTGCATCCGCACACACGTAGGGACAGAACCCCGGTTGAGAACTACCAAGCCTATCTCCAAAGCCCAGTCCTCAACCATCCTGCCCCGTGTGTCCTTATACCGGGAACCCCCAGTCACATTCTTGGTCCTCCACCCAGTCGTCCCTGGGCGGGACAAAGTACGGCGGCAAGGTGCGCCATGCTTTGGAGCAATAGATCCTGAGCAGCGGCGCAGTGGTTGATGTTCGCCTGGAGGAGGCGTAATAGGGCCGTTATTGGCACTCCATATCAGCCCCCTCCCGAACCCCCGGTGAGGGTCCCACCGCAGTGGTTTCGGCGGCGACGACAGCTGTGGAGGCGGCAGTGGTGGCGCAAATGGCGGTCGCTGCGGCGGTAACGGCGGTGGTGGCGGTTGCGGTGGTGACGGCGGTTGTGGAGTGCTTGCCCCTGCGCCTGGCCTTGGCAGGTGGAGCGCAGGTCTTGCTCCCGGCCCGGTGATCGACCGACTTGCCAGTTGCAGCACATACGACGCAGTGCGGCGTGGCATTGCACGTACCAGCCTTGTGACCGGGCTGACCACAGCCGCACGTTGAGCTCCCACGTGGTTGCCTACAAAGCAGCAGAAGTACCTCAGAGGTCTGGGTTTCGGCAGTTTCACCTGCGCGGAAACCCAGCCTACCAAGAGCCTTCGGCCCTCCCCGGCTATGTTTTGGGCTGCCGAGACGGGACAGCTCACCGTTACGGCTCGCATCCCCGTGGCATCAGTGCGTATTATGTCTGCCCTGACCTGCTCGGCAGAGCACCCCCCAGTCCTGGCGACGGCGGTCACCACCTCTTCCTCCGTCACACAATCGTCCAGGCCCAGAAAACGGAGCGGATTTGCCCCCTGCTCTTATTCCAAATACATTCCCGTGCTTTGACAGTAGTGGTAGAAACCAGGAATTTCTTGGAGTGTTCCAGACCGGTATTAGACAGTCAATGTGTTTGTTGTCTGTGATCTGCAAACATTTTACGAGACACGTCTAAATGCCTACAAATGGTTCTGGACCCACAAAATCATTTGCTGAGCCCTCACTTGCCAGTTCATTTGCCACTTGCCAATCCATGGTAATCCATGGATTCCTTTGTGCCCAGGGACCCACATCAGTCTTATTCTGTTATGCTTCCCAAGCCTGTTTAGGGTTTGGATAGCATCCAGAACAAGTTTGGAGTCCACTGTGTAGGATGCCATGGTTTTGATTGCAGCTTGACTGTCACTAAGAATATATATGGTTTTACATCTGGTTCCTCTATCTATATTCTCTTGAGCATAGGTTATTATGGCATATGTTTCTGCTTGGAATACAGTTGCCATCTTCCCTAAGCTTTTACTACATTTGTAACCTTTTGCGTATTTTTCCGCTCCTGTACCTGATTCCATTTTGGATCCATCAGTGTACCACACCACTATCTTGTTCTGGTGGCTCGAGTCCCTTCATCCAGTCCTTTATTGTTGGGATTTGGACCTTAAAAGACCTTTCAAACACATAAATAGTTTGCATTTTATAGGATATCATGCCTACCTACCTGTTACCTGATCCAGGTCTTCATTTCTATCGAATTTTGCACACTGTTCTTTGAAGCCTGGTGAGTGGCGCTTTGCACAAGGTTTGGCTTTGCACAAGGCAAGGTTTGTTCTTGGCCACCACACTATACTGCCGTATGTGATAATAGATATAATCACTGTCCGGTACAGGCATAGTATTACTTTGGGCTTTAGCCCCCAAATTTTAACGTAGGTGGAACGATACATACCGAAAACTCGCAGGGCTTTTGTCGTTACATTTTCGACATGAATTTTCTACCTGAGTTCTTTGTACTTGTGCATACAATTTTAATAAAAGAAAAAAATGTTTTTCGCTTTTTCTCATAGTTTCAGGTTTGGCCATCCACGCTCACACGACTCCCCATGTATACTCTTTTTATGAGTTTTTTTTATACGTCGTTTGTTTGATTACCCAGTTACTGGTCGAGGAGGTCAAATAGGAAGTTGATCCATGTAAAATACTAGTATTCAGCTGAACCTGCTACGGCTGTAAGCCGACCCAAACGTGGTTGGGAAAAGGCTTGGAACAGGTTAATTGGCCTGAGAAAATTTTGAATGGTGATAAAAGTCAGGCAGTACAAGTTTGAAAGATAAAACCATTTACCGTGTACTTAAAAGATACGTAATTTTATTTTATAGGCCCAGACAGTGAGGAAATGTGGAGAAAGGAGTATGGAAAAGGAGAAGAAAAGGATACAAAGATCAAGGGAAAGATTATTTCAATGAAGGAAAAATTATTTTCTCTATTTTGCCATTGTAAGCCTAGTACCAAAAAAGGTAAAAAATTACGACAAAAAATAAGTATGGAGACTATTACAGTAGATAAGAAGACGTACAATAAGCTTGATCGTGCTGAAAAGGAAATGGAAATGGAGACTATTTTGCCTTATTCAAAGAAAAAATTCAAGTGCGAGGATTGTCGACCAAAATTTGCCTCAGGAAAACCAACTCCAGGAGAGAGTAGAGAAAGAGAAGAGAGTAGAGAAAGAGAGGACACATACATGACTTCTGGATCTCTCCGGAAGTTAAGTATGTACTCCTCTCAGAGGAGAAGAGGAAAGAGGAGGGGAAAAAGAAAGAGCACGAAAAAAGGAGTGGACGAAAACATTTGTCTGTGCAAAGATTTAGATAAGGAATTATGTCCCGTGTGCAAAGCTAAAGCTGCTGGAGAGTTTGACAGGACAAATTTTGAAGCGCCATGTACGTGTATGCAGGTAAAAAAGAAAGAAGAGCCAAAAAAGGACACATCCAAATGTCCAATGTGCAAACATAATTACAAAAACAATGTGTCAATGTGTCCTTGTTGCAAAAAGCCATTTAATGGTAGTGAAGACCTTAATAAGCCACTTTTTCAAATGACCGTTAACAAAACTAATATGAAAATTGTGAATAAAGACGAAGTAATTAGAAAAATGGGCTCATCAACCAAAGCAATTCAGAAAGCTCAAAAAGGTAAGCAATCTTAATAATACTGTATTGTTTTGTTCTTCCAAACGATAAAATATGATATTTAAAACATATATAATTAGTTATTAAAATGTGTATATGTCCTCAAAAGAAAAAAAGGAATCCTTTATAAGATCACTTCTTTGTCTGCCTGTCTATCTGACGAAAGTTTTCTACTCAAGAACGCTTGGTATAAATTTAAAATAATATCAAAGGATAATATCACAAAAGTTTACAATTCCTTGGAGGTGTGAAAAGATCAGATTTCTAAGTCAACACAATCATAAGATTGCGTTGACTTAGAAATGCCACTTAAGATACAGTCGCATATTTTGACACTCAGGGAATCAAAACATATAGGGTCCTTTCCGTTGACCTAGGATCTTTAAATTTGGCGAGAATTAAATATATTATAATTGCAATTATAAACTTATTTGCAGTTGGTAAACACACGCAAACTTTGTCTTTGTAGTTGCCAACGAAAATAATATTTTTGTCCCACAACATAGTTGATTTTGTTGTTAGAGCAATGTTGCACAAGAACATGAAGTTCTATAATGTTACCGAATTAATTTAGTGAATGTAGTTTTTCTACAGAACCCTCGGTGCGCGAGTTTGATTTGCACTTGGCTGGTTTTTTTACCCCCGACGAAAAAAGAGCCGTATTAAAAGTTTGACGTGTGTTTGTATATAAGTGTATTTGAGGATCTGTCTGTGGCATCATAGCTCGTAAACGGATGAATCGATTTTGATTTCGTTTTTTCTGTTTGAAAGTTGACGTTATTGTGAATGGTCTTAGCTATGGTTAATGAAAATCGGTACACCCGTTCTAATTTCATAGGCGTTTCAATTTTTGAATCAGTATCTCAGTCAAAAACTGTATAACAGGATCAATAAACCGCTTGCAATACATAAACTTAATTAACACAATGTAAAATTACTGTGAAAACGTGGTTGATGGATAAAAACTACGACGAAATAGAAAACCTTTTCTCCTCTCCTAACCAATAGTCTAACACAAACATCTCATCTTCATACATACACTTGACATTCCACAAACACATATACCTACACAAATACATACACACTCACCCGCACCCACACAACACACCATCACACACATTCTCACGATTGTTATTATTGAACAAATTAAAAATCTGCCTTTTATTTTATTTATTATTATTTATTATATTCTTTTGTCATCAGTTTAGTTGATCATCAGTTAACTGATGACAAATCTCGCAAAATGCCCGATAACCGTTAATGGCACCACAATAGATTATGTGGCAGAGTATACATACCTCGGACAGATCATATCTCCCAAAGACCTTACACAGAAAGAAATTAACAACAGGATAAACTTAGCATGGAAGAGGTACTGGTCTTTCAAGGAGGTAATGAAAAACCCTCACGTGCCACTTAAAGCTAAGACAAAAATATTTGATTCCTGCATCTTACCGGTTATGACTTATGGTTGCCAAACATGGAGCCTAACGAACCAAAATGTACATAAGCTTGAAACTTGCCAGCATAGTATGGAACGTAGCATACTTAACATCAAATTAAAAGATAAAATAAAACTATATACTATAAGAAAGCTTACTAGAATAACAGATATTAGCTACTGTATTAAGAAGCTGAAATGGAGGTGGGCAGGACATATGATAAGGAACAAAAAAGACAAATGGTCTAGGGACGTAACAGAGTGGTGCCCAAGACAACACAAAAGAAAGAAAGGAAGACAGTGTCGTAGGTGGGAGGACGACATTATAAAGATAGCGGGAATGGAGAAGAAAAACACAGCCGCGCAATGTGGCAAGCTCTTGGGGAGGCCTATGCTGGAAAGCAAGACAATCTTCACGTAACGATGTCAGATAATTGAACTTTTAAAGCAAATGTAATTTGTATGTAAGATTGTTAATTAAAGGCTATTTTTATTTTATTTATTTATATTATATTCTTTATTGTACACCATAAAAAAAAATACATACAGAACAAATACTTTCAAACAAAGTGTACAATGGGCGGTCTTATCGCACAGGGCAATAAAAAGATGCCGACGATCTGAAGACCCCCTCAAGTGCTGGTGCCAGCGTTGCAGCCGCCCTTCCGACGTCACAATAAGCTGGCCCTCTTTGGATTTAAGCGGCTTCCTCTTAAGCCCTCTGTTTCCTGCCAAGGACTTCGTGGCTTTATACAGCTCCTTCAAGTTGCCGGTGTTCGCAGCGTGTTGAGTACGATCAGCAATATCGTCAGGCTCAGCGCCTTCTGTCTGCACGCGTACTGCGATAAATCGCTTTGCGCTTCTGGTGGTATTGATCGTTTAGGTCGGTTCGTCCGGCATCATCACGGGTCTCAAGCAGTTTGAGGTGTAATTTCTTTCTATCCACAATGTGGCCCCACATGTGAAGTGACATCCAGTCCGCACACACAATGGTTTAATTTGTGCCCAAGGACCACCGAGCTGGTCCCTGCATAGGCCTTTCTAATGCGGCTCCACTCCTCGTCCACTGAGTCCGCAGCAATGTCTAAAACATGAAATGAAAAAAAAAAGGAAAAGCTGCATGATGGAGTGAGTCAGTCATACTCACCTTAACGTCTTAACGACGGGGTTCTAGAAAGGGAACCGTCGCGTCGGCCGGGACTGGTCTGCTCGCACTGTGATTTATTCTTTAATAATTTAATTAAAAGATATTGGTTGCTTAATGGGCAATATTTTTTTTAACCGAGCTTAGGTACCATCCTTCAATTGGGTAGTTGGTTCTAAATTTTTCTTTGTAGCAAGCGAAGACATTCTCGGGATATATGCCCATCCACTATTTTGAGAAATTCTTGCTTAATGCATTATATTCTTCAGTATGATTTGAGACTTCTTGAATTCTGAATATGGCTTCGGAAATTATAATCGGAGGTAGTAATGGCAGTAAAGGCGCGTTATAAATATTCAGTGTTCAGTCTTATCAAAATCGTATTTTACTCTTTTTAAGTACCTACAGCTTTTCAGTAATGAAAGTAACTACCAGTTATTTTTAAATGTCTCTTTATGTTGTGTTCTGTGTTTTTATGTCCGTATGAATTAATTAGTGAAGTGAATTGAGGAGACACTTCAGATTTTAAAAGGAAACTAGTAACTAGTAGGAAAGCAAATAATTTAGTAGACCAAATTCTGGAATTTGTAGTAAAATATATCCTGTTTGTATAGTTTTTATTGCATAGTTGTCGTAACAAAAAATCCTTCCAGTAGCAAATAGTATCCCCAAAAAACAACCATTATGAAGTGATTAGTAAAGTTAAGTAATAGAAAAAAAAAATGTATGTCGTTTTTGTGGCGAATAAACATTTTTCCTTGTTTCTTAAACTATAAGTTATATCTATTAGACATTATATGTGGCTCCTCAGACCTTACATACGAATCGTCATTTTTCAAAGAAGCAGTAGTTCAATTAATGCGCAATTTCTTTATCATTTAGTAGTAAGTGTTTGCAGGACAAGAATCAGTAAATAAAAAGTAATGAATTGGGAGATATGGCACAGTTTAACTGGCTCCTCAATTGAGATGCTTCAGTAAATTAGATTTGCCTGTAATCTACATATATATACTTGTAACGAAATTTGGAAAAAAAGCATCTTATTTTGAATAAATTTATACTAATTGTACGTATAATCTGCCATAAAAAAGGAAATATCTACGAAGTTATAACTATTCTTAAATTTCCTAACAAATAGTTTTGAAGGGTGTCCATGAATTAACTATATAAAAAAAAAATCGTCTCTAACACAAAAATATATTTTATTTTATTTCATCTCATTATTCGGGGGTAACTGCAAATTAATGTCGTTTACTGACCTACCCTCAATAGTCTTTATTTAGTAACCTGACATTCAGTAGGGATGAAGCTTATTGGTTTGCGCACATATATTTGTAGGCACCTCAACCTCAAGAAGTTTCAGATATTTATTTCTCTTTATGTTTGGTTTTTCACTTAGATGGATGTCATGGACGTTCAGAAAGATTAGATGAAATATATTTTAACATTTAAAACATAATTAAATTTTCCAGCCATCTCCCAAATATTTATAAATACACTAGCTGTGATCGCGGCTTCGCTCCCGACGACTACTTACCTTACTTACCTACCTACCTACGCCTTACCTACCCTACTTACCCAACCCACGCCTTACTTACCCTTCTTACCCAACCCACGCCTAACCTACCCTACCTACCTACCCTAATTACCCAACCTACGCCTTACCTACCCTACCTACTCAACCTACGCCTTACCTACCCTACCTACTCAACCTACGCCTTACCTAACCTACCTACCCTTTTTACCCAACCTACTCCTTACCTACCCTACTTACCCAACCAACGCCTTACCTACCCTACCTACTCAACCTACGCCTTACCTACCCTACCTACTCAACCTACGCCTTACCTAACCTACCTACCCTTTTTAACCAACCTACTCCTTACCTACCCTACCTACCTACCCAACCTTCACCTTACCTTCCTACCCTACTTACACAACCTACGCCTTACTTACCCTACCTACGACTTAACTACCCTACCTACGCCTTACCTACCCTATCTACGCCTTACCTACCCTATTTACCCAACCTACGCCTTCCCTAACCTACCTACCTATCTACCCAACTTACCTACCTGCACAGAACATTATTTAATCTAGGGAGAAGAATATATACTTTATACAAAAAACCGGCAACGTGCGAGTCGGACTCGCGCACAAAGGGTTCCGTAACATTTTCGCAAAAAGACAAATAAAATCACGTTTGCTGTATGAGAGCCCCACTTAAATATTTATTCTTTTCTGTTTTTAGTATTTGTTTTTATAGCGGCAACAGAAATACATCATCTGTAAAGATTTCAACTGTCTAGCTATCACGGTTCATGAGATACAGCCTGGTGACAGACAGACAGACAGGCGGAACGCGGAGTCTTAGAAATAGGATCCCGATTTTACCCTTTGGGTACGGAACCCTAAAAAGTAAAGACAGTTTTGCTGCCCGCCATCTAATAGCTCTCCAGAATACTACACCGAAACGAAAACGTTTATTCGAAGTATAGAGTTGACACCCCCTGCCTACCTGCCTACCCTAATTGACTTGCTACTTACCCTTCCTACCTAACATTTTTTTTCAAGTGTCATTCTGCCGCCGCAGAGAATATTATCACCGCCATTCACAAATTTATGTCAAATGCACAACGCCATCTATTGAATACGGAGTTCAACTGTCCGAGTATCTGAATTGCATTTAAAGACAACGTTTTCCATTTTTTTTTAATTTAACTTTATCATAATCATTATTGTTTTACATTTCTTTTATTATTTGTATTTAAATATTTAATTTAATTTAAATATTTTAATTTAATATAAATAACATTATGATTTCAAAAAAGATAATTGAATATTGTAAACGTAAAGCAACAAGAAGTGGATGGACATCTTGACAAGGGTTCAACAATGCAACCATTAGTAACCATAAATAAAATAAATAAATAAATTAGACCAAATCGAGTTAACAAATATTGTTGACATTAACAATTCCATCATGGTGACAAAACAGTATTCAAACGTTTTCCTACCCTAACGTTACGTGTTAAAGATAATAATAATAATAAATAAAATATTTTTTTTTAATAAATAAAGATCAAATTGGTATAACTGTATCCTATAATATTTGCTTACCTTGAACAGGTCGTTCTAGTTTGAGAAGCTAATACTTTTCAATTAACACTAATCTACTGCTAATCACTATTGGTTCAAAATCGTCTAACTTTTAGTGGGTCAGCTAACGGCAGGGTGGGTCAGGTAAAAGCTATAAATATGTATATATATATGTATGTGTATATGTATAATATACCGACTGTAAATATGTCTTTTTCATTAAAAAAATGGAATAATACGATAGATATTTATTTACTATTTTTGCCTACTCCTCCGAACTCCGAACCGAACGAGCTCTAGGAGCTCACTAGCTTATCAAAAATTCCTATAGAGGTAGGTAGTATTATATATCTTTGGCGCCGTGCGCTGTAGACAATTCACCTGGGCGAACAAATATAGTATTAAGTAGACTAATGCACCCAGGGGAATTCAGCTGGGTGAATTGTCTACGTCACGATATCCTTTAAATTGATCACGAAGTACATTTTGTGCACAACTGTTAATTTTATGCAAATAAAATAAAATAAACTCCTGATAGCCAGAATCAACAGTGGCGACCACCAGAAAAGCAGAAGAATCTGCTCTATCTAAGAAACTGTTTCATACCAAAAAAAGGGTCGACTAGGGTAGCGTACCTTATTCTCAGAATATTCTCGAGATATTCGCTGAAGGTCGTGCAAGTCTACGTCCCGACCTCGGCACACCCAGATGACGAGGTAGAGACAATGTATGAGGATATCTCTAGAGCCATCCATGGTTTCAAAACTCACTTCACATCGGCGGAAGACGATGCATTAGAAGGCCTTCCACTAGGTGGTCCGATGATCTGGTTAAGGTCGCGGGAATCCGCTGGATGCGAGACGCATGGGATCAGTCAATGTGGCGATGCCTGGTGGAGGCATATGTCCAGCAGCAGACATCTTTCGGCTGAAATTATGATGATGATGATTTAGTTATAATCATCATCATCGTTCCAGCCGTAATAATGCCATTAAGTATTGAAATTGTTAGGTGATAATTATTATTTTATTTATAGTATTTCAAAATGTATTTACAATAGTGAGTTATAAATTATCGTTAGCTTTTTATTTATGGACCATCACTTGTAGTGAAAGCCTCCTCCATTCTTTACAGCTTATGATTCAGCGAACAATCACGAAAGCCAATGCAAGTGTTGCATTTGTCGTGCCAAGAGGATGGCCGGGAAACAAGTTGGCCATTCTTCTAAGGTAGACACTCGCAAGTTAAGGCCTTGCATATGCGGTAGTGTTGTGTGTAAAAAAGACTGGGAAAAAATAAAACGAGAACAAAGGTCACGGGCAGCTGTGAAAATTAAAAAATGTATTTGTGGTAGTAATATTTGTGAACAAGAGTCTTCGAAAATGCCAGAATTACTGTTGGAGGGAGCTCGGCAGGCGGAATATGAGAATGAAATGGCAAAACGAGCTAAAATAAAGGAGAAAAAGTATCAAAAAGCAAGAAAGAAACGCAATAAAGAATATAAAAAATCTCGTGAAAGAGAAGCGATTAGTAGGTGGAAATCAGACTTAAGGCAAATGAAAGCAATTAAGAAAACCTCAAATGTAAAAGATGTTGCTTTTATAGCAGAATCGTTAATAGATTTAGGGACTTTTGGTTCTAAAGCATTTTGCGACATTGCGAAATATATATGTAGAGGTATCCGACATCCAAGAGACGCTATAAATGACATAAAAGACGCGGTGCATGATCCTGGTCGTGCAATGGTAAATATTTCAAAAACCGCTGAAGGAATGGGTTTACATGCAACAATGAATAGAATGAAATCAAGATTTGTGAAAATGCCGACAGCATCTTGCGCTGCAAAATTAATTCAATCTCATCCTTTGTCAAACTATTTAGTCCACATGACTGATAGCGACCCTACCAAGCGAATGCAGAATTTTAAAACTAAACGTAAAAAACGAGTACCTCAAGGATATGACTTCGAATGTAGTCTTTACATGGCATCTATGAGAAAGAGGCCTTGTTTGCGAGTATATTACATGTGCCCGTGGTTTTACCCTCACTGTATGAGTTTGCTTGGCATATGGAAACAATTCATGGATATTCTAATGTTCATTTGTGCAGTTTTAATTTGGAGTCCATGTATATTGTGTATGGAGATTTGCAGAGGTTGTGTGTGCTGTTTCATGTGTCAAGGATAAAGTGAAATTATCAATTTATTTTCATTAATAAAGAGAATTTTATAATATCTGTTTTCATTAAACTGCCCCCTCATGAAATATTTACTACTCCTGTATTGTTCTGAATTATTTTTTTACCATTTGACATCCAAATGTTTTGTTAGTGAGATAGTTCCATCCGCGTCCTACATTCTTGAGACGGATTTTCAGAGCTTAACCAAACCGACGATAAAATAAAAATCGAGCAAATTGTTAAAAGAAGTTTAGTTTTTTTTAGGAAAGAGATTGTAACATTTTTCTGAGCTCTTATCAAAGGTCCCTTAAAAATTATGCGTTAATTTTGATAATGATACGGCAAATACCTGTTAATAATAATATCAAAACATAAATATAATGTCTGTTTTTACTCAACCATTTTTGGAAACGAGAGAGATAGTTCACGTTAGTTTTCAAATTATCGCTATCATGAACATAAGCTTTTGAAGCTACTGCAATGTTCAGTACATTGCAGTAGCTTCAAAAGCTTATGTAAATATTTCGCATCGAAAGCTATCATTATTAACTTGAAACATATGTGAATTTTAAAAATCATCAGGCTAATTCCTGTCCTAATTATATTTTTTTCTTTCGTAAATTTAAGGAGCAAAATAAGACTGGTACATAACTTAACAAAAAAAAAAAAATATTCAGTTGAACTAGAACTGTTATTAGTATTTTCATCTTCATCACTGCTGTCAGCACTCAGAGATATTATTAATTCATTTTCAATAATATTGTCTATTCTCACATCTGGTTCAAAATCTTGTAAAATTATTATTTTTTATAGTTAGTTAAAATAATAATAAATATAATTGTTTTATTTTAGTCACAACTTGTTAATTCATTTATGGTGATATTTCTTGACAAGTAATCATTGCATTCGATTCAAGCTTTCGATTTTTAGAGTAACATCCCTAGTGTTAAAAAAGAAAAAGGGTTAACTGACGCAACATTGTAACGACGTTTAGTTCTTTAGATCAGAATTTGTTCATGATCTTTGAATACGCTGAGCAAGCAATATTGCAAAAAAAAAAAAAAAATTTAATGTTTAGAATGGTTTATTAGTGTAAGCAAATCGTAAAATTATTCGTATCCGTCATTATTACAATAAATATGTACGTAATCGTAATTGAAAAAAGTTAAGCAATAATGCAGTTCTTATTTTATGCCCGCTACATGGCTACGTTGTTAAATTTTGATGAATTGTCAAATGTTGCCTAATAAAATGACCTGACTGTAAGTTACGTAGCGACAATTCAATCAACAACAAATAATTCCAAATTTAATTAACTCAAAGTAACATTCATGTAATACGAAACTAACGAGAATGTCCTAGTGTGGAGCAACAATTAAACATTAAAAAAACTCTCGGGTTATATTTTATGGTTTATTCCTCGTTCGTCTGTCTGAAGTAAAAGCGCTGTCTTCATCGAAGGCTGTCATGGTAGACGCGTGCTAGTACCACAAAACAATAGGTTGCTCCTACACTGGTGTTAAAATGTTTACATACATTAGTAAACATTTTCAAAACAAACATATTTGATCACAATGGTAAGAAAATGTTTTCAATTGTAACAAGTGGTTGCATTCAGATTTTTGCAGTTATTTTTCTTTTGCAAGCATTTTCCATCGGTGTAGGAGCACTCAAAACATCTAACAATTCCTAACATTTTTTTTAGTAAATGTATTAGTGTTAAAAAATGTTTGTGAACATTTTTAACAGCAGTGTGGGAGCACCCTTAGATGACAGCCTGACTTAGTAGAATTATTTATTTACAAAATTTATACTTCTCGTGACGGGGACTTGAGTTGATTAAAAAAATAGTACACTATTAAACACTTTATTGCCCCTGCACATCATACTGTGTAAAGTTTTAGTAAACTTGAATAAATAATAAACGAACATGCTCACACATTTGCCATCAAACTCTTATAATTTATTTCAATTAAACAATTTAAAAGGTACTTTTGAATTCTCAAGCAAAAGATGAAGCTAATTGTACATTCGCGAGAGTCAGCGAGGTCTCATTTCTCAACGAACACTTCGGCATTTTTAACGAGGGTGCAGTGACACGAGTGATGCAAAACTGGAGAAGGACGTACAAGAAACTCCACGGACATGCTTTTCCATCAGTAAAATTTATTTACATAAATTTGGCTATATCATTCTTGTTGGAACGATGTAAAAAGACGTGCACGTAAAAGCGTCTAGAGTAAAACAAAGAACTCCAAAATACAATAAGTGATTAACCGCCCGAGGCAGCCAAGTTATGAACAATCCCAACTGATGGAGCCTGTTGACGAACATGACGCATGGATTGCGTGTGGATTGTTTCCGATCGTGGCAAAGATCAAAGAAACTGACGATATTGAATAGATTGTGGTGTTTTAATACTAAATACAAATATGGGGGGTATGACTACAAAAATGGTCATGCTATATGCATGAGAGCAATGTACGAGCAATGTACCGAATGTACGTAAAATTTGAAGCAATGTACTGTTTAATATATTTAGAAATCCCTTTAATTAAGACATAGCAACGTATAACGTAGGCACAAGTAGTTACTAATATAATTGGACAGGCTCTAAATGTAGAGATTTTTTATTTTACCGTTAATAGCTATGTTAATAGTTATGTTTTTAATATAATAACGTACATTGCTACGGTAGGCATTTCACACTCCCGCAGGAGACGCCCCAGGCGTCGGGGGTCACAAGCCTTTGCCCGGCCACCGTAAGCGCAGGCTTGCAGACGGCAAGTAAGCCGTCCGATAAGGACCAGGTCCGAGTTTACGGCGCGTAGTGTTCCACGCGCACCTATAAGAGATGTCAGCAAAAGTGACAGGGCCCGCCAGGGCCGATGCCTGTCTGGTCGTGGATAAATTTGAAAGAGAGTTACCGCGGCCCTGGCACAAGCAACTGAAGGAACATGGATGGGTTTTAGTCAGTAAAAGTCTGACACGCCCTCCCGCTTCACCAAAAGGCATTTCACATTCAGATATTTGATAATTTGTTCAGATTTTGAATACACCCGCCATTCTGGGGTTTCAGTGTGCGTAAGTCATATAAATCTGTCCCTTACACACGCCCATTATAACCTTACTCTAAGAGCTTATGGTCTGGTCGTTTTAAATAGTACATTGCTTTAAATTTTACGTACATTTGGTACATTGCTGTCACGCATATAGCATGACAATTTGTAGTCATACATCCGCCATTCTGATGCACACAATATCTGTACTATATTTAAAGTGGAAATGAGCCAGACTGGACACAGACGAAAACCGACAGCAAAAGTTCCAAGGAAGTCAAGAAATTCCAAGGATGTCAAAGAAACTTAGAACATACAACAAGCACACAAACTTAGGAGAGATGATTTCACCGAAACAACAGTAATTATGCAGTCAGGTTTCTAGAGGCAAAATGAAAACATATGGAGAAAGTTTTAGTTTCTCTTATATTCCTTTTTTAAGAACATTGTTAATAACATCATAAACTATTCCCGTATAATTCAACAATATTTATAATTTTATAGAAAACTTACTCAAAATGTCTTAATCCTTGTCTTATCCCGGTAAAAGTTGATTCTAAGTATTTTCAACTATCTGTCACAGTTTAAACGTTACTGCACAGTAACCTACTTCTTTTTAACAAACTTCAAAAAGGAAGCAGTTCTCAATTCGACTGTATTTTTTGGGTTCCGTACCAAATGACTAGGTGCACACTAGGCGACACGCGACGCACCAGACGACAGGCTGCGCGACGACAAGCTAGGGGAGTCACGCGCGCTCGCTATTAGTCGCCGCGTCAAGTGGCGCTGTGCACGCGCACACACGACGACAATCGCGCGACAGCTCTGCGTCAGGTTGGCTGTGAGCGCTGTGGAAGGTGCACGTGTTTATTTTATTGAAAATATCAATATGGATACGTTCGATGTATATGTATTCATTTCGGACGTCGAAGCGCGTCCTGCTATTTGGGACTTACGTTCAGATGACTATAGTGACCGAGGCAAGAAAAATCAGGCTTTCGCCATTCGCAAGATAAACACCAAGGCAAGTGCAACTAGAGGCTCCATATTCACTCACAAGATGAACAACACCGCCGTCTCTCTCGAATACTCCACTACTAATGATCGCTTCTACACGACGTCTGTCTTAAGACTAGGCGCCGACGCTTGCGACATTTCCGCGTCTAGTCGCGGCGACAAGACGCCAAATGCAAACCACATGGCCGCGACAACACGCGGCGAATAAACGCGGAGTCAACAAGTCGCCCAGTTTGTGATGGCCCTAAAAAGGAACCCTGGTGTGTGGTGGTCTGTGGTCTGTCCGTCTGTCACAGCTGGCTATCTCAAGAACTAGTAATGCTATCAACTTGAAATTTGGAATAGTTTTAGATGACGTTTGCCCAACTATTTTGCAAATAAGATTTTTTGCAACGAGCATTCCAGAAAATAAAGGGTTCCTTAAAAATTTGTAGTGGGGTTACTAGGGCATGTGGGGTATTATATAAAAGAGCACTATTTGCACATTCTCAAACATTTCTTCTTTTATTTTAGGCTGCATAGTTTTCCACTTATAACGATTTTTTTTTAAATAATACTGTTTCCCCCTTTTTCTCCGAAGTTTGCATAGAGAAAAAACTGAAATAATTCTATGTATTAGAAGATTATGTAAAGATTACAGGAAAAATAAAACGATGGCTCTAAATAGCACACTTTTTTAAGAAATCATTAACAATAATTACATTCGTTCCACTATAGGTCAAGAGATGGCGCTGACCTAAAACTGAAATATTCTACACCGCACTCAGATCAAATAAAAAGTCAAGATGGACCGTTGCAAACAACAAAGTGACGCTGGTTCAAACTATGCCTTGCCGTACAGATACACAATCACACGCACTCACGTACAACGAAATTACGCCTTAGCTTGTCATTCGAGCTCACAGATAATAAAATCATATCAGCCGAAAGATGTCGTCTGCTGGACATGGGTCTCCCCAAGCATCGCCATATTGACCCGTCCTGCAGCCTGATACACTCTTATTTCACCGGTTATGTTAAAGTTTTATGTTATTCGGGTAATCTATTCTGCCACAACTTTGTGCATTATATGTACCATGTTATGGTACTTGTTCAATATGTACATCAACCAAAAAGTGAAAGATAAATATTTTTACAAAAAAATTCAACATACTTCAAAAAAAAACAATACAACGTGGAAAATAACTTTTATTTCGTAAGTCGTTTTTTTTTTTTCTATATTAATAAAAACTAATGTTCTTAATAACAAATTACAATCTAGCCTTAATAGACTAATAAGCAATTTAACTCTAACTTATAATTATAATGTAAAATGTTATGACTAAGAATAGTGTCAATTTGCACTTTTATACAGTTCGTTAGCACTTTCTTAGAGTCTGATACGTTAAAAACACTACGTGTTACATGTATAGCACAGTATTCTTTGCTATTATTTTTTCACTTACTATACACTACACTAACTCAAATGGTTTAGTTCTCTTTAGCCTACGCACTATGTCCGTGTTATCTAGCAGCTGGATTGCTTCCACATTCACATGTCGATGAAGTCTGTGTTCGTGGGTTTCAGCAAAGTTTTGAATAACGGTGGTGACGAGTTTCATTTTAAGGTCGCGGTGAAGGTCGTCATTTCTGATATACCATGGTGCATTAACAGCATCTCTGAGTACTTTATTTTGAAATTGTTGTATAATTTTTACATTACTTTGTTTAGTACAGCCCCATAGTTGGATACCATACGTCCAAATTGGCATAAGAATATGCTTGTATATTATAATTTTATTGTGTATTGATAGACAGGATTTCCTTCCGAGTAACCAATACATATTTTTGTACCGTATATCGAGTTCCTGTCTTTTCTTTTTGACGTGAGATTTCCAACGCAACTTGGCGTCAAGAGTTATGCCAAGGTATTTGGCCGTATTCGCATAAGGCACTTGCATGCCATTTATATAGACTGGGTGATAATCGCAGTGTTTATTAGTGAAGTCAATGTGAATCGATTTTGACTCATTCAGTTTGATCTTCCACTTTTGTGTCCAGTCGTAAACTAAGTTCACAGCTAGTTGAACCTTTTCTACTGCTTCTTTGTGGTTTGAACCATTAGCCATAATAGCAGTGTCATCAGCAAAGGTCGCCATGGTGTTGTTTTCCAGCTCTGGGATATCACATGTGTATACCAAGTACAGGATTGGGCCTAAAACACTTCCTTGTGGTACTCTGGCCTGAATAGTTTTTAGCTCAGAATATGCATCCTCTTGTCTTATCCTAAACATTCTGTTGCTTATATACGACGATATGACTCTAGAATATCTGAAAATTCGGGGAGCATGCGTCTGAGTTTGTATATCAGACCCTCATGCCAAACTTTGTCGAAAACTTGTGCGACATCTAGAAATACGGTGGCGCAGACTTCCTTGTTTTCGAGCGTTTTTTCGATTATGTTTGTTATTCTGTGTACCTGGTCCATGGTAGAATGTTTTTCCCTGAAGCCAAATTGATAGTCCGGAATAAGGCCTTTTTCTTCTATAATTGGATTTAGCCGTTTTAATAAGAGCTTTTCAAACAGTTTCGATAATACTGGCAGCAGGGAAATGGGTCTATCAGAGAGAGGCTTCGCAATCATAATGACTTCAGCAACTTTCCATGGCTCAGATACATGTTTTAGCATAAATGCTGCGTTAATAAGTCCGGTCAGCTTAACTATGGCTTTGCGCGGGAGGTGTTTTAGAATTTCTCCTGTTATGAGGTCATAACCCGGAGATTTCTTCGAGCTTATATTGTTTTTAATTTCTCTCACAACTTCTTTAGGAGTTACAAGCCGAATTCTTTGGTTTTGTGATACATATTCACTCTCCGATATTTCTATGGAACTTTCATTGGGTTGAAAAGTATCTGCTAAGTATTGGGCAAACCTTACCGCTTTTTGTTCATTGCTAATGGCCCATTTTCCATCGCTGTTTCTGATGGGAGGTATTTGCATAATCGGCCTTTATAGGTTTTTTGTAGCTTTCCAGAGAGAGTAATCCGTTGATTGGTCGTTGGTTAGCTGCACAAGATTGGAGTTCAGGGTTTAATCCTCAAATTGTATAATTTTCCTCTTTAATTGTTTAGTTAGGTTATTTAATAGTGTTTTATCTCGCGGGCATCTTGTTTGCTGCCAGCGCTTTCTTTGTTTTCTTTCCTCTGATAGCAAATTCACAATATCCTTGGGATAGATATGCCCTTTGTATTTCCGTTTTAATTGTGGTGTGTTATTCCAAGCACATTGTTGAATGTTAACAACATATTTTTTTACTTCTGAGTCAAGCTGATCATGATTTTGTAATGGAGTTTTTAGGTCGATTATTTTATCTAGATCAAGCGCAAAGCTGTCCCAGTCTGTAGACTTGTTAACCAGGGTTAGATGGTATTCTCTTAATAGAATTTTTTGACTAAGTCTTAGTATAATCGGGGAGTGATCCGAATTCATTAGAAACTCTTCCTCCAAACTAACATAATTGGTGGATATGTTTTTACATATGAAAAAGTCTATGAGATCGGGTATTTTCTGAAGATCAGTTGGCCAGTATGTTGGTTTGCCAGTGCTCATAACTTCACAATGTGTGTCTCTAACTGCGTTTAAGAGCTGTCTTCCCTTTGTTGTAGTCAGTCGTGATCCCCAATGCATATGCTTGGCATTAAAATCACCGCCTAGGATGAATCTTTGACCCAAAACTTCAAAGAATTGCATATATCGCTCTTTTCTTATCATATGCCTTGGAGGACAGTAAACAGCTGCTATGGAAACGTGTCAAAATTTGGTTTTGACTGATACTGCCACAGTTTGAATGTCTGGTTCTTCAAATTTACTGTGCTCGTAATGGTTAAGGTTTTCTTTAATTATAACCGCGCTACCTCCTCTGGCAGAGTTGTCAGGGTGAAGCGAATTAATATATCTTGTATCCTTTAAATTTAACGAAAGATTGTTTAGTGAAGTGCGTTTCAGAGATTAAACACACGTCAATATTTTCTGTGTCTAGGACTGCTTGTAACTCATTCTGATGTTTGAGGAGCCCATTTGAGTTCCACGCCATTATTTTTAGTGTATTAGTCATTTATGATTATTAAGAGCAGCTGTTTTAGTGCTGGATTCTAACTTCTCTAGTCTTTTGTCTAATGTAGTAATACACTTTAAAATCTGATTTATCTTATCTTCTAGATTTGAGGGTTGTGTGCCTTGTTTTGCAGCCTGAGCATAGGAAATACTTTTGGTGACTTGAACAGGTTTAACAGTTGACTGGACACCTTCTTTCCGTGTGTGTTGGTCAGGATTCCTTATTGTAGAAAACTGTTGGGCTGTTGGCACAACAAGTTTCTTTTTTATGTTTTTGTTTTTCATCATTTGTATCTCTTTGGCTACTTCACACCCTCTGTAGTTGGCTGGGTGGGGTAAGCCACAGTGGACGCATTTCGGTTTCTCTTGCGGAGATGTAATACATTCGGCTGTAAGGTGCTTGCCAGTGCATTTTACACACCTTGGCTCTTTTTTACAGTATTTATGAGTATGCCCATATGCCTGACATCTCTTACACTGTGGAATGAGTTTCGGATTTTTGAGAGGGTGTATTTCAATTTTACACCCTAAAATATGCTTTGTTGCATAGATTTTATTTACATCTTCGTCATTATGAAATGAAAGAACAAACATATTGAGCGGTTCCTTACTCTTCCAGCTCAACTTGTGGTCAACTTTTTCTATTTTAATACCTTGCGATATTAAATCATCTTTGATTCGATCTGGCTGGCAAGAAGAATGTAACTTTTTCACTACAACTCTTATTGGCCTAGCCTGTTTGTTTTCATATGTGTGCCAATGATAGTCTTTCTCTGTCAAAAACCTAACAATTGCTCTATAAGAGTCATCAGTTTTAGCGTTGATCTTCACACAGTCTCCATTCATCATTTTGGCGGTGAATGATTCAGTTGGTTGGGTTTCAGTCAGTGAGTCGTAAAACATTTGGTAGCTCTTGACCTGATCTATAATGATTGGCGGTGGTGCAAGCACTTTTTTGACTAATGTCTGTTCTTTTTCCAATGTTTTTTGTTGTTGGGCGTTTGTTCCGGGTTGTTGTGGGGGAGAAAGAGAAATGTTTAGCTTCCTTTTTTTTCCTACTTTTGGCCCTTATCCACTCAGTCTCTTTTGCGAGTTCTTCCTCGTCTGTGCAATACTCGACGTTTCCTTTTTCAGACTGAGCAAATCGTACGTTGCTCTTATTTTCCAACTCATTGGGGCCGTTATTTCCTTGTTCCATGCTTGAGCTGGGATTTTCATTTTGGCGGCTTTGTAGTTGATACTGAAGGCTTTCTATTTGGACCTGCAAATCATTAACAAGAAGTGCCAGCTTTTCTCTTTCTGATTTTTCTTGGATGTAACTGTCATACAACAGCTTTTCCAGATCAGTTTTAATTTTATTTTTGTTGGTGACATTTTAGGGTAAATAGGCACTACACCTTCACAATTAACTGATTGCACTGTTTACACTATAATTAATAAATAACTGGGTCATCGCGGCGACCTTGACCAACCGATTTCGCAACGCGGCGACGACGGCGTTATTTTGATGCGCCAGCGAATTACGCTCACGTAGCGCACTCCCGCGAATTATACGTAGGTATACGACCGTTCTCGAGAAAGTCTAGAAGTCAAACAACGTATATAGGTATTTCGGAAGTCGGTATCAAAAAACGAAGAAAAACAAAAACAGAAACACCGATTTCCAAAATAAAAGTTGTTTTTCACGTTGTATTGTATTTTTTTTTTTTTTTTTCAACTAAGTAAATTTATTTAACTTGCTTTGTTAGTTAGTACGAGTTTTATGAGTCAAATCTTATTAAAATATAAATAAAAACGTGATAAAGGGTCAATGTATAGTCGGTAATAGCTGTTAAAGAGATGATATAGTACATTGTTCACCGAGAGGAGAAAGTGACCGATTACCGTCGAGGGTGTCGTTTGAAGCCCGAGCCGTAGGCGAGGGCTTTAAAACACCCGAGATCGGGAATCGCACTTTCTTTCGAGTGATACATAGTGCTTTACACTACACCTACGAGGAAAATAAAAAACTAAATCTTTACTAATTGAAATTTATATTGAAATTGTTGCAGTTAGTGAAGCTTAATGTAACACTTTTTCCATTAATGTTTGTTTGAGATGTTTGCGACAATGTAGGAGGAATAACTGGCTGTGCTGTTGGCACTGCGCTCGTAGAAGGCTGTGGTGCCAAAGGGGCAACTGGCTGTTGAGGGGCATCTGGCATCGCCGCGCTCGTTGATGGTTGAGGAGATTAGTCTTGATGCACATTAATCGATCCCGATATTTGGTTATTTATTCGTGTTTTGTTTTCTACGGAATTCTCTATGTAGCTTTCTGCAACAGCGGACGATTTCCAACCACCGTGAGGTTTTATTGTGGTTAAATCAGCACTAGTATCGGCAAGAATAGTCGCTGAAGCAAGAATAGTCGCTGAAGTTCTGCGAAAGCAGTGGCCAGTGTATTCTAGTGGATTGAGTAAATTAAGGTAGGAAGCTATTTCTCTTGGCACAGTACTTATTTTGTTTTTCCCAATTACTTGTTTCGTACATTTTTTGTTTTTATGTTGTAGTAAAAACCGATTGGTTTTGGGGTCACTGGGGCGAATTTCGTTATATTTCTTCACTATCTCATAAAATAAGCATAAGCTGAATTTTGTGCTTCAGTTGCATGCTTCAGTTGGTTGCCAACAAGGTGACCCTCTCGGGCCTGTCATTTTCAGTCAGCCAGACTGTTCATCCCATTATTCAGAAACTAAATTCGAAATTTAACTTATGGTATTTGGATGATGGAACACTAGGAGGTGACGTAGAGACCGTATTAGCAGATTTTCAATTCCTGAAAGAGCAGTTTAAATACATCGGCCTTTACCTCAACCACTCCAAAACTGAAATTTTTCTTAGTACACAGTACCTACAGACAACCGACCCTACAGAAATTCTATGCAATAGCCCCAGAGATCAAAATTTTAGTTCACGGCTAGGTTCCCTAATTTTGGAAGACAGTTTTTCTTCATTCATTGATGGCAAAATTAACCATTTTAATGATATTTCGGATAGACTCATCAAAATTAACCTTCATTCGGCTTACTCTTATTAGGTATTGCTGTTTTGGAACAAATTTTATGTATTTTCTCAGCTCTTCCACTTTATGGAAGCAGCTACAACTCTTGGAAAAATTTTACGAAATTATTAGATGCACTCTGACATTCATCATAAATGTGGCCTTGGATGATCGAGCCTGGGTGCAAGTTACACTACCCATTCGCTTCGGCAGGCTCAGCATCCGCAAAATTTCTAGTATAAGCCTACCGGCGTTCCTGTCTTCGGTCCACAGCACTGAAACGTTAACCACAAACATTTTATACCTTTCACTGGTTAACTGTGAAGTGCCGTGTTTGACCGACGCAGTGTGCGCCTGGAAAGTAGCTTGCCCGAATACGGCATTGCCCGAGAATCCATCTTCCCACAGACAGTGGGATTAGCCGCTCTGCAGGTTTGTACGGAATAAACATAAATAAGTCCACCAATACTGAAGAGCGTGCGTAGCTGTGGGAAAGTGGGAGTCGGGCCTCTGGCTACAGTCACTACCGTCACTCAACATAGGTACTATTTTGAGTGACAACACTTTCCGGATCGCTACATGTCTGAGTTTTGGTGCTCCTACCGGAGCTCCACGTTGTTAATGTGGTAAAGCAGTCGACCGCCTCGGTCATCATGGCCTATTCTGCAGTAGGAGCGCAGGTCGGATAGCACGGCACGCCAGCATTAATGACATCATATGTCGAGCTCTTGTCCAGCTGTTTTAGAACCCAATGGCTTGGCACATGACGATGGGATGAGACCAGACGGGATGACCATAATGCCTTGGAAGGTGGGTAGGCCTTTGGTGTGGGATGCCATATGTGTCGACACCCTTGCGACATCTCATCTTCTTAGCAAGGCGGGCTGTGCTGGGGCGGCTGCTACCGGTGCAGAAAACCTCAAACTGCGCAAATATAACAACCTTTTTGGAAGTTTTAAGTTTGAGCCGATTGGGGTTTAAACATTAATTCAAATTCAAATTCAAATTCAAATGTTTATTGCTCAACACAGTACATAATTATACAATTCCAGGTGTCAAGTGAATGCGCAGTCCACTGTGTTGTACCAATTCAGGCATGCAAAAATTATCATTAAATTATACAATTTTATGACTTCCAATTAATACCCTGTACAATGTCAATATTTCCAACAAATATCCTGTATAATGTCATAAACTCAAAAATTAGTACCCCATACCTACAATATCATAAAATCAAAATAAATACATTATACAATGTCATAAAACAAATGAATAAGTAAGTTATGTCACAGATTCAAATCAATAAGTACAATAAGTAATGTCAGAGTATACTATTTCATAATAATTAAGTGGATTATTATAATATTTAATAAAATTTAGTCAAAAACATTTGTCATTTAGGAATTCATTCATTGTGTAATATACTTTCTGTATCAGTAATTCTTTGAGTTTGTATTTAAATGTAGTTAGTCTTTCAATATTTTTAATACAGTCTGGTAATTTATTATAAATTTTAACACCCATACCAAATATACTGGATTGAAACTTAACTGTTCTGCATTTAACTGACCTAAGTTCATTTTTATGTCTTGTACTTCTCATTGTTTCGAAATTACTGATATCGCGTTTTGTGATTGATGCTGCTTCCAAGATATAAATTGACGTTAGGGTTAAGATTTTTAACCTTCTGAAGTGCTCTCTGCATGAATCGGTTTGTTTAAGCCCACAAATGCTTCTGATGCATTTTTTTTGGGCTTTGAATGCAAATTCTCTGTTAGTAGAGTTACCCCAGCACAAAATACCATACTTAAGTGCAGAACCTACATATGCATGATAAACATTTAGCAGTACGCCTTCATTAACGACTTTCCGAAGTACGTAGAGAGCATATGAAAACTGGTTAAGTTTTTTACATACTTCATCCACATGCAATTTCCAATTTAGTTCCGAGTCAATATGGATCCCCAGAAACTTTGTGTTATTGACCTGTTTTATTGTTTTGCCTTTATAGTTTAGATTGATTTTATTTGACTTCGTATTTTTATTAGTGAAGATCATATAATTTGTTTTGTCAATGTTTATTTTTAAATTATTCACTGTCAACCAGTTTATAATATTCTCTAGGGATTTATTCACCTGTATTTCAAAACCTTCTTGACCACTATCAGCAAAAATAGCCGTGCTGTCATCGGCGAATAATATAATTTCCTGGTCTATAGACCTTGGTAGGTCATTAATGTATATAATGAACAAAAGAGGTCCAAGGATACTCCCCTGGGGAACTCCAAATTTAACAAGTTTAGGGTCTGACATATATATATGTTCAAATTTTGTGTCTTTATGTAGTCTCGTTATTTGAGTAATTTGAAACCTATTTGATAAATATGATTTAATAAGATTTAAGGCATTCCCTCGTATCCCATATCTCTCTAATTTGTTTAGTAGGATATTATGATCCACATAATCAAACGCTTTCGTCATATCCATAAAAATAGCTGTTATTTTTTGCTTATTGTCTAATCCTGTCATTACTTTCTTAAGAAAGTTAAAGAAAGCATCGCTGGTGGATCTTCCTTTACGAAAACCAAATTGTTCATTAGTAAATAAGTTATTCACCTCAAAGTAGTTGTATAAATTGTTATATATAACCCTTTCGAAAATTTTTGCCATCACTGGTATTAACGCAATGGGTCTGTAAAAACGCATATCCTCCCTATCTTCTTTTTTAAATAATGGATTTATAATAGTTGTTTTTAGTTTTGAAGGAAAAACTCCACCTTCTAGACATTGATTGATAATGTTACTAATGACTGGAGCTTATGTATCTAGATACTCGTTTTATTATTCTTGTACTTATTTCGTCATATCCTGTACTATTAGTGTTGTTTAGTCCTTTTATAATTTGATCTATTTCGTAAGGATTTGTTGGTTTTAAAAAAATGGAATTGGAACTTTTATTAAGGGTTTTTGTATTTGTAACTGAACCTTTGGAGATAGACTGTATGTCATCAACGAAGTAGTTGTTGAATGATTGTGCTATTTCCTTTGGCCGTGTAATGAGTTGGTCATGTACTCTTATTTGCTTTATATTTTCTTTTGGAGTTACTGTTTTATAATTATTTACTATTTTCCATATAGCCTTTCCCTTGTTTGTAGATGAATTAATATAATAATTATTTTGGGCTTTTTGGGTTTTTTTAATTATAATCCTGAGCCTTTTTGAATAGTCTTTAAATTTTGTTTTATCATTTGGATTCGAAGTTAGCCTATACTTCCATAATAATTGGCGTTTGCGTTTCGAACATATCCGTATACCCTTACTTAACCATGCGGGCTTCTTGGCAATCGGTATTTTTACGCGTATTTCAGGGAAACATAAGTCATAAAATAGTTTAAATAAACTATGAAATGTGTCAAAGCTTTTTTCAGGGTCATCAAAGGTGTAACATTCAGCAAAGCTGAGATTTTTAATGCATTCTATAAATTTTAATATGTTTCCTTCAGAATAGTCACGTTTGGTTTTAAACCAGTGTGTTATGTAGTAACTTTTCTTCACTGGACAAGTCAAAAATTGCGCTGTATGGTCAGAGAGTGAAAGTTCCAGTACTTTAGTTTTTGAACCTCTAATATTATGTGCTATATTATCAATACAAGTCATGCTTTTCAGTCTAGTGGGTTCATTTATTGTTAATGTCAGGTTAAAGCTTGATAATAATTGTTCAAATTGTCTGGATATATTGTTTTTGTCAAATCTATTAATATTAAAGTCACCACATACTATAATTTTTTTGTTTGTGTATGCTAATCTACTTAATGATTCTGTTAGCCTAGAAAAAAATTGATCTATACAGTCACGTCTATTATTAGGTGGTCTATAAATGCACAATATTACAATTTTGTGGTCCGTCAGCTCGATCCCACTACATTCGAAAATATTTTTGATACTCAAACCTCTGGCTTCTGAAATAACTTTAAATCTGTGGTTCGACCTGATCATTATACACGACCCCCCATTCCGAGTTTTACGTGAGAAAAAGTCTCCTAATATATAATTTTGTAATTTAAGTATTTTAGTATCTTCTGCGGTCATATTATGTTCGGTAATGCATAAAATGTCAACAGGATTTTTGTTAGTGTTTTCACATAATGAATACAAGTGTACATTTAGCTCATCTAATTTAGTAATCAAACCATTTATATTTTGGTGAAGAATGTTTAAATGTTTAAATTCGAAAAAAACCGTTACTGGTTTCAGAACTTTTAATTTGTAGATTTGAATTTTCATGATTATCTGTTTGAGTACATTTGTCAGTATACGTTGGAGCAGAATCAATGCTAAGCTTCTCTATCGAATACTTACTAAAGTTCTGTTTATAAACAATCCGTAAAATTTCCCTAAGGGTCAACTGAGATATATGTAATGCTAAAGAGCTATAATCTGGTATAAATATTGAGTAATTCATTCCTAAATATGTTGAGTGACTGTATTGAGAACAAATAAGTTTAAATTCACAATTTAACTTTTTCACATTCAAGTGGATATTAAACAACACTTCGGAAACGATGACATTAGTATTTTGTGTATTGTTTAGGAAATTTATGAGACCAATTTGAGTTTCCACTGGATTTTTATCGTTTACTCCTCCTAGAACAATAACAAAGTCATTTTTGTCCAATAGACTTATTTCTGATTTTTCGGAGTTTAAAACTTGTTTTAGAGTCGCCCCTCGCTTCCAGAAACATATAATTAAAAATGTATCCCCTAATAGTTTTTGAAGGATTCTCTGCACGTAGCGTCCCTGCTGATCAGCAATAATAACCACTTTCTTCTTTATATTGTAGCATTTCATGTTTGCAGATTGATTTTTGTTGGTTTGTAATGATGCTTTATTTTCTACAGTCTTCTGCTTTCTAATATAGGATTCGGCTTCGGTAAATATCTGATGATTTCTTGATGATATACTAGCCTCCAAGAAGTTCTGGTTTCGGTTATCTGATCCTGTTACTACGGTACATTCTGACTGGGTAATATTTTCGGTAGTCGTTACAGTTTTTGCAATGCTTACCTGTTCATTGTAGTTTGTTTCTTGTGTAGCTAACTCGTCCAATTGCTTGTATTTTGTAACAGGCATTTTATTTGTTTTCTGCGGTGATATGCGTAGTTGCTCTTTATTTGTAACAGGCGTTTCATTTATTCTCTGTGGGGTTATGCGTAATTGCTTTTTATTTTTAGCAGGCGTTATATTCTTGCCCTGGCTAGATATTCGTTTGTGTTCTGGGCGTGGAGTCAAATGTCGTGTATCTGTAGAACTTATTTCTTTGTAGGCATTTATTATTTTTATGTATTTTTGCACGTCTGTTTTTAATCTAAAATTTTCGGAATTTAGATTTTCTATTTCTTGGTGGGCGCTCTGTAAATCGTTAGATAATGTTTTGACTTTTTCTTGAAGATCAATAATCGTCTGACTGCAGTTTAGTGATGTATTAGGCAGACTCATCATGGTCGTGTCAAAAAGAGCTGAATTTTCTCGACTGATGTCGTTCATAGAGCTTGATTTAAATAATTTTTGGTTTCGGAAAGTAATGTTTTCATCCATTGTTATATTGGTCACAAATAAACTTCCAAAAAGAGTAAATTTTAGCAGGATTCGAACTCGAGGCAATCCGTGCACCGGGTCTTTAAAGTCGAATGGTATTACCCCTGGGCCATTTGGACGATTAAGTATTTAGTTGAATGTATGGCTCCTAATGTAAGTACTCTTTCTTTTAAAAATTGAGTGGCGGTTAGTATGATTCATGCGTTAGGAATTTTTTGCACTATTCCTTTGTTCGTCTTGCTTCACAATATCACACTTTTTATGTTTTTTTTTTGAGATTTGTTTCTTCACTTTTTGTGTTTATTGATTAGTTTAACTTGTTTATGTCACTGGTTTGTTGTTATAAACGCTTAGTTCACATTTGTTTTTGTAGTTTGTTTATATAATTATTGCACTGATGTTCAAGTCAATAAAATACAAGTGTTTTTTTATTAGACTCCAGTAAATGTCACATTCACAAGATAACAATGTCACTGATAGATTTTGACTTTTAACACAAATTAGTCACACATTGAACTCAATATTTGTAACATAAATAATTTTAAATATTTTTTTGAGCGGAGACGACCTTATTCTCGCTGCGGCGCGCGCGCGTGAATTAGGTCCATGGGGTCCGAGTGCGCATCGAGTTTTTCGAGAAATTAGCACAAAGCTCGTCGACTCTTCGCGTGACCAGAGGGCTGGCCTTTTTGGCCAGATAATAAGCATTGCCATCCAACGTGGCAATGCTGCCAGCGTTCTGGGCACGTTTCTCATTGACATCGATGTGGACGAATTTTTTTATGCATATTGAGCCCTTTTCCGTCTCCCTTTTGTACTTGTGTTTAGATTTGTTTTTTAGAATATTCAATTGTATATATGTTAATAAAAGCTACAATCCCTTAATTAGAGTAATAAAGGATACAGTTGACCAAATTTATTAAAAGAACAAAACAAAACTAAAAGACCCTTAACTTTAATAATATTTTTAATGAATTCGCATATTTGTCTTTCAACTACCCAATTATTACAAGTAGGGCGAAAATATGACCAGCTTAGAAATATTATATTTCAAGAAATTATCCTTACGTTACAGGCAGAGGGTTCAAATTCGTTCACCAAGTAACAGCTATTACCGATTGTAATCATCATTACAAACAACTTTTGCCATGGGATCAACCCTGAAATTGCGAATACAGTGAAACTCGTCGACATATGCGAACGTAATTTTATGAGGCGGCTGATGATTCTTTCAGGGTTTTACTGTTGTGTTTGTTGCACTATTTGATTCATAATATCTATAATTATTGAAAGGATCATCATTAGGAGTGAAAGTGTACTCCATTTGTTTTCATTCTTTCCAGCTAAGGATTTGGCGCAGTATCACAGCAGCGATTGCAAGTGTTGCATTTGTAAACTGAAGAAAACTAACGAAAGAGTACCATTAAACTATTCAAAGAAGCCTCGCAAATTAAAGCCTTGTATATGTGGAAGTGATGTATGTAAAAAAGATTGGAATGAATTAAAAAGACAGGAAAGAAATTGGGAACTTAGACGAAAGTTGAACATAAAGCGATGTGTTTGCGGTAGTGTAATATGTGAGGTAGAGTCTCAAAAAATGCCCGAACTTCTCTTTGAAGCTGCAAAACAGGCAGATCATGAGCAGCGACGAGAAAAACTAGCAATAGAGAAAGAGAAATTGTATCAGAAACAGAGAAAGAGACGCATAAGGGATCATGAAAAAAGTATTAAAAAAAGGATCAAATTGCAAACGAAAATTGATAAGGGTCAAATGAGATACATAAAAAAAAACGAAAATCCTTCAGACCTTTCTTTGATAACGGAATCATTGTTAGATTTAGGCACGTTTGGCTCTAAAGCATTTTGCGATATTGCGAAATATATATACAATGGTATCCGACATCCAAGATATATTGTCGATGACATGAAAGACATGAGAGAGCCAGGTCGTGCTGTAACCACTACGCAACAAGCCTTAGAGACATTCGGTTTACCTGGAACAATTGCGAGAATTAAAGAAAGATTCAGAAAGATGCGCACAGCAAAGTCCATTATCAGTAAAATGGAAGAACATCCTGCAACGCACTATTTGGCTCACATCTCTGATGCAGACCCTCAAAAGCGAATGCTGGCATTTAAAAAAAATAAACGTAGAAGACAACCTCGAGGATATGAATTCGAATGTAGTCTTTACATGGCATCTATGAGAAAGAGACCTTGTTTGCGAGTATATTACTTATGTCCTTGGTTTTACCCTCACTGTATGAGTTTGATTGGTCTCTGGAAACAACTTATGGATATCTTTATGTTCATTTGTGCAATTTTAATATGGAGTCCGTGTATCTTGTGTATGGAGATTTGCAGGGGTTGTGTTTGTTGCTTGATGTGTCAAGGATAAAGTGAAATTATATTCTTTTCTGTCTCAAAGAAAAAAAACGAAATATAGTATACATATTTATATACCTTGTTTTGATTTTACCAAATTTAAGTGATATGTTGACTACTCCAGACTTTCCTTCACTTATTACGTTGATGTGCCGCACCCTAATTGTGTAACTTTTGATATAGCTCAAAGCTCGCGGGTACGCTATCAATGTCAATTAAACCGTATTCCTAGCGTGTTGAAATTATACAAAGCAATGATGCCAGTAAAACAAGCATGCGAGCGCACTTTGTGCTTTCAGTAAACTTACGCAATTATTGTGTTTAATGCTATTATACTACCGAGCAAAAAGGCTCCGGCGACACTTAGAAATTCGCGGAAAGATGGTCTTAATTAAAAGCACCGTGTAATAAGCCTCGCTCACGTGTTGTAGCCACTTTGGTCGCAGTGGCTGCGCCAGTGTCGGCGAGATTTGAGCTTCGAACGAGTGAGCGACGCGTATTTCACGGCGCTTAGGACCATCTATATGTGAATTTCAGTGTCGCCGCATCAGTATACGAAGTGAGCCTTTAATGCCGCGGTTCCACTGACGCGGAGCTGGGCGGAGAGGAGCGGTGACGTGCAGGAATCGTCCAATCATAGACGAGACAAGTGGCGTGATGAGGATTTCAACCATTGTAATTGGTCGCTTCAGCTCGTCTCCGCTCCTCTCCGCCCAGCTCCGCGTCAGTGGAACCGCGGCCTAAGAGGGGACTCTAGTGAGACTTTCTCCATACAAACACATTCTGCTGTTTTCTTCGTGGATAATGCCTCTAGAGCAATGATTTTTTTCCATAAAATCTAGGTCTAATTAATACGTGCCTGTATCATTTCCTTTTTTCCAAAACATAATCACAACAAGAAATATGGCAATCAAAAATCCGAAAAAAAATCCGTTTTTACCGCCATGTTCCGAAGACTTTCAGACAAAATTTATAAGTTTTTAACAAAAAAGGAAATTATAGGAGCATAGATATACTTTTCCTCTAAATTTTTATATAAGATTTTTTTAGATCAGACCAGTTTTCATGAAACAAACAGCAGAATACGAAACGTCTTTTAGTCAAAGTTTTTGTAGGTAAAATCAGCCTGAGCTGCAGTTGTCCCTTTCGCACTTTACGGGGTGAGGTTGGAGATGACGCGACGGCAATAGTTTTTTCAAATACCTATTTTTCAAATTCCTGTTGACTAGAGTCCGCCGAGACAGCGACGCGAGACCAATAATTATATTATTAACATATTGTCATTAAACAATTAAATAACTGTTTTTATTGATTGACCACACTACCAGCGGAGACCGTGACATGTGTCGCGCGTCCCCTGCCTCGGTCGCACATCTTGGCCTTACGTCGCTGCCTGGCGCAGTTTGAATTCACATCTTTAGTGAGGCAAACGAATTAACATGATGGCTGACAAGGGGAAATTGACGAGAAAGAAGGCCGCTGACTATGGGTGAGGCTTTTATTTATTAGGTCTTTACCTATGAAATTGCCGTTTTTTAGGCACCCAAAGGGTAAAAACGCACTCGTTCATTCGGGACCCTATTACTAAGACTCCACGATCCGTCTGTGTATCTGTCTGTCACCAGGCTGTATCTCATGCACCGTGATAGATAGACAGTTGACATTTTCACAGATGATGTATTTCTACCTTTAGGCGCGATTGATCCAATTCGCGATTAGTCCAATTATTGCCACTATAACAACAAATACTAAAAACAATAAAATAAATATTTAAGTGGTTGTTGTAGTCCCATACAACAACAAACGTGATTTTTTGCCGTTTTTTGCTATAATGCGTGAAGTGCCTTTATTGGTGCGCGAATCCAACTAACAAATATTTTTTTTTTTTGTTCATGGCATAAGTTAACATAACGCTAATCAATACACAAATAAAAATATACATCAATTTGAAATAAGAATTCTTAGCTGAACAAAAAATATTATGATTTAAAATGGCCAGTGCTGCAGAACGGCAATTTCATAAGTAAAGACCTATTATTAACTTTATTGTATACTACTTCATAAGTATAGGACAGGCCATTGTCCAGTGGGATGTCGTGGGTTGCATTAAAGGTGTATAAAGATTAGTTCGCGACGAATATGTAGATAATGTCACATGAGTGCAGACAAATCTGAAGAAACGACCGCTATGACGCTGAATCTGATAACGTTGCAGTTTGCCGAATTTGTCTTGGTAATTCTGCCTGGGACATCGTTCCATAATAGCAATCCTCAAACAACTCCCGTTCATTTAATTGATCTTCTAGATCACAATCACGGACATTTTCTTCGAGTTTTGTTTGAAGATCGTTATAGTACATTACTGCCGCGGTCTATAATGACTACTTTGCTGGTCGCGCTGATTATGGCCGACAGCGCAGCGTAGCGCAGCTCCAGGCCGACACAGCGCGGTCAGCGTGCAGCACTTGATGGACGAGCTGAGATAAAGGCCGAGACCGTAGGTCAAGGCCTTTACAGCGAGGACAGCAAGGGCTGCAATGATGGCCAAGCTGAAAGGCCTAGAGCGTAGCTAGTCTAGCTCGAGGCAATAATAGCGTGACCAGCGAAGCAGTAATTTTGAGCCAAGGTTTGTATAGTGCTTTACTCAAAAATGCAAGTACCTAATCTAAATAAAACCAGCAAGTAATTTAAATAAAAAATATATTAATTAACTAGAATTTTTATTAAAATGACAATTATGAAAAGTACAGTTACTAAAATTCTACACCGACTTGCCCGGTTTGATATTACTAATAGTTTGCGATAATTCTAATGCGGTGTTTGACTGCTGTATTATTGAAAAGAAAAACATTTTCGGATAAAGATTTAGATTTCCTACTGATTTTCCACTGCACAAATTTTTCATATGCAAGCTTGTACTTACTTACTTACTCAAAGGAAAAACTTTGAGTTTCGCGGTATCAAATTTTCAACCACTAATTTAGCTTCATCTTTAATTACTGGCGGTGTTAAACACATTTAATCGGAAGAATTTTCGCTTTGAGAGCTCATTTTTAGCAAAAAAGTCACAAAATAAAAACAAAATTTTCGCTGAACCGCGTTTTTGTTACTTCTTTGTTTTTTTTTTTGACCAATGGTAGTTGGAACTATACAGCCTAATATGAAATAAAATCTTTTTGTACCTATCTCTATAGTTACAAACAGCTGTGTTTTAAATAAAAACTTTTTGGATTTGATTTTTTAAAACGTTGAAACGTCAAAATAGCGGCCGGCAAAATTTTGCCGGCCTGTTAGAGCGGCCAGCAAAAATTTGCCGGCCGCTCCTTGAAACAGAACGGCAAGGTCGACTTTGCTCAAACAAGGTTAACAAAAAAATGACCACATTACATTCATTTTTGAGTAAAATTCGTTAAACAAACTATTAGCACCTTTCACACGTAACTTTAAATCAATGCTATTTTGCGGCGATAAAATCTTTTCTTTGGCTAACGTGTTAAGATAATTTGAAAACTTTGTGAGTCTACCCTTAATTATTCCGGGTTTTCGAACGTGGTCACGGACAATTTGATCACATTTTTCATCAAATTGACTAGGTGATTTGGCTCTGCACTTATCCACATTAGCATCTAGTGGCATCTTGGTGACTAGTGAAAAGAGGAGGTACTTACAATTAAAATTCACCGCATACAGCAGGTGCTAGCTGCGGGACCGAAGCTGCTCGATGAGGATGACTCAGCAAACACGCAGTTCACTGTCGCGATAATTACTGAAATCAGTATGAAAGCACGGTATCACACAAGAGAAATAAAGAAGTTTATGGATAGGATGGGATGGTTGATCGTACCGAGGGTGCGCTATGCTCGTATTGACGATCCCGTTGTATTTCAACTCCTCCTTTTGCCAAGCTTCCTCTGGTTTTTCTCTTTGATATCGCTGGGATTATCGTTGTAGATGCGCCAACGAGAATTTTACGGGCTTTCAACGGTTCCTCGAACAATGGTTAGCGTCAGAATGGCTGGTTGCCTAAGACAAGCGGCTCTGAAAGTATATTCAAGAATTGCTACCCAATTGCTTATATTTGCTACATTTCTTCAATAATTGCTACATATGATAGATTCAGAGAAATATGAATATTTTTTTGACCAGCCATTCTGACGTCAGGATGGCTGGTAACCTCCGTGTTCAGCATGAAAGACGCAGAATTTCTAAAAGTTTGTTGTATCAATAATTGCTTATTAATTGCTACTTTCACGAATTTAAGTTTGAGCTTCGTACATACATTAGGTAAAAAACTAGAGCTTTTATTAAAATTTGTACGAAGAAGTGCCTTATAATTTAGAAAGGCAACAGTTTTTTATACTACAGCCACTTGCTTGTTCAAATCGTGCAGGCGTTCCCAATTATGGGTCACCCACCCCATTGAAGCAGAATTCATTCTAAAAGTTTGTTATATCAATAATTGCTTATTAATTGCTACTTTCACGAATTTAAGTTTTAGGTTTGTACAAACATTAAGTAAAAAATAAAACTTTTATTAAAGTTGGTACGAAGAAGTGCCTTATATTTTGGAAAGGTAGGTAACAGTTTTTACACTACAGAATCTTGTTCAAATCGTCTAGGCGTTCACTGTTGTGGGTCACCCACCCCAGATCTATTGACGCGGAATCAACTAAGATATTCGAAATTATTAATGTCAAACAAAAAATACAACGTAGTATTAATCAAGCAACACATACCTTCCTATAAAATCATAAATATGGAACACGACAAATGAACATCGTATCGTATGTAGTACATCGTTTAATCTTTCATTATCATCATAACAGCCGAAAGACGTCAACTGCTGGACATAGGCCTCCCCCAAGCGCCACATTGACCGGTTAAATCTTTATTTTATATTATTTCTACGAGTTCATAAAATCGATCGAATCGATGATGTTCGTTTCGAGTGCCTAGGTAGCTCCGTGGACGATTACAACAATTGGTTCTTGGAAACTGTCCATACGGTCGGGTCTAAACTTTTCAAGACCCGTCGTGCAAATAGGAACAAGAAACTAGCCGATCCTACTCTCATGCTCTTGAAAGAGAGGCGTGAAATGATCCTGCAGTCTTCAGACGATGTGTGGAACGACCGGCAGCTCAACAGACAGATCTCGAAGTCCTTGAAAAGGTTCTCTCTTTCTTCTCTTAAAAATCAAAAAATCGTTATCCATAACACGTTTGCTTTATATAAACTTCAGCAACCATAATGTTCAAAATCCCACAATTTTGATTAACATAATTTATAGTTCAAATCTTTAGTTCTAAAACCATTCTGTCATAATATCGAGTACTATAATAATTTAATCTCCTAATTTTACTTGACCTAAAGTCAAATGTCCTAAGTATTGTGATAAATAATGTGTATTATTCCGAATGTTCATTTATAATACATTTTTTAGTCCTAAAACATTTGCTAAAAAATTAGGTTTTAATGACAGAAACGAATCAATCAATCAATCAATCTTTATTCGTGAACATAGGTATTACAATAAAGGTCTTATGTGTCATTTCTGTTGAGCTCTATGTCCTACCAATGAAATTGGTGTACAAATACATTAGGTGTTTAGTAATAAATCTGAATCTATACAATACAAAGTCAAGTTCGAGTAGATAATGTCTATTAAATGTAGGTATTATTTATAAATAATTAATCAATTATAATTTATTTTATATGCATGTCAATGGTAAATTATATTAAGAACTAGTAACGTTATATTTTAAATAATGTCAATTAAAAGTATCAAATATTAATTAATCAATTACAATTTATTTTTACATGCATGTCAATGGTAAATTATAGTAAATAGCTAGTAATGTCATATTTGTTCATTTAAAAATTCTTCGATAGAGTAATATGTCTTATCTATTAGAAATAAATACAATTTACTTTTGAATTTGCGGATATTATCTTCATCCCTTATACATTTTTGGTAATTTATTATAGACCCTTGGAGCCATTACAAAAATACTATTTCTGTATAGTGCAGTACTAGATGCAACTGTTTGTAACCGATCACAACGGCGCTGACTAGTGACTCGAGCAAATTTATGTGAATTCTTTCTGACGAACATACATGTTTCATAGATGTACAACGAAGGCATACTTAATATTTTCGTATTTTTGAAAAACGGTTTGCAGCTGTCTGTTATCTGCAAATTAAATTAAACGAATCGTTGTAAATCCGACTCCACGCAGTCTTGTCTGCTCTACCCCTACCCTCTTACAAATAAACGCAGAATAAAGTTATACCAGGTATAAACCTATGAAAATGTATGGGTATACCTTAGTTATACCTGGTATAACTTTATTCCGCGTTTATTAGTAAGAGGGTTAGAGTCTAATTTATAATCGCGTAGGCGCGGAGGGGCGAGGCGGCCCGCGAGTTGAGGAGCAGGTGGTTGAAACAGTCGCCGCCGCGACTGAGGCTAGCCGGCCAAGCCGGTCAGCAAGCCGAAGCTGCAGTGGTGAGCGTCAAACCCGTGACTCGCGTAGTACCGCCGGAGCCCCGCAGCACCGGAGCCGTGACAGAAACCATGCTTGCTTGCATGCTGCGTGCTTGCTTGCGTGCTGAATGCTGCGTGCTTGCTTGAATGCTGCATGCTTGCTTGCTTACAAAAACCACATGTTCACAATCAACTGCTTTATTGAGTACATGTATAATATATTTATTTATGTGAAATGGCAGCAGTGGTGGCCGAGTGGTATCGGCCGCGACTTACAAGTTGTAGGTCGTGGGTTCGAGCCCAGATAGGCGCTTTACTTTGTGTTAATTATTTCATCACCACTGCTCTCAAAACGGTGAAGAAAAACATCGTGAGGAAACCGGCATGTCCTAGAACCAAAAATTTGAAGACATATGACATCCACCAACCCGCACTGGGCCCGCGTGGTGGATTATGGTCCATTCCCTCTCACAGAGAGGAGGCCTGTGTCCCAGCAGTGGGAACATTAATAGGCTGATGATGTGATGTAAAATAATATAATTTGAATTTAGGAGTTTTAAAATTTTATTTAAAACGGTTTTATGTCTTTAGTATATTATTGATTGTAATATTTATGGCATGTGATATTATTTGATATTAATTTCGGGTAAGTTATCATTTGGACAAATGATGATAAGGACAAAAAAAGTTATGGCATAAGAATAAGAATAAGAATAAGAAATTTTATTTGCTCAAACATGTGTATACATACATAATTAAAATAATACATGCATGCAAGATCTTAAATAAGAGTGGCTCACGACATGTCTGCCACTTCTCATGGCGTGCAAATATTTTAGGTACTATTATTATTATTGAATTAATTATTTTAAAATTTTACAACTATACATTAAACATCACTCACACAAACAGATTTCTTATATTATATATTATTTACATTATCCAATGATTCATAATTTTTTTTCCTAGTCCAATATTAAAAATAACAATTATCACAATGAAGATTTACATCACTTTAATAGACATTCAATTATAATGAAATTTATAAAATTATAGGCATTTCTAAGTTCACCACTACTACATGACCATAATTACTACAATATTAGTTATTATGGTCAAATTATTTATAATAATCACCATGAGTCGTTTAAAAATTCTGTTATACTATAATATGCTTTTTGTGCCAAAATCAATTTTATTGTTTGTTTAAATTTTGGTATAGTTTGTTCTTTCCAACTTTTGGGCAATTCATTGTAGATAATTGGTGCCATGCAAAAAACACTCTTGCGCATAAGTGCAGTTTTTGATGTATGTAAACATAGCTTACTATCATCACGCCTATTTCTTGGAAATTTGTCTGCCATACGAGGAAACAAATGTGGATTTGTTTTTACGAACATTGCCATTTCTAATATATAAAGTGAAGGTAATGTTAATATTTTATATTTAATGAAATAATTTTTACAGCTATCGGTAGTTTTGAGATTAAACATAGATCTCAAGCAGTACTTTTGTCTTCTAAAGATGATATCCCTGTCGGATGAGTTACCCCAGAAGATAACACCATATCTAATGACGGATTCAACTAAACCATAGTAGGCTGTTAATAGCGCCTCTATATTTAGAGTACGTGATAATTTATATAACGCATATGCACCACTGCTTATTCTTTTGGCTAGAGCCTCAATATGCGCTTTCCAATTTAAGCTTCTGTCAATTGTTAGTCCTAAAAATTTTGTACTATTAGCTGTCTGTATATTATTATTATTATATTCGATGTCAAGACTAGAGAATAATGATGATCGTTGGCTAAAGTGCATAATCAAAGTTTTACTTATATTAATTTTCAAATTATTATTATTCAGCCACGTTACTGCTTCAATTAATGTATTTTTTATGTCCGTTTCATATGTATTCTTAGTATGGCATGGTATAGTTATCGTACTGTCATCCGCAAACAGTGTCATGGGATGTTTAATGGATTTAGGGAAGTCATTAATATAGAGTGTAAACAGGGGCGGTCCGAGTACACTGCCTTGCGGAACTCCATGAGGGACGGTACGCTCGCATGACGTGAAAAATTCTTCACGTTTGGAGCTCATATTTATTCTATTAATTTGGGTTACTTGTTTTCTGTCATGTAGGTATGATTTTATAAGATTAAACATGTTTCCTCTTATACCATATGCATCAAGTTTATTGAGTAATATATTATGTTGGACATAATCAAATGCCTGTGTCATGTCGCAGAAAATGGCACAGACTGGTGTATTTTTATCCATGTTTGTCATAACAGTATGCAAGAATTCGTATATGGCCAAGTTAATAGTTTTTTTCTCCCTAAATCCTTTCTGTTCATCACAAAGAATATGACACATTAAATTATGGATAAAAAATGGTGAAGGATAAATGGTGAAGAAAATACACAATGCCGTCGACATAACTGTCATGGTATTAAATCATTTTCTTTAGTCTTACGAGACCTTATTGTATTTGAATTTAATTCAAAAGAATTTATTTCACTAGATGATCCCTCGATCCATCTGTTGTTGCATGACACTAAATATACTTTATTGTCAATAATAGAATTTATTCCTCTATCACCTGGAATTCAAATTGGTCATCATAAAGCTCACTGCAAGCGAAATACACAGTGGCGATTAATCTACAAAGATATTAAAGAGCAAAAAGAAGGTGATCCCCCATTGTCTATACCAATATTATAAAGAGGAAAGATTTTTTTGTTTGTTTGTATGTTTGTTTGTACCGAATAGGCTCCGAAACTACTGGACTGATTTAAAAAATTCTTTCACCTATGGAAAGCTACGTTATTGCCTAGTAACATAGGCTATAATATATTTCCAAAAATAATAGAAATCCTTATGAAAATTGCAATAATGTAACCCAAAGTAGCAATATTTTGCCTATAAAATTCATTATTTGGCTTGCGCTGAGAAAACTATTGATGATACATAAAAATGATGTATTATATGATTGAAGTACTCATTATTTACTACAGAAAAGACTATGAGAGAATATATCTCACTATCATAGTTAAGTTTCAATAGCAGCTTTTGTGTTCTAAAATTTAATTAGATCACCGGTAGAAACAAAAGTTGGTTACATTCGTATTGTAGTATTAATTTTTAATCAAAATAGTTTAACAAATTGGTAGGTAGGTGGGGTTGATCTGTAGGGAAGGTGATTAGGTTGATAGAGTAGGGTAGGTAGGTAGATCGGTAGGGCAGGTGAGTAGGTTGGTAGATAGGTAAGGTAGGTGGATGGATAGGTAGGTAGGTAGGTAGGGTAGATAGGTAGGTGATAGGTGGGTAGATAGCCAGTTGATGGGAGCGACGCCGCGGGGTCAGCTATACTAGACGAAAATGGCCGACTTACTGACTGATCGATCAACGTACACTCAAAACCATTAAGCCTAGAAGCATGAAATTTAGAAACAAGGTTCCTCATATGACGTAAGTGAGCACTAAGAAAGGATTTTTGGGTATTCTACACCTTAGGGGGTAAAAAGGGGTTTGAAAGATTGGATGAAAAATCTAATTACAAAATTCTTGAAACTTGGCAATAATAGTAATCTAAGTAAATGATAAAGGTTGCTATCATTAGTTTTTCGAAGCCCCCAACTTGCGATTTAGGTGGTGCGAAGTTTGCATGGCAAATCTGATTTCTTGGGTCAAAAGCTTGAAATTTGGCACAAATACTAACCTAAACGAATATTGAAGGTTGTTATTTATTTTTTTCCACTACCCCTAAAAGATGATTAAGGAAATGTAAGAGTGTTCTTGAAGAAACCTATCTCTTGGGTTAATAAACTTGAAACTTGACTTAAATACCAACCTAAATAAACAATAAAATGTATCATCATTATGTTAGCGATACCCACATTCGAATAACTTAAAAAAGAAACAAGTCGTTGATTCGTGAGATAGTCTGTGGTACAACGCCGGCGGCCATTGCCAAGGGAAACGTTAGAACTAACTGTTGTCAACATTTTTTGATTGTAAGAAAAAGTAGTAGGTATTAATTAAAAGCATTTCAGGAAATTGAAGACTGTGTATCATTTGACCTGACTCCGTTAACAGTCAGAAGTGGTAAGAACTAAGAGTGTTGGAGAAGTTCTCAGACTCCGCCAATAAACATAGTTCTGAACAATGGCTTCCAGTGGTAGGTCTAATTATACTCCGCCTTTGGAACTGAATATACGTAAAAGATCATCACGCAATCCTGAGCGTATCCAGGAGCCTAGAAGAAATAGACGTTCCACGACAAGACCTCATCAAAGACAACGAAAACGTGATACATACCGCAACCGATCTCGTCGCAGAACGGCATATGATTCTTCATCCTCGTTATCATATCGGCGTCATAGTAGCAGTAGTACGGCTTCAAAAAGCAGCATTTCTGATTATCATACGCGGAATGTCAGATCTCGTTCCACCCGACGTTATCGGTGCCGGAAACGAAAATCTCGCGCATCGCGTCATCACAGTGATGATACCAGCTCTTCCGGCTCTGAACACAACAATCGATATAAGAGAAAGCTAGATTCGTCCGACCTGTCTGATAATTCTTCGTTCGCAAAACGAAAACGATCCCGTTCGAGAATTCGCTCTCACAGGAAAAGTCGATCCAGTGCTCACAAAGAAAATCAGTTTCTAAAAGAAATCTCTAGAATAATTACAGGCAATCGTTTTGAAGGATCGCAAAATGATATCTCAGAATTCGATCCTGACGCACATTCACAGTCGGCCGAAGACTGGATTCGTAAGGTGAACGAAAGAAGCAAGAATTTATGGTTGGACAGAAAGGCAAATAATCTATTATGCTATACCGAAACTTTTTGGCCATGCTAAAAAGTGGTACCAAGGTAGGAGTACCATTGATTTAAATTGGAAACAATGGCAAAGAAAGATAATAAAAACTTTTCCAGGCGATCGTTTGACGGAAATGCTTAGCAGAAGAAGTAGGAGAGAGGAATCGATGGAAGAGTATTTCCATGAGAAGGCTAGGTTAGTGAAAATGTGTGGCATTAAAGGAAGAAATGCTGTGGATTGCATAATCAGCGGTATCTTTGATAATGGCGTGAGGTTAAACGCCCAAGGAGCCAGTTTTAAGAGGACATCGGAATTGCTAAAATATTTACGCCGAATATCAAAACGAAATCTTATCTCAAAGAGAGATTCATTACTTCCTAAACGAGACTCGCAAAATATAAAAGATTCGGACAATAATCGCAACAATATCTCAATTAGATCTATACCCACAAATAGCCGGGCAAAGCTGGCTGCCAAAAAGTTGGGGATCCTTGCAAAGGTGAGACGGTATTTCACGCCGGAACAGCTGCTCAACCTGTATCAAGCGCAAGTTCGATCATGCATGGAGTACTGTTCTCATCTCTGGGACGGATCTGCCAAATACCAGCTTGATGCACTTGAATCGATCGAAAAGCGGGCCAAGAGACTCATCGGCAATGAGGCACTGGTCAAGTCAAAGCTCCAAAGCCTTGAACATCGTCGCCGAGTTGCCAGCTTGTCGGTTTTTTATCGGTTGCATTTCGGGGAGTGTGCGATGGAATTGCATGATCTGATTCCGCCCAGCCCGTTCCATCATCGGACTACCAGACGTACGGCGATGCGTCATCGGTACATGGTGGATATCCCACCCATACGCACAAAACGTTTTGGGGACACTTTCATTATGCGTACAGCTAAGGAGTGGAATTCCCTGCCGGAGTCTGTGTTTCCCGATAGCTACAATCTTGGGGTCTTTAAGTCAAGAGTGAATAGGTTTTTTCTAGGCAAGCGTGCTTCACCGTCGACCACATCATCGCTTACCATCAGGTGAGATAGTGGTCAAGCGCAAGCCTATTGACGATAAAAAAAAAAAAAAAAAAAAAAAAGTCTAGGTCGTTTCAATGTTATAATTGTGGTGATACTGGGCATACCGCGCGTAACTGTAGCAAACCATTAAGAAGATGTGACAAGTGTTCACGACTAGGACATATGACACAAAATTGTGAGCTGATAGGTCCTCGACCAAAAACTGATCGAACACAGGAAAATACGAATCATAACTCTACACAAAGCGTTCTACAAATAGCAACAAACGAAAAGTCAAATTGTAAGTATTTTAAAACTATTTCTGTTAATGGCATATCGGTCTCAGCTTATATAGACTTCGGGAGTCAATGTACCTTAATCAGAGAATCGGTTGTCAAAAATCTTAACGTAGTGCCAAATAAGATGGCATTTCCCATTATTAGGGGATTTGGTTTTGGAAGTGTTGTACCAATTGCTAGGATATTTGTAACTGTTGTAGTAGATGCGGTCCAAGCAGATATAGAAGCATTTATTGTACCGGATCATTTAATTAAGACAGATGTTCTGATTGGGCAGTCTATAACAGAGCTGCCCACTGTTACCGTACATAAGACTTGCACTAAACTAGTTCTTTACTGTGATGATTCCAATGTAGAAAGGATGAATATTTACAATACCAATGATATCTCGATCAAAGGGTTACAGGACATACAAGTACATACCCCAGATACGTTCTCAGGACCATTATTTGTCCCAGGCAGTGCATGCATGAAACCCGGTAACGAATACATTATATTGCAAGGTGTCTACCAATTTCAAGAAGGAAAGAGTCGATGTTTAGTAATGAATTTGTCTGAAAAGCCAATTATTTCCACCAATTCTAAATTATTATCACGGGCAATAAAACTAAACGATCAAGGCTCATTTACATCAAAACATGAACGTTTAGATGTGGATTCTATTCATTTAAATACTCGGTTCTCTGATAATTGTGATAAATCCAACCCCATAAAGAAACCTATTACTTTGGATATGTTACATATCGGCCCCAAAGTGACTGACACTGAAAGGGATCAGTTATTAGACCTCCTGAACAAGTTTAGGGACTGTTTTGCATTTAATATGCAGGAGCTTGGACTGACTCTATTAACCGAAATGACATTACGTCTTAACGACGATACGCCTGTGATTTATAGACCTTATAGACTACCTTTTAGTGAGCGCGCAAAGGTACGGGCAATGATAGGTGATATGTTAGCTAATAATATTATAAGAGAATCACAGTCGGCTTATGCCAGCCCCATAGTGTTGGTTCGGAAAAAGAATAATGAATACAGACTTTGCGTAGACTATCGGGCATTGAATAAAAAGACAGTAAAAGATAGCTATCCGATGCCAGTCATTGACGACCAGCTTGATCGTCTCAGCGGCAAATCATACTTCACAAGCTTAGATTTAGCATCTGGCTATTACCAGATCCCTGTGGCTGAGGAGTCACGTCATGCAACAGCTTTCGTGACTCCTGACGGCCACTACGAGTATATGAGAATGCCATTTGGTCTTGTGAATGCTCCTGCTGTCTTTCAGAGTGTGATCAATAAAGCACTGGGAGCCCAAAGATTTGAGCTGGCTATCCCTTATTTAGATGATTTACTATCTACGGGTAATTCATTTAACGAGGCATTCGATTAGTTGGAAGCTATTTTACAACTTTTACGTAATGCCAATCTCACCCTTAATCTACAAAAGTGTTTCTTTTTCCAATCGGAAATCGACTATCTTGGTTATGAGATTTCCGAAGCTGGCCTTAAAGCTTAAGCAGTTTCTGAATTCCCAAAACCGATCAATGTCCACCAAGTTCGTCAATTTATTGGCTTGGCCAGTTACTTTCGGCGTTTTGTTTTTAATTTCGCTTCCATTGCGAAACCACTTACTCAACTGACCAAAGCCGACGTTCCGTGGCATTGGGGTGACGAACAAGATCGTGCATTCGAAGAAATAAAATCTAAATTGATAGTTAGACCTGTCTTAGCGTTGTACAATCCAGATTATGCCACAGAGGTCCATTGTGATGCCAGTAAATTAGGAATTGGGGGTATCTTATTACAGAGACTTAATGAACAATCCCCTTTTAGGCCAGTTGCTTATTTTAGCCGTCAAACAACACGCGAAGAAGCTTTTTGGCACTCCTATGAACTGGAAACGATGGCAGTGGTCCTTACTTTAAAGAAATTTAGAGTATGTTTGATTGGTCTAGAATTTAAAGTTATAACAGACTGCAATGCATTACGCACCACCTTGGTAAAGCGAGATTTAATTCCTAAGATTGCAAGGTGGTGGCTGATGCTGCAGGAATATAACTTTACTATTGAATACCGGCCCGGCCTATTGAATAACATGCAGCATGTCGATGCTTTGAGCCGGAACCCCATCTCGCGAGAAAATAACCTAGAGGAGTTAGAAGTCTTCACTATTACGACTGAAGACTGGCTTCACACGGTACAGATGACAGATCCGCGGTTGAAACATATTAAAACTATTTTAGAAACTAGTGCGGAGGATATAAAGGACGTATCTAATAATTACGTATTGCGAAATGGTAAAATATATAGGCGCGTAGGATCCAAATTAAAATGGGTGGTACCTAATTCGGCGCGGTGGAGAATTTGTCAGCTTAATCATGACGATGCGGGTCATTTCTCAACTGAAAAAACCATTGAAAAATAGGAGCCGATTATTGGTTCCCAAAAATGAACCGCTTCGTCAAGAAGTATGTTAACGCTTGCATCAACTGTGCCTATAACAAAGAAATGTCTGGGAAAAAGTCAGGTTACTTAAACCCAATACCCAAGGTAAACGAAATATTTCACACAATACACATGGATCATTGGGTCCATTTATTAAAAGTAAAAGAGGAAACGCATATATTCTCGGAGTCATTGATGGGTTCAGCAAGTTCATATTTGTTAGACCTGTTAAGAATACTAGATCTAAAACAACAATTAAAGCCCTCGAAGATATTTTCGCAACATTTGGATGCCCTAAAATAATTATATCAGACCAAGGTACGAGTTTTACGTCTAGCGAATTCAAAAGTTTTGTCATGTCGATTGGAGCCAAACATGTCCTAAATGCAGTTGCAACACCTCGAGCAAATGGGCAAATTGAACGCTACAATCGAACAATTTTAAATTCACTAGCCGCTATGAACCATGGGTTGGACGAGAGAGACTGGGACAGAAATGTTGCTAAATTACAATGGAGTCTTAATAATACAATAAATAAAAGTACTGGAAAATCACCAGCTGAAGTGGTATTTGGGCATAGAACCACGTGCCAGGCGGAAGGAATTATCAAAGGGGCTTTAGATATAAACGCACAGATTTCAAATACTGATAGAGATGTATTAAGGAAATCGGTGGAAGAAAAAATTATAGAAGGACAGAAAAAGATGAAAGAATATTTTGATAAAACGAGGGCTCCAACTAAGACGTTTCAAGAAGGTGATCTTGTCATGATTCCTAATAACAATCCAGACCGGGGCAAAAGCAAAAAGTTAGCTGCAAAGTTTAAAGGTCCATTCAAAGTAACAGCAGTGCTGGAGAAAGACCGGTACGAAGTGTCTAGCATTAAGGGGTTTCCTCAAAGACATTATAAGAATATTTTCCCGGATGATCAGTTAAAACCGTGGATTAATCTCAGTTTATCACCGGTAGTTAGCGATAAAAGTGATAATAGCGATTCGGATTCGCTTGACGAATAGTAGAAATGTATGTATTTTATATTATTTATGCATTTGTATATACATAAGAATACTACAGTAGACAGAAGTAAAGTAATAGTTATAGTGGTAAAGGCCGGTAGCCCCTTAAACCAATTTCCATGTCATTTACAGCCTAGATTGGTGTCGATAACGGAGAATCGGCACAATCCAGCTATTAGTACAGAGAGCCTGATGAGACAGCGCTGATGCGGATGAGCTGTTGGCAGACCGTGGCTCTCGGGTGGCTAAACGGCAGATAATTGATTAATGGCTCTCGGGTGGCCTAATACATGTGATGATCCAAGAAGGTGATCAGACCGTGGCTTTCGGATGGCTAAACGGGAGCTACCTACAAATTGTGGTTACGCAACTATATGGGCCTTCGGATGGCCTCACATGAAGAAAACGACTTATTGTTAGTAATTTAAGTATTCATAGTTGTGAATTAGTATGTGCATCTTAAGTTGTGCAGTTCTATTAATTGTTTTGATTGATGAAACAACATAGAATTATATACTTAATATCTCCTGAATAGAAATACATTCTAATTGCTATTGTAACTATTGTAAAACTAGTATTATATCTAGATAAAAGTAACTTTATTTTATGAAATGTATAAGTAGTGTGGATTAAACCTATTTAACTGAATTGTTAATTACTAAGTTGGATGTATTTTATGTTTATTTTTTAATAATATTTTTTTTGTTATACATTATTCTTGTTTTGGTATGAGGTCATACCTATACGAGAGAATGGCCGAGTGGAATTTTGGAATGGGGACATTCCTATTGCAGAATGGCCGTCTGTTAGCAATACCCACATTCGAATAACTTAAAAAAGAAACAAGTCGTTGATTCGTGAGATAGTCTGTGGTACAACGCCGGCGGCCATTGCCAAGGGAAACGTTAGAACTAACTGTTGTCAACATTTTTTGATTGTAAGAAAAAGTAGTAGGTATTAATTAAAATCATTTCAGGAAATTGAAGACTTTGTATCATTTGACCTGACTCCGTTAACAATTAGTATTTTGAAACAACTCCCAAAAGACGATTTGGGGTGTGTAAGTGTTTTTGAAGATTCTTATTTCTTAGGTTAACAAAATTTGAAACTTGACTTAAATACCAACCTATTAAAAAATAAAGGTGTCATTAATAGTTTTTTTTTAAACCACCACCAAAATACGATATACAGGGTGTTGAAGTTTGTGCGGCAGTATTTGATTTCTTGGGTTAATCAATATGAAACTTTACATAAATACCAACCTCGATAAACAATTAATGTAATCAATTTTTTTTTTGAAACTACCCCCAAAAGACGATTTAGGTGGATCTACAGAACCGATTTAGACGAAATTTGGCATGGACATAGTTTGAGATCCTGGGAAAGACATAGGATAGTTTGTATTCCCTTGGGATGATAAAACACTTTTTACGCGGGCGAAGCCGCGGGCGGAAGCTAGTATTAAATAAAGATTTGACGATGTACTACGGTTTTTTCTTTCATACATTTCTCGTGTTTCATATTTATGCTTTTGTAGGAAGGTTTATGATGCTCCAATTATAATAATTATGTTGTATATTTGTTTGACATTAATAATTTCAAATAGTCGATTGCGATCTGGGGTGGGTGACCCATAGCAGTGAACGCCTTCCCGATTTGAACAAGACGTTGTAGTGAAAAAAACTCTTGCCTTTCCAAATTAGTAGGCACTTCCCGGTACCAATTATAATAAAAGCTTTATTTATTTACCTAATGTATGTACGAAGCTCAAACGTAAATTCGTGAGAGTAGCAATTAGTAAGCAATTATTGATACAACAAACTTTTAGAATGAATGCCGCTTCAATGGGGTGGGAGTCCCATCATTGTTAACGCCTGCACAATTTTAACAAGACGCTGTAGTGAAAAAAACTGTTGCCTTTCCAAAATATTAGGCACTTCTTCGTACCAACTTTAATCAAAGTTTTATTTTTTACTTAATGTATGTACGAACCTAAAACTCAAATTCGTGAAAGTAGCAATTAATAAGCAGTTATTGATATAACAAACTTTTAGAATTAATTCTGCTTCAATGGTGTAAGTGACCCATAATTGGGAACGCTTGCACGATTTGAACAAGCATGTCGCTTTAGTATAAAAACTGTTGCCTTTCTAAATTATAAGGCACTTCTTCGTACAAATTTTAATAAAAGCTCTATTTTTTTACCTAATGTATGTACGAAGCTCAAACTTAAATTCGTGAAAGTAGCAATTAATAAGCAATTATTGATACAACAAACTTTTAGAAATTCTGCGTCTTTCATGCTGAACACGGAGGTGACCAGCCATCCTGACGTCAGAATGGCTGGTCAAAAAAATATTCATATTTCTCTGAATCTATCATATGTAGCAATTATTGAAGAAATGTAGCAAATATAAGCAATTGGGTAGCAATTCTTGAATATACTTTCAGATCCGCTTGTATTAGGCAACCAGCAATTCTGACGCTAACGAACAATGGATCTTGTAATATTTTCGCCTTGTAGGTATCCAATGGTCGCTAATTTCTTCTTAATTGTATTATTCTTCACCCGGCTCGAAGGACCAGCATGTAGGGGCGTGTGTGATCACCTGTCTACCGACCTTCGACTTTTCTACCTTTTTTGAGGAACTCTTCAATAAAATACGTCCGTTGCAAATGAATTCAATAATGAGTATATATTCAACAAGAAAAAACGATTTTTACAAAATTCGAGGCAGAGGGAGATGGGAACAATATTTGTCGCTGTTCACGTGACCACGCGCGTTTGTAATTGGCCTACGATGATGACAGATGACACAGCTAATATAAAATTATAGTTGGAGACCACATATAACGAATATCAGTCTTCAACATTATTATTAATTCTAAATAATAACATTTAGTCAGTTAAACACAATAACGTAACATAACATCATAAAACGTTGTGTTAAAGAAAACGCAACATCACAAACTAGAAAGTTTACAGAAGGACCACTCCCACCGTCCTCGAGAATTATTACCTTCACATGCCGATGTGTCGAGTCACTAGAATTGCTACAATATTGATTACTAGCTGCCCCCGTGGCTTCGCTCCCGTCAATATTATAGCCTATGTAACTCGGGAATAATGTAGCTTTCCATAGATGAAAGATTTTTTTTAAATCAGTCTAGTAGTTTCGGAGCCTATTCGGTACAAACAAACAAACAAAAAAATTAAAAACAAAATTGGTATAGATAAATTTAAAAAAAGAGTAGGTAGTATAAGCACAAAGTATCTAAACAGCGGCTCGCCGCAGACAGAGTCCACTAAGAACAAAGCGCCATTTTGCACGCACACATTGACATTACGATTTTACAGGGATTCTCGGGCAGTATTGGACAGAGCTCAGTCGCGGCTGTCACAAGTGCTAGTGCGGGCGTTTGTCACGGCATTCATTATTTTGAAAGATGCCTAAAATATATTTTTTTTCATTGCCTTGCACAAGTTTCCCCATCATGTATTTAAAGTAAATGCAAATTTTCTACACATTGAAATACAACAATCGTGCATAGCAAGGTCGCAATCAATGAATTTTAATTCTGATCTTCACGTGGTCTTTTATTAATTTAACACAATTGAGGTACATTTTTACTAAATAATAAAAAATACACTTTCTTGTTTTAAAAATAGTAACGAATATTTTTATTAATTTATATTTTGAGGTATAAACGGTAACACTCATAATTTACAGGGCAACCTAAATGAAAATCCTAAGTCCTACGAAACATTCGGCACGCGGGTCGAACTTGTACTTGGCTGGTTATTTTTTTCCATTTAGCTTATTAGTTGTTTATTTATCGTCAAAGCGTGGACAGCTTAATATAGAAACACGTTAGTGAGCGATGTAGGTACAGCCAATGGGCCAATGTAATGAAGCCTGAAATTTCATAAAGATGCTTACTGTAGTTATTGAGTTATAAGGGTCAAAAATAATTCAAGATGACTAGTTAAAAATTCAATATCATCATCTCATCATTTGCCTAGCCTTTGCCCAATTGTTGTTGGAGTCGGCTTCCAGTCTTACCGGATTCAGCTGAAAACCAGTGTTTTACATGGACCGACTGCCTATCTGACCTCCACAACCCAGTAACTGGGTAACACCATACCCCTTGGCAAGCTTCTGACAACCCGTAACGACTGTCAAATATCTTCCTATGACAGCCGGGACCAACGGCTTAACGTGCTTTCCGAGGCACGGAGGAAACTCGGTATGTTGAAATGGTCACCCATCCACGGACCTACCTCGGCAAGCGTTGCTTATGCTTGAAGGTTGACCCATGCGGCTGTAATTCTTTAGCCACGAGCTCCTCCTCCTTAAAAATTCAATATCTAAGAAAATAATAAATTATTTTACTATGAAACTTATCACCCTTCTAGATCTTAACTCTTCTTTATCGAACTTGGCTCCTTTTCAAATCTATTTTTTTGTCGAGCTTGGTGCCTTTTCAAATTTTTATGTTTTTGGTGAGATCATTATTACATCACTGTTACGTCTTGTTACCCTCCAATCTTCATCGTATGTAGCATCGTGATCTTTCATGGATATTTGATTCAGTGTCTACCCTCTAAGGCATGTGAGCATGATATGATGTATGTTTTAGTAACAATAACCAAGTTTAGGTAACAATTTTCGAAGATGACGGTATACTTTCCCACTTTCCTTCTGTTTACTTTCTATTTTGTAGTCAATGATATTCAAATAAACAGATATGTTATAAGCGCGCGCATTGTGAAGACTCGAATAGTAGACAATTGTATGATTTAGTCTTTAGTTTATGTCACGCATGGCGAAGAGCGATACGCTTTGTTGAAAAAAAAAACAAAATAAAAAAAATGCCATCGTGTGTATTTTAAAGTGTACCAATTATAATACCAAATTACATAAAACAGAAGGGATCTCATACCATATGTAAATACGCAATACACCTCAATTTACTAATTTTTTTAATTTTTTTTTCCTAATTTTCTGATATTTGGAGGTTACAAAAAGAAAAAACATTTGTTGTCAGAATAATGTTTGTTTACATTCACACGCAAGTGACAAACACTAGCTGTCTCTTTTTTTCTTGTTTGTTATAATCAAGCCATCCCTTTCGACATTGTAGTGAAATGTCAGATGAATGAAAAGTGTGTATATGTGCTGCCGCTGCTGCGCGGAACACTTTTTTCAATTGTTTTGTGAGTGTATAACGTATCTGTTTATTTGAATATCATTGTTTGTAGTATAAGTTTCCGATATCGTACGGATCACCTTTTTTGAAAGAAAGATAGCAAACAGTTGAAAAAGGTATTGGGGCCTGAGGGAAGTAATGATAGACAAAAACCTACATATAACAATAAAGAGAAACTTATTTAATGTTTGCATTCTAACAATCTTAATGTATGGAAGCCAATCATGGGCCATAACAAAAAACACAACCAATAGAATTGCCATATGCCAACGAGCAATGGAGAGAAGCATGCTAGAAGTAAAGAGGGGTGACAGAAAAAGAAACATCAACATTAGCAAAAATACCAAGATACAGGACGTAAACCTAAAAATAAAAAGGCTAAAATTTAAATGTACCGTATGAATACCCAGCTGATTCTGCGTTTAAAATTGAATAGTACAAAAACGTAGAGGTGTGACCCCAGGCTTAGCTCTACTCATCATCATCATGAGCCTATAGCATTGCACGCCATTTGGTTCGATTTTCGGCAACTCTCATCCAGCTGCTAACAGCCACCCTGCGAAGATCGTCGCTCCACCTAGCCTGAGGTCGTCCTACCTTACGTTCACCAGTTCGGGGTCTCCCGTAAAGAACACGTTCACCCCAACGGTCATCGGTTCTAAGACTTATATAGCCGGCCCATTGCCACTTCAGCTTGCTAATGTTGTAGTTGTACTACAACTTTGATCCTCTGCCGGATCACCGGATTCGATCCCTTAGAGAGACTCCGAGCATAGTCTTTTCCATAGATCGCTGTACTACTTTGAACTGATGGACCAGCCGTATTGTGAGTGTCCACGTCTCGGCACCGTAGGTCATAACAGGTAGGACACCCTGGTTGAAGACTTTGGTCTTCAAGCTTTGTGGAATACGTGAGGAGAAGACTCGACGAAGTTTTCCAAACGCTGCCCAGCCCAGCTGTATTCTTCTGCTACCCTCCTTCTCAAAGTAGTTCTTACCAATCTGCAGAGATATGATTTGTTTTGTTTGATTGAGTCCGCCTTTTTACTTGTGCATAAAGTTTTAATTAAGATGTATGAATTGAACTTAGATTTTTAGAACCTGGGTTTTGTCCAAGTTCATCCGGAGACTGACGCGTGCGGAAGAATCAGCTAGGCCGTCCAGCATCTGCTGCAAGTCATGCATCGACTCTGCCATTATGACGATGTCAACCGCAAATCTCAAGTGTGAGATGTACTCGCCCTCATCACCGTTTATACCAGGCCCCTCAGAAAGTATTGCGAAAAAAAGTTTTTATATATGGGAGACTGGCCAGTTATAATGTTTTTCGAAAATATGATTATTTATAAGTAAAAATAAGTAAGTTCCAATTTCAAAATTTCCCTCCACATTTTTTGCGAGTTAATTCAAAGTATTGTGTCTCACTGAAATATGGATCTGCGCCGGGAACATTTTAGAGCTATGATTTTATACGATTTCAAGTGTCGCCTGAAACCGGATGAATCGTACGATAGACTTCAAATGGCATTCATGGATGAAGGCCCTTCCAAGGCAACCGTGTATCGTTGGTATAACGAATTCAAGCGCGGTCGACCAACTTTGGGGGATGACGAAAGAAGCGGTCGCCCTTTGACGGCTGTTACCGAAGAAAACGTGCTAGCAGTGAAAAATTTAATCCAAGACAATAGGCGAATTACATATCAGGAGATTCAACACATATTGAAGATTGGATCGGGAAGCGTTCACGAGATTCTACACAGCCATCTTCGCGTGAGGAGGATAGTATCACGCTGGGTGCCGCACAACCTCACCGATGCTCAGAAGCAGGCCCGGGTGGAATGGTGCCGTGATATGCTTAACAAATTTGAAGCAGGCTCGTCTCGGCGTGTTTACGACATCGTTACAGGTGATGAGTCCTGGATTTATCAATACGACCCAGAAACCAAGCGCCAGTCGACTGTTTGGGTGTTTCAAAATGAGCCAACGCCTACCAAAGTGAAGCGATCTAGAAGCGGGGGTAAGATTTTGATCGCTAGCTTTTTTAATTTGACTGGCCACTTGGTATCAATTCCCTTACGGGATCAAAGAAGCATTAATGCCGAATGGTATACTACCAAATGTTTGCCAGAAGTTTTCTCTGTTATAAGCAACAAGCGACCAAACACAGGGCTCCGCGGGCTACTGCTCCACCACGACAATGCACCTGCGCACACCGCACTCAAAACGAGGGACTTCCTGGACAGCACGCCAGTCAAACTCCTGGGTCACCCTCCTTACAGCCCTGATCTAGCACCGTGTGACTTCTTTTTATTCCCAAAAATAAAAAATCAGCTCAAAGGGATACAATTTTCGTCGCCGGAAGATGCGCTGGCTGCGTTCGAGCAGGCTGTAAACGAGGTGTCTGCGGCGGACTGGAAAAAGTGTTTTGAAAACTGGTTTAGGCGCATGAATCTTTGTATAGAGGCTGGTGGAAAGTACTTTGAAAAGATTTAATAAAAATATATGTACGTATAGAACAATTTTTTTTAGTTTCGCAAAACTTTCTGAGTGTCCCACGTATTAACACCGCGTCCTTCCCAGTCCAGCGTCTTAAACATATCCTCCACCGCTCTACTAGCTCTACTCGCTTTTAGCTAATCGTTAGTAGTGGGACCGCCGCTAATACTAAATAGTGCTGAACACCCATATCGATCTGCTCCAAGTTTCGTTACCTAGGTTCGCTTGTCCAAGGAGATGGCGAGGAAGACCGAAACGTAACGTACCGGATCAACTCAGGATGGATGAAATAGCTACAGGTCACTGGAACAACTTGCGACCCTTGGATGCCCCTCACGTTAAAGGGCAAAATCTACAAGTCCGTGATTAGACCTGTCGTACTGTACAGTTCAGAATGTTGGGCTATGAAAAAGACGAATAAAAACATTGAGATAATAAGTACGTACGTACATATTATCTCAATGGATAAAAAGAGATTTCATGTAGCAGAGATGAGAATTTTGAGATGGATGTGCGTAGTGACGAGAATGAATAAAGTGATTGTGACAGTGTTGGAGAAAGTATATTAGAGTGCGCGCAAGATAAATCTGCGCGCGACGGGTGGCGTGCTTAATGTTGCCAGCTTATCTGATCTTTTATCCTTCGTTTAATCAAAAGTCATTTTTTATTACTCGAAACTTAAAGTAATTTAAGTTAAGCATAATTAATTACTAGCTTTTTCTACTTGCATAGAATATGATTAAAAAAGTTTCATGAAATTATTGTAAATCTTTTATTGAATACTTAGTAGTACCTACTGTTAAATTTGGTCTTACAATGGTCCTGCAGTGAATACCTTCAATTTCAATTCTTTTTTAATTTCTTCTTCAACAATTTGTGAAGAAGAAATTGCCACATAACCCTCTTGAGTTATTTGGGTAACGGTGCGTTCAGAAACGCCTAAAACAAAATAACCATGATGCATTATATTACATGATGCCGGTCCTGTCCCGGTGGTATATTTATGTACCACCCAAAAACCAATACTGTCGGGAACCGTTAGTACGAAAATTTAGGGAAATTTTAGTATTGTGGTATCCTTAAAGTTATTATAACTGTCAAATAAGTAACGCGGGCTCTATCTTTGTAAAACGGTACCGTAGGCCCGTTACTGTCTTGTTCACTTCACGAAAACATCCCTGCCATCACTTTAAAGTACTTTTAGCATAATGATGGCGATTATTTACTTCGAAAACAACACACTCTCTCGACACCTGACATAAATTATGACCAAAGACCTTATACTTCGTAGTAAGAAATACGTATAAGGTCTTTGATTATGACAAACAATTAGTTCTGAATTTGGCCGCGCGCAGACTTATTGTGCGCACTTTAGAGGAAGTTTGAAAGTAGCGCCAGTGACAGAAAAATAAAAGGAAACCATTTGTCCTGGTATGGTCGTGTGTTGAGGAGGGATGAAACGCATGTTACTAAAAGAGTTATGAATATAAATACGGATATATGGAGAGAGAGGGGAAGGCCAAGGCCGTGACCGTCGACAGGACAGTATGGAAGAAGAAAACGTGTTGCGCCGACCCCAAGTAACATGGGATAAGGTCAGGAAGAAGAAATTAAAATAATATGAAACCTCCTTATAACCTGACCATCAATCGTTTGCATTATGGCACTGCCCGATGCCAAGTTCTTGTCAGAAGTCAAATTTGTCACATTTTTTTATTTACTAGTAAGCGTATCTCGTACCTTCAAGGGAACGATTTATTTATTTATTACTAGATAATATTATGTTCCATGCTACTATACGGGCAAATAAATTACGCTCGTCGAGATTCTTGCCAAATAGTCATATTATAACGTTACGTCTGAAGCCATGCTTCAGCGTTTAGCGTATAAAATATTTATTAGGTTTTAATTTTGGTAAGCTATTTTTTTATCCATTATTCAATTTTCCTAACGACATATGAAGCAAAATAATATCAGATACGAACTCATTATCCTGCTTCTTTCAGATATAGATATACTGCTCATACCAAAGTTTTGATATTTCTATGGAAATTTAATTAGTGACTGAATTGAACTCATTTTAAAATTTATGGTGAAATTCAAATATCTATGAATGTTATTCTCAACGCTACAAACCCTGGAAAGAAATAGTAATTATCCTATGTATACGTAACTATTTCGGTACCTACTTAATCATTAGCTAGTAGTAAAAAACACATTTTTATGTAATAATGTGATTTTTTAGTTACTGTAAACCCAGGATTTTTCAGTAAAACCTAAGATTTACCAAGTCTCACAGATAAAAGTCTGAAATGATAATCGCTAATTTCGGGCTTTTCAACTTAAGATTTTCCTAAAAAGCATTACTCCATGCCACTTTAACTCGGTCAAATATTAAAAAGACTTGTTTCTTAACAATAAAACAGAGATATATCATAAAATAAACATTACGTTTATTAATCTTTACACTTATGCGTTTAGAACACAATAAATTATAAAGAATTTTGTTATACGTTAGTTTGATGTATGTACCTGTGTATTGGTGTATCTGTCTGTGGCATCATAGATTCTAAACGGATTAACCGATTTTGTTCTATTTTTTTTGTTTGGAAGGTACATTATCCGAAAATCGGATTAAATGTTCAAAAGTTAGGGATGTTGTTTTACTGTTTGAATTGGAGTATTTTCGCAAGATATCGTGTCATAATTACGTGTCCGGTAGATTGTTGATCGAAGAAAACTTATAACAATCTTTTTTTTATAAATAAACCAGTCTTTGGCAGTCTCACGATAATATGTAAGTACTATAAAAAAATCTATCGAAAAAAGAACTCCTTCCAACAAATCAATACAAAAAATATCCCCTCAAAAATTAGTCTTTTTCAAGGGCCAAACAGCTAGTATGTATTTTATTTTATTTTATTTCGGGATAAAAAACAGAGATACATACTATCTAATTAAACAAAATACTTATTATACTACTAGCAACATTATCCATTTATTACTAATTTGATGATTATTAATGCTACGTGTAAAAAGTAAAAGATAAATCGTTTCTTAAATTAATCTTTCTAACAACGAAATTAAGAAAACAAAAAGAGAAGAAAACAAAAATACACTACTTGATAATTTATAAGGCTAATAGAGACGAGATCGACTTCATCATGTCAACCAAGAAAGCAAATGTTCAATGATGTCTCTGTGATCAATTCGGTGAAAACCGGGCGCGATCACCGCATGGTAAGAGGCATATTGAACATTAATAAGTATCAAGCTGGGGATCTTCTAGCGTATGCCATTCACATCTGGAGTGAGGCCATCGAGAGGCATGGGGAAGCGCTTGCCGTGTCCCTGGACATCTCGAAGGCTTTTGACAGGGTCTGGCATGAAAGCCTTATTGGTAAGCTTCCTTCATTCGGTCTGCCCAGTGGTCTGTGCGATTGGATTGCAGATTTCCTGAGGGACCGGTCCATCCGAGTAGTTATTGATGGCCGCTCGTCTGACCAACTGGATATTAATGCCGGGGTTCCTCAGGGATCGGTGCTCTCAGCAACATTGTTCTTGCTTCACATAAACGATCTGCTAAAACCCGGCACCTTTGGGTATGCGGACGACAGCACTGTTGCTGAGAGATACGTCTCCGACGCGCGCGCTACTGGGCCTCAAGTCCGGTCTCTGCGAGAGGCCATGGTTGGGCGCTTGAATCTTTCCTTGAAGGCAGTCTCCGAATGGGGCGATGCCAATCTGGTCAGTTTCAATGCTGCTAAGACCCAGGCGTGTCTTTTTTCCGCTAAAAGGAGCCAGTTCCACCCGGCTCCTTCTTTCCGAGATGTGACCGTACCGATAACGGACCGACTTGAGCTTCTTGGCGTTACGTTGACATCGACCCTCAATTTTGGTCCATTCATTGAGGCAAAAGCTCAGCTGGCTGCCAAAAAGTTGGGGGTTCTTGCGAAGGTGAGACGGTACTTCACCCCAGAGCAGTTGCTTAACTTGTATCAAGCGCAAGTCAGATCATGCATGGTGTACTGTTCTCATCTCTGGGACGGATCTGCCAAATACCAGCTGGATGCACTCGAGTCGATCGAAAAACGAGCCAAGAGGCTTATCGGCAATGAGATACTGGTCGAGTCTAGGCTCCAGAGCCTTGAACATCGGCGCCGAGTTGCCAGCCTGTCGGTTTTTTATCGGTTACATTTCGGGGAGTGTGCGTTGGAATTGCATGAACTGATTCCTCCTAGCCCGTTCCATCATCGGACTACAAGACGTACGGCGATGCGTCATCGATACATGGTGGACATCCCACCCATACGCACCAAACGTTTTGGGAACACTTTTATTATACGAACAGCAAAAGAGTGGAATTCCCTGCCTGAGTCTGTGTTTCCCGATAGCTACAACCTGGGAGTCTTTAAGTCAAGAGTGAATAGGTTACTTCTAGGCAAGCGTGCTCCATCGTCGACCACATCATCGCTTACCATCAGGTGAGATAGTGGTCAAACGCAAGCCTATTACATATAAAAAAAAAAAAAAAAAAAAAAGCTTGAAAGTTCTCGACTGATGAAGTCTACGATCCGTCCAGCACAAATCCAGATCCAAAATCCCAAGAGCTTTCAGCTCAAACTCCAGAATCATTTTAAGTGCCTAGGGAGCTCCGTGGACGAATATAGCGATGGGTTCGTGGAAGCTGTCCATACGGTCGGGTCTAAGTTTTTCAAGACCCGCCGTACGGGTAGCTCTCTGATCCTACAGTCAAGCTCATGAAGGAAAGGTGTGAGTTGATCCTGCAGTCTTCAGATGATGCGTTGAAATACCGGCAGAGCGTCCTTCACCGTTTTAATATCGAAAGTATTAAAGACGCGATTTAGCGGAATAAGGGCTCCCAGGTCTTTGCAAGAGATCTGTCTATTGGGCAGAACTAGCTCACGAAACTGAAGAACGATGATGGCAGGATCGTATCCGCCAAACCGGAGCTTCTGAGGGAGATCGAGAGATTCTATGGGCAGTTGTACACGTCAACCAGTAAACCCGTCGCGAATCTAGCGAATGACCCTAGAGCTAGATTGACCCAACACCCAACACTATACCGAAGACATTCCGGACATCAGCCTGTACGAGATTAGTATGGCTCTTAAACAGCTTAACAACAACAAGGCACCGGGTGATGAAGGAATTGTGGCCGAAGTTCTGAAGGCGGGTGGAAAATCAGTACTTAAGGCCATTAAAGCTGTTCGATTCTGTCATACTCGAGGAGAAAACGCCACTGGCTGGTTGGCCCCGAAGGGTTCTTCCGCCGCCATCTCCTCTGTGAGCCCCAGCCCAGACACACAGCGCTGCTGTGGCCTCTGCTCCGAAGATGTCAAAGAAGCCCGCAGCAGGGGTTTATATCGCAGTGTCCTTCTGCGGCCTTTTGGTTAAGACTATCACCCGCTACGGAGTGTGAGCGCCGCCGTTGGCCCCGAAGGGTTCTTCCGCCGCCATCTCTTCTGTGAGCCCCAGCCCAGACTCACAGCGCTGCTGTGGCCTATGCTCCGAAGATGTCAGAATAAGCCTGCAGCAGGGGTTTTATATCGCAGTGTCCTTCAGCGGCCTTTTGGTCCGCGGGAGCTATTTTATTTCGCTTCTACCCTCCTGGTTCTTGTTACGCAGAACCAGGCGAGCACTCCCCTATCCGCCACCTTAGGGACGCGTCCCATAGGGGTTAAAGACTCCCCCGGGGAGTTACAAATAAAACACAGACCGTTATACACAATGTAGGTACAAAAAAAGGGAACTTATTTTAAAACATGTGTCCCGCAGTTGCGCCGAATAGGCATCATCATTTTAACCAAATACGTGTACATGTGGTCATAAAGCTCCCCAAAAATCGATCATCCAGTAGCCCTGTGTTTGAATCCTAAATGATAGCAAGCTACAATAATTGGTTTACATACCAATTGTTTTTTTTATTGGTCTTACCCTTACACTAGGAATTTATTTCTGTATCCTGGGTGCGTGTTCAAACATTTAAGCTCACATATAGTCCGGCTAAATTAGACATATCAAAGTTCATTAATTCGCATAGAGCTGAAATTTGGTACGAATGTTCGGAACACCATTATAAATAAAAAGTAAAAAGTCCCCATCGATCCCACACTTTCAAAACATTTTTATTCAAGGTCAAAGCTCGCAAATATGGGTATTTTGCGTTTTTTAGCCGAACGGATAAAACTTACCAATAAAAAAAGATCAGACAAAAATTGTAGATCATGCAATTATCTATAAAATTGTCTCCAAAATTTTCTCCTAAACGTCACAAGTTGTATTCTTCATAACATGCACGAACATGTACAAGAAGAGGAAGCAGAATTATCAAATGATTATGAATGAGACGGAAAATTATACCTATTTTTTTAGAATTTATATGGCTTTCATCATTACCAATAGTACCAGTTTTTACATAATTTTGAATAGTATTGAATGATTCAGGATCACAATAGAATGTGGAATAGGCTATCCGGGAAACCCGTTAAAAAAACGCGCCAAGTACACTACCTCCCATGCGGCGTGGAAACATGTAAACATTAAGAAGAATACAACCTTTTCAACTTTTTCAACTATTATATCCCAGAAACGGTGACGTTTAGGAGAAAAATTGTACAGAGATTTTTATAGATAATTGCATAATCTACAATTTTGACTAACCTATTTTTATCATAAAACTTAACATTCGGCTAAAAAACGTAAAAACCCATAATTGCGAACTTCGACCTTGATAAAAAAATTGCAAGTGTGGGATCGATGGGGACTTTTTACATTTCATTTATAATGGTGTTCCAAACATTTGTACCAATTTTCAGCTCTATGCAAATTACTGTAAACCTACCCCTATTTTTTTGGTCTAATTAGACTGGACTAATACGCAAAGACACCCAGATCCGGAACAACTATCTGTAGACCATACAAATATTTGTTCCGTGCGGGAATCGAACCCGCGACGCGCAGCAGCAGATCGATCAACCACTACGCTTACCGTGTCGTCAAAACTACTGCTGTTAAGCTTATTATTCATAGATCTTATTATTTAATTTAGCATGGTTAATTATACCATTGATTTTGTTTTGTTAACAGTATAGTTCTAAAACGGTTTTAAAAACATTTTCGAATATTTAAACAAAAAATGTTTAAAAAGCATGTAGGTATTTTTTATCAGTGTAACCAATCTAATTGGGAAAGCTAATCAAACAATCCTTCATTTTTCTTATCACTTCGTATCTTAAGTGTATCATAGACATTTTTTTTCATCATTTACTAATCTCGGAGGTAAATCATGAATCATAATGAGATTTACCATGTAATTGCTGGTAAACGCCCGAAATTAGCAGTTAATATCATAGATCATTTCGAACTTTTACTAGTAATACTTAGTATATCTTAGGTTCTACCGTTAAAACCTAGGTTACACCGTAGTTCGGGCTTTTACAGTAACATATACACACAACATACATACGTTTGCAGTAAATAACAATGTTTCGTATTCATCGATTCATTTATAAACCATTTGCAAGTAGAGATGAAGTAAATGTTAATTACTTACGAGTTAATTACACACATACGAGAAGAGTTTCTTGCCTTGATGCGGAACTTTTTAAATTAAATAAAAAAAATAAATAATAATAATAATAATAAATTAATAAATTAATAATATATAATTTATTAATAATATAATAAATTAATGAATAATAAATTATATATTATATTATATTGTATAAATTTATTGAGCCGAGGAGTCTCTTATAAAATAATATGTTGGTAGATGTTTGTAGTCATTACCATTGCATGAGTATTTTAGAATCGAGCTACTCTCCTGTTATATGTAGGTTAGCGTTATGTTATAACAGCGTTACTTGTTGTATAAAAATCAACTTATTTTATTTTTTTAAATATGTATGTTAATATGACATTTATCGTTTTCAGAAAGCGAAGATATAGCAAATACTAAAAACGAATTAATGCATATTCACAAATTTAAACGTATTACTGAAAAATATATCAATGAACTTCAGTAACTAAATTAAAAATCTTCAACATGAATGATTCAATTACAGTACAGTACTTAAAATCTAGGAAAATGCATAAAGCTAAATATCCTGTGTTTAGACCTAGTAAATCAGTGGTTATGTATGTAGCTACTAAAACAAGATCCTATAAAAAAGGCAATACCAGCCTATGTCAATCTGATTCATGCGTCTTCAGTAAGGGTGATGAACACAAACATAATAGACGTATAAAAAACCGACACCTGACGATAAAATCGTCAAAATGTTATGGTATGAATAACAAGAAACGGGTTTCACAAAGTCTGAAATATTACATATCAGGCAAATATATGCCCCCGGATTTTAATCAAGCACTTGAAGTAAAAGAGCGAAATTATAATCGAAATGCAAAGATAAACAAAAATGCTTCGATATCCACATTGCGAACGGCAATGAAATCAAAATCAATGAGCACTACTAAAATTAAAGCAAAAAACTCTAAATTAATATCGAAAAGGAAAAGTAGTTTGCACGACCAAAAATCAATTGGAATTTACATTAGAAAGGGAGGAATTCTTATAAGCAGCATTGGCGATGAAAAAAGTAAATATTCTAGCAAAACTTCACGCGTGGCATTTGAAGAAAAGCGGCAAGCTCAAATCAATAATAATGTGTTACATACTGCTGTAGAACTTCTTAAGAGAGAGGAACAATTTTATCCAAAACAAACTTCTAAACTTAATGTTCCAATACTTACGTACGGTACTTCAGCGCCCAAATCCGCTTTTAGTTTAATAACGCAAAAACGGTGTGAAGTACATCTGAGTGCAGATCTAGAAGCAACTGAGATAGTACCTCACTTGAGAAACGTACTTCAAAAATATGACAAAGAAGTATTACACAAATTGAATACATTAAAATTTGATATGGCAACTACTAGTAAAATAGAAGATAATGACAAACAAAACAAATTAGAGAAAAATTTCGCTAAATATTTGTGTTCTGGCATACATTCCGACAATACCAGGGACAAAAACTCAATAACTACTACGTTTAGAAGTACTTCTGAACTAACAACTTTTTCTAGCAATAAAGTTCTTACACGTAGGCGATTTAAAAAGATAAGAGGTGATGCTTGTAAATTAGAAATTGATAGTGCGTTAAAGTTACAACTCAAAAGAACCAATGCGTTCAAATTAAAACTGGAGAAAGCGAACGCAGTAAGGTTAGAATTAGAAAGATCTAAAGCAGCAAGACTAGAAAAAGAAAGAGCTATTGCAGAAAAAACAAAAATTGACAGAGCCAATGCAGAAAGATTTCAAACTGATAGAGCAAATGCAGAAAAAAATAAAACTGAAAGAGCTAATTCGTTAATAAAAAGAGTGGAAATAAAAATAGCTAATGCAGCAATAGATGAAGTTGAAAGAGCTGAAGCAGTCTTACAAAAAGATGAAAAAGAACTTAAAACTATAATGCTTTACTCAAAAAAATATTTAGTGAAGCCATACACCGAAGTAAAACAATATCAGTCAACTAAACCATTAAAGGATGGCATGTCAATTATATATGATACAAAAAAACGATCCTATGTGTTCAATAATGAAAGTAAAAATATGAATAATAGAAAACCAATGACTGAACAACAAAACGCTCTACTTAGTTTCCGTTCTTCAAAAGTTCCGTTTCCCCATTCAAGTAATTATTTAAACTTACAAAGAAAAGAAAACAAGAAGAAGTCAAAAGAATACATGACCAAAATAAATTCTCCTGTAACTACATCAAGCTCTAGTAATGCAAAACCAAGCAATAGCACCAGTTCCAAAAAATCTAGCTCAAGTATCATAACATTAGGTAGTAAAGTGAGCGGGGTGATAAAAAAAATTGGATTGAAATCATGGTCTTTTTTTAATAAATCCTCAAAACAAGACTTGAAGCTTGAGAAGAAAGTACTGCCAAAGAATTTACCGAATAGGAAAGATCATGCCATTACAGATATGGAAAGTTCAATAAATAACGACATAAAAAATACCCTCAAAGGTTAGCACTTACATTATAGCAGTGTATTAATTTATTGCCTGTCTGTTACCTATTGCAACACTACCAAATTCTAGCAAATCAAATTCCCCAATTTCTCATACCTTTCCTTATTATATTTAAGCAAATTTCGACAACTAGCACATTTATAAAGAATTATTTCGATTTTAGTGATATTAGAAGGCAAACTAACTCGATCTATGATGAAACTGATGATTGATAAAGATACGGGTAGAATTTTACAAACATCAGAAATTATTAGCAACATCATAGAATTGAGGAATGAGGGTAAAGCCACTAAAGGGTTGTTGCTGAAACCTACAGGGATAAAACCAATAAACCAACCAACCAACACGCCCGTTGGTCCGTTGGTTGTGGAACCAATAAACTTGACTCAAGGTATGTTTCTTAGGGAACTGGAATAAAGAAGGTACCTACACATAAATTATCGTATTACATATTAATATTGATTTCAGCACTGATAACAAACGTAACCAGCGATCAAAATCAAAGACGTATTCTCCGTAAAATCAGCAAAGGTAAAGAGGAAACAAATATTGTAAAAACTTAAACGCGTGGTCTTATATCGCTTTACGTCAAACTCCATATATACACGTCGCGTTTAACAGCTGTATAAATGAATAGCCTATAAACACGGTTTTGTGGACAAACTGTTTTGTGGTGAACGATAGGTGTCGTCTTTCTAATATAAAACCGCACTTCTCTAATGCATAGCTGTAACACACTATAGCAAAAGTATCGGTAGGACACTATTTAAAGTGTAGCTCCCATCCGCCAAGGAACTAAGTTCCAATAAAACATAATTGTTGAAGTCAATGAATTTAAAACAAAGGCACCTGCACAATTGCAATTTATTTTAAAAACGATTGATATATTTATTTCAGCTATTAGTAAAGGCGATATAACACCATCAATAATTGAAAAAGTTCTTAACAACAAAAAAGATAAATCATATTTGAGAAAGTTTGGGCCTAAACGATTTCTTACCCCGATGAATAAGAAGAACATTGTCACTAAACTTGGCAATTTTAGGGGTAAGGCTGATATCATGGATAAGATAGGAAAAGGTAAGTGCGCAAGATACCATACTCACCTACCTATCTACCTTATGACGGGTTTTACAAGCTTTATATTACCTTGCTCTTTCGAGTGTACGGTAACTATATATCCATTTTTAAGCACTCTTCCAGTCATTTGATTAAACTGAAACTTGGAGTACTTATGTAAACTTGGAAAAATTAAAGAATATTGGTACCATATTCTTTAATTTTTCCAAGTTTAACGCTGATCTCATGCTGGAGCCGGGCAGTGGCCATAGAAACTGAACAGCTAGATAAAACAACACCATCATGTTTGAGCTCATTGGATTGACAAGTCGTATTAAAAAAAGCCCTCCAGCTCAAAAAGCTTGTTAATAAACTAAAAACTCATTTTATGTTCTTGTTGCATTTTACTACAAAGGTACTAGTTTTGTAAGTGCAATTGGTTGCCTATATTTTTATATCTTCAAATTTTTGGTCTGTAATTATAGAAGAACAAAATATAAATAATCGTATTCTTCATTATGTTCGTGTGTGTACTATAGGTGCACTGCAGCCTAACCCTTCGGGTAATACAGCCGTGATGTTATGTTTGTTTTGAGAGCTGTGGCCTTAGTGCGAGTTTTTACTCACGCGTGACTCACGCTCACTCGTGTTACGTAAACGATCTCTTATGTCAAAATGTATACAAAAAAAGAGGTTTCTCCTTACCGTCACCAGACGGCGCTTATCCAGTTTCCATACAAATTGACGTTTACGTTAACGCGATTGACCGTGAGTAAAAACTCGCACTAAGGCCTCAGTGGTGGCACAGTGGTATTGGCCGTGACTTACAAGTTGTAGGTCGTGGGTTCGAGTCCAGGCAGGCCCTTTACTTTGTGTAAATTATTTCTTTACCACTGCTCTCAAAACGGTGAAGGAAAACATCGTAAGGAAACCGGCATGTCCTAGAACCAAAAATTCGAAGACATGTGACATCCACCAACCTGCACTGGGCCCGCGTGGTGGATTACCGTCCATTCCCTCTCACGGAGAGGAGGCCTGTGTCCCAGCAGTGGGAACATTAATAGGCTGATGATGTGTGTTATGTTTGTATGTTCGTGAAAGATATAGATATGCCAGCAGAGGTAACTACTGCGATGTTGACTGAGAAGTATGATTAAAGAATGCATTTAACGCCGCGGAGAGTGAAAACAATTTACAATATTTTATGACTTTAAAATTATGTGAACAAAATTTACCTATCCTTACTTTATCAAAGACTAGCGGACGCCTTGCGGTTTCACCCGCGTAGTTTAAGTTGCCGTGAGTAGATAAAAAGTAGCTTATGTTACCCGGGTATGGTGTAGCTTCCCAAAGGTGAAAGAATTTTTGAAATCGGTCCAGTTGTTTTTAAGTTTATTCGTTACATACAAAAATACAAATCATTCCTCTTTATAATATTAGTATAGATAAAAACATGAACATATGGAAATGATTTCATCGGTGAAGGAAAACATCGTGTGGAATCCAGCATGTCCTGTTCCAAACAAAAATTCGAACACATGTGACTTCCACCAACCCTGGGCCCCCATGGTGGATAACGGCCCATTCCCTCTCACAAAGAGTAGGCCTGTGTCCAAGCAGTGGGAACATTACAAAGGCTGATGATGATTGATGATGATGAGATACATGAAATAAACGTCTCTTTTAATTTTTGCTCTTTTAAACTTTACGACAGCCATGAAAAATGGGGAAATATCTCCATCAGTAATGAAACTTATAGAAAGCAAAATCAAGAAAAGAAAGAAAAGGAAACGATGGAACAAATATGACATAATTGATAAGCTGGGATCAGATGATGGACAAGCTGAAATAATAAAAAGGGTCAGCAACGGTAATATCACTTTATCAAATATTGAAGGTATACGATTGCACATACGACATATTATGGAGTATTAACAAAATTTTGCCATAGTAGCGCGGAGTATCTAAAATAATGTATCATACTTACGCATGAAAAGTATAGCTAATAAATAATTAACTTTTTATTTATAGCCACAAATTACATCCTTATCTTAGCTGTTTAAGTTTAAAGATATTATGACAAAAAAATCGTCTAAACTAAGACTAGGCATATATTTCAGATATCCAGAGCTTATTCGAGTATGTGTGTGATTTATAAATATCTTATTTATTTTTTTTTACCTTCAGCCATCAATAAAGGTAGAGTATCAGCATCACTCATAGAACTGGCAATTAGTAAAGATGTGAATATCTCTCGGTTCGAAATGTTTGGGAGCATAAAATCTCTCAATCATCAAGAAACATTGAATAAAAAAGATATAGTGGCAAAATTAAAAACCAGGGATGGTCAGGCTGAAATCTTGAAACAAGTCAGTAAAGGTAAGGAAGGATTTATTAAAAAAAATAACTCTGGAGGAAGCTCAAATACCAGCGATAAGACCGTCAATGTATCCATTAAATTAGCAATATTATTTAAGATAATGATAAATATGATTTATATTATCCATTTATCAATGATCATGGAAATGTTGGAAAACCTGTTAGTTATACAATGCCTTACGTTAAAAATATAGCAGTACAGACTTTTTTTTAGATTTGAAGAGTTTTTGAGAGATTGAAATATATGTAGGTTTTTTAGTAGTTATTTTCTGTTTTTCTTTTGTTTTGAAAACAATATAATTATCACGGGAAATTTAACGCGATGATTTCGATTGTTTGTTTACCTATTTCGCCCGACGTTTCGGCCGTGTTGTGTATGAAACGCGAAAGTTTTAAAGTTTTCTTTTGTTTTATTTTAATAACACAACTGAAGTATCTAACACTATCATTAAGAACGTACGTATGTCTTCCATCTGGTCTCTTGTCTTCTCTGTGATGACCAAATATTTTTTTCTTTCTTTCTAATTGAAATTTAATTTTTGTTTCAGCAATTAAAGCAGGGCAAATATCGCCGTCAGTGATAATATTAATGTTAGATAGTCCAAAGAAGGTTGAGAACTTAGGTTTGAAGGAAGAAAGAAGTCAATGTCAACAATGTTTGAGAAAAGTAGGAAAGGTTGAATGTCCATGTCAACCCCGTTCGAACAAAGAAGGAATGGATAAATGTCTATTTCAATCCCGTTCGAGGGAAGTAGGAAAGGTTGAATGCCGGTGTCCACCAGGTTTGAAACCAGTAACAAAGCGACCTGATTTAGTAACCAAGGGAACCTATACTGGAGGAGGTAAGTCTTAGTGCCTTTTCACACGCCCTGGTAACCGGGTAACCAGCGGCGAATGTATAGCTGTGAACGCCGATACGTGTGAAAGCTAACATACATGGCTATATACATCGCCGCCGGTTACCCAGTAGCGGCTACCCGGCAACCAAAACGTGTGTAAAGGGACTTAGGGTCAGCTCACACTGAAACGTGACGCATCTCGGTGTGCGCTTAAACGAAGTTGCACCGAAATCAACGATTACATTTTAATCCGTTTACTACACAATTAAATAAATATTTGAGTATTGTTTTAATATAGTGTAACGGTAAGAACTTACACTTCAAAGATATATTCTATCTAATTCCTTAGAACTATAGATTGATTTTATAAGTTTGTAATAAGTTAGAATTTCTTTTTTTTTTTCATCACTTGGATGGCAGAATTAACTCAATGAGTCTTCATCCTTCAGTGATTAAACCATTGATTTGCTAAACAACAAGGTATAAATAATTTTATTTTGATTAAAGGTTATAATGAAGTAGAGCCGAGATCATCGCAGACAGACATACCACTTGATTTGCTGAGCTCATCCACGCAAACGTCACAACAAAGCAATCTCAAACGGAGCTCTAGCAGTGGGATGACAAAAAGTAAGATATTTTTGCATATTTGTGAGAATATATACAACCCCTGTTTACTAAAAAGGTAAATTCAAGTTATATGCAAGAATTATCTTTATTTGTTTGGATTTTGGTTATTTTATTACCGGTTACTAAAAGGTTTTTACTATGCGTCTCCAACCTATGAACAAGCTCTCCAGTTAACTTTTTGTCGAGCGGAAAATTTCAAACGCTATTTCAATATTGAAATTATCTGTAATTATAATATATAGGTATCTGTGCTACGTATTCTAGAGACTGTAAAAGAGGCCCTGAAACTTGATTTACATTGAATCAACATCCAGGGCCCGATCTAACTATTTTGCTGCTCTTTACAATAACACCTTCTTTAATCTAAATTAAATTTATTGAAAAAGAAAATGCGATTTGTTATCTGTCGGATCGGATGAACAACTTCGAGGTAAAGTGAAAATGAAGTGATCTAAGAATTAGTAACGACCACAAACCGGAACCCATTACGTTAGAAGGCCTCTCTCTAGGTGGACTGAACTGCCCAGGTGAAGGTTGCGTGGATCCGCTGGATGCGAGACGCACGGGACCGGTCAATGTGGCGACACTTTGTCACACAATCTTTCAGCTAAAATGATGATGATTATGAAAGTTAAGTTATTTAACGGCGGTTTACAACAGTAACCAATAACATTTGTAAAATTGAGCAAGAGAACACAGATAAGTTAGGTTTTCTGATGAAATGAAAAGGGCCATCAGTTCCGTTTTGCCGCCCCTCATTTACGCCCCTCTGGGCATTTGCCCGGCTCGCTCCTCCTCCCTAGATCGGGCCCTGTCAACACTGAATCGATAGCTGATCGATGGAAATATTTTTCACAATGACCTGCTAGTTAAGCTGAGGCTTCATTAATGCGTTGCGTTGCGACGACGCATGACGTCGCAACGCAAGAAGCCGACGCACGTCGTCACAGCGCAGCATCTCAGTGGGCATTTCAGATTCAACAATGGAGGTCAGAACAAACACTGTCCGTCGACGTAGCACCGGAGCTCCAACAGTGCAGCGCATCCCTGCTTCGTGTCTCGTCTGTCGATGCATTGAATACTTTGGCCTGTCACTAAAAAAGATATAAATCTACGCAGCGTTGACGCTGCGACAACGCAACGCACTAATGAGGCCTCACTCTTAGCTGAAGGCCAATCCAGTTTTACAGAATTCCAAATCTGGATTGAAATACCTCGGAACCACAGTGAGTAGCCTTAAAAATCAGAATGTTGCTTTCAGGCATGAAAAAAAAGAACGAGTCACCATCGTGGATGGACCCGGTCTTGACAAAAGATCACAAATGTACAAAAAATTGTGATAAAAGGTGTAATAAACAGCTGCTAAGAGGAATAGGAAATAAACCCTATTTGTCACCAGGAACTAAACTGCATGAAATGAAACCTAAGGAAAGCGGGACTTGTAAGTGATAATAATGTGTTTACTCGATATGTAGTAATTATTGTAGCAACTTTAATGTGGCAAACGCTGGTTCTAATTATTTCGGAAGTTCTAAGGTAAGATTAAAATTACAAATACTTCTTAATATGAGTAAGGTTTAATTTTCAGTATCCGCCCATTATTGCACCCGTACTCTCACCCTCCCACTTAGTGTAAGCAATGAAATCACAATTTTATTGGAGAAGGAAACTTGTCTTATCTTGAGAATTGGAGATCTCAAACAACATTATTTTTATAATAACTTCAATTCAATAAATGAGAATATTGATTAACCATATAATTTTAGGTATGCTTGTAAAGAATAAAAGCTCTTTCCTATATAAAAGTAAATATTTCAGATAAGGAAACAGAGACAATGCCACCACCAGCACGTATGGACGAGACGAAAAATAAAAATATCGATGGTACAAAACATGATCCAATAGAGGAGACGGGTAGCGTACCGTATTTGCCATCTGAAAAAGAGTTACAAAGTATATTTCCTCCTAAGAGCAGTAAGTGTTTGAGGCAGTTCTCAGTAAATTCATCATCATCAATACAAATAAAAAATCTGTAGAAAAGACGTATTTGTACATCGAAAATATTTAAAAAAAAGTAGCCAGGATGTTAAAGGATAACCAACAGATTCCATTTCCAGCATTTTTGAAAATTTTGTCTGTGTATCTGTTTGTCTGTTTATTTGTGGACGCATCACGTAAAACGTACCAAACCAATATAGATATCGCAATCGGTTCACTCTATCAGAAGTTAGATAATTTGAAAGTATTCAAGAAATAAAATATCACAACAGACGCAATTCAGATACTCGGACAGTTGAACTCCATATTCGATAGATGGCGTTGTGCATTTGACCTCATTTTTCGAATAGAACAAAAATTGGTGGGTAGTTAGGGTAGGTAACAAGTCAAGTAGGGCAGGCAGGTAGGCAGCGGATGTCATCTCTAAACGTCGAATCAACTACTTCAAGGGCTATTTCAGGTGTGGCTAGAGTATAAATCATAATTCGGGACTAAATGACAAAAAAAAACAGCTTATTTGGTTTTAGGTCTCTAATCCAAAACATACTACTAATGTCAATGATGATGTTGACGTGTGTGCAATGTCGTTCATAATTTTGCCGCCGCTACTGCCTGTCTGAATAGCGTAATCATAAACGCGGTGGCCTACTACGCCCAAGGTTCCGGGTTCGAGTCCCAGCTATGTATTGGTATTTTTTATGGTTGGTAGTTTCGGTGTGGTGTTTTGGAGTGCTGCTACACGGGCGCAGCTTTACTTTTTTTGTATGAAGTCGATATTCTTCTCCCTAGAGTAAATTATATTCTGTGCAGGTAGGTAAGTTGGGAAGGTAGGTAGGTAGGTAAGTAGGGTAGGGTAAGCACTTGACGGGAGCGAAGCATCGGACACAGCTAAACACCGAATGAACACCGTTGGTTAACTCACTGACTTGGTTTGTACAAAAACTTTGACAACGTCTCCATCTTTTGCTGTAACCGCATTGCCCGAGATGTTCAGTGGCAAAAAATTTTAACTTCGCAACCTTTATGCCACGAAAACAAGGCACTATAAAATAAAAATTGTTGCCATGGAAATGCGTTGAATTGCACCAAAAGTTTGGTGCTGTATCTTTCAAGATTAAGTTAATATAGTAATATTCTTTTTTTAGGTGAACGAAAAGGGAAAGGTTTACATCCACAGTTTATGGAAGATGAAAGGAACACGAAAGTGTTACCGATGACAATGCGTGAAATCCTGGCAAAGTTAGGCTCCAAGATCGGCGAGGCTGAAATTATGTATGAGATACATAACGGTAAAAAAGTAAATTTATTTAACGCAAACTTAGTAGCATACTACAAATTTCCTGGACAAAAGAAAAAAACCTATTTGTAATAAAAATATATAAAACAAAATCTTGAGAGAAAGTGTGCCTCACGGCTGCGCAAAGTAGGTTCAGTTCAGCAATCAAGCTGCTATGTGCACTAGTATCTGATGATGATTTTCATTGCCGATAAAAACTGGATAAACTAGGCACGGGAACGTAGGGATTGGCACAATAAAAGAGAAGCCTAGGCCCAGTAATGGGTGAAATCGGCCAGTAGATGAAGAAGAATTTAGCAACCAACTTTGTTGGTACTTGTGTCTGTAATTCACGATTACGGTTGAAAAAAGGTAGTCTTATTTGGGCTGAGAAAAATCCAAATGCCCGGAGCACTTTCCAATTGGAATCGAACGATATATTTTCGGAACTGAAGTGATTCGGATGTTCGTTATATTAGTTTTATCTTTATCTAGCCCTAGCATAAACTTAGAGTGGATTTAAGTATGTTTTCTCTACTAATTTCAATAGCATCATAGTCAGTTACCTATTTGTAGCTTATTGTATATATTTTCATTTAAGCCATAAAAAGGGGGGATTTGTCTCCTGCGCTCCTGGATATGGTGATTAATAACGATTTGTATCTCGGAGTTAAGCAAAGTAAATTATTAGAAAGGTTACGAAGCCGGAACAGCATGAAAACAATGGATCAAAATGAAATATTTTACAAGCTTAGCAGCGATGAGGGTATCGATGAAATTGTCAGCAATGTTGCTCAAGGTGGGTATAATTTTGTATATATTTAAATTTTGTATGTATATATTTTGTTGCAATACAATTAGAGGGTATCGGCACTGTTACTCCTTAATACAGGCTATTTCATAGCTTAGCTAGGAGGACAGCAGGTCACCCACTTGATTGTCAGAGATTTATAACTACCCAATTTGTAAAACTATTACATGTACTGCAATCTGTTTTTATATAAATAAAAATTATATTATTAAAAAAAAAAAAGTGGTAAGTGCCTATGCAATTAAGTAAGGCAACAAGTCTTGTGTCCGATGGGATCTTACTTCTGAAGCTTCTCTCTAAGAGCCTTGTGGGATAATGTTTTAAAAATGATAATACTTACATCTAACTCGGCAGGTGCTCGTGGCTAAATAATAACAGCGGCACGGGTCGATCTTCAATGTTAAGCAACGCTTGACGAGGTCGGTCCGTGGATGGGTGACCATTTCAACATTCGAGATCCCGCCTGCCGTTTGAAGATCTTTGACAGTCGTTACGGGTAGTCTGACATCAGTCTTACCAAGCGGTATCGTGTTACATAGTTACTTGGTTGTGGAGGTCAGGTAGGCAGTTGCTCCATGTAAAACACAGGTACTCAGCTGAATCCGGTAAGACTGGAAGCTGAACCCAACATAGTTGGGCAAAGGCTAGGCAGATTGATTGATACTTACATCTAACTCAATGAAAAAGTTGCACGAAATTCCAAATTGACGAATTCATAAACAAACTTTTGATAATTTATTGTTTTATCTCATTCCAACTTTCCTATCAAACTGATGAGTTGCCAAAAAGTCGTCCTTAGAGCTCAATCTCGGTTTTTTTTTTATATTTTCTAGCTTGTAGAACATTGGTGCGTAGTCTATTAGGGACTAAAAAGAATGAAAATGTGCTATCATCAAAATTGTTGTAATCTTTAATTTTCAGCGATAAAATTGGGACATGTGTCACCGTTTCTCATAGAAATGATGTTAAATAAAGATAAAGCGAGATTATTCTTAAGAAGTCTGGAACGCAAAAATCATCTAAAATCACCTACTAAAGATCAAATATTTAGCAAGATGAGCACCGGCCATGGTAAAGCTGAAATCATGAAGAAAGTCAATAAAGGTAACGCATTAACTATGAAACAGTTGTTTTTTTCAAGTTTTATCAATTGTTTATTATACTCATCTTCAACTATTTCAGCTGTAAAGGAAGGGAAAGTGTCACCATCTGTCATACAGAACATTTTGAATAAAGGCAAACAAAAATCACTTCTTAATAGATTTGCAAAACCATCTAACGGACCTATGAGCAAACATGAAATACTCGTCAAACTAGGTACTGAAGACGGTGAAGCGGAGATACTGAATGAAATTAGTAAAGGTAAGTTGGCATTTAATTAGGTACGTGCCGACCTATATTGAAATACAATTTATATTAAAGAAATCAGAATATTTTTTTTTCCTTTCTAGTGTTCATCAATAGGATGGATCCTAATCTTATTACAATCTAGCCTTATAAATAGACTAATAACTAATTTAATTATAACCTCAATTATTCTTTACTAAGAATGTATCCAATAGCACTTTTCTGATTGTCTCTATTAAGGCGAATACACTACTTTAATAATGGCCAAGCTATTTGAAAGGCTGTTACTCAGATGACTTAAACCTATACTTGTTAGCAACAACATAATACCAGAGTACTATAGGTCTACCGGAATCTCATGGCAAATGTGGAAATAAAAATTTGTTGTGTGCAATACTGGGGAAATTGGATTAAACGATCTTGATACTGTTTAATTTTTATTTATGTCTTTAGTATTCATGAACATGAGGTACCTATATTTTTTTTTTTTTTTTTTTTCGTTTATTTTCCAATACATTAAATAACACTTATTGTACAGCATAACACTTGTCTAAAACCTTGAAAGGTTTATGTGACAAAGTGGAGGAAGCAAACTCGAACCACATATTACTAAAATAGGTAAACATTTACTTATACCCACTTAAAACTTATTAAGTGATGTCACTAGTAATATAATATTTTTTTAAGGTAAATTTACATTTTTTATATGTGCTAGTGACAATATTTGACTGCACAGTTTTAGGAATTTTATTCAGAGTATCAGGTAATATATATTCCCACGTTCTCGTGCCATACACATTTACAGTTGTAGGTAGTTTATACGTTGGCAAGTAATCCAGATCACGTAACTGTGTTGGTCTATTGTTTAAAGTTAAGGAGCTAATATTATTAAATTTGTCCAAGATAATTGCCGACCTGAATTTATCAAAGACTGACACAATTTTACAATATTTAAATAGTCCGTATTCATCATCTTTATATTTAAGTTTAATATTCTTTGGCACAATAGTCTTGAGTAAACTTAGTTGTAGTCTATATATTTTATCTACATAAGTTTTGTAGGAGCGTCCGTAACTAGTTAGGCCATAGCTTATGACGGAATCTGCCAGAGCGAGATATAGCATGCGTAGCGTGTGGAAGGGCAGTTTATATTTGAGGATAGCCAACTTGGCGTTAATAGATCTGAGTTTGTTACTTACACTTTCAATGTGTGATCCCCAATTGAAGTGCTTGTCAATAATGAGTCCGAGATAGGTGTGCTGGTCAACAGCCTCTAACGTAGGACACGCACACATGCGTGCAGTGGGCCCGCGATGCAGGCACTGGTGGTCATGCGCAGTTATCTTAGGTACATGTCTGATCTTCATATAAGGAGAGTGTATATGGATAATCTTGGTTTTACTAGCGTTGATAACCAGGCCTGCATCGTGTGCCCATTTACACAGGTCATCAAATAAACGTTGCATTACCGTTTGAGCCTCAATTATATTTTTGTGATGGGTTACCAAACAAGTGTCATCGGCAAACTGGTATACAGAGTCTTCCGGAATAATATTACACATGTTATTAACGTATAATAAGTACTCAGTTGGGCCAATTATTGAACCTTGGGCAGTGCCCATTTTAGTAGGTATTTTTTCACTTTGGCAATTGCCCAAACGAACTACAGTATGACGATTATTATGGTAATTTTTGAACCACTTCAAAAGAGGACCCTGTATACCACCCTGTTCGAGTCTACTGAATAATGTTTCATACCGCAAAGTATCAAAAGCTTTGCTAAAGTCGATGAGGGCAATAAGCACCTGTTCGCGAGCGCCCAAATGCTTATTGACCTCATCAGAAAAAGCCGACAGTAGCCGCGTAGTGTTACGACCTTTCTGAAACCCAAACTGCTTATTATTTATGATATTATTGCTAGACAAAAAATTATTAATTTCATTACCCAAATATCTTTCCACTATTTTGTCTATGCTAGGTAGAATAGTAATAGGCCTATAGTTATTTATGTCATTGTAGGGACCCTTCTTGTGTATGGGTCTAATTATGCCAGTCTTTAATTCATCAGGATAGGATGACGTGGATATACATAAGTTTATTAAATGAGTAATGACAGGTGTTATTTCAGAATTTATACATTGTAGGTCACTCACTCGAATGCTATCTATACCTGGACTTTTTTTCTTATTCAAATGACTAATTATTTTAAAAACCAATTTATCATTGACTTTTTTAAGTCTCATAGACACCTTAGACATTTCTTGGGAGGAAGTGTCTTGCAGTAGAGGTACCTCACAATTTTTACAAATTTTGTTGATGTTTTCTTCAAAACCACGAGCAAATTTATTACTTAAATAACTAAAGTCTTCATCAAAGTGCTTTTAATTACGTCATCCACTGCATTACACATCCTCCCACATATATTGTTAATTATTTGCCATATTTTTCTAGTATTTCTAAAATTTTCTGACACCTCTTTTCTAATTGAGTAATTTTTAATTTTAGATATATATTTATTTGTTTTATTTCTATACATATTATACAATAATCTATTATTTACGTTATTTTCATCTTTTTTCCATATATGAAATAACTCAATCTTTTTGTTACACATATGTCGCATTCTATCGTTAATCCAAGTACTAACATGCCTTTTGCCTAAATTAATTTTGGTTTGTATTTTACATTTTTCATATATTTCGCTGAATTTTTTTGTTATAAATCTTAACACTTCAGTGGGAGTTTTTAAATCTAGCGCAGTCTTCCAATTTATATTACACAGCTCCTCTCGTAACTTATCATTATCTAGCTTAGTTATCATCTTAGAATTATTGCCTGCTGGCCGCGTATTGTGAACAAGTGTTAGGCCCGTTATATAATGGTCAGCAATTTTATAGTTAATTACTGATGAGTACACTGCCTTACAATTAATTAGGCGTGCAAATATTTGATCAATACAGGACTTAGTAAGTGAATTATTTTTTATTTCTATGCGCGTGTGCTGGGTTATTCCACATTCGAGACCAATTTCGCTCATACAATTTAAATATGATGTCCGTATAGGTGTTATTTGCTTAAGATTAATATTCATATCCCCCAATAAAACATAATTACATGTACGTGGGTATAAACTAATGACACTTGAGAGTTCCTTTATAAAAGATGTTTTGTTCAACTCGGGCGGCCGATACACTGCACATACACATAGTTTGAAACCATAGTTCGTTTCAATCTCGCCGGTTATACATTCATAGAAACTTGTATTTGTAGGTATCCGCGTAAAACTAAGACTGTTATGCACAAACATAATTATACCGCCTCCTTTACGATAACTACGAAGTTGCGAGTACATGTTGTAGTCCGGGAGTTGAAATAGATTTACGCAGCTATCTGATAAGTTAACTTCTGTTATTATTATAATGTGTACGAGGTGAGGGCTCGACGATATTATGTACTCAAGATGGGCATAGTTTTTGAGCATTGAGCGAATGTTGACGTGGAGGACATTTAGGCGATTATGTTTTGTTTCAACACTTTTCATAAAAGATGACCACGTATTGTGGTTATTTTCTTGAATCGTTGATTCAGCCATTGCATCTTTAACAATGGTATATATTTGGTCGCCGGCATATTGACGACATTGACGGTAGTTTGTAGAAGGAATCGTAGGTAAATCAGTTTCTGACATCGTGTGATGCGATCTTCAAGTTATTGATATCGCTTTCATGATTAATATGACAGACCTTATCATTATCATTTTTCCGTGCCAGAACGTGACCATTTTTACACCAGACATATTTAAACTGGTCTTTCAGTTCAGACTTAGCTTTCCATAGCAAAAAAGAGATATGTGGTGAAAGTGACTCACGGAAGTATATTTTGTTGTCATCTTCTCCGCCCATGTCCTTGCAGGATTTTTGTTCTGTTTTTGAGGCCAGCAGCCACTGTTCTCGTTTGCCTTCTCGGAGTCCGATTATGATTGCCGGAGGCTGGGTCTTCTTGGAGTTCCTCTTGGCACGACTAACTTTTCGGTAGGCCTTGAGTATATCATCAGGGTTGAGGTCAAATACTGCACATAATTTAGATGTGACGTCCTGTATTTTCTCCCTTTCCTGTTCAGGAATACCACATACTTCAATCTGATTTGCGAGCGCCGCTTGCTCCATTGAAGCGGTTTTTTGCTCCAAGGCGTCGTTATGCAACTTAAGGTTTTTATGCTGGTTCCTGAGATCGTTACATTGGTTTTCTAATGTTCTCAGGCGGGTATCGTATGTTTTAAATCTCTCATCGAAATCATCAATTTTGTCTGAGAAGAACTGAAGTGTTGTTTGGATGGACTGCATTTCAATCCGGATCGTTTCTCGTACTTCTCGACGGAGCTCCATGATAATATGAGACGACACGGTATTACTCAGTATCTCGGTGTCAGTATTATCGTCATCCTCAGGGTCTGGCATGATACAGGAAATACGCTTGGGTTTCAAATTACCCACACATGAGCGACATTTCCAATCCACAGATTCTGTCGATTTTAATGCTGTTAATTGTTCGGCTGAGATTCCTGCACACGATGCGTGCAGCCACTTACAGCACTTTGTACACTGCAATCCAGGAGATTTCTTAGTCACTGTTTTGGAACACTTTGTGCATTTCATTTTGCGAACAATTGCGCGTGCGCAGACAACACCTCCGTAGTAATTAGGCAACACGTGCGATTCGGCTCGGTAGCGAGTGCGTACTGATATAATAGTAGTCACTGCGGATCTTTGTGTCTTTGAACTTGGTCCTGCCAACCATGGCGTAAGAAACAGTTTGTCATCGAGTATACTGCATAGAGTAAGCGAGATAGGACGATGTGACATACATAATCGAGTGAAAGAAACAGTTATACAATGCTACCTTCACCTTCAACATTGACACAAAAATAGCTACTGCGCGGGGTCTTGCAACCAATTCAGAGGTACAAAGATCCACTGTGAGTATTATAGGTATGTGTATGAATAATGTTGTTATACATCGGGTTCTTAACATAGGAAAAATAAATCAATTGAATATTAATTTATGTACTAATTTATTATATATCATTTAAATCATACTAATAACTTAAAACCTCATTCAGAACTAGAAAACTAGAATACGATTCCATGAACTCCACTGGCATTTCAAAAACTTGTATCTTTGTAGTTTTATGTCATCTCTCTCCATCAAAATGGTTCTTTTTCATTGGCATTTAACATATTCAAAACCAATCTCTTTATGTATAAAGTCTGTAAAAAATAATAAAATGTATCATGTTACTAATAGTCATTCATCATCATCAGTCTATATATACTTTTTGTTAGGTAAGTTTTATGGCCTGGTTGCTAGGAACTTTTAGTTACGTCTTTGGAAAGAGTTTTGGATCTTATATTTATTCTTTAGTATGCATTAGAATGCGGATGTAACTGATTCGAATGTTTTTTGGAGTATTTGGCAGCAAATTGTATCGAGTCAGTCTTCCCAGTAAGCTTTGCAGAGGCAGTCAATACTACAATAAAATACTCCGCTCCACTATCCCGAGATCGCTTGTCTCAATGATTTTACAAATTGTCCAGTTGCGTAGACAGTTGAGACACAAAACTACAGCAATAATATATCACAATATCCAATAGGAATCAATTTGCAAATTATATTAACAACCACTGAACTTCACTCGACAAAATCCCACCAAAAACTCCCGTCTGAACACGTCCCACTGCAGGGCGCAGATTATTACTTAATATTTTTCTTACGTCAAAGATTCTCAATCTCCGTTAAAATCAATATAGAAAGAAAGAAAGAAAGAAAAATATTTATTTGTGACCCGCACAGGAGACACGAGAAAATAAGCATACACTTAAACAATAATAAAATAAAAACCCTGTGCGAGACCAAAAAGGCGTTTGGCCATATAGGAACGTACATAAATACATACATACATATACTGTTAAACACATTACCATCCTTCGGCAGTCGGGTAAAAAAAGAACTCGACTTTCGATATAAAATAATGTATTGGCTACTTGGAAGAAACTCCATGCTGTCAGTGAAAAAAAAAATTGTAGCCATACAAACAAGTCCTGATGCCAGTTTGGACTTATGGTATTCAGCTATGGGGCTGGACCAAACGGAGCAATATATTAATTATGCAACGATTCCAGAACAAAGTGCTAATTGTAAAAATGCACCTTGGTACCTACGAAATGATGACCTCCATAGGGACCTAAAAGTTGAGTTTATCAAAAAGTGATCCAGAAATTTGCAGAAGCTCACGAAAAGAGACTTCAATAATACTACCGATGGGTTTAATTTAAGGAAAAATCAAAAAATTGTGTGTCGTTTTTGTGGCGAATAAACACTTTTTCTTTCTTTCTTCTTTCTTTCTTCTTCTATCAGCATCTGAACGTCGAGGCAATCCAGCTTTTCGACCACACAAACATAATGAGAAGAATAAAACGAACAAAACCGTTCGAGTTATTGTTTAGTGTTAGTGAATGTAAAATAGTGTAAAGTACAAAAGTTCTACCAAACAAACACAAGACGAGTAATTATACAACGTGAGGCTTACATCCAACTTGAAAATAGTTAAATGAAAGTAAACTATGATGAACTTTATATTGTTTTCGAAATTCAGAAGACGCAATTCTTGGTAGTTGTTAAAGATAAAACAATCAATTTTATTCCAGCTATATATGCAGGAGAAGTCTCGCCCGCAGTCCTGGAATCAATTATTAATAAAGAAACAGGGAAACCCATAGATGATGATAAACTGGAGACCAGTGAATTGGAAGATATTGATCCTGATATCATAAAAGCAATTAATGAAGGTAAACGTTTCAGTGCTTTAACTATCTTGAAGCAATCATGTTAAATAATAATTATTATTTTAACTTTATATGTTTATTGTAGCTATGGAAATGGGCGAAGTTACGCCATCGTTAGAAAAAATGATCAAAAGTAAAATTAAAAAAGCCAAAAAAGATACTGAATCGGAAATGAACAGAAAGATTAATAAAAGTAGACTAGAAGATACTGACACGAAGCCAGAGGTTACCAGAAAGCTTTCTGAAGGTAAACACAATGAAGTTGACACGAAGCCGGAGATCAACAGGAAGCTATTTGAGGGTAACCTCATAAATTCTCTGTTTAGTAAAAATATTTTGTAGCAATCATATTAAATAATTATCAGATTATTTTCTTAACTTTGTATGTTTATTGTAGCTATGGAAAAGGGCGAAGTTACGCCATCGTTAGAAAAATTGATAAAAAGTAAAATTAAAACAGATATTGAATCGGAAATGAACAGAAAGATTAATAAAAGTAGACCAGAAGATACTGGCACGAAGCCAGAGGTTACCAGAAAGATTTCTGAAGGCAAACACAATAAAATTGACACGAAGCCGGAGATCAACAGGAAGCTATTTGAGGGTAACCTCATAAATTCTCTGTTTAGTAAAAATATTTTGTAGCAATCATATTAAACAATTATCAGATTATTTTCTTAACTTTGTATGTTTATTGTAGCTATGGAAAAGGGCGAAGTTACGCCATCGTTAGAAAAACTGATCAAAAGTAAAATTAAAAAAGATATTGAATCGGAAATGAACAGAAAGATTAATAAAAGTAGACTAGAAGATACTGGCACGAAGCCAGAGGTTACCAGAAAGCTTTCTGAAGGTAAACACAATGAAATTGACACGAAGCCGGAGATCGACAAGAAGCTATTTGATGGTAACCTTATAAATTCTTTGAAAAGTTAAAATATTTTGAAGCAATCATATTAAATAATTATCTGATTATTTTTTAACTTTGTATGTTTATTGTAGCTATGGAAATGGGCGAAGTTACGCCATCGTTAGAAAAACTGATCAAAAGTAAAATTAAAAAAGATATTGAATCGGAAATGAGCAGAAAGATTAATAAAAGTAGACTAGAAGATACTGGCACGAAGCCAGAGGTTACCAGAAAGCTTTCTGAAGGTAAACACAATGAAATTGACACGAAGCCGGAGATCGACAAAAAGCTATTTGATGGTAACCTTATAAATTCTTTTAATAGTTACAATATTTTGAAGCAATCATATTAAATAATTATCAGATTATTTTTTAACTTTGTATGTTTATTGTAGCTATGGAAATGGGCGAAGTTACGCCATCGTTAGAAAAACTGATCAAAAGTAAAATTAAAAAAGATATTGAATCGGAAATGAGCAGAAAGATTAATAAAAGTAGACTAGAAGATACTGGCACGAAGCCAGAGGTTACCAGAAAGCTTTCTGAAGGTAAACACAATGAAATTGACACGAAGCCGGAGATCGACAAAAAGCTATTTGATGGTAACCTTATAAATTCTTTTAATAGTTACAATATTTTGAAGCAATCATATTAAATAATTATCAGATTATTTTTTAACTTTGTATGTTTATTGTAGCTATGGAAATGGGCGAAGTTACGCCATCGTTAGAAAAACTGATCAAAAGTAAAATTAAAAAAAATACTGAATCAGAAATGAACAGAAGGATAGATAAAAGTAGACTAGAAGATACTGGCACGAAGCCAGGGGTTACCAGAAAGCTTTTTGAAGGAAAAGACAATGAAATTGACACGAAACCGGAGATCAACAGGAAGCTATTTGAAGGTAAACTCATAAATTCTTTGAATAATAAAAATAATATCTAGACGATGCCAAAGCACGTATCTCTTATTAGCTATCATTCTTCTTATTAGCTTTTCGCTAGCAAGTAGAAAACTATTTAAATATACAAGTTCAAATAATGATTAATGTATTTTTTTTTTTTTTTTTGGGACAATCCCACCGCACTATTCCCAAACCACTGCAACTCCTGAAAGCCAGAATCAACAGTGGCGACCACCAGAAAAGCGCCGAGGCAATGAAGCTCGACGAAGTCCCGGAGAATGTATTTACCTGTCTTGGATCCCGCAACGAAATTAATCAGAAAAGAATAACGGAGGAGTAGGAAAAATGAATTAATGTTTAAATAATTTTTATTAATATTGTCAATTTAGTTACAGAGAAGGAAAAGTCTATTAAAGAATTAAGAAAATCAAATGAACCACCATGCCCGGTCTTCCCGAAGTGTTTGGCCGAGAAAAGAGACCAAATGTTTAAAAAATTACCTGGTTTAAAAGTAACCGTAGGAGGAAGAAAAAACAAATTGCAGAACCTTTCGATAAAGAATGCATGTGAAGAATGTGTTGCGGGCCCTTCAAGCTATGATACTAAAGCTAAGGAGGAAAGTCGTACGGGTAGGTATAAAAAGAGAAGGAGCCCTGGCATCCATAGACGTTGAATCTTAGCTTGATCACAGATAATACTAGACAGATGCCTCATCCCATCCCAATGAACCCGTGCCGACGTAACTAGCGTTTTTCGTCTGATTAAGATAATTATTTTTGTAAGTACTTCGATCGCGTTCGGTTCCGTTCCACGTCTATAGATGGTGTTAACAGAGACATGCAAGTAAAAGTTCGTGGTTTTTTTTTTAAATACAGCGACCATTACCTTTATAGTATTTTTTTTGCACGATTTTACAGTTTTATTGTACAAAAATGGGTTAAAACAAATTTAAAAAATTGAGTTGATGCCACAGAAATTTAAAACCACGCCATCAATCAATCAATTTTAAATGATCCATGCAAATAATCTTTGAAATGTGAATTAAGAGCCCAATATACCTTAATTTTGTACTTAAGACCTCTGCCTCGAATCTTGCGGGCAGCGGGCAGATCGCGCGGCACTATAGCGGGCGTGGTGTTTTGTTCGTGGTTGTGTCGTCGAGATATTTGTTTTTATTCGCAAACGAAATGTCTGAATAACGGCTACAACATTTTTTTTTTTCAAATTTATTCCTAACGCTCGATTGTAGGCAAAAGAAGAAGTGAATCCCTATTATAGGGCAAGGAAAAAAAAAGGCGAGTTTTATCGAAATTATGAAGAACAGAGACAATGTCCTGACAAATTCTACGACTACACCAGAATGAGTGTAGAAATTTTGACTATATTCTTGAAGCTATTAAGGGCGATTTAGAGTCTGGAATTAATCCAAATCGATATAGAGGCTTATCTCAAAAATTTGTTCTAGAACGTCGGAGGACATTTCGACACATCATAAAAATAAATTGCACAACACTACAATGCAGACGTGGTGGCGGTCACCGCTTGACTGGCGTGCACCGCTCGTTGCCCGACCCTGCGCCGCTGCCGCGCCGCTGGTTTCGAGGGCCGGTCCATTTGATTGTATGCATTAGATCAAGCCGCTCCCGCGCCGCCGCTGCCGCCGCCACGCTGCCCGCATGATTCGAGGCAGAGGCCTTTGAGAGCTATTTAAACAAGAACATAATTTGCTTTATGATCGTCTCTAGAACATCTTAATATTTCACAAATCTGATTATATTTAATGTAACACAAATATTTCAGAATCTATAACAAATCGAAGCTTATGACGCCATATAGTGCAATTTATTTCAACAAAATTTTCAATCTTCGCTTTGGGTACCCGTGGCTTGTTTGGCGTTACATACTCGTATGTAATTTTGAAAATATTCTTATTTTAACCCCCGATGGAAAAAGAGCGGTGTTATAAGTTTGACGTGTGTATCTGTGTCTTTTTGTATTTGTGTGTCTGTCTGTGGCATCATAGCTCCTAAACGGATGAACCGATTTTGATTTAGTTTTTTTTTGTTTGAAAGATTAGTTTATCGACAGTGTTTTTAGCTAAGTTTGATGAAAAAGGGTTAAGGCGTTCAAAAGTTATGCGTATTTTACTCTTTGAATCGGGGTATTTTCGCAAGATATCGTGTTATAATTACGTATTTCGATGGATTGTTGATCGAAGGGTGTTTACTACTAGATAAATTATGTAGTTTAAATAGTTATTCGTGTCGGGGGTTTTTCAAATTTTATTTGTTTACAAAAAAGCCTTATCGTAAGATAACTTAGGTGGCATTTACACCTACAATATTGAAACGGCCTTTGCACTCAGAGAAAAACGATGAACTGTATTCTTGCAATAACATTGACATAATATTGTATGTACCTACTGCATAATGTAGTAACAATAAATTAAAACTCGCTCAAACTTGCATTCTATCATTGCGCAATCTTGAATTTAGCACTGCAACACTGTAAACGTTCAAAAATATAGTCCAAATCTTGGCATGGATTGGTTACAGCCAACTTTGTATCATACCTTTTAAGGTTGTAAGGTTGGGGAAGCCTTTGCCTCACAGTGGGTAAACATAGACTAAATAAAAAAAACTTAACAATGCGCGATAGTAAAGCGGTATGTCCTAAAACCAAAAAAATACAGGTCATCAACTAAACCACATAACCAAGTGGTTGTTTTTCTGTGTCTGCCTATGTTCCAGCAGTGGAAACTTCATAGGCCGGTTATGCTATTGCAAATGTAGGGGAGTTGTTAGACAGCGTCCATCATCCAACATCGGTTGACATCAATTTTGTTTCAGCAGAGGAATCCCCTGCTGAGGAAATCAATCTTGCTGAGAAAAGTCTTTCGGAGGAAAGTCTTCTTGAGGAGAATACTGGGTTGAAAATCCAAATAATGCCAAAATCTCAAAAGACAGTACCTACATGGAATATGCTAAAAATAAAGGAGATACCGAAGTTATTATTGAGAAAATTATCTAGAAAGGGAGTAGACTGTGCATCCAGACCGAGCGCTAAAAACTGTCAAGGTAAGAAAAAGCAAGACATCAACGACTTCATCGAATCAAAACGTGTAGAGTTTGATTTGAGTAGTGAGCACGGGTGGTATGGGCAGCTCACTTCACCTACAAAAGGAGTATTTTGAGGCAATTATGCCGCAAAGGGACCCCTTCATTAATCCCTCTTTAATCCCTAGAAAATAGTCACGGTGATAAATTTACAGAGTAGCACCACAGGTCATCGGTATACCTTAAAAGGGATCAATCGACGCTGCATCTTCTGATACGCAGTCTAAAGAAAAATAATAATTATAATTTCAGCCAAGGAAAATTCAGAAATATGCGAAGCACTCGCGCAGTTTTTAAAAGAGAAGGATGCGAGGGACATTAATGAATTATTCGATACTTTACGCCGTAGTCCGACAGGAGAGATGAATAAGCTCGTTCAAGGTTGGTTTTGATCAAGTATCTAGTCAGATACATTGCGCGTATTGGCATTCTGTTGTTTCTTTTTATATATAAATAATAATAAATAAATCTTGGACTCGCTTTCGATCCTTTGTACGCGGTGTTCCTGACTAACACATAAAGCACAGGAGCTTCCTGGGGCCTTCAAAGGTTTAGCGTAGCGATCTCACAGTTCTGAGGATCTGTCCATGTTGCGAAGCCACGGGCTCGCATTTCTGGATGACATAGGCGGCTGATTCCTCAGATTTCTGGATGACATTAGCGGCTGATTCCTCGGCGTTAATGCAGCCCCTAAAAGTAAATTCGGAGTTTGGGAATGAATACTAGAAGTCCTCTTAGAAAAGTAATGCACAAGTGTTCCGCCGTACAATAATGTAGATTAACATTCGAAACGGGATATATTCAATGTTTACTGTTTGTTGCGAGTTTCCGATATTTCGGTCCTGTTGCAAGCACCATGGTCACGGATAAACTGAAGTTCTTGCGGGTGGGTGTTTATGAGACAAATCGGTCTACCCTCTTTCTTGTTGTTTTTTGCACTCATTACCGCTACCATTGTCACTCACAACTGGATTCTGTTCCCGACACACGAAACTCACTGTGTCTGCTCGCGAACTTCTTCCGGCACTTTTTCGGGTTTATGTTAATGTTAGTGTTAGTGACCATGACAGTTTAAAAACTTATAATAATGTAGATATCCAAAGCCAGCCATGACCACTTACTATCAGGTGTAAAAAAGGTCAAGGGTACAGTAGAGTTCTTATTGGCCATAGTACAAGTCACTGAAGCACCTAACTTAACATAACGATACTAATCGATACTAATTTCGATATCTTACTTTGATGAGTCGAAATGGTGTTTTGGATTGCCGTGTTCATATCAAAAGTGTCTAGAGATGAAGTACATTTTTAACTATAAAAAATAATCCAATTCATATTTACCAAATCTAGTCTTCCAGACTGGCTTCTTACTTTATAACAACTTATCCCTTTCTTACTTTATAACTTTGCAAATTGTGGACAATTAACATAAGTTAATGTCGTCAATTAAATGGCAAAAAAGGCAGAAATGGATCACACAATCACAGCGATTTGGCATGCTTAAAATCAGTTCATCAAAATCACATTGAGGAATGGTCGCCCACGTTCTTTCTTTCAAGTTCAACTTTCTATCAAGTTCAAATGTAGTTCTGGGGTATGCACTGAATCCATACTCTGCAGAGCTTTTCTTTGGAGCATATCCCATGCGCGCTCAATTTATTTGAGGTTTGGCGATTGAGCGGGCCACGGCAGAACGTTGATGCGAGTATCGACAAGAGTGCGTGTTACGACTCAAGCCGTGTGTGGACATGAATTATCGGGCATTAGTCGAAACGAATCACCCAACCGGCGTCGCAAAGGGATGATCACGTCTGAAACAATACTCTCCGCATATAATTATTAAGCATTGAAGTTTCCCCTGATCCTAATGATTCTCGGTTCTTCTATCGATCCAAATACCGGCCCAAACCATTATTGTTCCCACTCTATATTAATGAAGTTCCTGACAAAATTTCAAACCTTCTTGACGTCCAGAGGTCCTCCAAACTCAAATACGTCTTGTATCCGGCCTCATACCGAAACCAGATTCATCGGAAAAGCAAATACAACGCCAGTCTTCTTGCTCCCAATGTCTGTGTTCGCGAGCCCATTGTAAACGGGCCCTACGATTGAGAGGCAGCGGCCTTCGGAAACGCAGACCCGCTTCACGTAAACGATTTCGGATGATTTGGTCGCTTTTCAGCAAGGCTGAAGAGCTGTGGAGCCTCGTTGCCAACATCATGGCGACCATGTTGGTCATGGATCATCATCACGATTCCGTCGAGCAATATTTTGGATGTACTGGTCCTATCTGCGAGTGGTGATACGAGATCGTCCTCCATGTCGCTCGGCCACGCTGCCTGTTATACGATAGCGTGTCCAGAGTCGGCTTATGACGCTCTGTGTACTGCCAATAGCGACAGCCACAGTACGTTGCCTCGAACCAGCTTGCAACATTCCGACTCATCATCTCTTATCGTGTCAAAAAATGCATCGATATGTCGATGCATTTTTTTTCAGAATTTCGATGCGGAAATTGTAATGGTTTTGTAAAAACGCTGTTACACACTTTTATAGGAATCCTGATTGAAGTTGATTTTCTATTTTAATCAAAATTTTCTTTAAATTTTGATTAAAAATAGAAAATCATAGACTTTCGAATTAATTATTTATTCTGTACACTCTCTTATAGTACACATATCAAATTTTCTAGGGATCAAGTACGTTTTAGAGTATCGCCCCAATTAAGGCTTATTATTTTAACTTTTTTGGATCACTTCTAATCATTAATTCGAAAGTCTATAAGACTGTTTCAACGGAATACCCATTTCAGCTTATGGATCTGGACAATTATCGCCCTCCGTTATGGATATACTCGTCCGTGGAAAGAACTCTGAAATTTTAAGAAAAACCTGTAAGTTTTATCCTTCGTCTCGATGATTTCATGTACAATGCTTATACTTCATTATATTGTGCATCGACCAGAACTCAGCCACGTCGACAGCCCTAGCGCTGTCCCTCGTATAGTTAAAAAAGTAAATTCCTAACAATACGAAGACAAGCTGATTTCATCCCAAATAATCTGGTATTAAGGCAAGAGGAGGACTATGTTACGAGTATTTACATCGTTTTTAGAGAGTAAGTAACATTAGAAAAAAATATAGTGGTTCTCCAGACTTATCAATGATATAGTGTTTTTAATAAAAAGTGTAATAAACGATACATCTCATTATGAGTTGTCCATTGTGTTCTTAATTTCAGCCAAAACAAAACACAAATCCTGCCCAAAGCTTTCCAAAATGCTTAAATGCAAAGATGCGAAGGAAACCAATGATATACTGGAACGTTACCGCCCCAATGACTTATCCGCTGAACGAATGAAGCAAGTCCGTAAAGGTATGTCAAATAGCTTGCCAGTCGAATTGTCTTGTTCCACCTTTTCTATCATCACGAGAACATTACGTAGATTACGCCTTTGTTTGCCGATGGTTTGTGGCAGGTTTTCTTATAGTTTATCCCCATTTTGTTTAAGAGCTCGTTCACATAGAACCAAAAATCCGTATTTCCAGGATCATTTTAACGGATCCGTCGCTGCTGGAGGTAATGACAAGTTCCGCGTGACTTCGATCCGATAAAATGGATCAGTATTTTAATGCTGTTGTGTGTGTTAACTCGCTCATACAACTACCTACGCCATTTCCGAATATAAACGTATGCGATAAAGCGGACTTGTAAAACGGATAGCTGTATATTTTGTCGGATCGGTATGTTTTACTGGATCTGGAATACCTATCATGTGAGTGGAGTCGCTCATAGAACTCTAAAAGTCAGCGCCGAATAAAAACGTATACGATAAAGCGGACCTGTAAAACGGACCCCTGTGTAAACGAGCACTTAGTTCTAAATCATATTTGGGGGTGAGCCAAAAATTTTACGGGTCTTGTTTGTTGGGTGGGTCTGCGGGAGCGAAGGTGCGGGAAAAATATAGTATTCGTTATCGATATATAATTATATACTACGCACTAGATTTGGCGATCCGAACACTCGACTGAACTGTACTGCAATCCGTACACCTCGTGTGCACACTATGTTGAACTCGTGTTTACGACGTTTTGATTGCGAGTAAACTAAACGTTATAAGTGTAGTATAGTTTGATTAGACAATATAAATATTTTAGCGCTGCAGCAAACTTTAGTTCCGCCACCAGCATTCGAACATTTTTTATTTCATTAATATTCTTGTCTATCGGTAGAATGTATGTCAATGGTATTCATTTATAGTAGGCACTTAAATTTAGTCGTTTTTTATTAACTAAAAAGTATGGCTTTTGTTTCGGTGTCACATCCTACATGCAGTATTACCCAACTATTTTGGAGCCGGCTTCCAGTCGTACCGGATTCAAATAAATACCAGGTACTTGATTAAGTGTAATATTGTGATACCTAAAATTTCATATTTCAGCGGTTAAAACAGGCGAAGTGACGCCATCACTTTTGGAGATTTTAGGAAGAAGAGATGACGGCGACATGGGAGAGCATATCGAGGGTTTTAAGGCAAAGATACTAAGGAACATCCGTAAAGGTAAGCCGAACTAAATATTCCTTATGTGGGTACTTCGATTCTATAGGCTTACAACCGGCTTTTGGAAAGAAATTATCGACGCGTCAAAAATTGAATGCATGTCAACCGATTGGCTATTGAATATTCCTAAAACCAATCACAGCTATTAACACGTTTAACAATTTGTGACATTGATATTACGATACATAATTATCATTTCTGAAACTGTGTCATTTGATCATTTTAATTTTGTTTTAAATATTATTAAATTTTATTTTGATTTGATTGTTATTTTAATTTTGATTTCAATTGTAATTAAAATTTTTGTTTGATTGTGTTTTAACTGTATTTTGATGTTTGTTTTAACTATGATTTTGATTTGATATTATGTGATCTTGATTTCGATTTTAATCTGGAGTTTGGATCGATAGGATAATCATGTGTTCCTCATCACTGAACTCATCTAATTTTAAGTAGGCGTCCAATATCAATCGGCAAATAAGTAATGCATGATGCACTTACCTGTAAGAAATTGGTACACTAGTCTATTGGATGTATCTCATATCTTTGTATCTGTATATTCAATTGTTGGTGAGCCAAATAAATAAAATCATCATCATCTTATTACCCTTATCCCATATTACTTGGGGTCGGCACAACACGTTTTCTTTTTCCATACCGTCCTGCCCTCCATCACGCTATCATTGACTCTATGTGCCATTTAAATTACTTACATTATTTCAGCTATACAGAAAGGCGATATATCGCCCAATGTCATGGATGATTTACTTCCAAAGATATTTCCGTGCGATAGTAAGCGTGAAGTTCTGGCAAATGTTAAAAAAGGTGAGTGAAAGAGTTTCATTACACTTCGAACAAATCAATTTGCCTACCGACTAGGCAGATTGATTTGTTCAAAGTTAGATAGCTATGCCCTGGCCTTTTCTCTACTGTTTTGGGGCTGGCTTCCAATCTCCAGCACTCAAGCCACGTAACTGTTTTGACAGCTCGAAGCACGCACGGTCCCTATCAATTGACAACTCAACAGTATTCACTGCATGTTTTACACAGCAATGAATGCAAGCAAAGTATGCGTGTGCCATTCTTTGAAGTTATGCAATAAGAGTGCCCTGAAGTTACCTGCAATGGCTGCGCAGTCTAAATTATTTCTACATTATATCTATATTAAATCTCAAAGAGCACCGATGCGTGCCTTGCGTATTGGAAATTCAAGTTCAGTTCAAAACTTCAGGGTGGCCAAGAAGTTTGGCGAGAGCTATAACTCGATACCCCTTGGCAAGACTGAAACAAATTTTCTGGCTTTTGCCTACTCGTAACTTTCTCAATAGGCTCGCGCATGACCACTATCTCATCTGACGGTAAGAGATGATGTGGACGACGGTTTAGCACGCTTGCCTAGAAGTAACCTATTCATTCTTGACTTAAAGACCCGGACACGGACTAGACGGAATTAGATCTAGATATGCTTTTAAGAATAAATTGTTTGAATGGTTAATTGATAACAACTTCTATAGTCTAAAACAATTCCTAGAGCGAAAATAGCGTTGTTGTAATATAATAATAATTTTGTTATGGAAATTGTTATCCCAAATATTTGCATGCTGTGTTCAATCTTGGCAAAACATGTCTGCTCTATTTTTGTACTGTAAGACCTTTTTATACCATGTTTTACGCAAATAAATATGATTTGATTTGATCATGCTATTCTATCGCACTCTCCCCGAAATGCAACAGAAAAAAATCAGACAAGCTGGCAACTCGGCGACGATGTTCAATGCTCCGGTGCTGTAACTCAACCAGTGCATCATTGCCAAAACCCAAAGTCAGCCGGGACCGCAAGCCTAAACGCACTCCGAGTATACAAGAAGAACGAGTTTAGGTACTCGGTACCCATGTTAAGTAGCGAATGCTCACTCACACACAGCCAGCCTCTGTGTTAGGTTAGGAAGTCACACAATAGTTAGTTCACAGAGGGAGTCATAAACATTTCAAAGATTTGAAAGATTTTTTCAATTTTATCCTTAAAATTATTAGTATTTCAACTGATGTAAATAAACCCTTATATAATTATTGCCAAGTTATAAAGAACTTGTAGATAGCCGTATGAATAATTTTTAACTTTTGTTACGGGACAGGGAAAGTGTCAACCTTCAAATCGGCACGTGCGGCTGTTATCATTTAGGCAGTTAAACTTCAAAAGGACTTCAAGGCAATAAAGGAGCATTGATTTCTTGTATACTTAGTTTTTTCGTTCCATTTATTTATACACTGATCATTCCAGCGCTAGAAAAGCGGCAAATATCACAAGACATATTGAATGACATCTTCGATTCTAGACCACCTGCAGAACCATGTGATAGTTCAGTAAATCTGATATGCATAATGTTTAAAGATATATGATATAATGTTTAACTCTTACATATGTTAATTTCAGCGATAGCAAAAAATCATGTCACACCCTCTGCGGTTGATGATTTACTCGCTAGTTTTAGTGCATGTGATGATAAAACTCAAGTTTTAAAGAAACTCCGCAAAGGTATGTCTATAAATCGTAACGTATGAGCCCTATATTTTTGTTAATATGCCCCATAGGAACTTATAGCCCTGTACCAGTTACATGTTATAAATCTTTTATACAAAGCTTTTTTAGATTATGTCAAAAAAAAATCTGATAGTTAAGCAATCCCTATGGTGAAACTATTTCAGTCTGTCTGTCTACTACTGCAGATAGCTCAACTCATATGTGCGCGCGGTACCATGTGTGCGTGCGCTGTGCTTACGCTTGTAATTATACATTATGTATGTGTGTGGCAGTAACGGGGCAGTCGTCATCCGAGCAAACAACCACCCACACATGCTTACCCACACATAGCGCCTCGCGCAAAGGCGAGTTGAACTATCTATACTACCTACAGCTATTTCTGATTTTGTTCTCATGGCCCAATGTTGGTTCATAGAACACTCATGAAAATGGTGCCTTAGCAAAAATAACTAACACAGTTATAAGTACGAAAGAACTATCTTTTTTTTTAATTTATCATTTGTATTGATTCCATTGCTATCAAATTATATTGTTTATATTTTAGCGGTCGAAATGAGGCAAATACCACTCGATAGTTTGGGTGAAATACTGGACGATATATACCTGACGAACAACAAATCTAAAGTAATAATTAAGATCCGCAAAGGTAAGTTGATAGTGTTATCCCTTTAATAAACAGGATTAATAAATATTGACGTATTAAGGCTTCCATAGACATGCGTGATGCGATAATGCGACGAGGATTATTCATAAAAAAACTTTACATCGTTTTTCGCATTTTCGGTCGTGTGGGATGTTTTATGAAGTATATTATAGTGGAACTTTTGTGATTATCTGCCACTTTTGTGATTATCTGCCACTTTTACTGGGTTATTATTATATTATGTAACATTTCTGCATAAAGTGATGATTTGGCCAAACACGAGATTTGTAATGTTGTAAGTATTTGTAGGTATGTCACAGGCTTCCGACTCCTCGGACGTGTCATGTTAGCAAAAAGAAAACCTGGAGGACTTCAAGGCAATAAAGGAGCATTGATTTCTTGTATACTTAGTTTTTTCGTTCCATTTATTTATACACTGATCATTCCAGCGCTAGAAAAGCGGCAAATATCACAAGACATATTGAATGACATCTTCGATTCTAGACCACCTGCAGAACCATGTGATAGTTCAGTAAATCTGATATGCAACCGTCGAAAAGGTGAACGATTTTGCAATATTACTACTGTTAATACTTTAAACGATTTAAATTTTCTCTACACTGTTGAAATCCTTTATGATTTCTACCTTTATTGAAAATTTACAGTGCTAGTCGATGATGCTATTGACACATTTTTAATCGTTTCAGGGCAAGCAAAGAAACAAGTGACCTGCGATCGAGATGATATTCTTGCAATAATTCGAGATGGTTAGTTTGAGACTTACAGTAAATTATAAAGTAGCAAACGGTTTATAAAGTGCAGTGATTTAGTAGAACGTATGCAATATGCAGCCCTTTCAAAACTATCCAGACATTTATTTATTTATTAGTCTATCCTCGCACTGGAACGCCTCCCATCACAAATTTACTCCACGTTCCATTCCGCAAAACCAACCTAGGCCTCAACGCTCCACTGCTCCGCATATATCGTAGAAGCTGCAATAGTTTTTGTACAACACCAGACACTGACTTACACTCAATTAAGTTTAGAAGAGCAGTCTCGGAAGTACGGGAGCACGCAAATCTTACAACAGGATTATTACGAGTATACCTACACCCTATTTCTGTTTTATTCTGTCTGTTTTTCAAGTTTGGTTTAATATGTATTTATATTTTAGACATTTTTTAATAATAATTGGTGGTTCTTTTCATATGGTGTACCTAAGCTATGTTGTGTACTTGTAATAGGCATACATACCAGTACCTATATTTGAACATTATTTGCTACAAACTGTTGTATGTAATGCTGTTGGTGTACCTTGTAATAAAATAATAAATAATTAATGAGAGTTCTTTTTTTAATATTTTTAAAGGCAACATTGGTAACACAAGATGATTTCACTCCTTCCGACCCGTCCATATTCTCTAGTCTTACATATTTAGAGTCGGCGAAAAATCTCTTTTTCTGCCTTTATTTTCTAATAGTTGTCATCTCTATGTTACTAAATGTTAAAAAGGGTGTATTTGACACCAACGCGAAAAGAGTATCATGGATTCAGTGAAACCACAGATAATATAATACTAGCATACAGATGCCTCATACCATACCAAGAAATCGTGCCTACGTAACTAGCGTTTTTCGTCTGATTAAACTGATTATTTTTGTACATCGATCGCGTTCGGTTCCGTTCTACGGCGATAGATAGATGGTCTTAGCAGTGACTTGCAAGTGAAAGTATTAACTCGGTTCGTGAATATTTGTTTCTTTAAATACAATGACTATTTGTTTTATAGCATGTTTTGGCACGTTTTTACGGATTCATTGCACCAAAATGTGTTACAATACAAATTTAAACAATCGAGTGGAATACCTCAGAAATTTAAAACCACGCCTTATATTGGCATCAATTTTAAATGACCCGTTAAAATAATCTTTGAAATGTGAATTAAGAGCCCAATATTCAATAACTTTGTGCTTAGGAGAGTTGATTAAAGGAGAACACAATTTTATGTCTAATTCCAGAAAATGTTAATTTTACCCCAATTCAATAACAAATCGGTGCTAATCGCGCCATCTAGTGATATTTAATTGACTCAAATTTTCTTTGTTAGCGCTGGGACCCCGTGGTAAAACTAAGGATTCTAGGAGAATGAAATTTTTCGCCGGTATTTGTCCTAATTTAAGAAAAAAATATTTATTTATTTATTATTAAAATCTCCCTTACAACTATCATTACAGGTAGGTATACCTAATGCGATAGCGTGGTCTTAAAATTAACTTATATACTATATAAAACTATGAAAACGTAAGTATCTAGTAAAGTCCTAAAAAAAAAATAACTTATAAACTAAGTTTCCTAAATATAAAAACACGATATTTAAAATACAAAATAAAAACATATAACCTACTCTAATCTGCACTATAACATAAAATAAATAAAAGTATTTTTGCGAATTCACTCAAATGACATATAAATACATCGATCTTGACGTGAACATCGTTAAGAACCCGAATTGCGCGGGTCAATGGTGTTTTGGCGAGAAGGTTGGTCCTGGCAACCGGCACGGCCAGCAGCGGCGGGCGTCGCCGCCTCCACACATAGCGGTCTGGTACACATAAACTCAGGCGCTGCAGCACTCCTGGGTTATGCTCAATGCCACGAAGTAACCTAACCAGATACGAAACAAGCGTGAATTCCCGTCGTACCCTCAGTTGGTTGTACCCGACCATACCGAGCACAAACAGAGTGGGGTACATCAACGGGTAAAACGGATATACCCCGTAAAGTTTCTTGAACAAATGGCGCGTGAACTTGTTCTGTACGCGTTCCAGCATGCTCGAGTACTTGGCCTCATGCGGAGCCCATATGACAGCACTATGTTCCAGATGACTCCTGACTAGTGCGTCATACAAGACCCTGACTGTTGCGATGTTAGTGAAGTGCCTTGTCTGCCTCAGAACAAATCCTAAGTTTCTAAACGCCCTTTTACAGATCCTCGAAATATGATCGCGAAACGACAGTTCAGGAGTGACAGTAACCCCTAAATCCCGCACCTCAGAGACTCTTTGCATAGGCGAGGCTCCCACTACGTACTCGTGTACTAGAGGGGCACGCGCGCGCGTAAAACTCATCACTGAGCACTTCGACACATTGAAGAACAGCTTGTTGTCATGACTCCATTCCACTACCCTATCTATATCCTCCTGCAATCGTTTGCAATCGGATTTACTATTAACCTCGAGCAGCAACTTAAGGTCATCTGCAAATAATAAACAAGAGGCATGTTTGACGACTTCCGGCAAATCGTTTATCATTATGATGAATTCGAGAGGCCCCAAATTGCTGCCTTGGCTCACACCGGACCAGGTGTAATATGGGTCGGATTCACACCCATTATAATCTACGTACTGCTGTCTGTCTCGCATATAGCTGGCGAAGAATTGTAATAGGTGTGGTGTGCAGCCGACATCTGCGAGCTTCGTTAATAAGATGTCATTGTCAACGGTGTCAAAAGCTTTTTTAAAATCGAAATAAGCAGCATCAACCTGCACACCAGCATCTACCGCCGGCACCACCCGCGCCATAAAGTTCAGCAGATTTGTGGCCGTGCTGCGCGCCGGCCGGAACCCGTGCTGCGCGTCAGCCAATTGTCCGCGCACCTGCTGCTGCATGCAGCGCTGGATGGCAGACTCGAACACCTTGGCCGGCGTCGACAACACAGCCACCGGTCTATAACCAGTTATGTCCGATCCCGCCTTACCCTTGGGTACAGGAATGACCCGCGTGATCTTCCATTGAGTAGGGAAAGTCGTTGAACGAAGACACATATTAAAAATATAAAGCAACGGTTCTACAAGCACCCTACCACAGTCTCTAAAAAGAAATGCCGGTATACCGTCCGGGCCCGCTGAACGCTTCGGCTTCAGGCGCTCAAGTGCACATTTGACGTCCTCCAGACTAAGTGCGTCAAGTTGTACCCGCGCACTGCTCGCCGTTCCCGTCCTCGAAGCCACTTGAGCGTCTAACCGCGGCGGCTGTTCGCTGTAAACTGATTCGAAAAATTTCGCGAACTGTGTAGCACATTCGTCATCTGATAAATGCTTACCATTTTCTATAATAGGTTTCTGGCCTCCCGCACCTTTCTTTGATCGTATGTATTGCCAGAATGACTTAGGATCTTTACCAAACTGACACTGAATTTTATGTTGATGCAGCTTGTGAGCAGCTTTTATAGACTTTTTAACAAGCGCTCTGCATTTAGAATATTCTTCATAATCCCTACTTAGTTTAGATGTTTTAAATATCTTGTGAAGTTTAGCTTTAGTTCTCAAGTCTTTAATTATTTCGCTCGTGTACCATCCCGGATAAATGTACCGCGACTTTGGACTAGGTTTTTTTCTAGGAACACATTCATCCAAAATGTTATTAAAAGTGTTTTAATTATGTTAATATATAAAACAACATCAATTCTCATTTTGCACAAAACAAAGGAGAATAATATAATATAAAATCTAATCTATTTAGATAGGAATAACGATTTTGGACAGATTACAATAAAAATATAAAAGATTTTTTAATAAAAATTAGGAAAAATTCCAAAGCTAAGGGCGACCCTTAGCTTTAAAAACCAAGTACTGAATTTATGTAACTCCTTTTCGCGAAGATGTCAAATAAACCTTGTATATCACCAGATCAAAAGGGTGAAATTCTTACCATTGTGTTTTACAGCCGTAGGCAAGAGACTGCTGAGTCCCTTAGTCATGAATGATATTCTAGAGAATCTAAGCCCTGATGACAGTCCGTACCAAGTCAAGAAGAAAGTTCGGAAAGGTAAAATGATAAGATGGTTTCATGGATGAAAAATTATATTACCTACTAGTATTTAGCAATTCAGTCTATGAGTATATCATTAAGATTCTTTTTATTTTAATCAACTGGCATTTTTTTAAACAAAATTTCTATTTTGACATTTTCTGATAATTTCAGCGATAGAAAAACAACATGTCACTCCTTTCAACATGGATAATGTCCTCAAACAAGTATATGGATGTAATAGAAAAGGTGATATCATCAGAAGTGTCCGCGAAGGTAAATGGAAACTGTCTACAGTTAATAATATGTTAGAAAGAGAAAAATAATTATAATCGTCTAAAACTATCATTGTTTCTCTCTTTGCAAAATATACACTTCCCGTGACCAGAGAAAGGGTTGAAATTCGCCTAGAAGCTAAGCATTGCCATATCCAAACTATCTTTTGGGCATATGCATATAACAGCAGTCCTCAATCTTATTGGCCGGCCTGAAGTTAACTACAATGGCTGCGCAGTAGTAAATCTCATACAAAAACAGCACCGTTTTGTGCCTCGCGCATCGGAAAGCCAACTACAGGGTGGCCTAGAAGTTTGGCGAGAACTATAGCCAACTTCAAACAAACGACAGCGACGCGAAAGAATATTGACGCTATATTTATTTTGTGGTTATGTATAAAAACCTAGCATTCAAGTAATTAAATTATTATTGTTTTAGCGGTAAACAGGGGCCAACTACCACCTGATATTGTAAGTGAAATACTTGTCAACATAAAAGAGGAAGATACTAAATGTACAGTCATGGATAAAGTTGAAGAAGGTAAATTCAAAATAAGTGATTTTATTCTTAATTATGTAATTTTAAGTTGAGTATTTTCCATACTTTAGCCTTAAAATATGTCAATGTTCAGCATCAAAGTAGGGTTGGATTGGACGCGTTTTTAACTCCAAATACTAAATTCACAAACCAGCCCATAGAGACCTGTTATAATTGGTTACCAGTAGGGTTCCCCTGTTGGTTGGACCAGCAAATACTGGTTTGCGCAATAATATTGTAGGTGTGTGGGCCGCCTTACTCGAGAAATTATTAGTTGACTATACAAACTACCACCACATTTCCTCCCTCTTAACGGATGATTGCCGGGATGAAAGCTATCCTATGGCCTTCCCAGGGTCTCAAACTACTTCCATACTGAATTTCATCTAAATATGTTTAGCGGTTTAAGTGTAAAAAGGTAAAAGACAGACAGAGGTACTTACTTTCGCATTTATAATATTAATAAGTATGGATATAAATAAGTAATGGTTTTAAATTGCAGCTATGGAAAAGAGGCGTGTTCCAAAATGGATTATGAATAATGTTCTAGCTGGTCAAAAGGAAAGTAAAACAGACGTTATCAACAACATCCGGGCAGGTAAGCAGGTCTTCAACATAAAAACAATGGATTTCATCTGTATTTTATAATATTATTTCTCTATAAATACTTTCAATTATTTTGTCTCAAATGGAGTTATTCCTCAAATGTTTATTATTGGTACTTTTCATAACTTCAGAGCTGTAGTATTATCTACTTAATTAACGGTTTTAAACTGTTTTTGTATTATTCTTCTTCTTCGAGCCGATCGTTTATATGAAACTCCAACTCAATGAAATTTATTACAGCAATAGGAAAAGGGCAACTGACGCGTTCGGTCCTGGATGATATTCTTCTCGACATACGCCCCCGTGATACAGACTCTGTAATTAAGCAGAAAGCTCGTAAAGGTAGGTCAAACAAATTTATATATTACAAACATAAGGTTAGGTCTACAAATATATAGTCTGTCACAAAAATATGTTCGGTAAAATATGGGCATAAGAAAATAATAATTAATCAGGTATATAATCGACAAGACTAATGTGGCAATACTCGAATCATATTAAGGAATATACTACCTATGATGTTAGATTCACCAACTGGTTTTTTTTTTCAAATATTTGAAATGGCACCTAATACAAAGCTTTGAACGTCCGAAAATGTTTTGAAGCAACAAAGGAGTGATTAAAAAATCACGAGGTCAAATTGTACGTTACGAAACCCGTGATAAAATTGCACTACTTATTAGATTCCAGATAATAATGATACGAAGCCCTTTAAAGAACAGTTTTACTTCTATACCTAGAAATATTTGGGGTCTACCCTTGATAGCAGAACTTTTTATGTCATAATATTATTTTGCTAGCCGCTGGCTACTGCCCGCGGCTTCGCCCGCGTAAAAAGCGTTTTATCATTCTAAGGGAATACAAACTCCTATCCCTGAACCTATGTCCTTCCCAGGGTCTCAAACTATCTCCATGCCAAATTTCATCTAAATCGGTTCAAAAGATCCAGAGATTCACAAACTCACATTCTTTGCCTCTTTATAATATTGAAAAGTATAGATAACAGCGGATAGCATAAACATAATTTCGCAGAAAATCGTTTGGGATACACTCATTATCATAATTAAATTCAAAACTCATAATTTTCTAAGTCAGAATCACCTTTAGGCATAAATTTCATATTCATAATTGTTTACGCACAAGATTGGAATTTCTTTAAGAAAAACTCATGGATAACTTGAATACGTATAATTTTGATTAATTACAACTTTCCTTTGCGGAGCCGAAATGATGAATACGAATTTTTCTCTGGCCAACCACCTACCGCCAAATTACTTTATATAAAAAAAATAAAATGCCTGCGACGCAAAACACACAATTATGAATTGCTCTCAAAATATGAGCAGGCGCGTACATAAGCTCCCCCCGTTGAAGAACGTAGATCTTCAACCTTTAAAATCTTCACACGTAGGTAGAGGACACAGACGAACTAGAGATCGACGCACGCTGCCCTTGGTGGTGTTGATGTCTGCGACTCGGGATATGCCGTCTGGTCCAGGGAAAAGTCTGGTAACACGTCCGAGACGCCAATTTAGTGGTGGTGTATTGTCCTCTTGTACAATGACAAGGTCTCCGATGTTTAGCTTCTTATCATCAATTTTCCATTTGGTGCGTTGCTGAAGCTCGGCAATATATTCCTTTTGCCAGCGCCTCCAGAAGTTTTGCCTTATTTGCTCAAGGCGAGCGTACCGGTTATGATGGGTTGTGTTGCAGTCTTCTTGAATTACTGGAGTTGGCAGCGCATTCAGTGGTCTGCCAATCAGGAAGTGCCCTGGGGATAAGGACAGGAAATCGTCAGGGGATGAAGACATTGGACACAAGGGGCGACTATTTAAAACTGCCTCTACTTGTGCGAATAAAGTACATATTTCTTCGAACGAAAGATGGGAATTTCCCAAAACTCTTTTGACATGATATTTAGCAGCCTTTATTCCAGCTTCCCAAATTCCACCGAAATGAGGGCTATAAGCAGGTATAAATGAAAATTTTATTCCTTCCTCTGCTGCAAACTGAGAAAGAGATTCACTGTTTAATTTTAGAAAATTGCTAATTTCCTTAGCAGCGGCAACGAAATTTCGTCCGTTGTCAGAGTAAACCTCCGCTGGTCTGCCACGGCGGGCAACGAATCGTCGAAATGTCATAATAAAAGCTTCTTTTGTCATGTCAGTGACGGGTTCTAAATGAACGCATTTGAAACGTAAACAAATAAATAGACATAAGTAGCATTTTACTAGCCTAGCACCACGTCCTTTGCGATTTAATATTAAAAATGGACCGGCGTAGTCAATTCCAACAGATTTGAAAGGAAAGTCAACGGAAACACGATTTGTTGGTAAGTTGCCCATTTTTGGGGCTATGGTTTGCCCACGAACACGCACACAAGTAACACATTGCCTTACAACGCTTCTAGCTAATCTTCTTCCGTTTATGGGCCATACAGATTCTCTGACCGTTGCTAGCAATAGCTGTGGACCAGCATGCAAGTTTCGTAAATGTTCGTGTACAAAATAAAGTTTTGTTACATAATGAGAAGAATCCAAGAGTATTGGATGTTTTTTATTAAATGAATAATTAGAATTATGTAGTCTCCCCCCAACTCTTATTAGATTAGTTGTGGGTTCAAAAAATGGAGACAAGCATAATAATTTAGATTTAGGCAATAATGATAATTTTGATTGAATTCTTTTATATTCAAGAGGAAACGATTGTTTCTGTGAAACTCGACAAATAAAAACAAAGGAATTACTTAATTCATGGACTGTTAAAGAGCCAGATAATCGATTAAGCCTATTTGATCGTTTTGAATTGTGTAAAAAGCGTAGAACATACGCAAAGATTCTTTGTAATTTAGAAAATTTTGAAAATACCTTGAAATCGAATGTAGATTCAGGTAAATTAATATAATGAACCTTTATTTCAGGTAGATCAATGCTTTCATTTTGATGCCGTTTAGGCCATTTTGTTTCATCGTTGTGCAAGAATGACGGGCCTTGCCACCACATCAAATTGTCGCGAAGCTGATGAGCATTTACACCTCGAGAAATTAGGTCAGCGGGATTAAAGTCAGTGGGAACATGACGCCAATCCTTGTGATTAGTAAGATCTAAAATCTCAGCTATTCTATTCGCCACAAAAGTTTTTAGTTTACTTGGGTCATTGTTTATCCAGCATAGTACGATATTAGAATCGCACCAATGCGTAATTTTTGTAGTTCTAAGTCTTAAAGACTCAGTAACTGACTGACACAAGTTAGCTGATAACAACGCTGCGCAAAGTTCGAGGCGAGGTATGGTGGTGGGCTTTATAGGAGCCACCTTGGATTTCGAACATAATAACCTCACAGTCACCTCATCGTTTTCGTTCAGCGTTCGCATGTAGATACAAGCTCCATAGGCAACTTGTGAGGCGTCGCTGAATGAATGCAGTTCTATGGACTTTGGTGAGTCACCGATTACTCGACGTGGAATATGAAGATCTGCAAGTAATGGTAAGTTTTTTGAAATTTCATTCCAGTTTTTCTGTATATCTTCAGGTACAGGTTGATCCCAATCAATTCCCTTGATCCACAACCTTTGAATCAATATTTTAGATTGAATTATGCAGGGGCTTATTAATCCAAGTGGATCAAAAGTACGAAGTGATTGCGACATTATAAATCTTTTTGTAATTATTGGATTGTTTATATAATTATTTTTTACAGGAAAACTGAACGTGTCATCACTTGGATGCCACCCTAGACCAAGAGTACTGGAGGATTCACTCAAGGTAAGTTTTTCTTTTGTATTAATTTCTATGTTATTGAATAGTTTAGGTAAATTAGTTTTGTATTTTCGTAAGGGAAAACAAGCTGCATTTAGAGCAGTAGAGAGTGCCTTTTGTATGTATATTAATTGATCTTCATTGTCTGACCCTGTAATGACATCATCAACGAAGAAGTCATTTTGTATTATGGATTTAATTAATTCGTCAACACACTCTTCTCCTACCTGCCACAGACATTTAGTGCTAAGATAGCTGGCACTTGCAGTACCGTAAGTGACAGTATCTAATCGCAACGTTTGGATGGGATGCGACTCATCTTCTCTCCATAATATTAATTGAAGATCGCAATCAATTGGATCCATAGCAATTTGTCTATACATTTTAGCTATGTCTCCAGTCAAAATGTACTTATATTGACGTGCTCTTATTAGAATGGAGAATAGAGAATTTTGCAGATTAGGCCCAACCATTAAGATGTCATTTAGAGAGTAGCCCGAGGTTGTAGGAGTTGAGCCGTCAAATACTACTCGAATCTTGGTGGACTCACTGTCCTCTTTAAATACAGCATGATGGCATAAAAAATATGAAGGATTGGGTATTGCAACAGGTGACTCTGAGAGATGTCCTAGATTTGAATATTCACGTATAAATTCTACGTAATGCGACTTTAGTGTCGGGTTTTTGCTAAATTTTTTTCAAGATTTTTGAAACGTTTTTTAGCTTGATTATAAGAATCACCGAGGCAGTCGGGTGAGGCCTTTAGTGGTAACTTCACTCTGAATCTGCCATTACTCAAACGAGTTGTGGTTTGGTGAAAGTGTTTTTCACATGTTATTTCGTTGGGACTGAGAATCCTTCTTTGAGGAGGACTCTCGATTTCCCAGAATTTAGCGAGCATTTCATCCAAATTGTTGTTTGGAACAATTGCATGATTGCATTGAATATTTTGAGTGTATTTTTGTGCATTAATAGGGCCGGCTATAAGCCGACCTAATTTAGAATTTTGTAATTTAGGATTATTCGGGCCTAGCGAGCGTTGTCCGCAAGCTAGTATATCCCAGAAGATATCTGCACCAATGAGTATCTCAATGGAGGCAGGTTCATTGAATTTAGGATCAGCTAATATAATACCCTTTGGTATTTTCAGATGATGTATATCGACGGAAATCTTTGGAATATCTCCGGTAAGTTGGTTTAGAACATAGCAAGACAACTTAACTTGGTAAGTGCCATGGATTGATTTTAGGTGAGTAACACAACTTTCTGATATTGTGTCACATTGATTATTTCCTATTCCTATAACATTTAATGCATTTAACGGATTGCACATTAAACCTAATTTTTGTTGCAGAGATTTTGTAATGAAAGTGGATTGACTGCCACTATCTAACAGCGCGCGAACCCTTTCGGTTTTGTTATTTAGAGGATTGTGAACTTCTATAATAGCCGTAGACAAAAATACATGACCATTATTACCTTGTTGAGAGAAAACCACTACAGTCTCCCCTTTACCATCGTTATTAGCATTTTTTGTGTTACAGTTAGCTGATACGCTAGGATCGTGGATAAGAGTATTATGCCTTTGGTTGCAATGCCGACACGAACCCATGCTGCACCCAGACGCAGGATGACCTTGGCGCAGACAATTTGTACACAATTTATATTGGGATATGCATGACATTTTCTCTTGAAAGGATTTTGATTTAAAAGTTGGACAATCATAAATCCTATGATTTCCATTGCATACTACACACAGATAAACTGTTGAAGAATTATTACGCGCTTGTGAAGTAGATGTAAAGACATTGGTATTTTGGTTACGGTTTGATTTAGAAGAAGAATATTTATTAATATTTGGTTGAGATTGATTCGACGAGACACGTGGGGTTTGTTGTGATTTAGAATTATTGTTATTGTTTATAGATTTATTCTGATTAAATGATTCTAGTACATTAGCGCGATCAATTAAGAATCTATTAAATTGCTCTAAAGTGGGCACGTCATTTACGCAATCTATCGTGTTGCGATATTCTTCCCATTTCAATATGGTACGACTATCCAATTTAAGCAAGAAAATAAATATCAGCAACATGTCCCAGTGATCTGTAGGTAGACCTAAACTCCTTAAGGCTCTTAGATTTTTAGTGACGTTATCAACAAAACATCGAAGAGAACTGTCTGATTCACGCGTGATTAGTTGAATGTTGATTAAAGAATCTAAGTGATGATTTATGAGAATTCTTTTGTTATCGTAACGCTCGCAAACCTGTTTCCAAGCCTCCTGGTAATTAGCCGAAGATACTTCGAGATTTGATATAACACGCGCAGCGTCACCATCCAGATAAGAAACCAAATAATGAAACTTATGTATATTTTGAATGCGCTCATTTTTATGAATCAAACTAAGAAATGTGTCCCGAAATTCGAGCCAGCGGAAGTGTGATCCATCAAACTTAGAAATTTGTATTTGAGGTAATCTAAAACCCACGTTTTGATGCTCCGAGTCCGCATTTACAAGAATAGATTGACGGCGCTTACCATCATCATCACTACTATATTGTTGTAGTTCTGTTTTGGCTATAGCTATATTTTGAACTATATCTTGTTCAATGCGTTCTCGCTCATCAAGTTCTACTAGAATATTTGGAGCATTTAGAACTTCAATCTCTGTTTGCAAATCATCAAACCTTGTCGACAATCCTTGAAGCTTATTTAATCTAAGACTCAATTCCGCAAGTTCTATATTCGATAAGTCAGGTATTTTACTAATTTTATCTAAATAGTTTTTAAATTTTGTAATTTGTCCTTTAATTGAACTACGTTTTACTAGTAATTCCTTTAAAGACCCCTTGGCAGAGGATTTATCGCCACCCTCATGCGTCATTCCGAAATGTAAATCAAATAAATCAAGCGTATAACTTTAGTATTATACCTACTCCACCAACTAACGGAATTGAATATATCGACAATGTTCAAACGATTCGAGAAAGGAATAAAACAATGATATTCTCACGCTCCTCCTTTCGGTGGCGAATCCCTGGGAAACTGGTCTCGGCTGGCTGCAGTGCCTCACTCAGCTAGCGGGCAATGATGGCTGCAGTCTCAATCAAGCGAATTGGGCCTCAGGATAACGCCTGAAAATTTCGGCAAATCGGCTTAAATATAGGGAAAATACCGAATATATCGAGGTAGGAGTATGACAATTAGGATTATGATTTATTTACTTAGCAATACGCTATTTTGTTACCGTCAGAATGGCTGGTTGCCTAAGACAAGCGGCTCTGAAAGCATATTCAAAAATTGCTACCCAATTGCTTATATTTGCTACATTTCTTCAATAATTGCTACATATGATAGATTCAGAGAAATATTAATATTTTTTTGACCAGCCATTCTGACGTCAGGATGGCTGGTCACCTCCGTGTTCAGCATGAAGGACGCAGAATTTCTAAAAGTTTGTTGCATCAATAATTGCTTACTAATTGCTACTTTCACGAATTTAAGTTTGAGCTTCGTACATACATTACGTAAAAAAATAGAGCTTTTATTAAAATTTGTACGAAGAAGTGCCTTATAATTTAGAAAGGCAACAGTTTTTTATACTACAGGGACTTGCTTGTTCAAATCGTGCAGGCGTTCCCAATTATGGGTCACCCACCCCATTGAAGCGAAATTCATTCTAAAAGTTTGTTATATCAATAATTGCTTATTAATTGCTACTTTCACGAATTTAAGTTTTAGGTTCGTACATACATTAAGTAAAAAATAAAACTTTTATTAAAGTTGGTACGAAGAGGTGCCTAATATTTTGGAAAGGTAACAGTTTTTTTTACAACAGCGTCTTGTTCAAATCGTCTAGGCGTTCACAGTTATGTGTCACCCACCCCAGATCTATTGACGCGGAATCGACTAAGATATTTGAAATTATTAATGTCAAACAAAAAATACAACATAATATTAATCAAGCAGCATATACCTACCTATAAAAGCATAAATATGAAACACTACAAATGAACTGTAGTACATCGTTTAATCTTTCATTATCATCATAACAGCTGAAAGACGTCAACTGCTGGACATAGGCTTCCCCCAAGCGCCACATTGACCGGTTAAATCTTAATTTAATATTATTTCTACGTGTTCATAAAATTGATCGAATCGATGATGTTCGTTTCGAGTGCCTAGGTAGCTCCGTGGACGATTACAACAATGGGTTCTTGGAAACTGTCCATACGGTCGGGTCTAAACTTTTCAAGACCCGTCGTGCAAATAGGGACAATAAACTATCCGGTCCTGCTCTCATGCTCTTGTAAGAGAGGCGTGAAATGATCCTGCAGTCTTCAGACGATGTGTGGAACTACCGGCAGCTCAACAGACAGATCTCGAAGTCCTTGAAAAGGTAATCTCTTTCTTCTCTTAAAAAATCATTATCCATAACACGTTTGCTATATATAAACTTCAGTAACCATAATGTTAAAAATCCCACAATTTTGATTAATATAATCTCTACTCTAGTTCAAATCTTTAATTCTAAAAGTATTCTGTCATAATATCGAGTACTATAATAATTTAATCTCGTAATTTTACTTGACTTAAAGTCATATGTCCTAAGTATTGTGATAAATAATGTATATTATTCCGAATGTTCATTTATAATAATTTTTTTAGTCCTAAAACATTTGCTAAAAATTAGGTTTTAATGACAGAAACGAATCGCTGTAAATCCGACTCCACGCAGTCTTGTCTGCTCTACCCCTAGAGTGTAACTTATGATCGCGTAGGCGCGGAGGGGCGAGGCGGCCCGTGAGTTGAGGAGCAGGTGGTTGAAACAGTCGCCACCGCGGCTGAGGCTAGCTGGCCAAGCCGGTCAGCAAGCCGAAGCTGCGGTGGTGAGCGTTAAACCCGTGACGATAAACTCGCGTAGTACCGCCGGAGCCCAGCAGCGCCGGAGCCGTGACAGACACCATGCTTGCTTGCATGCTGCATGATGCGTGCTTGCTTGCGTGCTGAATGCTGCGTGCTTGCTTGCATGCTGAATGCTTGCTTGCTTACAAAAACCACATGTTCACAATCAACTGCTTTATTGAGTACATGTATAATATATTTATTTATGTAAAATGAGAGCAGTGGTGGCCCAGTGGTATCGGCCGCGACTTACAAGTTGTAGGTCGTGGGTTCCAGCCCAGGTAGGCGCTTTACTTTGTGAAAATTATTTCATCACCACTGCTCTCAAAACGGTGAAGGAAAACATCGTGAGGAAACCGGCATGTCCTAGAACCAAAAATTCGAAGACATATGACATCCACCAACCCGCACTGGGCCCGCGTGGTGGATTATGGTTCCCTCTCACAGAGAGGAGGCCTGTGTCCCAGCAGTGGGAACATTAATAGGCTGATGATTTGATGTAAAATAATATTATTTGAATTTAGGACTTTTAAAATTTTATTGAAAACGGCTTTATGTATTTAGTATATTATTGATTGTAATATTTATGGCAAACGGATTAAGGACAATTTATATTTAGGGATTTTAATTTTATGGCATGTGATATTATTTGATATTAAGTTCGGGTAAGTTATCATTCGGACAAATGATGATTAGGACAAAAAAGTTATGGCGCATTAAATTATGGATAAAAAATTAAGGTGGCACAGTAGAAAACCCGTTGAAAAACGCCCTCCACCGCTTTAATACTGAGCGTATTAAAGACGCGATTGAATGGAATAAGGGCTCCAAGGTGTTTTCAAGAGAAATAAAGAAAGAAAAATGAGTTTATTTGCATTAAAAACAAAAACACCTTAAAATTAAACAAGAGAGAGATCTGGCTATTGAGCAGAGCCAGCTTACGAAACTGAAGACCGACTATGGCAGGATCGTATCCGCCAAACCTGAGCGTCTGAGAGAAATCGAGGGAACATTGCACAGAATTAGAATGCCCGATAGACAATGTTCACCGGAAAATACCTGTTCTACACATAGACGTTAATAAAACTGTTAACGAGTTGCAAGAAGCCGCAAATACTATTTAATTTAAATGAATTTATTTCACTAGATGATCCCCCGATCCATCTGTTATTGCATGACACTAAATATACTTTATTGTCAATAATATAATTTATTCCTCCATCACCTGCAATTCAAATTGGTCATTATAAATCTCACTGCAAGCGAAATACACAGTGGTATTGTTTTGACGATCAATCTACAAAGATATTAAAGAGCAAAAAGAAGGTGATCCTCCATTGTATTGTATATGCTAAAAAGTAATCTTTGATTATATGAACACGTAGAAATAATATTAAATAAAGATTTGACGATGCACTACGGTTTTTTTCTTTCATAAATTTCTCATGTTTCATAATTATGCTTTTGTAGGAAGGTATATGCTGCTCCAATAATAATAATTATTTTGACTATTTGTTTGACATTAATAATTTCAAATAGTCGATTGCGCGTCAACAGATCTGGGGTGGGTGACCCATAACAGTGAACGCCTTCCCGATTTGAACAAGACGCTGTAGTGGAAAAAACTCTTGCCTTTCCAAATTATTAGGCACTTCCCCGTACCAATTATAATAAAAGCTTTATTTTTTTACCTAATGTACGTACGAAGCTCAAACGTAAATTCGTGAAAGTAGCAATTAGTAAGCAATTATTGATACAACAAACTTTTAGAATGAATGCCGCGTCAATGGGGTGGGAGTCCCATCATTGTGAACGCCTGCACAATTTGAACAAGACTCTGTAGTGGAAAAAAATGTTGCCATTCCAAAATATCACTTCTTCGTACCAACTTTAATAAAAGTTTTATTTTTTACCTAATGTATGTACGAACCTAAAATTTAAATTCGTGAAAGTAGCAATTATTGATATAACAAACTTTTAGAATGAATTCCGCTTCAATGGGGTGGGTGACCCATAATTGGGAACGCCTGCACGATTTGAACAAGCAAGTCGCTGTAGTATAAAAAACCGTTGCCTTTCTAAATTATAAGGCACTTCTTCGTACAAATTGTAATAAAAGCTCTATTTTTTTACGTAATGTATGTACGAAGCTCAAACTTAAATTCGTGAAAGTAGCAATTAGTAAGCAATTATTGATACAACAAACTTTTAGAAATTCTGCGTCCTTCATGCTGAACACGGAGGTGACCAGCCATCCTGACGTCAGAATGGCTGGTCAAAAAAATATTAATATTTCTCTGAATCTATCATATGTAGCAATTATTGAAGAAATGTAGCAAATATAAGCAATTGGGTAGCAATTCTTGAATATACTTTCAGAGCCGCTTGTCTTAGGCAACCAGCCATTCTGACGCTAACGCTATTTTGACAATAAATTTAATGAACAAGACATGAATTTGGAAAAATAAATTCAACAATTTTATAGTGGAACGGTCTATGTGGGTACCCTTACCCATACACTTATTTAGCACGATTAACCTATAAATTTAAGAATTAAGCACAAGTAAAGGTCAAACAATTGGACTAGAGGTGTTTTAGGAACGGATTATGTGTGGAATTTGGAAATTGGTTGTACTTTGGTGGATATAACGGAACAAAGGAAGGCACTTAACTTCGTGATATGATGACTCGATGGAACTCCGGCACGATCTTTAGCTGATTCGTTGGCACGGAACACCAGCCTGGCTTCTGTTATTGTAGTAACTTCCAATTTTCGGACTTCTTATAACGCCGAGTATGATGCAACTCGTTTACTACGTTACTGGTACTGAATTTTTGAAATAATTGTCCTGTCACGGTCGCCAAATTTCTTGTTTACGCACAAGATTGGAATTTCTTTAAGAAAAACTCATGGATAACTTGAATACGTATAATTTTGATTAATTACAACTTTCCTTTGCGGAGCCGAAATGATGAATACGAATTTTTCTCTGGCCAACCACCTACCGCCAAATTACTTTATATAAAAAAAATAAAATGCCTGCGACGCAAAACACACAATTATGAATTGCTCTCAAAATATGAGCAGGCGCGTACAATAATAATTAAAAAGTACAACCATCATATCGCAGAAAGTTCACAGTCAGTATAGTTTTTTGGCATACATTTCATATCGACAGTCATGGCAAAACTATCATATCTCAGAAAGTTTACAGTTAGAATCAGCTTTTGGCATATATTTCATATCCATAATAATTGAAAGACTCATCTATGGTGATAGATAAATCTTTCAATTACATTCTAACTATGAATTTTAATAATTTTAATGTGTTACAAATTATTAAAATTCATAGTTACAATAATGTTGTGTTTATTACCATAATAATATTTCTTTTTAATTGCACAACATGCATGCAGCATGCAAACAAGCGAGAATGCAACATGGAGCAGGTATGGTTTCTGTCAACAAAGTAGACGTTTCTAAATTATATTAAACCTTACTTACAGATTTTGAATATTTATAGTAACTAAATGAATATTATTTTAAATGTGCATTATATAAAATGTTCATTATACCATATACAATTTGGTAAAATGAAATTATATCAATAATGCAATATATCATTTGATCGTTATATTAAAAAAGTATTTTAAATGACATTTGGTCATATGATCATTAGGTCTTTTGTTATTGTTTCAAACGTTACAAACCCGGCTTCGGCAGCCTCAGCCACGGTGGTGGGTATTGAAACCACCCTGCTGCTCAGTTTGCTGGCCACCTCGCCCCTCCGCGCCTACGCAGGCTTAAATTACAATCTAGGGGTAGGACAGACAAGACTACGGGGAGTCAGTTTTGCTGCGATTCGTTTCTGTCACTAACTTTTGTAGCACAACATATAGACTTTTTAAGACAATATTTTGCGCGCTCGGACGCGAACAGTGTTCGTCATGTCCAATGAGTTTATGCTCTTTTTTATAATAATGTGAGGCGCTCTTCTGAATCCGGGCGGAATCGTATATGATGTCGCGAATGTGCTAACAATCTTTAATATGTCGTGAATGGCGAATTTTAATTTAAGGTTAAAAATGGTAATATGGCTAATGTGACACAGTGACACTGTACCAAATAATTGTCGCTCTAAATAAACGTTATGCTAAATTAACTGATGCGGTATTTTAACTTTGCGAACGGTACTTATGCCAAATAAAATTCTACCATCTTAAAAGTATTGCCATTGTAAATTTGGACATATAAACATACAGCCAAACAATAATTATATTAAGTAATTTTTGTGCCTTCAAAATATTTGTTAAAAGAAATCTATATTTGTTCTTCTTATGAATTTATTTAAGCAGTCTATTATTTCACTTTTGAAATTGCGTACAATGATGTCCAAAATCATAATTTCAGTACTGGAAAAGCGACGAGTACCAGCTAGGGTCATTGCAGATGTCCTCGCCAGTACGTCAAGTGACACACATTCAGATGTTGTTAAGAAAATCGAGAAAAGTTCGTACTTATACATATTACTTTTTTGACCCATCCCGGTGTCTGTAATCAAAACGTGCGAGTTAATTTTGACCCTATTCCCAGTGTTCAGTTAAAAGCTGTTTTTAATTTATTTTTAAATTGAGTATGTGTCTTCCATGAAAAGTATTTACCAGTTTTTCAAAAATATTATCTTAAGATTTAACTTTTATGAGGATCATAAAATTATGATACCTAGACGAAATATGGCTAATTAGTTATAATTGTTTGTTCTTTATTATTATTAAAACACATGTGCACAAGTGCAAGTTTTTGTCTTTTTATTATATTGCTTCTCGGTGCTCTAGTAACTTCTATTGCCTGCTTTGCATATGTGAGATTGCTCAAAAACTACTTTTTTACAGTTATAGGTAAGGGACGACTTTCGCCTGGTATTTTGGATGATGTTGTCGCAAATATAAAGCCTAGTGACAGTAGAACGCAAGTGTTAAAGAAAATTCGTAAAGGTAGGTTTATAAAAATAACCGATAAAACTAAACTACTCGATAAAATAAAATTGTAGAGTACAGCTTGCCACTTTTTTAAAGTCGTTGGTGGACCTTTTTTATTGACAAACTACATGCCTGAGCCTTTACCCTGTAAATAGAATCTTTTTTTACTATTCCCCACGTGTGGTTTCTGCAAATGCGGACCAGTCCTTTCGGTAGGAGCCGAGCTCGTCCCACTATCTTCGCCTTGGATACAGTTGGTCATTAACTCTATAAGGATTGCGTATTATAGTAACCATATTATTTTGATTTCAGCGGTAGGAAGGAAGCACATGTCACCTTCTGTGACGAAAGAAATACTGATTGATATGAGTGAAAGTGACGATTCATCTGAAATTATGAGGAAAGTCCGTAAAGGTAAACCTACAATTTTTATTTGATCTTCTTTAAGTTTGTTCTTAACTTCTACACCGTTAAAATCTGTAAGGAAGGATTTTACCTACATTTGCCTTTATGCACCTTCAAGGTTTTATAAATCATAATCACTAATTTCAGCGGCAGACAGGGGGCATATACCAGCCCCTGTAATGGATGATATTCTCGCACATGTCTACCCTGATGATGATAAGTCAGATGTTGTGAAGAAGGTGAAGAAATGTAAGTTAATTATCATTTGTCTCAAAATATCGCTTCTTTTGCAACAAGACTAACAACAGCAACAAAACAACAATATTTATGTTTGTAGATTTACTTTTGTGATTTACCAGCCATAGTAGGCAAGCAAATTCCTCACAAAAACAAACTCTTTAGATTTTGCATTAATATGTAGAAACAAAAACACATTTCAGCCTTAGAAAAGAACCAAGTACCAAAAGAAATTATAGATATAATAGCCGAAAATTTTCGCCCTAAAGATGAGGAATATGTTATGGCGAACGTCCGAAATGGTAAGTAACAACTAGCTGTCAATATAAAGTAAAAGAGAAGAAAATAAGAAAGGACGAAAAAAAAGAAAGAAGGATGAAAATAAAAAAAGTTACAGTCTGACCAACGAAAGTGCTGACAACCCTGACTATACACTGCTTAAACGGAGTTGATATTTGATACTATTTATTATTCTATCATATTTTGCGATATTGACATCAGTATTTCAGATTTATATACTATGACCATGACCATATACCAATAAGGTTATTAATAGTTACCAGTTTAAACATATAAAAACAAAACAAATAATAAAGCTGGCATATGGCATTTTTTACTTCTGGCATTGAAGTTCACAGTTCCAACTTTCCTGGCACGGCATTATATAGAAAAGTTTGAATTAAAGAAAAAGTCATCACTATAATTTTATATAATGAAATGCAGACACTGATGCTATGATACAATAAAATCAACACAAAATATAGGTTTTATGAGTCATAGTCGAAATCGGATTCCAAGATTTCTACACCTGACAATATTGAATCAGCTTCATAGCTTTCTTCGCTGCTACTGACCCCAACGCGTATTATAAATCGTTCAAGTTCGTTTTCAAGAACACGGTCCCTTAATTTGTACTGGTGTTCAACATTTAAAACATGATCAGTGTACTTCGCCCAGTCATCAGCAGTTATGGATAGAAAACATTATTTTATTAAATTTTGCATATTTTTGCTAGCTACTTTTCTCTTCGCTTGACTCCATACAAGTTCAATAGCATTGAGGTCGCAATGATACGGCGGGAGCAACAAAATTTCGTGATTGTGGTTATGACTGTATATTTTGAAGAAGTTCTTCTGCTTCGTAAACAGCTGCAGGTTTTTATCTTTCACCAAACACATTAATTCAGCTTTGGTATGATATTCTTCAAAATTAATATTATTCTCTAAGCCATATTTGGAGATTATCTTTAAAATCAGACATAGTAGAGGGTTTGTTCAATTGTTTAACATTATAACTTGCATTGTCCATCACAATTACACTAGGTTTAGTGAGATTTGGTATCAAAATTTCGTTAAACCATTTCATAAAGTTCATATCATCATGGTAGTCAGCTGGTTTGGATTTTGTGCTGAATACCAATAATGCATCTGGCACAAACCCTTCCTCCGATCCTGCATGTACAATGATATGTACACTTGTTGAAGGTCCTTGCCACGATTTTTTTACTTTATAGTTCTGATTTACATTATGTCTCATCAAGGTAAATAATCTGTTCACCTTCTAGTCTTTTTGATTTATTGTTCTCAAGAATCTGTGTCTCCATACCGCAATATCATATTTTTCTGTAAGTAAAGCCCGTTCATTTATATTGTTTTGAAAGTCAAACCCGTTCTTGTGTAAAAAAAATCTATGGGTTTCACGGCATCCCATAAATCCAATTGTTTCCTTCAGCTCATCGTGCAGGCTTCTCAGTGTTGGGAAATATTTTTCACTCCATAAAATATGTTTATTATGTTTACATAATATAGTAAATATCAAAATTATCCAAATTGGAAACCGTTGCTGAATGTGGACGTTTTTCCCCGGAGTATTCCCCTGTCCTTGATTTTTAGACCCTTCAATTTTAATTCTTCTTAGTGCCTTCACACTTAGATCTGAAGAGAACAAATACAATAAATTATGTAATAGTATAATAATACTTACCAGAGACTTTTATGTCTTTGGTTGGTGCACTCAGTCATAAAATTCATAAACCATAATATAATGCAAAGACAGCATTTTATTTTATTTAGCCATCCATACACATGTCATTATTCTGTCTAAACCCTTCAAAGCTGCTTCAAAGTGACTTTACCTATAATTTCTGAATTAATAAGAACAGGTACCTGTCATTGAAGACATATTTTCTAAATAATTTGTTTCACAAGTCAATTCATTTTTTTCGAGAGTTTTCAATTTCTTAACTGTTTCCACAATTCTAAGTTTTGTCTCCTCAATCAATCAAAGCATTTATTTGCTAGAATAGGGTATACAAAATAGATGTTGGCATGCAAAATTTAAACAAATAAAACAAACACATAATTATACAATTAATAAAAATAAGGTGGAAAAAGTAAATAATAATAATAAAGTCAGATTCAGTTAAAATTTCCAAAATACAATCGAAGCAGTCAGTTTGTCAATTAAGCTTAAATATAATAATCATAATTAAAAAAATAAAACAATTTTTTTTTTAATTATGATTTTATTCATTGTTTTTTGACTTTAGTTTAAAGATTTCATAAATTTTATTTTTGACTGTTTTACATAATAAAATTTATGAAATCTTTAAAATAAAGTCTTAAAACAATTAATAAAATCATAATTACAAAAATAATTTGTTTTATTTTTTTAATTATGATTTTATTTATTATGTTAACAGTTAAAAATGTCAAAATAAAAACAAATCAGTCAAATTATATACATTAAAATAAATCGAGAACAGTCAATTACATTTGAAAATATAATCATAAAAATCAAGAAAGTCAAATTGCAATGAATAAATATCATGTAGAAAGCATAAAATAAATTAAGTCATCATCATCATATCAGCTGAAAGACGTCCACTGCTGGACATAGACCTCCCTCAAGTGTCACCACATTGACCGGTCCCGTGCGTGCCGCATCCAGCTGATCCCCGCAACCTTCACCAGGTCATCGGCCCACCTGGTGGAAGGCCTTCCAACGCATCGTCTTCCGGTTCACGGTCGCCACTCCAGAACTTTTCTGCCCCATCGGCGTTCTGCGAGCAATGTGCCCTGCCCACTGCCACTTAAGTTTGGCAATTCTTCGGACTATGTCGGTAACCCTGGTTCTCTTGCGGATCTCTACATTTCTGATTCGATCACGCAAGGATACGCCGAGCATAGGCATGTCCATTGCCCTTTGGGTGATTGTAAGCTTTCTGTTAAGGCCCATTTTGAAATAGTGAAATTGGATCTATCATCAATAATATTCAAAGTAACTGAGCAGTGGGATGGGATGGCATCACGACTGGCATTCTGGAAGCTGACAAATGTGTAATAATATCTGTCATAACCCGAGTTTGTAATCTTGGATTAAGTACTGGTATATTTCCTAGGATTTTTAAGAAAGCTGTTGTCCACCCCATACATACAAAAGGAGCTAAGGACAATATAGATAATTATAGGCCTATATCAGTGTTGAGTACTGTTTCAAAGATACTTGAAAAGGTCTTAAATAAACGATTACTACGATTTCTTAACAAAAATGATATATTTGCCAAAAATAAATACGGTTTTCGGCCTGGAAGTTCTACAGAGGATGCCATCATGGATCTTTTGGACTCTACTGTTCATAACATAGATCGTAAAATTAAAACAGTTGGGATCTTCTTGGACCTATACAAAGCCTTCGATACAGTTTCGATCCCTAAGCTGATTACCAAGCTGGAGGCGGTTGGGGTGAGAGGTGTTGCTTTAGACATTTTTAAGATTTATCTTAGTGATCGATCACAGTGCGTCATTATTGATGGTCATGTTAGTAAGTGTTCCACAGGGCAGTGTCCTTGGGCCAACTCTCTTTCTTGTCCACATCTGACCTTTGCAAACTATCAATTGCAAAGTGCAAAATAGTGACGTATGCTGATGATACAGCTCTGCTCGTTGAAGGTAAAGACTTGTTGGAGGTAAATGCTAATGCTGAGACAGCCTTCAGACGGGTCATGAGCTAGTTACTCAGTAACCTTTTAACCCTAAATGTTGAGCAAACTAAGTTTGTTGCATTTGGATCGAGGATAACTTCTCTGCCCCCAACATCTTTTTCCATTCGAGCGATGTGTAATGCTAGCCAGGAACGAGCCTGTCTGTAGTAAAATTGCACGAACGCGAAACTTCAAGTATCTTGGCATAGTAATCGACGAAGTCCCAAGCTGGCACGAACAAGTTGCGGCTACAGTTGGTAGGGTCTGAAAGATATTGTATGTTTTTAGATATCTAAGATGTTTTGCAAACCTAGACACTTTGAAATCGGTTAACTTTGCTCTTGTTCAGTCTATTCTAGGTTATTGTATCCCGGCTTGGGGTGGAGTGGCAAAAACTATAATAACTATCTAAACCTATCCGCTATCCCACTTTTGAGCTATACAGACTCTGCAATGTGCTCACAGTCCGACAACTTTTTGTGAGGCAGGTTATTCCTAGGAAGCATCCGCAACTGTCTTTTGATGTCCAACTAACCAAAAATAAGCGTAGGTCTGATAGGGTTTGCAAATCATTGCCAAGGAGGACTGTACTGGCGGGCCACCATTTTCTCCATTTAAGCTCATTGCTCTTCAATAAAATAAATAAGGAAATAAATATTTACCCTCTTCCGCTACGAGAATGCAAAACCCAAGTCTCTACGTACCTACAAAGTCGCACATATGAGGAGACTGAAAACCTGCATAAGGTTCTGTCTTAGTTCCCACTCTTCCAGCAGCAAACCCACTGATATTTTGTCTACTCACTCACTACATACATAACGAGAATGATGAGGTTATTTATAGCAGAGGCATTGGAAAAGCACCGTAATCAGCTAAAGCAGCAAGATCGCAATAGACAAAACTGTACCGCAAATGACGCAAAACAGAGTAGTTCTGCATTGCGGAATTTAACAAGGTATGAAGGACAAGTGGCGGCTTGAAAAAGCCGAATACATCCAGTGGCTATCAGACACTTAGCAACTTGGTGCTTTCTATGGGGTGATGCGAAGACTGATCGGCACAAGTTATCGTGTCAATGTGCCTATCAAGTCTCGAGACGGTTCAGAACATCTATCGTCTAGGGACGAGGTTCTTAAGCGCTGGGCTCAGCATTTTGAAGACCTTCTCAATTTAGACCGCTCAGCAGATATGACATATGTTCTGTCAATGCCCACGTTCCCCACAGCCACTGGGCTGGACGAGCAACCAACATTGAAAGAGGTCAAAGATGCACTCATGCAACTACACTACAAAAAGGCGGTTGGCGTTGACAACATCCCAGGAGAACTACTTAAGTATGAGGGTGAGAAACTGCAGGAAGTTTTTTGGAATCTCTTCATGACAATGTGGATTGAAGAACGGGTTCCAGATACTTTTAAGGTGTCACGAATAAGCGCCCTATATAAGAACAAAGGCGACAGATCTGACTGCAATTATTATCGTGGCATTTCTCCCCCCTGCTTTCAACCCCCGGGAAAGTGTTTGCTAAAGTCCTTCTCAACCGCCTTATTCCGATATCAGAGTCGATTCTTCCGGAGACCCAACTGTGCTTTCGTCCTGAGCGAGGTACCTGTGAAGCCATATTCTGTATCCACCAGCTACAGAAAAGAGTAGAGAACAGGGTCGAGCCCTATATCTCTATTTTGTCGATCTCGAGAAGGCCTTTGACAGTGTTCCCTGAGAGGCTCTGTGGGTCCTGTTGGTTAAGCTTGGGTGCTCTGAAAAGTTTGTAAGATTGTTACGACTCTTGCATGATAACATGTCTTGTTGCGTCGCGATAAAAGGCGAGCAGTCAGACTACTACTACCTTAATGTCTCCTGTGGCGTAAAGCAGGGCTTAGTTTACTTGCGCCTACACTATTTGCCTTGTATTTTGCCGTCGTCATTCGGGAGACCCTGGAACGAATTTCAGAAGGCATTCGCATTCGTTTCCGAACTGATGGTGGTATATTAATCTGGCCAGATTAATTTATTGGCAATTCCAATAAGTAAACCGGTGTGCATTAATCTTTACAAAAATTTACATTTTCATAATATACAATCATAATCATAATAATCATAATCATTTATTTGCTAAAAACATGGTATAAAAGATAAAGAAGAAGATGAAGAATATTAAGAGACTTAAACAGAGGTTCGCAACTTTCTGTGAACTTAAGACCACGCATTACTCTTACGCGTCGTTTTTGCACATTAAACACCTTATCCCTTACCCCAAAAAAATATTCATAATCTCAAAACCGAAGCGATCAAAACGTGGTATGATACTATACTAAGCGGTTTTTATGTCAACTTTTTTTGCTAAATGCCAAATTACATATGCTGCTGTGTTCAGATTTTTACACACTTCTTTGGCTTGTGGTTTCCAAGTTAATTGGTCATCTATCAATAATCCCAAAAGAAATCGATCTGAACTACATGGATCTTTTGGCCATTGTATTGTACTTTTAAATTTAGTGCAACTGTACGTTGTTGAAAGTGCATTACATTCGTTTTGTGTAAGTATATAACTAGGTTATTCTTATCGAGCCAATTTATAATATTTTTACAGTGTTATTGATATCTTGTGCATAGCGAGTAATATCGGTACATTTTACAAGTGCTGTGCTATCATAGGCAAATAAAACCATTGGATACTTTATTTGACTAGGCAGATCGTTTATATACAGCAAAAATAAGGGTGGTCCTAATAAACTACCCTGTGGTACACCGAATTTAACTATTTTGCCTTCAGATCGGTATTTTTTTCGCATTAATTTTAAGGCAAATGCTGGACGTCTCCATGTATTGTGTACGGTTGCTGAGGTAGGATTCCAAGAGATTCAACACGTTTCCTCTGATACCATATTTGTTTAGTTTGTTTACTAAAATATTATTATTGACGCAGTCGATTGACGCTCTCTCGCTCTCTCCTCGTTGTTAGTACTTCCTGAAAAGTAGATACACCGTGAAAAATTGTGCAGTTTTTTATAAATAGTCTAAAAGTATCAAGATGTTTTAATAGAAATTCAAAAAAACTAACCTAAAAGTGAAATGATTGATTGATTTTTACGACTTTATATTTCTCAATCATAGTAAATAGAAGCTTCCTCGTCGAACTTTTGATTATTTTCGGCATTATTTTAAACAGAACCAACGAAAATAAGGTGCACGTAAACACAAGATGACTCAAGTACGAAACGTCAATGTGACAATTTAGACAGTCCTAAATAATTGCCATCCTAAAAGTTTAGAAATTAATTCGTGAACGCGTTAAGCTTTCGTTGGCCAAACTCTAATAAGAAAATAAAATACACAAATGACCAAATATCTTTCCTACTATCTTGTCTTGCCGTAATAATCACTCCCATAAATAAATTTCAGCCGTGGCAAACAGGAAAATGACGCCAAAATTACAGAAAATATTACAGAGATTACAAAAAAAAGATGCAAGAAGTGTAGTTGTCAATAAATCTCAAATATTAAAAAAGTTTCGTAAAGGTAAGAGTATGATCTATGAGTAACGCTGAACGTTGATTGAGGAATGCTGATATTGTTCAGAAAAAGAACGAGGACCTTAATAAGAAGTCAAAATTTCGTTGCAAAAATGTAACTGGTCTATCGGTGAGGAGTAGTTCCAATGGAAAAATGTATAGTGCATATTTGTAATTAAATATGTATTAATTTTAGCGGTGGCAAGGGGCAAGCTTTCGCCTGCTGTGTTAAATGATTTAATCGTCAACGTGAAATCAAAAGAAAATATGCCTGAACTTATAAATAAAATAAACAGAGGTAACTTGTTAAAAAAGTACTAAACTTCTAACCAAAATACATATAGAGCGCCATCATAGATTTCATTGCTTATACGTTTATACTTCACAACAACCACATTCTAAGAAAATATTTCATTTGTAATTTATTTATTATTAATTTATTCGGATGGCGATCTGGACTCGTTCCTGCCAGATTGGCCAGAGAAGGCAGGAGACAAAGTTTTCTGGAAGAATATGGAAGAGGCCATTGCCCAGCAGTTGGACAATATAGGCTAATTCGACTCCATCGGATACTGATCATCAGTTCTCCTTGTTGGCGGCCTTGCAACATTGCAGCTTTAGGCCCCATCGACCATCCGATGCGAGAAGCACAGGACTGGTAGCAGCGGTGCGATGCTTGGTTATTCAGTGGTAATTTATTTTCGACAAAAACGATGATAATAAAGAAGAATTTTGTGAAAGAGTTGTGTAACTATTTTGGTAAAATACAAAGTATAACCTATATATATAAGATGACTAATTAAATTATTTTTATAAATTAAAGCGATAGCAAAGAGACACATTACACCAGATGTCTATGAGGATGTTCTAACCGATGCTGCCACTAGTGAAAGCGGACCCGAAATTGTAAACAAGATTCGTAAAGGTATCAAAGGGTAAAGGGTAAAGGTATCAATATATTTATATAAAATGTTAAGATGGGCATTGATTTAATTAATTTCATGAATTAATATATAACATTTTTTTTTTCCGTTAACAAACGATGCTGATGATGTTTTTCATTTCCGTCAAAGTAATCCTACTATGATGTTATAAATTTAATTAAACTGTATTTATTTCAGCTGTAAACAAAGGCATTCTGCCACCTGATGTCATGTATGACATTCTCAAGAATGTAAATCCTAGTGACAGTAAGGAAGAAGTTATGGAAAAAGTCCGTAAAGGTAAATCTTAACAGTAAATTAGAAAATATAACAAAAGTGTTTGCTCTTAAATATATGATTTATAAACTTAAAAACATGAATTCTCTTTTAGCTTTTAAAAAAAAAAAAGTATCCCGGTTTGTATTGGATGATGTGCTCGGCAATATGCAGAAAAGGGATAATAAGGCTGAAGTTATAAAGAACATTCGAAAAGGTAAGCCAGCTTCATACGTTTAAACTACTAGTGTGGGCGATACAATTAAAAGATCGACCTCGATGAATGTACCCGTTCATTCTTCATATTACACAACAATATTCGGTTAAGACATTCTTGTAAAGGTAGAAAATTTAATGTGATGCGACAAAAATATCGAGGTGCGCGAGATTTCAACAAAAAGATTATGTCAAGTGAAGTCCGCTGTGAAGTTGCAGCGAATGTCGCCAACGTAGAGTCCGTTCATAAATAAAGTGAAAGAGCTGCGTTCCGGCGTAAAAAACTAGGTAAATATAGGAAAGCGTGCACCATCATCGACCGTATCTTCCCTTACCTTTAGGTGGGATACTGGTCAAACATGACCCTATCCATAATTGCCGGCTCTCCGTCAACGGCATGGTACGGCAAAGAATTAGGCGATGTCAATACAGGGAAAATAATTGCACTTTTGACAACAATTCCCAGTAAATAAAAAGAGCAAATATCGAAACGTCACAAAGACCAATAGTCTTAGCCTATAGCCTTGTTGTTTTATGATGTGCAAGTGACATTCGACCTTAGAGTGTATAACAATTAATTTCCCCGTCTCTACAATATATATCTTAAAACTACCAAAATAGAGTTCAAATTGTCACCTCCATTATCGATATTTGAATTATGTCATTGCAGCGGTAGAGTCTAAGAAACTATCACCAGGTGTCCTGGATGATATACTCAAGACTGTAAAGCCTACTGACACCAAATCTCAAGTTATGAAGAAGGTCCGTAAAGGTAAGTGTAGATATCATTAAGTTTTAGAAGCTTTATAAATTATAACCATCTCTGTATCTACTATGTGTATTGTTATTTTGTGTCAATTTAATATTTACCATTAGGTAGTTAAGTTTTAAATTAGGAGTCTATCTCACTAGGAAAGGCTCGCAGACGCGGCTCCAGCGGTTATGCGACTGAACGGTAGCCTCTATCAAATCAAGTTAATTTCATTTATTGCCGCGGCACTTCTCTTGTGAAACAGTCTCTTAGTTTATTTGAAGTCATATTATAAAGCTTTACAGCTGAGCGTGAGGTTCAGCTTACATTCCTGGTGGTAGTAATGTTATTGAGTATTTCCAACTGTAATTTCTCTGTAGCATCCCGAAGTCAGGATTTGTGCGCGGTTAGTCCATCACGGTTTGTCTGTTTTTACCCGGCTGCAAGAAAAGGATTGTTTTTCGTGTGTATCTTGTATATAATATGTAATATTCTTTATTAGCTCATATATTTCAAACCGCTAGACTGATTTATATACAGGTGACGTTAAAAAAAAACATGGCGGCTTTTGGGTCCGATATTGTGCAGGTCCCAATTTAATTTTGTTCCAAAGCCTTCTAGAGATGTATCAAAATGAAGGGTTTTAAGGAGACAAAAATATATACCACATTTTAATATTTAAAAGTAATTAAAAAAAAACATCAAGCTGGCTGACCACCTGATCCTTCGACTATACCTACAGCATGATTTTCTTCTCGTTTACATATTTGTTTTAGTTCGCTTCTTAAGCAGTCGGGTTTTTGATTTTTAAAAGGGATATTATAAATTGCATATCAAATAAATAATCGCCTATCAATTCATACTCATCATTTATATTCTTCTTTACATCTAATAACTTACTTCACTACAAATAAACTAAATGTTTAACAAAACTCAAACTGCAGATAAAACGAAATTATACATCAATATAACATTACTTTTTTCCTCATAATGCAACACTGTTAAATTTATTTTTGTACATACATAGCATAAATACTGACTGCACAGCAAATTTTCCATATTTCATAGTCTATTTTAGTTGATCTACGAATAAATTATAGTCAAAGAATCAGTCCAAGAGCGAGCGAAGCGAGCTCGGGAACTTAGGGCACCCCGACACGGACAGGTTAGGTTCGAACGAGATGAAGTGAGCGAGCAAAGCAAGCGAACTCAGCTCCCGTCATCTCGTTCGTGTTAGGTTACTTTTGACCCTGCAGACAGAAATAGGAGCCCCGCGCAGCGGGGCTACGTCGACTTATTCGAAAAATCACTGTACGCTACGAAAATAAATTGTAGTGTGTTTAGTGATATTTTGAGTTGAATATTTTGCTGTGCAATCAGTAATTTTGATGGGAATTCGGAATCTTATTGCGTAGAAAAAGGATATTTTTTGATTTGCGTTTAAATACTACCCTTTTGAAAATAACTTTATTTTATTCTATTAATAGTGAATTTAAACTAATATTTCAGCGGTAGCGAAAAGGCATCTGTCTCCGTCTATTAAAGAAGACGTACTTACACATATACGCAAGAGCAAAGACAAGTCTACAGTTATGAAGAATGTGCGCAAAGGTAAATCACCATACTCATCGTATTCCTTATCACAATTTATATTTGATCAGCGCAGCATGTCTTCTTGTTCCACACATCGCCTTTCGTCGTCATCTCAATAGTCTTTTAAGCCGTATTAATATTCTGTCAAATCGTTTAGTAGTTAATAAAATCATTATGAGCTTCGATACAGTTATTGCCAATTTATTATAATCAATGGTTTATTTCAGCGTTTGAAAGAGGAGAACTACCGCGGGACGTCATGGGTGAAATACTCGACAATGTTAACCCTGAAGATTCTAAATCTGTCTTAGTGGGGAAAGTACGAAATGGTAAGGAAACTAAATAGCCACACGCCTATGATACTATTTTTAACACGCTTTTATTAGCTAGGAATGTACGAGTATGTATCTATGAATCTATGTTACGTAATCTTTGAACGTGATTTTCTCCCCCTTCAAAATGTCGGCTTAATTTGAAACTTGGCACACTTATCAAGGACCGGTGACAATGCAATAGTTAAAATAGTTTTTTTTTATAACCTATAGGCTCGCGCTTGACCACTATCTCACCTGACGGTAAGCGATGATGTGGTCGACGGTGAAACACACTTGCCTAGAAATAACCTATTCACTCTTGACTTAAAGACCCCCAGATTGTAGCTGTCGGTAACACCTGCCGGAGGGCAGGGCATTCCACTCCTTAACTGTAGGCATAATAAAAGTGTACCCAAAACGTTTTGTGCGTATGGGTGCATGGGATGTCTACCATGTTTTGATGGCGCATCGCTGTACGTCTGGTAGTCCGATGATGAAACGGGCTAGGGGGAATTAGATCGTGCAATTCCATCGCACACTCCCCGAAATGTAACTGATAAAAACCGACAGGCTGGCAACTCGGCGACGATGTTCAAGACTCTGGAGCTTTGACTTGACCAGCGCCTCATCGCCGATGAGCCTCTTGGCCCGCTTTTCGATCGACTCTAGTGCGTCAAGGTGGTATTTGGCAGATCCGTCCCAGAGATGAGTACAGTACTCCATGCATGATCGAACTTCACGCCAAAAAGCTCATGATGGTCCGTTATTGGCACGGTCACATCTCGGCAAGTTGGAGCCGGTTGAAATTGGCTCTTTTTTGCGGAAAAAAGAGACGCCCTGGTTTTAGCAGCATTAAACTTGACCAGATTGACATCGCCTCATTCGTAGACTGCCTGCAAAGACAGATTCAAACACAGTTTGTCCAGTGTCTGCAAGGACAGTTTGTTCCATTATCCTTACCAGGATCTTCAGGATTAGCGATTGAACTAAAAAGTAAAAAATAGTTAAAAAAACACGCTTTAATAGAAAACCAAACTAAAAAGTAGAAAGTAATTTTCAATAAATTTAGAAAAAAGTGTGGGGTGCTTTTTAAGATATTTTCAAAATGACTCTAATTTTATCAATGTCTGCCAATAAAATACTATAGCAATTAACATCAAGCTTTTTTTTTTTTTTTTTTTTTTAGTTTTTCACACTATTCTTTATTTAAATTTATTGTTTTTTTTTTTTTAGTTTGGTTTTCTGTTAAAGAGTGTTATTTAGTTTTTTTTTATTTATTTTAAACTAGCGGACGCCTCGCGGTTTCACCCGCGTAGTGTCCGTTCCCGTGGGAATACAGGGATAAAAAGTAGCCTATTATCACCCGGAGATAGTTTAGCTTCCCAACGGTCAAAGAATTTTTGGAAATCGGGCCAGCAGTTTTTAAGTTTATACGTTACATACAAAAATACAAGCTTACAAAAATACAAATCCTTCCTCTTTATAATATTAGTATAGATTGCCAACTGGGCAACAAAAGTTGAACAAGTAAAATTTCAAAATTTAAAAAACCCCCGACACATTTATCTTGCGAAAACACCCTGATTCAAACAGTAAAACGCCCATAACTTTTGAACGGCTGAACCGATTTTATTCAAACATAGCTAAGAACACTCTCGCCAAAATCACCTTTCAAAAAAAAAAAACTAAATTAAAATCGGTTCATCCATTTAGGCGCTATGATGCCACAGACTGACACACAGATACACAGCAACACACGTTAAACTTATAACACCCCTCTTTTTCCGGCGGGGGTTAGAAACAGTTCAAAACATGGTTTGTCGTAGCTTCATATTATGTTGGAAACCATGTGGCGCAACTATTGTTTATCTTCAATACAAAACTTTACTTACATTTTGCCTTGCCACTTGCCACACTATATACTGCAACATTTTACTTCACCAGCGGCAGCGTCATGAAACCGAAACATGTTTCCAAAACAATGTTTCGCAAGTTTTGATTTTCACAAATACTTACGGGGCTAGCTCTACGAGTAATCATTTGAATATCCATTTAGATATAAGTAATATTATTAATATTATTTCAGTGATAGAAAAAAGGCAAGTTCCACCAAGTGTGATGGACGATATTGCCCATAATCTTCAGCCTAGGAGCGAAAATAAAAATGAAGTTGTATCAAATATACGAAAAGGTTTGTCAACCCTGTAAACTCTGATACCTAATAGGCTAATGTCTGAATACCAGCACATTTATTGTGTAAGTTCAAAGAAAAGCGCACGGTACGCTTTTCTTGCATTCATTACTTCATATTTTCAAAAATCCGTCTACTTGACAGCGTAAAACACGCAATGAATACTGTTGAGTCATCGAAATGAAAGGGAAGAAGTATGCTTCGTGGTGTCAAAACAGATAGCAATGAGGACGGATATCGCGTTTGAATTTGCCGCTAGGGGCGCTGGTGTAGTGTGAGGTCTTCAAAATGTCAAATTTCATTTTAGCGCGAGTTTATTTACGGTACGGGTTTTACCAACAACTGCTTACTGCTGCAATGGAGTTTTATGTTGCGGAAAATTATATCCTACTTTTTTTTTAAATAAAGGTGATGCGCAAAACTGCCGCATACTCGATATTACCAAGTGCAATTTAAGTTTAATTTAATTCAAAGACAATTTTAAAACCTTCAGACCGTAATATTATTAATATTTCAGCTGTAGAAAAAGGTCAACTTTCACCTGATGTAATGGATGACGTACTACTTAATGTACGCAACTATGACGATAAGACTCAAGTCATGAAGAAAGTTCGTAAAGGTATATAAAACACATTATCTATCTATTCTATTTTCCCCGCGGCTTCGCTTCCGTGGCTTAACCCTCAGCACCCGAATTCGGTATAAAAAGTAGCCTATGTCACTCAGGAATAATGTAGCTTTCTAGTGGTGAAATAATTTTCAAAATCGGTTAAGGAGTTTTTGAGCTTATCCATTACAAACAAACTTACAAACAATCAAATCTTTCCTCTTTATAATATTATTACTAGCGGACGCCTCGCGGTTTCACCTGCGTAGTTCCCGTTCCCGTGGGAATACAGGGATAAAAAGTCTATGTTACCCGGGGATAATGTAGCTTCCCAACGGTGAAAGAATTTTTGAAATCAGCCCAGTAGTGTTTAAATTTATTAGTTACATAAAAAAATACTAATATTTCCTCTTTATAATATTAGTATAGATATAAAGAAAAATGAAATGCAGTTTATTATAGAACGCACCACTTGAGATCACGGCTGGACCGATTTGGAAATTTAATTTTGGAAGTTGCTTAATGGTCTAAATGAGGTTTTTACGGAAATACAATAATATTGTAAAAATCACGGCAAAGTTTGTAAAGATTCTCGAAAGTGCTTTGTTCTATAGAATTTTTTCATAAAGCCAGTTTGGACAGGGCAATGTCTTTCGGGTCAGCTAGTACAAAGTATGCATATATATAGGTAATTGTATTATGTTGATACTTAGGTAGATAGCTATGTCATGTATCAAGATCTTGCTCTATTATATTGGGAATAATATATGGGGACTTACCCGTAACGTTTAAACGTTAAAGTCAAGGAAAATAACATCACTTACTCAACGGCTATTATTTTGCACTAGTTGATATGAGAGTGGTTCAAGGTTTGTAGGCCTGTATTATTACAAATTGTCTGTAAATTCAAACGACTGATTTTCTGGGTCAGTCATACAAAAAGCATTTAAACAAGGCAAATTGGCAATTGTCTCAATTTACGTTACAATTTATTACAGATTGTAAGAAAGACATAAAAAATATTTATTACCCCACATTTGACGCACAAATTTAACACTATAAAACAATAACAATGTTACGTTACTAAACATAAAAAAATAAAGGAACGAATTACTTTAAAACATCTCATATATTTCTGGACACTAAAGTATATTTATGGCTATGTTTCGGCCTACCGTTGATTAGTTTAATTGACATTTACTTCAAAATTAACCTAAAAGAGGCGAAGATTTTTCTAATAGTAAAAATATTACTTCCAGCGATAGCAAAGAGGCACGTAACACCATCAGTTGCGAATGAGATGATTGCCACCGCAAGAACGAGTCGCAATAAATCAGCACTGATCAAAAACCTTCGCAAAGGTAATAATAAGTATTAAGTTTTTTTTTTCAGACAAGCTTTTCGAAGTGAAAGGTACTAAATGTAATATTACTTGTCAAGTCAAAACACATCCTATTAGCTCATACACAATAGTTCTATCTTGTCTGGCTGAGGAGTTCCTATGGCCACCTTCCGGCTCCATCATGAGACCAGCTCCATAGTACCATATTATTTCAATGTTTCCCAAGTTACATAGGTACATATGCCAAGATTCAGCTTAATTGGATGCCAGGAAGTTCTTGAAAAAAGTTTACTATTTGTCGGACACACATAAGAAAGCAAGATAATATAAAACTTGAAACAAAAAACATTCGGAAAGACTTTTTCTAATACTGCAATGATTTTTGGTAATGATAAACTTTTTATTGCAGCCGTGAAGAAAGGAAAGCTACCGCCAGACGTGATGGATAATATTCTTATGAGTGTAAGACCTGGCGATGATAAGTCTGATATCGTGGAGAAAGTCCGTACAGGTATGGAATACTATATTTTATAATATTTATCATAAGCCTATAGCAGTCCACAACTGTACATAGGACTCTCCAATCATAAGTGCTGCCGTGCACAGCGAGGCTCAGGGGAGACTCCTTTAGTGTCTTCCCAGGGATGTGTGGGCTAACAGACGTTGCACAGATGGGTTTCGGGGTGGTCTTTTAAGAGGTAAATGGGCTTCTTTTACGTACTGATGGTGATCACCGGGGTGATCCTCTCCAATCACACGCTACTATAAATTATATTTATATTGTAAATTTGTTAGAAACTGTATTTATTTGCCACAAAACGAATATAAAAACGAAAATACAATTTCAGCGATTGATAGGAGAAAAGTTTCTCCTAATATCGTGGACAAAGTAGTCGCTGGTCATTCCGGCCATAAAGGTGATATTATAGAGAACCTTCTTAAAGGTAAGTAAATATCCATAGATGCACTTTTAATTATCCATCAAAAATTTGCACGAATAAAGAATAAACTAGCTCGAACTTTTTTACTGCTTTCGTCTTCATTTTACCTTGTCTATAGTAATAGATATTAAGATAGTAATAACTTAGGGACTTTTCTGTTGGCGCGACGCCATTAAAACTGCGCCATAAAAACTGCGTCGATAGACGATATCGCGCACGTATTTTCACAGAAAATTTCAAGTGCATATCGTTTGAATGGCTTCGCATTGAGTCCTTGCGTACTTACAATTTTAGTAAGTAAAAATCGCTTATCGATGTGATATAAATCAAATCACGTTGAGCCATGAGAAAGATTGCTTGGCTATATGTTTGACTCTTTCGAAGGCTGCCATCAAATTCCTGTAACTTGATCTGGGCAAGCTGGATACGATACCAGCCAACGAATACGACGTGGTACTACCGTAATGATTTCTGCCGTGTGAGATAGAGACGGAGCTACACAATACGAATAGCATTATATTTTTTTCAAAACAAGAATCTTGATGGCATTGACACGTTGTATTAGGAGAAGGTTCACATTGTTTTTGCCTTAATGAGACAGGAAACCTTATCACTTACATTATTATTTCAGCGGTAGATAAAGGGGAATTAGAACCAGAAGTCATGCAGGATATACTCGATGATTTAAATTTGACTGATGATCAGGCAGATGCCATGATTAAAGTCCAAAAAGGTAACATCTTAACATTATTTTTTTATCGGGTCAAGATTTGCATCTATACAATTCAAATCTAACAAGATGATGATATACTATCTGTTGTAATAGATATCATTTGTAATTTTAGTAGTCTGTTAGTTTGTTGGCAGTCAGTTGTAATTTTAAGTTAAGGCTTCTTTTTCTTCTTCATTTCGCTCTTGACAGAGCGATTGCGGTCACGATAAATTTTGTCCGATCGCTGGTGTTCTTTGTCGCTCGCCTTACGATCTCTCTCTTAGATGAAAGCTTGGCGCATTCATTTACAAGACCTCTAATCGCAGATTTAATTTGGTCGATCTACCTTATCGGTGACCTCCCTGAAGTTAAGGCTTAAAATTAATTAAATCCTCCAATTTCAGTTATAGCAAAGAAACACTCGTCGCCATCAGCAATTAAAGTTATAATGGATGATATTTACGACAGTGAGAGTAAGTCCCAAGTATTGCAACAAGTTCGTAAAGGTACGTCCCTATAATTATTTTCGCTATTGCTTATCAATTATAACTGTTGCATACCAAGCGGCGTCTTATATGTCACCAAATAATTGTAAAGCTTGTTATATTATTAAATATCTCGAGATTCTTTAAATTATCTATAAATTGTGTTCTGAACATTTCGAACAAAATTATACGACCAATCAGTGCACCAGTGTACAATCTATCGGTTTTGATGTAGCTTTTAAATTGTAAAAACGTCCTATTCCTGAACTTTGATGCGCTTTATCTTTGTAATTTTTTATTCATCTGACCATCTTGGCCGTGTTCTGCATTAACCCTTTGAGTGCCCGAAACGTGGATCCAAACATGACACAGTGCCAATTGTTTCGGTAATTACGATATTCAACCGGTTAAGCTCGTTAATTTCATAGTTATGTGATATTAATTTCAGCGGTAAAGAAGGGACAACTACCACCATCTGTATTGGATGATATTCTTGATGATATGCACCCTACTGATGGTAGATCTGAAGTCATAGAAAAGGTTCGCAAAGGTACAAAATAAAAACTTACATTTATAGTTTTAGTCATAGAGTGCTTCCAGTACAGATTATGCATTTTTTTAAAGTATAAAAGCGGTCAAGTGCGTGTCGGGCCACGCGCAGTATTAGGGTTCCGTAGTTGCATAATAATGTGGACTAAGAAGAGGGTTTTTTGTTGTTACATGAACATTAAAATGGGTTCAACGTTTAAAAACGGGGGCATTTGTACAAATTTTTACTGTTCCAAGTACATTTTATAAGTTGGTCGACTATTACTCGTAAACTTGTAAAGCCTACTTAGCTGTGATAGTTTTCCTTTTTATTTCGTTGTATATACTACTGCCGTGATTTTTTTCACATGGCCAAAAGCAACCATTAGAGTCTCTGAGCTAAGCTGCGTACTTCGGAACCCTAAAAAATAAGAAAAAAAAAATTAGCATGAACACAAAATAATAAATTATATAGATACAGACCATAATCATGTTCAAATTGGTTCAGCTTTTAGTCTTGCCAGTGTTGCCTCATCCCATACAAAGAAACTGTCCCGACGTACTGCACTGATTATACAGATTATTTTTTGTACATCGATCGCGATCGGTTCCGTTCCACGGATATGGGACACTCAGAAAGTTTTGCGAAACTAAAAAAAATTGTTCTATACGTACATATATTTTTATTAAATCTTTTCAAAGTACTTTCCACCAGCCTCTATACAAAGATTCATGCGCCTAAACCAGTTTTCAAAACACTTTTTCCAGTCCGCCGCAGACACCTCGTTTACAGCCTGCTCGAACGCAGCCAGCGCATCTTCCGGCGACGAAAATTGTATCCCTTTGAGCTGATTTTTTATTTTTGGGAATAAAAAGAAGTCACACGGTGCTAGATCAGGGCTGTAAGGAGGGTGACCCAGGAGTTTGACTGGCGTGCTGTCCAGGAAGTCCCTCGTTTTGAGTGCGGTGTGCGCAGGTGCATTGTCGTGGTGGAGCAGTAGCCCGCGGAGCCCTGTGTTTGGTCGCTTGTTGCTTATAACAGAGAAAACTTCTGGCAAACATTTGGTAGTATACCATTCGGCATTAATGCTTCTTTGATCCCGTAAGGGAATTGATACCAAGTGGCCAGTCAAATTAAAAAAGCTAGCGATCAAAATCTTACCCCCGCTTCTAGATCGCTTCACTTTGGTAGGCGTTGGCTCATTTTGAAACACCCAAACAGTCGACTGGCGCTTGGTTTCTGGGTCGTATTGATAAATCCAGGACTCATCACCTGTAACGATGTCGTAAACACGCCGAGACGAGCCTGCTTCAAATTTGTTAAGCATATCACGGCACCATTCCACCCGGGCCTGCTTCTGAGCATCGGTGAGGTTGTGCGGCACCCAGCGTGATACTATCCTCCTCACGCGAAGATGGCTGTGTAGAATCTCGTGAACGCTTCCCGATCCAATCTTCAATATGTGTTGAATCTCCTGATATGTAATTCGCCTATTGTCTTGGATTAAATTTTTCACTGCTAGCACGTTTTCTTCGGTAACAGCCGTCAAAGGGCGACCGCTTCTTTCGTCATCCCCCAAAGTTGGTCGACCGCGCTTGAATTCGTTATACCAACGATACACGGTTGCCTTGGAAGGGCCTTCATCCATGAATGCCATTTGAAGTCTATCGTACGATTCATCCGGTTTCAGGCGACACTTGAAATCGTATAAAATCATAGCTCTAAAATGTTCCCGGCGCAGATCCATATTTCAGTGAGACACAATACTTTGAATTAACTCGCAAAAAATGTGGAGGGAAATTTTGAAATTGGAACTTACTTATTTTTACTTATAAATAATCATATTTTCGAAAAACATTATAACTGGCCAGTCTCCCATATATAAAAACTTTTTTTCGCAATACTTTCTGAGGGGCCTGGTAGATGGTGATCTATCTATCGCCGTGGAACGGAAACGCTTGGGTGTTCCCTGATGAACGCTTTAGATTGTACTTACTTCTACACAGGATCGGGTATATGAAATGTATTTTTTCAGAGATAGAAAAGGTGAGAATGCCTTCCCATGTCATGAATGATATAGTCGCCAAAATAGAACCTACTGACACTAAAGGACATGTAATGAAGAACGTTCGTCAAGGTTAGTCTGATATATAACATGAAGTATACATCCAGTTTTTTGCTCAATTCTCGTCAAATTATGATTTTACTGCAATTTGTGATCAGAGAAAGTTTGTTCCTTGTTCAGTTGTCCACAAAAAAGACCTGCATAATATTCACTCATGTTTATTAGTTTTCGAGATATGAGCCAATTGTTTTTGTTTATTTTCTGTACCAAATCTGTGCGTATGGTAATTTAGGCTATTTATATTATATTTGTATGCTAAAGAGAGCCGTTCAACATTAAAATTGACGTTTTCTGGTATTTTTTCATGTTTTGACAGTAATGTTATTAATTTTGGGTACTTTAAATACGTAAAATAAATTGTTAACGGTACTGAAATATACCACATTGCAGTGTTTTTCACTGACAGCTCTCATATCTACAGAGAATGAAGCAAAAAACTGATTTTGTGCCCTTTGACCTTGAACTTTTTTTGCAAACATTATAATGGTATCCCCGTTCATGTAAATTTGCAGATTCCTTGGAATTTATGCATAGGTATCCTTATTTTTCGGGCTAACTTGACCTACTAATTTAATTAATTCATCAACAGTACTACAGAAACATTGAAAAAAAGCAACGCCGTGAGGAAACCACCATGTCCTAGAACCAAAAATTGTAGGATATCTGACCTCCGCAATGGACCCCGCATGAAGGATATTTTTGACAAGCTTTTAAATACAAAAATATTAAAAAAACAAGCTTTTATATCTATAAAAATACTGCATTGTCACGAGAAACAAAAGATGTAGTAGTATTTACAAGCACGAGCCTATAGACAAAAAAATAAAAAAACCGGCCAAGTGCGAGTCGGACTCGCGCACGAAGGGTTCCGTACTTGGTAAATTGCGGTTTACGATTTATGACGTATTAAAAAAAAACTACTTACTAGATCTCGTTCAAACCAATTTTCGCTGGTAGTTTACATAGTAATGTACATCATATATTTTTTTTAGTTTTATCATTCTCTTATTTTAGAAGTTACAGGGGGGGGGGGGGACACATTTTACCACTTTGGCAGAGTCTCTCGCGCAAACTATTCAGTTTAGAAAAAAATGATATTAGAAACCTCTATATCATTTTTGAAGACCTATCCATAGATACCCCACACGTATGGGTCTGATGAAAATAAATATTTTTAGTTTCAGTTTCAAGTATGGGAACCCCCAAAATTTATTGTTTTATTTTTATTTTTGTGTGAAAATCTTAATGCGGTTCACAGAATACATCTACTTACCAAGTTTCAACAGCATAGTTCTTATAGTTTCGGAATAAAGTGGCTGTGACATACGGACGGACAGACAGACAGACAGACAGACAGACATGACGAATCTATAAGGGTTCCGTTTTTTGCCATTTGGCTACGGAACCCTAAAAACGTGTTTGAAAATGTTCAGTTCTATCCGACACTGGGAAGTGGGTCAAATTTAACTAAAAAGATTTGACAACAGACACCGGGTGTAGGATAAAACGAAATAAAAGCTTGTTTTAGTGACTATATGTCTGTTCCAGCGGTGGCAAATGGGCATCTTTCACCTGACGTCCTGTATGATATACTCGCTGAAACTAACCCTTCAGATAATAAGTCTAAATTCCTGAAAACTGTCCATAAAGGTGAGTCATTAATAAATTAACAATTCTGCGAAACAAATCTTTCCATTGTCTCAATACATTTTCTCTGATAGTCCTATTTCTTCTCTTCACCGTATCTCCTGATAACGACCCAAACTAATTTCGTTTCCTTTCGTGACCTCTCTGATGACCACAAAGCTTTTGTTCTTGAAATCTTTGCTTCAATGAAGGTGAAAACATAATAATGCTTTAGGCGAATTTTTCTGATAATCTGTGAAAGAGAGCTAAAATCATCGTATTTAATATTTGTTCATATTAATTTCAGCGATAGCAAAGCGGCATATTTTGCCATCCACTATGGATGACGTCATGGTTAGTGCCCGCACAGGTGTCAATAAAGGCGACGTTTTGAGAAAGGTACTCCAAGGTAGGTCAATGAACAATATAAATTCTTCTACGACAGGTGCAACACGAATGTGCAGAAACCATTTTTAAAGAAACCCTATTATCCATAGATTAATGTCTATGAAAACGCGTTGTCTCTTTGACGCCTGAAAAAGTAACTAGACTTTCTAGGCAACCTTAAATAGAAAAATGCTTAGGTGCCTAAATAAAATTGAGAGGCATAACATCACAATATTTAGTTATTTGAAAAATTCTATAAATAATTTTGTATTGTATTATATAAAACAAATAATATTGTGGTCAGCAATCGCAGACAAAGACTTAGTAGGTAAGTAGGTACAATATATTAATTGGATACGAAAGACGCAAATAAAACCTAATTTGTTATATTTGTTGTTAGCGGCAGAAAAGGATCAACTTCCGAAAGATTTTATGACTGACCTTATGGCCAATGTAGAACCGCATGATACTAAGTCTGCAGTCATAGGAAAAGTCCAACAAGGTAAGAGAGAGTAAGAAAGAAACTGTAACAATTAATATCCTGAACATATAACATATAAATCTAAAACCAGCCTGCCTTGAGCAAGCATGGTGATTAATGCTTGCGCCTTATCTATGTGAGGGGGGAGAAACAGTTACATGTTGGTATTATTACTCGTATTTATGATTATGTTGCATTTGGTAGGTCCTTGGCAACCACTTTTCGGGTATTTTTTGCATTTGCACTGGCAAAAGTTGAAATGGTATGTGATCCTAAGGTATTCATTCCCACGGAGCTAGAACATGGACGGCGTCGAAAAATAAAGAGAGTCCCCTTTGAAAACGGTAGGTAACGTACCTTGTGTACTTCAAATATTGCAGATGTCCATAAGCAGCGGTAACCACTTACCATCAGGTACGTCGATTGCATATGTGCCAGTTTAAGGCAAAATAAACAACCATGACAGGAGTTCTTACCTAAGTTTTAGGGTAACACGTGTTCTAATTATTTTGAAAAAGTGTCATACTTTTTATACTAAAATGATGTTCAATTTTAGAGCTTGAGAAGAGGATAGTGGCGCCACTGGTCATAGATGATATTTTAACGGATCCAAAGCATCCAAGTGCCGACCAGACTGAAGCCTTGCAAGTAATCCGTGATGGTAAGTAAGAAACAAATTGTTTCTTAGTTAAATTACTTGTGAATAACTAAAAACTAGTGACTGACTAGAAAGAACTACTAACTAATTATAAAAACGTGCCGGGAGAGGACGCCCTAGAACACACACACTAAACACACACACTGGACATACACTAAATCTTATTGAAGATGTCCTTCAGAAAAGCCAGGTGCGCAGTACTCATATCTGGTGAGCGTGTATGACTAGATGTATGAACGTAAATGATGCAAAAGGAGTACCCATGTAAGGATCGTAGTAAGTAGTATTCTGTAGCTTCTGCCAACCCCTTGAAAAGAAGGCGCGCCTTTATGTATGTGTGTATGCAAACTAAGTTGTAAGGTCAACGCCATGGGTTCTCGTTATGGGTTTTAAGTAAGGTACGCTTGCATAGAAGTAACCTATTCACTGTTGAATGTAAGTAGCTACTAGGAAACAGAGCTCCGGCAAGGAATTCCACTTGTTAGCTGATGAAAGTATTGCCGAAACATTTAGTGCGTATGAGTGGGATGTCCACCATGTACCGATGGTGCATCACCGTACGTCTTATGGTCCGATGATGGAACGGGCTAGCTATGTCGCTATCTAATACAAATGATAAAACGTAACTGTACAACAAAACTGTATTTCAGCAATAGATAACGGGAAACTACCACCCGCTGTTATGGATGAAGTACTTAAAAAAGTAAATCCAAGGGACAGAAGATCTCAAGTTTTTAAGAAAGCCCGCGATGGTGAGTTCTAACAAAATTGAAAAAGATATAGTTCTAAAGTTATAGTTACTAGAAACGCCTTTGATTAAACATACCTACTATATTATGACAAAAGTAATTTTAGTAAACAAATTGTCCTCTACGTGGGACACTCAGAAAGTTTTGCGAAACTAAAAAAAATTTTTCTATACGTACATATATTTTTATTAAATCTTTTCAAAGTACTTTCCACCAGCCTCTATACAAAGATTCATGCGCCTAAACCAGTTTTCAAAACACTTTTCCCAGTCCGCCGCAGACACCTCGTTTACAGCCTGCTCGAACGCAGCCAGCGCATCTTCCGGCGACGAAAATTGTATCCCTTTGAGCTGATTTTTTATTTTTGGGAATAAAAAGAAGTCACACGGTGCTAGATCAGGGCTGTAAGGAGGGTGACCCAGGAGTTTGACTGGCGTGCTGTCCAGGAAGTCCCTCGTTTTGAGTGCGGTGTGCGCAGGTGCATTGTCGTGGTGGAGCAGTAGCCCGCGGAGCCCTGTGTTTGGTCGCTTGTTGCTTATAACAGAGAAAACTTCTGGCAAACATTTGGTAGTATACCATTCGGCATTAATGCTTCTTTGATCCCGTAAGGGAATTGATACCAAGTGGCCAGTCAAATTAAAAAAGCTAGCGATCAAAATCTTACCCCCGCTTCTAGATCGCTTCACTTTGGTAGGCGTTGGCTCATTTTGAAACACCCAAACAGTCGACTGGCGCTTGGTTTCTGGGTCGTATTGATAAATCCAGGACTCATCACCTGTAACGATGTCGTAAACACGCCGAGACGAGCCTGCTTCAAATTTGTTAAGCATATCACGGCACCATTCCACCCGGGCCTGCTTCTGAGCATCGGTGAGGTTGTGCGGCACCCAGCGTGATACTATCCTCCTCACGCGAAGATGGCTGTGTAGAATCTCGTGAACGCTTCCCGATCCAATCTTCAATATGTGTTGAATCTCCTGATATGTAATTCGCCTATTGTCTTGGATTAAATTTTTCACTGCTAGCACGTTTTCTTCGGTAACAGCCGTCAAAGGGCGACCGCTTCTTTCGTCATCCCCCAAAGTTGGTCGACCGCGCTTGAATTCGTTATACCAACGATACACGGTTGCCTTGGAAGGGCCTTCATCCATGAATGCCATTTGAAGTCTATCGTACGATTCATCCGGTTTCAGGCGACACTTGAAATCGTATAAAATCATAGCTCTAAAATGTTCCCGGCGCAGATCCATATTTCAGTGAGACACAATACTTTGAATTAACTCGCAAAAAATGTGGAGGGAAATTTTGAAATTGGAACTTACTTATTTTTACTTATAAATAATCATATTTTCGAAAAACATTATAACTGGCCAGTCTCCCATATATAAAAACTTTTTTTCGCAATACTTTCTGAGGGGCCTGGTATTTATGTGTTGCAATTTCCTTGTAGTTTTCACTCTAACATACCTATATCATCACCACCTCAAACATTTTAATTTCAGCGGTAGTAAAGAGGCATGTGACACCGTCCGTTATGGACCAGGTACTTGCTGATGTGAGGTCTGGGGATGATAAGGCAGCTGTCCTGAAAAACCTCCAGAGAGGTAAGCACTATTAAAAACTGACTAAATAAATCTTCAATATGGAAATATAAATTACAGCTGATATCTGAATACCTGCTCAAACTTAGATAATTAACATTAAATTGGCACTTATTGGTATCTGACTTGAGAATACACCGAATTCACAACACACTTGCAGTTTGACAAGTTCTAAACATCAAAATTTCAATTTAGAAACCGGGGGTCACTTCACGATCTAAGTACTTAAGCGATAAGTACCTATTACTTAAGGTTCTTACTCGTATTCGAATGTCTGTTTGTAATTAAATACAAATGCAACAACAATATGTCAATGTCACACAGCTGTAGTAGTAGTTAATGCACCAACGGTATAAAGCAGTGTCTTACGTCACGGGCGGCATATTTAACCCTGAACGCAACTCTAGAGTTATCTATAGTCTATTATATCTATAGTATAGAAGTGAAGCTGTCCAAGACGAAGATAGGCTTTATCCCAGAGGAGCATACTCGACTTTTCACACCTTCTGCGAGACAATAAAAAGCCAGAGCTCCTTAAATCAAGTATTAAATTTGTAATTCATATAAATCAAAAGTTAAAATCAATGTTGGACACATTAGTCCACATAGGGAAGGATGGAGTAACATTTTTGTTCGGTACATTTATGGAAGTTGTGGTGGAGTTTATTTCAGTACCCAAAGGTGAAGAATATGGAGTTTTGTTTGGGTGTCATTTTGGATCGTGAACGTTGGTGATAGCACCAAACACCGTCTTTTGTTTCACATTCTATGAAATCGCGGCTCTTTCTTTTTTTTCTGCTTAAGGTGGTCAGTTCGATTTTGAAAAAATCTCTTTACAATGCCATATAAGCATTTTTTTACTTAGAGTTTTCCATGAGTTTCCACACGAATTTGACGTTTTAAGTTTAAATCACTTTACTCCCTTGGGAGTTTCATACAACTTTACCTTCCTTATGAGATAATGCTTTGCTTGACGTTGAGATTGCTTGATATGTAATTGGATATTGTCCAGCAGGTGGTGTGAAAGTTTGTTTTACCTAAGCTCGTAAAAATATTTGAGACTGTATTCAAATATAGTTTATGATATCTGGTGTTTACTATATTTTAGCTGTAAACAAGGGACAGGTACCACCTGATATTCAGGACGATATACTCGACGAAGTGCGTCCCAGTGACAACAAGTCTATGGTCTTAGCGAAAATACGCAAAGGTACTTATTTATTTCTTGTAAAAAAGCTAATTGTTACTATTGCGTTTGAAATTTTATCCTCATCACAATTTATTCGGCATTTTTTCTTCCATAAGTCGATTTTGGGCTTCATTTTTAAAGTGTCTAGCAATAATATTATCATTCCCACATTCCATCCTTTGTTTTTTGGTCTTCCCCAAATTCATAATTTTCCATAAAATACCTTCCCGATTTTCACTCAACTTCTTAGTCACCGTTCAGTCCACTTTCAAACTTGTTTATTGCCTACTTATATTAAGTCGACTACCGCAGTAAAATATGTACTATTTTTAGCCCTACAGAAGCGGGAATTACCGCCAGTAGTCATGGATGAATTGGTCTCCAAATTACAACCTGACAAGAAAAGCAAGGGGGAAGTAATCAAGAAGAACATCCTTAAAGGTAAATGATTGGCCGTTTTGTTGCCCTACCTGAACTTATTCTATGTCCTCAACAGCAGGTGGCATCACAGCGGAATACCAGCCCTATCAGAATAACAGGCACAGTTTTATTTAATGTAATGTCGAGTGCATTACTCCAGCCAGATAATGTCGAAAATCGTCATCTAAGTGCAATAGTTTATTAGATATACAGCTTCTGTAATTGGTAAGCAGATTTTTAAATTTGGTAAGCTGATAGTTTTTTAATTATTTGATAAAATCAGTTCCGGCTGGAGTAACGTTACCGCAGCCAGATCTTTTGTTTTCTAACGGGTACCTATGTTGAAATAAATGTTATCTAAATAATTAGATATCAATTTGAAATAAATGGTACAACATAATTGGTATTTGTATTTGCTATGGTTGCGAAGATATTTAAAATCCTGCTGCGATAACGTTTGCACGATTGCTGCATCTCAAAATTTACGTAACGACTGATTATAATTTTTGTACATGACATCTGGCTAATTAGGTATAATTTGTTACGCAATAAAAAAATCCACAATAATGCACCGTTTTGAAGTTATTTTAGTAAATAGAAATAATGCTTTAATAGGTCGTAGCACTTCCAATAAGCGGTCCAAAGACTAACTTGAAATATTATTGTATAGGTAATTACTGCCTATAAATGGTACTGAAGTTTCATTAGTATCCTATATGTAATTAAAAAGTTGTGATGAAACTACAATTTGTTTCAGCCACGGCGCGCAGCTGAGTTATTTGAAGACCGATTAACCGAGTTTCCTGTAGTTGTGGTAACTGAATCTTATATCAATAATTAGATATATAGTTCAATTATATACCTGTGAAATTTCAGACTTGTACACTACTTAATTAAAGAGATAATCGAAAAACAATACTTATGAGTGGTAACCCGACCAAATCTAGAATGTTATAAACACATTACCCTCCTTCGGCAGTCGGGTAATAAAAAAGCGGCCGCGCAATACATTATACCAAACTTCTAAAATTATTAGCATAATTGTCCTTAAAAGTTGGTATAGTCACCAATGCAATTAGTTTGATTAAAAATTAAACCTACCTTATTAAATGTTTAAATAAATTTTAAATTGCTCTTAGTAAGTTTCCACTATGCCATTCTTCATATATCTACCTACCTATATTTAACCATTCTGTCGATGAGGTAGGTACCTACTTACTATTTACAAGGTACAAATTGCGGCTAATTCGTTTTTAGTTAATTTTATACTTTGTATTTAGGTAAAGGAATGTATTATTATATTTTAATATGATATAATAACGATACATGGTATAGTTAGAATAAGGTAAGTACCTATATGTAATATGAGATCCGTAGCTTTAAATCAAAGAGGAGGTCTTTGCCCAGCAGTGGGACACTGTAAAAGGCTGTATAACAAACGAAAAAACCTGTACCTGTGTTAAGTAGTAGAATCATCTTGATAATATGAATTAATTATTGATCTGTGATTTGTATGCAATAAGACTTAGCGTGAGCTTGTACTGTGTCAAAAAGTACGTATTCTAAGAAGTTGACTGCATTGCTATGTCGTTTATTATTACTATTTTAGATTTTTAACTTTAATAAAATAATACTTTATTTAAGAATACGGCTATCTTTACGTAATGCATTTGTGATTTTTAAAATCAGGTTAGAAAAAACAGTAGAACCTACCTACCTACTGTAAAATATGTTAGGTCTTACTGCACTGTGGTGTTTTTACAATGTATAATTGTTAGCTGTGATTTTTACTTAAAACTTAATTTTAAATATGGCCAAAACTATTTTACTTTAACTTATTCAAAACGCTAAGTACAACACGACACAACACAACATTGGCCGAAAGGATGGTCATAACCTCCAACAGCTGATGATCACTGGCAAAGTCAAAGACCGAGGGGCCGCAGCCCGATCATCTGATCTGGGTCTGACCATATACGTGCAACGCTGAACACCAAGCTGCACGATGGACTCCACGTCGCCAAGGACAGACACAGATGGAGAATTATCGTCAGAGAAAAGTTAGTATCCTGTCACGGGAATCACGACCCTCAGTAATGAGGAACACGACGCGAGCAGGAGGAAGCACAATACAGTAAAAATAGTGAAGATGTTTATTGGTTCTTAATTTGAATTTCAGATAAGCAAGCGACGTTGCATATAAGTACATTAAAACATATCTGTGATTATTTTTGAAGTTTATTATATACTTACCTTAATTAATATCTGCATAAAATCATCATCATCTACTTATGTAATTACTCCTTAATTTTATTACCTCCGCATAATTATTTTTGAAATCAATATTCTATCTGTAGAAACAAAATATTGAATTATAACTGTTTTATTTTAGCTCTTGTGGACCCGCCTGCACCAAACACGTATTATTTTCACGTATTATCCTGTAAGTTTTAGAAGGTTGGTATAATGTATTGCGCGGCCGCTTTTTTATAACATTCTACATTTGGTCGGGTTACCACGCATAAGTATTGTTTTTCGATTATCTCTTTAATTAATTAGTGTACAAGTCTGAAATTTCACAGGTATATAATTGAACTATATATCTAATTATTGATATAAGATTCAGTTACCACAACTACAGGAAACCCGGTTAATCGGTCTTCAAATAACTCAGCTGCGCGCCGTGGGTGAAACAAATTGTAGTTTCATCATAACTTTTTAATTACATATAGGATACTAATGAAACTTCAGTACCATTTATAGGCAGTAATTGCCTATATAAAAACATTTCAAGTTAGTCTTTGGACCGCTTATTGGAAGTGCTAGGACCTATTAAAGCATTATTTTTATTTACTAAAATAACTTCAAAACGGTGCATTATTGTGGATTTTTTTATTGCGTAACAAATTATACCTAATTAGCCAGATGTCATGTACAAAAATTATAATCATCCGTTTAGGCAATTTCGAGATGCAGCAATCGTACAAACGATACCGCAGCAGGATTTTAAATATCTTCGCAACCATAGAAAATACAAATACAAATTAAGTTTTACCATTTATTTCAAATTGATATCTAATTATTTAGATAGCATTTATTTCAACATACCCGTTAGAAAACAAAAGATCTGGCTGCGGTAACGTTACTCCAGCCGGAACTGTTTTTAACAAATAATTAAAAAACTATCAGCTTACCAAATTTAAAAATCTGCTTACCAATTACAGAAGCTGTATATCTAATTATCTATTGCACTTAGATGACGATTTTCGACAATATCTGGCTGGAGTAACGTACTCTGTAATGTCGTTTTAAAAAGAAGACAGTATTTTATCGGTCTATATGTCATGGACCAAGTGATTAATCAGGGCACTATGTATAAGACCGGGCATTATGAATCTACTCAAGCCTAATCGGACAATGTAATGAATACTGATTTAAACTTCTATGTTTATCACATTGTCTGATCATTATGAATATTGCTACGTAACAGTTGGGCGATTCGATAATTTTGGTCAATGAATTAGTCCAAGAGTAAGCGAAGTGAGCTCGGGCGCTTAGGGCACCCCGACATAGATAGGTTAAGTTCGAAGGAGATGACGGGAGCTGAAGTGACCGAGCAAAGCGAGCGAACTCAGCTCCCAAGTACTTTAAAAAACTCAAAATATTACCCTTACCAAGCATGTATATTTTTGAAATTTGTGTATTTGTAAAATCTAATCCTAACCTATTTGTGAAAGCTTGTGACATTTATGCACGTGATAATAAATACCCACGTAGTTCAAGACATGGTCAGCGACTGGTGTTAGAATTTGTACCAAAGACTGCTGTGTTTAATAAAAATTGTTCAGCTATGTGTGTTAAAATTTATAATAGGTTACAAACAATCATACAAGATCTTCCTCTACCAAAGTTTAAAAAAGTGCTTAAAGAGATACTCCTAAAAAAAATGATTTACTCTATAAATGAATGGTTTCAAGAATAATATTTATGTACATGCAATGATGAGTTTGTGTGTAAAAGTGTGACATCGAACCTACTATTTTTATTTGACTGTTAAATAATATATTATATAAATGACACTATTTAACGTTATAATATAACTGACTAATAATCTATATTGCACTGTATTTAACCAAGTAATATTTAATAGACATTATGCACGCCGAATTTCAGAGACAATAGGACTGAATTATTATTGTTAATTACCCACGATTTTTATATATCTTTGCATGAATAAATAATTTCACATGCCATACATAGGCTAAATAGAATATAAGATTCAATGATGTAACATAACAAACCAACGTATGTAATTACTCTATTTATATGTGAATAAATGAATTATGAATTATGAATAAGAGTCTATTTGGCTTTTTCATTTAAGCTTATCTTACAATCTAATCTACTAATCGATTGATATTTTTAATTCAATTGTAGATTTGTGATACATATTTTCCTTCATGATTATACACCAAAACAATACATTTATACAGTGATAACATAATTCATGTACAAAGGCGAGCCTAACTCCAAATAGAGATACCTTTTTTTCCTCATATTTATTTAAATATTTTGAACTTTATATCCATATTCCTGTGTCATATACTGAAATGGCTATGCATGTGCTGTACTGCTGTTGATGTTGATTATGATTATAAGGAGCAAATAAATGCATATGTTACTACTTTCTAATTAAGGCAATTTAATATAGCTGTGAAGAAAGGGGAACTGGCTTCTGGGGCTATGGATGACCTAGCAGCCATCGATGCTGATTCTTGTGACAGTCTACCTGCACTTATGACGAAGGTCCGCAATGGTAAGTTAAATATTTCTAATATAACCATTCACTCTAGGTGGAGCGATGACCAGGGGAGTCCATAAGTAAGGATAATTTGAGTGTGCATTTCAACAATTGAACAATGGTTCAATCGAACTACGGTAGGCGTAAATTATCGGGTTTACTAACCCGTAGGTAATACTAATATGTTGGCAAATACTTTTACAGAGATATATCGCTCTCATTATAATTTATTTATTATTTCCTACATTATCAAAAACCACAACATGTACTTGTACATACGTCATGCCATCCCGATGTTTCCTGTAAACAGTTATGTAGCTCTCTAATGGAACTTTATTATTCCTCTGTTATTTATTTAACCTAAAGTCAATTAACAATAACAGTAAAATAACAATATTCTACTGGCTCGTTTAAAATATGGCAAGCACTAAATATAAATAAAATTCTAAGTTTTGAGTTTGAAAAGAAAAGATGGATGAATTGTGGGCAGCATGATATAAAGAAGAGAGTGAATCTATAAAATATAATATAAATCCTATACGTGTCGCTATCCCAACAGTCATTGTGTGTCAGTGATCACGACAGTCGTGGAAGTGGCAATGTTTAGCCCAAAACTTTGCCACTTACACGGCTTTGTCGGTGGCAGCACATAGAAAGCTTTGGCTGCATGTGGGGAACAGAGGGCAGGACAGGACGTGAAGAATGGTTTACGACGCAGCTTCTCTGCTACTGTGTCGTCAAGATAGTCCCAAGGGAGTAAAATTGACAGCATGACAATACTTCTTCTTAGCGTGTCTATAGTAGATACAATTTCTTAAAGTTATATTAAAATTTGGACCAATATTCAGCTACGGCAAGACCTTTAACGTGATAATTGATAGGAAAGAATGGAAGAAAAAAAACGTGTTTCGCCGACTTCAAGTGACACAGGCCAAGGGCAGGAAGATAATTGCACACTTTGGACCTTATGTTACATTAAATAATAAATTTCAATCAATACTAGGTATTTTGTAAAACTTTTAAGAGTAAACAGGAAAATAGGACATGACTCATTTAGTAAATGTAATAATATTAAACAATAAAGTAATTTGATAAAACGTAAACATGTTTATTTTTAACCTAAATAGGTATATGTTGCTCGCATATTAATTTCTTACACATTAATTATCTATCTGGATGGACTGTGTATGTCATGAGGAATGATATGAATGAAATGGGAGAGAATCATAGCGGGATGTATGAGAGGGAAGAATGGAAGACGAAAACGTGAAAGATCGTGCCTCTAACTTCGCTTGTATGTTCTCTCTGTTTATTTACATTTTTTTCTTCTTCGGCACTTTTTATGTTACATTATTCACTTACACTTACCCCAATTTAGTTGTGTTGTAATGGTCGGCAGAACACACATTCTTCTTCCAAACTCATCGCCGGCCCTGGTGTAGAGCGAGAGGAGCGGTCGCTCTAGGCGCCAGACGGTAAAAATCGAAATGCGAAAAACTTTAGCTTTATAATCCTAATAAATTGACAGATTTAATTACATTTAAATTCAAAAATTGAAGATTTTTCGCGATAAAAGTGAAATTGTGTTTAAAATTGTTTGAAATTGCTTAAACTATCTTCTGCCACCGGTTTCAACCGCGTGAAAAGTGTTTTATCATCCCAATGCAACATTATAACGGGATGAAGTAGCCTATGTGCTATTCCAGACTATCAACTATGTCTGTGCCAAATTTCATCCAGATCCGTTCAGTCATTCTGGCGTAATTGAGTAACAAACATACATCCACACACTCACATCCATCACATTTATAATATTATATACTAGATTCTGCCAGCGGCTACACCCGCGTGAAAGTTAGCCCGAGGGAACATATTCCCAGGATAAAAAAATGTCCTATGTGCTATGCCAGATCTATCCCTGTGCCAAATTTCATCTAGATGTAAGTTTTTAACTGTCATGGTCACTAACACTAACATTAACATTCGAAACGGGATATTTACCAAGTTTACTGTTTGTTGCGAGTATCCGATAATTATAGGTGATAGTTTCATCTAGATCTGTTCATTAGTTTTTTCGTGAAAGAGTAACAAACATACAAAGACACTTACACACTAGAAACTTTCAACTTTATTATATTAGCGTGATAGTATTAACATAGACCTGAAAACGTCGACTAAAGGGCGCTGAAAGACAATCTTGATCTATCCTGATCAAGGGCTAGGGCCGACGCTGTCCATTCATATCTATTACTTATCATCTCAGTAATGCCTTTAGCTATGGCTTCCATACAGCCCATCCAACATTTCTTTGGTCTTTCGCCAGATACTCTTATCGTCGTCATTTTCATGTCATCCACATTCATATTTAAAACTTTTGTCTCTCGACACTTTTCATGCCTCCGCATCTCATCGTGCAATTGATTTCCACACAATATTTCAGACTTCCTCTATAAACTTTCTATCTATATTCTCTAAAATTTATTCTCATAATCATCTTTATTGCAGCTTTAGCAAAGAAGCATGTCGTGTCACCTGTAACTGCAGAAAAAGTTCTCGCCGAAGCTCGAGATGCAGAAACGAAGTCCCAAATTATTAGGAACGTCTCTGAAAGTAATACTATTAAAACTTATTTATATAGTACATATAGAAACTAATTACCTACGTTAACTATAGAAGAGAATCCTAATTCCTACAAACCAAAATATTATCATTTAGAAGGACCATAATATTGGCCTCATTACCAAATTTATTGACGATATTATGTTACTATACGAAGGTTCACGATTTCTTAATATATTTGTCTTAACCGTCAATCAGTGGTCTTTCAAGATAAACTGGTGATGCTACATTCAAAAATTGAAACAGAAGTGTTGGTAGTTGCTTGATATAAGTAGGCTATACAATATAGTATCATTAATAACAAGCTTATATATTAGAAATATTGTTATAAGAAGTTTTTATATAAAAAATTGCATTGTCATGAGAAACAAACGTGTGTACAAAATTTCAGCTCAATCGGACACAGCCAAGTGGGTCAAATTTAACTTGAACACACCGGGCCAGTTGAAACGGGTTGCAACAATTTAGAAAGCTTGCGACCCGATTGGTCGAGGGGACGGCTGACAACGATGACTCATTATTTTCTTAACGCGAATAAACTATGGTAAAATCGAGAAAAAGGACAGAGAGAATTCTCTGTAACTCATAATATCTATAAAACTCAGATAGTTCCTTTTCTAAAAATTACTCGTGACGTGGTTTCACCTTACATAATAAATTGATTTTAGTGGTTGATAAAGGCGAACTACCAGCTGCTGTCCTACATGATATCCTTAAATGTCCTAAAGACAAAAAGGCAACAGTCATCAAGAAGCTTACGAAAGGTAATACTATTAAAGGTTATTAAACTAATCTGAATATTTCAAATGTGTTTACAATATTTATGTCATAGACTCCAATATTGCTGTCTTATGCAAAAAAACTGAGGCTGTACTATAACGAGTCAACACACATCATGAAAGGGATATTGAGGATCATCCTGAATAGCTCCGTCTCTGTCTTTCACAGTGGAACCTTCATAGTTTTGAGACGTCAAAATAAGGCCCAGAAAGGTCAAATACAATGTTACAGTAGATCAGCTTAAGTACAAAAGCAAGCGCTACCCAGAATTGTTTTTTTTTTTTTAACAGCAAATGAGAATATAACAATACTTAACACTGGCATACTCTTTTTATTGGTTATTATTTATTGATCGAAGCACATGCACATACTCTTACTCATTATTTACAAACTTAATTGAATAAGAGCTAAACAAATACATGCAGCACACGATACATAAGTTATCAATTAATCATAATTGGTTAGCAACTAAAATAATCCCAATTTCAGCTGTAGAAAAGAGGATATTACCAGGCCATGTCTTGGATAATATACAGGCGAAAATAGAGCCTACTGAATATAAGGAAGAGGCCATAAAGACAATTCGTAAAGGTAAGTCGCAAAATAGGTCCTATTTGCTTAGTTTTATCTGAAATAACTTATACATACATTCCCACTAGGGGAAGAGTGACGATTAATACAGTAATGTTAACGTTTCCTTTAAATATAAAACTTATTTCCAAACCGTCGAAGTAAATATTCTAAAAATTCGCTTGCTCATTTTCCGACATAAAAATATGAATATTTTTTACTACAAAAAAGGTGCATATTCGTATAAAATGCTTACGTTACCTAGCAAAGTAGAGTCAAAGTACAACCGGCGAATGTTTCCTCCAGAAAAGGGTGCAGAAGTAAAAGTTTCACAAGTTCTACTATTCGGGAATAAATCGAAATGTAGTACTAGTTAGAACCAAAACTCCCGTTAGTTCTACCGTAGAACTGTGGAATAGAAAAAGTGGGAATAAAGACTCCCATAAGTTGTACTATTATTTAACACCTAATATAGTATGACTATTGAGAACAAAAAAACCATTAGTTCTACCATAGAATTGTTTAATAGAACAAATGGGAACAAACGAAGTCTGCTGGTTACGGGCGGAACATGACAAACATGAACGCGTGGACGCATGGATGCATGCGCCTTGGAGAGCCCTATGTTTAGCAGTGGATGTCTTTCGGATAAATGATGATGAGCAAATAGGGTATTAGAGCTTTTCGAATGTTCAAAAAAGAAAAGCGGAGGAGTTAAAGTATGTAACTTTAACTCCTCCGCTTTTCTTTTTTGGTTAATTTCGTCGCAAAATCCGAGACATTTGAATGGTTTCGCCGGGACCCGTTGCTTTATTGACTTCACGCTTTTCTGGTAGTCGCCACTGTTTTCATTTTGGTGCCAAGGAGTGGCAGTAGTTTGATGAGGGCTTGTCCCATAAAACAATATATTGGAAATCCATATTTTTTGAGAATGTTAATTTTAGCGATCGATGATGGTCAAGTAGCTCCCGCTGTGTTGGACGATGTATTAATGAACGTACGTTCTACTGACACTAACTCTGTAGTCCAGAAGAAGGTTCGTAAAGGTAAGTCATGATAGCAATATAAAGTTAGTTTGAAAGACACTGATTGTTTGGCTATCTGGTGTAAATGAAGAGATTCTAATATTGAGGTCCCACTTACGAATATGACGTCTAAAGACAGTCCATATAGCTGGGTTAGGTAAAGCGACCCCCCCGCCCTCCCCGGTGGGTTCCCGCATTGTCGTGGCGGGGAGGCTCAGTAGCTTTTGCCGATAACCCGACGACGTAGCGGCCAACAAGTAAGTGGCGGTACCCCTTGGGCGACATCGCAACGGAGGCGGGCCGCAATTACTTTTAAAATGTAAATTATGTCGTCAACGTGACGTTGACGTCAATTAAAGAATTTTCGAGAGATATAAGTGCTTTGAATCACCGAGGAGGAGAAGGGTCCAGTGAGGTTTATTCGGTGATGATGATGAAGGTTTTATGTCCCAAAATTCTTTCATAATTACTACAGTGTACATCAGAAGGTAAACATTGTTTGTTTGCAAGAGGTAATCACTGAAAGTACCTACTGTTACGATTACAAAAATAATTTTACTGATCGGATACTACATTACTGCTGAATGATTAAATTCGAAGTTTACGAGTGTAGGTCGCAGCTCATTTACACGATCCCGCTCCAACACCGCTCCCGCACCACACCACCTTGACACCGCGGAGATGACTGCTCGAAGTGCTCGCTGTCCACGCGCCGACAACTAGCAGTCCCCTCGCCGACCGCTCTCACCTTACCTTTTTCGACAAGCTAGCAACGTGCTTCAAGCGAGCAGTTTTGTACAGCGCGCGAGCCGCCCGCTTGAAGCACGTGGTAAGCATGCGGCAAGCGAGACGTCAACTATATCGAGTGGTACGATGGGGGAAGCGAGCTGTCTGCTAATTTGTGTTGTCAATGTAAAGTATGTCTACATAGGACGCCCTGAAGCTCAAATTTCAATTAACATTATATTGCCACATACGACCCTATTACGTTGCAGTACTAAGGACTGAGTATATTTGTATATAACTCATTCTTAACTTGCAGCTATAGAAAAGACACACGTGACACCATCCGTCATGGATGAGGTAATCTCCAGTATTCGCGCCAGTAAAGATAGGTCGTTAGTCTTGAAGAATCTTCGGAAAGGTAATAAACATACATATATAAACGTATATACGTATATAAACTCGCGCTTTTACTTAGGCAGAAGCTACAGAAGTCCACCTGCTACGATCCTTACATACTCGTTTTGCCTTAGCGCAAGTTTTTACTCACAATCAATCGCGTTAACGTAAACGTCAATTTGTATTGAAACTGGATAAGCGCAGCGCCGTCTGGTGACGGTAAGGAGAAACCTCCTTTTTGTATACATTTTGTCATAAGAGATCGTTTACGTTATCCCGACGTTAAAAAACTCGGAATAAGTACACTGGTCATTCACGCACGCCAGTTGTAAATAACACGCCATGAATTTTCTGAAAATCACCAATAATGTCTGTGTAGTGTGTATTATTTCCAGGAAAAGGTAAATGAATTGCGGAAATAAGCTAATATGTTTTAATCTATAAAACACTTTCCCTCTCCGTAGAGGAAAAGTGTTTTATTACGCTACTAGCTTCTGCCAGCGGCTTCGTCCGCGTGTAAAGAGTTTTTCATCCCATCTATTTGAAAAGGACGACTTGGTTCGCTTTTATGTGCACCCAAAAGCGGTGTTTTCTATAAGAAACTTTTAGCGGGCAGTAATGAGTTTTTAATCCTCTTTATAAGTGCGCCGCAATTATCTTTGCCGCGCACTTTTTGAATTTGGAACATCTTAGTGTTCAGCACCAAAGAAATCGAACGCAAATATTGTTTGAATAAAGACTGGCTGGTACGACGGCCCATAGTCACGCCGCCGGATGAATGAAAAAAAAAAAACAAATTAAAAAAGCGCGAACTACAGCCCGCGTTTTCGTAAATTTTCACGGATTGTTAGAAATTCATTGTTTTGTTTTGAAAAATGAGTTCTTCAAGTGACAGTGAAAGTATAGAATTAACTCCTGAAAGCATTAGAACTGACGCAAGAAATGTGATGGATAATCTATTACCTGCAAAATCCCGGGAGAAATATATGAAAGCCTATGGTAATTTTATTGAATGGAGAAATGCATCAGGCGCCAAGAATTTTTCAGAATCTGTGTTTTTGGCCTACTTCCAGTACTTAGCCAAAACTTAACAACCTTCCACTCTTTGGAGTACATACTCAATGCTAAAATCAACAGTCAGTTCTAATAACGATGTAAAACTGGACACATATTCGAAATTAATAGCGTACCTGAAGAGGATGTCTGATGGATTTAAACCTAAAAAATCCAAAGTGTTCTCAGTCAAAAACGTGGAGACTTTCCTTAATGAGGCACCCGACAAAGTCTTTCTTGCCGTAAAAGTAAGTAGGTAACTATGTTTACGGTGGATTAGTAAAATATAATCATAGTGTATAAAAATGCACATTTTATTGTAACCTGTAGGTACTTTGATAGATACTTGTCTTATTCACATTCGGTTTTGTTACAGGTGGCTTTAATTTTCGGATTATATGAAGCTTGTCGTGACAATGAACTTTTAAAAATAATTGTTGATGATGTCGAAAATCACTCGGATGATTTACTGTTAGTAAAGCTGACCGATACAAAAACCAAAATTGACCGATCCTTCGTAATACGAGGAGAATACAAAACTATTGTACAGAAATACCTGGACCTGCGTCCTGCTGCTATGAAGACCAATCGGTTTTTCATCCGTTATCAAAATGGCAAGTGCTTCAAACAAATGATGGGAAAAAATAAAATTTCTAACATGCCACAAGAAATTGCTACTTATTTGAAGTTACCAGATATCAAGCTGTATACAGGACATTGTTTTCGTCGTACTTCTGCTACCCTTTTGGCAGATACTGGAGCGGACTTAACTGTTCTCAAGCGACATGGAGGATGGAAATCGAGTGCTGTAGCAGAAGGGTATATAGAAGATTCCATTGAGAACAAGGCGAAAACATCTGAACGCATCGTGGAAAACATTAAATTGCAACCTTCAGTTAATCCATCCATACCACTGTCGCCGCGCCCATCTACATCCAAACAACGAGATTCACCGTCACATTTTCCTCAAAATTATCCAGATTCGGACATTTCAAACACGCAGAATATAAAATCTACAACAATCTCTATTCCTAATAAAACTGTAACAATAAATTTTCATAATTGCGAAAATGTCTCAAATGTAAATATAAGTTTTTAGTTGTTTTAATAAAGGATACTATTTAATTTCAATTTAGTTGTTACTCTATGTTTTATTAAATAATAATATTACAATAAAATATGAGGCGCTTTTATTTTCTCATAGTGGGTGATGAAAAGTAGAGTGTATCACTCGGGCGCAAAATATATTTTTGGCTCGGGCGACGTACTTTGAATCCCTCGCTACGTTCAGGATTCTACTAAAGAATCCCTCGCTACGCTCGGGATTCTACTCTAGAATCCCTCACTTCGCTCTGGATTCAAAAAAGCGCCCTCGCCGTAAAAATATTATTTTGCTCCCATACGATACAATCTACTATTTTATCACATCTATTCAAAAAGAGCTAGTTTATTCCTCGTAAACAGGGACCAAAATAGCTTATTAATGAACCAAAATAATTTTTAATTTGGAATGTGAATATTGATAATACCTAAATGTTCCAATCAGCAAAGAGATTTATCACAAACCATGCAGGAACAATGTATTGTAACTTAAATGCATTAAATCAAACGCGAAATTAAATGCATTTATTCATACCCGTGTATTGCCACACCAACCGATCGTTCGAAAACGTTCTTCTATCAATCGACGATTGATCGATCAGTGTGGACCCTAAAGGTAGGCTTGCCCCAATAAGGATTGCCTTTTTAATTGCGAGTTATTTTTTAACACGGGTTCATTTTACAAGGCTACATGTTAAGTTGACCTAGATCCTTAAAGAGGTTGTAGTTTCCATCATTTCAGACTGATTTGGCTATGAAATACCCGTACCCCAAACATAACAGTGTCCAATTTTATAGACCTTGAAGTTTTAAAATATGCCGATTTTTTGTATATTTTGAGTAGCCCAGTTTAAGTATTTCATTTGTAATTTAATTTCTTATTAGTGCGATCTCAGTAACTCGAGTTAAGTTTTTAGCGAATAAAGGCCGTGTTATCAAGGTTTTGAGAACCTAAAAATAAATTAATATCCTTCGTGTTCTATAACAAAATGTTTATTTCAGCTATACATAAAGGAAAACTGCCGCCTGAAGTGATGGCTGAAGTAAAGGCTGTTGTCAGTCCTGCTGACAATAGATCGGAAGTCATAAGGAAAGTTCGAAAAGGTAATGTTTCTAGTATAAAAATTCTAGTATACAGTAGTAGTATAACTCATTAAGAAAAAGTTTCTAGTATAGTATAACTCATTAAGAAACATGCAGTGGTGAAAATTTTATGGTTGACTTTTTCTTGGAATTTTCCCAATTAACTTAAATAAGCCTGGCTGACGAAATAGTGAACAAAATTTTCTAAAAATGGAAGACTAATAATTCCCTCCTTTTGATATATTCCCTAAAGGTGAACGCGCACCTATCCGCGTCGCAGGAGCCGCACGCGCCGAACGCGCCGTATGCGCCGAACGCGCCGCACGCATCGTATCCACTTCTGTAGTCTGTACATCTTGAACATTATTTTCTATACGGATACGGATGACGGTTCCGCGCCGCCCGCATCGAACGCGCCGAATCTGATTAGTCATCCGCACTACTAATACTATTTTTAAGAGTTTAGCATAAGTACATACTTATGCTAAACTGTTTGCTAAAAAGTGCTAAAAAGTAAACTGCTAAAAAGTGTTTATTTGTCAAAAAACGACATACATACAATATAAGAACATTCTTATATTGTATGTATGTCGTTTTTTGACAAATAAACACTTTTTCTTTCTTTCTTTTCACGCGCTGGTGGAATCCGTATACCTACAGCATTTTGCTGAAATGCGGCTCGTACGGCGCGGATAGGTGCGCGAGCCTGCATACGATTTCATATAAAGATTTATGAAATGCGATGACTGCGGCGAGTGCTCGAAATTTATCTCGTGTCCTTTTTATGAAATACCCAGATTTTTTCGTAGCCTATCAATTACTCATTTTAATGTAGTTGAAACACTTATCAACTATCGTTAATTATAATCTAAGTTAAATATTATAATTGTAGTGATAGAAAAAAGGGCGATGTCGCATACAGTCTACGATGACGTAATGGTTAATATAGAATCGACCAACCAGAAAAAAGAAGCCATAGAGAATATCCGTAAAGGTGAGACCACAAATTATTTTCATATTAGGGATCGAATTGAATTAAGAGTAAAACCGGTCAATACTAGTTTACACATTGCATAAAGTTTTCGTTAACAGCATCCACGAAACTAAAGATTCGTTCTATCTTGTAGTAGGAATTGCAGTTTAATAAATAATATTAATTTCAGCGGTACAAAAAGGCCAACTGGCGCCTGCTGTCATGGATGAAATAAAGGCCAACGTCCAACCTGATGACACTAATTCAGTTGTTATGGAGAAGATCCAACACGGTACATCAATTAATACCTATTAGAAACCTCCAGACCGTATCTCAGTGGAGACTAGCATATAAATATAGCCATCGGTGCGGGCGATATCATACTGCACACATGTGTGTGCTCAAATACAATTGCACTCTCTGTTCCCTCTGTCCCATAATCCGATGGGACGGCCATCCGACATGGCCGGAGAGAGATTAGGCGCCGGGCCAAAGGCTTAACATGCTTTCCGAGGTACGGAGGTGATATAAATGCCTAATGGATAGACCCAATATTACTATGCGTGACTTGGGAATCGAGCCCGGAGTGAAATGATAAAAGTGGTAATGAATAAAAATAAAAAAAATCCCGGCGCGTAGTTCACACACCATTGCATGACTGTCTTACGAAATATGCTACGGCGTACCCCGGTCTATGCTACGCCGTAACTCACTCTATGCTACGAAAGCGTAGCATCTACAGAACATTTGAGAAGGCAGTTAAGGTTGCACTAGTCGACGGCACGAACTATTTTGTGCGCGATGTTAAAATGCATGCTATCTCATCCGACAATACGTGTGAAAGAGATAGACGCTGTGATGAGCAGTAAGAAGCTAGTTCGCTTACGAATACACACTTTTGCAAATTTGTAGCGAAATCGATGATTATTTAGGACGAAAACGAGCGCGCGAAATTTTATAAACAGACCTTTGGAAGTATGGATATCATGCAAAAACGGCTATGCATTTTTGAACTACTTATCTATCCCTGTATGGTGACTAATTTGCAATGTTCCTTCTTCTTATGGTATGTATTTGCGCCCAAAGATGCGTTAAAATTAGTGTTGTAATATGGAACTTTCGACGCTCATAACTTTCAAATTTTTTTTTTTTACTTTTTGTTTCCATACAGGGCTGATATCAATTTGTCTCATCATTATAGATTTCATTTTTATCATTTTTTATTTTGAACGTACACCGTCAAACAGTGGAGTAATCGCCAGACTACGTTTGTATAGAAGAAAGTTCGACTAGGAACTAGTTCCAATAAAAGACCAATTTAAAATATATTCCACAAACTGAAAAAGAAAGATATGTGCTATGTCCCTATGTTTTTCTTTTTGATGATACATTATCGTTAAAATCACTAGAATCCTCAAAAAATGCACAAAATAGCGCTGTAAACAAATACCTACCTATACCTAGTGTACAAATATGACAAGTATATATGAAAAAAGAAAAACGTTGAGGCATATTATATATTTTTCTTTTCCACTTTATAGAATATCTTTTCAATTGCCCTTTATAGGAAGAGGAAATAGGCGAGAGCCAAACCTCGAATTATGGTTTTTTACTAAGGCATTTCAGTCGGATGTTTCTGCCCACATAGGAAATGTGCCTAATGCTTGGAGTATTTAATCCATAGCGATATTAAATCAAGACTATCTTATTTAATTTTTAATGAAATGTATTTTTTTATTGTCTTACAGCATTGAAAGTAAGGTATTATTTTTATCGAACAAAACCGTTTTTTTTACAGCTGTAGAAAAGAAACACGTTACACAACATGCTATGGTAGATGTACTTGAGAAAGTCGACAAAAGTTACAATAAATCAGAAATTATTATGCATGTCCGTCAAGGTATGTACCCAGATAGTCACAATTCTTATAATAATGAGTATTTTTGTTGTTGCCTTGTTTTTGGCATAAAGTAAGGCAGTTAGAAATAGTTTGTTTTTTTGTTTGTTTCTTTAACTAACTTATTACCGAAAATCGTTTAAAAATACCGCGGAGGCCCAAGACGTGAGATCTTAGCCACTGGGCCTCCGCGGTATTTATCTCGTACTTGAGGTCATGTGTTTCAAATCCGGACATGTTCAAAGTCATATGTACTTTCTAAGTTTATCTTGGACATTGCAGACAACAGTGAAGGAAAACATCATAAGGAAGTTGCAGCAACGCAAAGGGTTTTACCCCATGAAAGCGTATGCCAAATTCTCTTTAAATAATTAGCCATTGCCAAAAAAAATTGGGCGGTTTATTGGTGAAGATACTCTTTTCGATAGAGTCCAATAATTTTGGCAATACCTAGTCAAGCCCTTTGCCTTGCCGAATTCACTTACACAATTAGGTTGCTGGACTAATAAGTTAAAATAAGTTTGAAATGCCTCCGTTGGAAGCGAGCCTTGGAAGGCCTCCCGCTACGTGGAGAGCCGACCTGGTCAAGGCTGCGGGAGTCCGGTGGATGCGAAATGCACAGGACCGATCATTGTAGCGAAGCTTGGGGAAGGCCTAGGTCCAGCAGTGGACGTCTTTCGGCTGAAATGATGATGAAGAAGTTTTAAATTGCCAACCAGTTTTGAGCAAGCGTGGTGATCAATCCTCGTGACTTCTCTCTATGAGAAGAGGCCTTTGCCAGGGCATGCTAAGAGATATTAGAACCGTTACAGGATGGTTTTATCGAATATCGTGGCGTTATACTAAGAGACGTTGAAGACATATTTGTCGGAGATAGAAAAACAGGGAAGAGTTGAAGGCTATGGGGGACACCTTTAGGGTACGGCGCGTACACATAGAACATCCGTTTTACAGGATCCTTTTTATCGGATCTATTTGTTTCTATTTTGTCGGATCAGTATTTTTTACTGGATCCGGAATACTGTATTCTGTATGAACTTGCTCATACAACTACATACGCTAATAACATATACGTTTAAACGGACCTGTAAAACGGATGTTCTATGTGAACGCGCCCGTACGTTCACATAGAACATCCATATTACCAGGATTGTTTTAAACGGATCCGTCTCTATTGGAGGTGATGTTCACACCGTATTTACCGTGCCGTTTTAACGGATCCATCACTACTGGGAGTTATGTTCACACCAACCAACTTTCTGCAAGGATGGACGTCCGATAAAACGGATCAGTAGGTATTTTAATACCGTTGTGTGTGTGAACTCGCTCATACAACTACGCCTTTGTCGAATAAAAACGGATACGATAAAGCTGACCTGTAAAACGGACTGCTGTATATTTTGTCAGATGGGTTTTTTGACTGGATCGGGAATACTGTCATGTATGTGAACTCGCTCTTACAATTACCTACGACATTGCCGCATAAAAACGTATACGATAAAGCGGACCTATAAAACGGGCACTTAGGTTGAAAAAAATCGAGGTGGTACCTTGACATAAATAAATGAATTGTCTTTTCTGCAGACATGTACTGTACTTACCTTATTCGTGTAGTAACTGATTAATTATTTACCATATTATATTATTAACAAGATATGTTATTTTTAGCGGTAGACAGTGGAAAACTACCGCCCGTTGTGATGGATGAAATAGCCGCCGATGTAAAGTTTAGTGATGATAAGGCAAAAGTTGCGAAGAAGGTTCGCAAAGGTAATGAACAAAATACTATCACTAACACTGTGCGATACCTAAATGTGTGTGTGAATAAAATCGCGCTTTTGGATGTTCGACGCTCGGTTCAGTGCCGAGAGTTGAATATCCAAAAACGCAATAATATTAATTTATGTGTCACCGACTGTTTGCGAGAATACAACATTTAAACACATTACAAGGGCCGCTAGTAAATAACAGGAATATATAATATCCCTCTAAAAAGTAAATAACAGGAACTTTATCTAACAATTTATGGCTTATTTTTAATCAGATGTTTTACTTAGTAAGTCTTTTACATCCTCTCTTTTGGTTATTTCATATACCTCAAGAGTTACCCCAGATTTTTTAGGCATCTACTCTTGAAGTATTACAACAAGTGTCCTCGAACTCACCTAGAATCATCAAATTGACACATTTGGTTTGCTATTGATGGCATTAATAGATGAATTTTATCGTTACAAGTATTGGCCTTCTGATTGATTAATAATATTAATTCAAGTGTTAGAAAAGAAAAAGGTGCCACCCCACATCACGGAGAAAATAAAGGATAATTTAAACCCTAGTGAGGATAAAGAAAAAGCGATGGCGAATATTCGTGAAGGTAAGTCGACAAAGAAACTAAATCGAATATGTAGTACAAAAAAAATTGCTTATGAACTGTGCATATTTTCATAAATGAACGAATTAAACAACTAGGTACTGACATACAGTACCTATTAATTATCGTATAATGCGACACAAAGAATTACATCTTCTATTTCGTTCATTATAAAATTAAAGAACACAGTTATTTAAATAGCTTTACGAAATTTGAAAGGTGTCTAAATAATATTATTAATTTGAGTAGTCACAGTGTTCGTACTTTCTTAATTATTGATTTATAGTACCTATGCCAATTTTATGAAATGAAAAGCTATTGTTTTGCAACGTGCAGCTTACCCTCAATATTAATTCCAGCTGTAGAAAGAGGGGAAATACCACACGAAGTGATGGATGAGGTAGCCAAAACTGTGCGCCCAAGTGACAATAAGTCACAAGTCAAGAAGAAGATCCGAAATGGTAAGTAATTAACGGAGTCAATTACGTACTTATAATTATGAAACATTCTTGAAGGCTTATGGGAGGGGACTCTAGTGAGACTTTCTCCATACAAACACATTCTGCTGTTTTCTTCGTGGATAATGCCTCTAGAGCAAAGATTTTTTTATAAAATCTAGGTCTAATTAATACGTGCGTGTATCATTTCCTTTTTTCCAAAACATAATCACAAAAAGAAATATGACAATCCGAAAATCCGAAAAAAATGCCCGTTTTTACCGCCATGTTCAGAAGACTTTCAGACAAAATTTATAAGTTTTAACAAAAAAGGAAAATGATAGGAGCATAGATATACTTTTCCTCTTAATTGTGATAAAATAATTTTTTAGATCAGACCAGTTTTTATGAAGAAAACAGCAGAATACGAAACGTCTTTTAGTCAAAGTTTTTGTAGGTAAAATCAGCCTGAGCTGCAGTTGTCCCTTTCGCACTTTACGGGGTGAGGTTGGAGGTGACGCGACGGCAATAGTTTCTTCAAATACCTATTTTTCAAATTCCTGTTGACTAGAGTCCGCTCACGGCTTATTAATATAGATAGGGCTTATATTTAATTGTTGATTACAGCTCTAGAAAATAGGTATGTGACGCCGGCCAACGCGGAGTTTTTCTTCAAAGATTGCTTGTGCAAGGGTGCAACTAAATCTGCAATCATTAAAAACGTTCGTCAAGGTTTGTTGATATATAACAGCTATATATTAGTGCTACTTATGAAGTTACTAGTATGATGACGTTGTAGAAAATGTTCGGTGTGTTGCTAACACTTACCTTTGTGTAGACTCTTTCTAAAGATCGATTCATGGTACATGTTAACTCCCGGGCAAGCAATTTCTTACCATGAACACATAGTACGTTAATTTAACAAAATATATTTAAATGGTTTCTGTATTTTAATATAGCATCTGTCGAATAAATACTTATATTCAAAATTTATTTTGATTATAGCTATAGCTGAAAAAAAGTTACCACCCGAAATTTTAGATGATATTAATACCGAAGTTAAGCCTGGAGATAAAGGAGCTAAGGTTAGGGAGAAGGTCCGTAAAGGTAAGAAAAATATAAGTTATATAATATCGATGAAAAACCTGTAGAAAATCCTTGATAAATTGAAGTTTGGTTAAACGAAGATAGATCTTTATTGTCCTATTTGAAAAATAACCATATCATAGTAATTAATAATATATAAAACAATAATTTCAGCTATTGAAAAGAGGAAAAAGACGCCAAAAGCCATAGATGAACTCGTTGACGATCTAAGACCTACTGACGAGAAATCTGAAATCATGAAAGATATCCGTAAAGGTAACGCGATTTTTCGAGATGTTTTAATCCAATAATTTCTGGTATTGGTAGTTATTATGATGGGTGAACAAAAGATCAAGGGAAAGACTCGCAGAGACCAAGCAATCATATCACGAAAGGAATGAGCATGCAATGCTCAGCAGTGCCTGTAACAAAGCTGACAATGATGATGATTATAAATAAACATGATTACGTCCTATCCTACTAATACATATTATGATTGAAAGTCTGGCTTCATTCAATCAATACGCATGTAATTTTGCTTATTTTATAATTAATTTTTTTTTCTCTTTGGTAGATTTGATTTTTGACATGTGATTTTATTTTTGAAAGTGCTGTGCACATCTGTTATTGACATAGACACTAGAATAAGACCCCAGAAAATGTAATATGTCCATGTTTGTGTTTGTGTTGTTGATGTGCCTTGAATAAATAAATAAATAAATACGCCTCAACGGCTGAACGGATTTTAAACCGTGGCTTACGGGAAGACCGTGACCTGAATTAAAACGTAGAAACTTTTTATTCCAATAAAAGTACATTCCTGTGGGATAATTACCGAATATCATGGGGCCACTGCAAAAATTAAGTTTGAAATATTTGTAATCTATTTGAAAACTAAAAGATTATAATATTGCAGCGGTGCGCAAAGGAGAACTTTCACCCGCTGTTATGGAAGACTTACACGCCAACTTACAACATGGAGACACTAAGTCTGTTATTTCGAATAAGATCCAACAAGGTGGGTTTAAGGAAATGTCAATAAGTAACAGTTTAAAACATTGGAACTTTTTGTATTCTTTCCTCATTGTTAGAGAGATCATTTGAATAAAAATGTAACTGCCGTATAGAAAGAGAAGTATGAATGAGAAATATATTATCACGCGTGCTAGTAAAATAGAACAAGTTAGACAGAGGAAGCAAGCACTGTTCTTGACGCCAATCATATTGACCATTTCAGCGATAGCTAAAAAGCATGTAACTCCAACCAACGCAAAAGAAGTAACCGACGATATCGGTGCTAGTGAAAATAAAGAAGAAATCCTTGAAAAAGTCCGTAATGGTAAGCCGTAGAAATACATGATGATACTACACAAAATATATACCTAATATTAGCGTAGTAGGTATATAGTGGCTCATTATATACTGGTGGTAGTTCCGAATCATGTTTAGCTAAAAAAGGAATAGGAAGCCTGATTATTTTATGATTATTTTATTTTATTTTCGTCAAGAGACTACGCTAGCTTGAATTCGTTGGAGAAACTCTTTTTCTGTTATCTTATTCTTTATATTAGCTATTGCCAGAGGAAAGCTTCCCCCTGCTGTCATGGAAGATATAGTCGCTGATGTTCGACCTACGGACAGAAAGGGCACTGTCAAGAAAAAAGCAATAAAAGGCAAGTCAAACATTACTCGTACTTATCCATAATTTTCATACATACTATATTTAAATGCGAAAGTGAGTCTGTCTGTCTATATTTTTTTTACTTTCACGCCTTAACGGCGGACTAGAACCTGGTTTAGGACATAGGGTAGTTTTTAGTCCAGTATAACGTCCCCTTGGGATAATAAAACAGATTTTTGTGGACGAAGCCGTGGGCAGACGCTAGTATGTCATAATGCACAGTAACAAAAATATAAGAAATATGACTGATTTAATTTAAACAAATATATTACAGCCATAGAGAAAATGCAAATTCCTCCAGAAGTTATGCAGAATATAGCTGCCGTCAATGTTGAGGCTGGCCGTAAGGATGACGTCTTAAAGAAAGTGCGTGCAGGTAACTTTCTCAACTTTCAGATACAATATGAACTACTAGACCCAGTGCCGAAGCCTTTGAAAATGGTATAAAGTGACAAAAAATAATAGTAGAATAATAAAACCCATTGGAAAAGGAAGTAATATAATTATTTTTTTACACCTTCAGAAAGTAGAGATTTCATCGAACCAAAAGCCCGCCGACTTTTTAAAAAAAGCAGATGTTTTGACGTGAGAATTTTTTATTGAAAATGAGGGTGCTTTTTCGATATTAAGTCAAAATAAGGTGAAAATATAAATATTTTTTATCGAAAACAATACAGTGTATTTGGGACATAAAAAGGTAAGATTTCACTTAACTCCAACAAAAACATATTTGTTTTTGTAAAAGATAAACATAAAAAAGCAAAAACTTGGTTATTTGAATTTTTGGTTATGTGAAAAAAGTGTAAATACAAAAGTTGTAGATCTTTTTATTACCTATAAGTTTGCCATCTAACTTTTTTTATAGGACTTGTAGTTTTGCCGGGAATCGAGACAAACCGTTTTCTACCCTTAAAAACTCACCCCCTTGCACTTCCCGACCTCAGATCGCCCGTAAATTATATTTCCTTTCAGTTTTGAACATATTCATAAAACAACATATTCTCTTCCTTTTCCAATGGGTTTCATACTACGTCATTTTTTTTTCCTTTTCAAAAATTATGGACTCTGGTCTATACACTTTAATTTAAAATTAAAGATCATTTGAAACTACGTCCATCCTCAAGTATTGACTTTGGCACTGTTTTTAAGTTGTTTTTTAAATGTCCATTATGTTGTATTAAAATCCCTTCAAAACAATATAGGTTGCTGTGGAATTAGGTCATTGTCTGGTATGACACAGATTTGGCTGTTCCAAAATTTTATCAATCATCTCGAATTCTGAATTCAAATATATGTACTTTAGATAGACAGTAGAAAATTTAATAATGGCATGTGGATGTAGATCGAGTATTAGAAAGTGACTTACGCGTCGAACTTGTTGATCTACCGGTCGTAAGCTACTGACCATAAGGTTTTTGAGTGAAAGTTAGATAATGTAAATTAATTTCTAATTTAATTCAATCACATAAAACCGTAATATGATATTTCAGCGGTAGATAAGGGTGAACTGTCACCTGCTGTACTGGAAGATGTGACGGACGATTTGAACGCGGGAGACACAAAGACTATGATAATGAAGAAGATTGATCAAGGTAAGTAAATCCATTTTAAATTGATGAAAATGCAATCATATTCTATATGTAAATTAAATCATCAGGACTTTAAAGTAAACTTTTTAGCATCTGAATCACAGTACTCAAAAGTTATTCGACAAAAGACTAAAGAAGACAATATATACGATGTATATTTTTTGTTTGACATTTAATTCCTTTATTGTTGGTATTTCAATTTCCAGCAATTGCTAGGAGGCACGTTACGACCTGTGCCGCAGAAGTTGTGCTCGCTGATATCGATGCAAGTAAGGATAAGAAAGAGATCATGGCGAAGATTAGTGAAGGCAAGTAAATAAACTTAGATATTTTTGCCATAGCATTCTATGCATCACATATAAAAATTGTGTCTGTAGGAAACATAGCTGATGTAAATACTGAATTGTAGTAATCAGTCGAGTAATCGAACGTGATTTACGCTGCATACAGTGAGTCACCGAAATTACGTTGCCATTTAGCTTCAAACAGTTTTACTAGCAAAAAATGAATCAGCTCAAACCTAAAGCGTCATACTTTCCTTGACTCATTTTGGTTTACGCAAATAATGCTGGTTTACATACAGCACCAACCTATTTAAGGTAACAAGGAGAATTATGCCTGAATTGGCACCCTTTCACATTAGGAAACATCTAATATTATTACATAGGGAGGTCGAAAAGTTCGCCGAATATTTGCCTTGAAATAGGTCTTCTTAAAACAAGTGAAATTTTGGATCTCCCCTGGTTCACTACTTCACATCTATTAAATTAGTAAGCATTTCTGCACTTTTCATAAAATTTGTTTATTTTAGCTGTTGACCAAGGACTGCTGCCGCCGTCGGCTGTAGAAGAAATCGAAGCGGAAGTAAAACCCAGAGACAACACCTCTGAAGTCAAAATGAAGGTTCGCAAAGGTAAATTCTAATGCATCTCTGTCTTACAAATTTTCACTTCACTACTGCTGGAACCTGTTCTTTGAATATAGCTTCGGGTGAAATATTTGTGGTTTGCACAGGAGATACAAACCAAAATACTTGCAAGCAAACACTATTAATACTACAGAGAGGCATTTTACTCGTGTCAAATTTGAAAAAGAGTTACCCAGTAATCCCACCGCACTATTCCCAAACCACCGCAACTCCTGATAGCCAGAATCAACTGAAAAATACGGGTGGATTTTAGTCATTAAAAGTCTGACACGCCCTCCCGCTTTTCCCAGAGTGGGAGAAGTCATTGGATGACATCCCACCAAAAAAAATAAAAACCGAAAAGAAACCACGTTAGCAGAAAACAGAAGAAAATGTAGAAAAAAAGAGGCTCTGCTATAACCCTGGAGTGATATTCCTCATATAAGATTAGGTTTGTGAATCAATAACTTGGCATGCTGGACCTATTCTTCTGGTATCTTCCTTCTATTATAAACGTGAAAGTTTGTGAAGATGGATGGTTGTTTATTACTCTTCCACGCAAAAACTATTGCATGGATTATGATAAAACTTTACTGAAATATAGCTTATATATACATCATAATAACACATCGGCTATAATTTATTAAGATATTGGGAGAAGTACTAATAACCACGCGGGTGGCAGTTAGTAGGTCAAAACTGTGACAGCAAAGATGCCTGCTTACTTCATAAAGTATTTGGTAGGGTGACTAGGGATGATTGATATAATATTAAATGTAGTGAATGATAGCGTTATAATTAAAAACGGGCGAATAGAAGAATATAACATGGTGCGCAGACTTCAAGAAACATGGGTCAAGGACATGACAATGATGATGATTGGGAATTTAAAGAAATTTAAGAAAACATACAATTTATTATTAATTACAGTCATACAAAAGAAGACAGTATCGCCAAGTATCATGGCTGAGTTAACCGGTAACATTTTGGCAAAGGGGGAACAGGCTGAAGTCTTAAAGAAGCTCCGTACAGGTCAGCTAACTATTCATATATTGATGAAGACACATATAATGATAATTTTTTTTTAGATATAATTAATAACTGTAATTTGTATTTTTGTTTAACTAAAGCTGTTGAAAACGGTGAGCTAGACCGGGACGTTATGGATGAAGTTATGGCCAAAGTGAAGCCTTGTGACACTAAGGCTCTCATTATGATAAAGTTCCGAAAAGGTAAGTCGTTCGAAGGTGCTGAAAATTGTTTCCTTGTATTAATGTTTCCATGTTCGAAGGTGGTGAAAATTGTTTCCATGTATGACTTCGTAATTCGTATAAGGTATACCGGGCTACAGGTTCAGTACCCCTAGATCCTTTAAGAGGTTGTAGTTTCCACCATTCCTGACTGATTTGACTATGAAACACTGTATCCTAAACTTATATGTTTTCAAGATATTGAACCTAGAAGTATATTTTTTTTATTGCCGATGTTTTGTATATTTCATTTTTTGTTTTTTTTTGCTTCTAATTTATTCGTGTTTGCGATTTTTTTGTAGTAGATAAGTTGCTTTATTATTCTCAACACTAAAATTGCAGTTAAATTGGATGCAAATATTCCAAACAAATAGGCCAATAGTAACAAAATTGGCAATTTAAAAAAAAACCGTCGACGTCCAATATCTTGAAAACTAACCGTTTTGTTGTACGTAGTTTGGGGTACGGTGTTTCATAGCCAAATCAAACAGGCATGATGGAAACTACAAACTCTAAAAGGATCTAGGTCAACTTAACCTGTAGCCCTGTATATATACATCAGCACATACAGTTGAATGTCGCTTGCACGTCATGAAATTACAAGGTATTTTTGTCTATCAGGCAGTTAGGTAGTTTCAACCTTAGTGAAGTTTCAATTTTCTAAGAAAAATAACATTGATTGCCATAAAAAATGGCAGCAATTACGAGTACAACCATACATACAGGAAAATAATCACCAAATACGTCAATTTGTCACGTCATAAACTAATAGTCATGTTATACGGCTTTATACCATATATGTTGTTATTTCATATATGTTGATGATGATTTTAGCGACGGCAAAAAGGCATGTTACGCCTGGAGTCATGGAAGAAGTACTTGCTACTATTAACCCAAAAGATAATAAGCAGGAAATTATTAACAAGGTGCAAAAAGGTAAGTAGACGAGAGGTAAAAGAAATGATAAAATGCAGTAGTAAACCGCTAAAAGGTATTTTGGTAACAATGTTACAATTTAAGCCTCTGAAATAAAACAAATATTGGAGTGTATAATATAACTGTACTTACACCAAATTCCTTGTTTGCCTAGATTTCTGACCGAATATTTTGTGCTAGAATGAATTTTGTGGCAATATTGACAAATGTCGACCGTCACTAGCTTTCTCTGTGCTAGCCGATTTCCATGCATACAAATTCTACAAAACAAAATTGTAATTTTAGCGGTGAAAAACGGACAGCTGCCCCAATCTGTTCAGGATGATATCCTCGCCAATGTGTCTCCTGAAGATGATAAAAAAAAAGTTTTGTTAAAGGTTCGCAAAGGTAGGTAGCCTTCAGTAATATTTAATAAAACAAAACATTTCTGAAGATGTCACTTCCAACAGACATAATTGCACCTGCAGAAAAAAAACTATGTATTTTTATTAAACTGACATAATAGAAAACAGTTAGAAATAACCTAGGGGTCTTTAATTCAAATGTGAATAGGTTACTTCTAGCCAAGCGTGCTTCACCGTCGACCACATCATCGCTAACCATCAGGTAAGGTAGTGGTCAAGCGCGAGCCTATAAATAATTTAAGAAACTAAATATTTTATTTCTATAACTATTGTGTTTATCATTATCAACTCGGTAAACGATGATCATTTTAGGCAATGACGAATACGAGGATGATGTGGTGGACCACAATAAGTTATATATAGCTTTAAATCAGATTGTTCGCGGATAATAACCGGAAAAAGATATTAATTACATATATCTAAATGCAAATAAATAAGTCACACAACCATCTGATTTGCAATGTTATAGGTTTTTAATGTCTGTATATCTGGTGATAAGCGCACAATAATTTATATATAGTAGTTTATTCCACAGAAATCCGAGAATCTTTAGCGGCAACTGCTTGAGACGACATTGACTAAACCTTTCTTATCAAAGAAATGTGTTTATTCGCCTCAAAAACGACATATAAATTTACACAATATCAACAAAACAAAAACACGCCATATAAACCAAGCATGTCACGCACATAGAAATTGATGGTCCGTGAAAATTCTGACTACGGCTAAGACAACCGAAACTTATGTGCAGCGCAATTGAAACTTATGTGCAGCGCAATTGCGCAGCCACGCATGAGTAGTATTATCAATGGCCTCTCAAGATGTTTCCAACTCATCGTTCCGTCAACCATGAATTTCGAATGACTGAAGACGTTAACTTATCCATCCATTACATCAGTAAATTTTTCTATCGTATATGGACCTTCTTCAATGACTTCTAAATACAATATATTTATATCCTAGGACCGACGACATTGGGCACGCCACAATTGCGGCGGTAAGGCCCCTCTTTGAGGAGTGGCTAGAGAGGCGTCACGGCGTCCTCACCTTCCGCCTGACGCAGGTCCTCACCGGTCACGGCTGTTTTGGGAGGTTCCTGTTCAGGATTAGGCGGGAGGAAACGCCCGGGTGTCACCATTGTGTGGACCGCCCAGAGGACACGGTGGAGCATACGGTGGAGATCTGCCCTGCTTGGGCGGAGCACCGCCGTGTCCTCGTGGAGGCGATTGGCGGTGGCGACCTCTCGCGTCCGGCCCTGGTCCAGGCCATGGTACGGAGCGAGAGGGCATGGGAAGCTGTCTCCTCCTTCTGCGAAGCAGTAATGCTCGCAAAGGAGGAGGCGGAACGCGTGAGGGAGACGCAAAGGAGACGCCCTCACGCCCCTAGCCACCGCAGGAGACGCCCCGGGCGTAGGGAGTCGCAAGCCGATTCCCGGCCACCGTAGGCACAGGCTTGCGGACGGCAAGTTATGGGTAGCTTACCGTCCGATAAGGACCAAGCCCGAGTTTACGGCGCGTAGTGTTCTACGCGCGCCTCAAAGAGATGTCAGCAAAAGTGACGGGGCCTGATAGGACCGATGCCTGTCTGGGTCGCGGATAAATTTGAAAAAGAGTTACCGCGGCCCTGGCGCAAGCAACTGAAGGAACACGGGTGGGTTTTAGTCAGTAAAAGTCTGACACGCCCTCCCGCTTCACCCAGGGCGGGAGAAGTCATTGGATGATTTCCCACCCAAAAAAAAAAAAAAAAAATGACCGACGACATAGACATGAAACCATAACACTATTCTAAATACTGAAATTGTGAATCTTCAATAAACTACTAATCACTTCTTTTAATATTCGTTCAGCCATCAAAAAGACACAGGTACCGCCCGTGGTGATGGAGGACCTAATGCACTCTAGTGATGATTCGGCACCAATTATGAACAAGATCCGTTTAGGTTAGTTTCAATGTTCATAAATTCTAGCCTAATGGTGTTGCTTCACCGCAGTTCACGGCAAAACTACGCGAGTGTACTTATAGCTTCGCTTTGTCCGAAAACTTAAGCGGAATCGTCTACTGCGATGAACCAGTAGAGTATAGTGCTTCTAATATTACCTTAAGCTTTTTGAGAAGATCCTTGTGTGGGAAGGTCCATCAAATCAAATTTAGCTGCCAAGCAGCGCCACCGTAGGTATATCGGTTTGATGAGTACGGGCGGCACCACGCCCATGACTACAGATGCATAAGGCATTGCAGATCAGCGTCGTCTTTGAGATGGCAATGTTCCTGTGGTGCCTTTACTTTTGCAGATGTCCATTGGCGTAAGGAATTTGTTGTAATCAGATGTGTCATCTACTTTTTGCCATACAAAAACCAATGACCTTAATTTCAGCCATAAACACGAAGAAGCTACCTCCATCTCTCGTGGATGATATAGCCATCTACGTAAGTCCTGCTCAAAGAACTGAAGCCGTAAGGAAAGTTAAAATAGGTTAGTGATAATGAAATAATAAATCAAATAGGTACCGACTTTGGATCGTTATTATTTCATACAATTAACAGATCGATATATGTACTGTATCGTTGTACGAGTATATGTTTTCCCCTCGTTGTTGCCAAATAAAGCCATAGTTAGGCAACAAGGGAGGAAACAATGGTTTTTAATGTTATAATTCATCCGAAATCACGTAATAACGCGATGTAGGTTTTGATTTATGGAAATTACAGTACTCTTTAATATCTGTACAATATTATGTTTAAATCAATTTACGAAAAGGACAATACTCAGATTGGCGTTAACAAAACGCTAATAATAATAATCAAAGTCTGAACTAACAGTCATCAAGGCTCGCTCGAACCATCATAGACTTTATCTAGGTTAGGTTAGGTTAAAACGGGCAGGTTTCCGCAACTACACGACCAAGCGCGTATTTTGCGTACGGAAGACTCTATCTATCACTTCATCACGCGTAATCGAAATCAAGAACAGGCTCATCACGAAATAAATGAAAATAAACATTTTTAAATGTTATTGCTATGTCTTCTTCTTTCGACTTGACGGTTAACTTTTAAACACTTTGGGGCCAGTACGTGGCCATATACTGATGTTAATTTAATTATGATAAACATTTCAGCGGTTGAAAATGGGCACATGACGCCATCTACCTTGGAGATAATTAGAGATATAGATGAAGCTAAGCTATCAAAAGATATGGACAAGGTACTCGCTGATATAGCTCACAACAAAGATAAGGCCGAAATTATTGAAAAGCTTCGTGTAGGTGAGTCAAGTACTTAGGTGTCAAATAATAGTCAGCTTACTAAGGATCAAGAAACGCCCAGCACTGTGGTCTGTGGAACACCTGTGATGCAGTTGTATTCCACCGTGTTGAATATCCTTAAAATATTCGTATGCTCTCTATAAAATACGAATTTATGCCTGTCAAATAGAATTACTTTTACATTATTACTTCTAGATCTTCGGCAGTTTGAGAATCCTTTTTTTTTTAAATACGAGTTATTATTTAATTACCTTTATTAAGTGCCTTTAAGTTTCTGAACCTCCAAACTCCAAAGAGGTTGTGATAATCTACAGTACTTTACAAATTATAGCTACTAGGACTATAGGTATAATTATATTAATGCTCCGACGTTGGTCCTTAAGGGGCAATAAGGGGCAATAATTATAATGTTTCAGAGGTAGACAAAGGTCGAGTTCCTGAATCTGTGATGGATGACGTAGTTAACAGCTTAGGCACTAAAGATGGAAAAGAAGAAACAACAAAGAAGGTTCAAATAGGTCAGTTATTTAAAAGTATGTAGATGCATATACATATGCATATATTTACATTTAAGAGATTCATATTTCACGCATTTATTTACATTTAAGAGATTCATATTTCACGCATTTATTTCCTAAGACTTCTACTTACACATTGATTAAAGATTTCTGCTGAAATATCACTTTGCCTACCTTTACAAACGGCACTGAGTCTTGGATAGACATTGAATATGAGTGACTCTATAATTGACTTTTTATCTCAAAATACAGTTTGAATAGACAAGGTTGAATACAGTTAATCCCACATTATTATTATTTCCAGCTATAAGGAAGCGCCAATTACTACCAAAAATAACAAAAATCGTAAAAAATAAAGATGGAAAAGCTAATGAGGCAATCCTCAGTCTCAGTCCTAGTGATATAGAACTGATCGGAGAAGGTAAATTTAATTTTAAAACAATTCAATACTACTTTATACCATTTTTTTAAACAATAGATTCAATGATGGATTATTGCCTAAAAATATCTGTTATTTTCCAAATAATTTCAGCTGCAGACGCAGGAGAAATTTCGCCGTCGGTCATAAAAATTATACAAGAAAACAGTATACTTTGTGATTGTCTACCACAAAATGAATCTCTGTTGAGTAGGTTTCTAAGAAGAAGAAAAAAGAAAATCATCGTCCACAAAACAGATATAGACGCATTTAGGACCGGCGCAGAGACCGAGGCTGAGGTTTTAAAGAAGGTCAGAAAAGGTAAATATCAAGTTATTTCTGCCACACTGCTGTAACAAATCATTCACATATTTAAATATTAAATAATCAGAGAATTCGATATTTAAAATCTTTATTTCCTCATAATTAAGGTAAAATGTGTGTAATCATGTGCGCAGCGTATTTGTATCGTTTAATCACGAAAACGTCGATCCTCTAAGAGTTACTAATCTTAATTGTGATCATTAATTTCAGCAATAAGAAAAGGAGAAATGACACCGTCTGTCGTGAAAATCCTATCAAACAAAGATAATGCTGGTATTATATTTTCCGATGAAATGAATCGTGCTCTACATCCTCCTTGGATATGTAGTCAGCCAATAAGATCTAAAAGTTTAAAAACAACTGCAAAATGTCCCTTTTCATCAATCAAACCCTGGAAAAGCGAACGTTACTCAGATGTTTCGACCCAGGGCAGAAAATGTTCAATGGATTGTCAATATAGTCCAAAAGGACGTGCAACATTTGGTGGTACAACACAGCAATATAACATGAAGTTCGATGGTGGGCCTTACAAGTGGCCAAATCCTTGGAAATCTACAGAGCAGCAACATCGTGAATCTTTACGTAAATATCCAGATTCCTTCATTTCTTGTCAAATGCAAGATTTAGAATCTTGTACATGTGGAAGTAAAAAATGTAAGGAAGAAGTAGATAAATTGAGATTGTCGCAAATGAAACTAACTCAAAGTGAGGCAAAATTAATAGCTTGTGTATGTAAAAGTGACATATGTGAAAAAGAGGCTGACAAGATACTTGAAGCTGTTTTAATGGACAAAAAAGTAAGAGCATTAAAAGAGGCAAAAGAAAACATTCGAAAAGAGAAGGAGCAAACAGAGAAACAAAAGCGAAAGGAGCAAATAGCAGAAATAATAAAAAGAGAAAAACTGAAAAAGAAATGTGATTTAGTGCGAAAGAAACTAAGAAGGAAATTGAATGAACGTGCTTTGAAGCAGGTAATGCAAGAAATCGAAATTGAAAGGTTACCAGATAGTAAGTTGGCAGCCAAGTCTGCTTCAGACTTGCGCAAAATCGGCGAGAATTTCTATTACAAGTATAGATCCTTATTGAATAAGGGTTCGGAAACTATCAAAGCTCCATGTTATTCTGATGAAGATAAGGAAATTTATGAGTCAAGTGCGAGAATAAAGTATAGATCACGTCGTATGAAGACAATAAGAAAGACAATACCACTGATCAGATCTGGAAGGTATTTTAGAAAGAAGGGGAAACCACTGGTACCAAAAGGATGTAATGAACTCTATGTGCAGACGCTAAAAAGAAGACCATGTATGTGGGTATTTGATTTATGGCCACGTTTTTACCCCAGATGTATTTCTCTGCTTATATTATGGAGACAGTTTTTTCGTATTATCATTTTTATGTTAGCCTTGATTGTATGGACTCCATGTTTACTTTGCGTACAAATTTTACAATTATAACTTTGCGGTAAGCGTTGCATTTGTTTTCGAATGTTGTATGTTAAATGGAATTATCATTTTTGTTGAAGAAAATGAAGTATTTTTGATGACTTTGGCGTTTCATTTGTTTTCAAACTTATAATTATATCAAACAACCAAAACGATTCAAAAAGAGCTAAGAAAAGTTAACTATCTCGTATGTCCATCTGAGATATTTGTATTATCAACTAGCTGACCCGGCAAACTTTGTTTTGCCATAAAAACACCAAACATTTATCTACCCTACCTACCCTACCTTACACTACCTACCCTACCCTAACCTACGCTACACTACCCTACCCTACACTACCCTACCCTACCCTACCCTACCCTACATTACCCTACCCTACACTACCCTACCCTACACTACCCTACCCTACCCTACACTACCCTACCCTACACAAAGCAAAAATAGCTTATACAATAGCAATAAAGCTCAAATTGACTCTACGTTTTAGTTAGAAAACTTTTGTATGGGAAAAAGGAAAGTGCTGTTTTTATTTTTTTCCCGGCAATTATTAGAATTTTTCTCCCCGTAAAAACCATCTTTGAACTTCAAAGAACATTTAAAAAAAAAATTGGTCCAGGCGTTCTTGAGTTATGCGCTTACCAACACATTTTGCGATTCATTTTTATATTATAAATACATTTACTTATTAATTCCATACAAGTTTTCTTGTAAAATAGATGTGTAAGGTGTACAAGTGTACAATAAAGTATATTCTGTTCTTCAATAAATGTCCTTAGCGACTTCAGTTAGATAGTACTATCTAAATACATACATTTTTATCAGCAATACTTACCTAATTAGCACATTTTAGGGAAAAAATGGACTTTACCAAAACTTCGACGACATGTGACATCCACCAATCCGCACTAGGCGCGCCATCTGGCGAGGATTTATCACATGATTTAAGACTATAGAGACCACATGATATCGCTCCTGATCTGACCAGATCAGGCGTCAGATCAGGCCATGCGTAGGACGTTTTATCCGCAACAAATAGTTTTCCAATCAATAAATATCTGCCATAAGAAGAATCTACCGTATCAAGAATCTGCCCAAACCAGAATCTGTCCTAAACTGAATAATTACGCAATAAGGCTCCGCGAGCTGGTCAGGCTGTGGCCGGGGCCGGTAAGTGCCACAGCCAGACCGGTCCAAGAAGGAACCGACCGACCGGGCAAAGTCCCGGTACACCATGGCGCCAGTCCGACCCTGCCCCGATCTCTTAGAATATCTATATAATAGTTATTTTTTATCGTCAAAAACTCAGTCATACGATAATGCGTTGTTGAGACAAAAGCTGTGGCTATATTAAAATTTTGCTGTGGGGGACAGTTTGACAGTAAGGCCTAGCCCATACTCACAACTTTTAGTCGAACAACTGTTTAGGTGTGTTAAAAGTTTATAGGAATATATTCAGATCATAGAACCTGCACATACTATCAACTCGATAGTTGCTCGACAAAAAAATCGAAAAGCTGTATCGATTTGCTTTTGATTAAAAAGCTGGACATCTATTGATCAAACGCTTAATTTATATTGCTCAGTCGATCCGGGACTGATCAGTCTCGCATTACCTTTTGAATTGGCGCCACGTCTCTTGTCGCCATGGCAAAGAAGAGGTTCTCAATTCGACGACGCGGTCGGCGTAGTGGTTGAGCGATCGGCTGCTACGCTGCGTGTCGCGGGTTCTATTTCCGAACGGAACAAATATTTGTATGGGCGGAACGGAATGTAACGTATGTAACGGAACTGATATTTAAAAATTAAAAGAAAGTAAGAAAAGAAATCGGCTTTTTTTTTTCAACCAACTTCAAAAAAGGAGGAGGTTCTCAATTCGACTTTATGTTTTTTTTTGAATGTTTGTTACGCGAATACAGTCAATTATAGACCAATTTTAAGAATTATTTTTTTGTTTGTAAGGCGAGTTGGTCCCATAGTCACAAATTCAGGATATAATGAGAAGGTCTCATGGAAATCGACGGAAATCCTCACAGGCATACATCTAACGATTTTGGTATTTTCATCTACATTGCAAGGATTTGCATTCAGAAAGTATCATTTGGTGAAGTGGAACTGATGAAGAAACCACAGATGGCCACTGGAACTTCTCAATGATAAGTATATGTTGGTTATAGGCACTTACTGACACAGTCTGCCGAGCACTTTCGACCATACAGGAACCGGAAGTTAAGACTTTTCTGTAACTACCAATATAGGGCTATTTGATGCCAAGAGTAGCCTCTCGGTATCTAATGATGTAAGTGCCATTAATTTTTCTCACCAGAAGTTTTTTTTTTCCCTTGCTTAACGATGACTTGTGAGGTCCAATCTTCCACCGCAGAATCTGCCTCTCAAAATTGTTTAGACTTTATTCAGTAAAGTCCCATATGTGGTGACGTTTGAGCCTTTTCATGTTTAATGGTTCTCTTAGGGATACGGCTAAGGTGTTTCTATGTGTCGTTATTCGATGTTTATATGACTGTATCCTTTTTTCTATTTCCTTTCACTGTTTTGATTTGTAGATGCTCATGTATTTCTGAGGTCTTCATGAACCAAGGAGAATTCGATATAATTCTGAGAGTTTTATTTTGGAATCGCTGAAGAATTTCCACATTTGAGTTCCTTGCAGATCCTCACAGCTCGACTCCGTATGTCCAAACAGGCTTTAACACTGTTTTTTAGATAAGTACTTTGTTCTCCAGTGACATAGGTGATGCACCTCCCAAGAACCAGTTCAGTTTTCATTTTTTTCTATATGGCATCTCCACGTCTGTTTCCTGTCGAGATGCAAGCCGAGGACCTAAGCCGTTGTCCCGTGTGGAAGTGTGTCGTCTCCGAGTTTAACAGGTGGGCAGTCATGCCTTCTGAGAGCAAACGTTACATGTGTTGACTTGCTAGCGCTAGCTTTAATTTTCCATGCACTCATCCACTTATAGACTCTGTCGAGACGATTTTGTAGTGTAAATGAGGGCATGTGAAGGTTTTTGTTGTTGCACAAGGCAGCCGTATCATCAGCAAACGTGTCGGAGAGAATTTCCTCTAACGTTGGTAAGTCTGCTGTGTATATGAGGTAGAGGGTTGGACCCAATACGGACCCTTGGGGTACGCCAGCCTGTATATTGTAGAATTTCGAGTAAGATTCATTAATCTTTACCTGAAAAATTCTGTCTTCTAAGTAAGAGTTTATAAGTACGTACAGGTTATGTGGCAGTTGTTTTTTTAACCTTAAACAACAAGCCCTGGTGCCAGACCTTGTCGAACGCCTGCTGTACGTCCAGGAATACAGCCGAGCAGTACTTCTTTCGTTCCAGTCCCTCTCGTATTTTGTTCACCACTCTATGCCCCTGCTACACGGTTGAGTACCCCACTCAGAATCACCAGAAGTGGTACTTATTTTGTACTTTCAGCCAACCCTAATTATTTCCACCGATTTTTTCGGAACTTAGCATCACTTTTATGAACATGTGCCATGGGGCTTATCTTAGTATCAAATGACGTAGTGGATCTTGCGGTCACCGCTCCTACTATTGGAAAATGGTGTATAAAGGATCATATTTGTATACCAAAAACACTGATACCAAGTAGTAAATACTTGGGTACAGCAATTTAACTCGATTTTTAACGTTAATGCCTTTTATTAAATTAAATTATACTATCATTTATTTCAGGAAGTATTTTTCAAATTACATAGAATATACATAAGAATTCATATACATTAATTAACACATTGAAACCAATGCATGCAAAATTTATTTAAGATTTAAAAGTACAATATTATTTTTCTCAGGTAAAATTTAATAAAATAATTATAATTATAAAACAATATGTTGACACTACAAAAATAACAGTCATCAAGATGATTTTGTGGTTCTCGCCAAATGGTTGGTATTTCCAATTTGAAAGCAATTCTTTTGACACCTTTACATATTCTTAAATATTCATTACATGATTTACAAACACTATCAGGTGCCCAAGAGTTCTAATTTTATCCAGGTATCCAGACAGGCGCTTCCTTGTGTAAATTATTTCATCACCACTGCTCTCAAAACGGTGAAGGAAAACATCATGAGGAAACCGGCATGTCTAAGAACCAAAAATTGTAAGAAATGCTCGTGGCTAAATAATAACAGCCGCACGTGTCAATCTTCAAGGTTAAGCAACGCATGCCGAGGTCGGTCCGTGGATGGATGACCATCTATACAAAGCGAGTTTCTGCCGTGCCTTGGAAAGCACGTTAAGCCGTTGGTCCCGACAGACTGATTCGAAGATTTTTCACAGTCGTTACGAGTAGTCAGAAGCCTGAGATCTGACACCAGTCTTGCCAAGAGGTGTATAGGTCTACCAGAATCTCATGGCATTTTTTATTTTTTTTTTAATTGTGATTTTTATATGGCAATGTCAAGTGTCACCTGTCAAATCAAAGTACTTGATGTGTCAACCGCTGCTGAAATTTTTTGATATTATCTTGAAAATTTGTTATTTTTGTGAAAATTTCGAAAAACCCACTTCGATCTCAAGCGAGACATATTGTTTTCAATGTGTATCGTAAAATAAGGGAAGAAGAAGGCGTAAATCAAACTCAATCTTTGATTTTAAAGTGCATCGTAGAGTGGACCGGTAAGTTGAACTGACTTGTTTTGATACTTTAAGTTTATTTTATATTTTTCTTACTTAATTTTTATTTCTTTCCATTACTATTATATAGTAAATCGTAGGTCAGGGCACATCGAATGATGGCCTAGGTTACTAATTCTTCGACAAGATATTGATTTTAACGGAGATTGAGAATCTTTGACGTCAGAAAAATATTAAGTAATAATCTGCGCCCTGCAGTGGGACGTGTATATAGACGGGAGTTTTGGCGGGATTTTGTAGAGTGAAGTTCAGTGGCTGTTAATATTATTTGCAAATTGATTCCTAGTGGATATTGTGATATATTATTGGTGTAGTTTTGTGTCTCATCTGTCTACGCAACTGGACAAAATCATTGACAGAAGCGATCTCGGGATTGTGGAGCGGAGTATTTTATTGTAGTATTGACTGCCTCTGCAAAGATTACTGGGAAGACTGACTCGATACAATTTGCTGCCAAATACACCAAAAAACATTAGAATCTGTTACATCCGCATTCTAATGCATACTAAAGAATAAATATAAGGTCCAAAACTCTTTCCAAAGACGTGGCTAAAAGGTCCTAGCAACCAGGCCATAAAACTTACATAAAAAAGTATATATAGACTGATGATGATGAATGACTATATGTAACATGATACATTTTATTATTTTTTACAGACTGTATACATATAGAGATTGGTTTTGAATATGTTAAATGCCAATGGAAAAGACCAATTTTGATGGAGAGAGATGACATAAAACTACAAAGATACAAGTTTCTGAAATGCCAGTGGAGTTCATGGAATCGTATTCTAGTTTTCTAGTTCTGAATGAGGTTTTAAGTTATTAGTATGATTTAAATGATATATAATAAATTAGTACATAAATAAATATTCAATTGATTTATTTTTCCTATATTAAGAACCCGATGTATAACAACATTAATTCATACATGTGAGTTATATATACCTATAATACTCACAGTGGATCTTTGTGTCTGAATTGGTTGCAAGACCCCGCGCAGTAGCTATTTTTGTGTCAATGTTGAAGGTGAAGATAGCATTGTATAACTGTCTCTTTCACTCGCTTATGTATGTCACATCGTGCTATCTCGCTTACTCTATGCAGTATACTCGATGACAAACTGTTTCTTACGCAATGGTTGGCAGGACCAAGTTCAAAGACACAAAGATCCGCTGTGATTACTATAATATAGGTACCTCATGTTCATTAATACTAAAGACATAAATAAAAATTAAACAGTATCAAGATCGTTTAATCCAATTTCCCCAGTATTGCACACAACAAATTTTTATTTCCATTTTTGCCATGAGATTCTGGTAGACCTATAGTGTTACCCAGTAATTGGGTTGTGGAGGTCAGATATGCAGTCGCTCCATGTAAAACACTGGTACTCCGCTGAATCCGGTTAGACTGAGATTTGAAAATATTATGTCTTAAGCAAACGATGTCAACCATAAAGTTCACTGCAACAGACAAAAATATTGTAAATCAATTATTAATCTGCATAGGTCTACCGGAATCTCATGGCAAAAGTGGAAATAAAAATTTGTTGTGTGCAATACTGGGGAAATTGGATTAAACGATCTTGATACTGTTTAATTTGTATTTATGTCTTTAGTATTAATGAACATCAGGTACCTATAGTATAGTAGTCACAGCGGATCTTTGTGTCTTTGAACTTGGTCCTGCCAACCATTGCGTAAGAAACAGTTTGTCATCGAGTATTTTTCTTTTTTTTTTCTTTTTTTTTTTCTTTTTTTTTTTTTTTTTTTTTTTTTAAAACATTGCCCCACACTAGGAATTTCTTCCTGTATCGTGGGTGCGTTTACAAACATATAAACTCACATACACAACACCCAGAGCCGGAACAACTATCTGTAGGTCATACAAATATTTGTTCCGTGCGGGAATCGAACCCGCGACACGCAGCGCAGCAGTCAATCGCTCAACCACTGCGCCAACCGTGCGCCCAGAGTATACTGCATAGAGTAAGCGAGATAGGACGATGTGACATACGTAAGCGAGTGAAAGAGACAGTTATACAATGCTATCTTCACCTTCAACATTGATACAAAAAAAGGCTACGGCGCGGGGTCTTGCAACCAATTCAGAGACACAAAGATCCACTGTGAGTATTATAGGTATGTGTATGAATAATGTTGTTATACATCGGGTTCTTAACATAGGAAAAATAAATCAATTGAATATTAATTTATGTAATAATTTATTATATATCATTTAAATCATACTAATAACTTAAAACCTCATTCAGAACTAGAAAACTAGAATACGATTCCATGAACTCCACTGGCATTTCAAAACCTTGTATCTTTGTAATTTTATGTCATCTCTCTCCATCAAAATGGTTCTTTTTCATTGGCATTTAACATATTCAAAACCAATCTCTTTATGTATAAAGTCTGTAAAAATAATAAAATGTATCATGTCACTTATAGTCATTCATCATCATCAGTCTATATATAGTTTTTTTATGTAAGTTTTATGGCCTGGTTGCTAGGACCTTTTAGCCACGTCTTTGGAAAGAGTATTGGATCTTATAGTTATTCTTTAGTATGCATTAGAATGCGGATGTAACAGATTCTAATGTTTTTGGACTATTTGGCAGCAAATTGTATCGAGTCAGTCTTCCCAGTAAGCTTTGCAGAGGCAGTCAATACTACAATAAAATACTCCGCTCCACTATCCCGAGATCGCTTCTGTCAATGATTTTACAAATTGTCCAGTTGCGTAGACAGTTGAGACACAAAACTACACCAATAATATATCACAATATCCACTAGGAATCAATTTGCAAATAATATTAACAGCCACTGAACTTCACTCGACAAAAACTCCCGTCTCTACACACGTCCCACTGCAGGGCGCAGATTATTACTTAATATTTTTCTTACGTCAAAGATTCTCAATCGCCGTTAAAATCAATATCTTGTTGAAGAATTAGTAACAGTTACATTACTGTTGCCATTTCCTTCCGGCCATCATTCGATGTGCCCTGACCTACGATTTACCATATAATAGTAATGGAAAGAAATAAAAATTAAGTAAGAAAAATATAAAATAAACTAAAAGTATCAAAACAAGTCAGTCCAACTTACCGGTCCACTCTACGACGGACTTTAAAATCAAAGATTGAGTTTGATTTACGCCTTCTTCTTCCCTTATTTTATGATACACATTGAAAACAATGTCTCGCTTGAGATCGAAGTGGGTTTTTCGAAATTTTCACAAAAATAACAAATTTTCAAGATAATATCAAAAAATTTCAGCAGCGGTTGACACATCAAGTACTTTGATTTGACAGGTGACAATCCCACCGCACTATTCCCAAACCACTGCAACTCCTGAAAGCCAGAATCAACAGTGGCGACCACCAGAAAAGCGCCGAGGCAATGAAGCTCGACGAAGTCCCGGAGAATGAATTTACCTGTCTTGGATCCCGCAACGAAATTAATCAGAAAAGAATAACGGAGGAGTAGGAAAAATGTAAATTTCCACTTCCCTCCATATCAAGCAGGAGACAGAACAAACAAGGCCAATAGGCACAAAGGGTCATATACAACTGGGATAAGCCCAGTTGCCTAGCACCACGGATAAATAATAAGCATTAATACATATTAATGTGTCCTAACATTGTGAGACAATTGACATTGCCATATAAAAATCACAATAAAAAAAAAAAAAGCCATGAGATTCTGGTAGACCTATAAATAGAATCATTAGGGCCTGAAGAGGCTTTACTCTTTTTATTACAATTTTTTTCATGTGACGGAGGAAAAAAAATATACCATGACACATAATATGCCACTTTTGACATATCGATTTTAGTTAGACATTCGTTGTAATGTGCTAATTATATTTAGGGAAAATACCTTCTTTATTAGTATTAGGTATGTTTTTAATGTGACCTGGAGAAATTAATTTTGTATTTACTTGTAGACTGCAACGCAGTCATATCATACAGATTTGAAGCCAACATGCATCATCTACGAACATATTCAACTAAACTGTTCTTAGCTTAATATATTGGTATGTTCACGACAATGTCTTATTTAATTTTAACAATATGACGTATTTTATTATTGTATTAAGTAGACAGTACCTAATTAGCAGAAGCTTTTCTTTCAGAACTATCATACTTTTTTACCAATGACCGAAAGTGGAGGATAACAGGATACATTAATTTATTACACTTAAGTTTAATAAAATTCATGCTTGACATAACACCAACATAACGTTGCGCCTGTATGTGCCAAAGGGGATAGGCAAAGGGGTATAGAATATAAACACAAATTCCGCCATTTCCTGCATAACTGGGACAAATTTATTCTACGAAAAACTTGGAACTAAATCCAGGAGGCCAGTAAACAAGACATGGACTTTACGTAAGAAAACAAATCTAAACTTTGAAGCCTATATTATAAGCCTATTCAATACAGATTGAATACAAAAATGCCTAAGAGCCGTAGACAATTTACAGCGCGTGACCAAACAGCATTACGCAGCTATTACCACAAATTAAGTGAGCAAGGAAAGACAATACCCTTAGAAAGAAAATCTACAAGTGTATTAAACATCAAAAACTTCACGGAATCCAAACCAACTTTGTTACAATACAAGGATTTAAAATCATTGACATATTTAACCAACATTTTTAATGAGAGTAACAAGCCTATTCCTTTGAAGACGTGTCTATCATCTCAAGGGCACAGTGAAAAGATAAAGATGAATGTTAAATTTAATCTCAAAAAAGGTGACGATCAACTTCGATGTACAACTTGTACAAGTTCTGCACATAATATAAATAAGATCATATTATGGAAAAGCAAAGAAATTGGAACGACGCACCAGCAAAGTACAATATTGCACAACAACAAAATAAGATTTAATAGAAGAGGAATGGCTGGTGACAGTGAATGTAAACAATTTGATATAAACTCAAAACATTATGAGAAAACTGAAACGGACAATCAAATTAATAATAGATTATTTAAAAAATCCCTTGCAGACAAGATTAAGAATATGATAGTAGAAAAGTCGAAACAGCTATCAGACACAAGTTTAAGACAAAGACATGTACGAAAATCTATTAAATTGCGAGCTTTCAAAAGTTTTTCATCTATAAATTATGATAAGTTTAAAGAAAGGTTAAACAAGAGTGATATGAAAAACCGGGCACTAAATATTAATCAAACAATTAAAAATATTTCAAGTCCAAACGATTCACTGAGCGTAAAACGTAAAGTGGCTCTAATAACCAATGTAAGACGCCCAACAAATTGTACCCAAAAACAAAAACCTATTAAAGACTTAGAATTTTCTAAAACTATAATATATGGCAACAATAACCATACTCTCAATAGCTACGTAAGCAATTCGCCTTCCATTCCAAATTTTCAACATGAAAATTGTAAAAATACAGAAATCAACCTATCTGCGGTAGTTAATCAAGGTATTGGTGTTATAGAGAGGACACTTAAACTATTTAAAAATCAGAGTAAAAGTAAAAACAGACGAGTTTCATCCATTAAAATGGAAAGAAAATTTTCTAACGATACCATTAAATACTTTTCTGCAAAGCAAAGCGCTAAGACCAACAACAGTACGTTTAACAAATTATATATGTCTAAATCAAAAGATTACTTACATAGTAAATTGAAATTCTTGGCAGGCTGCAAATTAATGAGAGGAAATGACAAAAAAGAACATAAAGGTGAACAAATCCCAACATGTGAAGTATTTTTTAAAGCTCCTGCAAATTACTCATCAAAAAAAAATATTTCTACTGCATTCGGACAAACTTCTTATTATGAAAATCCAAATAGATTAAAAGTTACATTTAAAAATGATGCCTCGAATTTTAAACATTCTCAGTGTAATAAAGTTCTCCCGAAAAGTTCTACATATTTGGAAAAATTACAAGAGAAAAAATCAAAAGAAACGCAAATGCGAAATAAAATTTTAGGTTCTTCTACCGCGAAAACCGAAATAAAAATAAATGATGTAGAACAATATTATAAGAACATTAGGGGCTATAAAAGTTCTTTTCCCGGTGATAAATTACGTTCTAACTTTCCAATTAACAAAAAACCATCAAGTTTGGAAAACGATAACAAAACTAACAAGAGCAATCAAAAGTCAAAAAATACAAGAGTGGAAAAATTACCAGCCAAAGAACCGATAACAACACAGGTTGCTTATTTGAAAGAAGTGAAAACCAAAGATAGTTCTACAATAATTAAAGCATGGTCAAACTTTCTAAGGAAACTGTCATTTTCTTTCAAAATAAATAATAGTTCACATTTTGAGAAACATAATTTGAACAAAGCAAAACATCTAAGAAAAGATACATCTGAAATTTCAAAACAAATTAGCAGTCTGAACAAAAAATACACAAAAATACATAAACGTCTGTTATATGAATCACAAAGAAGATTATACAATGAAAATTCAACAGATAAACTTGATAAATCTGCGTATAAATGTAATGGTCAAATCCATACACGGGCGATTATAATCGATGAACAACGGTCAAAGAAATTTATGCATGAAGCTGTCAAGCTGTCCAATGAAATAACTGAAAACAAAAATAAAATATTTGATGAAAGACAACTAAACCGGGCTGTTAAGAAAAAATGGTCAGATGAATTCAAAATATCTTATAATAAAATTGAAAGCAATGAAAACCAAATAACCTCTCATAAAATTAACAAACAGCAGCCAAACTTAATTATAAAAGAAAAACGGTCTAAGGAGATTAGAAAGAAGCAAGAAATAACATCGAACGAGCCCAAAACTAAGATGTCCCTTACACTTAGCAAAGCTACAAACAAAAAGAAAAGATATTTTGATAACCAAATCATATCACATGGAACCGGCATCCTACGGCCAAACCAATTAATGAATCAAAAATCATGTAGTGAACTTGCAGAATTTCCTATTTTTTTTTATTTCAAACGTAAATCGCCAGATAAAGTAATAAAAGATTTACCTATTCAAAATGGTGCATTTTTTTCGATTAAAAATAATGCCAAAGAATCACGTTGCCAACAAAAGTCTTGTAAAAACTGGTTCACAAAGTGTCTAGAAACAATTAGAAGCACGTACAGACGGTACGGTGAACAACGTTCTAAGGTTACTTCGCAAAAACATAAACTTTTAAAGGGACTTGGATCAGAAACAACGTTGTATGCAAGCAAAAATAACATTAAACATTATAGCTGTCCTGAGACTATACGTAAAAACAAAAGCACAAAACTGTTGCATAGCACAAAACCAATAAATAAACGGTCGTTTTCTGAAGAGAAGAATTCAAAGATAAAATATATATCGTTAAAAAACGATCGGCCTTTTGAAGAAAAAGAACATATTTTCCAACATCACAATAATGTCAATAAGAAGAGTCTTCATAAACAACATAAAGAACATTTATTTTTAAGTGAAAATCTTCTGAAGGTAAAAGAACAGCATAAAAAATCACGTTTTAAAACCAAGCTTCTCCAAAAACAAAACCGAGAAATTTACAGGCCCTTTACAAGTAACCGAAAAACAAAAAATGGACAACCGACCAATTTTTTTGGAATATCATACACGTCTAGTAATCTTTTGAATCTCTACGTGTCATCTTTTAATATCCTTCCACAAATTAAGAAAATGTATCGATCGTCCAAAAAAAATGATGAAAGATACATCAAACCGCACTTAATTACTGCAGATAGGAAAAACTCTGATAGAAAATTTACAGAATTTATAATACCGTGTCATCACATGCAAATGCACAAGCATCACTTTCAAAGTGATGCTTGTGCTCATTCGGCATATGCAGAATGCAAGTGTCCACAAAAATATTTCAGTTCTGAGCATTTTTTGGAAAAAAAAGGTGAAAAAATAAATTCAAGTAACTGTCAACAAAATGAAAGTAAACATTCCTTTAATCCTAAATGTAGAAAAACGCAATCAGAATCTTTTAAAAATAGTATTTGTTCTATATACAAGGAACCTCGTTTACAGCGTGAATATATTTCTGATCAACGTAATGAACGTGGCAAAGTTCATAAACAGCTGAATGATTGTATGTGTTTTAATCTTCGCAAAATCGACTGTACTTGTTTCGATCCTGTAAATGAAAGATGTAGAAAAACTACATCAAACTATATGTACCTATATTCTATACCAAGTCGTACCGAACCGGAAAAAAGTAAAAAAATGTTATCATGTAAAATACTAAATCTTGAAAGTGGATGTCGGACTGAAGGTACAAATACCTTAGATTTACCTGTAAATATACAAAAAAAATGTTGTGAATGTAAAATAATGGATCCTAAATGTGAATATTTAGGTAACCATCCTACTCCATGCACTAGTACTCCAAATTTAAAAAATAGTAAACAACACATCTCTTGCGAAACTAAACAAAAAATTTCTAAACGTGTAGGATGTTTTGTAGACCAACAGAACAAAGGTAGAGATATATCATGTTACAATGAAAATGGACAAGAATTGTGTTGTGAATGTAAAAAACTATATCCTGAATGTGTATGTTTTATCAATCAGCGAAAGAGAGGTAGAAGTAACTATCATCTAAATGAAAATATACAAAATAAAAGTTGTGAATGTAAGATACTAGATCCTAAAGGTGAACATTTAAGCAACCAACTTACTCCATATACAAATTTAAAAAAAAATAAACGATCTATCACTTGCGAATTTAAAAAGAAAAATTCTAAACGTTTAGGATGTTTTGTAGAACAACAGAACAAAGGTTCAGATAGCTCATGTTTCAATGAAAATGGACAAAAACTCTGTTGTGAATGTAAAAAACTATATCCTGAATGTTTATGTTTTATCAATCAACAGAATAGAGGTAGAAGTAACCATCATCTAAATGAAAATCAACAAAAAATCGATTGTAGATGTAAAAAACTACATCCAGAATGTTTATGTTTTATCAATCAACAGAATAGAGGTAAAAGTAACCATCATCTAAATGAAAATCAACAAAAAATCGATTGTAGATGTAAAAAACTACATCGAGAATGTGTATGTTTTATCAATCAACGGAATAGAGGTAAAAGTAACCATCATCTAAATGAAAATCAACAAAATATCTGTTGTAGATGTAAAAAACTACATCCAGAATGTGTATGTTTTATCAATCAACAGAATAAAGGTAGAAGTAACTATCATCTAAATGAAAATCAACAAAAAATCTGTTGTAGATGTAAAAAACTACATCGAGAATGTGTATGTTTTATCAATCAACGGAATAGAGGTAGAAGTAACCATCATCTAAATGAAAATCAACAAAATATCTGTTGTAGATGTAAAAAACTACATCCAGAATGTGTATGTTTTATCAATCAACGGAATAAAGGTAGAAGTAACTATCATCTAAATGAAAATCAACAAAACATCTGTTTTAGATGTAAAAAACTACAACCAGAATGTGTATGTTTTATCAATCAACAGAATAAAGGTAGAAGTAACTATCATCTAAATGAAAATCAACAAAAAATCTGTTGTAGATGTAAAAAACTACATCGAGAATGTGTATGTTTTATCAATCAACGGAATAGAGGTAGAAGTAACCATCATCTAAATGAAAATCAACAAAATATCTGTTGTAGATGTAAAAAACTACATCCAGAATGTCTATGTTTTTTCAATCAACGGATTAGAGGTAGAAGTAACCATTATCTAGATGCAAATCAACAAAAAATCTGTTGCGAATGTAAAAAATTATATCCAGAATGCACATGTTTTATGAATCAACAGAATAGAGGTAGAAATTTCTATCATCTAAATAAAAATCAACAAATAATTTGTTGTGGATGTAAAAAACTATATCCCGAATGTATATGTTTAATCAATAAACGGAATAGAGGTAGAAGTTACTATTACCTAAATGAAAATCTACAAAAAAATTGTTGTGGATGTAACAAACTATATTTTGAATGTATTTGTTATATGGATCAACGAAATAGAGGAAATAGTGACTATCATATAAAAAAAGATAAACAAAACAAAAGTGATTACACGCATCTAAGTAACAGTATTAAAAAACAGCGTACATGTTTTCCTAGACATCCTAGAAGTTATTTTATTGATTGTGAATATTTACCTAAACATCCTAGAAGTGGTGTTATTGATTGTGAATGTTTACCTAAACATCCTAGTAGTGGTGTTATTGATTGTGAATGTTTACCTAAACATCCTAGAAGTGGTGTTATTGATTATGAATGTTTACCTAAACATCCTAGAAGTGGTGTTATTGATTGGGAATATTTACCTAAACATCCTAGAAGTGGTGTAAGTTCGCTAAAAATTAAAGAAGATGATAAGAACAAAAGTCGACCAAGGAAAAAAGCAATTATAAACTGCGTCAAGAATAAATGGAAACTATTTCGTAAGAAAAAAATAAGGTTATTTAGGAAAATAAATAAGAAACTGAAAGCACATTCCAAGAAAAAAAATAAAAAAATTAAGCGTAAAAAAAAGGAACGCGAAGCACTTAGTAAGAAAAAACAAAACATAAAAAGGCGCGATAAAAAGAAACAGAAAGCACTTAGTAAGAAAATAAAAAAGCGCGATAAAAAGAAACAGAAACCACGTCGTTGGAAAAAGAAATGTAAATTATATAGGAAAATTCGATTTATAACAAACCGCGTGGACAGGATAGATTGCAAACTTCACGGAGAGCCAAATTTTTTATACACAACTTTCTATCCCTGCTTTTTGAAGTTTACAACTTTTGTCAAACGATCTACTTGTATTGGTTTTCAGTTTTTGGCATATTTGACTTGGATTCCATGGATTGTAGCACTGTTCATGTTAAGAAACCTGTTTTGCTCATGATGGATTTTGTAGTAGGTTAATTAAACCTAATTCATATTTGAAGATATTTACCTATGGGTTAATATTGTATACGAATATTTCGTCATATACGTAAAAGAAGCAGACTTGAAGACACTGCTTGTGCCTCAAATGCATGGCCACACTTGTAGTGCATAGAATTTGTGGGAATGCCATTGTTGACTTATATCTACTTGTAATAAATGCTACTTTTAGCTCTAGAAGTGTTATATGTGTTGTGTGCTTTTGTTTGGTGTTTTTAAAGATAAACTATTAAACACACCAAACAAAAGCACACAACACTCACTCAAACCCAAGCACACACAACACTCCCTCTTTCTGTTGTAAAATGTTATTTTGTTCATATTGTACCACTTTTATATTGTTCATATCGTCGGGCAAGTGAACTGCGTCCTGAAATACAGGTTCGGTCTAGCTCAGGCGCAGTTGCTCATTTTTATTTTGACATATATGTAATAGCTTTAATAATTTAATCATAATGTTCAAAATTGAAAATTTTTATGGAAAAATAAATAAATTTATCCGTACCGTCAATAGTGGCATTTACCGAGATAGTAGGTAGCTATATACTGAAGAAGAGTCGAAGGTGTGTGGGACCGATTATTTTAGATACATTGAAACATCGTCTTTAATTGAACCTACCTAACACTAAGATGATAATACATTATCAAAAACAAATATTATGTTGGAAATATACCCAATAAAAATGTTTTAAATTGTATTGATGTTTAAAAATATAACAATTATGGTGATTATTTCTGTTTTATTTACTTAACACCAAAGTTATAACAACAGAGTGAAAACAAGAACAAAATTTTAAAGCCCCCGAAGCTCACTTGATTTTTAAACTACATAAAATTTACTTAGTAGTAGACACGCTGCGATCAACAATCAATAGAAACACGTAATTATAACACTGATATCTTGATATTCGATTCAAAGAGTAAAATGCGAATAATTTTACTAACTTTAACAGCTAAGAACAATTTCGACAAAATCATTAAAAAATACCAGAAAACGTCGATTTGAATGTTGAACGGCTCTCGAGCTTAAAACACATGTGAACCAGTGGTCAGGATAGGCTGGTCACAGAACAGAAACGGCACTCGTATAATTTACAAAGTGTTTATTCTCAGTTATTTACAAAAAACAATCTGACTAGCGTTCGTCTTACAATTCGTAGTATCAACAATGGCGGACACTGTCAACAATTCAAACTGCCTAACACATCCGCTTTTTATATTATTCCAATAAACTTCTATTAATGTAATAATCAAATTGAATTACATAATAAAATTACTAATATTAAATAACAATTATTACCAGTAGGTAATATTTATCAAAGAATCATGCGTAATAATTAACATTATTATTTATTTGATACACCGAAAGATGACAAGCGGATGTTGTCCTAAGAGGTTTTAATCATTCGGAATACTTAATTATGAATATATTAGAAGATTAACATTCAAAATAAAAGATGAACTATACGTATTGTAGAATTAAGTCAAGCTGGTATATCCAAGGTCGGAGGTCGGTAACACTCGGCCATCCTGCGCTTGCCGTGACCCACGGCGATCAGCACCTCCACTAGCGCCGGTCTGTCGCTGGTATTTGGCGTCTGGAATAGAAAACATTATGGGCAGTACATTTGTTCATGTAAATAACAGATGTGGTCAAAGTCAAAATTATTTATTTCTATTAGGCCACTAAGCGGAACAGGGGAACGTCAAAAAAAATTGTGGTAGAAGTGAAACGCTAGTATTTAATAAATCGTGTTTTTTTCATAAATTTCTATTGTTCTATAGTAGTTTTTATTTCATATCAGTCTCGTATTGTATGAATATAGTTTACTTTTCCGCACATCATTTATTACTCCTAAACACACAGCTTTAATGACTGTTAAGTCACACAGATTTAATTACTGATAAGTCACACAGCTTTAATGACTGTTAAGTCACACAGATTTAATAACTGTTTAATAACGCAGCTTTAATGACTGTTAAGTCACACAGCTTTAATTATTTTGACTCCTAAGACACAGGCACATACACCTAGTTTAGGAGTCAGGGAATTAAAATTATTGTGTCCTAGTTTATAAGCCTTATTATACTCTTGTTTTTGATTCTTGTATTGTGATGGCTTTTGGTGAAATAAGAATTTATTTATTATTATTATTACTGTTAAGTAACGCAGCTTTAATGACTGTTAAGTCACACAGCTTTAATTACTGTTAAGTCACGCAGCTTTATTGACTGTTAAGTCACACAGCTCTAATGACTGTTAAGTCACACAGATTCAATGACTGTTAAGTCACACAGCTTTAATGACTGTTAAGTCACACAGATTTAATTACTGATAAGTCACACAGCTTTAATTACTTTTACGTCACGCAGCTTTAATGACTGTTAAGTCACACAGCTTTAATGACTGTTAAGTCACACAGATTTAATTACTGTTGACTCACACAGCTTTGTTTTCCCCTAACTCACACTGCTTTAATTTATCCTAACTCACACAGCTTTATTTTCTCCTGAATCACACAGTTTTAATTTAGCCTAACTCACACAGCTTTATTTTCTCCAAACTCACACAGCTTTAATTATTGTTTACTCACACAGCTTTAATTTCTGTTAACTCACGCAGCTTAATTTACTGTTAACTCACGCAGGTTAAATTACTGTTCAACTTTACACAGCTGTAATTTTAATTATTCTACTAATTTATGCGAATACTTTAATAAAATTCAAAACGCGGCACAATTTGTTCAGTCTCTGGAATACCTACGAAATGAATTCTGAACTGTTTCAGAGAGTCTACGACTGCCTAAATCTCAAATCAAAACATTTACGGATTTCATGAACATTACGGGTTTTTATTTTTTAACCAGCTACGCAACGGATTTTGGCGTTGATCTCGTGTCCCAAATAATTCCGTTTTTTTTTTTAAACTGATTTATATTCTAATTCTGTTTTAAATTAGCTTCTAAGAAAAGTTGAAGGACGTTGCCCAACAATTTGAGTCTACTGAAATGTTTGGAAGCATGATGTCATCAAGCTAGGTAGGAAAGTCGATAAAGTTTGCAGTAAACAGGATGCTCGGTTGTTCTCGGAATATGCATCTACATTCTCCAACACTTCCGCTACTTCTCCACTACATCCTAATACTTTATTATTTTCTGCAAACAAGTGTCTAAATTTATTTAATAACTGTAGCAATCGATTGCATTATCTTATTTCTATATCTAGCATATAGATGCCTCATCTCATAGACAGAATCGTTGCCGCCGTAACTAGTTTTCTGTCGGTCTATTTTACTAAACGTACATCGAACGTGGTTGGGTCCGTCCCAAGTGATAAATGGTATGTACAGTGCCAGTGTAGCAATGGGCGTTAAAACAACGAACTACTTGAATCAACCGTTGATCGCCTGTCAACGATATTAACGTTAACCGTTTATAAATTAACTATTTGACGAAGTTAAATTAACGTTTCATTTAGGGAAAAACCGTTAACGACCCATCACTAGTACAGCGACTGGTAAGTAAAAGGGTTTAAACTCCGTTCGTAAATTGTTTTTTAATCGTTTATAAATTAACTATTTGACGAAGTTAAATTAACGTTTCATTTAGGGAAAAACCGTTAACGACCCATCACTAGTACAGCGACTGGTAAGTAAAAGGGTTTAAACTCCGTTCGTAAATTGTTTTTTTTTTTTCGTTAAAACAGATTTGTTTTGTTTTTACAGTTTAATTTTACCAGAATGGGTTACAATGCAAATTTAAATAACACTAGGACCCCATGATCGAGGTATTAAGTACACTATGATATTTTAAATTGACAGGATATTTCAAAGCAATCTGTTTGATTCCGGTGATGCCTTATTATGTACGGATTTGTCCATACACGTACGGAATTTAGAGTATTGCGTACGGATATGTGTTCGGATTTCCAATAATACTTTAAAACACGTATCTACTATTTTTAAAATGCAACACACCAGATTCACAAAAACATCGATGCATCGATATATCTATATTTTGTTGACTTTCGACATCCATAAAAGAATTGTATTAAAAAAAAGAAAGAACGTAAGAGGTTAACTATGACGGGGAATTGCCGTTTCATGTTTCATCTAAGAGACTGACAAAGATGGCATGCATGTCACACGGTTGACGTTGATTGCAGTAGTGCATAGAGTATTAGATTGCAGTAGTGAATGAAAGAGATAATTAAATTAAGCTCTGTTTTGTTTTAAAAATCGAATGAATGACAAATTTAATTCTTTGCTTTGTTGCGCAATTAAACCTTGTTTTGATTCTAATGTTGTCAATGAAATAATACATAAAAAAATAAGTTTTTTTTTTTTTTTTTTTTATATACCTGATTGTGTATGTAATTTTTGCACGAATTTATGTTTCTCTTGTACGGATTTCAGATTTAATTCATATAGGTACGGACCGGTATGGCAACACCTTATGCCAATTTTCCGAAACCCATGTTAAATCACGAATTCACTGACAATTTCTCACATATTCTGTTCTTTTTGGGTTTCTTGATAGAAGATCATTGAAAAATTACTCACTTGCCACATTAAATTAATACCTAAATGGCTTAATGGTATTATTTCTGGCTACCCTAGTAGAATGAATGTATTCTGTTCATTTTAAAAACAGCGAAATGACTGTAATCTTAAGAATTATACGGTTTTTGTTTCTGTTCTACGCACACTTATCACGCATAACGCTGTCCCTTTCGCTAGTTTATGTTTGACATATTACCAATAAATCCGCAACTTGGGCCTGGAACGCGACGATGTCAATGTCTAGTCAATGTCATATTTGTTGTCAAAGTTGTCATTATTAAATTTTGTTGTTTTGTTTTGATCAATGAATCTAGAAAAATACACGAAAAGACAAAAAGACTATCCTACAAAACATAGTGAGTCAACATCAACTATCAAGCTTTATCTTTTTAAAAAACGTTATTCAATCCATTAAACAATGTGACAATGTTTTTAAAATTAAAATTCTTTGTTTTAGATCCAAGATAATGTATAATTAACTGGAAGGCTCATTGCTTGTTCGTAAAGAAGGAAACCATGAATTACAATGCAACGCAATGTATCTGCTCATTGGAAACAACATGAAAAGTAAACAATGGTGTATTCCATTGGGATTTGAAACTAAACAACTATACCTAATACAGTAACTGAATGCAAAAGCTCCTAAACTTGTGAACCTCAAGGCATACGGGTTTCCCAATCAGCCAAATATGTGGCAGATCTTTTTCCATTTGTGTCAGTGTTTAGTGTCAGAATAATGTAATTAATAGAGGAAAAGAAAAGTGGTTTTATGTTAGTGCAGTCCATATAAAGTCCTCTAGTTGTCTGGATGATCAGCAATAAGACTATGATTCCATCCAAGTTTTGATGTGAAATATTCCACAATAGTAGTTCAGAACTTGATAAATTTCTTTTATCAAGCCTAGATTGTAATAAAACAACACGTAACAATTTTTGCAATTTTACCAAGTTTTGTGTTTGTTCGGTCCATTATTAGATTGTCTCATTGTCTGGAAGATATTGCTATAAGATTATACCATTGTACCCATTAAATCAGATATATTTTAAATTGCTGTTTTACAATTTTGGTGTACAATCAAGTATTTATTGTATTGTATTATGTATTTGATTAATTTCTTAAAGGCAAGCCTAGATTTCAATAAGTTTTTAAAATAATTGTGTCTATATCTCCTGTAGTTAAAATTAATGATTAAAGATTGGTTCCTCAATTGTTATTGTTTATTTTTTCCCTTTTCTTTATCTTTACAAAAACGCCTTATTAAATCCTCCATACTAGTTAATTTTTAATGTCTTGGTTGGAGCAATATAGTAGTGTCATAAACAAATCAATAGCAGGTATGTTACTAACCTTTTGTGGTTGCTACTGTGAAGAGCTGGCTGCAAACCAGTATCCTGCGGTATTGTGACCTGGACGATGACACACCTCGCAGCATGGAAGCCTGCAGTCTTTTGCCTCGTGCCCTTGACTTCTGCAGTTGTAGTATTTCTTCGGCAGTCGCTCGTTTTCCTTTGAATCAGGCGAAATATTTCCCCTTCTCTTCCATGTTACATGTTGTCCTGGGGTTGCTTGCTTTTACTTGTTCACGTTGCTAGCTTGCACTTGCAATCTCGAGCGGATCCGCGAAGACGAATTTGCATGATGAACTGGCGGTCTTTTAAGTTCCAAACATAGACGTCGCCTGATTTGTCGACGTCGACGTGCAACCAACCATTGACGTTGCTTGATTTTTCATACGGCTAGATCGCCTGGAATATACGGCTAGATCGCCTGAATACAGAAATGAATGTAACAAGGCCTACTCAAAGCCAACCAACATTACCATTGATGACAAAATCAACAACTATAAGGAATTCTATAACCATTGGAAACAATACAAACAACACTAAAACAAATAAAATATCAATTATAAATAAAAAAACAAATAGAATCACAAAAGGAAACAAAGTAACAAATACAAATGAAACAACAAAGGACATAACAAAAACAAACAAAACAACAAAGAAAATAACAAAAATAAACAAAACAACAAATATAAATGAAACAACAAAAGAAATATTAAAAAGTACAACAAAAGGTACAATCAAAATAAAATCCCCAATCCGGCTGGTCCCCGTGGGGAAAATAGACCAACACCCTCCAACTAAGAATATTGTGTATGTGTGCACATATAATACAAGATCTTTGGTAGATAGTTCTAGACAAATTGAATTGGATAATGCTTTGGAAAATATCTTCTGGGATATCATAGGTCTTTCAGAAACTAAAAAAGCTGGAACATACATAACAGAAAACGAAAAATATATCTTTTTTAACTCTGGATACAAAAGTGGTAGAAATGGAGTGGGATTTATGGTTAAATGTGCATTAAAAACCAACATAGTAAACTTCATACCGGGCACAGACCGTGTCGCAAGACTAGATATGGAATTTGATAAAAAAATATACAGCTTCATCCAAGTATATGCACCTACCGGAAAATCAGCAGAGGAGGATCTCGAAAACTTCTACAATGATATTAATAATACTATGCAGGATTTGAGCTCCAATGTATTAATAATGGGTGATTTTAATGCCAAAATAGGTCAACCTACTCCAGAAGTTAAAACCGTCATGGGTCCATGGGGCTATGGCAATAGAAACGAAAGAGGAGAAATTTTACTAGAATTCTGTATGGAAAAACAAATGCACATTATGAACACATATTTTAAAAAGAACCTGAAACAAAGATGGACCTGGCATTCACCAGATTACAACACCTATAATGAAATAGATTTTATACTAACGAAAAATAAAAATGATATAGAAGATGTACAAGTCATTAAAACATCTCACCCAACAGACCATAGACTTGTTAGAGCAAAACTAAAAATTAACTATAAGTCCAAGAGATCAAGAACTGCTTATAAAAATAAAAATACATCAGGGTTCCTTGAAATTGAAAAAGAACAAATTAAAAATATATTTTCAAAGAAAAACGACAACTTAAGATTTACAACAATACAAGAATACTACTCTAGAATAACAGAAAACATAAAATACAGTACAAATGAATTACCACCTAATCAAGGAAAAAATAAAAAAGCTACCAAAATTACACCCGAAGTAGTTGATATGATTTCAGAAAGAGAAGAGCTAAAAAGTAGAAGAAACAAAACTAAAGAAGAGAAAAAACAGTTAAGCCGGCTTTACTGGAAAATAAGTGCAACTATCAAGAAGAATATTAAAAGTCATCGACAAAAAATAATAGAAGAAGAGTTAGATCAAAGAAGTTCAGTAAAGAGGGCAGAAAAAAGACTACAGACTTCAAAACCATGGATAGCTGCACTGAAGAATAAAACAAACTATAAGAAGACCAATAGAAAATCTATTATCAACATAGCATCAGACTTCTATAAACAACTATACAGTGCTGAAGATGTAATAAATGAAGAAGTACAAAACATGAACCAAGATGATACTGAAAGTGTACCTCCTTTCTTAACTTCAGAAATAAAAGAATCCTTGAAATCACTAAAGACAATGAAAAGTCCAGGCAGTGACGAGATCACAAACGATGCACTAAAAGCTATCATCGATCCCCTTACCCCCATCATAACAACACTCTTCAACGAAATAATATGTCAAGAGATCATACCAGAGGAATGGGATACGTCAGTTATAACTTTATTGTACAAAAAAGGCAGCCCCCTAGATATGGGAAATTACAGACCAATCAGTCTACTGCCTGCGTTATACAAGGTCTTTACAAAAACGATATTAAGAAGGATCATGCCTACTCTTGAATTTAATCAACCTAGAGAACAGGCTGGCTTCCGACGCAAGTTTTCAACAACTGACCATATTTTTGTACTGAACCAGGTCATGGAGAAACATAATGAATTTGGTAAGGATCTGTATATAGCATTTGTAGATTATGCCAAGGCATTTGACTGCATATCACACAAAGCCTTATGGGACGCTCTACATAAACAAGGTGTACATCACAAATATATTACCCTACTACAAACAATATACAGAAAAAGCAAGGCAGTCGTCAGGTTGGAAAGAAAGGGCAGTCCATTCAACATAGATAGAGGTGTACGACAAGGTGACCCCATATCACCTAACCTATTTACTGCACTACTGGAGGATATTTTTCGAAGACTTGATTGGGAGAACTTTGGAGTGTCAATTAACGGCGAGAGACTGGGTCATCTAAGGTTTGCTGATGATATTATCATATTCAGCAATAATTATAATGAGTTGGAAGTGATGCTACAAAGTCTTGATCTAGAGAGCAAGAAATGTGGACTACAAATGAACGCAAGTAAAACCTGCATTATGACAAACGCTACGCAAAGACCCATTAATGTAGATCAATGCACTATAAGTTATGTTGATACATATACTTATCTGGGACAAAATATAAGCTTCGAAAACCAAACATTGAAAGAAGTAGAGAGACGCGTCAAAATGGCTTGGAGCAAATATTGGGCTCTAAAACACATATTTAAATCCAAAATACCCATAACACTGAAAAAGAAAGCCTTTGACAATACAATCTTACCTGTATTATTATATGGTTGTCAATGTTGGTCGCTCACAAAGGAAGTAATACGAAAGCTTCAAGTGTCTCAAAGGAAAATGGAAAGGAGCATGCTGGGACTAAAACTAATTCAAAGAGTGCGCAACACAGAAATACGAGACAGAACTAAGTTAAAAGATGCCGCTGAATTAGCTTGTCGATATAAATGGAGATGGGCGGGCCATGTAGCACGAGCTACTGACGGTCGCTGGAGTGAGCGAGTGCTTCACTGGTGGCCCCGAGAAGACAGGCGAAGTCGAGGCCGTCCAAGACGTCGTTGGAGCGATGACATCATACGGGTGGCAAAAGGAACCTGGACAAGACTAGCTGCCGATAGAACGGAATGGCATGAGTTGGAGGAGGCCTTTGTCCGAATCTGGATTCCCCAATAAAATAAAATATTAGATTGTAAATATAATTCATTACATTACCTATAGTTTAAGTGAAATAATTAAGTTAGTTTAGAAAAATTTTATGTAAGTAAATAACCTTTGTTAATTGGGAAATAAAAGGCTTTATTATTATTATTATTATTAGATCGCCTGGAACTTCGGAATGATTTCAGCATCGGTTTGGGTAACACGGTGCCTTTTGCGTCGAAGGTATCTTCTATTGCTTTCATCGAGATCAGATTGAAGAAGAAAAAAAAATCTATTTTTTTTTGGAGTCTTCTTTTTTTGGCGCGAACGCCACCAATATAAGGGCCAGATTTTATTATCCCACTTCTGAATGTGAACCAGTGGTCAGGATAGGCTGGTCACAGAACAGAAACGGCACTCGTATAATTTACAAAGTGTTTATTCTCAGTTATTTACAAAAAACAATCTGACTAGCGTTCGTCTTACAATTCGTAGTATCAACAATGGCGGACACTGTCAACAATTCAAACTGCCTAACACATCCGCTTTTTATATTATTCCAATAAACTTCTATTAATGTAATAATCAAATTGAATTACATAATAAAATTACTAATATTAAATAACAATTATTACCAGTAATATTTATCAAAGAATCATGCGTAATAATTAACATTATTATTTATTTGATACACCGAAAGATGACAAGCGGATGTTGTCCTAAGAGGTTTTAATCATTCGGAATACTTAATTATGAATATATTAGAAGATTAACATTCAAAATAAAAGATGAACTATACGTATTGTAGAATTAAGTCAAGCTGGTATATCCAAGGTCGGAGGTCGGTAACACACAATTAAATTACCATACGCACATATTTAGTACAAAAAATAAAAACAAAAAAATGAATTTAGGTTCATATCTCGAAAACTAATGAACACAATTGATCAAAGAACAAACTTGCTCTGAGCACAAATTGTATATTATTCTTATCCGAGAATTAAGCAAAAAACAGATTTTTGGACATAGACCTTGAATAACTTACCATGGACTTTGAAGAACGCTAACATGAAGGTGCATACGAGTTTTCAGCTTATTATCTCTCATTCCGAGGTTGATCGCTCAAATGGTTGGGTTATTAACGAAAATTTGCCTTAAATTATGGTCGGCAATAAGATCAGTCGCCGTTCAACTAGCGGGCTAAGCAAGTAGATAGAAGTTATCGATCCAAGTGTTTGCCTAGCTGTTTGATTTTATAGCTGAATATCATTCAGGCTGCAAGTTAATCGCCGCCGTCTAGCACAAAGATAAGGCTACCTGTTACGGTCCTGCTCCGGGATGTAGGATGTAGCAAGCAGCAAAGTAAACGTGCGGTAGCGGCAAGGGCTTCGCTTGCCGGAGGCCCAGGGGGAGGGGGGCGGGGGGCAAGTTGATATATGGACGATGGCAAAAGTATGAATTTTAAATACAATCCTAATCACATGAAGCTTTACACTGGTAGTGCGAGTCCGAGTACCCCTACGACGATTGAGATAAAAACGTTACAAAGTCCAATGTGCAAAGGTCTTCGAGCTCTTGACCGTACAATAAATAAAACCTGTAAACAAAGTTATATAAGAATACAAAGAATTTGGGACAAAATATAGGAAAAAAACCAGTCAAGTGCGAGTCGGACTCGCGCACGAAGGGTTACGTACCATTATCGCAAAAAACGGCAAAATAATCTTTTTTTTTTAAAAAACGTTGCCTCACACTAGGAATTTCTGCCTGTATCGTGGGTGCGTTTACAAACATATAAACTCACATACACAACACCCAGAGCCGGAACAACTATCTGTAGGTCATACAAATATTTGTTCCGTACGGGAATCGAACCCGCGACACGCAGCGCAGCAGTCAATCGCTCAACCACTGCGCCAACCGTGCGCAATCACGTTTGTTGTATGGGAGTCCCACTTAAATATTTATTTTATTCTGTTTTTAGTATTTGCTGTTATAGCGGCAACAGAAATACATCATCTGTGAAAATTTCAACTGTCTAGCTATCACGGTTCATGGGATACAGCCTGGTGACAGACAGACATACAGACAGACGGACCGCGGAGTCTTAGTAATAGGGTCCCGTTTTTACCCTCTGGGTACGGAACCCTAATAAAAGAATAATAAAACCAAAATAATTCGGAGGCCGTCTAATGGTCCATTGATACGTAATTACAAGATTTTAATAATAAAGTAATCCAGTGAGATCCATTTTTTAAATTAAATTAATTAAAACACAATCTTCGGGCTTTTTTGTAAACTTCTCTACCATTCTATAATGAAAATATTGTAAGTTGTCTGTGCACACACATACACAATAAAAAATAAAAGAACTTAAAAGTTTTATTATGAACTTCAAAAAAATAAAAACAGTTAACTAAACACTATTTAACGTTACAAGTTACAACTAGGGAAAAGATTGTTTACGATGAACTCTGGCACCCAATGTAAAATTTAACTTTCTAGGGTGCCAGCAAATGGGCAGACCATTGAGGTGATTTTCCGCCAGGTTTTTCGTCTCCTGGGGCTGATAAACGATCGCTCTACCGTACACGTTGTGCACTGTTAACCCAAAGGACATCAATAAACAACGTTTAGATATGTTAAGAGAGTGGACTTAAGGCGGTACCCCGAGCAAAACGCCGCGCAAGCCGTTTTTTGTGCTGTTTTTAGGAGCTATCTACTCGTTATTTAAAAAGAAATATCAATTAATAAAAATACATCAAATTTCTACATAATATTGATTCTAAAATGGTAGATTCAGTTTTTTTTTAAATGTTGCATATATTTCACTAATCTACTTCCAAAAAAACATAAAAATGAGAAATAATTATTGATATTATGCATCTCCTCGTAAAGTATTCATTGATTATTTTTTGTACTAACACTAATGGATAGACAATTTAATAACGAACATTTTTGTAGAATTATTTTTTTCAAAAGACCAAAATTCGATTTTATAAAGATTTTATTCTAAAATCTGGGCGTATTCACTACTGTAATTCATGCGCTACCAGTGCCGCTAGACCAATAGGAACGCTCATATCTCATGCCGATTTTTTGGTCAGGGTACCGTCTTAAGGCAGAAACATACTTACGGGTCGTGGCGTGCCGTTGCGCTAGATTCGCCAATCAAATGACTCTATTCGAGCCTACTTCAGAACACAACCATTTTGTAGCCAATCAAATCCGTCAGAAGGTGCCACGCCGCACGACGACTCGTAAGTGTGTTTCCGCCTTTAGGACTTTGATTTCTCTGCATTTGGCTAAATAGTTTTGAATCACTAGGGGTGTCAAGTACTGAGCACTGCGAAGCGACGAGTGGTCACGTAGTTTGCTTTAACCTAGGATCATAAAATTTGGCAAGAAGCAATGTCTTATAGCACAAGAAAAGAAAACAGAAACCGTAAATTTTTACCTACATCACTAAAAAGAATGCGATTATAAACTTACTTGCAGTTGGTAACTGACTGTGACCTATGTCGGTGTATGGGGATAACAGTTTTCCAACGGCAAAGTTAATTTAGTCCCTCAATCCAGTTTATCTTTTCGTTTGAGCAATGTTACAATGTTAGGTATGTTGTTGTTACGCAACGGAGACGCTCCAAGCCACCGCAGGAAACGCCCTGGGCGTCGGGAGCCTATGCCCGACCATCGTAGGCGCGGGCTTGCGGACGGCGAGTAATAGGTAGCTCGCTGTCCGATAAGGACCAGGCCTGAGTCGGCGCGTAGTGTTCCACGCGCGCCTCAAAGAGATGTCAGAAAAAACTGACGGGCTCCGCTAGGGCCGATACCTGTCTGGGTTGCGGATAAATTTGAAAAAGAGTAACCGCGGCCCTAGCAATCGAAGGAACACGGGTGGATTTTAGTCAGTAGTCTGACACGCCCTCCCGCTTTACCCAGAGCGGGAAAATTCATTGGATGATTTCACACCCCAAAAAAAATTGTATGCTGTTGTAATGTTGTTTGTTATTATGTATGTTGTAAAACCTCTGCCAAAATAGGTACAGGCGTGATGTTATGTTGTTGTTGTAGAGCATTGTTTGGTACTTGCATAATTAATACATTTCAGTAATCTTACCCAATATTATTTTGGTGAATGTAGCTGTTTGTACAGACCCTATGTGAGCGAATTGCATTTGGGTGGTTTTTTATTATATAAGCTCACCACAATCTCATCACAGGTATGTGAATACCCGAATCAGCAGTGGCAACCTCCAGAAAAACATCTAGAACATGAAGGTCGACAATACCCGGAGAAACAATTCCAAAGTCTTGGATCCCGCAACGAAATTAATCATAAAGGTACAGCAGAGGAGTATGAATAACATAATGTCTACTTTCGATAACTACTTAACATAACGCCTGTAGTGAAGGGTTAGGGAGAGGTGTACCAATAGCACCCACATTCCTTCAGTTATGACTAAGTCCCATGGAATAGACGAGCTTATTAACCAGGCACAAATCTAGACTTCGGAAAAAAATCATGACAAAAACCTAATAACAACTGCCCCGACCCGGGCATTGAACCTCACACTCAGCAGTAGCGCTAGAGACCACCACAGATAATGTAACACTAGCATACAGATGCTTCATCCCATAAAAGAAACCGTGACGACGTAACTTAACGTTTTTCGTCTGATTAAACTGATAATTTTTCTAAGAACATCGATCGCGTTTGTTTATAGATATAGATGGTGTTAGCAGTGACTTGCAAATAAAAGGGGTTTACTCGGTTCGTGAATACTTTTTTTTTTAAATACAGCGACGATTTGATTTATAGTATTTTTGCACGTTTTTACAGTTTCATTGTACCAAACTGTTTACAAAAAACCTAGTGGATGCCTCAGAATTTTACAACCGCAACATCTATTGGAATCTATTTTAAATGATTTATTCAAATAATCTTTGAAATTTGAATTAAGAGCCCAATATTGCTTAATTTTGTGATTGGGAGAGTTAATTAAACAAGAACATTTTTTTTTTATGATCGTCTCTAGAAACACTCAGTAACGAATCGAAAATTATCACGCTACCTAGTGCAATTTATTTGAACCAAATTCTCTTTCTACGCGTTGGGTGTCTACAGTCGAATCTTATGTTTTGAAAAGGCTATTGGACAGATAGATGATAAAATCGTCATCTGCCTAGCCTTTCCTCAATTATGTTGGCGTCGATCTGCAAGTCAAACCGGGAACAGATGAACATTAATATTTGACATGGAGCCACTGCCTATTAGTTACGAGTACGTACTGGGTAACTCGGTAGTCGGTTTCATCATCAATCTTTCGACTTCTCACGACCCAGTCCGACCGAGACCGAGAACAACTCTCAAAGAGCCAGGAATGTCAACCCGATACCAATTTGACTACTCCTCCGTTATTCTTTTCTGATTAATTTCTTTGCAGGATCCAAAACAGTTAAATTCATTCTCCGGGACTTCGTCGACTTCTGACACCTGAGGCAATTCTCGGCGCTTTTCTGGTGGTCGCCACTGTTGATTCTGGCTTTCAGGAGTTGCAGTGGTATGGGAATAGTGCGATGGGATAGTCCCAAAAAAAAAGCCAGATATCAACGGCTTCACGTACTTTCCGAAATAAGGAGAGCCCTTGCTGTGTAACTATGGTTACTTCAACCATGGATTAATCTGCTGCAAATCATGATTCGTGCGTGCGGTAGTTACTTCTGTGGTTTAAGAAGGAGAAGACAAATTAGATTAAGTCCCAAAGAGGAGGGGGCAAAAGCATATTATGGTAGCTGCATCTTAACTCTTCCACTTCTTTACCAGATTAGTATGTTTTAGTTCTAGCCTAGCAAGTCCCGGCAAGCCTGTTGTCAACAGGGCACTCTGGCACTTATAATCTTATCTTAGGGTATAAATTGAGAAATTCATAATGGAAAAGCTAATGCCGACCGATACAATAATTATTTTTCGTGATTGAGCGAATTTTTGGATTTGTTGTCTCATTTTTTTATCTAGTGACCGAGCCAAGCCGCGGGCACAGATAGTAAACAAAAAATTAAATATCTGACTTTATTTCTCGAAGTATTACAAACGCTACTGACCGCACGTTAAACAACATATGCCACGACACAATTCACAACACAGAATACAAGGTGTCCAAACCACCATAGCAAAGCAAAACAAAAACATTTGACACATCTTTATGAAGTTCAACCTCAAAGCCAAAAAACGAGGGTAAAAGTCTGGCCATAGGTGGTACACCCATAAACAAGGCCTCTTCCTCATGGAGATCAGCAGTAAGTTCCGGCATGAATACAAGGCTTCTTTTTCTCTTTTTTTAATTCGTCTAATTCTTCTTTTGTGTTTGGATTCTATTAACCGTTTTTCTTCATCAGTTTTGCCTTTTTCAGCAAATGCTCGAGCAACGCGTGACTCGTAAATCTCGTCCGAAATAATGGTCATAGATTGTGATCCTTTGATTGATCGGTTCATATAAAACTTTTGGCGTCTCCATTTATCTGCTACCCATTGCCGCACTTCGTTGAAAGTATGTTTTGGATATTTCACATGTCGTCGAGCTTTTGTACAAGTTACTTTGGGTTTTGTTATTATTTTATACAGTACCCAAAGGAGGCAATGTGTAATACCAAATCCTATATTGAAAATTCCTTTAATAAAATCAGCAAGACAACTTGTTTCACCTGCTGTGTAGTGTTTATCCGATTCTCGCATTTCTTTCTGCTCTGCCTTCAGTTGTTTAATTCTTTTCTTTTCTTCAATTTTTTGTTTTCTAAGTCGTTCTTTACTCATCTCCTTGCATTCGTTATAGAATTTTTCCTGATCGTCCTTTCTTTGTGTTGCTTTTCGTTTTTTCAACTCTTTTGCGCATCCACATTTACTGGGATTGGTTATTTCCTTATCGTCCTTTCCTTGTCTTGCTTTTCTTCTGGTTTTTGATACGGAAGCTAAGGTACGATGACTTTTTCCCAGTGTCACATTCAACCCACTCCTTCTGTGATAGTTTGTCTTTTGCGGCTGCATACCGGACAACGGACAACTCGTTTTTTTAGTGGCTTCTGACCCATTCCAAATTTCCGACGTTCTTTTGAGCCGATCACGAATAAAAGAAAACATCGATTTTATTTTTTTTATTTCGTCTGTATCAAAGACATTCCTCTTCATTCTATTCTTAGAACTATTATAATTTATTGTATTGAATAATTTTGACATCCAATAACCCAAAAGATCAACTGGAGCTTCAGCGTCATCTTCAAAACCGTTGTCTTCGGAACATTCTTCAGGTTTTTTTTGCACACATTTGCATTTGTATAAGTTTCTGTTTTCGCATCTAGCTACTGCACACGTACCACCAAGACAAACTTCATTAGCCTCAGCTTCTATTTCCATAATTTTCTGACTAATTTCTTCAGAATTTAAAACACATTTTTTTTTGGAATCCAACTGCAACTCAAACAGAGGTTTCGTTCTTTTAGTCGAGTGAATACACTTATTAGAGCATTTATTATGTACTTTTTTAATATTACTTCCGCAAGTTCTATCGGTGCATTCATCAACCTCTTGAGTATGTTTACATTTACAGGTAAAATTTGTTTTCTTATTTTTTTTTTTTTTTTTGCATATTCTGCCTTCACAAAGATTCTCAGTAAGGTATTGTTCCCGATGAACGTGATGTGAAGGGCGAAGACAATTTGGTTTATAGTTTTGATTTTGTGCAGTCAGTTTATTTTTTATTTCATCTGGGTATAAACACTTTTCAATGATATCAACTGTGTTAATTAATTGATCTCTTCTTTGGTCACCACTATTTTTAGGGATTGTATTAATACATTCACATATATCTATTTTCTTAGGTTTCTTGTTTTTTATATTACTGGGACAAATATAAGATGGTTCTTCTTTATTCTTTTGACTTGAATCTGCTTGTTTGTTTTTAATTTTTTCTAGGTTTAAAACACATCTACCGAAATCATCAACGCCTATTCTGATTATTGCTTCGTTTGTTTGATTACCAGCATTCTTTGGGGCAATCCCATCAATGCATTTGCGTATTTCTGTTTTCTTGTGTATCTTTTTGTTTTTTTCCTTATTTAATGAGTTCATTCTTTGACATGCTGGCTTGCAGCTATTATCTATTTTATCGACAATTGCAAACTTAATACCTTTTTTGCAAGCATCAAGTTTGAGATATACTGGTTTACGAAATAATGGTCTCTTATTTAACAGATTTTTTTTTGAATTAAAACATAAGCATGATATTAAACTCTTAATTTTTTTAACGTCTATCAGACTTTTACTTCGTACTTCGTTATTCATCGTTTTAATAGCACAAGCACTATCCGTGCATTCAGCTGGCTTTTCCTTATATTTATAACAAAAATGAGTTCTTTTTTCTTTAGCTGCCTCCGTAATATGCCTTTTTTTACATTTTTTTGTAGGGATCCGGTTTCGTTTTCTGTTTTTCTTCGGATTTTTACAATTTTCATAAAATTTTTGTTCATTTGGACGTACACATTCTAATGTAATTATGCGTTTGGTATTGGAACCATCTACTTCAACATGTTCCTTCACTTTCCAAGGCCCTATACAAATGTTTCTACTTCTCCGCCTACGTTTTCCTAACCATTCACTAGATTTTTTTGCTACCATATTTTCACAAATTTCTATTCCAGTATCCAATTTCTGTTTTTGCTTGGAAATGTCTATTTTGTCGACATCATCACTGTGATGCGTATAAATATTTTTCTTCTTAATAATCGCCGTACCCTTGTTCTTTTTTTGGAATAGTTCATCAGTTTGTGTTATTGAATCCATATGAATAATTTTCCCTATACATGTACATTCAGGAACTGCTTTTATTTTTTTGCTGTTGGTAGGCCAATGTTTATTTTTCTGGGGGTTTTCTTCCTTACAACATTCTTTCTGACGATAATACGGCACGTAACATTGAAATAATTCACGTTCCTTGGTTGCTTTGGAATCTCCCTCCATGTTAACAAAAACTTTAGGACCTTCTTTTTTATAATTTATTCTGCCTACAGGATGGGTGAGATAATGCTTGTATAAATGTTTATTAAATGGTTTTCGTGGGCTTGCGGCACTTTGACAAAGCAAGTGGTTATGTATATTTTTTATTCTGCTTTCTCTAGACGCTTGTCGTAAAGCATCAGCGATGCAGTGGCAACGGATTTTTCTATTGTCGTACCTCATGTCTTTGGAATAACTAAAATTTATCACTTCACACCAGAGACAATAGAATGGAATGTTTACAAATTTATTTACGTATACATTTTTATATGTACTTTTAATTTTGTTATTTAAATACTTTATTGTTTATGTTTTATTATTTTTGCTTACATATTTATTCATGTCAAATGACATGGATGACATTAATTGATTGATGGACATAGCAAAAAAATTACTCTACTACTCTACTCTTGTTGATGGATGTCAGAGAGCCCTTCTTTCTAAAATATGATAGCTTTTATTGAAGGCTATTGGATAAATATAGAGAATTTATTATGTTTATCTACCTATTATAAAACTCATCATCTGGCCATCGCACACATATCAAATAAATCTGCATAGATTTTCCCAACCATTTTGGGGTCGGTCGGATCGAGCTGACCACCAGTATTTTAGATGGAGTGACTGCCTATCTGATCTCCACAACCAAGTAACTGGGTAACAAGATACCCCTTAGCGGGACTGGTGTCAGACTTCCTGACTTCTGACTATCCGTAAAGATGTACAAATTACAACCGGGACTAACGGCTTAACATGCTTTCCGAGGCACGAAGGAGTCTCGTTATGTTCAGATGGTCACCCATCCACAGACCGACCTCTGCAAGCAAAGCTTAACCTTGAAGATCGACCTGTGCTCTTATTATATAGCCACAAGATCCTCCCGTACCCATTTGCACAATATCAGTTGGCTATAAATAAACTCACCTTGAAAACTTTGGTGAAGTAAGCATGATGTGAGCTATGCTGATGCGTTCCCTTTAATGCTAAGGATTGACAGATCACTTTACCTAAGTTATCACGATGAGATTGTTACATGCAGTTACATCAATCCCCGCGTGCATCCCCGACCCTTACTGGCCCGCCGTCAATCGAAAGCAGCATTTAACCGGAGTGACTCAACACAAAATATCCGTGTACCGTCGCTGCGACGGCAGATTGGCTCAAGAAACTGAAGGAACACGGGTGGGTTTAGTCAATAAAAGTCTGACACGCCCTGCCGCTTCTCCCAGAGCGTGAGAAGTTATTGATGATTTACAACCCAAAAATAAAAAAGGGATGGATCGTCGAAGATTTGCGAAATGCGCTGGTGTTCCACTATCTATCTATCTAATACCTTTAAACGAGCAATTCTTGTATATATATAATCTGAATCTCGGCAACGGCTCCAGCGATTTTCATGATATTTAGTATGCAGGTTTCGGGGGCGATAAATCGATCTAGCTAGGTTTAATTTTTAGAAAACGTCGTTTTCTCTATTTCCACCCGATCTGCTCGGTCGCTCAGGTACTTAGTAAGTAAGCGCGCTGACCAGCCGTCGTCAGGTGCCCTTTTACTAGTTTAAAGGTACAAGTTCGTATGCCGACTGCAGACGACAGCGCCGTATTCCTATTGGTTCTGAGTGTTCCGTGAGACAAGATGTCTGACTACACTCACTCAATACTGATCTGCGGTCAAGTGACACTGATCCAGGTGCTACAAAGCTACCAATACCATACCTGCAGGCAGGCTCAATTCTTCCTTCAAATCTGTACTAGCATCAAGATCGATTGCCTAATTTTATGATTGCGGTATCGACCAGTGTCGTAAAGTAAATCGCTTAAACTAAAACTAACTATGGAAGGTTAAGCTAGAATAGACATGACACTGTCGCTGTTCTTATCGAGACTTCTGGCTGTTCTTATAGATATTGTTTCCACGCGGAAATCGCCCGCTACACGCATCTTGTCTGCTATGGTCCTAAGTAATGGTAAGTACTAAGATAGATAGCGAGAGGTACGCTGAATTTAAGGACGATTTCTGAATTGAGTTAGTTTGAGTTATTGTAGGAACGTGTCAAACCCTACATAAAATTTTACTACAACAATTACAGTAGGTTTTAAGGCTAAAATAGAATTTGACCAATACATAACTTCGAATGCTTAATTTAGAAATTGGCCCATACTTTATTTTAAATTTAAAGTTATAAATTGATATAACGAATATTTTAAGATTTTTTAACTAAGAAAGAACTGTAGGCAACTCAATATGCCTATCAGGGAATAAGATCCCATGGCCACGGTAAAAAATTGGAGGTAGTGTAGGTACCGCATCATAATTTTAGCTGACAGACGTCTTTTGGTAAACCTAGGCCGCCAAGTATCACCACATCGACCAGTACAATGTGTCTCGCATCCAATAGACTACCTACCACGGCCCTCACCAGACTGATCGTCGCTGGATAAAATACTACTTATAAATTTTACGTCTTAGTTTGCGACTATGAATAACAGTTACGTAGGTATACAAATACATTGTATAGGCAATATTACGCTAATTCATCATGTGGACAAAATTTCACCGGGTCTAAACACATCAAAGCCTTTTTAGGCACTTCGATGTTACGGTACGAGTCATACCTTACGACCGTATCATATCGTATGACGGTTATTAAAATTCACAATAAGTAAAATGATACCAGCGCACAATGCTAAATACCTAATTACGTCTGAAATATCCCGGACGCCCGGAAAAAAGGGGTTTGCATATTCATGATTAATATTATGGGAATTGCCGCACGCACCGTTTAAGGAAGACTACCACAATAATTATTTATTACGTACTACTAGTAAGTATAAATAAGTTAATTATCGACATGTCACCCGCAGTTTGAAACAGGATCATTGGACGAAGAGCTTTAGTGCCGTAAACATGTGTCGGTTTGTGATCCTTTTTGCCTTTTCTGCCGCATTGGTTTCCTGTGGTGAGCTAAAATGTTTTTTTTATTATTTTCATTCGTGTGTTAATCTCATAATACATTTTATATGGTTACCTAACGGTTAGGTATTATAACCATAGATTTATCTTTTTATTTAAAGACTGTTTTTTTTTACTTTTATTCACATTAGATATAGGTATATCTTAATATTATTATACGTCTTTATAAATCTCAGGACCCTGGGGCCCAGGGCCTTTGAAAAATTATTTATCGTATTTAGGTACCATAAAATATTTACGTATTTTAAAATATAATTACCTACATATTGTACTTTTGGTTGACTGGTAGAGAATGCCTCAGGCATTAAGTACGCCTATGTTCTTGTATGTTGCATGAAGTTTTAAATAAATACATAATTAAATATTAATATATTATCATTTATGTATGTAGGTATTTCATTATCCTCTTTCGCATGTCACTGCGGGGTTTAACTAAACCAGCACTGAGCGACTAACGCCCAGCAAATACTGAGTAGGTAACCATTTCAGTATGGGTGACACTGGGTTATTTTCAACTCTAAAATATCCTGAGAGATTACAAACTATAAAAAAGTGTGAAATACCGAGTGATAAAAAACTCTTGAAAAATTTTAAACAAAACAATTTCTTCTGGCAACTAATTAAATCACTCACTCATCTCGGAATAAGCACACTGTTCTATAATACATCCAGTGTGCTTATTCCGAGTTTTTAACGTAATCTCCCGTGATAACGTAAACGTACGTTGTGTGTTATCTAACAGCAAACCTCAGTTGTTTAAGGCGCTATACGCCCCAATGTTAACGCAGTACTGGCCGTGTGCCCGCTCGATGCCAAAATATCAATATTGAACAGTTTTGTTTGCAAAATATTATTCGATTTACATATTATGCTATGTTAGTTATGAAGAAATCCCAGCCATCAATTTTTCTGTGTATAAATATTTTAAACATCCAAGTCGTTTTGGAAGAGTTTCCAAAAGTTTCGAAAAAATATTGTGTTGTTGATTTTTTTTTTTATAGCAAAACTATTAGTTACACGAAAAAAACTTGTGTTCAAAATTATGTACATGAACCAATATCTTTTTTTTTTCAAACCTTAACCTAGCCTTTAAAAAGGAGTATGCTTTAGAAAGTTACCGTTTTACGGCACTAAAGAGTATGTAGGCCCTTAAGGCAATTTGCATATGAGGACAGAACATTTAACAAACTTCACACACACGTGCACAACAAAATTCAAAAACACATAGATAATATTTAAATTGCAATTACTTACGTTTAAACCACACCAATTAGTTTCAACCACAACATTTGCTTAGTAATATGTACGTCATAAGTATATTAACCTGGGTTTACCTTAATTGCGGTATAAATTCCTATAATTAATGCCACAAAGTATGACTGTATATGTCAGACCTTATTTCTATGAATCCTGCTGGATGAATAAGCAGGAAATTTGTCTGTTTTACAAACTGTAAATTTTGTAATTATTCCATCAAGAATACATGGTTATTTATCTTAATTCTTCCCTTATTTAATTGTATTGAATACATAATTGTCTCGGTAGTCTAAAGTGGTAAAGAAAGAAAGAAAGAAATATATTTATTTGGTACTGCCACAGATAATCTTAAATATTTATTTTATTCTGTTTACAGATACGCAAATTACATAAATAAACAGGTCAAACTTATAACACCCCTCCATTTTTCAAACTGCCCAGGCATTATGAATAATGCTGTATTAACCACTTGCACCATAACATATCCAAATATTGCTCTTAATAGTAAAGCATGTTTAAATTTTCTTTTCAGTGCTAGGACAAAATAAAACACTAGAGACATCTACACCTAAACCAGCAACACCACAAGAGTTACAGTGGAAGTGTGTGAATGAGAGTACAACCTTGAAAGTAAGTAAAATAACTGGTTGAACATACAGTAGTCACAGTGGATCTTTGTGTCTCTGAAGTTGGCTGCAAGACCCTGTGCAATAGCTATTTTTGTGTCAATGTTGAAGTAGAATAGCATTGTTTAACTGCATCTTTCACTAGCTTGGGTTTGTCGCATCATTCTATCTCGCTTACTGTATGCAGTATACTCGATGACAAACTGTTTCTTGCGCAATGGTTCGCAGAGCCTAACTTCAGAGACACAAAGATCCGGGTGTGACTACCGTACTTTAGTTTATTTTTCTTTCACTATGGTAACTTTTGAATAAGGGTTTGCATTTGCCGCTGGGGCGCTGCTGGTGTAGACCGAGGTCTTCAAAATATCAAATTCATAGCTTTTAGGCTTTAAGCGCGAGTTTATTTAGTTACTTCTTTTTAGGGTTCCGTACCCAAAGGGTCCAAACGGACCCATATTGCAGTCACTTTGGTATCCGTCTGTCTGTATGTAGTCTGTCACACGGGTTTTACATCCAAACCGTTGCAGACTTGGAGCTTCACAGTACCTTTAAGCATCTTTTTGACCCAAATCCATAATTGTCAAAAAATATTTTTAAATAGCTCCTAAAGATAAAAGGGCCGCGAAAAATTAGTTTTGAGGTACCCCATCGAGTAAGGTATCGTTGTTTAGAGCTATATTTTTGTAATTAAACAAAGGATGAGAAGATTTTGGGTGTCAAATTGTGGGGGCCCAATTTTTTTTTCCTTCAGACCCCATCTTGTGGGGTATCAAAATAAAGGGATTTAATAGGTGATTTTAAAAATATATAAAAATTATATATTTAAATGTAACTAATTTGAAAAAAAATACATTGTAAATATAAATGTTGGATCAGCCAGCTTGAACAACTAGTTCACAACCACTTGACACCACACACTAGGATGTCACAGACACTGCAGCACACAAACTTGTTACTTGGTAAATAAAACAATCCTTACTTCTTCATGACTGTATTCGAAACTCACTGAGACTAATTTAACCTACGACCCTACCTAATCGTCGGAGAATCTTAATAGCGCGATGTAGGATTTCACAAAAACTAAACACCGCCATCTATCGGCAAAACTAAAAACTATTTGCTCAAACATTCCGCCCACCATGGACAAATATTGAAATTTGGCCTTAAATTACATTAAATCTATTGTGCCGCCCACCATGGAAATACATGCACTTAACAGTTAATGTAGTGTTAACAAAACTTACAAACAAAACTTACTAACAAAACTAATGGTGATGTGGACATAACAGGTAAGATACAAATCTTAGAAATAGACCTTTTAATTTGAGTAGTTTTTGTGCGTAAAGACACAACTCGTGTAATACCGTCTGCGCCGGGATGTTTAGCAACCACACGACCAAGCAACCATTTAGAGGGAGGTAAATCATCCTCTTTAACTAAGACTAAATCACCAATACTTGGTTCCGGAGTTTGTTGATTCCATTTATACCTGTTTAAAAACATGGACAAATATTCCTGCGACCAACGTCGCCAAAAACTTTGCATCATCCTTTGCGTCAATTGCCATCGACGTAAACTATTGATATTTGAAGACTCAAAATTATAATCTGGAACGGCAACTAAAGGCTCACCCACAAGGAAGTGACTCGGAGTCAACGCATCTAAACTATCCAGATCGCTATCCATCCTTGATAATGGCCGCGAGTTTAGGCAAGCCTCAATTTGTGTCAAAATGGTCGACAATTCTTCATACGTAAGTGTGGAGTCTCCAATTACTCGTCGAAGGTGGAACTTTATAGACTTAATTCCGGCTGCCCAAAGACCACCGAAATTGGGCGAATATGGAGGAATGAAATGCCACTTGGTACCTTGAGATGCTAAACAGTCAGCCAGCTCTTTTCTTAAATTGGCGTTCTCTGCCAAGACTAACTTATTTAGTTCCTTTGACGCGCCTAGAAAATTTGTTCCATTGTCTGACCACATGTCAGAGCAATAGCCTCTACGAGATACAAATCTTCTATATGCCGCCAAGAATCCCTGGGTAGTCAGGTCACTAACTACTTCGATATGAACGGCCTTTGTGGCCATACAGATAAACAAGCAAATATAGCCTTTATAGGCATGATGACCACGACCTTTGGACGTCCTGATGTTTATGGGACCCGCATAGTCAACCCCTGTACATTTAAAGGGTCTGGTAGGTGTTACTCTTACAGCTGGTAGCTGCCCCATCATCTGTGTTGATATTTTTGCAGAATGCCTTGCACACGTAACACATTTCCGCACGTGTGATTTCACTAACTCCTTAGCACCGAGAATCCAGTACTTAGACCTTAAGTACGCTAGCATGAGTTGAGGCCCACCGTGTAAAGTTTTGTAATGCGAGTCTGCCACGATCAAGTTAATTAAGTTTGACTTTTTTGGTAACAATATAGGATGTTTTCTAGTTTCGCTTAATTCTGATTTCTGTAACCGTCCTCCTACTCTTAAGATTTTATTTTCGTCTATGAAAGGATTTAGATATTTTAAAGGTCCTTTCAATTTTACTAAGTTACCTTCCTTTGCTATCTTTTCCATATCATCAGCAAAACTATCTGCTTGACACTTCTTAATACAAATATCTAGTGCTTCTTTCAATTCTTGGGCTGATATGAAACCTGTTATTTCACCTCTATCCTTGGTCCTTTTTAGCCACATTCGTCTACAATAAGCAATCACTCGTATCAATTTAGTCAAGTTTGAAAACCGGTCCCATAAGTTACTTTCCGTGCTCGAGAAATGTACCTTTATAGCTTCTAAGTCGGTTTCCATTTCTTTAGGTTTGTTAAAAACTATATCAGCCGAAAATAAAATATCTGGCCCATGAAACCAAGATATTTGTTTCTTGAGATCTGAAGGGTTAAGACCTCTAGAAGCGTAATCAGCCGGATTTGCGCCGGACCGAACATGAGACCACTGGTGTGCGTCTAGAGTGGTTAAGATCTCCGATGTTCTGTTGGCTACAAAGGTTTGCCACCGATTTGGATGGCTATTGAGCCAGGACAGCACGACAGTTGAATCAGTCCAGGCATGAATATTTTCCTTCCGTATTTCTAATGTGTGAGCTACCTCAACCAACAATCTACTAAGAAGAACCGCTCCACAGAGCTCTAATCTGGGAATCGATATTACTTTGATGGGTGCTACTTTCGTTTTTGCTGTTACCAAATTCACAGATATATGGCCATTGTTATCGACTGCCCGGACATAGACAACGGCAGCATATGCTAACTTAGACGCATCGCAAAATCCGTGAAGCTCAACAAGTGCATCATTACGCTTAGTGTTCAACCATCTAGGTATTTGCAATTCAGATAAGTGATGCAGATCGTTCCGGTAAGTAAGCCATTCTTTAAGTATATTGCTTGGAACCTCATCGTCCCATCCTATGCCTGCTAACCATAGCTTTTGAATTATTATTTTTGAAACTATGACACTTGGTGCTACCCATCCGAGTGGATCAAACAAACGTGATACGTCGGATATGATTATTCTTTTAGTTACAGGTTCTTTCACTGGCGGAAGTGTCACCGTGTAACGAAATGCATCGCTTAATCGATCCCAGGTAAGTCCTAGTAATTTCATTACTTCATCTAATTTAAACTTCTTTGGTTCTTCGTTATTTTCTACATCCCGTTTGTTTATTCTTGCCAACAAATCTTCACTGTTGCTTGACCATTTTTGTAAAGAAAACCCTCCCTGTTCTACTAACCGGTTCATTGCATGATACAACTGGACACCTTCTTCAACTGTTTCAATACCAGTAAGTAGATCGTCCATATAAAAATCTTCTTTCACTCTACTAGCAGCTATAGGATATTTATCCTTCTCGTCTACCGCCACTTGCTGAAGCACCTTAACTGCCAGATATGGGGCACACGCTGTACCAAATGTAACCCTCAACAAACGATATTCATTGTTTTGGTTATCATTACCTTCTTTCCAAACAATCCTTTGAAAATCAATGTCCCTTTCGTCAACCTTTATTTGGCGGTACATTTTTACAATGTCCGCAGATAAACATATTGGATAGAGTCTCCATTTTAACAAAATATGTCTTAACGTTGGCTGTAATTTAGGGCCTATCATTAAAAGATCATTTAACGATACACCGTTTTCACCTTTACAGGATGCATCAAATACTATCCTCACTTGCGTGGTATCTCTGTCTTCTCTAACAACCGCAAAATGAGGCAAGTAAATTCCCTTTCCCTTTTTTGTTTCAGGAACCTTCTCCATATGTTCCAGCAGCTTGTACTCATCTAAAACCGCTTGATACTTCGCTTTCATCTGTTCATCTTTGTTCAGTCTTGTAACCAATGACGAAAGTCTTTTTTCAGCTATCTTTCTTGAATTTCCTATTTTTGATACTGGATCTGTGGTTTTAAATGGTAACCGCACAATATATCTTCCATCCTCATCTCTTCTGGTTGTTTCCTCAAAATAGCGTTCGCATTGTTTTTCTTCTTCATTTAACATCTGTGCATTGTTTACAGGATCTGCCTCTAATTCCCAAAACCTTTTTAAAATGTTGTTTTCCTCCATATAGGAATGCAGAACGACTACGTTCACCTGATCCTCCTGTGACTTTTCAACCATACCAGACAGAATCCACCCCAACGAAGTAGCCTGCGCTACTACAGTTCCCTGAGGTCCTTTTTTTACTCCTTGTTGAATTACTTGCCCATAGACCTCAGCACCAAGCAACATATCTATCTTGTTTGGTGAATGATACTGCGGATCTGCTAATGGTAAGTCACATACCCAATCTAAAGATACTATTTTGTTGGAAGGAATAAGCGTTGTTATTGTTTTCAGTACATAAGCGGCAACTGAAACCTTGACGTCTGGATTATGAATAGAGGTAAGCGTTACTTCTACCATAAACTTAGACAAAATATTAGCATTGCCTTCCAACCCTGAAATGTGCCCCCTTACTGGTGTCTTTTTAAGACCCAAGTACTGGACTGTTGCTTCGGTCACAAAGGAAGCTTGAGATCCTTGATCGAGCAACGCCCTGATAGTTAAGCACATACCATTCCTAGCTGTAGCATTTACTAGTGCTGTGGCTAACAACACCTGATTATGCCTTTTTATTTTATTTGTCGAGAAGAATGTAGCTACTGTGTTAGAGTTAACTGCCGATCCAGATGATATAACCTTCCGTTCACCAGATGAGTCTGCGTTATCGTTCTGAGGTACGTTACTATTTTTAGTATGATATGAACTGATATCATTTGTATCCTTATTTTCTTGACCAGCAGAATGCAGCAAAGAATGATGTTTACGTTTGCAAAGACGACATACCGCTGAACTCAAACACTGCTTGGCCGAATGGTTAATCCCTAAACAATTAAAACATAAACTGTTTTGTCCTACAAACTCCCGTCTAGCATTTACATCCGCCTTAACAAATTGTTTACAATGTATAATTTTATGGTCTTGCTTACAGAATCTACATTGCATAGTGGAGGTATGAAATACCTTAGGCCTCTCCATGTATTTTCCTCTGCCAGTGTTGGATCCCGTATCCAGAAATTCCAAAGCTCGGTAACGACTAGTTACAAAATCCTTAAATTGTACAAACGTTGGGATACTATCAGAAGAAGTATCGCTGGTAACCTTTAGCTCCCACTGTTTTCGGGATTCTGGATCCAACTTTAAGGAAATCACATGTACAATCAATATATCCCAGGTACTGACATCGAGCCCAAGATTAGCTAACGCATGTAAACAATCGATGGTGCTATCAATCAATTCTTTAAGACCTGTTGCTGATTCGCTATTTAAGTTTTTAAGACTGAGAAACCTTTTCAAAATAAAATGTGACAAAAATCTCTTATTATTGTACCGCTCGTTTAATAGTTGCCAACAACGTTCATAGTTGGAATCTGATATGGGTATTTGCCTTAGTAACTGTTCCGCTTCTCCTGACAAATAACCCTTTAAATATTGCATTCGTTGCACATTATCCAAAGATGTATTATTATGAATAAGCGACACATATAAATCTCGAAAGGTAACCCACTCTGTATACTTGCCAGAAAAAACTGGAATAACAATTTTAGGTAATTTTACTTGACACTGTTTGAAATGACTTAATCCATCTTTAAGATCCTCTTTTGAACTTGTCTCTTTAACGCCAAATGATTCCAAAATAGTTTCTAATTCAATTTTATACTGAATGTATTCTTCTTCAGCTACATAATAAATTCCTTTTTTAACATATGAACTTTGGTTTAAACTATCTGGTTCATATGCCTCGTACAATTGACTGTGGCCATCTGATAATTGATTAAACAGTTTCTCTAAACTTTCCAATCTAACTTTAACATAAGGCCGAGTTATCCTGTCTTTTGGTGACTTTTTAAAGTTAATATATGCTTTATTAATTCTAATATAAATATCTTCTAATTTATTCATTAAGGACTCCATATTGAATTACAAGTTTAAAAAGTCTCCCAAAATAATTACAAGTGTTTTCTAAATTACCAACTTAAGAAAAATTGGGCATAGGTTCCCCTTATCAACCAAATTTCTTTAAAATTACGCAAAGTCTAAAACACTTTAATTATTTACGTTAAAATCTTTAAGGCAATAAAGTTCAAAATGTCTATCTTCTTCAAAAGTTAGTTGCACGAAAAATTATTAAAATTTCACTCACAGTTTTCACTCCGACTGTACCACCTGATTGTTGTAATGACGTAGCGTCTGCACGTCCCACTACCTCCAGGTTGAATGACGTAGCGACTGCACGTCCCACTGCCTCCAGGTTGAATGACGTAGCGTCTGCACGTCCCACTATCTCCAGCTCCTGGAGTCTCTTCTCCAGCACCTGGAATCTCTTCTCCAGCACCTGGAGTCTCCACTCCAGCACCTGCTCCCTGACGATGACTCTCCTGGCACCGTCTGCAGATGCGCACCACCCTAGCGCTGCTACTGCCTGCTGCTGCTTCCACCACTGGCACTGACTCAGCTTCCACTTTGGCCAGTTTGCGCAAGCGATCCACTTGCCCAGCCAATCAATCTTCACAAAAATCCATCCGGCTCGAAGGACCACATGAACAACTAGTTCACAACCACTTGACACCACACACTAGGATGTCACAGACACTGCAGCACACAAACTTGTTACTTGGTAAATAAAACAATCCTTACTTCTTCATGACTGTATTCGAAACTCACTGAGACTAATTTAACCTACGACCCTACCTAATCGTCGGAGAATCTTAATAGCGCGATGTAGGATTTCACAAAAACTAAACACCGCCATCTATCGGCAAAACTAAAAACTATTTGCTCAAACACAGCTTGCGAATATGAAGCAGCTTAAGTAGTCGGGTTTTTTGATTTTTTGTATCAACTTTTTTATGTTTAGGTTCCTACCTACACGATCAGGTATATAACGGAGGTAGATTTATCGGAACCGAAGGCGGAGTCGGAGTTTTTAAATTTGCTTTATCGGAGTCGGAATCGGAGTCGGAATTGGAGTCGGAGGCAGGATCAGAAGTGTTGGCATGAGAGAGAATTTTTATTTAAGGACAAATAAAACATTATTTACTCAAATTATTTTAATTTCAATTTTCAATTATAAAATAAAACACAAACAATGAAAAAAAATGGGCATATTTCCAAATAAACAAGAAATTAAAATAAATGAATTTAAACCCAAAGTAGGCACAGGCCGCCGCCGCCGCTATGTTATGCTTCGATCTCCGATTTAAACCTTCGATTTAAAAGTGTCATAGCTGAAGTCGGAACCGAAGGTGTAATAAAAATCGGAAGTTTCAACTTAACGGAACCGAAGTCGAAGCTCCGTAACATCCCTGTACACGATGGCCTTAAGAGCGGACTCTAGTCAACAGGAATTTGAAAAATAGGTATTTGAAGAAACTATTGCCGTCGCGTCACCTCCAACCTCACCCCGTAAAGTGCGAAAGGGACAACTGCAGCTCAGGCTGATTTTACCTACAAAAACTTTGACTAAAAGACGTTTCGTATTCTGCTGTTTTCTTCATGAAAACTGGTCTGATTTAAAAAAATTCTTATATCAAAATTTAGAGGAAAAGTATATCTATGCCTCTATCATTTTCTTTTTTCTTAAAAACCTATCAGTTTTGTCTGAAAGCCATCTGAACATGGCGGTAAAAACGGGTTTTTTTTCGGGTTTTTGGATTGTCATATTTATTTTAGTGATTATGTTTTTGAAAAAAGGAAATGATAGGGGCACGTACTAATTAGACCCAGATTTTATGGGAAAAAATCATTGATATAGAGGCATTATCCACGAAGAAAACAGCAGAATGTTTTTGTATGGAGAAAGTCTCACTAGAGTCCCCTCTTTACATACCTACAATTGAATAATTTGTGCACTGAAACTAAAAAAGTGCTATAAGTTTTTAAACTGTCATGGTCACTAACACTAACATTAACATTAGAAGCTTATCCTTCATCATCGTGCTTGCAACAGCACCGAAATATCGGAAACTCGCAACAAACAGTAAACATGGTAAATATCCCGCTTCTCATGTTAATGTTAGTGAAAACGTGCTGTCCGTTCGGATGACTAAAGAAAAACAAAATGATTAAGTAGGTTATTATGATTTAAGAATCTAGGTACCTACTTAGGTAACTATTCACATAAGTGAACCTTTATGTTAACGCGATCGAATACATAGGTACCTGAGTAAAAAATCTTAAGACGGAACCACACTTACGCGGCGTGGCGTGTCGTGGCGCCTTCTGACGCAGTTGATTGGATTATTACAAAACACGTTGCGTTATGACGTAAGCTGGAACAGTCGTTTGATTGGTCGGTCCTGCGCCACGCCACGCCACGACACGTAAGTTTGGTTCCGCCTTTACACTAAAGCGTGTGTTAATATAATCGATTTTCGATCGTTTTATTTTTGTTGTTACATTTATTTGCACCTGCCACCTTTTATCTCTGCACCTGCTAAGGTCGACTGGTATAAAATGCCTAAGGCATTAAGTTCGCCTCTGTACTTGTGTAAATAAATATTGTTTGTTGCTGACTGCACGACCTACACCGAATTTTATAGATTTGATGACCTTCTATGTTTAATCAATATATCAACATTTGTTTTTAGGAGGCCAAACAAAATTTGAAGATTTGCTTCAATCAAACTCTAGAAAAGCACTTAAACTCCAGTGCTATATTATTGGCACCTGGGTAAGTTAGCAATTATATTATTATCATCAGTCTCGGATAGATATTACCTTAATACATTTAACTTAAAATTAGTACCTAAGGTACCTATTAGGTACTTACCCTTTGCCCAAAAGTGGGACAGATTCGGCTAATGAAAAAAAAATCTACCATAAATATCTACGTTTACCTACTAAATTCCTAACGCATCTGTCCCCTTTTTTAGTCAATATTACTAAGGCCGGGTTTCTCACTGCTAAATTATCGCAGAATTAATGTGACAAATTGTCTAGAACGCGTTATCTGCTGTGATTGGTTGAATGAATTTTCAACAGCCAATTACAGCAGATAACCGGCGATTAGTCGTCAATTATTTTAACAGCCCGATAATCGAGTGTTGAGAAGCCGGGAGTGTCCAACGGAATTTCTTAAGATTCTTAATTTTTTAACTAAGTACTTATTTTTATAACTTGTAACTCTATTGCTTTTTTTTCAGAAGTTGCCAGAATGCCACCGATTTGAACAACAAGATTGATGAATATTTCAACGAGTACAAAAAATGCAAATTAACTTTTGACTCGACCATCATCAAAAAGCTTGTTGAATACAGTTTACGAAATGATTCTTTCAAGAGTAAGTTAAATTATTTTTTCTTTAATCCTCTTCGCTAAACGCCCGCATAACTAATCAGTCATCACTACCATTTGAGTCCATCCCGAAACGAATGGTTGTGGTCTTGTGAGGTGCCGTCGTTTAGGGATTGCGTATTACCCGCCTTAACTAATATTATAAAGAGTTTTTGAGTTTGTTCAGACGTGTAGGATAATCTCTGGACACCTAGGTAGTTATTTGAAAATTATTTTACCATTTGAAAGATAAATTACTCCAGATGGTTGAACATAGGTAGGTTAGGTACAGATGTTGTAATTATTAAAGAACGCTATGTCTAGCAGTCATAGGCGCACGAATATTATCTTGACACAAACATGCTGATTATAATAAACTAGCTGTCCCACGCGGCTTCGCGCCCGTCAATTGGCTTCCTACCTACCATACCCTATATACATGAATGTTGCGTCACTTTAACCGCTTATTCAGCTCTCAAAAAGGATAATTTTTCCCGTTTTTGCAACGTTTGTCATTTATGCTCCGCTCCTATTGGTCGTAGCGTGATGTTATATAGCCTATAACCTTCCTCGATAAAACCTATCTAGTTAACACAAAAATAATTTTTCAATTTCAACCAGTAGTTCCTGAGATTAGCGCGTTCAAACAAACAACAAACTCTTCAGTTTTATAATATTAAGTATAGATTATCAAACAATTATCACACATTAATAAATTTATGGGTAATTCAAATAGTCGACACAATAAACAATAAAAAACATTCCAATAAAATAAAAAAATGCTCAGTAAGCCTCATTAGTTCATCCTACATGTCTAATAAGGCCTCTGTAGGTACTTCTGCGAGTTGGTTTCGGCCCGTGGTACGCCATTCAAAGGCCCGGGACCCAAGGGTCCCGAGAATCTCAAAAACAATTCTAGTATAAATTATCGTCAATCAAATTGTCAAAAAAGGTTAATATAATGTGGCATTTAATTTTCAGTAGAACCTTTTTAAAATCGTATAAGTTGTTTATTTCTTTAGTTCGTCTAGGGATTCTATTATAGATCTAGGTGCCATTCGTAGAAATCTTTTTGCATAAAGAGCAGTTCTATGTGGCTTAGTGCACATACAAGGTGAGCAAAAAAATGTGGATCAAACGAAACAGGACGATAGTTGCGGATGGAGCAAAAAAAAAAAAATATTTTATGACCTTCTTTAAATAGCCCCAAAATTCCAGTTACGTTTGATCCACGATTTTTGGCCCAGCCTGTATATCTCATTATTGTTCGCTTTAATTCGCATAAAGCTGAACAATTTATTATGAATGACATATTAACCCCGGTTTCCTAGCTTAAAATTATCGTATCTATATCGCTGTTGAAAATTCATTCAACTAATCACAGCAGATAACGCGTGCTTGACAATTTGTCACATTAATTCTCCGATAATTTTGAGCTGGGAAACTGAGGGTCTTCATTGACCAGTCTGCTAAAAAAACACGTTTGAAGGTCAAAAATATAATTTTTATTTTTTTTTGCGTTTTTCTCTTTAGGTAACGGTAAATAAGTCAGATAAAAATTGTGGATCATGCAATTAACTACAAAAATGATTGTGATACTTATGAACCACAATTCCTGAGACACATAACACCTTTTAAAATATGAAAAATAAGAAATTGCACCCTTACCACTTACTTTTTGGTTCAAGTTAACAATTTTGTCTTTAGGTGACGCACGTGCCTTTCTGTGTCTGCCTAGACTTGAATTAAAGTACCTATATTTCACTTTTTCAGCATTTTACGAAGACGTCTCTTGTCTAAAACAGTTTGAACATAACATAAGTAACACCTGCGTGAAAGACAAAGTTGGATTCTTCAATATAACAAAAACGAAAAAACACACAACGTGGACTCACAAGACTCGAGTGCTATTCAGTGTGAGTCTATCTTTTGAATTTTCTTATTCTGTTTCTGCACTTGCCACTTGTTCGTAGTCGGGCAGTAGGTAACTATCTGGGGCCCTACTACGTCGTGTTATTCGTGTCAACACCATTATGTGAAAAGTCGGTAAAAATGGATAGTGATATTAAGACCCCTGAGCCGTTACTATGAGCTCTTCTCTTAAGGCGGTAAGGTACGCACTACATTCGATCCGAGTTCGTGAAATTTCAGTTCCAAAGTAGCAGTAGTAATCAAGGGCAGATTTAAGGGGGGGGGGCAGTATTTTTGTGTACTGTGAAGATTCCATCACAGTACATACTTAGAAGCAAATGAAATTGTTCAAATATATGAATAAAATAAATAATAGTTCAAAAAAACTAAAAAACACGCTTTATTAGAAAATCAAACTAAAAAGTAGAAAATAATGTTCAATTAACTTAAATGAAGAATAGTGTGAATAACAAAAAAAAAAATATGGTAAAAAAGCTTGGGGTGCTTGATGTCAATTGGTAAATTTTTCTTGACAAATATTGGTAAAAGTAACTAGTCATTTTGAAAATATCTTTAAAAGCACCCCACGCTTTTTTTAGCCCGTCCGCCCCTTGTGCTCCTCCCAGATAAAAAGCCTGGGTCCGCCCTTGGTAGTACTTCTTCCAGTTTACGCACTACATCCGAACTCTATCCGTCATAATTTAAAACATTTTGAACTCGGAACTCAAATCACGGAGACGGATCACGGACACTCACGGTTAACTTAAGGTTATGTCCATAGTGCGAAAGGGACAGATGTAGGTATACAGTTCACATACATCTGTCTCTTACTCACACTGCCTACCTCGCTCTAAGAGTTCTTGGTAGGGCCCCTGTTCTGATCATAGAGGGCTTCCTGGTAGATACCTACCTATCCCATGATTAGCGTCATGTCATGTGATTTTAAAAGACACTGAATTGACAAAAAGTGCGTCCCAAAGAGAACAGCATCGCTGTGCCGACAGCGGATAACGACGCAAATACCTTTATTTATTTATTATATACTTTATTGTACACCACAAAAACATACAGGAGAAACATTTACAAAAACAAGTGTACAATCGGCGGTCTTATCACACAGGGCAATCTCTTACAGACAACCTTGTTAGGTACTACTTGAAAAAATTGACGTCCCACGCAATTAGCGCTGATCGCTAATTCTGTTGTCACCAGCATTACGGGAATCAGTTTCTACGAGAACAGAATCGCTGTGCCGACAGCGGATAACGACGCAAATGCCTTGATAGGTACTACTTGAAAAAAAAATCGTCCCACGCAATTAGCGCTGATCGCTAATTCTGTTGTCACCAGCATTACGGAATTCAGTTTCTACGAGAAAACGGTGAAGGCTAATTAGCCGAATACCGTGCCTCTACTAACGCACTAACGTTCGCCGAGGCATCTCCATGGTGCTTTTAAGAGCAAGCCAATCCCACTTCTAAGAGCATTGACAAAAACCGGCCAAGTGCAAGTCGGACTCACGCACGAAGGGTTCCGTACTTGGTAAATTGCGGTTTACGATTTATGACGTATTAAAAAAAAACTACTTACTAGATCTCGTTCAAACCAATTTTTGGTAGAAGTTTACATGAAATGCATATTACAATTTTTTTTTAGTTTTATTATTCTCTTATTTTAGAAGTACAGGGGGGGACACATTTTACCACTTTGGAAGTGACTCTCACGCAAACTATTCAGTTTAGAAAAAAATATATTAGAAACCTCAATATATTTTTTGAAGACCTATGCATAGATACCCCCACGTATATTTTTTTATAGTTTCAGTTTCAAGTATGGGAACCCCCAAAATTTATTGTTTTTTTTTTCTATTTTTGTGTGAAAATCTTATTGCGGTTCACAGAATACATCTACTTACCAAGTTTCAACAGCAAAGTTATTATAGTTTCCGAAAAAAGTGGCTGTGACATACGGCCGGACAGACAGACAGACAGACAGACATGACGAATCTATAAGCGTTCCGTATTTTGCCATTTGGCTACGGAACCCTAATAAAAAACGCACTAAGCTGCGATTTAATGAAAATAATATTTAAATGTATTTTGTTTTTACCTTCTACGAAATTCAGTTTATAGGTACTTTAAAATACATGTTTCTTAATAATTAATTTGTTATTACAGAAAAATACTTGTGGGACTAGTAAACTCGTGGAAAACTGTGTGGCGGCAAAGCTACACACTTGTAAGAAGCCTGATTACGTCATATCACTGTTTAAATATGTGCGAGAACTCGGAAACTGCAGCCAGTTTAAAGACACTAATTTGCCCGATCCTAACGGAACAGTGAGTATAAGCATTATTTCGTTTATTCATTAAATTGCTTATCTATACCAATATTATAAAGAGGAAATATTTTTTGGTTGGATTGTTTGTACCTAATAGGCTCCGAAACTACTGGACCGATTTCAAAAAATCTATCACTGTTGGAAAGCAACACTATCCCCGGGTGACAAAGGCTTCTTTTTATCCCTATATTCCCACGAGAACGGGAACCACGCGGGTGAAACCGCGAAGCGTCCGCTAGTTTTACTATATTTTTAAATGTTTTTTATAAAAAACATTAAAAAAGACATTTAAAAATATAAAAATAGAGGCCTACCCCAATCGGGAATAGGGTCCAAGTTACCAGTGGTCAGGGCTCCAGAGAGAAGATCCTCCTAACAAAACGAGCCGTGTCCAGCAGTAGGTACTGCTTTCTGGATCAGGCTCTTAACCAGCCGCCTAACGAGAGCCTCCTAAGATATTAGTGGGGCTCGTGGTTATTAACCCATTGGCTGACACGACTATCGGTACAATGATCGCTGTGTCCACATCCCACATGTCGACAACCTCGCGAGCCAAGTCAATATACTTGATTTGTTTATCTTTCTCGGCTTTCACGAGGCTCCCGTCATGCGGGACTAAAGACTAACCATTATATTATTAATGATTGGCTGAAAACAGCTATATGTATAACTACCGGCCTATTTTGTTGGGAAATGGGACAAACCCTGTAAGCGCACAGAAAATCTGTTCCCGAAAAAAAACGATTTGTGACAACGTACATGTAATAAACAGCAGCCTAATTTTTTCGAATTTTGCGAACATAAAGGTACTGAACTAATATATGTTTTCATATTTCGTAGTTGAACCCATAATACTTCCACACCCTAAATTAATGTTAGTTAACAATGGTTAACAAAATTAATGGGATACCTTTGCCCAGCAGTGAGACAATACGGTTTGGACAAAAAAAAATACTATAGGATAAAGCCTTTGGTCCACGCACAACGGACCAAATAAGAGTCTTAAGACGGAACCACACTTACATGTCGTGGCGTGGCGTGGTGCCTTCTGACGCAGTTGATTGGCTACAAAACTCGTTGTATTATGACGTAGGATGGAACAGAGTCGTTATATTGGTACATCTTGCGCCACGCCACGCCGCAACACGTAAGTGTGGTTCCTCTTAAGTGCGGAAAAGGGTCCCCATCATCATGTCTTTGGTCGGCGCAAGATGATGTCAGAGGCTCTATACAAGTGCCATTCGATGTCAGCGCTGGCGATGGTCGAAATGTCAAATGTAAGGGATGACGTCACATTTCGTTACGAGTTTGACATTACCATACATTTTTAAGGGTTCCGTACCCGAAGGGTAAAAACGGAACCCTATTACTAAGACCGTCCGTCTGTCTGTCTGTCACCAGGCTCATGGAGGTATCTCATGAACCGCTATAATAAAAAATAATAAAAACAGAATAAACTAAATATATAAGTGAGGCTCCCATTCAACCAACGTATTTTTTTGCCGTTTTTTGCGATAATGGTACCGAACCCTTTCTGAGCGAGTCCGACACGCTCTTGGCCGGTTTTTATATTTATTCAATCGTTTATAGAATGTCACATGTATAGTGTCTTAATATAGAATATATTGCTTCCAGCCTAATAATTTAGTTTTGATAGATGCATGCCTATGAAATTTCATAACAGGCAACCATAGACAATAAAATACAGTACTTCATTTACAGTAGCGAAGCGACGAGCTTTTTCGCGCCGTTATTACTATTATTTAAAATTCAAAGTAAATATCGCATTGTAAATTAAATTCCTATTTTTTACATAATAATAATGTAATTATATATAATAAGACTTGCAATTAAGGTTCACCCTTCCAATGGAGGTTACATTTTGAAAAAAGTAATAATGGATAGGTAACTACATAAATAAAGAAAAACAGCAAATAAAATACTTACGATTTTATTATGATGCATCGTTGGATTCTTCTCCATTCAAACTGGCATCTTCACTTGAATAAAATCATGTGTTATCGACTCTAGGATAATATCTGTATAATAATCGATTAAAATTTACTCAATTGTTATAAGAAATCGAATTGGTACAGCATTAGTTGTCAAAAGTAAAATAACAGGCTAGACGGAGTTGTAGATACACATTGAGGTAATAATGTACTACGCACTAGAGAAGTCATCACACATCACTACTGCGTGCCGTTCAATTGCGCTTTACTAGCCGCATTTCACTCATTTGCTTGCTAGATCTTAACAGCATATGTCATTTTTTGTTTTTAAACGAAAAAAACGTTCAGACGCATTAAATATGCCGTGGTGTGTTTTAAGATATTGCACTAATAATTCAACTTATACGGCGAAGTGCAAAGGAATAACTTTTCATCGGTGAGTAACTAGATAATCATTATAAAATATAATTTGAACAAAATATTTGGTGGACGTCTTGTTGTGACATTTTTCATATAGACTAAAAATTAAGATGTGACAATTTGTGTAACAAGTGTAGGTAGAATTAAATGACGTTTCTTGTTAAAGAGGAAAATAATAATCTAACATATATTAATCCATTCAAAATCAAAATCAAAATCATTTTTTTTATTTCATATAGGCCTACATGGGCACTTATAAAACGTCGACAATGTGCACGGTTCGGGTTGGTCGTTTCCTATGGAGAAGAACCGGCAAGAAACTCCATGGTTACTCTTTTAAAAAAATGGTTTGGTTTTACTATATTTCCTTGTTACAGCATTAGTACTTAGATATGTGGGGACAACGTAGGCCCGATAATAAGTCGTAAGAAAACAAAAAAAAAAGCCAAGCATTCCATCCATTCATTCTAATTTTAATTATTGTATTTTTTTTTTTGGACTCCTACCACTGCTGTGTTCTTTTTAACCCAAAGGTTGATTGGTAGAGAATGCCTTGCTGCATTAAGTCCGCCTATGTATCACCATTGTAGATGAAGTTTAAATAAATAAATAAATATTTAGAAAAAGAACTGACTGTGGTTATTCAATGAAAAAAGATAAAAAATGAAAGATGAAAAACAATTATTACATAATGTAAGACTTAATTTACATTTTGTTTATTTAAGGTTTATTATTATAATATAAATTAAAGAAGATTCGTGTTTCAAGCAAATTGTAAAGTTCCCTATTCCGATTTGATATTTTTTAACTTATTGTAAGCGCATTTGACTTACACTTTACAGTCGGTTATTTCAACTATTAATAAATTTTGAATTGGCGTGTGTGTATGACTAGATGTATGAATGTGTGTGAAGCAAAAGAAGTATGTAAGGATCGTAGCAGGTGGCGTTCTGTAGTTTCTGCCTACCCCCATGGAAAAAAGGCGTGAGTTTATGTATGTATGTAATAAATTTTGAAAAAGTAAAAATTCTAATGAAGCTTGTTAGGTATAAAGCTATGTCGCTTCTGTAGTCAGTCAGCAAATTAGTCTATATGAATGACAAGGTGTTCCAGAACGTTGTACGAAACGCGTAAGCGCCATGAAAATCACGGCGCTTCCGTCTTTTTGGTCGCGAGAAAACTACACCTTAGAAGCGCTCTAGCGCTACATGTTTATATTATATTGTTAGACGACTAATTATTGTTTCAGCGCTGCAGCGAATTTTTAGTTTAAACTCTTGTCAAAATTGACAAAATGGAGCATGTATTTTGCTTAGGATAGCTTCTCTAGTACGTAGTACATATTATCTCAATGTAGATACATAGTTTTTTAGACGAATATGTACGATATTTTATTATTATTTTCCAGGGTGCTCCCGACGCCAGTCTGCCACCGTGGCTAACTCTTCCTGTTATGATTACTCTCGGCATAGGAGCAGCGGTTGTAGTAGCAGCAATCATCACAATTATTGTCTTAAAATGTAAGCATAGGGTTTAACTACCCACATATAAAACACACCGACCTCAATGATCAGGATGAAGCAAAAGCATCATTATCACTAACCTGTCCTAGGGAGTGACCCCATTACTCGTGTTCCTTTTAGCCATTAATTGTGGCTTCCTCTTCAATTTTCATTGTCATATCCAAATTCATGCTAAAATCATTCCTTTCGAAACGTTTCTCAGACCATGTCTTTCATTTAGCACCTGCATATTGCATGCTATAACAATCAATTTCCATTCTCATACTCATTTCTAAGTATAACCATTAACGCGTAAGGGTTAGAGCACATCGAAACAAAGTCGAAACGAAGCGACACATCTCCGGTCTAAAATGTGGATAGCATATTGACTCCTATTACCACAACGTCGAAGTCGAGGATGTGCGCGAATTCTTCTTTTGTTAATGGTATAGGAATGTGTGCATTACGAGATGGAGATAGGGGTCAATACGCTATGCACATTTTTATTCAACGCGTCGCTTTACTGCCGACTTCTGTCTTGTTTGCATTGACCTTACAAGTATTCATCGTATCATCTTAGTACTCTTGATCTCAACTGCATGCAATGCCCATTCATTAATATTCACAATCATTTATTTGCCATTCCACAATGTTTGTAGCAGATGTTAACAAGTCTTGGCCCAGTAAAAGTTTTATCGCTTATCTGGTGCAAATTCCATTCAAAGTTACTCTGACTTGTTAGAGTTGTTACAAAAATGAATTTAGATTATTAACCACCTAATGAATTTAGATTATTATTCCTAAACCAAAGAATTCTCTTGAATATTAAATAAAAAATAGCTTTAGTGAGATCTTATGTTATTGATTTTACAATTAGGTTTTGTATTAAGGGTCTAAATAGACCGACTACATGCGAACTGCAAGCCAGCTTATAAGTTGCACTATGGAGTTTTTCTACTTTTGATATAACGGCATCCGACCGATCTGACATTCGGTACGGCGTGGCAGGCATTTAGTCAGTCTGTTTTGACCCTAACATAGCTCATAAGTATACATAAAAATAAGCATGTATTAAAATAACATTATAACAGACCAGGCGTATTTATGCACCAATTGTCAGTATTTTACTCTCTCTGGTCCAATTATATGTGAACTTAATGCAAATAGACATAGAGTATATTATGCGTTGCATTAACAACGCCAATATTTTGGCTTAGTCGTTAGGACTAGAGTATTCATCCAATATTTTATTATTTTAGAATTCAACGTTGAATAAACGTGACTGGTAAAATTAATATTGAGTGTTTGTATTATGAGTGTATTTTAACGTTAAATTATTGTCATTAAGCCTTAAAAATAACTTGTAAAATAATTCGTAAATGTTTCTATCTCTCATAATAACTAAATTAATGTTCAACCACTTAGTATTTTAATTCAATTCTTGTGCCTGGCCTAAAGAGATGTGTATTTTTTTTTTGTCAATTAAGTATTTTATTTATCCATTTTTGTACGATTTGTTCCCAGTCATATAAACTGTTAATAGTTCTGTGGGGAATTCCCAACAGGAATATTACTAAATAGTTCTATTTACTAAATAATTATTTATTTATAAGATTTTCAATTATTTTATTTTTATTTAATTAAATATGTAAGACATTTACTCTTGTTTCTCTCACATTTTTTAAACAATATTTGTTTGATTTACATTAATAATCTGTATAGTACTGAAAATTACCCATTTGATATACCTAGTTTTGTTTGCATTTATTTTTCAATTGATAGAAATCAAAGACCTTATACTTCTTACTACTTAGACTGTGCACTAAGGCGCAAAAAACGGTCCGCTTGAGAGGGCTCCTGTTGGTAGTGTGTCTCTTTCTAATGAGGTGACCATGACCAAACATAACACGGGACAAATTGATTGTAAAAACAATAGTGTAAGTATATATGTATTTAGTTTTGTGCTCCGTGATGCTACCTAACTACGCTACCTAAACCTAGCAAATTCAAGGAAAATAAATAAATATTGTGTGAATATTTTTTGGAATCTACATCACTTACCGTATGGAGTCGGGCGTAAAGAATTTCAACATCCCATGTTTTTCCATTGGTGTCGTAAGAGGCGACTAAGGGGCAAACCAGAGAATGGGCAGCAGCGTTCTCTGTGCATTTGTAACAACCATACTGGGATCGCCAATCCGCCTGTGTGAGCCCCTAGTGCCGGCAGCCTGCCTACCCTCGACTACGGTAGCGATCTAGGTTAAGGCATGCCAAGGGGTGCAAAGAATCCCGGACGAGATCCGGCTACCCCAACAAATACCGACGACAGGACCTGGCAACGTACAACGCGCGCACACTCCGGACTCCGGACCGACGATAAGACCACCGAACTCGAAGAGGAATTGAGCAGTTTACGATGGAGTATTATAGGGTTATCTGAAGTTCGAAGAGAGGGGATTTGAGGATTATCAAGTCCCCCCCGGACTTGATAATCCTCAAATCCCAAGTCTGCATAAGTCTTGTTCTTCAAAACCCATCGTATAGATAGAAACAAAAAGCTCTCTGATCTTACTCTCAACCTTCATGGAGAGGCGTGAGATGATCCTGCAGTATTCAGACGATGCTTTGAAATACCCCGAAGGATCTCAATGATTTCACATATTGTCCAGTTGCGTAGACAGTTGAGAAACAAAACTACACCAATTTTATTCCACTAGGAATCAATTTGCGAATAATATTAACAGCCGCTGAATTTTACTCGAACAAAACCCGCCAAAAACTCTGCAAACCTGGTGGTCCTACATTTAGTATAACCAGGCTCAAACATTTAAAAGTACTACTCTTACTCAGTATTAATGAATTATTTTCTAAATACAATGAATTGATTAATTATAAGAACTGTAAAAATATTTAAATACGTTTCAAAGTTTCATAGACTTTGAAACGTATTTTTTTATTTTTTGTTTGTTCGTTTTGGTATAACATATAAAAGAAAATATAAAATGTTCTACCATTTCTACCAAACCCAATGATTAGTTGAGCTGGCAAGATGTCTCTCGCCAAGACCGCTTTTGGTAATCTACCGCTTATAAGGAAATAGCTAACCTAGATGTATGATAATAGATTTCATTTTAGCTAAACAAAAATGTTTGGTACACAGTCTAGTAGTAAGAAATACGTATAAGGTCTTTGATAGAAATAGACATTACATGACACATGTTGAATGTGTATTAACCTCTTGACTGCGAAACGCGGATCCACGTGAGACAATCTTTTTAATTGTTTCGTTAATTATGGCATCATTTATTTATTTATTATATAATTTATTGTACACCATAAGCTACATTTATAAAGAAAACCAACCAGGCATTCAGCCGGTTAATCGTACTAATATTATAAAGGCGAAAGATTGTGAGTGAGATTGTTACTTCTTCACGCCAGAACGGCTGAACGGATCTGGATGAAATTTGGTACATAGATAGAATAAAGTCAGCAACAGCACACAGGATACCTTTATCTCGGGTATATGATCCCTCGAGATAATTTTCGACTCTCACGCGGGCGACGCCGCTGGTAGAAGATAGTAATATATATATAAGTAGTAAAAGACGCCTTATAATCAAATAGAACTTATTTATTCATAATTGTCCATTGAAAATATATTTTCAACACAGAGTATTATTCTTAATTGAATCTAAATTAATAATAAATTTTTCTTAAATTATATATTCAATAAAGGATATTTATTAACAGATGCTAACTAAGTCTCGCCTGCTGGGCTCTAGCCGATACTTCTAAAGCACATTGTATGCGTTGCAAGGTCTGGTTCATTTTTACCAGCCCAATATGCATTCCTTGTAAGGTGCTCGCAAAAATCTCTGTGTTGGCCTGAATGGCTTGTAGAGCTTGAGATTTTTTTTCATCCACAGCTAGTCTTCTTTCCTCCATGTTTCGAACCCATCCCGCCGGAGGAAGCGATGCTGGGCGGTCTGGAATCAAAGTTTAAAATGATTATTAGATTGCACGGGCGCGAGGATGAAGCAAGGGTTCACTTTACATGAATCAAGTATTGCGATATAAAAATATATTTTTAATTTAGTTGGTATCTAATTAAAAGCTGATCCGAGGGCGGTGCTTAAATTTTCGAGCTCGTTTCGCCGCTCTGTCTATAAAGAAAGATAGTGGTCAAACGCGAGACTACAGATTATAAAAAAATACTTTTGTACTAAAATTACAACCAAGTTCCAAACAAAATTCAAAAACACTACAAAGTGAAAAATAACTTCAATTTCGGAAGTCGGTGTTCCTGTTTTTGTTTCTTCGTTTTTTGACACCGACTTCCGAAATTGAAGTTATTTTTCAATTACACTCTTTGCGCTGTAGCATGGTGCGGGTGACAGTTTCAAATTTTTTTACGCATATACGTTTACGTATTTTTTGTAGTTTTAAAGTCATACAGGCACCTATGGTATAACTATAGAATGAAGTTAAACTGCAAAAAATGCGTATACGTATATGCGTAAAAAAAATTATTGAAACTGTCACCCGCACCATGCTACAGCGCAGAGTGTAGTAGTGTTTTTGTTTGGAAGTCGAAGTTTTTATTTTTACTTTTTAGTTGTGGTACATAATGGACCAGTTCTATAATGCCATAAGTGAGTGTACGTTACCCCAACAGGAAAGTGACTCCTAGAGTGATATGAGTGAAACGTATAATTCGTGCGTAATGTGCTGTGAATGTGCGCCACGTAAAAAATAAGTGCGTGTCGTTGTTTTTGAAAAATACGGAAAATACGATTCCTGCTGGGGTAACGTTGAAAAATATTGTGCATGGGCAGAGAGCTTATATTTGTGCAAAAATCAAGTCAAATCAGTTCGGGTTTCGGCCGGGACTGTCTACAGAAGCTGCAATATTGTGTTTTAAGAGTGCTGTTAAATACTACACCGAGAGATCAACATCTGTGTGCGCTTGCTTTCTCGATCTTTCCAAAGCCTTTGACCTGGTCTCTTATGATATCTTGTGGAACAAGATGAAATCATCCCAGATACCGTATGAACTTATTAACATCTTTAAGTATTGGTACGGGAACCAGGTGAACAACGTGACTGGTAGAAAGTGCCTAAGGCAGTCCGCCTCTATACGTTTGTGTGCATGAAGTATTAAATAAATAAATAAATAAGTGGGCAGGCACTTTGTCGGACCCCTATAGGTTGGAATGTGGGGTGAGGCAAGGGGGGTTGAGCTCTCCCTCCATTTTTAACCTGTATGTGAATGGACTGATCGAGGCGCTTAGCGAGCAACATATCGGTTGTCACATAGATGGCGTCTGTTTTAATAACATCAGCTACGCGGACGATATGGTGCTGCTGAGCGCCTCGGTCTGTGGACTCAGGAGGCTGATGAGTATATGTGAGGAATACGCAGCTGATCACGGGCTGCGTTATAATGTCAAGAAGAGTCAATGCATGGTTTTTCAAGGTGGGCCTAGGAAAGTGCGAGATATGTGCTGAATGGCGTACCCTTGGAAAGGGTCGACATTTTTAAGTACTTAGGACATTTATTGACTACTACCTTGAAAGATGACGCGGACATTGAGCGGGAGCGGCGGGCGCTGTCGGTCAGAGCGAACATGGTTATCCGCAGGTTTGCACGTTGCTCTAAAGATGTTAAAATAACTCTTTTAAGAGCCTACTGCACTACACTGTACACGTGCAGCTTGTGGACTGACTATACGTAAAAGTCTTACAGCGCCCTTCGTGTCCAGTTCAATAACGCGTTCAGGATGATGTTGGCGCTCCCCCGCTTTTGCGGATGTTTGCAGAAGCGCGCGTGGATTGCTTCCACGCCACTATGCGCAAGAGAGCCACGTCGCTGGTGCGGAAAGTGCGGGGGAGCGCTAACAACATGCTGGCCGCGCTCGCGGGAAGGCTTGATTGCTCCATCATCTCCCAATCTTGTAAGCGACATGAGGCAGGCTGATGCGACTGACAGACCTGGTTTTTTATATGTTAATTGAGTTATTTTTTATTTTATTTTTAGTGTTAGACTTATTATAATGTAATTGAATTAAGTAAATGAAATTTTTAAATATTGTGTATGTAATGTGACTGTGTAAATGTATTATTTCTATTGTGAGTCAGTGATACTTGAATGAAATGTTTTTTTTTTATATAAAAATATGCGCCGAAAATATAACTGGTGCGTCATCAGGTTTTCGCGATATTGCATTTCCTGCTGGTGAAACGTTTTGCAGAATCGTGTATCTCTAAAACCAATGTACATGCGACTGTAGAATAAACATACACGAGTAGCTCTTGATATGTGCGTATTTGTACCGGAATTAGATCTAAGAAAATATTTTATTTTTTTATGTAATTGCGCTTTTTTGAAAACCCGAAAAAAAAACGCAGCGCCTAAATGAGAAAACGGATAAGTTCGCTGAAAACTGTAGTCAGTCCATCTTGACGCTTGTAATAACCATAAAAAGTTTCAAAAGCATACATGCTTGCGTTATTGACTAATATTGTTAAAAGTCAAAACGAGGGAGTCATAACTTTGACGGCAAATTACAAAAAACTGACTCAACCCAAGAGAGGTAGGTGTAAACCACAAGTATGTGCGTTTAGTCAAAGATATATAGTGAAAATATTCAGCTTGGGATGTTTCGCATTATGTAGATTTAAACAAAAAACTAAATATATATACAATGGCTGGTTATCCGACCAAATTCAAATGGCTACGTAAAAGCGACGGATTCATACATATCGATGACCTTCTTAATTGGACGTATTAAACCTAAGCTGTTGTCCGTACAGTCGCGTTCAAACGTTTGTTGGTATGACCTAATTTTGGGGACTAATTTAAAAATATATTAAATGCACCTTGTGACCATAACAAATGAAAGAGGATGTTAATGTAGAAATTATTATTTTTACTATCTTAATTTTGTTTCTTAAAGTAATTATGGCATCAAATCATAGATCAAATTACAAACCTATTAATATTAGAACACATAGTTCAATCAAATTATTTGCACCGTGTGTAGTTATTATTATTTAAAATATCATATCGGTTTTAATTTACATAAGTACTTAGTCTTAGTAATAGGATCCCGTTTTTACCCTTTGGGTACGGAACCCTAAAAATTCAATGTTAATTTATCTAGCCTACGGTTTAAATCAATGTATATAGATACCCACGTTCTTTTTTTTCTGTTGTGTTAATTGGCTTTTTATTTATAAACTGTATCTGTAGGTTATTTTTTGTAGTAAGTACCTATTCATCACACATATCTCGAACTTTTTTTTTAAAACAGACTCCATCAAATTTTTGGTGTCTAAGTACTTTTTCGTACCACTTGCTCAAAAAAGTGACATTTTATGCCACAAAAAGCGAAAAAACAATAGTCATTTTTAATCTGTTAAAAACGGGGAAAGAAAATTGTACTGAATTTCATTCATCCTCTAGGGGGAGAATGTGATTTAAATTTGGAATACTTACCGAAATTTATACTGAACTACATCTGTGTTTACACCATTGAGTTTGTATATAAAGCATTATACATCTTTTTGAAAAATGAATACGCATTTATTATGCAGTTATGATTATTAAATAAAATAACGAAAACCGACGAGGCCGTATGAGCTTGATGCCTTTGCTTTTCCGACAAAAAAATATTAGTCTAGGAATTTGCGGCGTTTTTGTTTTCTTCAAATACATAAGCGTTAAGTTTATTTTGATTTATTTTACTTTTAATTGACATTATTTTTAATAAATGCTTATCTCATATTATTATTGTGTTAATTTTTTCGCATATGGTACGAAAAGTAGAGTATTTTCCTCGGTGATAAAGCTGTCTTAGTCTTGGGTGAACTTAAATCCCTCGCTACACTCAGGACTAGTCTTAAATCCCTCGCTTCGCTCGTGATTTAAGTTTTTAACACCCTGGCTACGCTCGGGAGTAAACCTCGGGTCCTTCATTACGCTCGCGATTTAAATCGTCACCCGCGACAGCAGACACTGCTTTATCCCCTTGGTTAATAATCTACTATTTTCTACTAATATTATAAAGGAAAATGTCTGGATGTGTCCACAAAATACTGAATGTATTTTAATGAAATTTGGAATAAAGAAGATAGGTTTTACCTTGGCACTACTTTTCTAATGTACTTACCTAATCAAGTGCAAGTCACGGAAACAGCTAGTAGAATACGTATAATCCAATAACAAGTTAATTTTTTATAACTTTTCTACCTCAGTGTACTCAGGCACAACACGCTACAACCGGTTCGTGAGTAAAGTTAAGAATCCGACGTTTTTTTGTAGTCATTCGAAATTGGTCGGATAACCAGCCTTTGTTTACTGTTTAGTTTTTTATTTAATTCTACTTAATGCGAAACATTCCAAGCTGAATATTTTCACTATATATTTTTGACAAAACGCACATACTTGTGGTTTACACCTACCTATCTTGGGTTGAGTCAGTTTTTTGTATTTTGCCGTCAAAGATATGACTCCCTCGTTTTGACTATTAACAATATCATTCAATAACACAAGCATGCATGCTTTTGAAACTTTTTATGGTTATTACAAAGGTCAAGATGGATTGAATACAGTCTTCAGCGAGCTTATACGTTTTCTCATTTAGGCGCTGCGATTTTTTTTCGGGTTTTCGAAAAAGCGCAGTTACTTGAAAATTATAAATATTTTCTTTTTAATTCCGGCACAAATACGCACAAATCAAGAGCTACTCGTGTATGCTTATTCTACAGGCGCACGTACAATGATTTTAGAAATACATGATTATGCAAAACGTTACCCCAGCAGGAAAACATTATCGCGAAAACCTGATGACGCACCAGTTATATTTTCGGCGCACATTTTGCACAAATATAAGCTCTGTCCATGCACAATATTTCGCATTCCGATCATTCGTTTAGAATGTTCCTGCTGGAACAACGTTACCCCAGCAGGAATCGCTTTTTCCGTTTTTTTCAAAAACGACGACACGCACTTATTTTTTATGTGGCGCAAATTCACAGCACATTACGCACGAGCTGTACGTTCCAATCATATCACTCTAGGAGTCACTTTCCTGTTGGGGTAACGTACACAAAAGTGTAGCCAGAATAGATTAACCCATGATATTCATGAAACTTAAATAAACAAAACCAGTAGAATGAGAGTATACCAGGGCACACTGTTCACACCTGCGTACCCCTTAGAGCGTACCAGTGTGATGTTATTTTATGAAATGGTGAAAACAATAAACAGACATGCGATTGCAGCTGTCCCGAGTGATTTGCCGTCATTTATTGAAGAGTTCTGAAGTATTTCTCCGAAGTTCTTCATCAGATCTTGATGAAAATTAAATAGGACCACATGACAAGCTTTCCAATAAAAAAATGAATCATCAAAATCGGTTCACCCAATATATAAAGTTCTGAGGAAACACAAAAAAAATACAGTCGAATTGATAAAGAGAGACAGAAATAATGACAAATTCCGCTGTACCTGCCCATACCCTTCAGACACCTAAATACACACTTCACACGCCCTTTTCTCGCCCTTTTTATCGTGTCAAAACTCGAAATCCTCTAGGATGCCCTCCACCCTAATGTGGACGGAGGGATCTGTTAGAGTCTTGCTGACTACAACACAGCGTTCTGCAGTGTGCTTGTGCATTTCGTCACGCTACTCCGACCAAGAATTAGCACGCATAATCTCAAGCAGACCCCGTCTCTCTCTGCGAAGAGTCAACTTGTTGAACAAGGCTCGTCGCCCTCTCGGACTTGTATAAATCTCCATTCACGACCTGTATAGACCTGTATAGAGACCCTCAGACGACAGACTCTTCAATTCTGTCAACTGCAGGCCACTCCATTTGGCAGCAGGAGATCACCAGCCCTTCGGCACCCGGTACATTGCTTTGGATAGGCTGGAAGGTTGTATACTCCAGCTCTCTTCCTGTAGCCATCTTTGCCATCACTTCCTTGTTAAGCGAGGTGACTGCTTCCTACTCACTGTTGTAGTGGCATGCAGGCCGCTACATACGAACTAATGACCTGACATCACACAAAATCCTGCATCGCGCTAGCAGTTTTGAACATAATACGACATTCCGACAACAACCATTGTGCAGCTACCCGGGCCAGACACATCTCACCCATCTGGTCGGAGGATCCTCGCTTTTCAATAGAGCTTTGGCGCAAAACTTAGCCACTTCCACGGAGTCGTCGGTGCGCTTGGATCACTCTGGTATCATAATTTGGGGCACAGGGGACAGGTCAAACGTGGGGAAAATTTGAACGACTGTCATGCCAGCGATACGAAGAAGAAAAATGGAGGTTTGTGGGCCTTTCCAACCTGTATTGCATACCTCTGAACTCTTACTTCTCATCATGTTCTGAATACTATGACCGAAAGCGAGACAAACCCGCCCAATAACCGCCCATCAAGGGGCGATGTGGTCACTAAGCTAAATGTCACTAAAGCCCTTTAACCTTATTTGGTTAAAGGGCCTACTAGGGTGTCACTAATAAATTTGAAAAAAAACTGCCTATCATCTCTAACTCTGCCATTAACTAGTATTTTTTTTAAATAGAAAAGTAACAATAATAAATACCTTTTGGTTTTACTTCTCGAGTCCCAGCAACCTTGGTTGGTTGCGGTCGTCTTTCAACAAGCGGTGAAGGTTGTAATTCTGGTTCGCATGAAGGATCATATTCTTCTATTTCTATTTTCACCTGATGCTGTAGTGGATAGGCCTGTTCTAATGATGCTTCTAGAGGTGGTGGTAAATCAGGCGGTGAGGCACAAGGTTGTGTTGTATCTGCTGGGGTGCTCTTTACTGGAACCTCCGGTATTGGAATGTCCAGAATTGTAAGAATCCTCTCCTCAATTTTCGTTATCACTGGTATTTTGGGACAACCTTCCGCTACCATTTTCTTAATTTTAGCAACCTTACGCCGAACTTTGAATTTTTCTTGATTCCAGTTCTAGAAAGTAAATTTATAAACATTAGTATTTGAAACTAAAAGCCCAACTGCACGCATTGAACAATAATTTTATAATGTAAAAAATTGTCACATAAGAACCCTTATATAAGAGAAAATTTTCACAAGAGAGGTATCAGTAGGGTACCTATTAATAGGTTAGCTCTAGTATCTATTAACCGGTCTCAGTGTCCTGTCGATTGTTGTATGTATTAGAAAAAGGCGATTATAATAATCTCGGAACTGAGTTACAGGTATGATGACTTAAAAAAAAACTATTTTACATAAATATTGTAACGAGTGTGTGCTCATAATCATAACACGATATTTTTCCTTTACTTATAATATTGCGGGATGGCGATTTCAGACTTACATTAACTATAACGTAGCGTTGTGAAGATCTCAGCTGCAAATAGTCGAGTGATGCTAAAATATCACAATTAGTAAATTCCTAACCATATCACTAAAAACGCGGCACAACACTGGTTTTCCGGGGATCTAACGCTCTGTCATTTGGATTCCGCTTGCATAGCTGATGAAAGCTATCCCCTGACCCTCAGGACTATGTTTTCTTGCCCCGACCTAGGGTGAGTTACATTAGTTAAGTGATTATACCTGATTCTCTGCGCTGGATAACCTATATTGATTTCATCACCTATGTATTATCTGAATTCGTGTGTCAATGTCGGACGTTAATGGCGAGTACATCACTCACCTTCGGTTTGTCGACGATATCGTGGTCATGGCTGAGACCATGGAGGACCTAAGTACAATGCTCGATGACCTGTGGAGCTTCCGAAAGAGTGGGCCTAAAAATGAACATGAACAAAACCAAGGTGATGCTGAATGCCTTTGTTGCACCCACTCCTATCAAAGTCACTACACTCGAAGTTGTGGACAATTATGTCTACCTGGGACAAACGGTCCAGTTGGGTAGGTCCAACTTCGAGAAAGAGGTCAACCGTCGAATCCGACTCGGCTGGGCAGCTTTTGGGAAGTTGCGCGGTATCTTCTCGTCCAACTTACCACAGCGTCTCAAGACGAAAATCTATGACCAGTGTGAGTTGCCAGTGATTATTACGGGACAGAGACGTGGTCGCTCACAATGGGCCTCATCAGAAAACTTAGTCACCCAAAGGGCAATGGAGAGGGCTATGCTCAGAGTTTCCTTGCGTGATCTAAGGTTACCGATATAGGCCGAAGAATTGCCAAACTTAAGTGGCAGTGTAGTCTAGTCAACAAGTTCAAAAACGTGTTAAATAGAAATAAAGCTCCTAAAAATATGTGCGATAGCTCATTCGATTTGGAATGACGTCTAGAATAGTATATTATGCAACTAGTGAATAAAGGACGGATTTAAAGCGAGGGCCATAGATGAATCAAGAGCAAGTGAAGGATTCTAACGACTGAATAACGACCGTAGGGAGTGATTCATGATGATTGCATCACGAGCATGGTGAGTGATTCAAGTGTTAGAATCCTGAGCGACGCGAGTGATTCATGGCCCTCGATATAAATCCGTTTTATTCAAGAGTTGCATACTACATTTTATACCATGACTAAGAGAAAAAGCAAGATTTAAGCGAAAAGCACAAGGAATAAAATCATCATGAATCACTCCCTACGGTCGTGATTCAGTCGTTAGAATCCTTCACTTGCTCGTGATTCACGATTCATCTATGGCCCTCGCTTTAAATCTGTCCTTTATTCACTATATAGTTGCATAATATATTAAGTATTTAAGGGTTGCACATAAAAAATTGCTATTGTTATTAACAAAATAAGATAACAAAAAAAAAGTTTTTCGCTAATAATTTTAAAATAATGATATTTAAGGAATTTAAAAAAAAAAGATCCAGAAAGAAGAGGAAATTTCCAATAAAAAGTCCGTACTCCCGGAACTCTATCTCTATAATTTATATTTTTACAATGCATGTCCTCGTAAAGAGCGGTTTTCCAAGCAGCCAAACTGTGCGGAAAGTGTCACTTTTTTTCACTAGTGCTTTTCACTTTCCTGTACTTTTTTAATTTTAACTCCAACGTCAGCCCGACCCATAGAGTTTTTATTATTTGAGAAAAGTTTTAAAATTAGTTATGTACAGATTATCATTCATATAAAAGGTTAAATAAAACGAATAATTTATTTTAGGAGTTTTTAAATACTCTAGATTTAGATTTTGATCAATAAATTAATTTTAAATATTAATTAAATATGTTTGGAAGAACGTATATTTTTCTCGTGCCTTATTGCGTGACGATGTGACAGCTACTTGCACATGCGCAGTAGTTATGCCCGAGGAACTATTAGTTAATCTGTGGATATGCTGAACGCGCTTGAATAAGCCCGCCACTTTTTTTTTTTTTTTTTTCCTCGCACAATGCATATTAAAATGTTGTATGATACACGTACGTAAGATGATTTCCGAATGCCACTCATCGGAAATCACCTACCTTCCGCACTTGTAGCATAAATAACTATTTTAACGCTGAAAATAGGGTTCTGCGGGGTCGTTACGGCATAGGCGCGCCGTCTAAAAAGCCGGTATATCACCTAAATTTTATTTTTCTGTATTTAATAACAGTTTATTTTTTTAATAAATTATGGTGTAATCTAGACACTTGAACGAAAAAAACCTCGGTGGAAAAAAGTTTATGTCGATTTTTCAAAAAGTTACACCATAGTTAGTTAACAAACTTTTTCCAATCTCTGTTTTTTTAAATAACGACATTAAAATTTTAATAATTGATCTATAAATTTTTCGCTTCGTGGAGCTCTTCTTATTTAGGTACTTATTAAAGTAATGCAAAAAAAAAACATAAATGTTTATTATTTTGTTACTTATTTTTTTTAAATTAACAAAATATGAAATTTACGAAAAAATTTAACAAAAATATTTTTCTGTGTAACATCTTATTATTGCTGTTTTTGCATCTAATATAGTTATTAATTAGCATTGGTTAAAAAAATTACGTCTTTGAACGAACGAATGAGCTATCACACATATTTTTAGGAGCTTTATTTCTATTTAACACGTTTTTGAACTTGTTGACTAGACTAGTGGGAAGGGCACATTGCTCGCAGAACGGATGGCCGTACCGGAACACGCAACGTTGGAAGGCCTCTAGGTGGAGCGACGACCTGGTCAAGGCTGCGGGCGTCCGGTGAATGCGAAACGCACAGGACCGATCAGTGTGGCGACGCTCTGGGGAGGCCTATGTCCAGCAGTGGCCGTCTTTCGGCTGAAATGATGATGATGATGAATGTCAGACGCGCAGCTGGGAGTTATCTAGCGCACAGGAGATTGTAATATGTATGTATTGCTACTGCATCGAGTTGGTGTAGTAAATCACTGTGTTATTGTAAGTGATCAGAGAGCCATCTGCTATGTTCACGTTTACTTTGTGTTTATTAAATACTCGCGTGTTCATACTTAACCTAATTTTGCATCTGTCAATGTGCACGCTATGTTGTAAACTATTTGCCTGTAAACCGCTGCAATGTGCTGAGCTTTCACCTACAATGCTTCTCACACCGTTCCTTGGCTTATAAAGGGGAAGAAGCTGGTACATCGCATGCGGCTTGCTGATAATTGCACCGCATCTAACATGCGCACCCTGTGGCGCTTTCAGGGCTCTTCGTACGGGCTGAGGGCAGGACCCCTTGCCCACTGCTGCACGCTGCTACCACTGCTTACCGCCAGCGGGCCGGTCCTGAACAGGCCCCCACGTCTACCACGTGCTACCCAAGGACGTTAGCGGCTTGCGCAGCCCTAGCCGCTACAGTCCCTGCGGCCTACCGCCAAGCAAGCTGGTGCTGACAGGCATTCTCCAAGTACTAACAGTTGGAGATAGGAGGGCCGTCCGGCCTACTGCTGAGCCTATGGTGAACAGGCCCCGCGCATCTGCCACGTGCTACCCAAGGACGGTACCCTTCCTACCTATATATACTGTGTGTGATAATGCTCGGAACAGAACAGTGTGACCTTATTATAGAAGCGATACAGAGCGATCGGAAAACGAAAATCGTGCGAAGTAATAGAATTGTTTAAGAAGTACAAAAACAAACGGTTTAGTAATAAAGTATGATTAATTGAAGTCTGCTGTTTAAATAATTTATCCCTGAACCCCAGCTCTTAACATTATTATATTAGTGCTGTTGAGTTTTAGGTTGATTTCGTCACCTTGCCAAATTTAATTTCTCAATAAATATAAGTTATAACTAAATTAATTATCTTTGGACTACATTCACATCTTTTATCTTGGCGAAAACTTACCTTTTCAAATCAACATTTAACAAATATTTATATATCATATCCTCTGAACTATCTGCAGTAATAGATTCTGGAATTTGTATGTCAACAACTTTACTCGGATAATTATATGCTCTGATACAATTAAGCTCTTCATTGATTTTGACAGTCCATGGTTTTCTTTCCTTATAAAAAACTGGAGTAATACCTCAATCAGTCTTGCCTTTTCCCAACTATTTTGGGGTCGGCTTCCAGTCTAACCGGATTCAGCTGAGTACCAGTGTTTTATATGGAACAACTGCCTATCTAGCCTCCACAACCCAGTAACTGAGTAACATGGTACCCCTTGGCTAGACTGATGTCAGATCTTCTGGAGTAATACCTAACAATAAAAAAATATGATGGACTGAAACTCTTAGCCAATCGTCATTGTTCGCGATTATTCTAAGCAGATTCAGTTTTTCAGCTAGTATTATTAGGAAATTATTTCTCAGTTACCGATCCAATAGTCCGGCCGGACTTCAGCCTTTCGCAAAAATCCTAGCAATTTCGCAGAAAAACGGTTTTTGACCCAGTTCAAAAAGGAGGTTCGCCCAATCATCCTATCATTTTAACAAAGTGGAAGCTTATTATTCGTGGTGCATTTACTATTACTCTGTTGATATTCTTATACTTTTAAATGGGTCGGAATGTAATCTTACCCTCAGTAAGACAAGGGCACAAAATTGCTTCTTTTGTAATTTTATTACCTAGTCATTTTAATTATTTTGTGAATAATGTCCAGATTATTCCGCTTTAAAATGCACATATACGTGAGGCATACCCCAAACGAATTGAGTCCATAGGTACTTAATGAGCTGCTTTGTTCCTCCAGATAAAAGGATATCTTAAAAGCACAATGGCATAAGTACTTAACTCATTTAAAATTATGGCCTTGTCTAACCGAAGGTATGGTATATCTTTACTAGGTATTTGGGTAAAACCACTGTATACTACATTATCTACATTTAATTAGTACAGGCTGCAAGGGTACGTAATAATAAACAATAGTAATAATGACTAGTAATTATGTTTTACTTACAAATCGCCATCCAGGCTCAGTCCTTGTATAGCCACATTCTACATTATTTAATGTATTCGCTAACTCAGCCCACCGACTGTGATATTCGCATCTTTCTGTGGGCGAAGACCTTGAATTCAAACCCACAGCAAATTGAGGGTCGGCCTCCATATATTCAAGCAAAATTTTCCATTGGTCATCTGTGGTAGTTACCTTCGGAGGTACCTCTGAAAAACAATAAAGAAAAAGGGTAATGATAAGGTCATAAAATAAATTAAAATAATGCACTGGAAGAAATATCACTCTTAAAAAATCTAAAGGTAAAAATAAACTACAACATAGGTTGAGAAAAACCTATAAAAATGTGAATCATTTATTTCAAACTCTCAAATTCAAATCGCATACTGTATATTTAAAATTAAATAGGTACCAATAATGTAAAGATCCTCGCCTAGGTCATACACATTGCAGATTTCGTTTTTACAATAACAAAATATTATAGAAATAAAACCATTTTTAACAAAATACCTAATATGCTTACAAGAAAAAAGTAGCAATTAAAATACTTTAAGAAACAACAAACTTGTAATTATGTGATACTTGTAAAAGGGTATTTTCATCCGTTTTCTAATAATGTATGCCCTTTCTGCCCTTCTCCTTCGCATTGCTTCAAATTTTTCAGGGTTGTTTTGTTTCAACCTATCTATATATCGTTTTTGCCTAGTATCTTGACCAGCCATCTGAAATAAATAAAAACAATAAAACCATAACACATTAAGAACTGGAAAAAGCACTAGAAATTTGAACCCTAACAATGAATACCGGTCTCAAATTATGAGTGATTCCAACATCTTTTCTAATTATATTAAACAGTTATTTAGTACAATATTTGGAAGCTAAACAACCATTTTATTTAATTAAATTGGCAATCTTGGTTGGCAAGTCTAGATTTTAAGAACAAAATGGGCCATAGTTTTTTAGGCACATGGAAATTACATTAGGGCACATAGTAACTACCTATGTATATTTCTTTAACATTTATGCCTTGGTGAGCAAAAATTTGTTAGTATTAACTTACACTAGTATAAATGAAAGAATTTTGTAAGATAGAGTATATATAGTGAAATAAATTAATTTTACGAAAAAAAACCGCAATTATTAATGTTTTATTCTGGAAAATATTTTGTTTTGATCATAGATCGATCCTATATAAATTGTAACACCGACTTTTAGCTATCTGACAACGCATATTATGAGTATTTTTCACCAAGACGCGGCTCTGCAAAATGTTTTTTTTTTTGTTATTATTATGAGAGCTAACTTTAAGAACATGATTTAAAAAAAATCTTAATGAATTAATACGAGGTTCAAATTTTATTTTCCTGGCCTATGATAAAATAATAATCGTCTTACTCTATTCATTGAATGTGTATTTTGAATTAAAAACGTAGTTAACCTTATCGTTGTACTTACCGTGAAGAATTCACTTAAAAACAGTTCGAAAATGCCCGAATGAAATACGCGCACCAAAACGAGAATATAGCATTAACAACTGACACCAAATATAATATATTTAAACGGCACAGAGAAAGTAAAACTACGTTAAGGGAGACTGACACTGACAGCTGTGGACAGCTGACAGCTAGGTCAGGTAGAATAGCTGCCGCGAGCCGCGGCTAGGGATGTGCAACTCGAGTTACTAACTCGAGTTGCGCCTAACTCGAGTTGACTCGAGTGGTATTCTTCCGAACTCGAGTTGCTATCACTAAAATCTAAAATAAAATATGTCATAGAACAACCATGTCACACACATGTCAAACATTAAAATTATTATTTCTTAAATGTTTTTCACAACAATATCAGTATTTTTAAAGTTTGAACCAAAAAAAAGGTAAAACTAAAACCAATAACCATTAAAATGCATCTCGAAAGTCAGGATTTCGGAACTATTATGATAACAAATTAAATAGTGCTACAAAAGTAAACATTTTGCGTTGTAGGGTTGTATTTTTAAAATCATTAGTCTGATTATAACCGTTTGACGTGTGTTTGTTTACAAAAAGTTTTTCTCCTAGCGACTAGGGTGTAAGTTTACTAATCTTTTTTTTTCCTTAGCCTGTATTGTCCTTCTCCTGGGCAACGCTCCCCCGCCCCCCATTCTTTCAATTTCCCTCGGTCTTGTGCCTCATCTCGCAAATTCTCGAGGAACTTATCCAATTTATCTGTCACATACATATTATGTAAAAAAATAGTTTTAACAAATAAATTCGTTATTTTATCTTAATTTCGTTCTGCTAACTCGAGTTCAACTCGAGTTATGTGAATTTTAACTCTGGTTAACTCGAGTCGTGTTTATCCCGAGTTGGCCCATCACTAGCCGCGGCCACAAATTAGGAATGTTCGATATTTATCGATGTTTAGCGAGAAAACATCGACGTTTTGACATCGATGCATCGATTGTCACATTCTCGTAACATCGATGTTTACTTACAGAATAGCGTGAATAGGGTGTATAATATTCACAACACAACGGATCTTTATGTCTCTGAATTGGCTGCAAGAGCCTGCGCAGTAGCTATTTTTGTGTCTGTGATAAAGATCTTTCACTTCTCTTGCTTACGTTAGTCTCTTGATCCTATCTCGCTTACACTATGCAGTTAATCTGTTTCTTGCGCAATAGTTGACAGAGCCAACTTCAGAGACACAAAGATCCTCTGTGAATATTTATACTTGATTGATTTCGCTGACTTTTCGATACGTTCATATTCATCCTTTGGCGTTCAACTCAAGAGCTATCTTAGATGAGCCATGAGGTAATAAAATGTAAAATGTATGTATGTAACATTCATATATTATATATACATACAAGATACACGCACACTACGGTCGCTTAGAGTTGGAAGAAGATATGCCTTTGGATTTATATAAATTAAAAGATACATAATTTCTTGAAAGATTGCTCTCAACTAAGGATGTTCAAAGAAAAATAGTGGGGGCCAAAGCGATAATAGCTTATGGGAAATTGAAAGACTAAAGAGGCTTACGCCATCGAATGTTAGGCGAATATGTAAGAGAATTTAAAGGTACTGTGGCTACCAATTATGACAAAGAAAAGGAATCTAAAATGATCGATCAATTTATCAAGCACACGGGGCTACAGGTATTAGAGTGTGGAATGTTTATCGATGAAAACAAACCCTTTTTAGCGGCAAGCCCGGATGGTCTGATATGTGAAGACTCGATAATAGAGGTAAACTATCCTTATGAAATTGCAAGTCTGTCACCTGAAGACGGAATTGAACAAAAATAAATAGATTTAGAGCTGTTTTCAAGGGTCATCACTAATCGTCTCCGTAGACCACATACATACGCTGCGGCAGGTTATACAGAAGACCAAAGAGTACATCCTGCCTCTCTGTTTAACGTTTGTGGAATACCAGAAAGACTAAATATAATAATATAATATAATACGAGTCGATCGACACTTGGGCTGTACTGCAGTCTCTCCAACGGTACCAAATTGACTATCGGTACATTGAAATGTTGAAATGTTTGTATGAAAACGCCACCATGTCAGTTCAACTTCAGGATCAGACATCGGAACCCGTCCTTCTGCAGCGAGGTGTGAGACAGGGAGACGTCATATCTCCGAAACTGTTCTCCACTGCACTGAATGGATGTCTTCAGATTTCTGGACTGGAAAGAGCTAGGCATAATAGTGGTCATGGCGGAGACCATGAAGGACCTCAGTACAATGCTCGATGACCTCAGTAGAGCTTCCTAAAGAGTGGGTCTTAGGATAAACATGGACAAAACCAAGGTGATGTTGAATGCCCGTGTTACACTCACTCCAATCAAGGTCGACTACTGTACACTCGAAGTTGTGGGCGACTATGTCTACCTGGGACAAACGATCCAGTTGGGTAAGGCCAACTTCGAGAAAAAGGTCAACCGTCGATGCCGACTTGGCTGGGCAGTGTTCGGGTAGTTGAGGTATCTTCTCGTCCAACTTACCACAGTGTCTCAAGTCTATGTATGACCAGTGTGTGTTGCCAGACATATGGCTCTGAGACATGGTCGCTTACCATGGGCCTCACCAGAAAGCTTACGGTCACCCAAAGGACAATGGAGAGGGCTATGCATGGAGTTTCCTTGCGTGATCAAATCAGAAATGTAGAGATCCGTAAGAGAACCAATGTTACCGACATAGCTCAAAGAATTGCCAAACTTACGTGGCAGTGGGCAGGGCACATTGCTCGCAGAACGGATGGCCGATGGGGGCAGAAAGGTTCTGGAGTGGCGACCGCGAACCGGAAGACGTTGCGTTGGAAGGCCTCCAACCAGGTGGACCGATGACCTGATGAAGGTTGCGGGGATCCGCTGGTTGCGAGACGCACGGCGATGCTTGGGGGAGGCCTATGTCCAGCAGTGGACGTCTTTCGGCTGATATGATGATGATGCAAATCAGGGCAGTTTACCACTGGGCCACCACATAACAATTTGGTTGTAATTACTCTTAGAGGCACAAACTAAAATATTAAATCAGTCCCATAATTTCAGATTGCCAAGCTGCGCAGTCTGCACCAGAATGGGTACAAGAAATTGAGGAAAGAAGAATTGCTGTAGAAGAAAGGTCAGCACTAGCTCTGCAGGGCATACATGCCAACACAGAATTCTGTGTAAGCACACTGCAGGGTATTCAAATTGCTCATGAATGCTTAAACAAAACCTTGGAGGGCATACAAGCTGCATTGGAAGCATCTGCAAGAGTCATGCAGGAAAGACATAATTAGAAAGTGTACAAAATACATTGATGTATTAAAAAGAGGAAGATACGTTACGCGCTAACATTGAGATCAGAAAACCTGGGCTCGGCGCACGACTACATGCACCGAAACTCACACATCTGTGTTAAGTGTCATCACCAGTCCCAAACCTACAGTCACCTATAGTTATAGACAAGGACAGAGATAGGAGACGGCGCTTTAGTCTTTAGTGCAAGCGAAATAGCGCTAGCCGCCGAATGTTGGCCGAATGTTTACTATATAAATGAAATGACATTGCAATATGTGCGTATCGTGTCTCTCACGCATGTTTGAAATATCTATCTCGCTCTCACAAATATAACGAAGCAAACATTAAATATTATTGTAATTTTCAACAAATTAACCTTTTTAACTGTAGGTACTTACGAGTGGTAAGTGATCCCGTGTGACTTATTTTACTACCTGGTATTATTTAAACACTGTTTAGCTACACAAGAAGTCATTTTGATGCGTATTTATTGCAAAAAAAAAAAAACATAAAAACACTGAAATTAATGAGCTGTGTGATCAACAATGTGCCATGCTCGACTGAGTACCCGCTACGGGCTTTCACTTAGATTAGTAGGACCAAGCGCTGTGAGCAGTCCCGTATCTTCCTCTTTTTAATACATCAATGACAAAATACATGGAATTGGAATTTAAATTGTGGATAATGTATGATACAATATCAACAGTGTTTTGTATCTGGAGAATACAGACAAAATATGATTAATTTTATTATTGTAAGAAGTTCAATGTAGGTAATTTATAATGTTATGTGTTTCTAACAATGATTAAGTAAGTAAAAAGAAATGTATGCTTTCTTTTTACTTACTTAATCATTGTTAGAAACACATAACATTATAAATTAAAAAGGAAGATTTAAAGGAGAATTTAAAAATCTGAAAATATTTTAGAATATTAAAAAGTACATAATAAGTTGATGAGTTCTTATTCTAGTTCCCAATCTAACCAGATTGTAGATGCGACACTTAACTAATTCCTCTTCGCTTCACCGTGGGTGACCAAGTCACGGTTACTGAGCCCCCCCGCCTCGACAAAGCGGGAACCCACCGGGGGGGTCTCTGATGTACCTAGTAAGCGATCTAGAGACTGCGGATACCTATCCGATATATAATTTACTGTTTTGTATCGAAAACTTTTTGTAATAAACATTTATTTTATATCCATTACTTTTTAATACTTCTATTTGTAAAAAATATGTTTATCGATAACTGTTTACAACACTAGTATATCGATATTATTTTCAACGACTACGCATCACCTTTCCGTCTGTGTACGTATTATGCAGACTATTGCGTCTCACCCCGCCCTCAAATTCGTGCGATAAGGACAACTGCAGATCCGACAAATTTTCTTAAGTAAAAAGTCATGATTCGAGGTTTGGCTCTCGCCTGTTTTCTCCTCCAATATTGGACCGATTTAGAAGATATTTCATAAACTGAAATAAGAAGGATATTTACTATGTCCCTATGTTTTTCTTTTTTCATTAATAGTTGTCAAATTTGTACACTAGGGCTCTGAAGACAGCTACACAATACAGACAATTTTGAGCATTTTGAGAGGGTTCTAGTGCTTATACGGATAATATATCACCAAAAAGGAAAACATAGGGACATAGAAGAAATTGATATTTATTTTACTGTAAAAATCATTGCTTTAAGTTCATAAACCAGAGAGAAAACAGACGAGAGCGTTTGTATCGAGAAAAAACCAGCCCCGTTTCCTCTTAAATATAAATAAGAAGAAAATCATGATATGCAGTCGTAGGGTTTTGGTCAGCCAGCTCGCGAGTATGTATCCTTCGGCTACACAGCATGATTTTCTTCTTAATTACCTCTTTTTAGATTTTTCTTCGGGTTTATTGTGTTTTTAAATAAGTTTTTTTTTTTATTTATGTAATAATACCAGCCTGTAACTGCAGGTCAAAGGCCTCTTCTCATACAGAGAAAGGCACGAGCATTAATCACCAAGATTGCTCAAAGCAGACCCAGGCGAAGATGGCAGGATGAACTTGATGCCTATCGACAGGGTTGGTCCACAATTGCCCTAAACCGAGAGGATTGGAAAGAAGAAGAGGAGCCCTTTGCCCTGCAGTGGGACAGAATAGGCTGAAAATAAATAATAAGTAATAAATAAATAATTGCTCAAAACGAGTTAGCGACTTCAGACTTAAATTGAACTTATCGTGAGGACGATGTTTTCCTTCACCGTTAGCGATGTATAAATTATGTAATTATCTTTTTTTTCTTTTTCTTAATCTTGCAGTCAGTCGGTAGACTATGAGCAGATGAGATGAAATAATTTTGTAGCTTTCAGAGCACAATCCTCCTTGGGAAAATCACCATAGTGAATTAAGTGCAGCTGTCAATTTCGAAAATATGCCGCCTTTTCAGTCTACGTCTTGATTCGGGAATAGTTATCTGCATTGCTAGTTGGTTCGGATGGATTGTACGTCGTGCTTTGTATTTGGAACAGGACGATCTTATCACTTCCTTTACTGTCTTGATATTTAAATGTTCATGTACTTCCGAGTGTCAGAAACTGGAGGTAGTGAAGATGACATCGCTTCAAGGATAGCCAAAGCACGAGCTACCTTCGCGCAGCTGAGACCCGTTTGGCAATCGCGGAAACTGACCCGAAGGATTAAACTCAAAATCTTTGGGTCAAATGTCAAATCCGTGCTGCTTTACGGGTGCGAAACGTGGAAGGTCACAAAAGACATCTCACGCCAGATCCAAGTCGTCGTCAACCGCTGTCTTCGTCGCATACTCGGCATTTACTGGCCCGAGACCATCACCAACGTAGAGCTGTTGGAGCAATGCCACGAGAGCCCGATCGACCGCCAGATCAAGCGTCGCAAGTGGAGTTGGATTGGCCACACGCTGCGAAGGGATTCTGATCATATACCGAAGCAAGCGCTGGATGGGAATCCCCAAGGCAAAAGAAAGCGTGGCCGTTCCCGTCAAACCTGGCGTCGCACCGTGTTGGCGGAAGCGACGAGCATCGGTATGACGTGGAGCGAGGTGAAGCGTGAAGCTCAGGACCGATCGCGATGGAGAACTACTGTGGACGCCCTTTGCCCCATCCAGGGGACGTAGGACATTAAGTGTACTTCCGAGATTCTTATGAACCACGGTGAGTTGGAAATTTGCTTCAGGATGTAATTTTAAGCCCTCTGTATCATGCCTGGAGTCACATGCTGAAGCCCATGGTTCGATCCCATATGCCCATATAGATAAGATTAAGTTGTAGATTATGAGCTTGTTCTCTAGGGATAACTTGGAGTTCCGAGTAACCAGTGAAGTCCCCTGTATTTTAGGCTTATTTCATCCCTTTTCTTTTCCATGTAAGTCTGCGGTCTAGGTGCATTTGGCTGAATCACCTTGTGGAAGAAGATTATTACGCATCGAGATAGGTGGACAGTTTCACCTTCGTAAAGCGAATGTAACATGGTTCGATTTATTGGCACCAGCTCTTATCCTCCATTTGGTCAGCTACTCGTCAACATTATTCAAAGCGCTCTGCAGGATTACAAAAACTTCGGTAGGACTGCTACATGCAAGAATAGCTGTTTCATCCGCGTATGTCACTACTGTAACATTGTCACCCTGTGGTAGATCAGAGGCCTTAGTGCGAGTTTTTACTCACGCATGACTCACGCTCACTCGTGTTACGTAAACGATCTCTTATGTCAAAATGTATACAAAAAAAGAGGTTTCTGCATAACGTCCCCAGACGGCGCTTATCCAGTTTCAATACAAATTGACGTTTACGTTAACGCGATTGACCGTGAGTAAAAACTCGCACTAAGGCCTCAGATCTATATAAAGTACAATGGACCCAGCACGGATCCCTGAGGCACTCCAGCTAAGATAGGGTAAAATCATTATGGGCACTAATTTTCCTTTATTTGGAATATTCTAACCCTCAGATAGGATTCTATGATATTAAAGAAGGAAGATGGCAGAAGGTATTTTATCTTGCATAGCAATCCCCTATGCCAAACTCTATCAAAGTCCTGCTGGCAGACCATCTGGTTTTGGTCAGCCAACTCGCGAATATGTATGCTCCGACTGCACAACATGATTTTCTTCTTGTTTTCGTCTTTTTATTTCGCTTTCAAGCAGTCTAACTTTTTTTATTAGAATTCTGCCTTGGGTTGTTATTAATCTAGAGCCCCAGTGCAGACGTTTGGCATTCCAGTCGGCCCCAGCAACAAATCGAGGTCCCAGACTTTCAAAGAACTCATTAAACTGCTCCTCGGTTAATCTGTGCTTCGGAGCGCAGTAAACAGCAGTGATGTTGAAATTTCCATTTTGTCCGAAATTGCAACAGAGGTGACCTGGATTTGTTCTGATGGAGGACCTTATAATAACGGCTGCTCCTCCGTATGCTGCGCCATTAGCGTAGTACGTGGCGTAGACGTAATACCATTTCTTCCTAACCAGACTGCTGGAGACAAAGTGGGTTTTCGATATGAGGGGAATGTCCAGATCATGTAAATGTAGTAAAATTTCCACTTCATCTTTATTGGGTACCAGGCCATTGATATTCCAGGTTGCTATCCTTAACTCAGTGATTTAGACTGTTTGGAGACTAGTGTAGTTATGAGTTGCAAAAGTGTACTCATTTGTTGTAAATAGTGATGGGTCGAGAGAATATTCTCTCACGGAGAATATTCTCCGATCGAGAATGTTCTGCAATATTCTGCAATGTTCCTTTCGACGGAGAATTTACGAGAATTTAAAATTGTAAGATCTAAATCAACTTCTTTTTTTGTTACTTTATTAGGTTTCAGAGTGGATATTGCTAATATATTTCAGATAATAATATTAGTCGCGAGTACAAAAATGACATCAACTGAAAACATAGACGGATGAGAGTTTGTTCTTAACTTGACTAAAATAAAGACACAGTATTTAAGTCTAACAACTGTTCGAAGAAGTGTCTGAATATAAATGCGGCACTGGTTAATGGAGCAAAGTGATTCAGTCCGGTTAAGCAGTAGCCAATCACTTAGATTGAATCTGCGAGACGCCACTTAGAAAAAAAAATGGAGCAAAGAGTTTATTTGGGCAACAGCTAAAAAAGTCAAGCTGATTGCGTGGTGGCAAACTATATATTCAAAAACTGAATTAGGAGCAATTGTTCTGAAATGTTTTACTTCTGTCTCTGTGAAACGCTCTTTTTCCACATTTCCCAACATGCATACTAACAACCCCTTCAATATGGGTATCAAATGAAAATGGAGAAAATGGGGGATTTGATATATTAAGTCATCCTAATCATTTCTGCTGAAAGAAGTCCACAGCTGCACATAGTAGGCCTCCCCAAGCGTCGCCACATTGACCGATGTCGTGCGTCTCGCATCCAGTGGATTGCCGCAACCTTAACCAGGTCATCGGTCCACCTCGTGGGAGGCCTTCCAATTCGCGATCGCCCCTCCAGAACTTTTCGGCCCCATCGATCATCATCGTGTTCTGCGAGCAATGTGCCCTGCCCAATTCCACTTATGTTTCTCAATTCTTCGGGCTATGTCGGTAAGTTTGGGTTCTTCTGCGGATATCCTTAATTCTGATACGATCCCGCACGGAAACTCCGAGCATAGCCCTCTCCATCGCCCTTTGACTGTGACTTTAAGCCTTCTGATGAGGCCCATTGTAGCGACCACGTCTCAGTCCCGTAGGTTATCACTGGCAACACACACTGTTCGTGAGACACTCTGGTATGTAAGACGAGAAGAAACTTCGCAACTTCCCGAACGCTGCTCAGCCGAGTCGGATTCGACGGTTGACCTCTCTCAAAGTTAGACCTACCTAACTGGATCGTTTTTTCCCAGATAAATTGATTTGAATTGCATTGTACCGTATGGTGTCGAATGTAAAGAATAGCACCAGCCCATTATCTTCTCATGGGGACTGTAAGATACCACTAAGGGACTCACCAAAGAATGAGCAGCAGCATTCTCTATGCACTGTATGTATCAACCATACAGCCACTGATCGATTATGGCAATTCCCCCATGAAAAGCACAAGGAAAAAAATGTCCCCTATTGCCCGGCAGCCTGTCTACCCTCGACTACGGTAGGACCTGGCTACATACAACACACGTATACTGCGGACCGACGAGAAAATTAACGAACTCGAAGAGGAATTGAGCAGAAAAATATTTTATTTTATTTGGCGACCATATTGGATTTTTTTCAGTCTTCTGAAGTCAAGCCCTATCATTGGATTGGTACCCATGTTGATGGTGTTGTGAAAAAATAATATGTGGCGGCGGCAATCTTGGATTTACAATGACAGTGAATATTTTATTAAATAGTATTATCATCAGAACTACAGCTTGGCCAGAAAGAGTAGAAATTAAATAAATTGAAACTATTTTTTTCTACACATGGCAACTAGAAAGAAATGTCAAACATCAGTGAAACTATCAAAGCAAAACCGGCCAAGTGCGAGTCGGACTCGCGCACGAAGGGTTCCGTACTTGGTAAATTGCGGTTTACGATTTATGACGTATTAAAAAAAAACTACTTACTAGATCTTGTTCAAACCAATTTTCGGTGGTAGTTTACATGGTAATGTACATCATATATTTTTTTAGTTTTATCATTCTCTTATTTTAGAAGTTACAGGGGGGGGAACACACATTTTACCACTTTGGAAGTGTCTCTCGCGCAAACTATTCAGTTTAGAAAAAAAAAATATTAGAAACCTCAATATCATTTTTGAAGACCTATTCATAGATACCCCACACGTATGGGTTTGATGGATTGGACAGACAGACAGACAGACAGACATGACGAATCTATAAGGGTTCCGTTTTTTGCCATTTGGCTACGGAACCCTAAAAAAGGTGTATTGTGAATTATTGTGATTTTTGGTAGATATTAAACGTATGAGTCGGTGAATTGTTATTGAAAATGGGAAAGACGATAAAAAGTGATGCCACAGAAGTTATTTACAATGTTTTTTAAGAGGTGTTTGGAGGAATATCATGCCGGAAAAGTTCTAACAGAATTAGATGACCTTTACAAACGAGTTGCTGATATGACAGGTATTTATTCACTCTAATTTATATAGTATACATAGTTTATGATCTAAGTTACAGTTAAAATCGGTTGGGTCTTCAAAATATACCACATCATCGAAGTTTTTTATGGATTTAATATAATTTTAGAGGTTATGTTTACATAGGGAAAGAACTTTGACACAATGACTTTGTATAGAGCGACTGCATTTTTTGACCGTCACGCACGTAATTCTACATTAATGTTTTATTTTGATTACAGGAAAATAAGAAAGCACTATTCGACGCAAAATAAACGAAGGCAATAAAAATGAAGGCAAATTTACAACCCCAGCCAAGCATAGAGTCAGGTGTAGAATTTTTAGATAGTGATTAGAAAATATATTGTTACTATAATAAAGATGTTTTTTACACTCCTAGGCTTTTTATTCACCAGTTAGTAAATTTAGAAATTTAGCATCTGATTTAACGATTTTCCCCATTCTGATTTATCCTTAAAATACTTCAAGTATCAAATTCATTTATGTTGTAGTATAAAATATGATGCCATATAAACGATAGTGGCAACCTCAATTTTTTTCTACTCTTTCTGGCCAAGCTGTATAGGTGAACGTATACCAAAAAATAGGGCAAGCTAAATAAAACCGTTTAAAAAAAAGGTAATAAATTTGTCTGATTGCTCACAACTGGAATAGTTATTTATGCTACAAGTGCGGAAGGTAGGTGATTTCCGATGAGTGGCATTTTTATTCACGAGCGAGCAAAGCGAGTGAGTGGATAAATTGACACGAGTCGGAAATCATCTTACGTACGTGTATCATACAACATTTTACTATGCATTGTGCGAGGAAATAAATAAATTAATAAAATGAAATTATTAAAATGGCGGGCTTATTCAAGCGCGTTCAGCATATCCACAGATTAACTAATAGTTCCTCGGGCATATCTACTGCGCATGTGCAAATAGCTGTCACATTCTAACGCAATAAGGCACGAGCAAAATATACGTTCTGCCAAACATATTTAATAAATATTTAAAATTAATTTATTGATCAAAATCTACATCTAGAGTAATTAAAAACGCCTAAAATGAAGTATTAGTTTTATTTTACCTTTTATATGAATGATAATCTGTACATAAGTAATTTGTAAAACTTTTCTCAAATAATAAAAACTCTATGCGTCGGGCTGACGTTGGAGTTAAAAATGAAAAAAATACAGGAAAGTAAAAAGCACTAGTGAAAAAAAGTGACACTTTCCGCACAGTTTGGCTGCTTGGAAAACTGCTCTTTTCGAGGACATGCATTGTAAAATTATGAACAAAGCATAACCATTAAACAAAGAGTCCGAAAAAGAAATCCAAGTACCTGTGCCTCAGGAGAAACAGAAGAGCCCTCAATCCTTTTAGACTACGAATATTAGGAGAGCACATAATTTTATTAAAGCTAATTAATTGTAACTCATAAAGTATGTTTTAATACAGAAATCTCCATCGTCGACTTTGTCTCTGTCACCTCTGACCTAGACTAGAGTCAATAGCCAAACCATATCAAATAAAAAATAACTTAATTTAAGAAACCATATGAAATTTAAGAGAATTTCCCGCCTCAGTTGCGATGTCGCCTGTTACCAAGCGGCACCGCAACCTACTTGTTGGCCGCTTCGTCGTCGGCTTAATCGGCAAAAGCCCTGACGAGCGGCCCCTCCTCGGGTTCTTCTTCGCTTCTCCGTGGGTGACCAAGCCACGGCTACTGAGACCCCCCCCCCCCCCCCCCCCCGCCTCGACAGCTCTTATTTTTAATACACTGCCCAATAAGTGATGGTCATTATTCATCAAACCCAGTCAATTTAATTATTTCAATTGTTTTTAATATTGCCTTCTCGTATTATTAGGCATTTTTCAAACTGTCTGGGCATTATGAATAATGTCGTAGTACTTATTGTTCATAACGCAAACATTCATATATACTAATTATTTTACCTTTTCGTTTTAGTTGTAGTGGGGAAGCCAAAGATGGCGGATCTTGATCAGATTTAATTTGCAGGGTTGGTGTATTTGAGGATGGAGTATACAGATACACCAACAGTGGTGATGTAACCGCTTGCGATACTGATGTTTCCGGCAGTGATTGTGAAGCATCTGGTTTTGGTTTTATTCTTACTGGCTTTAGTGAAACTGGTGCTATTTTTCCTGGTTTTAGCGAAACTGGTTTTTTATTTATCCGTATTGCTATCCCCATAATTTTAAGAATCCTCTTATCATAGTTGCTTAACCTTTGAACCGATGCATTCACTCCATTTTTCATTTTTTCATGAATGATAGAAGCCCTTAAACGCGCCTTGCCTTTTGTTTTACTCCAATACTAGAAATAAAAATAAAAACTTATTATTTGACAATAGTGCCAATGTGGCTTTTTTAAATTTATATTTAAATTTATCTTTAAAAGTTTATCTTCAAGTGAGGAGTCATCTTTCAACCGTCACACGCGTATATTATTCTTCATGTCAAAATGTCATCTGACAAGAAGAAAAGAAGTGTTGCCATATTAATAGTTATTTATGCTACAAGTGCGGAAGGTAGGTGATTTCCGATGAGTGGCATTTTTATTCACGAGCGAGCGAAGCGAGTGAGTGGATAAATCGACACGAGTTGGAAATCATCTTACGTACGTGTATCATACAACATTTTACTATGCATTGTGCGAGGAAATAAATAAATTAATAAAATGAAATTAATAAAATGGCGGGCTTATTCAAGCGCGTTCAACATATCCACAGATTAACTAATAGTTCCTCGGGCATATCTACTGCGCATGTGCAAATAGCTGTCACATCGTAACGCAATAAGGCACGAGCAAAATATACGTTCTGCCAAACATATTTAATGAATATTTAAAATTAATATATTGATCAAAATCAAAATCTAGAGTAATTAAAAACGCCTGAAATAAAGTATTAGTTATATTTTACCTTTTATATGAATGATAATCTGTACATAACTAATTTTTAAAACTTTTCTCAAATTATAAAAACTCTATGCGTCGGGCTGACGTTGGAGTTAAAAATTAAAAAAGTACAGGAAAGTAAAAAGCACTAGTTAAAAAAAGTGACACTTTCCGCACAGTTTGGCTGCTTGGAAAACCGCTCTTTTCGAGGACATGCATTGTAATAGTTATTTATGCTACAAGTGCGGAAGGTAGGTGATTTCCGATGAGTGGCATTTTTATTCACGAGCGAGCGAAGCGAGTGAGTGGATAAATCGACACGAGTCGGAAATCATCTTACGTACGTGTATCATACAATATTTTACTATGCATTGTGCGAGGAAATAAACAAAATTAATAAAATGAAATTAATAAAATGGCGGGCTTATTCAAGCGCGTTCAACATATCCACAGATTAACTAATAGTTCCTCGGGCATATCTACTGCGCATGTGCGAATAGCTGTCACATCGTAACGCAATAAGGCACGAGCAAAATATACGTTCTGCCAAACATATTTAATGAATATTTAAAATTAATTTATTGATCAAAATGTAAATCTAGAGTAATTATAACGCCTAAAATAAAGTATTAGTTTTATTTTACCTTTTATATGAATGACTAGCTGTTGCCCGCGACTTTGTCTGCGAAGCATTAGTAATTCGAATTGCTTATTTTTTATATCGCGCCTTAATACTGTAGGTTTTCCATACAAACTTCTACCCCTCTTTTCACTCCCTTAAGTATGATTTCCGTAAGTATGTTTGGATAAAAACTATCCTATGTCCTGCCCAGGGTCTCAAAATATCTCCGTATCTTGAGACCCTGTATCTTACATTTAAATCGGTTCAGCGGTTTAAGCGTGAATAGGTAGACAGAGAGACAGATAGAGTTACTTTCACATTTATAATATTAACTCCGCCCGCGACTTCGTTCGTGTGATGGCAACCAAAAATAAGCTGTTATTAAACCAAATAAAAATGTGGTTTCGTAAAGTTCTACGGTTTATAGGTTTGGGACGATTCGTTATTTGACTTAAAGAATAATACATTTTAGGTTACCGCTACTAAGTAAAATCGGCCCCTTAAAACTTAATAAACTCTTTTTCTCTTTTTTGTTTATTTTAGTTAGATTGCTCAGCAAGATGTCTCAAAAAAACTAAAAATACTTAACCCTATCAGGGGGAGGTAGTGTTAAAAAACATATTATGTAAATTTTGATTATTTACTCATCTCCACGGAATGAGATTGTTCATACAAACAAATTGCCCCCTTTTCACCCCCTTAAAGGTTGACAGTTCAGTGGCGACTGCGAACCGGAAAACGCAAATTAGGTAGTCCGACCTGGTCAAGGCTGCGGGAGTCCGGTGGATGCGAAACGCACAGGACCGATCAGTGTGGCGGCGCTTGGGGAAGGCCTATGTTTAGCAGTGGACGTTTTTTGGCTGAAATGATGATGATGGTGAAAGGTTGATTTTCCGCAAATTCCTTCTTCGTGCTCCCCTAGATCCCTACAAAAAAACGAAACCTTGTCCAGTATGATTCACAACAAACTTTAACACCCACTTAATCCTATTTTGGGGGGTAGTTTCGAAAAAATATAATGACAACCTTTTATTGTTTACTTAGGTTGGTATTAATGTCAACTATCAAGTTTATTAACCCAAGACATAAAATTCTTTAAGAAAATTTTTATCACCTGTTAAATCGTATTTTGGAGGCAGTTTCGAAAATCTAATAATATTAACCTTTATTGTTTGTTTAGGTTGGTATTTTTGTCAAGTATCAAGTTTATTAACCCAATAAATAAGATTTTCAAAAAACTTTAACTCCCCCTAAATCGACTTTATTAGTGGCAAGTTTCAACTTTATTGACCCTAAATATCAGATTTTTCAAAAACACTAATACCTCCTAAATCGTCTTTTGGGGGTAGATGCAAAAAACTAATAATGACAACCTTCATTGTTTATTTAGGATGGTATTTATGTCAAGTTTCATGTTTATTCACCCAAGAAAACAGATTCTTCAAAAAATTGAACATCCCCTAATTCATCTTTTGGGGGTAGTTTCGAAAAACTAACAATGAAAGCCTTTATTGTCTATTTAGATAATTAGATTCTACAAAAAAAAAACCCCTAAATCGTCTTTTGGGGGTAGTTTTAAAAAAATAATTATAGCAACCTTTATTTTTCATTTAGGTTAGTATTTGTGGCAAGTTTATTGACCCAAGAAATCAGATTTTTCCAAAACACTGTAATACCTCCTAAATCGTCTTTTGGAGGTAGTTGCGAATAATTAATAATGACAACCTTTATTGTTTATTTAGGATGGTATTTATGTCAAGTTTCATGTTTATTCACCCAAGAAATCAGATTCTTCAAAAAAAAATTACATCCCCTAAATCATGTTTTGGGGGTAGTTTCAAAAAATAATAATATCAACCTTAAGGTTAGTATTAGTGGCAAGTTTGAACTTTATTGGCCCTAAATATCAGATTTTTCAAAAACACTAATACCTCCTAAATCGTCTTTTGGGGGTAGATGCAAAAAACTAATAATGACAACCTTTATTGTTTATTTAGGATGGTATTTATGTCAAGTTTCATGTTTATTCACCCAAGAAATAAGATTCTTCAAAAAATTGAACATCCCCTAATTCATCTTTTGGGGGTAGTTTTGAAAAACTAACAATGAAAGTCTTTATTGTCTATTTAGATAATTAGATTCTACAAAAAAAAAAAATACACCCCTAAATCGTCTTTTGGGGGTAGTTTTAAAAAAATAATTATAGCAACCTTTATTTTTCATTTAGGTTAGTATTTGTGGCAAGTTTATTGACCCAAGAAATCAGATTTTTCCAAAACACTGTAATACCTCCTAAATCGTCTTTTGGAGGTAGTTGCGAATAATTAATAATGACAACCTTTATTGTTTATTTAGGATGGTATTTATGTCAAGTTTCATGTTTATTCACCCAAGAAATCAGATTCTTCAAAAAAAAATTACATCCCCTAAATCATGTTTTGGGGGTAGTTTCAAAAAATAATAATATCAACCTTAAGGTTAGTATTAGTGGCAAGTTTGAACTTTATTGGCCCTAAATATCAGATTTTTCAAAAACACTAATACCTCCTAAATCGTCTTTTGGGGGTAGATGCAAAAAACTAATAATGACAACCTTTATTGTTTATTTAGGATGGTATTTATGTCAAGTTTCATGTTTATTCACCCAAGAAATAAGATTCTTCAAAAAATTGAACATCCCCTAATTCATCTTTTGGGGGTAGTTTTGAAAAACTAACAATGAAAGTCTTTATTTTCTATTTAGATAATTAGATTCTACAAAAAAAAAATACACCCCTAAATCGTCTTTTGGGGGTAGTTTTAAAAAAATAATTATAGCAACCTTTATTTTTCATTTAGGTTAGTATTTGTGGCAAGTTTATTGACCCAAGAAATCAGATTTTTCCAAAACACTGTAATACCTTCTAAATCGTCTTTTGGGGGTAGATGCAAAAAACTAATAATGACAACCTTCATTGTTTATTTAGGATGGTATTTATGTCAAGTTTCATGTTTATTCACCCAAGAAATCAGATTCTTCAAAAAAAAATTACATCCCCTAAATCATGTTTTGGGGGTAGTTTCAAAAAACCAACAATGAAAGCCTTTATTGTTTATTTAGATTGGTATTTATTTAAAGTTTCAAGTTTATTAACTGAAGTAATGACATTCTTCAAAAAAAATTAACACCCCTAAATCGTCTTTTGGGGGTAGTTTCAAAAAATAATAGTAGCAACATTTATTATTCATTTAGATAAGTATTTGTGGCAAGTTTCAAGTTTATTTAACAAAGAAATCTGATTTTTCCATACAAACTTCAACACCCCCTAAATCATCATTTGGGGGTAGTTTCGAAAAACTAATAATGTCAATCTTTATCATTTACTTAGAATACTATTTATGCTAAGTTTCAAGAATTTTGTTCGAAGGAATTAGATTTTTCATACAAACTTTCAACCCCCGTTTTACCCCTTTAGGGGTAGAATTTCCAAAAATCCTTTCTTAGTGCACACTAACGTCACTTGAAGAACCTTTTTGCCAAATTTCATGCTTCTAGGCTTGGCAGTATTGGCTGTGCGTTGATTGATCAGTCAGTCAGTCAGTCAGTCAGTCAGTCAGTCAGTCAGTCACCTCCTAAATCGTCTTTTGGGGGTAGATGCAAAAAACTAATAATGACAACCTTCATTGTTTATTTAGGATGGTATTTATTTCAAGTTTCATGTTTATTCACCTAAGAAATCAGATTCTTCAAAAAATTGAACATCCCCTAATTCATCTTTTGGGGGTAGTTTCGAAAAACTAACAATGAAAGCCTTTATTGTCTATTTAGATAATAAGATTCTACAAAAAAAAAAAACCCCTAAATCGTCTTTTGGGGGTAGTTTTAAAAAAATTATTATAGCAACCTTTATTTTTCATTTAGGTTAGTATTTGTGGCAAGTTTATTGACCCAATAAATCAGATTTTTCCAAAACACTGTAATACCTCGTAAATCGTCTTTTGGGGGTAGTTGCAAATAATTAATAATGACAACCTTTATTGTTTATTTAGGATGGTATTTATGTCAAGTTTCATGTTTATTCACCCAAGAAATCAGATTCTTCAAAAAAAAATTACATCCCCTAAATCATGTTTTGGGGGTAGTTTCAAAAAACCAACAATGAAAGCCTTTATTGTTTATTTAGATTGGTATTTATGTAAAGTTTCAAGTTTATTAACTGAAGTAATGACATTCTTCAAAAAAAAATTAACACCCCTAAATCGTCTTTTGGGGGTAGTTTCAAAAAATAATAGTAGCAACATTTATTATTCATTTAGATAAGTATTTGTGGCAAGTTTCAAGTTTATTTAACAAAGAAATCTGATTTTTCCATACAAACTTCAACACCCCCTAAATCATCATTTGGGGGTAGTTTCGAAAAACTAATAATGTCAATCTTTATCATTTACTTAGAATACTATTTATGCTAAGTTTCAAGAATTTTGGTCGAAGGAATTAGATTTTTCATACAAACTTTCAACCCCCGTTTTACCCCTTTAGGGGTAGAATTTCCAAAAATCCTTTCTTAGTGCAAACTAACGTCACTTGAAGAACCTTTTTGCCAAATTTCATGCTTCTAGGCTTGGCAGTTTTGGCTGTGCGTTGATTGATCAGTCAGTCAGTCAGTCAGTCAGTCACCTTTCGCTTTTATAGATATAGATATTCAGTACATAACTAATTTTTAAAACTTTTCTCAAATAATAAAAACTCTATGCGTCGGGCTGACGTTGGAGTTAAAAATTAAAAAAGTACAGGAAAGTAAAAAGCACTAGTGAAAAAAAGTGACACTTTCCGCACAGTTTGGCTGCTTGGAAAACCGCTCTTTTCGAGGACATGCATTGTAAAATACATTTCCTGTCAGCATGAATTCGAACGCAACCAATAAAATTCTTACCCAACAAATATTTCATCCTGGCCTGTTCAACAGACCCAAATCGTCATCTCAGTCTGAAACGAACAATGAAAGCCTGAAAGTGAATAACAGCCCAAAATCTGCCACTGAATCCCAACAAGGCGACAAGAGTGTAATGTCAGCCACCCATGATCCCACACCAGCGCCACCTGCCTGGCAGCGAGTGCCAGCGCCAAAGCGCAAGCGGATTACAGATTCCCCTCCTAGTGTAATCACCCCAACTGCAAATAGGTTTGGTGATCTGCCCCTCGATTCAGAAGAAGACTTTACTTCAGTGACCAAACCAAAGCAGTCAAAACCACCGCCAATAGTTCTCTATGGGATCGAAGACGTCAATGAACTCACATCGCTCCTACTTACTGTAACGGACAAAAACCACTTTCAGCTCAAAATTAAATCTTCTACGCATTCAAGTTAGTTGCCCAGAAGAATACAAAAAGTAACAGGTGTGGTAAGAGCAAAAGGCCTTATTGGCCACACCTTTACTCCAAAAAAACACCAAAAGCTATAGGGTTGTTGTAAAAACTTACATTATACGACCCCTCACAGCGCAATCATTGAGGCAATAGAAGCTACTGGGAATAGAGTGAGAGGCGAAATAATTAATGCCCGTGGGGCTGAAAGGAAACCCACATCCACCTTCTTTATTAATATTGAACCTGGACACCCAATAACAAAGCAGTCAAAGATATAAAGCATATATATATTATCAGCAAGTAAAAATAGATGATCCCCGGAAATCCAAGATTGTCATCCAGTGCCAAAGATGCCAGCAATATGGCCATTCAAAGAATAACTGCATGAGGCCATTTAGATGCGTTAAATGTGCTGAAAGCCACAAAACAGCAGACTACCCAAAAGTAGACCGAAATACTCCAGCAAAATGTGCACTCTGTCTGGGAAGCCATCCTGCCAATTATAAGGGATGCCAGGTATACACAGAAATCTAAGCTCGAAAACAGACCATCAAGCGTGAAGCACCGACCAAACAACTGCTAGAAAAAAATTGCCAGAAAACAATGAAACGAACAAAAAAACAAACGAGTTAAAGGTGATAAAAAACGTAACAGTATACAATAGGACTTATAAGGAAGTTCTACAGAATGAAACCCGTCAACCAGACGTGGAACCAACTCAAGTAGTCCAAGAACTACTTATCAAAAATTCAGAAAAAATTGACATGCTAGTACAACAAATAAGTACTCTTATGGGGCTTATGACAAAGCTCATAGAAAAGCTCTTAAAATTACTAATCTATGTATAGGGACATGAAACATTAACGGCCTTGCGCCTAACAAAAGCGAAGTGGATTTACTCCTGAAGTGCCACAACATCGACATACTGTTAATATCAGAAACCCACTTTACCAGTAGAAATGCAATTACGATACCTGGATATAACATTTATACAACTGACCACCCCGACGGCACTGCCCACGGATGTACTGCTGTTATTATTAAGACTTCAGTGAAACACCACCAGCTTGTCAGCTATCAAACAGAGCATATTCAAGCGACAACGTTAAGCGTGGAAGACAAGAATGGAAAATCTAACGTCTCATCAATTTACTGTCCACCAAAGCACAAAATCAAAGAAAACCAATTGTCACATTATATTTCCACGCTCGGGCAAAGATTTATAGCTGGAGGTGATTGGAACGCTAAGCAAACATTTTGGGGATCAAGACTGGTTACCACAAGAGGAAGAGAGCTTAAAAAATGTGTGAACAAACTCTCTACGCACCATGTCTACAGCCGAACCAACACATTGACCAAGTGATCCAAATAGACTACCACGCCTGATAGACTTTTTTGTAACAGCAGGACTGTCCACGTTATATTTCAAGGTGGAATCGTGCCTAGATAGCTCTTCAAACCACAATCCGATTTTACTTAGTGTTAGTACCACTGTTCTGCATCATGAAACCAATCCGAAATTGTACAACAAATTCACTGACTGGGACTCTTTTAAAGATGAAATTGAGGACAAATTAGATCTGAAAATGCGCTTAAGAACTAAAGAGGACATTGAATCAGCAACTCAACACTTGACAAACACAATACAGAATGCGTGCTGGCGATCAACTCCGGACATCTTGAAGTCACGTTCTCACCCTACTATTCCCGAGCAAATAAGAATGAAGATCAAGGAAAAGCGACGATTGCGACGAGTCTGGCAGACGTCTAGGGCTGGAGAGGACAAGACAGCTCTGAACAAGGCGATTGTAGACGTTAAGAACGCTATTGTCGATGCTGAGAATTCAACTATAAAAGTTCAATTGGAGTCTCTGACAGCCACGAAAGCTACTGATTATTCTCTTTGGAAGGCTACCAGTGGCATGAATCGGCCCCAATGTGCAAAAGCACCAATTAAATTGGATGATGGACTATGGGCGAGAACTAGCAAGCAGAATGCAGATGCTTTCGCTATCCATTTAGAGAAAGTCTTCACACCAAACGAGGCAGAGCCCGGTTTTGACAACTCTTATATTGAAGCCATATTAAATCAACCCTATCAACTTGATCTACCTATCCGACCTATAACACCCAAGGAAGTACTTACGGCAGATGAATAAACTTGATGGCAAAAAAGCTGCAGGTTTTGATCTTATCACTAAGGAAGTGCTAATCCAACTACCGAAGAAAGGTATTGTATTCCTAACGGCACTCTACAATAGTATGCTACGAAACAAATACTTTCCAGAATTATGGAAATTTCTCAAATAGTAATAATCCATAAACAAGGCAAACCAGAGTATGTGGTATCGTCATATAGACCCATCAGTTTACTCCCCGTAACATCTAAGCTATTCGAAAAACTCTTGTTAAATAGAATGATGCCACAATTACTCCAAAAGTCTGTCATACCTGACCACCAATTTGGTTTTCGCAAGAAACACGCTACGACTGAACAAGTCCACAGGATCTATGACAAAATTAGGATGTCTCTGGCAGATAAGGAATACTGCTCGGCTGCATTTTTAGATATCCAACAAGCCTTTGATAGGGTTTGGCACCGCGGGTTACTCTATAAGATAAAAGCGTCCTTACCCCACACCTACTATGAACTGCTGGAATCTTACCTCTCTGACAGAATTTTTCAATTCAAGGAAGGAGAGGCCACCTCGGATTTCCACAATATAACTGCAGGAGTGCCCCAGGGCTCGGTACTAGGACCAGTGTTGTACACCATATTCACAGCAGATCTGCCACATACTCCGGACGTTACGTCAGCAACATATGCAGATGATACAGTCGTTCTGGCTAGCCACAAAGACCCCGAAAATGCTTCTCAAAAACTTCAAAGCAGTCGAGAGGACATTGAGAAATGGCTAAAGACATGGCGAATAAAAGCAAGTGCCTCAAAATCTACCCAGGTCACTTTCAGCTTAAGACAGGGAATATGCCCACCTGTAAATCTAGGCGAGCATGTACTACCACATAATGAGTCGGTGAAGTACTTGGGCATGCACCTAGACCGCAGGCTTACATGGCGGAAACATATACAAGCCAAGAGAGACCAACTGAACATAAAGTACAGGAACCTATACTGGCTACTTGGAAGAAATTCTGTCCTATCTGTGGACAACAAGTTATTGAATCTTAAAGCCAATTTAGACTTACGGTATCCAACTATGGGGTACTGCTTGTGTCTCCAACATCAATATGCTCCAGAGGTTCCAAAATTTTATCCTTAAAAACATTACAAATGCACCGTGGTTTATAAGAAACAGCGAGGTTCATGAATACCTTAACGTAAACACGATGCACCAGAGGCCTTAGTGCGAGTTTTTACTCACGGTCAATCGCGTTAACGTAAACGTCAATTTGTATTGAAACTGGATAAGCGCCGTCTGGGGACGGTAAGGAGAAACCTCTTTTTTTGTAAACATTTTGACATAAGAGATCGTTTACGTAACACGAGTGAGCGTGAGTCACGCGTGAGTAAAAACTCGCACTAAGGCCTCTGGAGGCGAAAATCTAGGCAGCACGCTACAGAACACGCTTGGAGAATCATCCAAATCCTTTGGCGAAAGTTCTTACAAAGCCGGATCACAAAAGGCGGCTGAAAAGGTTGGCTGTAATGGACCTCGCAAAGTAGGACATCGGAACATAAAATGTCATGAATATAAAGAGGGAAATCTCGCTGGAGAAAACACTCTACACCACAATATTGCAGCAATACTGCTCATAGTCCTAGGACTGATTGCAGGAGTAAAGGAAAAAAAAAATAGTTTATCTTGGAAACCTCGACTTATGTACAGTCATAACCATTTAAAACGACTTTGAAGGTATCGGTTAAATGCCGTCGTTATAGCCGACAGTCGTTATAAACGTATACAATTGCACAGAGGTCCTTAAATGGGGACATTTTTATTCTGTCTTAATATCCAGTACGTCGTTTTAAGCTAAGTTGCTATAAACGGTTTTCACTGTATACTAATATTATAAAGAGGTAAACTTTGTGAGATTGTGAGCTTGTAGGGGGTCATCTATGGACCTACTGAACCGATTTTTAAAATTCTTTCACCAGAAGAAAGCTACATTATTCCTGAGTGACAACAATAAATGAGGCTATAATTTATTTCGAAAAAAATCAGAGGTCCTTATGAAAATTGCAACAATGTAACCCAAACTAGCAAAATGTTGCCTATAAAATTGATTCTTTGGCGTGCGCTGTGAAAACTATTGATGATTCATAAAAATTATGTACTACATGATTAAAGTACTCATTATTACCTAAAGTCCAGGAGGCCTATGTCCAGTAGTGGACATCGTTCGGCTGATATGATATTACCTACAAAAAAGTCTGCGAGAGAATATATCTAACTATCATAGTTAAATCACAATAGCAGCTTTTATGCTCTAAATTTTAATTAGATTGCCGGTAGAAACTTTTGTTTCTACCGGCAATCTAATTATTTATTATTAATTCTTATTCAAAAAATTAGTTAAACAAATTGGTAGGTTAGGTGGCTAGGGTAGGTATGATAGGTGGCTAGGGTAGGTATGATAGGTGGGTAGGGTAGGTATGATAGGTGGGTAGGGTAGGTATGGTGGGTAGGGTAGGTATGGTAGGTTGGGTAGGTATGGTGGGTAGGGTAGGTATGGTAGGTTGGCTACGCCTACGCTAGATAGGTAGCCAGTTGACGGGAGCGAAGCTCAGTCAGCTAGTAGATAATATAAGTGTGAAATTGCTTATCTGCATTAAGCAAGCATGGTGATAAATGCTCATGCCTTCTCGGTATGTGAATAGGCCTATGCCCAGCAGTGGAACAGTTACAGGCTGGTATTATTATTTGACAATATTTTGTACAGTATGACCGATGAGCCGTGGCAGGTCTGAACATAGGCTTTGCAAACTTTCATGCATGTACTACACTTGAGAATGAAACAGCCATTTGGTTCGCTCATTGGTCGTACTGTATACGTACATTAGTTTATTGTGATGAGACTCGCCCAGAGAATTACATAAAGGGAGAAGGCCTGCACTCACTGCGATACTATAGCTACTATGGCTTAGACTTAACATGGAACTTAAACATTACTGGTGAAATAAGAATATACCAGGGTGAACAGTACAAATCTGCATACCCCTTCAGAGTAAACCATGTGTATTGTTATGAAATTATGTAAACAATAAACAAAAATTCGAATGCAGCAATCCCTGGAAACTTGCCATCAATTATTGAAGAGTTCCGTTGTATATATTTTAAGTTCTCAATCAGATATTCACCAACTTTAAATGGGACTAACTCTGGTAAATAATCTTCCAAACAAAAAAAAACCATCAAAATCCGATTCACAACTGTCCCTGAACATACATAAAAAAGAAACTTTCAGTCAAATTGAGAACCTCAACCTTTTTTGAGTTTATTAAAACTAAACTGTTACTTTATTTTATTTTTTATTTTATTTTTGACTAAATTATTTGGGTACCACAAGGTACAAATTGTACCAGTACAGAAAGCTACTAAAAATGGTATTGGTAAGACAGTAATTTCATTTCACTTACAATTCGCCATTCTCTCTCGCTTTTTTTCATGCCAGATTCTGATGCAAGATCATTTAGTTTATGTGTTAACTCTTTCCACAGGTTGTACCTTTCGTAATCATAATCTATTTTTTGGTCTAGACTTAGATTAGCAGGGTTAGCCTTGGCAAATACAGGGTTGGCCTCCATGAATTCAAGCAAAAGCTCCTCTTGGCGGTCCGTGATCTTTTTTTTAGCAGGCATCTCTGAAAATGATGAATGAAAAAGGAAATGGTAAGTATTAATATTCAAAAAGCTATTTCGTTTGGAAATAAATGATGAACTGTAGATATTCTAAGTACAATACGACAAAAACTGACCAAGTAATATCTAATGTTTATGAAACACCACACCGGCAGATCCCAGCTCACTTTTTTGCATGCACGGTCAAAATAACAGTGCACATCATACGTTTTAAACTTGGTGGTGCACATCACCAGTTTAAAGTAATCTTTAACAGTTGGCACCTTGGCACATCGCACTATCTATCACCACAATCACATCCCCGGCTTAGGGTATATATGTTCTGTGATCACATCCATCACATCAAGTGAAGTTCAGTGAAAGCAAATAATACTAATAAAATAACGTAGACAGAGAAACCAAACTAATAAAGTCAAAACCAAAAGCAGTGTTGCCAGTGGCAGATAGTCAAATGTTTCATGAGAATGAGACATCTCAAAAAGTTACACTTTCATGAGATGATGTTACATTACCTTATTTTATGTGAAAAACGACACTAAAATAATAACTTTACTACTACAATTTGACTTTTTTTTTCTACTTTGTTGTTAGCGGAACGTGCCCATTATTTGAATTTTCGCGCGGGCTGGCCCTCCACCGCGTCTACCACGGGTAAATCTGTTGCGTTTAGTTTAGAACTATCAAATTACAACGAGAAAAAACTATGCTATTTCTGTCTGCAGGCTCTAAAGTAACCTAACATGAAGGAGATGACGGGAGCTGCGTTCGCTCGCTTTGCTCGCTCACTTCAGCTCCCGTCATCTTCTTCAAACCTTACCTATCCGTGTCGGGGTGCCCTAAGTTCCCGAGCTCGCTTCGCTCGCTCCTGGACTAATTCTCATTTTATTACCTCACGAAAAACATACAAAAACATTAAATTGCTGAGTCTTGAAAATTTGTAAAAAGCTTTCTATTTATGAGTTCTACGTACAAAAAAAAAAATTAACTTCCAAATCAACGGCCCATAATGGAAATTTTAGCCAATACGACTTTGTTGTTGATTAATGATTCCCTAAATAATTAATTATTAAATTAAAACTACAATAAATATAGGTAACATTTACTAACCAAGTATTGTTAGCACAAACGTGTCGAAAACAAACGAATAACTACACTATTGACGAAATAAATTTAATAAAATTACATTAATTTCGTATTTATTTACTCTTTTTGGAGATAATAAAACATTAGCAAACAAAACACTACGCTCACTCGCTAGCCGGAGTACGCGGGAAGGAAGATTAAGAAATACACGTGATTGAGTGATTGATTAGAGTAAGGGCACAGTGCGACAATACGTCGAACAAAAGGTTTCTTAGATGCGTTCCGTTTCACAATTATTTTTTTTTTGCGGGCAATTACTTTATTTTTTTAAGTAAGTCCTAAAAGTTACGTAAAAGTTACATTTTGAGTCGTGTTACTTGGAGGTTACGTGAGACGGTCAAAAGTTACGTAAAATTAAACAAAAGTTACGTTCTGGCAACGCTGGTCAAAAGTGAAATTGAACTAGTGAAGTGTCAACTGTCAAACGAACCCACTAGAGGTGGTCGTTGCCGTCGTTGAATCAATAAACTGTTTTTTTTAACGACTTTTCATTCGTCAATGAGTTAACTGTTAATCATCAATGAAAAGCTATTAGGAAAAAATATTAGCTGTTAATTTACGTCAACGCCTCAGATCAAATAAAAAGTCAAGATGGAACGTTGCAAACAACAAGGTGACGTCGGTTTTATAAGCATGTGGTGCGTGGGCCGGTGTTGTCACATAATTCAAATAACCCCAATAATACAACAATAACGTTATCTAATAACGTTAATAAATAGTTCAGTTATTAGTTAAATAGTAACGTTATTAGTCATTCCGACGCCAAGTAGGCGTAGGTAGGTAAAAAGTAGTGAAAAGGAAATGGGAAGTCTTTCAAAAATAAAATTATTAGGTATTTTATTTTCATGTGAAGTTTTATTTATTTAAAAACCTTTGTGCTGAATTAATTTCTTGTAAGTTTTCCTTTTACTCTCAATCGATTTGGAAATTGTTTCTAATTTAGCAATATCATGGAACCAAATGCTTACGTATTTCTCAATAACGCAATGCAATAAAACACCTATTACACCGTTACTTCTCTCTACACGTGTTTTGCCTCTTCACAGGGCATCCTCGGGGCAACTATAACAACAAGTGAACAAATTTATGTACCTGTATTGCAAATATCCTAACAAATAAATTAATAGAAGTAATAACAAAAAAAATATAGTAACTGCTGACATCGTATCTTCATAAATAGATCAATCGTTCGAATTGATCACGTCACCTTTCAAACAAAAAAAAACCCGCATCAAAATCGGTCCGGGGGTTAAAAAACGAGTAACATAACGTAACGTGTCACATTACCCATTAATAGGGTAAAATGAAACGATTTTTATTGGCAACACTAGTTGTGTGTCAAGCAATAAACTCCTCAGATGAAGAAAGCTTCATCTGAGATAAACTCAACTTCATTTTGATTTATCGAAAATATTGGTTTCCAAGTATACTTACGTGTAAAATGTGATTCCATCCTTCTTTTTATCCCTTGAAATTTGGTTTTAACACCCTTTCAAAACATAATTCGGCATTTTTACCAGTAAATTTTGATATTTTTGTTAACGATGCGCCGCGAACGGCGCGATAGCTCGACTGACAAGCTAAGGCTTACCCTCAGTTTCCCAGCTTAGAATTATCGGAGAATTAATGTGTCAACTTGTCAAACACGCGTTATCTGCTGTGATTGGTTGAATGCATTTTTAACAGCCAATCACAGCAGATAACGCGTGCTTGACAAGTTGTCACATTAATTCTCCGATAATTCTAAGCTGGGAAACTGAGGATAAGCCTTAGCTTGTCAGTCGAGCTATCGCGCCGTTCGCGGCGCATCGTTATCAGATCCGATAATTTTGAGCTGGGAAACTGAGGGTTAGTTTAACTGTACGTGTGTGCGTGTAATAGTTTATGTATTCGGCAAGGCTTAGTTTTAACCGGCGTCACCTTGTTGTTTTCAACGTTCCATCTTGACTTTTTATTTGATCTGAGGTCAATGCACAAAAAGCATTTTTCAATACTCATTATTTTAATCAATTCCAAAAAAACAGGTTGAAAATATAAACTGTTAATTTACGTCAAGGGCACAATGAATTATTTCACAGTAAATTTATTTATTTCCGAGAATCAACTAGTTTGCGAAACGATTACTTCCGGACGATACCGAACATTGACGCGTCGTTGCATCGAACGTGGTGGATCTCACTCGTATCTTGTACGTGTGAGCGAGACAAGAAAACTCAGTTGTGTTAAAAAAAAAAATTATTTAGTATAATGTAACAACATTAAAACAATGTACCTACATAAAATTGATGTTAATATTATTTCATTTGAATGTATATACAATGAAATGATCTTATAAGTACGCCTGGGTACTATTTGTACCCAGCCAGTGCAAAGCCTGGAAAGAGTATGATGGGAATGTCATTATACTTTTTAATTCTTATTTCTATCAATAAATTATTTTTAACAAAATTGACAATGATGAAAACGTTGAAATAAATTGACGCTAAACGCTACCTGTTGATCATTAAAAACCTGTTAATAAGTTAACAGCTTTTTTAACCTGTTAACCGTTGATGATTAACAGTTAAATTACGTTAACCAAAAATTCGTCAATGACCTATGCCTAGAACCCACTCTACAGTTCTACACCCGCGCGGCGCCCCGCATTCGCTTAATGTCAATTATGTCAATGTGCCAACTGCCAAAGTTTCAACTAAGGCCAATAGCGAGAGTCAAACGTCAGAGTAAAAGCAAGGAACAAATTAGCCAATTAGCAGACGCGGATGACGGACGCGACCAGTGCTGCCATATGTACGGATTTGTCCGTACACGTACGGAATTTTGACCATTACGTACGGATCAAACTTGCGTACGGATATAAGTACGGATTTCCAATAATAAGTAATAATACGTACTTTTTTTAAAAATAAAATACATAAATTAACCAAAACATCGATATTTTTTTGGCTCTCGACAAAAAATGTATTAAAAAAATTAAGAACGTACGTGGTTTTCTATGACGGGGAATTACCGTTTCATGTTTCATCTACGAGACTGACTAAGATAGCATGTTGCACGGTTGACGTTGATTGCAGTAGTTAATGAAAGAGATAAATATATTACGATTTGTCTATAGTGCGGGACACGTAAGTTGAACCAAAATTTATTATCGTTCTCTTGAAATTAAACAATTTAAACTGAAATAAATCTCTTTTCTATAACCTAATCGTTTACAATATACAAATTGCCAACTGTTAGATCACATAGAAAGGATTCATTTTAGGTTTAAATCGTCTAATTTCAAGAGAACGATAATACATTTTGGGTCAACTTACGTGTCCCGCACTATAACTTGCTTTTTTTGTTTTTAGCAAAAAGCCTTTACAGATTACGTACATTTTGTACGCTTTGTCGTAAGAACAAGTTTTATGGGTGTATTTTTGTATGTTTTGATTTGAATGTTGTCAATTTTAGGTTTCTTTTGTACGGATTTCGTACGGAGTTTCAGATTTATTGCACGTACGGACTTTGTACGGATTTTTTTGGTCAGCTATACGGATTTTTAGTCCCTACAGTATGGCAACACTGGACGCGACTTATATATGTGTGCCTGTGGTGTACGTGTACGTTACCCCAACAGGAAAGTGACTGAAGTGACTCCTAGTGAGATATGAGTGGAACGTATAATTCGTGCTTAATCTGCTGTGAATGTGCACCACATAAAAAATAAGTGCAAAATGTGCGCCGAAAATATAACTGGTGCGTCATCAGGTTTTCGAGATATTGCATTTCCTGCTGAGGTAACATTTTGCAGAATCGTGTATCTCTAAAACCATTGTACGTGCGCCCATGGTATAATAACATACTCCGTATACTTCGCCTGGTATTCTCTTCCCAGGATGGCCTAAGACTACGTCACGATAAGTGTTACCATTGATTGTCCTTTTTAGAAAATTTTGGTACTTTCTCATGTAGTTAATGAAAATAAAATAAATTACTAACTAGATTAACTATTTAGTAACTCATGTGATTCATCTATTTATTGTTAAATTTATTTGTATATTGAATTATTAGTTCATAATTGCTTTGTTATGATAAAAATGCATTTTGCTCGGGTAATTCAATCACACACAGTGGCAACATATCGAATTGACAAGTGTCATACTGACAACTTGCCATTTCACCGCTATTGTCGTGTCGCTCACACCTATAGCGTTGTTTCGCTCTGTGAGCAAAATACTGTGGCTCCCAAACGTTTGTGGTGAACCCGTGAACTTTGATAGAAACACAAGAAAAATTGTTAATTGTTCCGTAAACTATAAAAACAGAAGTATAAAAGGCGGTGTAATAAGGTTTTTTTATTTTCCCAATGAAGAGACGCTATCAAATGCGTGGTTTCAAATTTGTAACTAAATTCAACTAAAATAACTGGTATTCGTGCTTTTCTACTTAGTATTTAATTTATCTACGCGTTGTAAATACCATAATTTAAGTCATAGATGTGTCAATACGTCTTTACGCCCGAACTTATTAACCTAACATAATAAGTTTTTGACTTATTTTAGTCAAGTTAAGTTTAGTGGGTTTTCGTCCCGAACTAAATAAAAATACTAATATGCAAACAATTAAAAAAAGCAAAGTAAATAAATACAAAAAGTATTAAATATGATGATTTATTAAAAATTATAAATATTGTTGTACCTATTGAAATATTTTTTACTTTTTCCCCACTAAAAAAGTTTGAGAAACGCAACGCAATCGATGACGTAGTCTTAGGCCAATCACGTGACCCAGCTGTCACGGGAGGAGACTACCTTGTCTTATTATACCATGCGTGCGCCTGTAGAATAAACATACACGACTAGCTCTTGATTTGTGCTGGAATTAGATTTAAGAAATATATTATGTAAAATTTTCAAGTCATTGCGCTTTTTCGAAAACCTGAAAAAAAATTGCAGCACCTAAATGAGAAAACGTATAAGCTCGCTGAAAACTGTATTCAGTCCATCTTGACGCTTGTAATAACCACAAAAAGTTTCAAAAGCATACGTCATGCTTGCGTTATCGAATAATATTGCTACAAGTCAAAACGAGAGTGTCATAACTTTGACGGCAAAATACAAGAAACCGACTCAACCCAAGATACGTAGGTGTAAGACAAGTACCAGGCCCCTCAGAAAGTATTGCGAAAAAAAGTTTTTATATATGGGAGACTGGCCAGTTATAATGTTTTTCGAAAATATGATTATTTATAAGTAAAAATAAGTAAGTTCCAATTTCAAAATTTCCCTCCACATTTTTTGCGAGTTAATTCAAAGTATTGTGTCTCACTGAAATATGGATCTGCGCTGGGAACATTTTAGAGCTATGATTTTATACGATTTCAAGTGTCGCCTGAAACCGGATGAATCGTACGATAGACTTCAAATGGCATTCATGGATGAAGGCCCTTCCAAGGCAACCGTGTATCGTTGGTATAACGAATTCAAGCGCGGTCGACCAACTTTGGGGGATGACGAAAGAAGCGGTCGCCCTTTGACGGCTGTTACCGAAGAAAACGTGCTAGCAGTGAAAAATTTAATCCAAGACAATATTCGAATTACATATCAGGAGATTCAACACATATTGAAGATTGGATCGGGAAGCGTTCACGAGATTCTACACAGCCATCTTCGCGTGAGGAGGATAGTATCACGCTGGGTGCCGCACAACCTCACCGATGCTCAGAAGCAGGCCCGGGTGGAATGGTGCCGTGATATGCTTAACAAATTTGAAGCAGGCTCGTCTCGGCGTGTTTACGACATCGTTACAGGTGATGAGTCCTGGATTTATCAATACGACCCAGAAACCAAGCGCCAGTCGACTGTTTGGGTGTTTCAAAATGAGCCAACGCCTACCAAAGTGAAGCGATCTAGAAGCGGGGGTAAGATTTTGATCGCTAGCTTTTTTAATTTGACTGGCCACTTGGTATCAATTCCCTTACGGGATCAAAGAAGCATTAATGCCGAATGGTATACTACCAAATGTTTGCCAGAAGTTTTCTCTGTTATAAGCAACAAGCGACCAAACACAGGGCTCCGCGGGCTACTGCTCCACCACGACAATGCACCTGCGCACACGGCACTCAAAACGAGGGACTTCCTGGACAGCACGCCAGTCAAACTCCTGGGTCACCCTCCTTACAGCCCTGATCTAGCACCGTGTGACTTCTTTTTATTCCCAAAAATAAAAAATCAGCTCAAAGGGATACAATTTTCGTCGCCGGAAGATGCGCTGGCTGCGTTCGAGCAGGCTGTAAACGAGGTGTCTGCGGCGGACTGGAAAAAGTGTTTTGAAAACTGGTTTAGGCGCATGAATCTTTGTATAGAGGCTGGTGGAAAGTACTTTGAAAAGATTTAATAAAAATATATGTACGTATAGAACAATTTTTTTTAGTTTCGCAAAACTTTCTGAGTGTCCCACGTATGTGCGTTAAGTCAAAAATATATAGTGAAAATATTCAGCTTGGAATGTTCCGCATTAAGTAGATTTAAACAAAAAACTAAACATTTAAACAATGGCTGGTTATCCGACCAAATTCAAATGACTACGAAAAAGGGACGGATTCATACATATCGATGACCTTCTTAATTGGACGTATTAAGACGGTACCCTGACCAAAGAATCGGCATGAGATATGAGCGTTCCTATTGGTCTAGCGGCACTGGTGGCGCATGAATTACAGCAGTGAATACGCCCAGATTTTAGAATAAAATCTTTATAAAATCGAATTTTGGTCTTTTGAAAAAAATTATTCTACAAAAATGTTCGTTATTAAATTGTCTATCCATTAGTGTTAGTACAAAAAATAATCAATGAACACTTTACGAGGAGATGCATAATATCAATAATTATTTCTCATTTTTATGTTTTTTTGGAAGTAGATTAGTGAAATATATACAACATTTAAAAAAAAACTAAATCTACCATTTTAGAATCTTTAATATGTAGAAATTTAATGTATTATTATTAATTGATATTTCTTTTTAAATAACGAGTAGATAGCTCCTAAAAACAGCACAAAAAACGGCTTGCGCGGCGTTTTGCTCGGGGTACCGCCTTAAACCTAAGCTGTTGTCCGTACAGTCGCGTTCAAACGTTTGCTGGTATGACCTAATTTTGGGGGCTAATTAAAAAATACATTAAATGCACCTTGTGGCCATAACAAATGAAAGAGGTTGTTAATGTAGAAATTATTATTTTTATTCTCTTAATTTGGTTTCTTAAAGTAATTAGTTATGGCATCAAATCACAGATCAAATTACAAACCTGTTAATGTTAGAACACATAGTTCAATCTAATTATTTGTACGGTGTGTATTTGGTGGTGTGGTTAGGTTAAAACGGGCTTTATTATTAAAATAATAATTAAGAATAAGAATAAAAAAAATACAATTATAAAAAAGTAATAATATAAAATTAATTAATAATCCTGTAACATTTCAATTAATTAATATTGTATTGATAACCACACACACAAATTAAATTTATTACCATTTGGTGTAGTAATTTGAAGGAAAATATTTTTCTTTTCATCTAAAAATTTTATCACCACCTCCGAACGAAAGTGATACATTTTTCTCAATCATCTGTCAAAATGTCACATTTGTGACAAAATGGGTGCGCCCGTATTGGCAATACCCGATGAGTCCCAAATAAACGTCAGGAAATTTTCTCACGCCGCCGGTGCTATAATTCAGGGGCGGCTTTACCTATAGTGCAGGGTGTGCGAAGCACACGGGCGCAGCGCTCTAAGGGGCGCCGAGCGTAACTCGCGCGCCCCCAGGCCGCGGCACTTTCAATGACCCACGTAATAAGAGCTCTGGTTTGCATACATTATGTATGGCATCTATGGCTCTTCTTATACAATTATGTCGAATTACAGCAAAGCAAGGCGCGCCACGAGCGGCTCTTACAATAGTAACTTTTATTTTAACATTAAATAAACCTGAAAACAGATAATTACACATTATATTGGTTTAGTAGTGAGTGTCGCATCGCTACCAAAGGCGCGTGCCGGCATCTGTTTTAATTCATTTGAAAACACGCCGACAATTATATTGCGAATCCTGAATTCGGCTGTTTAGAATTAAAAATAAAGTTCAAATTGCCAAAGACGAACGTCACGCGTGCGGCATTTCTCAAAAGCGTGTGAACGCGTGGCGCGTGCCGCACTTGGTGTTCTACCACTTCACGTAATTTTGCGCCTTGAGGCAATGGATTAAGTATTATATTTGAGTAAACATTTAAATAAGAAGTAAATCGGCGTTTCTTTTAATTAAAATATACCTATATGTAATTTTTTTTGTTATTAGCTGCCACAACCACAACTGTTGCGACTTTCACCGGAGTCAGAGCGTTTAAATAACCACAAAGTTGTATTCTGTTATTCTTGTCACTCCTTCCTACCATAAAATACTTTTTACCCGTGTACAGTGGGCCTCGGATTAAGTTTCCCATATTTGTCAAATGTTCCCAATTGATATTGAACTCTGTACGTATGGCATGAGGTCGTAATTAGGGTTCTATCAGACAGAGAGAGGTCAGACGGTCAAGCGTTCAAGATCAAGAAGTTGCGTTCGAGCGTGCAGTTGCTCACGAACTCCGTGCTGTTGGACGGTCTACGCGGTACCACCTATTGTCACCATGTTTTTTGACGATAGTTTTTCATCGCAAGACGAATTAATGTTTTAGTGGTCATTGTAAAATATGCACATTTATCAATATTAATAGTTGACTCGCCAACACACTACCGCACAGGCCGACAGTCTGATAACAACTCATCGCCCTACTCCTTTGGTAGTCGCGCCACCCCCGTAAGGGGGTGGGGCGAGCGGTGCCGGAACGTCGTTCCTAGCCCGCGGGTGCAGCACCGGGGCTCATAACTATGAACCCGTCGTTATATTGTCCTCTGGACCTAGCTTTTGCGCGTGCTGAAAATTCTTTGTAAAACGTTAGTGCAAAAGACATCAACGCGCGCTATGTTTGGCTTGTTGTATGTGACTGTAGGCTCGCCGCGGCGACCGTTCTGAACGGTTCGTCGCTTCTTCACGGCCTCCTGGCGGTCCATCCCAGCCGAGTGAGACCCAGAGCGTACCCTGGGAGGCCCAGCTAAGGTAACCAGCGGCAGGAGCGCCGACTTCGGGCGAACCTACAGTTTAGTAGTGAAAGCGACTAACTACTACTAGCGACGTTTGTGTATGTGGGAGCGGCAATGACCTGTATTACACCGCTCATGATAACCGATAACGCGCGGCGACCGCAGCGCTATTCGGTGCATGTGTACTTGCGAGTATAGTTATGAGTGTCTGTTTACGACGTAAAGCTTGTCTTTATTAACTTAGAACAAACTTCACGCCGTGTATGTCGTGTGAGGTGGGCAGTATTATTGTATGAGTAAATCGCGTGTAGAGTAATGCCATTTACTCAAGCGTCAAGTCCGGGTGGTGGATGGGGTCGCAATGCAAGGTAGCAGATCTCTGGGGAGGCGCTTTCTGTCTGGCGGGCGCGCGTGCCATGGCGCCAGGTGTTTCACATGGGGCCAGGCAGAAGCGTCGGCCCGCGCGAACATAGCTTTCGCTAAGCGCCCCACAAACTCGTCCAGGCTCGCAATCCCGGTGTCGCGCTGGATGATGTCATTCCTCACACAGCGAGGGGCGCCTACTACGCTGCGCAGTGAGAGATGCTGCTGCGCGCGGAGTCTTTTTTTGTTGGTCTCGCTGGTGAGGGCGAACCAAGCTGGGGCGGCGTAGGTGATTAGTGGGCGAATATATGTTTTATAGATTCCCAGCTTGGTCCGGGCGGGGAGGCGGGATGAGAGAACTGGATTGAGGAGGTTTCGTGCTACCCTACTTTTGTTCACTACCTCTGTGACATGCGGCCCCATCGTGAGCCGTCGGTCGATGGTGACGCCCAGGTACTTGGCCTGGGGGGACCAGTCGACGTCGACTCCTTGTAGCTTCAGTGGTGGCGGGAGGGGGATGAGACCTGTAACTAGAGCCTGCGCCTTACTCACGTTCACCGATAGCCGCCATTTGGCTAGCCACTCGGGAAGTAGGTCCAGGGCGCGCTGCATCTTCCGCGCCGCATGCTTAGCGTTGATAGATGTTGTTATGTATGCGGCGTCGTCTGCATACAGCGCTAGTGTCGCTTCCGGTGTCGTTGGGATGTCGTCGGTGTAACATGAGTAAGACGCAGGTGATAACAGCTTCCCTGCGGCACTCCCGTCTTTATCGGGCGGGGGGCGGAAAGCGCTCCCTCAACCGCTACTCTGAAGCTCCTGTGGGACAGAAAGGATTGAATCACTTTTACCACGCGACGGGGCGTGCTAGTTTTGGCTAGCTTATGTACTAGTCCGTCGTGCCAGACACGGTCAAAGGCCTTTTCCATATCGAGGAGTACTGCGACCGCGTACTCCTTCTTGTTCATTGTTGATGACAGCAGGTGCAGTACCCTCGACAGCTGGAGCGTCGTACTGTGCTCAGCTCGAAACCCGAACTGCTCTTCACGTGGTGTAATGTGTGGTGTGAGATGTCGCAGCAGGAGCGACTCGAACACCTTGGAGATTGTGGGCAGCAGTGTGATCGACCGATAGCTCTCAGGTTTCAGGATGTTTTTCCTCGCCTTTGGCAGCATAATGACGCGCCCTTCTTTCCACGAGGCCGGGAAGGAGCCCGTGCGTAGGATCCCCGTGAACATACGCGCCAAGGCCGCGACCATTCGGTACGGCAGGTGGCGCAGTGCTGTGTTGGTGATCCCGTCAGCACCTGGGGCCTTCCGGGGCTTCATTAACAAGATGGCGCGTCTAACCGCCCCTGGCGAGAAAATAATGGCGTCTTCGTCGGGAGCTATCGGCGTAGCGAAGTACTCCCCAAGGTGTTTCACCACCGCCGCGACATGCTCGTGTTCGGTGGTCGGGTTTGGCTGGAACTGACGCTCCAGGTGTTCTGCGAAGACCTCTGCCCGGTCCTCGGCCATGTACTTCAATGCCCCGTCGCTGCTCTGGAGTGGTCTTACCGGAGCTGGGGTATTGTTTAGTTGGCGGCATAGTCTGTGGATGGAGGTCCAGTCGCCCTCCGCGGCGTCTATTCGTTCCTCCCAGCTCGCGGCTCTCAGAGCGCCGAGCTCGGCCTTTACTTTTTGTGTTAGTTTATTTAGCTGTGTTAGTTTATGTCAAGCACGTCTGGCATGTGTGCTTGTCTATCTGTGTAGTTAGTGGGTACCTCTGGGCCCGACACTGTGTACCCCCTTCCGCGTCCGCGAAGAGTTGTCTCCCTCCTTCGTTCGTGTAGTAAGAGTTCCACGCTGAGTGTTTCGAATTGAAATCACCGGCGAGGATGGTAGGGTGGTTTGTTCCGTTCAAAAGTGTACGCAGCTCGGTCATGTTTAGCTTATTATTCGGCGGTTTGTAGAACGCGTAGATAGCTAATTCCTTGCCGGCTATGTGCAGCTGAACACCCAGTGGTTAGGTATCTTTGGACCACCCTATATTCTTCTTCTAATTCAGGGCAGAAGCTAACTCCTTGCCCGAAGGGTCTGGCGTTGGGTGGACGACCAAATTTGTTGGCTATGGCCTTAAAGTGGGTTGCCCAGTTCGGCAACTTTTCCACGATAAGTGGAGGGTAGCGTGGTCGCTTTTTCTTTTTGTCGGTGGTCGCCTGGTTATTTGTGGCGGTGGCCGAGTCAGGGGGTGCGTCTGTGTTTGGTGTGGGTGTAGGTGACATCCTAACTCCTATGGTGTTATCTGTTTGCTGAGTGGTGGTGGCCGCGCTCAGCGAGGGCGAGCGACATACCGCGTCGGCAAAAGTTGGCGAGTTTTTTGCTTGTTCGCGCTGTATATTAATACTTAGCTTAGCTTCTTCTTCGGCCTCCTTTCCCGGGCTCCTACGCCTTCTGAGGCCTCTGCCCCCCGTCTGGAAGTCGTAGTCGACCTCCATAGAGGGAGTGGGTGAGGTTGGTGTCAGAAAGTCGTCTGTTTCGGCTCGTCGCCCTAGTGACGCGAGCGATGTATTTGACCCACTAATCGATGATTGGCCAGAGCGATGTGCGGGGGAATCGTAGGCTGAGGTACGGCGGGGTGCGGGCGAGCCGGTATTTGCTACCGATGCTACTGCTGGCGCCATCTGGCGTCGCGGTGCGCGGTGAGTTTGCGACTCGGTATGTCGAGCGTTTTTATTACCCGATCCTATCCCTGCTAATGTAGGGTGAGGGGTAGTTTTTGAGGTTGTCTGTGTGTTTTTTGTTGGGGGCCCTTGAGCTGCGCGTGCGGTGCTTAATACGCGACGGACCGTTGTGGTTCTATTGCCCGAATCGTCCACCACTTCGATCCGAAAAGGGATATCGAGAAACCAGTGTCCAGCTCCAGACTAGTCTCATCTTACCACATTGTTGACCTTTCTGTCCTGCCAAATATGTGTCAGCTTACTTTCGCCGCTTTGGCCATTTGAATCCTTCTCCTGATCTCTCTTTCGGTTCCTCCCCGGTCAGGAAGTAGCGATCCAAGGTATATAAACTCGCTGACAAATTCTAGGTCCGCGAGTTCTTTCGTTCTAGAGAGTTCACCGGATATGTCCGTGAGCATGACTTTTGTCTTCGACTTATTAATCCAACCAGTTCACTCTCATATTCTTCTTTGTGGAACAGATCAGCTAGCTCCTTTTCTGAAGCCAGTAGGTATATTTTACTGCTATTACTAACATACTCTGATTACTGTTAATTTAATGAACAGTAGGTATAATCTACTGCTATTACTGTCATTCTCTGATGACTGTCAATTTAATGACCAGTAGGTATAATCTACTGCTATTACTGTCATTTTCTGATGACTGTCAATTTTATGACCAGTAGGTATAATCTACTGCTATTACTGTCATGCTCTGATGACTGTCAATTTAATGACCAGTAGGAATAATCTACTGCTATTACTGTCATTCTCTGATGACTGTCAATTTTATGACCAGTAGCTATATTCTACTGCCTGTCAATTGAATGACCAGTAGGTATATTCTACTGTATGTCAATTTAATGTCCAGTACCTATATTCTACTGCTTGTCAATTAAATTACCAGTAGGTATATTCTACTGTATGTCAATTTAATGTCCAGTACCTATATTCTACTGCTTGTCAATTAAATTACCAGTAGGTATACTCTACTGCAATTGTGTGCTGTTTGATTTATTATTTTAGCAATTGCTTTGCTCTCACACAACGGTCTATCTAGACCAGACCTCGGACAGGACTAAAAGCAATATCGCTCACCTACGGACTACTTGTGTTGCCTCAATATATACCGATTTACGGCTACGACTACGCTTAACCACTGGTACGGTTGAACATACACTACGGCCGATATACTGAATTACTCGAACCTCTACAGCTTGCTCATCAATCATCATTATCGAAATCAACCTTGACTGCAACATGATAACGTGACCCACCATGATCTTCCTAAACCGTTAGTGTGTATACTTCTTAGTTCTAAGCGCATCTATTTAAAACTTTCAGTGTATAACGATCATCGATATCGAAAGGTTCCTCTAAGCCTTAGCAGTTATTGATCAGAAACCGTATCAGCTTAGATCATAATTACAACGCTCATGGCACGACTGCTGCAGCAGCTAGTGACACTCATGCCACACCCATATTGTTATTACCTCAAGTGGTACGACCAACACACATCACTTCACATAGAGTCTACGACTTCTTCTTCTTCGTCGGTACACTCTTGGCAGAGCGGTCGTGGTCATCATGTAGCAGTGAGACTTCGGGTTGCCATAATTTGCCTAACGATGCGACGCCAACCCTCTCTATCGGCTGTTATTCGTGTGTACATAAGCAATGGGCCACTCACTGCAGACTTAATCTGGTCCATTGAATGGGCGACCTGCCCCGCGCTCTCGTTCCTTCCACTCTACCCTGAACTACAAGCCGCTCGATAGAGTCGTTGCCTCGTCGGGACACGTGTCCAAAGAACTGGAGTACTCGAGCTTGGACTATAGCCGATAGACGCTGCCTGATACAGAGTTCTTGAAGGATGGATATGTTAGTGCGAAACTCAGTCCACAACACTCCAAGCATTTTCTCCAGCACCACATTTCCAGACCGTCTATTCATTTCCTCTCAGTTTATTTCAGCATCCAGGTCTCGACTGCGTATAGAAATATGGGGAACACAAGTGCCCGTATGAGCCGGGTTTTCATGGCTTTGGTGATGTTGTGATTCTAGGATGATTCATGATTCTATTCCTACGACTTCTAGGTTATTACAAAACCAATACAACGATAGTCTCCTTTGAGACCAGCTGCCCATAGCCCCCTTAACAACTAACAAGTGAATTGCAGGTACGACTATTGTTTAATACCAAGAGTTGCTTGATATTAGCAGAGATGGAACAACACAACTTGCACTAATAGGAATAACTATGTGAAGTAGAAATAAAACCACAATTAGTCACTTGCACTGATATAACTGTAATTATTCCAAAAAATAAACATCGTCGGAGCTTATACGCTACGACCGGAGAATCTTAATAGCGCGATTCAGAAAGTAGTACAGCGCCATCTATCGCGGTTTAGAGTAAACCTGTGTAAACATTATTGGTGTTTGGTTTGACATTTAACATGCCGCCCACCAAGGACATTTAGTGAGGAAATGTCCTTCTCAATACATACACAAGTATTCATTAGGTAATTGATCTAGGTTTTTGAATTATATTGTATTCGATAGCTCTTTAAAACCCTAATGGGTTTGTATACAATAATATGGCTTGAATTTAACAAATAAAAGAAGAAATAGTGTAAAAAAATAAATAAACAAGTGTATAAATTTGAACTAACTAATACTGTAAAAGGTTAAAAAATGTAAAAGTTTAACATGCAAGAAAACAAAATAAATAATGCAAGGTTCATTGCTCTAAAACTGGTAAAATACATAATTTCGAGGTTGGTCTTTTCAAAACTGAAGAACCTGTACGCAATGTGACTACACGGGTGATTTTGTCATCACCTGGATGTTTTTGTTCGATACGGCCTAACAGCCAGCTACTCGGTGGTAAATCATCTTCTTTGATTAAAACTATGTCACCGACCTTAGGTTCCGGAACCTGCTTAGACCACCAACATCGATGCATGAGATTTGACATGTACTCTGAAGACCAGCGTCTCCAAAAAGATTGCAACATTCGTTGCACGAATTGCCAACGCGTCAAACAATTTACGTTTGAGTTCTCATACGTGTAGTCAGGTACATTTAAAATAGGCTCTCTAATCAAGAAATGTCCTGGAGTTAATGGCGTCAGTTCCCCAGGATCAGTTCCACTTATGGTGCTTATCCGCCGCGAATTCAAGCAAGCTTCTACCTGAGCAAGGAGTGTACTCATCTCTTCGTAGGTGAGTGTTGATTCGCCTATTACCCGTTTTAGATGATATTTGGTGGATTTCACGCCGGCCTCCCACAATCCACCAAAATTAGGACCATGCGGTAGAATGAAATGCCACTCAGTACCATTGGATTCGAGATGCTCTGCTATTTTGGGTTGAATGGCGGTTAGTTGTTGCAGCTCTTTGGATCCTACAAAGGTGGTGCCATTGTCGCTCCACAGTTTAGCGCAGTGACCTCTACGAGACACAAATCGCCTGAATGCTGCAAGGAACGCTTGAGTGGTCATGTCACTAACAACTTCTAAGTGCAGGGCGCGAGTACACATGCACACAAATAGACAGATGTATCCCTTGTATGCATGATGTCCCCGACCCTTGGTGGTGCGTATTTGGACTGGGCCAGCGTAGTCAACTCCGCTGTGCAAAAATGGCCTTGCAGGTGTGCAGCGAACTGTTGGAAGCGAACCCATCAGTTGATGCTGAGCGCTGTGCCTATACCTAGCGCATCTTACACACTTTCTAAAATGTTTTTTTACCAAATTTTTGGCTCCTAAAATCCAATAGGCCGTTCTCAGATAACCGAGCATTAGTTGCGGACCTCCGTGTAACGTTTTATGGTGTGCGTCTGCCACAATGAGTTCGGTTAGATGATTATTACTAGGCAATATTATTGGATGTTTTGTTTGCTCATCTAATTCTGAGTTCTGGAGTCTGCCCTTAGCTCTTATTATACCTTGATTGTCGAAATAGGGGCACAAAGATTTCAGCTTACTTTTTGACTGTATTTGTTCGTTCTTCTGTAGTTGTAAATGTTCTTCATAAAAGTTTTCTAACTGTACCTTTTTTATACAACTATTCAATGCATCTTCTAGTTCTCGCTTTTGTAAATATGTTTCCTGATTTTTGCCCTTGTTTAAAAATCGTCGACAATATGCTACTACCCTGAGCAATCTTGATAATGAAGAAAACCTTTCTATAATTGAATAGTCTGGAACTACTGCTATATGTATTTTAACGGATTCTTCTAAATTAATATTTAGAGCCTTTGGCTTTTCATAATTTATAACTTCGTTCTTCAGAAATGATGGTCCCGAAAACCATAATTCGTGTTCCGCCAACAGACTGGGTAATAGACCTCGCGAGGCACAGTCTGCGGGGTTGTCCTTGGTAGATATATGAAACCACTGACTAGGTTTTGTAGCTGATAATATCTCTGAGGTACGGTTTGCAACAAATGTTTTCCACCTGCTTGGATGACTGTTAAGCCAAGCTAGGACTACGGTAGAATCCGTCCAGGCTGCTATCCTGTCCTGTGATATGTTCAGAATTTCAGCAGTTTCCATCAGTAGCTGTGCCATCAGCACTGCTCCACACAACTCCAAGCGAGGGATGCTTATTTGCTTAATGGGAGCCACTCGAGTTTTCGCAACCAGCAAGGAAACGAGTACTTGTCCTGTCACGTCGACTCTACGTAGATAAATAACAGCTGCATATGCTACTTTTGAGGCGTCACTGAAACCGTGGAGTTCTAGATCATCGGTTGGCTTGGTCCCAAGCCACCGTGGTATCTGGACTCTGGTAATGAAGGAGAGCTCGGCACGGTAAGTACACCACTGTTGTACAAAATCCATGCTTAGTTCCTCGTCCCAGCTGACTCCTGCGAGCCACAATTTTTTAATGAATACTTTGGCTAACACCACGCATGGTGCTAACCAACCAAGCGGATCGAACAGTCTTGAAATTTCCGAAATTATGGCTCTCTTTGTTACAGGTTCTGCCAACGCGGAAGGAATATTCACGGAGTACTGAAACGTGTCTTCTCTGCGATTCCAGGTAAGACCTAAAATTTTTATTGTATCATCCAGTTTTATTTTTACTCTATCTTGCTCTTCAATTTCCTCCTTTGTATGTTCTATTAGATTGTCCTTTTTGTATTTGCTTGTTTCATCTAGTTGCTCCGTCTTCTTATCCATTTCCATTGCTTGAATAACTTCTAACATGTTTTTACAATTGGTATTCCACTTCTGCAGTTCAAAGCCCCCGGTTTTCAATAACGCTGTCATTTGCTTGAATATTTCAGTTCCTTCTTCCACGCTGTCACACCCTGTCATCAGATCGTCCATATAAAAGGCGTTCAAAACTCTATTATAGGCCAGAGGATACTTATGTCCTTCGTCGTAAGCGATCTGATGAAGCGTTCGAACTGCCTGAAATGGAGCCGAAGCGGTACCGAAAGTGACGGTCAGTAACTCGTAGTCTTGTAGTTGCATGTCCGGGCTGTCTCGCCATAAACTCGCTGAAACATGACGTCATTCTCAGCTACCCGTATCTGCCTATACATTTTGATAATGTCAGCTACAAGACCAATGGCATGCCGGCGCCATTTTAGAATAGTGTGTCGTAAATCAGCCTGCAGCGTGGGACCGACCATCAGAGTATCATTTAGTGATATACTCTTGTTGTTCTTTTCAGACGCATTGAACACCACTCGAACTTTCGTGGTAGTTTTGTCCTCTCGTATTACCGCATGGTGGGGTAAATAAACTGCTTCTTGTCTTTTGTTATCATTTTTCTTTACAGCCCTCATGTGTCCTAGTAGTAAGTACTCTTTGATTACCTTTGTATATTCTCCCTTTAATTTTTCATTCTTTCCTAATCTTTTTTCTAGAGATTTGAACCTTGATTCAGCTATGCCGCGTGAGTTCTCACCTTTGCATAGAGGGTTCACATCTCGAAATGGAAGCCTGACCACATATCGACCATTTTCATCTCGTGATGTAGTTTGTTGATATAGCTCTTCACATTTCTGTTCTTCTGGTGTAAGTATTTTATTTGTTCTAGTTTTTTCTTCTATTTCCCAAAATTTCATGCTGGGGACCTGAATGCTTAGGTTGGGAGTGTTAATACTAACCGCGAGCGGCATATGGGTACACAGGGACTTGGAGTGTGCAACGAGAATGGGGAGCGATTCATCGAGTTTTGTCAGAACCACGACCTTACCATCGGAGGAACATTATTCATTCATGGCAACCATCATAAGTACACGTGGAACTCCCCCGATGGGGTCACCAAGAACCAAATTGACCACCTCGCCATTAGTTCCAAATGGCGGTCTTCACTGCTCGATGTCCGCAACCGCAGGGGCGCCGATATTGATAGCGACCACCATCTGGTAGTTGCTGAAGTCCGGCTCAAGGTTGCAGTTGCCCGTGCGGCTGGAGGACCTGGCAAGATTGGAAGAAGGTTCGAGGTGAGCAAACTGCATGACTCAGACACGCGTAAATCTTTTCAGATTGAATTGCGCAATCGCTTTTCTATACTAGATGCTGCTACGGACTCATTAGACGAGGAGTGGAACCGCATCAAAGTGGCCTATACAGAGACCAGCTCCGTCGTTCTAGGGCACAAATCGACTCATTCTCGGGAGGACTGGATGTCACAACGCACGTGGAACCTGATCGAAGATAGAAGGAATCTTCATCTGAGACTGCTTGAGACCCATAACGACGCCATGCGAGCAGACCTTAACACGCAATACCGTCAGAAACGCAAGGAAATCTATCGCAGTACCCGCAAAGATAGGAGACGGTGGGCTGATGGTATTGCTGATCGTGCTCAACAAGCTGCAAACTCCGGCAACTTGAAAGAGTTGTACAATGCTACCAAAACCTTGGCAGGTAACAGCAAGTCGAGGAAGAAGCCGCTGAAGTCCAAAGATGGTCAGCTCATTGTGACGTCAGAAGGGCAGCTACTTCGCTGGCGTGAACACTTTGAAGAGGTCTTCCGTCTGTCAGCTACATCGGCACCTGACGCGCTGCAAGTCAGTACTCCACCCACCCAGCTTCTCAACATTAACACGGAACCACCGTCAGCCTCTGAAGTTGCGGAGGCAATCCGCTCTTTGAAGACAGGCAAAGCACCAGGACTCGACTTGATAACTGCGGAAATGCTTCAAGCCGACTTACCCACCGCAGTCGACGTCCTGACGCCGCTCATTGAAAAGATCTGGATCGCCGAAGAACTACCAGACGAATGGAACAAAGGTCTCCTTATAACTGTTCCTAAGAAAGGTGATCTTAGCCAGTGCGATAACTGGAGAGGTATAACTTTGCTCTCGATTCCCTCTAAGGTATTTTGCAAGATCATCCTGGACAGATTGTCGAAGGCCGTGGATCCTCTTCTACGCAAGGAGCAGGCTGGTTTCCGCTCGAACCGCTCCTGTACGGACCAGATCAACACTCTCCGTATCATACTGGAACAGGCATCAGAATGGCAGAGGGAGATTTATCTAACCTTCGTAGACTTCGAAAAGGCCTTTGATACGCTGAAGTGGTCTAGTATCTGGTCCCGCCTACTGGAAATTGGAGTGCGGCCGAAAATAGTCCGTCTGTTGCAGAGTATTTATAAGAAATACTCCTGTAAGGTTACTCATAACGGCCTCATATCGGATGACGTCACAGTGCACGCGGGTGTCCGCCAAGGCTGCCTCCTGTCACCGCTCCTCTTCCTGGTCGTTCTTGATGGAATTATGCTTCGCATCTACGATAACAGGCGCCGCGGCATAGAGTGGGGATTATCCAACGTCTTGGAAGACTTGGATTACGCTGATGACCTATGCCTGCTGAGTCTACGCCAGAAAGCGGCAAAAACGGGGCTCAAAATAAACATCCGGAAGACCCAGGAAATGAGAACTGGTGTGAAGAACCACTCACCGTTGCTGATTGGCACAGAGGCAGTGGAACGCGTCCACCAATTTACATACCTCGGGAGTGTCGTGTCGGAGACTGGGGGAAGTGAAGAGGACATCGTTTCACGGATCGCCAAAGCCCGAGCAACCTTCGCGCAGCTGAGACCTGTTTGGCAATCGCGGAAACTGACCCGAAGGATTAAACTCAAAATCTTCGGGTCCAATGTCAAATCCGTGCTGCTCTACGGGTGCGAAACGTGGAAGGTCACAAAGGACATCTCACGCCAAATACAAGTCTTCGTCAACCGCTGTCTTCGTCGTATTCTCGGAGTTTACTGGCCCGAGACCATCTCCAATGTAGAGCTGTTGGAGAAATGCCACGAGAGCCCGATCGACCGCCAGATCAAGCGTCGCAAGTGGAGATGGATTGGCCACACGCTCCGAAGGGGTCCCGATCACATACCCAAACAAGCTTTGGACTGGAATCCCCAGGGGAAACGAAAGCGTGGCCGTCCCCGTCAAACCTGGCGTCGCACAGTGTTGGCAGAAGCGACGAGCATCGGAATGACATGGAGCGAGGTGAAGCGTGAAGCTCAAGACCGATCGCGATGGAGGACATCTGTGGACGCCCTCTGCCCCATCTAGGGGTTAAAGGACATTAAGTCAAGTAAGTCATCGTCTTCGTTTATCTGGGCGTGCATGACGCTAATATTTATTGTATTAATTTTCTCTTTATTTACAGGATTAACTGTTCCAGACAGGATCCACCCTAAGGCAGTTCTTTGTGCGATCAAAGTGCCATGTGGACTCTTTACGATCCCTTCCTGCATGATACAGCTGTAAACATCGGCGCCCAACAGAATGTCAATTCTATTGGGTGTGTTGAATTGTTGGTCGGCAAGATATAAACCCTTGGTTTTAATCCAGTCGAAATTGCTTGTATCGATGTCTTTCTCTGGCAGGTACGTTGTTATTTTATTCAACACGTAAGCGCTCAAGTGTAGGTGAAAACTTGGGTCGACGCGGGATTGGATCGCAAGATGCACCACATGCTTGGCCACGGTTGACTTGCTATTACCTAAACCCGTTATGATCCCTTGAACCGGAACTCGCTTCAGTCCTAACAGTTGCACTGTAGATTCTGTAATAAAACAAGCCTGGGAGCCTTGATCAAGCAAGGCTCGAACTATCTGTGGATGACCCATCTTTGATTTGGTGTTTATTAGAGCCGTGGCTAATAAAACGGATCGTGGCTTAAGAACGGTGCCTGTTGAAAGGCAGGACACCTTCAGTCTTATTACAAAAAACTCAATAAACCTTGGTTTAAACCTGGCCTATCAAGTCCAGGCTTATCTGCAAAACCATGGTCTAAATTTGTCCGTATTACAAAACTTAAAAAAAAACCTGGTCTTCTTAGTACCGTCATTTGAACCATTGTCAATATATCAACCACAGATTAAAACAAATATCATTCGTTCACCATAATATCGTTCAATTGCAACGTTCCGTATGCCCAGAAAATAAAACTTCTTGATAATACGATAAGGATTAAATGATGTTTAGGAGTGTCAAAATATTGACACTTTGTTATTTTGCATGTATATAAACATTAGTTATTTTATCGATTGCAGTTTGGTTTAGGTTTAAGCACATTACTTAAATTCGTATTAATTACTAATAATACATCTACGTACGTGTAACGAAACGTAACATTCTCGCGCGTTACATGAAACCATAACAATAAACAAAACCATCGCTCGTTGAACAAAGTTCATTAGGCTTTGGATTTTTAAGTTCTCCAAGTCTCTATTATAACAATTGCCTCTTTGTTAATAATGTGTTAAGTGTTGTGATGGACAAGAGAAAAAACATCTGAGAATTGGACTACCGAGGAAAAAGTAATATCCTCAATATCAATTAAATCCACCATGCTAATATCCATTTTCGGGTAAAAACAACACAACACAATGAAAAAGATTCTATAACCTAAAAGAAAAACTTTGACAGATACGACTTAGACCATCGTTAAACTAGGGGCCGCTGAGGTTTAGCGTTAGACCATGATATGGTCCATGGTTTATCGCTAAACCATTATTTGTAATATCATTTTTATTTAAACCGTGGTTTATAGAGATTTAAACCTGGGTTTTTAGTTAAACCGCTTTTTGTAATAAGACTGTATGGGTTCACCACTGGTTGCAGTATCAGACGAATCAACCAATGCATCGGGATTGCTGACGGGATGCAACAAAGAGTGATGACGCCTCTTACAAACTCTACAGGTAGCGGGATTCTTACACTCATACACATTGTGATTGCTGCCTAAGCAATTAAAACAAATATGTTGCTTGGCTACAAAATCACGTCTCACGTCTACTGGTTGCTTAGCAAACTTTTTGCAGAAACAAAGTTTGTGTTACGCCTCTTGACAGTATTCACAGCGCTTAGATGAAGAATTGGTAGCCAACAAGGACTTGTGACTGTGCCCAGTTGAAACCCTATCCTGGTGACCTGAGGACCGATTTGGCTCTACGAACTCCAACGCGCGGTACCTGGTTTCTAAAAACGTATTAAATTGTATCATGGATGGCAATTCATTACCACTGATGTTACCGATGCTCAATTCCCACTATTTGCGCGTTTCGAAATCCAATTTGTTAGATACTATGTGAATGATAATTACGTCCCATGTAGTCACATCAACGTTCAGCTGTGTAAATGCCTTTAAACAATCATTGGTTGTGTCGAACAATTCTTTAAGACCCTTGGCAGACTCTGCAGATAAACGCTTCTGGCCAAACAAACGGTTTAGAATATAGTCAGCTAAATGTCTTTTATATATTATTATTATAGCGTTTTTCCAAATTTTCCCAACACTGACTATAGTTAGCGTCACTTATTGGAGTGTATCTAATTAAATGTTCGGCTTCTCCAGTAAGATGATCCGTCAAATAATGTAATTTTTGGCAATCACTCAGAGACTCATTATTATGTACCAAAGCTTTAAATAAATCATTAAAAGTAGCCCACTCACTATACCGACCCGAAAGTAGCCCACTCACTATACCGACCCGAAAATGTAGGAATTGTAATTTTAGGCAATTTAACAAAGGCACTAGTTTTTTTGTTGATTTATCTGTACCATTTTCTTGTTCTAACCCTTTAACTGACATCTTATTGAGTACTGTTTTCATGTGAGCCTTGTAATTTATATAGTTATCTTCAGTTGATTCATAAATATTATCTATCTTTTGATCTAACTCTTCAGTACTATAACTTTCATATAACTTACAATGTATACTCTCAAAATTAGACCAGCTCTGCTCTAGTAATTCCTTTCTTGTTTCTATATATTCTATCGTAAGTCTTTCCTTTGGCGTTTTCTTAAAATTAATAAATCCTTTTTGTATAGAATTGTGTATTTTTTGAAAGACATTGATTGATCCCTCCATTGTAAATTCAATAGAAAGCCAAAATAGACTTAGCAATACAATATATAAAGTTTGATTAAACAATTACTGCTCAAAGGAAAACAAAATAATACATGTAAATAATCTGATCCTAATTTCTACCAACTAATTTTCTAAGTTAATTACTATGTAAGTAAACTCTTAAAATTATTCTAAGTGCCAAATATTTTCGAATAAATTACAAGTGTTCCAAATTGCAACTTTTACTATCGCTGGAAATCGGGCATAGAGACCACGTGCCCTCGTTTTTTGTAAAACTATTCTAAGTCCTTAATTAAACATGCAACAAATTACACAATAAACTATAAGCTACACTAATTAATTTAAGTCCAATAAAACTCCACTTTAAAAGTTCTAAGTTAAAATCTTGATGTGAATAAAGTTCAAAATTGCTGCTGATTGCCATAGTTCGACTATTAAAAGTTAAAATGTACTCACGATTGCACTTCACTCACAAACACGAAGGTAAGTTGACCTAGTGGCGCCAGCTGGTGGCGAGTAGCGTCACTGAACTCGACGTCAGACTTCTGTTGTCTCGTAGAAATGGGTGTGACGTCCTTCTTATGACGACACGTTGAACTACGCGGATGACGTACAGTCAGTCACCTCACGTTTGCACTGGATGCAAATGGCACCCGTGTGACGACACTTTGCCGCCGCTGCTGACCCCGTCCACAACGCTGGATGAAGCTGTCGCTGCCGCTGCGGGGCGCACCGCCACCGTGTACTTTAGCCGCAGCGATCCACTGCGAGTATCACGGACGAACTCTCAAAATCCGGAACTATATCCGGTTCGAAGGACCAAATGTTTAATACCAAGAGTTGCTTGATATTAACAGAGATGGAACAACACAACTTGCACTAATAGGAATAACTATGTGAAGTAGAAATAAAACCACAATTAGTCACTTGCACTGTTATAACTGTAATTGTTCCAAAAAATAAACATCGTCGGAGATTATACGCTACGACCGAAGAATCTTAATAGCGCGATTCAGAAAGTAGTACAGCGCCATCTATCGAGGTTTAGAGTAAACTTGTGTAAACATTATTGGTGTTTGGTTTGACATTTAACAACTACAGCCAAGTGCGTAAAGTGCGACCCAATAGCCTCGGTATGTGCATATATGACATGGCCCATACTGTATACAAAACAAGAACTTTGAATAATAAGCACTTGTCCTGAGCCATAACAAAATGAAAACGACTCACCAGATTGGCATAACATCCCACATAGTTTCCGTCATGTAGACGCGAAGCTGCAGGGCTTACTTCTACTGCATTCAGTTTTGGTGGGACCAAAACAATACGACGCCGACGGTGAAGTGTGCCACCGTTCGCGCATCGAACTCGGATTTTACGAGGTTGAATTCCACAGCACTACTCAGCAAGTGCACTTCTAATCGTATACATTTGATGCACTTCACTTCACTTCTTGTTTGAATGGCACCAGATTTGATGCACTTCAAAAACTAACGCAACTGATTTTAACTGTCACTGTCATCACATTTCATTTTTTTTTTTTTTATCGTAACAAAGTCTTTATGTTTCTTTGATAGGTCTTTGTTTTATAAGGAAATCGACTTTATTTCACTCTACGGTTTTCTCCTCGTCGCCAATGTAAAATATGCACATTTATCAATATTAATAGTTGACTCGCCAACACACTACCGCACAGGCCGACAGTCTGATAACAACTCATCGCCCCACCACTCGGACCGGTATTTATAACCGAGCGGCATATGTGCACGAGGCATCGCTACAATACTGTTATCGGCTTGTAGCGCGATCTATTGATATCTACATACACTACAGTCATTATCAGCATCAAGACGGAAAAGGAAATACTGGGTGTCGCCCAGTAAATAAGGATAGAAAACAAGATGGAGATTTTCATAGACTTTTTTCTAAATGATTAAAGATGAAGAAATTGTTATAATTCTTTTCGAATGACAATTGATTCCTTCAATGAAATATATGACAAAGTTATACATGACTTAGATAAACAAGATAATAACTGTAGGAAAGCCATTTCAGCAAAAGAAAGATTGGTGCTACTTTTACTCGGTTTTTATAATCGTTTTCGTTCGCATCGTATAAAAAACGCCTTTAACCGCCATTATTAGCTTTTCATTATCCATCTTCCTTCCAATTAGGTCACCGAAACAGCAGTGAACACAAACGCCTACGTTCTGGTTGACCTGCGGTCAGAACAGAATGCCTCCTTAGCGGGTATATCTATGTAACTTAATACAACACAAATAACGCTCGATGCTCTTGTCTTGAACGGTTAACCGCGTGACCGCTCTCTGTCTGATAGAACCTGATGGAACTCTTAGAATGCATAAATTTGACAGATGTGGGAAGCTTGATGCGAGGCTTAGTATTTCTGTTAGTGTATCATGGCATCCAAAACAGTCAAATTTTTTCAATAGATTTTCAATTTAATATCCAAACAGTAGAGTTTAGTATCCATTGGGGCTGTAGCCACAACTCATCAATCGTTTTGACACTATTTATTAGAAACATTGAAACAAGTACCTCTCAAAAGAACTTTTGATCACAGTACGTTTTGACACTGTAGGGGATTCAGGGGCAGGGTGGATTGGACCTGTGAGTTATTAACGAAAACTATTTCTTGAGAGTGAAAACGTTATAAATTTGCACATAAAAACACGGTTAATACACTGAAGAAACTATTTACACAAGACTTCCTTAACTACTATACTTTTAAACTGAAACTAAACCTAATAAAATAATACTGTTCACTTTACATAATGGAGCGCGACTGTAGCTACACAACGTCGACGAATACGTTGTTGCTCGATTGACTGTTTGATGAAGACTGAAGTGTCGCCACTCCACTCCATGGTAGTCGCGTCGCTCCCGTAAGGGAGCGAGGAGAGCGGTGCCGGAACCTTGTTCCCAGCCCGCGGGTGCAGTACCGGGGCTCACAACAGTGAGCCCGTCGCTGGGTGGTCTCGGACCTAACTTGTATGCGCGTTGATGTCTTTTGTACTAGTGTACTGAGGCACCAACGCGCACTGTGTTTGGCTTGTTGTATGTGACTGTGGGCGCGCCACGGCGGCCGTTCTGAACGGTCCCCCGTTTTTTCACGGCCTCCTGGCGGTCCTAGTTACCAGCGACAGGAGCGCCGACTTTGACGAACCCACAGTTTGGTAGTGTAAGCGACTAGCTACTACTAGCGCCGTTTATGTGTGTGGGAGCGGCAATGACCTGAGTTACACCGCTCATGATAACCGATAGCGTGCGGCGACCGCAGTGCTATTCGGTGCATGTGTACTCGCGTATGTATAGAAATGAGTGTCTGTTTTACGACGTAAAGCTTGCCTATGTTAACTTACGCCGTGTATGTCGTGTAGGGTGGGCAGTGTTATTGTTTGAGTAAGCAGAGTGTAGACTGTTGCTACTTACTCAGGCGTCATGTCCGGGAGGTGGATGGGGTTGCACAGTCTGTGGTTAGGAGGTCACGTGATTATTAAAATATTCGTTTAATGCAGTGAACGGAAATAAACATGGAAGCATTCCTTGCTTTAAAAAATGACCCAACGCGCATTGTGCCCCGGTGGGCGGGGCTTACCGATCGTGCCACTCACGCTTTTAGTTCGTCCCCAGTAGGCAACAGCGGCGGTCGACTAATATTTACCGTTTTTCCCTTGTTAAATATTCAAAAATGGCTTCTTGTGCAGTGAAGTGTTGCATAAATAAATCACATTTGCATAACAAGAATGTTGGAAATATTTTTCCCGTGTAAATACATCGCTATTCATTATATTTCTATTAAAAATGTAGTACACCACATCCCCATAGAAATCTATGGGGATGATGTTATGCCAACCAAACAATTTACTTTTCTACCTGACAATAATGACAAATATAATTTCGATTACAATCTAAGATATATATAATAGATTATTTATCTTAGATTGTAATCGAAAATTCACGCCGTTTTTTTCTATGGGGCGGCACTATGCAAAATATACTAAGTTATTGTAGGTACATAAAGGATCCTTAATAGCACGGAGAAAATAGATATCGTTGCTGTGTCTTTATCTTTTCTAATATATATTTGGTCGTTCCAAATTTTTTTTCACACTATAAAAGATGGTTCTTTAACACGAATTGCGGTAGGAGTTGACTAGTAGAAATCATCCCGCGAAAAAGCGTTCATACTTCTATGCGATTTTTCTTTCATTTTTGGACAAAATATAAATCCAAGATGGCTTGGCTGCGAAAACTTTCATTTTACATTATGGGTTTAGTTTTCGAGGTTGCTAAAGTCCATTGTGAGGTTAAAATAATCCAAGACGGCATAAAATAAAAATAAATGTTTTTGTTTAAATCATATGTGAGAAGGAACTTCTTTCCTGATTAAGGTCCCCTGACCACAAACGATTTTTTATGCTTCTATATTTTCTATCAGATTATTTCAATACCATCACTATCATAATTAATAATTGCGTTGCACCATATTGCATAAAACATCCCGGGCGACGCGAATGGTCGACGCAGTGATGCATAACGCAGTCGTAGAAATGTCGTTAGCGGCCTATACGTTAGATGGTAATTTAAACCCAAACTAACAGTTTATAAGGTCTATTTTTAATTGTGCATCATGAGTTGTAATAATTATTGTTTGTGTGCCTTGGCTAGTTTGGCGAATCAGTGGCTGAGTTTCGATGTGTGCGTTTGTTTAGGATTTTGCGTCAAGATGCGCGTTTTATTCCTTTGAAGTAATGCTTCCATGTTTATTTCCGTTCACTGGTTTAATGTTGTATTTTGTTAGGAAATAACATAAAATGTAGATAGTAACACAATATGGACTTTTTGTGACATTGACTCATTTTGAAATGGCAATCTTATCTCTCGCGCATATCTAGACTGCAGTGATATTTATCTATTACCTAAATACATATACTAGAACGTGAATGTGCATAAATAACGCCGACCTCATCTAGTTTTAAAAAATATGATCGACATGTAATAGAGTTTGTACAAACCAACTTACAGAAATAAAATCATTTATCGTGGTAGACGCTGTTTGTCCGGCGGGCGCGCGTGCCATGTCGCTATATCTTTGATATGCGGCCAGGCAGAAGCGTCGGCCCGCGCGAACATTGACGTCGCGAGGCGGCCCACGAATGTGTCCAGGCTCTCAATCCCGGTGTCCCGCATGATGACATCGCTCCTCACGTAGCGAGGAGCGTTCATAACGCGACGCAGTGATATGTTTTGTTGCGCACGGAGCTTTTTCTTGTTGGTCTCGCTCGTGAGGGCGAACCAAGCTGGGGAAGCATAAGTTAGTATGGAACGAATATAAGTTTTGTAAACGCCCAGCTTGGTGCGGGCAGGGAGGCGGGTTGAGCAGGTAGCGTGCTACCCTGCACTGGTTTACCACATTAGTGACGTGCAGCCCCATCGTGAGTCGGCGGTCGATTGCCACACCCAGGTACTTGGCATGGGGTGACCACTCGACGTCGACTCCTTGAAGCTTCAGGCGTGGTGGTAGGGGCCCTAAGCCTGTGGCGATGGCCTGCGTCTTACCTACATTCACCGTTAGGCGCCATTTGGATAGCCATTCTGGGATGCTGTCTAGGGCGCGCTGCATCTTGCGCACCGCGTGTTTGGTGTTTAAAGATGTTGTAATGTACGCGGCGTCGTCAGCGTACAGCGCGAGCGTCGCCTCTGGTGGCGTGGTGATGTCGTCGGTGAAGCAGGAGTAGGACGCAGGTGAGAGACAGCTGCCCTGTGGTACGCCCGCCCGTATAGGCCGGGGGGCAGACAGCTCGCCCTCTACCACCACTCTGAATGTCCTGTTGGTCAGAAAGGATCGAATCACATGTATAAGGCGACGGGGCGCGCCTTTTTGGGACATCTTAAAAAGTAGGCCTTCGTGCCATACGCGGTCGAAGGCCTTCTCCATGTCGAAGAATACTGCTACCGCGTATTCTTTCTTGTTCATGGTAGATGACAGCTGGTGCAGTACCCTCGACAGCTGGAGCGTCGTCGAGTGTTCTGCGCGGCACCCGAATTGTTCTGCTCGGGGTGTGAGGTGTGTTGTGAGGTGCCGCAGCAAGAGGGATTCAAGCACCTTGGAGATGGTGGGCAGGAGAGTGATCGGCCGATAGCTCTCAGGCTTCAGGACATTTTTATTCGCCTTGGGCAGCATTATGACGCGCCCTTCTTTCCACGAGGCCGGGAAGGAGCTCGTGCGCAGGATCCCCGTGAACAGGCGCGCCAGGGCCGCTACCATGCGGTAGGGCAGGTGGCGCAGCACTGTATTAGTGATCACATCGGCACCTGGGGCCTTCCTAGGGCTCGTTCGCAAGATGGCGCGTCTGACTGCGCCAGGCGAAAAATAAATGGGATCTTCATCAGGAGCTATCGGCGTAGCGAAGTACTCCCCAAGGTGTCTCTCGACTGCCGCGACATGTGCATGTTGAGTGGTCGGGTTCGGCTGGAACTGACGCTCCAGGTGTTCGGCGAAGACCTCCGCCCGGTCTTCAGCTATGTATTTGAGCGCCCCGTCGCTGTTTAGTAGTAGGCGCACCAGGGCTGGGGTGTTTTTGAGTTGGCGGCACAGCCGGTGAATAGAGGGCCAGTCGGCCTCCGCGGCGTCTATTCTTTCCTCCCAGCTCGCGGCGCTCAGAGCTCTGAGCTCGGCCTTCACCTTTTCCGCTAGTTTGTTGAGCTGAGTTTTCATCGTGGGGCATCGGAGTTGCTGCCACTGCTTGCGTAGTCATCGTTTTTCCGTGATTAGGCGTCGGATTCGCGTGGGCAGGGGCGGCAGGAGCACTCTCCCCTGTTGTTGCGTCTGAGTAGCTTCATCTAGGGCTCGCTGAATGCAAGCAGTGACCTCCTCTGCCAACACATCCACATCTTCAGCGGAGGTGATAGGCCGAGGCCGAGGTGGGTGTTGTGGATTCGATCCTTTCTGAAATATGTCCCAGTCAATGATGCGACGTGGCGCCTGTGGTTTCAGTCTGGTCGGCAGTCCCTATAGTACGACGAGCACTGGGTGATGGTCCGTGTACAACTAGTCGTCTAGTACTTGTTGGGTAACCTGGCAGTGTAGCCCTCGGTGTACAATGATGTCGAGTACATCGGGCAAGTGGGTAGGTACGTCTGGGTAGTGTGTGGGCGTCTCTGGGCCCTCCACCATGTACCCGAAGGCTTCCGCGTCCGCGAAGAGTCGTCTCCCTTCTTGGTTCGCGTGGTATGGATTCCATGCTTGGTGCTTGCAATTAAAGTCCCCGGCGAGGACAGTCGGGCGGTCATCTGGTAGTAGTAGCGCCCGGATTTCTGACATATCCAGCGTATTACCGGGTGGTTTGTATACTGCGTATATTTTCATGTCCTCGCCGGCCACGTGCAGCTGCACGCCCAGTGCATAGGAGTTTAGTTGGGGCTGGGGGAGCTCTTGGTGGACGACTCTTCTCTTTACTATGACTGCCAGGCCACGGTATCGAGCGTTTCCTGCCGACCGTTCGTCCTTCCTGTAAACGAGGTACCCCGGGAACTTGCACCTATCTTCAGGTCCCAGATGAGTCTCGTTTATGATGGCCACGTCTACATCTTGTTCCCTCAGGATGTGGCGGAGGGATGTGATCTTACCCTTGAGGCCTCGGGCATTCCAACGAAGTATCCGGAGCGGCTTATACATGGTGATATAGAGTCAGTAATGCGGCTAAGCCGTCCAGGATGACTTGTTCTACGTCTTGCCCCTGCCTTATGGCTTTTATTATGTCCATAAGGAGTTTTATGGCGCAGGTAGTGAAGTCTTTATTTTCTTTCGTTTTGTTTTGGGCAGCCTTGGTTCTATTGGCTGCCTCGGAATTTCTAGCGGCGGCGGATTGGTCAATGTTATTTTTAGTACCATTTCCATCCGCCGCGTGGCGCTTGGTTAGCGCGGCGCCGGCGTTTATTATGTGGTTAGCGCTAACAAATTTAGTTTGCGTGTTTCTTTCTGCCTGCGCCTTGTTTATGGCAGGGGCTGCCTCAAGGGTGTCCTTAGGGGTGGTTTGGAGGGTGGGTTTCTTGCCCTTCTTTCCTCTTTTATTTTTCCTCCGCCTTGTGGAGGTAGCTTCGTCTCGCTGGATGGGCTCGTTGGCTGTCGCCATCAATGTTTCACTTTGTGCCTCTTCCTGCGGCTGTGTACCTGCTTGTATCACTTTTTGTGGTTGGCGTGATGTTTTCGTTGTGATGGCGACAGTCCCCGCTCGCCTATGTAGAATCTCTTCTTGGTTTACGGGGCACTTTATGTTGTTGGCCGGGTGTGCGCCCCCGCAATTTTTGCAAGTGGCGGGTTCGTCTCTAGGGCGCGGACAGACACGTGCTGTGTGCCCTTCTCCGCATCGTACGCAGGCGAGCGGTCGGTGACATTGGTGCGAGCTGTGTCTAAACTGTTGGCACCGATGACACTGAGCGGGCCCGCGTTTTCCGCGCCAGGCCTCTATTTTTACACCTCTCATTAGCATGAACGTGGAGGTATCGTAGATGGCCCTCAAGTTCTCCGTCTTATTTAGGACGGCGTGAAAAACGCAACCGGGTCGTCCTTGACGTGCGTTTATGTGACGCACGTACTCCGGTTCGTAACCCATTTCTCGAAGCTCCTCCTCTATATCCTGAGGGCTGGTGTCCGCCGGTAGTCCTCTGATTGCTACCTTTAGCTTTTTGTCAGCTGGGAGCGAGTACGCAAACCAGCTGACGCCTTCCTCTTTTTCTAGGGTGGTAAGGTACCTTTGTACCACCCTGTATTCTTCTTCACTTTCTGGGCTGAACCTCACCCCTTGCCTGTAAGGTCTGGCATTGGGTGGACGCTTCAATATCGTCGCGAGTGCCCTGAAAGCCCAGTTGGGCAGTTTTTCCACTACTAGTGGAGGGTAGCGGGGCCGTTTATTTTTTCCCGTCTTTGTTGGGTTATTTTCGGCGGTGGGTAGTGTGGGTGCTGTGTCTGGGTTGGGGGTGAGTGTGGTTGACATGTCACTCGCCCTGGGTGACATATTTTTGTGGTTTTCGGTGGTGGCGTGCGTCCCGGGCGATGGGGTGCGCCGTACCGCCTCGGCGAAAGTAGGCGATTTTGCGTTCTGTCTGTCGCTCGCTAGCGGGTGTTGCGAGCTAGGACAGTAGCGCTTCGGTATCTCTATAAGTTCGTCCGGGCTTCTGCGTTCCTTAGACGTCCATATCTATTGGGTAGGGTGATGTTGGTGTGCCAGTATCCTCTTGTTCTGCCCTACGCCCGTAGGATGCAAGCGATGTGCTTGACCCACTTAGCGATGATTCGCCTGAGCGTAAAGCGGGGGAGTCATATGCCGCAGTGCGGGGGGGGGGGGGGGTGCCGGCGAGCCGGGATTGGTCGCTGAACCCACTAGTGGCGCCATCTGATGGCGTAGTTCCCGTCCAGTGTGCGGGTCACGTCGCGCCTCCGCTATTACCGAGCCCGTCAACTTGGGCTTGTGTGCAGGTGGTGCGGTGCGTGGTGCCGGCATGCTAGCTGTGGTTGTATGTGTGCTGCGTGTAGGTGCGTTTCCTTGTGGGGCTCTCGTTGTCGAGCGCGGCGGGGCCGGAGCGCGAGTCGCGTTTGTGCGCGACGTTGATTGCGCAGAGTGTGTCGGCCTTGTGTTAGCATGGATGCTACGCGGCTGTGTAGTTTCCTCTGAACTAGGTGGGTGAGCCAGACAACTTAAAGTTCAGGTAAACGGCGTAAACTCACTAGGGTCTGAAATGACAATGGGCGTTCCTCAAGGCTCTATATTGGGTCCATTCCTCTTTTTAGTTTACATTAACGATTTGCCCCAATAATTACAAAATCAACCGAAGATCGTGTTATTTGCTGATGACACATCTTTGATATTTAAAATAGATCGACGATCACAAAATCTTGATGATGTGAATAAGTCTATTCATCAGGTCCAAACTTGGTTCACGGCAAACAATTTGGTACTAAATGAAAAAAAAACCAAATGTATTAGATTCACATTGCCGAATGTAAGAAGTAGCGAATGTGACATCATATTGAATGGAGAAAAGCTGGACTATGTAAATCAAACAGTTTTTCTAGGAATCACTCTAGATGACAAATTACAATGGGGGCCTCACATAACATCTCTGGCAGGACGGCTGAGCACAGCCGCTTATGCTGTTAGAAAGATAAGACAGTTAACGAATGTAGAAACCGCGCGTTTGGTCTATTTTAGTTACTTTCACAGCATTATGTCATACGGTATTTTACTGTTGGGTCGGGCGGCTGACATTGAATCAATATTTATATTGCAAAAGAGAGCTGTCAGAGCCATATATAAGTTAAGTCACCGAGAATCTCTTAGGGAGCTATTTAAAAAGATTAATATTATGACAGTTTCTTGCCAATTCATTTATGAAAATATTATGTATGTAAGGAAAAATTTAAATCTCTTTAGTAAAGTTAGTGATAGACACAATTGTAATACCATAAATAAAGATAAGTTAGATCAACCATCATATAGATTAGCTAAAGTACACACATCTTTCATGGGACAAAATACCTTGTGAGATATTAAAGTTAAATGAAAGAAAATTTAAAACAATAGTTAAAAGCACACTTTGTAAACAAGCATATTACAAATTAGATGATTATATTCAAGATAAGAATGCTTGGAAACATGCTGGTCCTGCTCCATAGGCCTATCTTTGGTGCGGACAAAATCAAAATGGTTAATTTGTATTATATTCATAATTATAGTAACGCTTTATTTTATTTTTTCTTCTTTTTTTGTTTAAAAAAATTGACTCGCACACTGTTCTGTTGTTGTTTAATTAGGTAATGTACCTATGTTTGCACTATTTGTAAGTACGTGAGGACCATGTTCCTATTTATCAAGTAAAGGAATTTACCTGTTAATGCTTGTAATTCTCTCATACCTATATGTAGTATAGTAGTGCTGGGTACATCGTCCTCACGTATACGAATTTATTAATGTATGTACCTATATAAATATTGTATAAAACTTTTTTTTTAAAGAGTAAGTATGGAGTTTCTTGTGCGTTCTTCTCCATAACAACCTACATTTCCGAATGCACGGTAGAATCAATTTTTATTAAATGTAAATTTTAACGTTCAAAAGTGCCACATAATGGCCTATTTGAAATTAACACATTTGACTTTGACTTTGAGCACCTGAGCGGGTTGACCTCTGGTCAAAGCGGGTAGTCGGTAAAACCGTCGAAAAATTTGATTCCGGCGTTTTCACCGACGTGTTTCGGGTAGCGGGTACCGGAGTTTTGTTCGGTACGGGGCGGCACTGTGTGGCACTGTACCTGTTTTTCGGCGACGTATGTGAGGCTGGGGAGTCGGTGGTTGTCTGCCTACCTTGTCCCCTTCCCTCGCTGTCGCGTTGGCTGCGGCTGGTCCCTGCCGCCTGATCTCCTGTCGTCATGGCTCCCAGGTTGGGGAGCGAGGACGTCCTGTCGATAGGCGGGCGGGGTCCGTGGTGGCTGGAGGCGCCGCGACCCGGGGGGCCGCGGGCGCCGGGCGGTGACATCTTCTTCGTTGCTACTTCTTCTTTCTTCTCTTCTTGTTCTTGCTAAAATGCATGAAAAACTACGGCCTAGTTTTTCCGCGACCGCTTACAACGATTACGCGCAAGCAGAGATCGTTGGGCAGCTACGAGGTCCGCCCTGACTGCCTCCGACAGTATAAATTGAAAAATCTATACTATCGGCAACAAAGAGGGTAGACAGGTGGCGATCCGTGCAGAGAATTTAGTGCGAGTACAGACGTGTGACGTATGTGCGCACAAGCAGGCTAACTAGGACGTTCCTCTGAAGTGTCGCCGTAGGGGCGGCCATATTTATATGTTTGTACCGTACGCGCTGTCGCACCGGGCCCCATTCTCTCGTCTACGAATCACAGTCGTCAAGAGTGAGGGGCGCGGGGCTAGGGGCGAGGCGGAGATGGCTACGAGGGGAACGGGAGGGGTACCTCCTTTTATACTCAAGTTTTATATTGTTCTTTCTTTATTTTGTACATCCCTTGTATATGTTTACATTTTTATGTTCTATTTCGTTAGTCCTTCGCTCAACTAACACAATGGCATACTCGGAATTCTAAATTTATACATAGAAACACAAAAATAAGAGCATCTAAAACCTTTCTACACGATAATCTCGCTTATGTTTTACATTACTTGCCTCTTAACAATATCTAGGCTATATTAGATTGCTGTGCTTCTCAACAGACACTCTATTTACCAGAAATATTGAAGCAAGTAGTTCTCAAGAAGAACTCATCTGAGATCTTGAAGGAACTCATTTGTAAAGAAACAGGACACGAACAACCGTCGCGCCGGACACGTCTGTCTTGCGCAACGGCTGCCCGAAGAAAAAGGCCGAGCCTTTTTTTTTTTTTTTTTTCTATGTGGCGTCTCACAGCTCAGTCAAAGTGACCGACAGCTGCTTCACCGGGCGTTCCTGTGGAGACTAAGCTTTATAGCCTCCAGCCAGGCAAAAGGCCGAGCCTACGCGCCACCCATATTTATAACTTCAGCGCGCAGAATACCTCGCAGGATGCGCGCCAAAACGGAACAAACACCGAAATATGCTTCAACCCTATTGCAATAGGGTTGGACCAGGTCACTAGAATTAAGCAACTCTATTAGTTAAGATCTTATTTTTATATTTGTAAACTTGATTCTGTATTTTCATTGGTTAGAGTATAAGTGTAAAATAGTATTTAAGTGTGTGCAACCAAAAATAAAGCCCATATTATTTCCTACAATCTGGAGTCATTATTATTTCCATCAACCTGCGTCCCATCGCTAAAGTGGTGACATTCTCAGTCGCCAAAGTGGTGACCCCGAACAGAGCACACCCGCACCGAGCACACCCGGACAGAACACATCCCGAGAGAACAAACGGAGAATGATGGAATGGAGAATTATATTCAACTGCCGAAGAACCTCAACTGCCGAACCGAACACATCTGAAGAATAAGTTGCTGAAGAACGTCGTCTGCGTGCCCATTTCAAGATGCCGAATACCTGCTCAACAGAAGTCGCAGCCGTGCAGTCAACCGCTGTACCTGCACCATCAGCACCACTAGCAGATACGCAATATATCTTAAATGAATTAAGAAAGCTATCGCTAGAAATAGCTGAGCTCAAAGCAAGACCGCAATTATCGCCATATCAAAGCAATAACAACAACTGTCGTCGCAGCCGCTACCCTTCTAGAAACCGTTACGCTTCAAGATCACGCAATCGAGCAGAATCGCCATAACCATTCTGTTATTATCACAGACGATTTAAAGAGCAAGCTAGACGCTGCACATCGCCTTGCTCATTCATAAAACAGAATGCGGAAAACTAAACCGGACGTTGGCAGAGGCGAACACCGGCGTTCAAGAGATATCTCACCGCTAGAAACTCAAATCTATCATTCTTAGTCGACACTGGAGCCAACATATCCGTGCTACCAAGAAGAAAAGGTCAAGTAGCAACGCCGTTACAAATTCAATTATACGCAGCTAACAACACAACAATATAGCTACGTATGGCGAGAAAACGTTATCTCTCGACTTCAACCAACGACGCCGCTACAAATGGAAATTCATTGTAGCTGACGTTTCGAAGCCAATACTCGGAGCAGATTTCCTCAAGCATCATCAACTCATCGTCGACTTGAGAAACAGAAAACTCATCGACGGTGTCACGAGCTTAAAGGTACCTAAACGCCCCAATTCGAGTATCAAACACGCCTACCGTACGCAGCATCGACATGTCGCAATCATACCACGACATCCTAGCTCAATATCCCAACATAACAAGGTTAACATCGATGAAATTAAACTCCGACATCAACGTGCAACATTTCATCGAAACACGTGGTCAACCATTACATTGCCGCGCTCGACCCATCCCACCGCATCGTTTCGAAACAGTCAAGCGAGAATTAGAAAACATGATTGAACAAGGACTATGACGACCTGCTTTTACGGGGTCTGCCCCGTAAAAGCAGGTCGTCACCTCTACATATTGTACCCAAGAATAATGGCGTAGAGTTTGTGGTGATTATCGCCGACTCAACTCCATCACCATACCAGATCGCTACCCTGTTCCACGCATCAAAGATTTTACGAATCATCTATCTGGAAAAACTATCTTCTCTACAATAGACCTCAATCGTGCCTACCAACAACTGAACGTAAGAGAAGATGATATTGAGAAGACAGCAATCATCACACCAATGGGGTTATTCGAATTTCCTCGTATGTGCCCTGGTTTGAAAAACGCGGGACAAACGGTTCAACGTTACATCCATGAAGTGCTACGAGGATTAGATTTCGTTTTCCCGTTCATCGATGATTTGTTACTAGCATCAGAAAACGAAGCTCAACACCGAGAACACCTTTACATTGTTCTAAAGAGGTTAGAAGATAACGGTATTACTATCAACCCCGTTAAATGCAACCTAGGCAAACCGGCAGCCTAATTGTGTAAGTGAATTCGGCAAAAGAAACAATCTGGTTCTTTCCCAAAAACACACACATACACAAAAAAGTTGAATCTTTATTCAACTATAGATATTCGATATAAGCGACCCCAAAAACCATGAAAATGACACCCATGTCGAAAAGCAGGCAAAATTTACGTCGGCGCCATCTTGTATTTTGGTTATTGACTCCATATTCGATATAAGCGAACCCAAAAACCATGACAATGACACCGATGACGAAAAGATGTCAAATTTTAGTCGGCGCCATCTTGTATTTTGGTTTTGACCCCGTAATCGATAAAAGCGACCCCAATATCCATGAAAATGACACCCATGTCGAAAAGCGGCCAAATTTTCGTCGGCGCCATTTTGTATTTTGGTTTTGGCCCCGTATTTGTCATACATACATACAAACCGGTTAAAATCATAAATCTCCTCCCACCCATCCACTTCTAAACTTCCCCGTCGGCAGCTTAACCTTACCCATCCAAATCCTAACCTTACTCAGAGCTGTTTAAACCCACCCACCCATTTATCAACCTTGTCAACAACTGCTTAACACCAACTATTCAAATCCCGATCTTACCCAAAATAATTTCTATATCACATTCTATTAATAATAGGAAACTCAAAAATACGGCATACGTCCGATAAAATATCAACTCCTTTCGATCACGACGAGGACGGTACTCACACGCATGCACACTACAATCTTTCTATTACTTTTATCGTATTTATTTCCTGCGAGAAAGCGATACGCCCGTCCTTCCACGAGCGCTTCTGAGCGCGGAATGATGAGCCGCGGGTACAAAATGTATGAAGACGTCGGCAAGTGATTTTATTTTAGCTAATAATTAAAAAATATAATTATTTAGGTGAAAAATAATTAGCTGAACCTGTAAAGGACTATATATACCGCAATTTTTTATAATTTTGAAGATAAAATATGCTGTAAATTTACCTAAACTGGAACCTATTCGGACCCTACTTTTTTTATTTTTTTTGCGATTATTGTGATGGGCAAAACGTATTTGTGCAAAAATTTTGTATGATGTCATACATTTTTTCTGATGCCAATCTAGAGCTGAATATATTATCTTTAAATTAAGACATGATATCTTCACATCGGTGATTCTTTATACATTAAAATGGTACCTTAAAAGTACTGATATTTGTAGAAAAATGTAATAGCGTCCTTAACGCAGCTCTACTAGCACACCCATCGCACCATGCAACACTCGCTTTATTTTGTGACGCATCCGACAACTCAGCTGGAGCCATATTGCAACAATACATCAACAACACATGGCAACCACTCGGATACTATTCGAAGAAATTCACCGACGCACAAAAGAAATATTCAACTTTCGATCGTGAGTTACTTGCAATCTACATGGCAGTCAAACATTTCCGCAAAACATTTGAAGGACGCCATCTTATCGTATTCACCGACCACAAGCCGCTAACATATGTTATGTCGAAAACTCATACAAACTCGGAAACACAAAGGCGAACGAGACATCTTTTGTTTATCAGCGAATTCACCACTGACATAAGACACGTGAGCGGTAAACCAAACATCGTGGCCGACACACTTAGCCGCATAGAAACAATTTCGTGCCCATCTGCAATCAACTACAATGGAATAGAGTCGCCAAAGGGCAATTTGACAGTTTGTGGTAATGTGCTGTTATTTGTGACTGCCTATTCCATTTTGACCGCGCGCTTACTAAAGGGCTTCCGCACTTGTAGCATAAATACTATTATAGTCTTCATTTGCCCTTTTCACATAGTTAACATCTCGCATTTCACATAACATAACATCAGTTATCAATACTCTATTTATTCTATCAAGTTGGTTACTACTTAAAGTACTAGCCAAACTTCTGGGCCGCCCTGAACTTGCCTTTCCGTTGCGCTAGGCATGATGACATATATATTACTAAGGACCAGGCCAACCGCGCGACTAAATGGCACCAGCGCGCTGGCCCTAAATTGCAGTTTAGGGCCAACGCGAAAGTGGTCCGTGTGCAATAGTGAGCGAATATTTGCTTGTTATAATCATGCCTAGTTGTGTGGTAAAAGGCTGCAAAAATTACGTTACAAAGGATAGAAACATGGGATATCGTATTATCGGTAAGTAACCTTACATTACTTTTGTTATCCGTTGCTTGTATTAGGAACGTTTCTATAAAATGTTCAGATGGGCGAAGTTTGGCGAGAACTGTACTACAAAACGATTACCGACGTTATCTATGAAGACTAGGCTAGTTTAGTGTCGCATCTACAACCTGGTTAGATTGGGAACTAGAATGAAATGTAAATAATGATAAGAACTCATCAACTTATTATGTACTTTTTAATATTCTAAAATATTTTCAGATTTTTAAATTCTCCTTCGCAGTAACAATGATTAAGTAAGTAAAAAGAAAGCATACATTTCTTTTTACTTACTTAATCATTGTTAGAAACACATAACATTATATATTACCTACATTGAACTTCTTACAATAATAAAATTAATCATATTTTGTCTATATTCTCCAGATACAAAACACTGTTGATATTGTATCATACATTATCAACAATTTAAATTCTAATCCATGTATTTTGTCCTCTTTTTAATACATCAATGTATTTTGTCATTGATGTATTAAAAAGAGGAAGATACTAGGGACTGCTCACAGCGCTTGGTCCTACTAATCTATGTGAATGCCCGTAGCGGGTACTCAGTCGCGCACAGCACATTGTTGATCACACAGCTCATTAATTTCAGTGTTTTTTTATGTTTTTTGCAATAAATACGCATCAAAATGACTTCTTGTGTAGCTAAACAGTGTTTAAATAATACCAGGAAGAAAAATAAGTCACACGGGGTCACTTACCACTCGTAAGTACAGTTAAAAAGGTTAATTTGTTGAAATCACAATAATAATTGATGTTTGCTTCGCCATATTTGTAAGAGCGAGATAGATATTACAAACATGCGTGAGAGACACGATACGCACATATTGCAATGTCATTTCATTCATAATAGTAAACATTCGGCCAACATTCGGCGGCTAGCGCGATTTCGCTTGCACTAAAGACTAAAGCGCCGTCTCCTATCTCTGTCCTTGTCTATCGGTAACTGTAGGTTCGGGACTGGTGATGACACTGAACACAGATGTGTGAGTTTCGGTGCATGTAATCGTGCGCCGAGCCCAGGTTTTCTGATCGCAATGTTAGCGCGTAACGTATCTTCCTCTTTTTAATACATCAATGTATTTTGTACACTTTCTAATTATGTCTTTCCTGCATGACTCTTGCAGATGCTTCCAATGCAGCTAGTATGCCCTCCAAGGTTTTGTTTAAGCATTCATGAGCAATTTGAATACCCTGCAGGGAGCTTACACAGAATTCTGTGTTGGCATGTATGCCCTGCAGAGCTAGTGCTGACCTTTCTTCTACAGCAATTCTTCTTTCCTCAATTTCTTGTACCCATTCTGGTGCAGACGGTGCAGCTTGGCAATCTGAAATTATGGGACTGATTTAATATTTTAGTTTGTGCCTCTAAGAGAAATTACAACCAAATTGTTATGTGGTGGCCCAGTGGTAAACTGCCCTGGTTTGCATGTCATTTTAAAATTACTAATACTATTTATTTCTCAAATTAATAATACAGAGTATAACCAAGAATGAAACTTTTATTTTACCTTCTTGTTCTAGTTGGTCCAAATGTAGTGGCGAAGGCGAAGATCGATCAGGGTCAGATTTAATTTGTAAAATTGGTGAATCTAGAGAATCCATTGGGGGTGTGTCCACTTGTGGTGATGGTAATGAAACTGGCAGTGACTGTGATGCATCCGGTGTTGGTGAAACTGGTGGGGATTTTATTTTCATCCGTTCCTGTGGTATAAGAATCCCCAGAATTTCAAGCACTCTCTTTTCTGTTTTGGTTAACGCATTATACTTTTTAAAAATTGAGCCATTCATTGCTTCTTTCATCTGTTTTTGAATAATAGAATTTTTTGCTCGTATCTTGCCTTTTACATTATTCCAATACTAGAAAGAAAAATAAAATCAAATCTTGTCAAATACTTAAAACAAAAAAAAAGGTAAAAGAACATTACCTGTCACTATAATTTTTATTCTTCTCCATTCTCTGTTATATATTTGATATGTATTAGTAGAGTATGCATGTATTGTAGGTTATTATGTCTAAGTTATATTATTTAAATGTGTAATTTTTGTACACTGACAGCCCTAAATTCTTCTCCTATCGTACAGTCCATCTAAAGGTTGTCTGTAAGAGATTGCCCTGTGCGTTAAGACCCCCCATTGTATACTTGTTTTTAAACCCCGCCGGAAAAAGAGGGGTGTTATAAGTTTCACGTGTGTGGCTGTGTATCTGTGTGTCTGTCTATGGCATCATAGTGCCTAAACGGATGAACCGAATTTGATTTAGTTTTTTTTAGTTTGAAAGGTGATTTTGTCGAGTGTTCTTAGCTATGTTTGAATGAAATCGGTTCAGCCGTTCAAAAGTTATGGGCGTTTTACTGTTTGAATCGGGGTGTTTTTGCAAGATAAATGTGTCGGGGGTTATTAAAATTTAAATTTTTCTTGTTGTGAATGTTTGTCCTGATCATATTTTGTGGTGTACAATAAAGTATATAATAAATAAATAAAACTTATTATTTAACAAGATTTGGTAAATTCGTTTTTATTGATAAGACTCGTTCGGATAAGAGAGGAATTAAATAAATAGGAGAATGTGCAGCACTCACAGGCATACTAGGTATGGCTTGGACTTCACATAAACCAGTCATAAAATTTTAAATAAACTCCACTTACATGTCGCCATTCATGAGCATTCTTTGTGCAGCCAGAAACGTCGTTATTGAGCATACATGCCAAGCGTTTCCACCGGGCATTGTTTTCTACCTTCAGACCGCAGTTAGCAACATTGCCTTTAGCAAAAATAGGATAGGTTGCCATGTAATCAAGCATGATCTTCCATTGTCCCTCTGAAACAATTTTTTGAGCAGGCATTTCTGAAATATAAAAAAAGGAAATGGTATTCATACAGCTTGCTAATAAGAATTTACTGAATAGTTTGTAGGTATATTCTTGGTAGTGCAAAGTGAAACTATTACTTATTTTTAAGTGTCCCAACTCTTACGTGCGGTCAGTGCGATGTAGGCTATAGATAAAGTGAACTATAATTAGGTGGTCACTGCAAAATTGCATAGAGAGAGAATACTATCAAGGTTTACATTTATAAATTAACTATTGAATAATCCACTTCCACTCCTGTGAAAGTGCAGTGCACTGCGATGTAAACATTGCCGAATTAACAGTGACAGGTGACAGCTAACAATTTCTTTTTTTTTCCTTTGCTCTTCTCGGGTAGGCTAAGGTCTTAGGCCATACCGCCTCGTCTTCAGTGCAATTTTACCATTCTTATGCATTAGAATGCAGATGTAACAGATTCTAATGTATTTTGGAGTATTTGGCAGCAAATTACTTGTTTATATATTGGATTAATTTAGCAGAGCTAATGGAGTTGGCTAGTAAGGAAAACTATTTTTAACAGGATAAACGACGTGTATTATATTTTACAAGGATATATGAAGAGCAGTGACAGATAATTATAACGTAAGAAAGAAATAGCTGTCAAAACAGTAATGGCCAGGGTGTACTTATTAGAATAAAAAAAGGTTTTAACACCTCCCCGTAATACGGACACCCTGTATATGGAATAAAATTTACAAAGAGTTTACAAAAAAAAAAACATATCAAAGTTCACTGTACACTTAACACTAACACACAAATAAAAACATTCTGTATTCATTTACAAGAAAAAAGAACATCCTGTACACACCTACCTATTACTCACTATATAATACACAACTATATACATACCAACAAATTTAAAACACTGTACAAAACCTACACTAAAGTAAACCTAAGAGATTTGCACATCTAGCATGCTTAATCCTTGGTAAAGGTTTTGTGAGAATATCGGCAATGTTATCATTACTTGGTACATATTTCAGGGTTAGGTTGTGATGTGCAAGTGAGTCTCGAATGAAATGGTGTTTGATGTCTATGTGTTTAGTGCGTGCGTGATATGTGTTGTTGTGGGCCAGTTTAATTGAACTTTGATTGTCCGAATGAATGACGATAGGATGAATGATGGCGAATATTTCTGAAATGAGCGATTTTAGGTATATTGCCTCTTTGCAAGCTTCCCCGAGAGCCATATACTCAGCTTCTGTCGTGGAAAGAGCGACTGTGCGTTGCTTGCGCGCTTCCCATGAGATGGGAGCTCCACTCATTAAAAATATGAATCCTGTGAAGGATCGCCTATCTATTAAGTTATTCCCATAGTCCGCATCGGCATATCCTGTTGGATAGGACTGACCTGGTTTGTATAACAGTTTGGTGGAGGTGTATAGTCTCCTTTAGGTATCGAAGAACTCTCTTAGCGGCTCTCCAGTGCACCTCCCCGTAATGTACGTTGAATTGAGACAAGTACGAGACAGCATGTGCAATGTCTGGTCGTGTACATATGGAAACGTACATTAATGAGCCGATAAGCTCCTGATAGGGGACTTCAATATTTTCCTCTTCTTTGTCAGGTAACGCAAGTTTAAGGCCAGGTTCCAATGGTGTAGTCACGGGAATAGCGTCATTCATGCCAAACTTGTGTAACAGTTTTTGTATATACTTGGTCTGATCTAGAGTTATGAAACCTTCCTTTTGGATAACTATCATTCCGAGACAATCCTTAAGGAGACCAAGATCTTTGACAGAGAACATTTTCTTGAGAACATTCTTGAAATTCTCTTTCAATTTAGCATTATTGCTCAGCAAAAAAAAGTCATCAACAAAAACTGCGACAACGAGGAAGTCATTGCCTTCTCTTTTACAGTAGAGGCAGTGTTCTGTCGTGGCTTGAGTTAGAGACAATGTTTCCATTGCTTCACACACCTTTTTGTTCCATTGGCGTGGAGCTTGTTTAAGGCCATAAATGGACTTCTTGAGAAGACATACTTTGCCCTTTGGGTCGGTTGAGAAACCTTCAGGTTGTTCCATATAAATCTCCTCCTCTAAGTCTCCATTTAAAAAGGCAGTCTCCACATCAAGGTGTTATACTTGCAAGTTGTTTTGGACAGCAACTGCTATTAATAGCCGTACTGAAGACAGTCTAGCAACAGGAGAAAAAGTTTCGCCGTAGTCCACACCTGCTACTTGGGTGAATCCTTTTGCTACTAGCCTGGCTTTGTATTTAGTTATCTGTCCACTTGTGTCCTTTTTAATTTTAAATACCCATTTACTCTTTGTAGTTTTCCTATCGGAGGGTCGGTCAACTAGGATCCATGTTCCATGCTTCATTAATGAATCATATTCAGCCTTCATTGCTTCGAGCCATATTTCTTTTTGGGGGTGATCTGTAATTTCTTTATATGTCTCCGGTTCGAGGTCTGAAGTCATGAAGAGGCCACACTGACTATATCGTTTAGGAGGATGTCGTTCCCTAATAGGATATCTTCTTTCGATGGTTGGCTCTTCACTGGGTTCAGCTTCGGGAGCGCCTGGTAATACTTCAGGCATTACAGGATCATGTAAGGCTGTCGGCTGATCAGAAGATGACATTTCAGGTAGTGTCTCTGGCTGTGAATGATGCTGCGTTTGTGGAACTAGTTGCTCCTCATCTTGAATGGGTACAAGGATTTCTTGCGACTGTGGCGAGGGTAGCGTCTCGCTGGAAGAAGAATTTTGTGAATCTACCGGCGTCTTGTCCTCTCTGAAGACAATATCTCTAGCGACAATTATCACTCGAGGATTTTCGGGATATATAAGACGGTATCCTTTGCTTTCTGTAGCATAGCCAACAAAAACACACTTTTGTGTCTTAGAATCCAGTTTGGTACGTTTTTCTTTAGGTACAAGAACGTGAGCTTCGCAACCAAAAACTCTTAAGTGAGATAAGTTGACTTTGTTGCCACTCCACAGTTCTTCTGGTATTTTGTTGTTCAAAGCTTGCGTTGGTATACGGTTCTTGAGATAGATGGCCGTATTTACCGCTTCTCCCCAATACGCCAAGGGTAGTTTTGAGTCTTGGAGCATTGATCGAGCTTTTTCGATTATTGTCCGGTTTACTCGTTCGGAAACCCCATTCTGTTGAGGTGTGTACGGTATCGTGGTTTGATGCACGACGCCATTTTCCTTAAGAAAGGTACACATATCGTTATTTACATATTCACGACCATTGTCCGAACGTAGGACTTTTATTCTCTCTCCGGTTTGATTCTCTACTAAATGTTTAAACTCTACAAACTTTGTATAAGCTTCGGCTTTCGTTTTCAAAAGATATCCAAAAGTTTTGCGACTAAAATCATCGGTAAAAGTCAATAAGTACAAAGCTCCGCCCCATGAGTGCGTACTCATAGGTCCACATAAGTCCGAATGGATTAACTGTAGGACTTTGCTTGATTTAATTTTAGATTTCTTAAACGGCTTTTTAGCTAATTTACCTTGTAGGCAGGGAACACACTTTTCAGTGTAGCTACCGTTGTAATCTAAACCGATTGATTTATTTCTAAGTATATCCATACTTTTTGCATTTAGATGACCAAGGCGCCTATGCCACAGCATTGCAGACTCTTTGGTCGAAGAATACAACGCTTGTGAACTACTCAGATCCAACCTATATATTCCGTTATGGTTTGATCCTGTAGCAATGACAGATCCTGTCACTTGACATCCGCCTTTTTGGATGATGCTTGCGCCTCTCGATGTAAATAAAACATCGAAGCCTTTTTTAACTAAACTGCTTACAGATAAAAGATTTGTAGCAAGGTCAGGGATATAAAGAACATCACTAATTTTATTTACACTATCGGAAATATGAATATTTACAGTACCTTTACCATGGCTTAGTAATTGCTCCTTGTTAGCAACTGTAATAGGGGTGATATGGGATGACATGGTTGCATACCAATCTCTCCTGTTACTCATATGGGAAGTTGCGCCAGAGTCAATATACCAGTCTTGAGAACCTGAGGGAGAAATGTTAGAAAAACAGGATGAAAGTGTGAATTCGGATGTATGATGTGTAGAAGTGTTAGCCGAAACATTTTTGCCTTTCTTCTGTCTAAGTTTTCTACATTGCGAAACAACGTGCCCTAGCTTTTTACAATAGGTAAAGAACTTTTTCTTCTCGTCCTTCGTTTGTAGCGCTGCATTGACAGGTCCTCTGGTGGTAGTAGCTGTTGCGGTGCGCACATCCTCTTTGAGAAGTGCTGTCACCACATTTTCCGATGAAATCTTCGTGTTGGAATGTTCAAGAGCCATGACAAGTGGATGAAATTTTTCTGGAAGTCCAGCAAGCATAATAATGCCAAGAAATTCGTCATCTACTGCTGCTCCTATTCCCTGAAGTTCTTGCTGCGTTGAAAACGCCTTGTTCACATACTCTTGTATGTTTCCTGTGTAAGTATTTCCTAGGAGACTCTTCATTAAAGCTAATCTCCTTGTAAGCCCGCTGTCAGCGTAAGCCTTTTTTATACAATTAAAGGTTTCGTATGAGGTTTTCGCTGACCTGATTATTGGAAACACCGACTCGTCACACGTAAGGCAAATCTTAGCTCGTGCTTTCGCGTCTCTGCGCGTGGCGATGGGATCGGCGGGATCGACCGCTTGAATCACAACGTCCCATAAGTCGACGTCCGTCAGATAGCACTCCAAACTAAATGCCCAAGTGTTGAAATTGTGACCATTTAGCTTACTAATACTTATTGCATTTGTCATATTGGAAGAATTTGTTACCGCTTTACTGGAATCCGCTCTTGACTGCTGCACCGTGGTGGACGTTGGAGGGACCATAACCACTTGTTTATATATTGGATTAATTTAGCAGAGCTAATGGAGTTGGCTAGTAAGGAAAACTATTTTTAACAGGATAAACGACGTGTATTATATTTTACAAGGATATATGAAGAGCAGTGACAGATATAACGTAAGAAAGAAATAGCTGTCAAAACAGTAATGGCCAGGGTGTACTTATTAGAATAAAAAAAGGTTTTAACAAAATTAGATCGAGTCAGCCTTCCCAGTAGTCTTTACGGAGGTAGTCAATACTACAATAAAATTCTTTGCTACTGGTAAAATGGGGTGAATAGAAATCACGGGGTGAATGGAAACAAATCTGTGAGTTTATTCAAAACCAAAATCAATTTTTTTATTTCATATAGGCCTACATGGGCACATATAAAACGTCGACAAAAGGTGCACGGTTCGGGTTGGTCGTTTCCTATAATGGAGAAGAACCGGCAAGAAACTCCATGGTTACTCTTTTAATAAATGGTTTGGTCTTACAATATTTCCTTGTTACAGCATTAGTATGTGGGGACAACATAGGCCCGACAATAAGTCGTACGAAAAACAAAAAAAAAAAGATTACTTAATATTTAAACAAAAGAAAATAAAACGAGTTAAAAAGTTAACAAATATTAAAAAGCATCTAGAAGTCCTACAATGTTCACACATTTACAAAACAATCGGTAAAGGAATCTATACTATATTATATTAAACTATAATAGTGCTGTAAAACACATTACTGTGGCGTGGCGTGGCGTGTCGCGCCATATGCCTATCGGTTTCATAGATTTAGTATGGTTAGAGGCACATTTGAGTGTCGTGGCCCAGCGTGGCGCGACCTGGCGTGGCGCGGACTGCCCGCGAACGATTGCGCCATAGCCCCCACCATCGCTCTGGCGCGACACGACACGCCAGGCAAATGTGTTTCTACACCGCGTGGCTCGTGGCGTGGCGCGCCATTCAATGACGTGAACTCGTAGCGGACGCTTGTATGCTGCGTGTTGAAAATGACCGACGAGTTTATTGAACTTGTACGTCAACGTACAGTTTTCTTGTTAGATACTACTTAGTGTTGTATTTGTTTTGTTTTATGTCCAACTGGCATGTACAATCATATAGAATCCTAATTTGAACATTAAAAGTTGATATATATATTGATTTTAAAGAATTGATAAGAGATATCATACATTAATAATTACGCGAGGAACTTGAAAACGTAAATTTTTATTTGTGGAGATTTCATGGTGCAGTTAGTGTCAAATGAAAGGTTTTGGTCTAAAACCGTTTTATCCGTTTGAATCATGTAAATCGGTCCACACGTTTCCGAGATAATCGCATATCATTATAATCAAAATGTAAACATACCGAATTTTTTATGTTTTTGTTCTAAAAACTTTTAAATTTGAAATTGCCTTGCCTTCTTTTTTAGGGTTCCGTACCCAAAGGGTAAAAACGGGACCCTATTACTAAGACTCCGCCGTCCGTCTGTCTGTCTGTCTGTCACCAGGCTGTATCTCATGAACCGTAATAGCTAGACAGTTGAAATTTTCACAGATGATGTATTTCTGTTGCCGCTATAACAACAAATAAAAACAGAATAACATTAATATTTAAGAGGGGCTTCCATACAACAAACGTGTTTTTTTTTGCCGTTTTTTGCGATAATGGTACGGAACCCTTCGTGCGCGAGTTCGACTCGCACTAGGCCGGTTTTTTTTTAAATTTTGCTCTATAGTAGTTTAATTGCTAGGAGAAATTTATTTATTTATTAACATTTCATGCAACTTAAAAGTACATATGCAGACTTAAAGCTTAAAGTATTCTCTACCAGTCAACCAAGATGGTGGAAGGGTGGTGGAGATATAACATGGCAGGTGCATAGAAATAAATTGAAGGTCTTCATCGAAATCATCATCCGAATCCGAAGTGAATATAATGTACGTCTACACGTTGCAAAGTTTCGTTGTATACTAATTCAGAAATAGCGCCAGGGCGCGCCACGACACGCCAGCTTAGTGTGCACACTCAGCGCCACGCCAGTATGCGCCACGCCACGCCACGCCACAGTAATGTGTTTCCGCCTTTATGAAGATGATTGAAAACCATTGTAAAAAGAATAATCAAAAGAAGGAAAAACAAACAAAGAATTAATGAGATTGAGAATAGTTAGAGACAACCACATATTTGTGCCGTTTATGAGTTAACAGAGGTTACCAGGGAAGCCGCATGCGCAGAAGGAGCTAAAGCCATTTTTTTTATCTTCGACGTTTTTTTAAAATGCTTTTTTATTAAGGACACGTTTGATGTAGTTTTAGAACTTTCCATCGGTCAGTTCTTTATCTGACTTTGGCAACTTGTTATAAAAGCGTATACTGTTTAGATGAAAAGACTTGCTAGTTTTTTTTTTATATTACAATTTCGTGCTTACTGCGTGTATTTAAATTATGTAAGTCGCTTCTAGTTTTGAAAAGCCCTCGATTTTTGCGGACATACAAAATACATTCCAAAATATAAAGTGAAGGTAGAGTCAGTATATCTATTTCTTAAAAAAAAATTCTAAGGGACTCGCGAGGACCCGTTTTATAGATCGCGCGGATTGCCCTCTTTTGTAAGATGAAAATTGAGTCAACATCTGCTGCTGATCCCCACAGCAGAATGCCTTAAGAGGGGACTCTAGTGAGACTTTCTCCATACAAACACATTCTGCTGTTTTATTCGTGGATAATGCCTCTAGAGCAATGATTTTTTTCCATAAAATCTAGGTCTAATTAATACGTGCCTGTATCATTTCCTTTTTTCCAAAACATAATCACAAAAAAAAATATGACAATCCAAAAATCCGAAAAAAATGACCGTTTTTACCGCCATGTTCAGAAGACTTTCAGACAAAATTTATAAGTTTGTAACAAAAAAGGAAATGATAGGAGCATAGATATACTTTTCCTCTAAATTTTGATATAAGAATTTTTTTGATCAGACCAGTTTTCATGAAGAAAACAGCAGAATACGAAACATCTTTTAGTCAAAGTTTTTGTAGGTAAAACCAGCCTGAGCTGCAGTTGTCCCTTTCGCACTTTACGGGGTGAGGTTGGAGGTGACGCGAAGGTAATAGTTTCTTCAAATACCTATTTTTCAAATTCCTGTTGACTAGAGTCCGCTCTTAAGACATATTACTGTGGAATTAAGCATAATATACTAACCTAGCTAACTACATCGGTTAACTGCCTTATTTTCCTTACTGCATATGCAGCTGAACTTAACCTACCCGAAAGAGTTCTAATGTGCGCGCCCCACTGCAGTTTTGAATCGATAGTAATCCCTAAGAATACAGTTTCAGCTATAACTTCAAGAGTTTTGGTTATTATTTTGGTTTCTAATTTGTCTAGTCGATTATCGTACAATTAGTTCTACGATTTATTAAACGGCAATATTTTTCCATTATTCTGGCTAAAAACGTCAAGTTTATTCAGTTAAAGAAAAAAGCTTAAAACTTGTTTCACTAGCAGTTCTCCGTTGGTAACACGTACAAAAAGATGCTTGAGCTTGATGTGTTTAGTACGTTTGTGGTACTCATATTTTGGATTAAGAGATAGCTTTATAGCCGACTCGTTGTCCAATTAGAGTTCAGGTTTTTCTAAGGTGACAAAACTTTTAAATAGGCCATTCAACCACAATATTTCTTGTGCAGCTGCGCTAGCAGCGATAATCTCTGCTTCGGTGGATGAAATCGTTTTCAGGTGCAATCAATCCAGGTTTAGATTCAGGTTGAGCATTTTCATTTTGATGATCAGGGATATCATGAAATTCTTGTTGTTAGTCATCCGAGCCATAATTTTGTTCATTAATTTCATCTTGCTGAGAAGAATCTGGCCCGCTTGGAATTGGAATCTGCTCATCTTCGGAATCTTCAACATTCAGTCGTATTTTTGGAGTTGAAGTCGAAACAGAGTGAGTAAGATTGTCTATATTTTCAATAGACTCAGAGTAAAAGTTTGTCTGGAGAATCTTCACGTCTTTGCAAATTAATGTTTTGCGTTTGTTTGGATCATACACCCTGTATGCCTTGCTGGTGTCAGAGTATCCGACAAACACTCCTGGTATTTCCTTAGGTGCAAATTTGGAACCCTTGGCAAGACCTTTTATAAGCACGAATGCTTTAGATCCAAAAGTGTGGAGATGATGGATGATTGGTTTTCTTAGGACCCATTTCTCAAATGGTGTTCTGTTTTCTATAGCACTGTTTACGCTTCTATTGGATAGATAGTATGCCGAGTTAATGGCTTCTGCCCATAGATGTATTGGTGCTTTAGCGTCAATCAGCATCGCTCTTGATTTCTCCAATAATGTCCGATTTTTCCGTTCAGCGAGACCGTTCTTGTGTGCAGTGTAGGGCGCGGATAGACGTCTTGCAATCTCATGTTCCTGTAGATAGGCTTGAAATTTAGAGTTGACATATTCTGTGCCGTTATCAGTTTGCAGGAGTTTAAACTTATTTCCAGTAAAGCATTCCATTTCCTGTTTGTAAATTTGAAGTGTTCTTGAATTTCTGATTTATTTTTCATAAAGTATACTTTAGTTCATTAGCTAATATTCAGCTTGAATGTTTCGCATCAAGTAGATTTAAACAAAAAACCGGCCAAGTGCGAGTCGGACCCACGCACGAAGGGTTCCGTACCATTATCGCGAACAAACGGCAAAAAGGTCACGTTTGTTGTATGGGAGGCACCCACATATATATTTATTTTATTCTGTTTTTATAGCGTTGTTAAAGCGGCAACAGAAATACATCATCTGTGAAAATTTCAACTGCCTAGCTATCATGGTTCATGAGAAGTAGGGTACAGCCTGGTGACAGACGGACAGACAGACGGACCGCGGAGTCATAGTAATTGTCCCGTCCCGTTTTTACCCTTTGGGTACGGAACCCTAATAAAAATGTCATATCTAATGTCATATTCTTAAAAGTTGAATTCACCGGAAAAATAATACCTAGTCCTTTTAAATAAAAATAACAAACTTAATAAATTGTAATACTATTGAGCAATGCCATAGGGTATTATCATTTAAAAACTCACTGATATTGTAATAGTATTTTTCAACAAGGAGTTTCGTTATTTTCTTTTTGTTCGCGACGATACGTCACCTTTAGATAGGTTGTCATATGTAAAATATAAATAGTATTGACAGACACACGTCTGCTCACCCCAGAGCGCCATCGCATACTAAGCGATGTCGGTAGGTGAAAAAACCTTTTATAGTAAAGCTCGTAACTAATTTTTGCTCATGTTTTTGAGACACTAAAATTATATTTTATGTGTCTATCAGTAGGTAATAGAATTATATAGTCTAATAACAATAAATTAGAAGCTTTAATATGCATACTGATTGTGTTATTACGGAAAGAAACAAGTATTTAACTCCGTAAAAAACAACCGTCCTCAACGAGCGTTTAGTTCACAATGACCTGTAAGAGGGCGGCACCTTATATTTATACTAAAACCAGTTTTTGTAGAATTTTGATAACTTTAAACTCATGTTTTGGGGGCTTTTACATAGTTTATAGTGTGAATATAGCGCTTATGTGTTAGAATTATACATAAGGTACCTTAGTTATATGATAAATGTATAGGTTTAAGGAAATAAAAATATTTTGTTTACTTATTTTAGACCCCCCGTTTTGAGCAGGGTATCAGGTGGTGCTATAGGTATTCTATTCACCAACCAATCAGATTGCTTCCTTACACATAATTGTTTTGTTAGGAAACACCACCTAGGTGTTCTAGATAGGATGGCTGGATACCATGACTGAGAAATTATACATAATAGCAGTACATGGCCAGTCATAGTGCATTTTCACTCTAAAAAGGGAAATATACATACATTTTACTCAAGTAAGTGTTTGGAAAATTCGATACAAGCCATTTAGCGCTTCTAGGTGACCTAGAATTTTGTCTAGGCCCTATAAATAGATAGCACCTGTGTAATTCTAGTACATAGACATCACTTGCTTGAAGTGATGTGTCTGTGTATGCCGGCATGGACGTTTCTATGCGTCTGCCGACGGGTCACTACGTCCAGGGACACTTGGTGCCTGGTCAGTTATAGATATGCTGTCTGAAGCATTACCTTCGTGGACCCACAGGCGGGCGTCTAGACTCAGTCATGACACAAAACTAGTATATAGGTGTATATAACGCACACAGACACATTAAAGCTGTGAGACGACGTAAAATTTAGTATTCGGCCGCTTCCCGGCACCTTAAGCTGCGGAAAGGCTGGTGGTACACCCATCAGGGTACCGCCGTCAGACAGCCTAGTTTTCCAGCTACCCAACCACACTTCCGGAAGGAGCTTAGCTCTGGTGGTTGAGGAGTTAAGCGACCTGATATGGTGCGAGGTTACATGGATTTGCTATGTAAACAAACTTGTAACAAACGATAACTCATCGGGGGTTGGACATGTAGCTACCGAACTTCTACCTTGGGATAGCCCATCACGAGGGCTACCCGGGTGTGAATGTAACTTGAAAATCCACCCAGCAGTCTGAGTAGGAATCGAGTTTATGTGCCAAGATCAGGGGCATAAGCTAACTTCTCGCACCATTTCGCGGCTGTACGCCTGAATGTTTTGAATATAACTGTAACACTTATGTGTGTCAACGGCCCAGTAGGAGGGCTCCAAGTCCCTCGCTGGTACCCTAGAGCTAACATGTCTAGTTTTAGGAGAAACTCGATTGTAAAGCTTCAAACTGGCGGGAATTCCCTTTCTTCGACATTCTCCTTACGAGAACTCCCTGATGGTAGGGGCTAGGGACCTAGATCAAAGACCGGAGGGAAGGTCTCCTCGAGACCTATCCAAAAGTACAAGTTTCACCAGAATCGGTCCAGTGGAAGGGTAGTTCCTGTCAGTTTCAAGCTACGAGTCTTAGCGTATATTTTTTGAAAAATAAAAGTTTTTGCGGTCGGAATGTTGTGGTCCTCGTCGCAGTCGAGTTCGCCTCTTTAATAGTGCGCAGGCGCGTGAACATTTCGTAGCCATTATTTCACTTAAAGTATTTCCAAGCATCATTGCGCATCGAGGACCATGAAGGAACATCGCTTCTGGCCATGAACAAATAGTTTTATTTAACCTGGACATCACGTTTTTCACCTCAACCTACTTGGCAGCCTTCAAGTGTCTCCAAGGTCCATAGTTACCAGATGACAACTGAACAATAGGTGCAAGGGGCGTCAACGCGTTCAAGCAGGAGCCTTACAACCTCCTGATTGCCTGTCGGTCTTGGACGATCACGTCCGTCCCGTACATTTGCTGGTCCTTCGTACCGGATTCTCTGGTAAAATACCAGACCAGCGGACGCTGTGAAGATATAGGCCAACGAAGAGCCTTGTTCCCGAGAACAAAGAAAACTGATGTCCCGGACGCTGTGAAAATATAGGCCAAGGAAGAGCCTTGTTCCCGAGAACAAAGAAAACTGATGTCCCATTCCTGTGAAAAAAGAAGCCTGATGCCCTGGGGACACGAACGCTGCCTTGAGAACAAACAAGCCTGATGTAAAGTGACCTTATATATTGAGGTTACATTCCTGTTTCTTGGGTAATGTCAAAACGTATCGTTCCTGTGAAAACTAGTACCTGAGAACAAAGAAAACTGACGCTCACGCCTGTGAACATTCGTGAGAACAAAGAAAACTGATGCTCAAATATCTCAAGGTACCCTCAATATAAATCTGGTAAGATTACACACCACACAAATGTGCCAACTGGGGTACTAAGCGTTGCGTTCGTGAGAAAAGTTCCAGGGAAATAAGAATACTGACGTTCCATCTCGTAAACCTTACAAGTGCCAGGGTTAAGATCATGTTTCTTTAACAGTCAAAAACATAGCGTACACTCTGGGACGATAGAAACCCGTTTCCTGGGTGAGATAACCCAGTTACTGGTCAGCAACCGTATTACTGGGTGATTAGCGTCGTCAAAAGGCGCAACGTACTATCGTCTCATAGTAGAAACTTCCAGAGCGACTACAGTCGTGAAGAGTGCACGAGTGGATTAGGCCCACGCGTGGACTACCTGGAAGACAACCATTTTGCTGGGACACAGCAGCCATTCCTGAGCTATTCCTGTGGTTCTACCGGCTTCCTGAGAAGCTAACCGTTCCCGTGTGATTACCGTCGCGAAAAGACGGTTTTTTGAGCTGTTTCTGTTGTGTAACCTGCTTACTGAGAATTCACAGTAATCGAAGATTACACAGAAACTGTATCCTGAAGGAATATAGCATAGCCTGAAGAGTTATCGCTAGGAAACTCATAATCGGAGTTTTCAAACAGCGTGTTGGGAGCTCGTTTAGGAGATAGAACGAACATACGACGTTCATAGAATTCCTGAAGGGTTACGGCTGAAGGATTATCGCTGAAGCGTTATCCAAGAAGAGGCTTACACACAGAAGCATATTGAATAGTCGTGTGGGCGACTTGTTCTATAAAATAAAACGAAAAAATAGTTGCTGAAATTTCCTGAAGCGTTATAGCTGAAGGCTTATTTTCGACTTAGAATTTGTTTAAAAACAAATAGTCGTTATCGAGATAGAAGCTCTCGATCGAAGTCTGGAGTTTCAAACCTGGATATCTGGAGTCTGAAGTGACTACTAACGTCAAGAGTCGGACCAACAGTTCAGTGATTGGTACCAGACCGGCTGCTCATCCTTGGAGGCTGCTGGACAAGTTGACACTTAGACAACAGTAAGTACAGTGAAAACATATGCTCATGTGCTTACCCATTTTGTGTTGAAAGTCTTATAGTGAACTTGTTTACGTATCAACATTGAAGTTTGAAGCTGATTTGGAACTTATAGTTTTGAAGACTGACTAGCGACTTATAGTTTGAAGAATAACCTGGAGTTAAGAGGGTCGGATATAACCCGGAGTTTAAACTAACCCGGAGTTTGGAGATACTTTTCGAAGTTTGAAAAAGGAAGCGAACCCTCTTCAAGCCGACGACTGAAATCGGACTTAACCCAGAGTTACCACTTAGCAGTTTTCAAGAAAAAATTAAGTTTGGACATAGCCGTTTTGAAGCTCGAAAATAGATGTCAACCAGTTCGTGTTGAAGTCTAGAGTTGGACTCAGCCGATTCAAACTGACATATTGAAGAAGTCTAGAATTGGACTCAGCCGTTTCGAGCCAACGTTTTGAAGACAAGTTGAAGATTGGACTTGTACTTGGCGTATTCAAACTGAAACTTTGAACCAATCAGGATGCCGACTACCAGATCCCAGGACAAGAGGCCTGAATCATGGACAGTCCCCATTGAGCGTCCAGGTGCGGGCGTACAACATCAGCTGCCCCCACGCTCACCGTCCACTACTGAAGGGACAGAAAAGTCCATACCAGTCAGAAGCCCACCAACGTCACAGATAGGTGACAACACGCCCACACATGAGGAGGAGGAACCACAGGAACCAAGCACACGCAGGAAGGCATCGAAATCAGAAGATTCTTCAGAAAAAACACTGAAGCCTTCTGGTAGAAAACAAAGGATCCGGGATAAGACCTTTGTTCAAGGAGAAGTAATGGCTACCCGGGGTGACGCCCGTATCGAACATACTGGACCGCCGTCAACTAGCAAGTCGACCCGGTCACGTAAGAAAATTTCAAGAGCTCGTGAAGACTTATTGAAAATAAAGTTGGAACTCGCTAAGTTAGCACTTCAAAAAGCAGAAGAAGAAGCTTCTGAGGATGAATATATGGATGACAGAAATTCTAATGAAGAGTATGTCCGTTCGTGGCTCGAAGAGGCGCCAGAGCCCACACCGTTGAGGGAGAATGACGTCGCCAAAGGGGACAATGACGATTGGACCCCGGCTGCGGCCGTCGACGCTATAGCGGACTCCCGGAAACATATCGACCATATAGAACATCCACAAGTGAAGTCTAACATCGAACCACCTAGGACAGAGCCGTCCAACGTGGAGCCGCCAAGGCAAATAGAAGCGAAAGAGTCACTCCGTCCTTTTCTAACGGAGCTGACATCCGCTATAGCGTCGCTAGCCGACAGAAAAATCGAACCATGGACGCCTAACCGATCGGCGTCGCAGGTTATCATGACTCTGCCGAATTTCGGTGGAGCTCATACAGAATGGCTATCTTTTCGAGCCATTTACGAGGCAACTCATGCCTACTTCAGCGACATAGAAAACACGGCAAGACTCAGAAGGAGCTTGCGTGGTCGCGCACTGGAGACAGTGAGCTCAGAGCTCATCGGGAACGCAAAGCCGGATGAGATCATGAGAGAATTGGAACTACAGTTTGGACGTCCTGACTCAATAGCTCAGGCCGAAACAGACCGACTTAGAGGGCTACCAAAATGCAGCGAGTCGCCCAAGGACATCTGCACCTTTGCAAGTCGAGTCAGAAGCGGAGTTGTCACTCTGCGAGCTCTCAAGAAGGGGCACTATCTGCTCAATGCCGAGCTGGTGCGCCAGCTAACTGAGAAGCTACCCAATTCTCTGCGTGTACAATGGTACAGAACGTACACGGAAAAGTACCAGTCGCTGCCGGATCTGTCACTCTTCAGCGACTTCATAACCGAGCAAGCTCACTTCTGCAGTGCATTCGCCCCGCCTGAGAACATCAAGGAAACGGATTCTCTAGCGGGAAAACGCGTCATACAACGGACGCATACAGCTACCGACAAGCCGGTAAACAAATGTCGAATTTGCGACAAAAGTGGTCACTACGCGTCTGACTGCCAAAGGTTCAGAGACGCAGCAAGTGACAAAAGATGGGAGCTAGCCAAGAATTACAACTTGTGCTATCGCTGCCTAAGACAACGTCGTGCTGGACACACTTGCAACAAGAAGCAGTGTGATCATAAGGGGTGTACAGCCACGCACCATCGACTTCTTCATAGGGGTAAGAAGCCTCAAACAGACAGGACAAGGAAGCCTGCTGTTCCAGAAGAGAAGAAGGAGTCTCAGGAGACGGTGGCCAGTTCGCGAACTGAATCGAGTCAAGCTTTCCTGAAGATGATACCGGTCCGGGTAATAGGACCGGCGGGAGAGGCAGACACATACGCACTCCTTGACGACGGATCCACCGTTTCGCTGATCGACGAAGCAATCGCTCAGCGAGTGGGAGCAGTGGGCCCAATCGACCCTCTGAAGATCGGTGCTATTGGAAACACCATGATCGACACTCCCTTATCGAGACGTATAACCGTCACTCTCACAAGTCGTATGAGAGATAGGGTGCCCTTCAAGGCGCGCACCATTTCGAAGCTCAACCTGTCACCACAGGCAGTCAGTCAAGAAGACGTAGCCCGCTGTAGGCACCTTCGAGACTTGACGTCGCAGCTTACGTATCCTGCTGGAGTGCCAAAGATACTCGTCGGCCAAGACAACTGGCATTTGTTGTTGGCCACTGAAGTCCGCAGAGGACCTAGAAGCCAACCCATCGCGTCGAAAACCATGATGGGCTGGACATTGCACGGCGCGCACACCAGAACACTGGGCCAGCAGGTGCACTATGTCAACGGGTGTCAGTCCGTTGACGCAAGGCAAGATGCGGAACTGAACGAGCAGCTCCGTGAATTCTTCGCTATCGAGTCGTTGGCTATCAATCCACGACAACCAGCTTCTGACCCCCAGAAGAGGGCAGAAGATATACTGAACCGTCACACAAGACAGTTAGGAAATGGGCACATAGAAACCGCTATGTTATGGCGGGACGAGAAAATAGAGATGCCCGATAGTTACGAGACAGCACTCAAAAGGCTAGTCTCCATAGAGAAGAAGCTGGATAAAAACCCCGCTCTTCGTGTGAAATACACACAACAGATGGACTCCCTGATGGAAAAGGGATATGCTGAGAAGGCTCCCAAGTCAAGCACGCCAGGAAAAACCTGGTACCTGCCTCATTTCGATGTCTTCAACCCCATGAAGCCAGAGAAAATTCGAATAGTACATGATGCCGCCGCAAAATCGAGAGGAAAGTCACTCAACGACTTCCTGCTAACTGGACCAGACTTGCTGCAGTCGCTGCCCGGCGTCATGATGAGATTTCGTAGACACTGCGTGGCCATCTCCGGAGACATAGCCGAGATGTTCATGCAAGTAAAAGTACGAAGTGAAGACCGAGACTCACTTCGCTACCTATGGAGAGGCAACAGAAGAGATGGAGCCCCAGAAGAATATCGTATGACGTCCATCATTTTCGGCGCGGCAAGCTCGCCGTGCACCGCTATCTTTGCGAAAAATTGGAACGCAAGAAAGCACATCGAACAGCATCCAGTAGCAGTGAAAGCTATAGTAGAGAGCCATTATATGGACGATTATCTGGACAGCTATAAAACAGTCGAAGAAGCGACAGAAGTCGCGACAATGGTGAAGAAAATACACCAACAGGCGAAGTTTGACCTAACAAAATGGGTATCAAACAGTAAGCGCCTGATAGAAAATATCGATCCGTCACAAACCTGCACTGAGGTTGTGAACATCGGAGATACAGTAGGCGCAGAGAAAATACTCGGCCTGATTTGGAGACCTAGTGAAGATACGCTAGGTTTCAACCTAACGCTTGCAAGACTGCCGCCAGGAATTTTAGAAAAGGAGGCCCCTACAAAAAGAGAGGCTCTCAAAATTGTTATGTCGTTATACGACCCCCTAGGACTAGCCTCGCCTGTTACGATTCGAGCTAAACAAATATTGCAAGAAGCTTGGAGGCGAGGCGTCGATTGGGACCAGCTATTAGACGCTGACCTGGCATCTCAGTGGAGAAGTTGGATCGAAAACCTGCGGCAGCTCAAGGGCATCAGCATACCAAGATGTTATCCTGGTTATAGTGATGCCACAGAAATACAAATACATGTATTTACCGACGCAAGCGAGTTGGCATATGCAGCAGCTGTGTATTGGCGAGCCACCACAGCAGTAGGCACACAGAAGGTGAGCCTAGTCATGGCCAAGGCGAGAGTAGCTCCATTAAAGCTACAATCGATACCGCGCCTCGAGCTGCAGGCAGCGGTGATGGGAACCCGTCTGGCTGCAGCTGTGAAACGTGAACACGACAACAATCCATCGTCGGTCACGTATTGGACAGACAGCAAAACAGTCTTGTCGTGGATAAGAAAAGGAGCACGAACCTATAAAGCCTTCGTAGCTCATCGCATAGCTGCCATAGAAGAAGGTAGCAAAGTGGAGGATTGGCGATGGATATCCACGAAGTTGAACATCGCCGATATAGCGACTCGTGACGTGCCGCCGAGGTTTGACTCACAACACGAGTGGTTCTGTGGCCCAAGTTTTTTGTATGAAGACCCTTCTTCATGGCCATCAGAAAAACCTCCAATCACAGAAGAGACAGGAGAGGAAAGAACGCTCACTGTCACAGAAAAAGAAAAATCTGTTTTGGAGAAAATAACAGACAGACATACATACACTTCGAAGCTCATAGAAGCTATACCTAATCCCGTCAACTTTTCAAGATGGGAGCGGCTATTACGTGCGACTGCTACCGTCCTACGTTTTATACATCTCTGTAAACAAAGGACAGAGAAAACGTTCTACAAAAGAACCCGGAAAAACGCTGAGGAGGACACGGACTGGCGAAAGAAAAAGAAGACAGCGACTGCAGCAACCAAGCCGTCATACATAGCGCCAGAAGTCCGAAAGCAGTACATAGATGCGAGCTTTCTTCAAAAAGCCGAGAAAATACTCGTACAAGTTGCACAGCAGCAATCGTTCGCTCAAGAAATAGCTAGATTGCATGCACATGAAATAGTGGACAAAAATAGTCCGCTACACGCGCTGCAAATAGAAGTAGTAGATGGCCTACTACGTATTAGAAGCCGTATAGCCGCCACTGACGAGGTCACAGAAGATGTAAGGCGACCGCCAATATTACATGGCGACCATCATATAACCCAGCTCTATATAGACTGGACACACCGCAGCTTACTACATAGTGGGACTGAACTCACAATAAATGAGGTACGGCAGCATTATTGGGTCGTAAGGATGCGTCCCACCACCAAGAAAGTACTGGCACAATGTCTTCAGTGCCGTATTCGTAAGGCACAAGCACCTGTGCCAGCGACCGGCGACCACCCACGAACGCGCCTGGCTCATCACCAAAGGCCGTTCACGTACACCGGGCTAGACTACTTCGGCCCGCTATCTGTCACCGTGGGTCGCCAGCATCACAAGAGATATGTAGCACTGTTTACATGCCTCACCACAAGAGCTGTCCACCTCGAGATCGCCGCCAGCCTCAGCGCAGACAGCGCAATATTAGCGCTGCGCCGTTTCGCCGCCCGCAGAGGATGTCCAACTGAGATCCACTCAGACAACGGCACCAACATGCACGGTGCCGATCGAGAGCTACGAGAGGCCTTCCGAGAGGAGGCCAGTCGCCGAGGCATCACTTGGCGCTTCATCACCCCATCAGCGCCCTTTATGGGAGGTGCATGGGAGCGTCTAGTTCGCTGCGTAAAAAACGCATTGTATACCGTACTCACAGAGAAACACCCACACGAAGAGGTGTTGTCCACACTGATTTGTGAGGCAGAGTACACGGTAAATAGCCGCCCGCTGACACATGTATCAGTCGACGGCGATGACGACGAGTCTATCACGCCGAACCACTTCCTACTTGGTGGGTCGGCTAGACTCCCAAACCCCGGCGTGTTCACCGAGCAAGACATCGACCACAAAAAGATGTGGCGTCGGTCACAAATCCTGGCCGACATGTTCTGGCGCCGGTGGGTGCGAGAATACCTGCCGGAGCTCCAAAACCGGCGGGAGCCCCACAGCCGCGGGCCTGGCCTGCTGGTGGGCGACCCCGTCCTTATCGCGGACGGGCAGCTGCCTCGCAACACGTGGCCGCGAGGCCGCATCGAGGCCATATACCCTGGCCCTGATGGAGAAGTCCGGACCGCTGAGGTGCGCACCACTGGCGGCACTCTAAAGCGTCCGGTGAAGAAGCTCATTCCTTTGCCAAAATGAGTGCAGCAGAGTTCCAGCGGCGAGAGCTGAGCGACGTGTCGCAGAGCGTCGAGGTCACGAGCGCTGCCGACGTGCGCCGCTCACAATGCTGATGCAGCGCCGCGCCAACGTAGCATCGAGTCGACGCGACACTGCACGGCGGGAGAGATGTTCGCGACGATACGTCACCTTTAGATAGGTTGTCATATGTAAAATATAAATAGTATTGACAGACACACGTCTGCTCACCCCAGAGCGCCATCGCATACTAAGCGATGTCGGTAGGTGAAAAAACCTTTTATAGTAAAGCTCGTAACTAATTTTTGCTCATGTTTTTGAGACACTAAAATTATATTTTATGTGTCTATCAGTAGGTAATAGAATTATATAGTCTAATAACAATAAATTAGAAGCTTTAATATGCATACTGATTGTGTTATTACGGAAAGAAACAAGTATTTAACTCCGTAAAAAACAACCGTCCTCAACGAGCGTTTAGTTCACAATGACCTGTAAGAGGGCGGCACCTTATATTTATACTAAAACCAGTTTTTGTAGAATTTTGATAACTTTAAACTCATGTTTTGGGGGCTTTTACATAGTTTATAGTGTGAATATAGCGCTTATGTGTTAGAATTATACATAAGGTACCTTAGTTATATGATAAATGTATAGGTTTAAGGAAATAAAAATATTTTGTTTACTTATTTTAGACCCCCCGTTTTGAGCAGGGTATCAGGTGGTGCTATAGGTATTCTATTCACCAACCAATCAGATTGCTTCCTTACACATAATTGTTTTGTTAGGAAACACCACCTAGGTGTTCTAGATAGGATGGCTGGATACCATGACTGAGAAATTATACATAATAGCAGTACATGGCCAGTCATAGTGCATTTTCACTCTAAAAAGGGAAATATACATACATTTTACTCAAGTAAGTGTTTGGAAAATTCGATACAAGCCATTTAGCGCTTCTAGGTGACCTAGAATTTTGTCTAGGCCCTATAAATAGATAGCACCTGTGTAATTCTAGTACATAGACATCACTTGCTTGAAGTGATGTGTCTGTGTATGCCGGCATGGACGTTTCTATGCGTCTGCCGACGGGTCACTACGTCCAGGGACACTTGGTGCCTGGTCAGTTATAGATATGCTGTCTGAAGCATTACCTTCGTGGACCCACAGGCGGGCGTCTAGACTCAGTCATGACACAAAACTAGTATATAGGTGTATATAACGCACACAGACACATTAAAGCTGTGAGACGACGTAAAATTTAGTATTCGGCCGCTTCCCGGCACCTTAAGCTGCGGAAAGGCTGGTGGTACACCCATCAGGGTACCGCCGTCAGACAGCCTAGTTTTCCAGCTACCCAACCACACTTCCGGAAGGAGCTTAGCTCTGGTGGTTGAGGAGTTAAGCGACCTGATATGGTGCGAGGTTACATGGATTTGCTATGTAAACAAACTTGTAACAAACGATAACTCATCGGGGGTTGGACATGTAGCTACCGGACTTCTACCTTGGGATAGCCCATCACGAGGGCTACCCGGGTGTGAATGTAACTTGAAAATCCACCCAGCAGTCTGAGTAGGAATCGAGTTTATGTGCCAAGATCAGGGGCATAAGCTAACTTCTCGCACCATTTCGCGGCTGTACGCCTGAATGTTTTGAATATAACTGTAACACTTATGTGTGTCAACGGCCCAGTAGGAGGGCTCCAAGTCCCTCGCTGGTACCCTAGAGCTAACATGTCTAGTTTTAGGAGAAACTCGATTGTAAAGCTTCAAACTGGCGGGAATTCCCTTTCTTCGACATTCTCCTTACGAGAACTCCCTGATGGTAGGGGCTAGGGACCTAGATCAAAGACCGGAGGGAAGGTCTCCTCGAGACCTATCCAAAAGTACAAGTTTCACCAGAATCGGTCCAGTGGAAGGGTAGTTCCTGTCAGTTTCAAGCTACGAGTCTTAGCGTATATTTTTTGAAAAATAAAAGTTTTTGCGGTCGGAATGTTGTGGTCCTCGTCGCAGTCGAGTTCGCCTCTTTAATAGTGCGCAGGCGCGTGAACATTTCGTAGCCATTATTTCACTTAAAGTATTTCCAAGCATCATTGCGCATCGAGGACCATGAAGGAACATCGCTTCTGGCCATGAACAAATAGTTTTATTTAACCTGGACATCACGTTTTTCACCTCAACCTACTTGGCAGCCTTCAAGTGTCTCCAAGGTCCATAGTTACCAGATGACAACTGAACAATAGGTGCAAGGGGCGTCAACGCGTTCAAGCAGGAGCCTTACAACCTCCTGATTGCCTGTCGGTCTTGGACGATCACGTCCGTCCCGTACACTTTTTGAAAAAATGAGATGTATCATTTTTAATGTCATTAGGTATTTTATTATAAGTAACTGGTCCCATATGCATAATATTCTTTATACTACACCTGCTCGGAAAGTACCTTGATACTTTATCAAATTTACGGTAGAAAGTACGTCATTGCATATCGAACAAATATGCGGCGAGAAAACGCATCTGAGCGGGAAATAAAAGTGTATGAAAATCCATTTCTTACGTGGTTTTATCCATTTCTTACTATGCGCTGGTAACCTAAATATCAAAAGCCAAAAAGTTTTTACAGTGAGTTTTTATCTCCAAGTTCGCAAAATGACACTGGCCACTAGCTGTGTGTTGGATGGTGTCAAACAATTTGAAAAAAGAACATGTGAAAATTGCAGACGCCATTGGCGCCATTTTCAATTTGTGTGTTGTTTGAGGATTCAGTTTTCGTAGAACAGTAAAATAAAACTATCAAAATGATAAGTAGTGATAGTGATGATGAATATTTTTAAACAGCACAGCCAGTTATTCCTCCTACATTGTCGCAAACATCTCAAACAAACATTAATGGAAAAAGTGTTACATTAAGCTTCACTAACTGCAACAATTTCAATATAAATTTCAATTAGTAAAGATTTAGTTTTTTATTTTCCTCGTAGGTGTAGTATAAAACACTATGTATCACTCGAGAGAAAGTGCGATTCCCGATCTCGGGTGTTTTAAAGCCCTCGCCTACGGCTCGGGCTTCAAACGACACCCTCGACGGTAATCGGTCACTTTCTCCTCTCGGTGAACAATGTACTATTCTTAATAAAGCTGCTTTGAATTCGTAATAGATCTTTGCATTGGAATTTCAGTAATGTCTTGTCTTGTCTTGTAACATTGTTTCAAAAAGATTTATTAGGTTATTTTTAACAAATAATGCTACCTCCAGAATATAAAGAGATGGAAAGGTTAATAATTTTAGGGATTTAAACCGGAATACAGCTGTCTGTTTGTGTGAATTAATGCCGGTCATTGATCTCTTGCAATATTTTTGGGCTCTGAATACCCTTTCTCGTTCTCTGCAATTCCCCCAAAATACTACCAACCAGACCATGGTAAGCTATAATGATGGTGTCAATATTTAATTTTTCCATAAATTGTAGAGAATATAAGCTCCTCTAGTTAGCTTTTTGCAGACTTCTTTTGCCTGCTGTTTCCAAGATAATTGGTTGTCAATTACTATACCTAAGAGTTTAGCAACATTTATCTTGTCAATATATTGTTACAAGATACGGCAACGCCATCTAGTAACGAGTAGAAGAACTAAGTAGTAACTAGTGGCGCCATCTAGTATCGAATAGCGGAACTAATGGATATCTAGTCAAGATGGGCGTGCCCCAAGGTTCAATTCTCGGCCCTTTCCTTTTTCTTGTTTACATTAATGATCTCCCTTTTATGATGGCCAAATTATCGGATATAATTCTATTTGCTGATGATACTTCGCTAATTTTTAAAATAGATAGGAAAGATACGGATGTCTTACATGTCAACGACAGTCTTATTATTCTCACAAAATGGTTCGCAGCTAACAATCTTTTACTGAATGCGACAAAAACTAAATGTCTTAAGTTCTCTTTACCAAATGTACCACAACGTGACCTAAATTTAAATCTTGACGGCCAAAATCTTGAAGTTTTATCGGAAACTGTATTCTTAGGGATTACTATCGATTCAAAATTGCAGTGGGCGCGCACATTAGAACTCTTTCGGGTAGGTTAAGTTCAGCTGCATATGCAGTAAGGAAAATAAGGCAGTTAACCGATGTAGCCACAGCTAGGTTAGTATATTATGATTATTTCCACAGTATTATGTCATATGGCATTCTGCTGTGGGGATCAGCAGCAGATGTTGACTCAATTCAAAGGCTTTGGTAATTTCAGTGAATAAAGCACAAACTGGTGTTTTTTTTGTCAACATTCGTCATTATATCATGTATTAAGTCATATATCACCATGTTAATGTTTTTATTCTTCTTGAATCCCTTTTGCTCATTGGAATGTTCTATTTACCTAAAAATGAAAAAATATATTCATACATTAGTTTTTCGAAGATCTTGGAGAATATCAGAATACCGAGACAAGGGCAACTGGTCTGTAGTTTGACATGTCTTCTTTACTATCTTTTAATGTAATGGTTTTATAATTACTGTTTAAGGCTATTTGAAAAAATGCCTGTTTTTATTCAGAGATTCATTAAATAAAATTAATTTATGGTCTTAAACCCATAGCAGACTAACATCTTTAAATTATTCAATAATAAATACAAAATCACACATAGATAAATACAAACAAATAAATACAACATCAACACTAGATTTGACTTTCATTTTGACCATACACTGGTTATTGTTTTGCTGTTTATCTTCGGTGTTAACGTTTTGAATCCTTTGCGAACACATTCACATAGTTATTGTAAAACACTTTTACTATTGCATTAGGTTTACAAATAAACAATTTTTAGACAATAATCAAATACCGAGCCGATCAATGTTGTTGCCGGCAGTGCTCGTCTACCCTCCTCCTCTATCCAATATTATAATTATTCTTATTATATCAGCCGGTATTACTGGAGACATAAATATAGAGTTTGGATTGTTCTCTACCGCATCGTCTAATATTCGCAGAGTTTTGGACTTGATCGACAAATAAATTATTGAATGAATCTGCAATTTCCTTCGCATCCTTATTAATAGAGTTGACTATCTTGATTTTCCTGATGGGATCTTTAGTCTGGTTACTACCATTTATTATTTGCCAAGAGGCTTTAGACTTATTCAGTGCATTTTTATTTTGTGCTTTTTGTGTGAGTTTTTATTTTTTTTTTAATCTTTGTGAATATAATTTGAAATTATTTTGGATTTTTTTTATATTGAAGGCGATTTTCTATATTTCCATGATAATTGTCTTTGTTTCTGACTACAAATTCTAATCCCTCGAAAAATCCACTTGATTTTCTAGTTAGATTTTATGTTAATTAATTGAATTGGAAAACTGTTGTGTAAAAGACGAAATAGCTCTATAAAATTGTCATACCTATTAGGATAGTATATATTATATTATAAAGGAATATAATATATACCTACATAGGATACATACCATACCTATATTTATCATTAGGATTCGTAGTCTAAAGTACTGCCGAAAATGATACATTTTTTAATTAAGTGTTTTTTTTAACTTGATCATATTAACTTTAGAAAAATCTTTTTTACCAACGCGCCACGAGTTGACTATCCCTACATATTTTTTTAACATGTAGGTAGGTGTTTTAGAATGGTCTGTTAAGGCTAAGTCGATAACCTCACTGTAAAATTTTTCTGAGCGTTATGCGCAAAATTATCCAGAGTCAGACAAGATTTGCTTCTTGGTCTAGTCGGTTGCCTTATTTCTAAGTAAGAAGTAAGTAAGAAGTAAGGAATAAATTGAAGATACGAATCACGATAGTATTTTCATTTCCTCAACGAGACTCCAACCAAACAACAATACAGTCCACTTCAGTCACTTTTTTTCACTAGTGCTTTTTACTTTCCTGTATATTTTTAATTATCAACTCCAACGTCAGCCCGACGCTAGAGTTTTTATTGTTTGAGAAAAGTTTTAAAAATTAGTACAGATTCTCATTCATATAAAGTCCGTCGGAGGGCTAAGGAAACTATTAACAATCTGTGAGGCCTACGCTGAGGGTCACGGCTTAAAGTACAACGTTACAAAAAGTGAGTATATGCTTATCAGAGGGAATAATAAACAACCAGAGCATATTCCACCAGTGTTTCTCAACGGGGTATCTTTGAGTCGGGTCTCTCGGTTTAGGTATCTGGGGCATATTGTGACCGAAACCCTGCATGATGACGCAGACATTGAGAGGGAGCGGAGGGCATTGTCGGTGCGCGCTAACATGTTGGTGCATAGGTTTGCGAGGTGTACAGCACAAGTATAAATAACTTTGTTCAGAGCCTATTGCCAAAGTTTTTACACCAGCGCCCTATGGACCAGCTACACGCAGCGGGCCTACAATGCTCTCAGAGTCCAATATAACAACGCCTTTAGGATTTTGCTGCGACTGCCTAGATTTTGCAGAGCCTCGTGCATGTTTGCCGACGCGAGGGTGGATGACTTTTACGCTATTATGCGCAAAAAGTCAGCCTCACTAATTCGCCGAATTCGAGGGAGTGGCAACGGAATCCTAAGGATGATTGCAGACAGACCAAATTCGGCAGCTGTGGGAAGGCTCATCAGGCTGCATGTCACTTGAATGCCTACATATTTGTGTTTTTATTTAATAATTTAGTTAAATATAATTTCAATTTTAGTTCATTTTTAATTATTTATGGGGTGTAGTGGGGTGTTAGCGTCGAATTCCAGCCAGTCGGCCTTACAGGCGGCGGAATCTCTAAGTAGTTAAAACCGTTGACAGCCTACAAACTCTCACCAGTGGCTCCAAGTAGCTGTCTTGCACGCAGCGGCCACACCCCGGTAACCACGTCGGCTCGTGGGCTAAACCTGGTAGAGGGGGGCTTAAGTGTTTCGCACTTAAGTCTTGCAGTTGCTCCCTGCATAGTGCACAGGATCTGTCTCGGCCGCAATGGCAATCCACCACCGGTGGCGAGGCAGTTAGGCATAGTAAAAGGCCTTAAGGGCGGCGGTAGGAGACATACAGTTACCGTCCGGCCAGATACTGGATGGCGGGTAAACCACCAGCAAAAGCATTCCCAAGGAGGGTTGGTGTCAGGCTGGCGGCCGACTGTAAAATATTTGCCAAATCATCTGCAAAATGTTAGCTGTGAATGAAATGCGCGATAGGGTTAGGGCGTACCCCACAGGCGACGCGCAGGGGCAGCACCCGGCCCCTGTGGGAAATGGACTAGGGTTGTTGCACCTCCCCGGGCGGGGGCAACGTAAGAATCGAGCTCGGGAAATGATATTGAGGTATGCAAGTTGGAATGTTGGGACTATGACTGGAAGGGCTAGAGAGTTAACGGATGTATTAAAAAGAAGACGAATAAATGTAGCCTGTTTACAGGAAACTAAATGGAGGGGAACCAAAGCGAGAGAAATAGGTGAGGGATACAAGTTTTTCTACTGTGGAAGTGACGGGAAAAGAAATGGTGTGGGAATAGTGTTAGATAGTAATTTGAAAGAAAGCGTGATGGATATAAAAAGGATTAATGACAGATTGATAGTTGTAATAGTTATGTTAGAGAATGTGATGTTGAATGTAGTTAGTGTGTATGCACCGCAGGTAGGGTGTGATGAAACGGTGAAAGAGAAGTTTTGGGAGAATTTTGATACAGCCTTGATGACCATCCCTGTGCATGAGGAATTGATAGTTGGAGGAGATTTTAATGGACATGTAGGTAGAATGAGAGGGATTTATGAAAGAGTTCACGGGGGATGGGGATTTGGGCATACCAACAACGAGGGAGAGGCGCTACTTCAATCCGCTACTGCGTTTGACCTGGCAGTAGCTAACACTTGGTTTCAGAAAAAAGACGAACATCTTATCACTTACAAAAGTGGTAACCGCATGACACAAATCGACTACCTTCTCGTCAGACGCAACAGCATACAGCACGTCAAAAATTGCAAAGTGCTGCCAGGAGAAGACTTGGTCTCTCAGCACAGACTCCTGGTTATGACACAAGTAGTGAAAATACAGTGTACAAAAAGCAGAGAGCGTCCTCCTCCTAAAATAAAATGGCATATGCTAGAGAAGAATGATTGTGCGAAGAAGTTTCGAGAGCGAGTCGTTGACAAAATGATAGAGATGGGAGACATGGAATATCGAAGTGTAAACGAAAGTTGGAAGGAGATTGCTGGGTGTATTAGGTGTGCGGCGAGGGATATTTTGGGAGAGACGAAAGGAAGGGGCACGATAGATAGGGAAACATGGTGGTGGTCAACAGAAGTACAGAATGTGTTAAAGGAAAAGAAGAAAAAATTTAAGGAATGGCAAAGTGTAGAACAGGAAAACGCTAGTTTGAAAGTTGCAAAAAAGGGTGAGTATGATGCTGCGAAGAAAAAAGCTAAGAAAACTGTGGCTATAGCGAGAGCAAAAGCTCAGGACAAGCTATACGACGCGCTGAATAGTCCAGCAGGCCAAAAGGATCTGTACCGGCTTGCTAGAGCTAGGGAGAAAAGGGCGAGGGATGTCTGTCAGATAAGATATAAAAAAGATGAGGCTGGAACTATTCTTTCTGAAGATGAAAAAATTAAGGATAGGTGGAAGGAATACTTTGAGAAACTGATGAATGAGGAAAATAACTGGAGTGGTATGTTAGAGAATAAACCTGTGAATGAGGGGTTAGTGAGAATGGTTAGTATGGAGGAAGTAAGAATAGCAGTAAATGGAATGAAGAATGGTAAGGCAGTTGGTCCGGATGGAATACCAGTTGAAGTGTGGAAGATATTGCGCGTCGATGGATGGACGTGGTTAGCTTTATTCTTCAATAAGTTGTTGCTGGAAGAAGCCATACCTGATGAATGGTGCAATAGTTCGCTAGTGCCCATCTTTAAAAACAAAGGTGATGTGCTGGAGTGCAATAACTATAGAGGAATAAAGCTAATGTCACATAGTATGAAAGCTTGGGAGAAAGTTATTGAAAGGCGGCTGAGAGAAGAGAGTGAAATTTCGCAGAACCAATTCGGTTTTATGCCTGGTCGGGGTACAACGGATGCCATTTTCGCAATCCGCCAGTTGTGCGAGAAATACAGAGGTGCTCATAAAAACTTGCACATGGTGTTCGTTGACCTCGAGAAGGCATACGACCGGGTGTCCCGTGAGGTTTTGTGGTGGGCCCTTAAGAAGAAAGGTGTACCTGGGAAGTATGTACAGTTGACCCAAGCGATGTACAGTCGATGCAGTACCCAAGTCCGATCTACAGTGGGCACTACTGACAGCTTCAGTGTGGCAGTCGGCTTGCACCAAGGGTCGGCTCTCAGTCCTTACCTCTTCCTGATGATAATGGACGCACTGACGTCAGACATACAGGAAGAGGCACCCTGGTGTATGCTGTTTGCCGATGGCATTGTGCTGGTCGCCGAGAGTGGCCTAGAGGTTCAGAGCAGATTGGAGGTGTGGTGGCACAGACTGGAGAGTGTTGGCTTGAAATTGAGCAGAACTAAAACTGAGTACCTTTTCTGCGATTTTGGCGGTCTCTCCAGTTCCTATAGCTCTTGCTGGAACACCCATACCGATATGCTCCGACTTCCGGTACCTAGGGTCGCTTGTCCAAGTGGATGGCGAGGTAGACCGAGACGTAACGCACAGGATCAACTCGGGATGGATGAAATGGCGACAGGTCACTGGAATAACTTGTGACCCACGGATGCCCCTCAAGTTAAAGGGGAAAATTTACAAGTCCGTGATTAGACCTGTCGTACTGTATGGATCAGAATGTTGGGCTGTGAAAAAGATGGATGAAAAGAGATTGCATGTAGCAGAAATGAGAATGTTGAGATGGATGTGCGGAGTGACGAGAATGGATAAAGTGAGAAATGAGTATATTAGAGGTAGTTTGAAAGTGGCGCCAGTAACAGAAAAGTTAAAAGGAAACCGTTTGTCCTGGTATGGTCATGTGATGAGGAGGGATGAAACGCATGTTACTAAAAGAGTTATGAATATAGATGTGAATGGATGGAGAGGGAGGGGACGGCCAAAGAAAAGATGGATGGACTGTGTGAGGAGTGATATGAAAGAAAAGGGCGTCAGTGATGGAGTGACGGGGGACAGGATGGTATGGAAGAAGAAAACGTGTTGCGCCGACCCCAAGTAACATGGGATAAGGGCAGGAAGATGATGAGTTCATTTTTAATTATTTATTTCAATTTAATTTTAATTTATTTATTTCAATTTCATTTTAATTTATTTTTCAATCTTTTAGTTTGATAAAATTTGTACATGACTAACATAGTTTTAAGATAATGTAATACTAACAAAATATGGACATTTGAATCGTCTGAATTAAACGAATTTTATTTATTTAATATATAAAAGGTAAAATAAAACTAATACTTCACTTTAGGCGTTTTTAATTACTCTAGATTTAGATTTTGATCAATAAATTAATTTTAAATATTCATTAAATATGTTTGGCAGAACGTATATTTTGCTCGTGCCTTATTGCGTTAAGTCGTTTTTGGGAAAGAAACAGATTGTTTCCTTTGCCGAATTCACTTACACAATTAGGCTGCGGATCTCCCATCTCTCTCTTGCCTTAATTGGCTGCTCGGAGGAAGGAAGTTAATCCAGTAAGATGCTGGTAGGGATCATGACCGTACGTCCGGGATTGTCCTGATAGCCATGTTATACCTCTCCACTATTCAAGCACCTCCGGATATGTTGCCCCCTTGGCGCTTCGTCACTAAAGTGCAAGCGACCCTTTATCGGGTCCCATTAATTGAGTGTGCCAGTCACCCCCTGCCATTTTACAGCCGTGTAGTTCAACAGTGGTCAGTAGTCCTCATATAGTTTTAGGCAATCCATCCACTGAACCTACCAAACCCATAGCCCAATACATTTTTACGCCATATTTTGCAGTAGTCCTGCACCAACCGGGGATTGCCCTTGGGTGCACTTGCGCAGTGCATACAGGGATAATCTTAGGTTGGTGTCACATTTCCTGATACATGCCTTACAAGGCCTCTGCGAGTTGGCTTCGGCCCCTCGCACGCCTTTCAAAGGACCGGTACGCCAGAGTCCCGAAATTGTCGAAGTAAAATTTTAACTATACTTCATAAAAGATAGCTTGATCTCTGCGACATATGTCAAACTGATGTATACGTTAATGTTAGCTTTTCAAGCGCTATTGTTACTCTACGACTGACAGCAGTCGCAGAGATCAAGCTATCATATAAGAAGTTTAATTAAAGTTGTTTTTAGAACTAAATGAAAGTATCAGGTAAAAGTGTAATTTTTGGTTACATTAAAAAGTTTTCAATGAAACTGAAAACAATTAATTTCTCTAAATGTGTGTGTCTAGTACATTCAATGATTCAACTAATTTAAAAAAAATATTTTGGTTCATATTAAAACAGAAAAATCGAATCTTGATTTACACGCGTGAAATGTCGATTCAGATTCAGCTATCGCTTACAATTGTTTTTTTTTTCAGCCCCAGAACACGATTAGTCGATAAATCAATCTCAGATCGCCAGCGCTCATCCCTATTAAAGTTAGTTTGGTTTTTAGTTTTTATTACTGATGGGCCAACTCGGGATAAAACAACACGACTCGAGAGTATCTCTAAGTAGTCTGTGGACTCGAGTTAACCCGAGTTGAAATTCACGTAACTCGAGTTTAGCTCGAGTTACGTGAATCGCGAAACGTGAATGTATTTGACAGATAAATTGGATAAAGTTCCTCGAGAATTGGCGAGATGAGGCACAACACAACACCACCACTTAGCCAAGGAGTGGGACAAAACAGGCTAAGAAAAAATAAGATTAGTAAACTTACACCATATTCGCAGGGAGCAAAACTTTTCAAACACACGTCAAACGGTTCTAATCAGACTAGTTTTAAAAATACAACCTTACAATGCAAAATGGTTACTATTGTAGCACTCTTTAATTTTATCATAATAGTTTCGAAATCCTGGCTTTCGAGATGCATTTTAATGTTGGTTTAGGTTTTAGTTTTACCTTTTTTTTGGTTCTTTTCTTTCAACTTTAAAAATACTGATATGAAAAACATATGCTATGAAATAATAATTTTAATGTTTGACATGTGTGTATTTGGTTGTTCTATGAAATATTTTATTTTAGATTATAGTGATAGCAACTCGAGTTCGTAGAATACCACTCGAGTCAACTCGATTTAACTCGAGTTGAACATCTCTAGTTTTTATTTAGTCAGTTCACTCAGTTCCAGTTTCCAGTCAGTTCCAGTCAATGAGGTAGGAAAAACTATGGAGACGGCATATTCTACTATATGAAGAATAGTTATACAAATATCTATCATATCGACACACACATGTCAAAAAGCGTTTTGTCTCTTTTTAACTAACCAAGAGCTGCATATGAAAAGAGAGACATCTAAATGTTTGCCAAGGACTAAATTTGGCAACAGTTTTGTGTGACGTCAACATCATGCCTATGCGTGACCGGTCGCCATTTTTTGTGCCAAAAGTACAAAGTACTCTTTGTTTTTGTGGTAGTTGTGCTGTCAAACAGTTGCTTGTTCAGAATATTTTTGTTGTTTTATAAGGAAATACGTCTAGAAACTAGTTATTTTGGTGTTCTGAGTGTGGACATTAATAGAAAAATCATGCCCTCGTATTGTTTAAAACAGTCTGGTACGAGAAAAAACAAAAATCAGCCTAAATTGACTCTGCACAGGTTAGTAACTAGTTTTCACTAATCCGGTCGAATTTGTGTTAAATATTGTTACAAGATGGTATTTTTGAATATTATTCGAACCTGTGTCATGTTTGTATGGCATAAAACGTTATTATTTTCTATATTTCTTTGCATTGTTTACCTACAATAATTGTTGACATGTAAGGTTAGTGATGGTCGATGTTCGCATACGATAAGTATCGATAAAATTTATAGTTTGTAAAATACATTGCAATGATATTTTAATCCACAGATTTCCTGGAAACGTAATTTTAAAGAAGAAATGGATAGAAGCTATTGGTTTTGAAAATACAAACCCTAGACATAAAATGTGGCTTATCTGCTCCATGCACTTTGAGGAATCTTGTTTTAACAGAACCCTCGATGTGATAAGGTTACCTGATGGCGTAGTGCCCACATCGACTTTACTGGTATGTTTTTAAATAAAAGTTGCAAAACACAGTAATTTCAACACATGTTGTTACATACTTTTTTATTGACAGTATTTCTTTAAATGAATTAAATATGTAAATAAGTAATAGAATTATGCGACTTTCTTTTTCAGCCTAGGCAAATATGTTCCTCACAACAACCTACTTATATATATATGTGTATCTCACAAAGAAATGGGCTTTACTAAATTAAAAAGTGAGAACTTTAAATAAAAAGGTCCGGAGATGTGATGGAAAGATTTCTAATATTATTCAAGACCTTAAGAATGTTATATCAATAATGAAGGAAGTTCGATTTCGTAAAAAGTAAATTGCCAAATCTAAAGGCCTACTTTAGAAAAAAGTATTCTGAAGAATTAAGAAAATTTGCCCTTGCGCTTCAATTTGTTTTAGCCGAAAACGTTTGATTTTATAAGTAATACCGATAACACTTGTTTGACACACTCGCACTTTGAGCATATGGTACCAACATGTTAATGCCGAACCTGGCTTTATAGAAATAAATAAAATAGTGAATTTCAATATGTTAATTTTGTTCAAAAATGAATAAATGTCTTTTTTACATAAAATATTGTTATTATTTTACATAAATTAAGTTGTTCGAAAAGTAGGAAGATAACAAAATATTATTATTTATTTACTATAAGAAGATGCATTTACCCTGCAGTGGGACAGTTGACAGGCTGGTATTATTTATTATCACTCCCCTTTTGGCCTATGTCTAGTGGATTGCGATAGGCTGATTTGACTTGATATAAAACAAAATACATTTTAGTTTCGAAAAAATCGTGAATCTAACAAAATAGGGCGCTTTTTCTAGCAGGTCAAAATAAAAACATCTCCCACTATCCCCAAAAATCGCTATTTCGTTTGATCCACGATATATTTTTTGCCCACCCTGTATATTACCAGTCATACAATACTCTATACCCTTAGCTACTTCGGTTTCTATGGGCCTGGTTTGTTCATATTATATTGTTATTACATTATTATATCGTAGAACAACAACGTAAACAATTTCATGAAGGTCGATATTTACATCGATATCAGCTGCGCATGTTTCTCGCAGTTACAACCCTACAAGGTAGCCATTTTATGCGCCCGATTTTTGTAGGTATGCACGCTAATTTCGTAGTAAGGTATGGCAAGTCCATAGGTTTCTAAGTCAGTGGTTTCAGTCAGTTCAGTCCGTTGATCCGTCATCCCATCCGCCGTTCCGTTCCGTTCGTTCAGTTAACTTCAGCAGTTTGACTCGTAGTATCTCTAAAAGTAGTCTGTGCTCTGTGGTTTGACTATTGGCTTGCTAGACGGTTCCTGTGTGTATAGTAATTTAAAATAAAATAATAAAGTGAGTGTTACCGTGAATCGAGTGATTATTCTGTTGAAAATAAACTAAATAGTCCGACATAATGGCCTGGATCTACCTCATCTTGACCGTTTTGATAAGTAAGTTTATGTACAATTCTTTTCTTTATTTAATTCGGCCACATCCTAAGTCACAAGTAGTTATAGCTAAATTATATCGTCGTTTTTTCTTCATGCATTGATGCTAATAAGTCACTGTATATTAATAGACATTGTTGCTATTCCTATAATTTAACCGGACGGCGATCTTTAAAAGTTAAGTTGAGAGCTGAGATTGAGAGGGTAACCTATACAATGAAAAAAAAAAATGAACATTGACCCAATCGTGTCTGGGAATTTAGCTAGCGACCTTGTTGTTGAGTTAAAACAAAATTGATTTGAATTAACCTAAGAGAAAAATAATAATTTTTTAATATTGATTCTTACCAACCCTTTTGTTAATTAATTCCTGGCTTATTTATTTAAATTGATTCATTTCCCGCGTTCGTAAACTTAATTATTTTTGCCGCTAGCTCGAGTGTTTTAATTAAAATTTGTAAGTAAATCATTAGGTTTTGCTGTTGTCTTACCACAATTGCTGCTATTAATAGTTTTGCTAACTATATAGGTACCTCATTAAGTCACTGATAACACTAAATTCCTGTCTGTGTAATATTCCTTTTATAGTGTTTTATCTATGTACTTATAAATATAATAGCTTTAAATACATTATTTAATTTTATTGTTTAAATTTCACACTTATGTACCTATTGTAAATTTAATGTAAACTGGAAGAGTGGAAGTACCTAATACAAGCAATTCGGATAAAATTTCCATTATGGGCCGTTGATTTTGCCGCGGGGATGGTAGGGGGTGGAGGAGGGGAAGTTCGGCTACCCCCCTGTACCATCCCCACCACTCGGAGCCCTATGGTTATGGAGATATCCATGGTTAAAGTGCTCAGGTTAGTGTAAAAATTTCCGAAAATGTTCATCGTTTAAGGGACAGGGAGGGAGGGAAGGAGATGACGGGAGCTGAAGTGAGCGAGCAAAGCGAGCGAGCTCAGCTCCCGTCATCTCCTTCATGTTAGGTTACTTTAGACCCTAAAGACAGAAATAGGAGCCCATGGGGCTCCGTGTGGTGGGGATGGCACAGGGGGGTAACCAAAGCTCCCCCTCTCTCCCCCCCACCCTCCCCGCGCCAAAAATCGACGGCCCATAATGGAAATTTTAACCTCTGTCATTACTCATTTAGCTTATCACAAGGTGTGGACACTAAGGGTATGTAGGATAGGATGGTATAGGATAGATGGCTCCTTTTCCACAATTAGATTGACACCTTGACTCTTTTTGGTCCGTTGTGCATGCAGGCCTCTTCTCTGTGAGAGGGAATGGGTACCACGCAGGCCCAGTGCGAGTTAGTGGATGTCACTGGCATGTTTTTGTAAATAATTTGCACAAAGTAAAGTACCTGCCCTGGTTCGAATCCACGGCCTACAACTTGTAAGTTGCGGCCGTTACCACTAGTCTACCACTGCTCCACTATGGGTATGGCTATGATACTTTTGCTTTTTTTTAAACAGCTTAGATACAGTCAGCAACAGAAGTTATACCACACCATCAAAATTGATTAAAAAGCTAACAAATATTTACTTCTCTGGAAAATATAACTGATTCCTATTCATAGTCATAATAACTAGATGATGTTTAAGAGTAGGTAGTATTAGACTTTGATAAGGATTTATTCATAAGACCGGAATTTGATAAGGATATACCTGCCGGTATATGACTAATTCAGTAAATCATTAGAATAGAATATACTTTATTCCACACCAAATTAGTTACACAACTCTTTTACAAAAAATAAGTAATGGTATTATGGCAGTACTTTTTTCTTTGTGATATAAAACAAAGAAAATTTAAATAAAAAAAAAGAGTTTTTTACTGCAGAAAATATTTTTTTAAATATACTAGCTGACCCGGCAAACTTTGTTTTGCCATAAAAACACTAAACATTTATCTACCCTACCTTCCACTACCTACCCTACACTACCCGACCCTACACTACCCTACCCTAAGTTTCATTTTTTTTTTTTTTCTTCACATTAACCATCCGAAGATGGATAGGTGAGCCCGTTCTTGAGTTATAAAATAACAACGAAAAGTGGCATTGATTTTTATTTAAATAGATGTGACTTTTCATTGATAATCATTAATTGATAAAGAACATGAAGAGCTAGACCTAAGTATTTGAACCTACTTTCATTATTTTCCATACCACCAGCACACACAATGGTCTCAATCAAGCCTGATTACCAGTAATCAAATGGTTACTTTTGGTATTCTTCTGCTTAACTGGCTACTAATTTAAACTGATATCTGGCCCAGTTATAGATAAAAAACCGGCCAAGTGCGAGTCGGACTCGCGCACGAAGGGTTCCGTACCATTATCGCAAAAAAACAGCTAAAATACCACGTTTGTTGTATGGGAGCCCCCCTTAAATATTTGTTTTATTCTGTTTTTAGTATTTGTTGTTATAGCGGCAACAGAAATACATCATCTGTGAAAATTTCAACTGTCTAGCTATCACGGTTCATGAGATACAGCCTGGTGACAGACAGACAGACAGACAGACGGACCGCGGAGTCTTAGTAATAGGGTTCCGTTTTTACCCTTTGGGTACGGAACCCTAAAAAATGTTGTTTCCTGCTTGGTATATTTATTTTATTAGATACTAGCTGACCCAGCAAACTTTGTTTTGCCATAAAAAGACCAAACATTTATCTACCCTACCTACCCGACCCTACACTACCCTACCCTACCCGACCCTACACTACCCTACCCTACCCTACACTACCCTACCCTACCCTACCCTACACTACCCGACCCTACACTACCCTACCCTACCCTACCCTACCCTACCCTACCCTACACTACCCTACCCTACTCTACCCTACCCTACCCTACACTACCCTACCCTACCCTACCCTAACCTACCCGACCCTACACTACCCTACGCTACCCTACACTACCCTACGCTACCCTACACTACCCTACCCTACACTACCCTACCCTACACTACCCTACACTACCCTACCCTACACTACCCTACCCTACACTACACTACACTACCCTACACTACACTACACTACCCTACACTACCCTACACTACCCTACACTACCCTACCCTACCCTACCCTACCCTACCCTACCCTATGTCCTTCTCCTGGTTCTAAGCTACCTCCCTGCCAATTTTCAGCTAAATCGATTCAGCCGTTCTTGAGTTATAAGTGAAGTAACTAACACCACTTTCTTTTATATATATATAGATTATAGATTATTACTTGTTACAAATAAAGTTTGGACACAGCCATAGACGCCATAGACTTAATTATATAGCGCCCACATTCTATAGTAGAGTTTCAAAAACACTCAATTGTGGCCTTTTAATCCAGAAAGTAAGGCGAATTCTTCTTTAAAACCCTGTATGTTTTCCTCTGATGATTAATATATAACGTAACACCTGCAGCCTTTTTGCGTAAGAAATTCGGCAAGGCAAAGGGAAAAGGGTATGAAAAATGGACCAATCAAATAGACGGAAATCCACATCGCACCTTTCATCTCGCATATGATTGGTCGATTGCCGAATTCATTACGCATTATGGCTGCTGCATTCTTCTAAGGGTTGAGAGCATAGGGCACCCCTGTAAACCTCAGAAGTAATGCCAAGTAACTTACTGCTGCCTGTGGCTTTGTGGGTAGAAATCGAGGTGTGGTCAATCCCATATAATTTAAAGACTTTGGACAAACATAATCTCTGATAGAACAGCCTTCAGGCCTCAAGTTTGTACACCCATTTTTTTCTCCAGATTTTCTCACAATTAAACATCATTTCAGGTACTGCCGCAGCCCAGTTAGATGATGAGTCATCACTGTCAAACCCCATAACATTGCCACCAGAAATCCAGCAGAAATTCAATGAAACTGAAGTAGAAAAGTACAAGACCCAGTACTTGGACCAGTTCAAGAAGAAATGTGAGGAGAATGGACATCCTGAACTATTTGAGAGTGCACAGGTAAGTTTTTTCGGGCATTTTAGGTTTTTTTTTATTACTAGCGACTCGACCGGGCTCCACTCGGGCAATTTAAGTTCCGATGGACAAAACAAAAAAAAAAATACCCATAATTACGAACACAATAGTGAAAACAGTCACGCGCGTTCTCAATTTTTTCAAATAATTAGATAGGTATTTGGAATTACTACCTAAATTTCTGGAAACAACTTCATATCAATACCCAAATGTCTACCTGGGTTGTATAACTATAAGGTTTATAAGATTTAATTTTAATACGATTATTCCCAACAGACATACATAGACCTTATAGGTGATGTTCTTCAGAAAGGTCAAGTGCGCAGTACCCATAACCGGCGTGTGTGTATGAGATGAATGAAAATGAGTGAAGCAAAAGAAGTATGTAAGGATCGTAGCCGGTGGCGTTCTGTAGTTTCTGCCTACCCCCCTGGGAAAAAGGCGTGAGTTTATGTATGTATTATTCCCAATAAAGGTAGCTCTTGTCAGTTGTCACCATGAGTAAGAATACTTCACTCCAACTTCTTGTCGTGGCCCATATTCGGTAGAATGTAAAAGGTACGGTCTCGCAACGGAAGTCAATTAACACTTCCATTTTTAAATAATTTCGTGAGCACGAAAATCATCAACATTATGTAGGTATATTTTATAATCTCAATCATAGATTTAAATACTTGGATAAGTCAATGTTTCCGGTTATGTTTAAATCAAGGAAAAATCAATTTAAATTAATTAAAATATACCTAAATATTTTATAAGGTAAACCACAAATACGGTACTCATTACTTACTACCTACTACACAGAAATTGCAAGAGGAAAAGTGTAAGTACTGATAATTTTCCTACAATAGAATAGAATACTCTTTATTATGTACACCATATGAGTTACAGAAAATATAGACGAAAAAAAAACATTACACTGGGTGACACAATGGGCGGCCTTATCGCTAAAAGCGATCTTTTCAAGACAACCTTTGGATGGATTTTAAAAATGAAAGGAAAGACAGTACTGTAGGTAAGTTTGGTGTACTATTTATATAGAAAATAAATACATATATATATACATACTATATAGACAAATATAAACAGTAACAAGTATGGAACAAAACTAAGAAATCAAGAAAAACAACTATTAAAGAGAGAGGTAGTGATTCTTCACCATAGTTTTAAAAATAGGCAGAGATTGAGCACGCCTTATTGACACGGGCAAAGCATTCCACAACCGCACCGCTTGAACCGTAAAAGATTTGTCGTAAAAGCTGGTGGAATGCATCGGCATCTCTAGTCCCAATTACTAGTTAGCCCAATTACTACAATAATTAGTTAGCGCCCGTAATCATAGTAATTATGGGTGCTATTTTCATTAGAACATAAAATCTTTTTAACAAAAAAATAAACTGACTTCCAAAACAAAACACTATATATGTTTAGCGAAAAATAACTTTCTTATCGGAAATCCGTGTCTTTGGTACAATTTTTTTTCGTTTTTGACTCTGACATCCGTAAAATAAAGTTATTTTAGCATTGTTGTGTTTTGTTTTGTAGGTCGGTTTAATTTTTTTGTTAAGGTAGCTATTTATTTTTCTCATCTTAGGTTTGATACCATATTTATTACCAAGAAAATACACAGTCTATGTGACACTCGCAAGGTTAAGGTGAATCGATTGACGTAAGACTCGTCAAAATCAGCTAACGCGTTTGGTCTCTAGAACGCCACATAGGAACAAACATACATACATAGACTGATAGACACATTACCCTCCTTCGGCAGGCCTAGAGGCCAGTTCTAGGATCAATTGTATCAACACTAAATACTCCTATACTTGGTCCTAAGGCCAGCTTATTACTGGTTTGTTACCACTAACATCATCTGCCTAGCCTTTTCCCAATTGTTGTTTGGGTCGGCTTCCAGTCTTACCGGATTCAGCTAGGTACCAGTGTTTTAAATGGAGCGACTGCCTATCTGACATCCACAACCCAGTAACTGGGTAACACTTTACCCCTTGGCAAGACTGGTGTCAGATCTCAAGCTTCTGACTACTCGTAACGACTGTCAAAGATCTTCAAAAGACAGCCGGGACCAACGGCTTAACGAGCTTTCCGAGGCACGGAGGAAGCTCGGTATGTTGAAATGGTCGCCCATCCATGAACTGACCTCGGCAAGCGTTGATTAACCTTGAAGATCGACCCGTGCGGCTGTTATTATTTAGCCACGAGCTCCTCCCTGGTTTGTTACCACTAACGTACGGCGTAATTTTACGTCGTATTCGTACAATAAATTCAATTTATGTTGCTCCATATTGCTGAGGCAATAACATTAGCTAACAAGAGGGGATAAGATTAAACTCATTAATATCGTATTTATATACTTAGTACCTATATTATTTATCTTGGTGGCCGAGCCAGTTATCACTGTCATATCGTAGGATAACGAGCATTTTTATAATTCTTTCAACACCGAATGTAATGAGAGCAAATAAAGGAGTCTTTATTTCGAGAACAGAGAACTCCTCTATTTGCTACTTTATTACAATTTAGGTATTTTGGTGAAAAAAATTAACACACAATTAACACAGCATGTTTAGGTATAATGAGACAGATCTTGAGATAATACCTAAACCAGAGTCACAGATAATATCCAGGGCCAACTATGAGGAGCTCGAAACAAGTTTTTGTGCTTCAATCTGGTTCGAAAATAAACGTTATTCGTTCCATTGTGGACAGCAAAATTATCTCTATAGCTGTGTCTCTAGATCGAAAACTCTTTAGATCGAATTTCTTTAAAAAAAAATCTTATATTCAATTTAGGGTATAAGTATAAAAAGATTTTCGCACCAGCGAGCGTCGAACTTACATAATAGACCCTTTATTATTTAGTTCTCGCCCTGAAGTTGGCTTTCCGATGCGCTAGGCACGAAACGGTGCTGTTTTTGTATGAGATTTACTACTGCGCAGCCATTGTAGCCAACTTCAGGGCGGCCAAGAAGTTTGGCGAGAACTATACATCGTGGGAAACAGACGTAACCGTTTCCACGTTAGTGGGTAAACTGGTTTGAGATATTCTGCAACTCGCTAAAATGAGTAGTGATTTTAATACCTTAAATAATACCAGCCTATAACGGTCCGTCTGCAGGGCAAAGACCTCTTCTCACACAGAGAAGGCACGAGTATTGATCACCACGCTTGCTCAATGGAGATTGGCGATTGCGGTCTTATATAAATTAAGCGTCCGTTTCCTCACGATGTTTTCCTTTACCGTTGTCAGCAATGTCTAAGATACACTTAGAAAGTACATGTGAATTGGAAAAAAGTAAAAATAAACCCGACAGCTTAAAAAGCTAAATAAAAAGACGTAAACAAGAAGAAAATCATGCTGTGCAGTCGGAGGATACATGTTTGCGAACCGCCTGCCCGCCTGACCAAAACCAGATGTATCCTCCGATTGCACAGCATTATTTTCTTCTTGTTTACGATTTTTAGTTCGCTTTTTAAGCAGTTAGGTTTATTTTTTTTTATTTTTTTTTAACTTTTTTAATTTATAACTTTTTAGTTATTTTTTTTTTAATTAGGTACACTTAAACATATAAGTGTATTATATTTTTGAAATCACCTCTTGATACCACACACGATGGGTTTGGAAGAAAAAAAAATTGGTGCCTACGCGTTTGGTCTCTAGAACGCCACATAGGAACAAACATACATAGACTGATAAACACATTACCCTCCTTCGGCAGTCGGGTAAAAAGTCACATTGGTACTTGCTCGGATTTGAACCCACGACCTTAAGCACGAGAGGTGACGTCTTAGCCACTAAGCAACCATTTAATACCTAAACATTTGTGTTTAGTCTATCAAGAACAGATACTGTTGCATTATTATGGACGGATGTTTACGTGAGAACGAGAAGTTAATTATATTATAAGCGACCGGTTCTCTAATGAGTGACCTTCGTTAGTTGACGAGGTTGTGGTTCCAAAGATCAACTTAGATTTTCTTTGAATCTCTAGTTTTTGTTGAATAAATTCTTATGGTTTTATTAAAATTGCTTATTAGTAGGCATTTGTGACTTGTCTAGATAGATGATCCTCGAGTTGATAACCCAGTATTAAACCGAAAGAAAAAAAACTGGCCCAGTGCGATTCGGACTCGCGCACGAAGGATTCCGTACAATTATCGCAAAAAAATGCCAAAAATACACGTTTGTTGCAGGGCAATGCCAAAAATATTACTTTTATTCTGTTTTTAGTATTTGTTGTTATAGCGGCAACAGAAATACATCATCTGTGAAAATTTCAACTATCTAGCTATCACGGTTCATGAGATACAGCCTGATGACAGACAGACGGACCGCGGAGTCTCAGTAATAGGGTCCCGTTTTTAACCTTTGGGTACGGAACCCTAAAAATAGCATTAAAATCAATGTATACGGTACGGCCAGCAAAATGTCGGCTGTAATTTACCTATTTTTGTCTGTAAAATTATTCTCAATTACTCAAATAATAGTAGGTTTCATTGTAGTAGTAATAACACAATTCTTTCAAAAATATTGTGGTTAATTTTAGTAACAACAAGTAGGTATTATAATAAAAGTTATAACGAATTAATTGTAAACTTTGTTTGAACAATTGGAGCCTAGTTGCCTATATTTTTATACACTTGTTTTTAATCATTATTAACTGAATGTTTTCCGTTACCTTAACAAAAAATATTGCCTATAGCGGTCTAAATACAGCTTACAAAAATATATTTCTGAGTTTCCGCAAATGGTTTCATATTATCTCTCTTACAATAATATCCTAATTAAAAAAGGAAAATAGAATAAAAGTTTTTATGACTAAAAATATGTTATTCATCATAACCTATCCTGTTAAACTAGCAAAATCTATCTATATAAAAATGAAACCCGTTTTCCTTGGTCACGGCATCACGCGTGAATGGCTGGACCGATTTCACTAATTCTTTTTTTGTTGTATTTGTTATTATTAGGTTCTTACGGAAAAAAATATTAAGAAAATCTCTCAGAAATATAAAAACGCGCGTAACGAATGTCAATGTCATTCACAGCCATAGACTATATTGAAAGAGCATTGTATGTTCGGAAACGTGGTTACTTAATTAAATTCGAGCATCATTTGTTCGGAAACGTGGTTTATTAATCTACTATATAAAAATAAGTCGGGTTTTCCTCCCTGACGCTATAACTCCAGAACGCACGAACCGATTTCCACGGTTTTGCATTCGTTGGAAAGGTCTCGGGCTCCGTGAGGTTTATAGGTAGGGCAGGGTAGTGTAGGGTAGGGTAGGGTAGTGTAGGGTAGGGTAGGGTCGGGTAGGGTAGGGTAGGGTAGTGTAGAGTCGGGTAGGGTAGGGTAGGTAGGGTAGATAAATGTTTGGTCTTTTTATGGCAAAACAAAGTTTGCCGGGTCAGCTAGTTGTATTATATTATACCTATATGTATTTATATGTACCTATGTAATATAACCACGTTCTCGAAAACGGCTCTAACGGTTTCGATAAAATTTGCAAAATAGGTGTTTTCGGGGGCATAAAATCGATCTAGCTAGGTCTCATATCTGTGAAAAATCGTTTTCGCCGTATTTTCACGCAAAAAGAAATATCCTGCGCAATGTGGTTCGTAATTTCGCCACCGGCGCTGCCCGTCTAAATAGCCTAATGACAAACGCGGTGGACCACTACGCCCAAGGTTACGTGTTCGAATCCCAGCTATGGATAGGTGTTTTCGTTTCCTTAGTTTTTTTGATTCATCTCATTTCCGTTTTTTATTTTATTTTATTTTTACCCGATCAAAGCTCGGTCTCCCAGGAAGTACTAATAACATAATTTGAAAATGTTTATACAGGAAATAGTCTAAAACGCTTGTATTTCGAAGAGAAAACAGGAAACTTTTATCAAATTGCCATGTTGACGAACCTACGAATTCTAAAACAGTTTTACCTCTCTTTTCCTTTATTGAGGAAAAATGAAAACGACAGTCATTAAGCCCTGTTGCCTATTATCATTAGTGCCGTTGTCATCACAAAATCACCAATCTATTAGATTGATTATGCCTAAGTACCTACCTTGCCTATATTATAAGAAATCGATTAATAAGTCTCTTGTAGAAGGTCGTACGAAAGGTTTTTTCCTCCCGCCCACGCAGGAGACAGACACTCCTACATATCTTTACTGTGCTGCTACGTATCAAAATAACCGGAAAATTGGGCTGTCTACGCAATTTCGGACGTTTGACGATAACTGCCATGTTGTCCCTTTGCTAATAAACTTGAAGTACATCTACATATCTATACTAATATTACAAAGAGGTAAACTTTGTGAGGAAGTAGGGGGATCTGGATCTACTGAACCGACTTAGATTAAATTTGGCATGGAGATACTTTGAAACCCTGGGAAGGGCATAGGTAGTTTGTATTCCCTTGGGATAAAAAAAAAACGCGGGCAGAAGCTAGTTATTGTATAAAAAATAATCCCTATTTCCCTTGGCCACGCCACAACTTGAGAACGGCTTTACTGATTTTATTCATATTTTTTTTAAATTTTTTTTAGTTCTTTGTAGAAGGTTTTTACGGGAAAGAAATTAGAAAATGCCCAGAAAAAATAAAATAAATAGATTACGTTAGGGTAGGTAGGTAGGGTAGGCAGTTGAAGTGAGCAAATCTGTGGGCTCAGCTAGTCAGTTTTTATAAAAAAGTTACATGTAACATTATATTATATTTTTTTAACTGGTATTATTGTTGCATTATGTTCCTAATTTTCACGCCTTACACACGTGCACATGATTTGAGACTTGTTTTTCTAAAAACCTGTTCATACATACCTACCTCTGTTGTTACAAATCCTACTTCCTACTAATATTATAAATGCGAAAGTTTGGATGTATAGATGTTTTTTTCTCAATCACGCCAGAATAACTGAACGAATGTGGATGAAATTTGACATAGTTTTCATCTCGGAATAATGTTCCCTTGGAATAAGAAAACACTTTACACGCGGGTAAAGACGCTGGTATAAATCAATCAACCCAGCCTATCGCAGTCTACTGCTGATCATAGACCTCTCCCAAGTTGCTCAACAACTGGTCCTACGCCTTCCGCATCCAGACTGTCCCAGCTATCTTTGGCTACCTAGCTCGGAAGCACTCCAGGCTACGCTGTCTCCACTCTCGGGGTCGTCTGCTCCACGGATATCGATCCTTCACTCATTTTCCGGAACGACAGCAAGCTAGGTTATTTATTTAAATGTGTCGTACCGCGTGGTGGATTAAGGCCCATTCCCTCTCAGAGAGGAGGCCTGTGTACCAGCAGTGGGAACATTCAAAGGCTGATGATGATGATGTTCGTCCTTTTTACTGTAGGAAGAAGTATCTGCAGCAGATATTTATTGACACTTAATGGCATAATGTAGTTTTAAACAATGGAAATCTATGTCCTTTTAACAACTTCCGGGAAAACCGTATGAAAACCTTCAGACCTCGAGGCCGAGTCAGTTACGTGACCGCGTAGCTGTTTCAGCAACATGATAGCTTCCTTGAGTCATTTGATAATTCCTTGTGTCTTATTCCTCCTCTGTTTCGTTGTGGAATCCAAGATGGTTGAATCGTTTCTTTGAGACTTGTCGAGCTTCATTGCCTCTGCGCTCTTCTGGTAGTCGCCACTGTTAATTCAGGCTTTAAAAAGTGGCAGGGGAATAGTCAAAAAGTCATAAGATAATGCGATATAAGGCTCAGTTTCTTTGAGTTTATAGGAGGTTAAAAATCTTAGTTCGTTTTTGTAACTTTACCTAAAGGAATGAATGGGTCAGATAGTCTGAGGGTCAGATCAGCAGACGACTGTTTTATGTAGAGATTTTTCACAACTAGTATCGCTGTTACACATCGTCTGTCCGTCATCTGTCCCCCAACCCAAAGAGCATCACACAAAGCTAACGTTTTTATTTCTATCTTAAGGCGGTTCCCCGAGCAAAACGCCGCGCAAGCCATTTTTTGTGCTGTTTTTAGGAGCTATCTACTCGTTATTTAAAAAGAAATATCAATTAATAAAAATACATTAAATTTCTACATAATATTGATTCTAAAATGGTAGATTTAGTTTTTTTTTAAATGTTGTATATATTTCACTAATCTCCTTTCAAAAAAACATAAAAATGAGAAATAATTATTGATATTATGCATCTCCTCGTAAAGTGTTCATTAATTATTTTTTGTACTAACACTAATGGATAGACAATTTAATAACGAACATTTTTGTAGAATTATTTTTTTCAAAAGACCAAAATTCGATTTTATAAAGATTTTATTCTAAAATCTGGGCGTATTCACTACTGTAATTCATGCGCCGCCAGTGCCGCTAGACCAATAGGAATGCTCATATCGCACGCCGATTTTTTGGTCAGGGTACCGTCTTAATTCAACAAACTTTAGCAAGCTGCACTGCTCATTACTCATTTAAGTTCAAATATTAGTTTGTAGCACATTCACACGGCAACATGCAAGTATTTGTAATCCTCGATTTGTAGAACAACTTTAATCAGTAATAACCTTGATTTATCAGTTAGTGCTAAGATAGGGCTAGCTAATAATTGCATTTGTCAAGAGGATCTAGATATCGGATTGATAAGTGTCGGCTCTCGTTCCACATATTATGATACGCTTGTGATAAAAACTGTTTAATTACTGAGGAACTAAAATTGTAATAATTTCTTGTCAAGAAATTATATTATTTTCAACATTTAGCTGATTTATTTTATTATTGATAGGCTCGCGTTTGATCACTATGTTACCTGATGGTAAGCGATGATGTGGTCGACGATGGGGCACGCTTGCCTAGAAGTAAGTAACCTATTCACTCTTTACTTAAAGACTCCCAGGTTGTTGCTATCAGGAAATACAAACTCCGGCAGGGCATTCCACTCCTTAGCTGTATGCACAATAAAAGGATTCCCAAAACGCTTTGTGCGTATGGGTCGGGCGTCCACCAATACAGATGACGCATCTCCATTCGTCTTGTAGTCCGATGACGGAACGGGCTACGCAGTACGCACACTCCCCGAAATGTAACCGATAAAAAACTGTCAGGCTGGCAACTCGGCGACGATGGACCCTTGACTCGACCAGTGTCTCATTGCCGAAGAGCCGCTTGGCCCATTTTTCTATATTGTTTATAATGTTCAAAAATAACATTACCGCTGAAATTTTGCTTAATAATCTTAGGAACTAGAATGTTGTGGTGTCGTAAATTTAATCAATTTCCTTCTTCTCCATTTCAAGTCCTGAAAAGTAATATTAAGCCTCAAGACGTGGGCGAAGGCTTTCAAAATAGAGCGTTACCCTAAATCTATCGATCATAAGATTGGGACCATGTCTACATTTCAACGCGTTTGGGTCCTTGACCCTCAAATCTTATTGAATAGGATGGATGCTTCAAACTAAGTCGCAAGCATACTTATCTACCTACTGTGGCCTATTTTCGCTCCAGGAATTCTAGATTTTTGGAGTTTTTACCCGGCTTAGCTACATACAGATATCATACTTATACATTAGTCGTACTTAATGCTACAAGGCATCTTTTAGCAGTCAACCTTTGTGTTAAAAATACTGCATTGTCCATGTCCAAGTCGTAGTATTTAGATCTTAGGATAATTAGCTTATTTTGTCTCCCACTTTGAGAAAAATATTTCTTAAATTATTTTTGAAAAGATGTGAGTCAATTTTGTTCTGGATTTTTGCCAGAGTATCTACATTTTCCAATAACTGTCATTTACTTTCGTCAATCGTTGCTATACCTATATAATTTTGTTGCATCGAATATCGCATTCTTTTCTCCACTTTTCGTGTTTACGTTTATGTATATCAGACAATAGAAAGGCAGAAATTGTTACACAATATATGACGTAAATATTGATTTATGTGAATTGTTAGTATTTTTGTAGATACAAATGTCTAATAATAATAAAAAAAATAGTTGCATAAAATATCTAAATGTGTCATACTCGTCAGTAACATCGGCTTTTGAGTCACTACGCCCTAATTGAGACATGGCATGCTTTTATTGCAAAACAAAGAAATCACAGTCCGGATTGGGCGAGCTGGGAGATTCCCGTCCATCCCTTTAGGTTGATGAATCATCTCCAAAAAGATAAAATGGAGTATCTTTTATGACTTATCGTAAAGTAGAATTTCCCTGTAATTCAGTTCAGCCAACCCAGATGCAGCGCCCAGATATAGAGTACTAATTACCTATTGCAAACAAAGTGAGCATCGTCATTCCAACGCAAGCACATTAGCGAAAAATGAGAAAGATAATAACGTGCGAACACAAAGACCCTATCTTTAATAGATTAGTTTTCTTTATAAGACGGGAACAATAAAACCTTGAGTGGCCTTCTCTTTTCATCATAATTTTGGTTGTAAGCTGGACAAAGGCCTCTCCCAAGCGACCACACAATCCCGGGTCTGTGTGGTCGCTGTTCCAATTGATGGACAGCCCACTTCAAGAGTGCTGAGATTGTTCAGAATATCACTTCTCTTTGTATTGTCTTTTATCATAGAAATCATCAGGTCATCATGAATAATCGATCCTTGGATTAACAAGAATCGACTTTAACGTACTGTATGGTTTAATTTTCATGTGATCATTTGTATTAAGAGGATTTTCCGCAGAGAGTTCTAGTGCTTCTAAAGATCAAAAAGGAAAACACAGGGGCACAGTATATATCTTTCTTTTTAGTCTATGGAATATCTTTTATATTTGTTCTATATTGGAGGAGGCAATAGGCGAGAGCCAAATCTCGAATTATGACTTTTTACTTAGGATATTCAGTCGGATGTGTGAGGAGTGATATGAAGGAAAAGGGAGTCAGTAATAGCGTAACTGGGGACAGAACGGTATGGAAAAGGAAAACGTGTTGCGCCGACCCCAAGTAGACGTGTGCGCCGATGAAAAAATCATCGGCGGCGGGCGCCGGTCAAAAAGTCGACGGCGGCGGCGGCGGCGTGTTTTCGGCGTGGAGAATTTTAAGAAAACTATCTAGATTTTCGAATTGTTTTCATTACATAATCGGGTACAATTCAAAAAATAAAGTACAGTTCAAAAAGCCTCATATGAATCAGTCATATATTAATCAACAAAACACAACAACAACAGCAAAATAAAAATATTTTTAATTCACTACTGCCTTGCAACGGAAGTAGTTATCGTGAATATTACTATAATTTTGTCGCCCCGTGTCGGACTTCAACGAGACCTTTTCGCCGTCACCGTCAAACCGGCAAATGAAAACACCCGCTCGCTAGGTGTACTTGTAGCAGGCAAAGTCTTTGCTAATTGGTACATCAACGAAAATGCTGTTTGCCTATCTTGCCAGTACTTAATAACATTTCCATGTCTTCAGTCACTGGCATCACAAGTAACGAAATATTTCAGGCATTCATATACAATCAATTCTTGTCCATCATTATCATCATGAAATTCAGACGCACGTTTTCCAACTAGTTTGGTAATAAAAGAACTAGAATCTTTGTCACCTGCATTTGAATTACTGCAGCAGCTGGCTTGAGTCTCTAGTTCACTCGCTGGCACTATTGCTTTGTTAAAGCTGACAAAAAAATCGACTCTTGCCGTATGGTTACTTTCCATGTAATGGTATATTGCCTGTTATTTGGTAAATCGGCAATCAATCAAAGCAGCTGCTACAATAATGTTGGTAACTAGGAATCTATGATTAAGCATTGCTGCCATATTTCTTTTCATCTGTAAAATTGCTAACTTTTCATCACCATTATAAGTTTCAGATCTGAACACTAAGGCGAAGTTTATCGAGTAACTCTAAGGCTTTTGACAGAGTCTGGCACGAAAGCCTTCTTGGTAAGCTTCCTTCATTCGGACTATCCAGTGATCTGTGCGATAGGATTGCAAACTTCTTGAGGGACCGGTCTATACGAGTGGTTATTGGTGGCCACTCGTCTGAAACCCTCAGAAACTTTGTTCTTCCTGCACATTAACGATCTGCTAAAACCCTTTGGGCGTTTGCATTTGTCTTTGAAGTCAGAATCCGAATGGGGCGATGCCAATCTGGGTTCAACGCTGCTAAGACCCAGGCGTGTCTTTTGCCGCTAAAGGAAGCCAATTCCACCTGGATCCTTCTTTCCGAGGTGTGACTGTGTTAACGGACCATCTTGAGCTTCAACTTGGCGTTACAATAACATTGACCCTCAATTTTGATCCATTAATTGAGGCTAAAGCTCAGCTGGATGTCAAAACGTTGGGGATCCTTGCAAAGGTACGACGGTACTTCATGCCAGAACAGTTGTTTAGCTTGTATTCAAGCGCCAGTTCGATCATGCATGGAGTACTGCTCTCATCTTTGGGACGGATTTGCCAAGTAGGTATCAGCTGGATGCACTTGAGTCGATCGAAAAACGGGCCAAGAGGTTCATCGGCAATGAGATACTGGTCGAGTCTAGGCTCCAGAGCCTTGAACATCGGAACCGAGTTCCCAGCCTGTCGGTTTTATATCGGTTACATTTCGGGGAGTGTGCGATGGTATTCATCATCACCATTAGCCTAATGTTCCCACTGCTGAGACACAGACGTCCTCTCTGTGAGAGGGAATGCAAATGCGATGAAATTGTATGAACTAATTCCTCCTAGCTCGTTCTATCATCGGACTTCAATTCGTACAGCGATGCGTCATCGGTACATGGTGTACATCCAACCCATGCGCACCAAACGTTTTGGAATTACTTTTATTTTGCGTACAGCTAAGGAGTGGTATACCCTGGCGGAGTCTGTATTGCCTGATAGCTACAACTTGAGAGTCATTAAGTCAAGAGTGAATAGGTTACTTCTAGGCAAGCGTACTGCATCGTCGACCATATCATCGCTTGACCACTTTCTCACCTGATGGTGAGAAAGTGGTCAAGCGCGAGCCTATAAATAAAAATATAAAAAAGCAATTTGTCTGCGTACTTGAAACTTCCGTAATTATTTTAAAACCTAGTAAGATCTTCAATGAGCTCCCATTTCTGATCATCAAATTTAAGTTCTGACATGTTATATTTTGCAAGCAAGGCGTTGACTGGTTTTCGGTTGCACTTGATGCTTAAATTTTGCAGCAACACCAAAGAACTGTGCCAGCGAGTAGGCGTTGCAGATTTAATAGAAAACATCGATGACGCTGTGGATGTAGTGGGTCTAGAGAAATAAAAGAAAACAAATGTTTGTTTTTCTTTTGCCCTAACTGGGATCTTCCAATATCTTTGTTTTATTTTTATGTGAGTGAGAATTGTTTGAATACAATACAGATAAGTCAGAAACTCAGTTTAGAAGTTTAGAGTGATGTTGTAGCGTTTACTAAAATACCACACGCCGATTTTACGCCGATACGAAAATCGGCGGCGGCGGCGGTGGCGTGGCAAAAATGTCAGCGGCGGCGCACACTGTAAGAAAATCGCAATCTAGCGGTATTTAATTCAAAATCCGAACAATGTTTTATCTACCAATTATTGGTGTCTTTTTATTCCTTACCCTCTAATAAAAACGACACCATATTTTTTTACCCGACTGCCGAAGGAGGGTAATGTGTTTATCAGTCTATGTATGTATGTATATATGTATGTATGTATGTATGTTTGTTCCTATGTGGCGTTCCAGAGACCAAATGCGTTGGCCGATTTTGATGATTCATACGTCAATCGATTCGTCTTAACCCTGCGAGTGTCATAGGCTACGTTAAAATTGGACAATAGAAAAATGGCGGATTTTGGGCGCCATATTGTGGGGTCCCAATTTTTTTTTTTCTTCCAAACCCATTGTGTGGGGTATCAAAATAAAGGGTTTTAAGAGGTGATTTCAAAAATATATAACACTTATATGTTTAAATGTATCTAATTCGAAAAAAACTTAACTAAAAACTTATAAATAAAAAAAGTTAAATCAAAAAATCAAAAAACCCGACTGCTTCAAAAGCGAACTACGCTGTTTACGTCTTTTTAGTTCGCTTTTGAAGCAGTCGGGTTTTTTGATTTTTTGTTTAATGTGGGTATGTCAACATAAATATTAGAAATGTTCATATCAGAAACAAAACTGAGTCACACTCACTACGTGTTTTGCAGTGTTAATTTGTGCCAATTACGCTTACGATTACGAAGTGATTATTGGGTCAATAGTGTTATTTACTTTATTTGTCGTAGTGTTGGTATTTCATATGTACATATTTTGTTCGATTTATAATAGTAATTATATACTAAAATCAACCATTTCTGTTAGGACACGAAATATACTTCGATTTTTTTACATTTTAAATTCATTAGTCCCGAAAACATATTATATAGCATTATATAGTAAAGTATATACCATCACAGTACAGCTGATAGTTTTAACTAACAGATGCAACTCATAAATTTTGCGCTTTTTTGCGGCACCCATACATGTTTTTTTTCAGCATGGCTACCGAAATAACGAAATTGCAATACAGATCTCCTAAATAGACTTTTAATCTCATCTATCCTCCCTATTTAGCAGGATTAAGGAGCATACCACGAAAAAATAGAAGTATATTGGAGCCAGAAGTTTTGTCATTGCTTTCCCTGCCCACAACGAATGAGTAATATGTTTATTTGCTGTATTTTTCAGTTTTTTAAATTTCAAAAATACACGCAACAATACAAAATTATTTTATAAAACTAAAAAAACATTTAATTATAACTTATATCAATCAAATTAATAGTTCCGTATCATAAGAATAAAATCCCGTCAGATTGCGATTTTCTTACAGTGTGCGGCGGCGCGCCGGCGCGGCGCACACGTCTAACCCCAAGTAACATGGGATAAGGGCAGGAAGATGATAATGATTCAGTCGGCTGTTTGCGACCGCATTCCCTCTTAAAAAGGCCTAAAAAGTGGTTTACAACTTGTTCATCTAAAATTGTAAGATAATCTTTTGAGATTTTTTTCCTGAATTCAAATATAGAAACGTCAAAGTCACATTGGTTGGACATGACTGACAAAAAAACAGAGATTTGATGATTCTGATAAATAATTTGTAAGTCCAATGTCTTGCTAGTTGACGTAAAATGTGCGTCAATATTTTAATTTTAATCCGGTACACAAGAACAAAGAATATAGCTCTAGATCAGACTAACTGTAGGTATTACAAAAATAACAACATCATAAAGGAATAAAAGAGTAGTATTAAGGTACCTACTTCGTTATAACAATTTATTAGGTAAATATTGTGGCTTTATCGTGTCATTGTCCGATTTCTATACAGGCATATTAAATCATGAGTACCAGGCCCCTCAGAAAGTATTGCGAAAAAAAGTTTTTATATATGGGAGACTGGCCAGTTATAATGTTTTTCGAAAATATGATTATTTATAAGTAAAAATAAGTAAGTTCCAATTTCAAAATTTCCCTCCACATTTTTTGCGAGTTAATTCAAAGTATTGTGTCTCACTGAAATATGGATCTGCGCCGGGAACATTTTAGAGCTATGATTTTATACGATTTCAAGTGTCGCCTGAAACCGGATGAATCGTACGATAGACTTCAAATGGCATTCATGGATGAAGGCCCTTCCAAGGCAACCGTGTATCGTTGGTATAACGAATTCAAGCGCGGTCGACCAACTTTGGGGGATGACGAAAGAAGCGGTCGCCCTTTGACGGCTGTTACCGAAGAAAACGTGCTAGCAGTGAAAAATTTAATCCAAGACAATAGGCGAATTACATATCAGGAGATTCAACACATATTGAAGATTGGATCGGGAAGCGTTCACGAGATTCTACACAGCCATCTTCGCGTGAGGAGGATAGTATCACGCTGGGTGCCGCACAACCTCACCGATGCTCAGAAGCAGGCCCGGGTGGAATGGTGCCGTGATATGCTTAACAAATTTGAAGCAGGCTCGTCTCGGCGTGTTTACGACATCGTTACAGGTGATGAGTCCTGGATTTATCAATACGACCCAGAAACCAAGCGCCAGTCGACTGTTTGGGTGTTTCAAAATGAGCCAACGCCTACCAAAGTGAAGCGATCTAGAAGCGGGGGTAAGATTTTGATCGCTAGCTTTTTTAATTTGACTGGCCACTTGGTATCAATTCCCTTACGGGATCAAAGAAGCATTAATGCCGAATGGTATACTACCAAATGTTTGCCAGAAGTTTTCTCTGTTATAAGCAACAAGCGACCAAACACAGGGCTCCGCGGGCTACTGCTCCACCACGACAATGCACCTGCGCACACCGCACTCAAAACGAGGGACTTCCTGGACAGCACGCCAGTCAAACTCCTGGGTCACCCTCCTTACAGCCCTGATCTAGCACCGTGTGACTTCTTTTTATTCCCAAAAATAAAAAATCAGCTCAAAGGGATACAATTTTCGTCGCCGGAAGATGCGCTGGCTGCGTTCGAGCAGGCTGTAAACGAGGTGTCTGCGGCGGACTGGAAAAAGTGTTTTGAAAACTGGTTTAGGCGCATGAATCTTTGTATAGAGGCTGGTGGAAAGTACTTTGAAAAGATTTAATAAAAATATATGTACGTATAGAACAATTTTTTTTAGTTTCGCAAAACTTTCTGAGTGTCCCACGTAAGTATGACTTTAGCAATTTGTTTCAAACATGGGTTCATGTTATATACCTACGCTGGATACAAAACCAGTACAAGCTGTCCCTTTATTATTTTCAAACTCCTTACTAAGCTAGTGTTACCGCTGACATGCAGCCTACTGTACCTAAAATAGTTTAACCTACAATAAAACCACCAGCACTGTGGTGTATAGCCCTCGCCAAACTTCTTGGCTGCCCTGAAGTTGGCTTTCCGCATGCGCGAGGCGCGAAACGGTGCTGATTTTGTATGAGATTTTCTACTGCGCAGTCATTGTACGCAACGTACTTTTCCGTGGACATTTTTAAACAAAATTTCTTAGAAGTTTTTAATACGTTTCCTAAGATTCTGCAAATTGTTTAGAGATTAATTAACACATAATATCTTCCATGTTTTTTTTTGTAAAATGGGTAATGTAATAAATACTTGTGAGATATGATTAAAAAAATGAAATATGGCTCAATACAGAAATATCTTATCTGTTGTGTGTTAGTTGAATATTTTTTTTAAGATTTTCTTAGCTTATAACCGTAAAAATAATATTTCGGGGTACCCCGAGCAAAACGCCGCGCATGCCGTTTTTCGTGCTGTTTTTAGGAGCTATCTTACTCGTTATTTAAAAAGAAATATCAATTAATAAAAATAGATTAAATTTCTACATAATATTGATTCTAAAATGGTAGATTTCGTTTTTAATGTTGTACATATTTCACTAATCTCCTTCCAAAGAAAACATAAAAATGAGAAATAATTATTGATAGCATGCATCTCCTCGTAAAGTGTTCATTAATAATTTTTTGTACTAACACTAATGGATAGACAATTTAATAACGAATATTTTTGTAGTATTTTTTTTTTCAAAAGGCCTCAATTCGATTTTATAAAGATTTTATTCTAAAATCTGGGCGTATTCACTACTGTAATTCATGCGCCACCAGTGCCGCTAGACCAATAGGAATGCTCATATCTCATGGCGATTTTTAGGTCAGGGTACCGTCTTAAGAGCTTCATCCAAAGCTATGGTCGTTAGACAATTTGAATATCGTCGTAATTCAGGTTGGTCAAATTGCTCTGAAATCACAACAATCTCTCGACAATCTTTGAAAGTGTTGGCATTGGTCCCCTTATATGGGGTGTTTTTATCGATAAAATTAGGTGTATCTAACGAGAACGACCTCAAAGTTTTAGTTCTTCAAAAAAGGTCTCATTGTATATAATAATATATATACCTACAAAGAAAGGATAATACTCTATATGTACACCGTATAAATTACAAAGAGGAATAAGGAAAAATAACGTCAGTTATAATATTTATTTTAAACTACCTATCTTTTGTATTTTTCGTCGTAGTTGGCATTGGCATAAGTGTTGATTTCTTTTGCAAAAGTATTTTTCCTTTTGGAAATTATCGCAAAATAAAAACTGTTGGTGGTTAAAGAAAAAAAATGGTTACTGTACAAAAAAAACCGGTCAAGTGCGAGTAGGACACGCGCACGAAGTGTTCCGTACTATTACAGCAAAAATAGCAAAAAAACACGTTTGTTGATAACTTAAATATTATTTTATTCTGTTTTTAGTATAAATGTTGTTATAGCGGCAACAGAAATATATCATCTGTGAAAATTTCAACTGTCTAGCTATCGCGGTTCATGAGATAAAGCCTGGTGACAGACAGACTGACAGTGGAGTCTTAGTAATAGTGTGCCGTTTTTACCCTTTGGGTACGGAACCCTAACAACTGTCAAATAAATAAAACTTAACATAAGTAGGTACCTACGTTCTGGTAATGAATTAAGGAAAGGTCGACGACCAGTTGACCGATTTGGTAAACGAGGAACGAACTCTTCTGACCGCTGAACCGTTTCTGATATGGACCTATCTATTGAGTTTATCGACAAACGGTGAAATTAAATTGACCTAAATACGGGTAGGAATGGTTCCACTATCGTTCGCCCTTATTTTGCTGACTATACCGAATTATCGTGTTGGTCGGTTGCTCGTGTATTGGTGACGGTTACGGGACAAGGTATGATGAACCAATAATGGGATGAATTATGATTTACATTACTTTCCAGATAGCGTCTTTTTTTTCCGGAAAATCTATATAGATATAACAAAGACGGGTTTGTTACAACACTTATAACTCGAGATCTGCTGGACCAATTTTCATGGTTTTTGATTCGTTGGATTTGTCTCCGCCCCGAATAGCAGAATACATCTTAACTAGGTAGGGTAGGGTAGTTATGGTAGGTAGGTAGCTAGTTGACAGAGCGAAGCCGCGGGGGTTCAGCTAGTATTTAATAGAGCAAGTAGCTAAGTATTAGATTTCAACATAAGTATAATGCTCACAACGGATCTTTGTATAACTGCGTCTTTATACTGGTTTGTCACATCGTCTTATCTCGCTTACTCTATGCAGTATACTCGATGACAAAATGTTTTTTGCGCAATGGTTGGCAAAGCTAACTTCAGAGACACAAAAATCCGCTGTGACTACAAGAATGGTTGCATAGCAAATTCGGTACTGTCATTTAGTTACTTACTAGCTGTCCCCCGCGGCTTTGCTCTCGTCAACTGGCTAGTACCTACCTACACTACCCTACCTACCAACATTTTTTTTAAACAAAATGTATGTCCTTCCCCAGCCTAGCGAGCATGGGCGTACCCAAGACATTTGTGACATGACATGATAAATTATGTCATATCTTACAATTTGTCTTAAATGCTAGCACGGGTCAAACATGTGACATATTTTAAAGGCGCAACATGCCTTTCTTGTTGCTGCCCGGCGAGCACGGCCTACTGTGACATGGCTTGAGTCACACATTTCATCGCAGTTTGGGCGATAACGCCATTTTGTCCTAAATAATAGCACCGGCGGCGTGAGAAAATTTCCTGACGTTTGTTTGGGACTCATCGGGTCTTAATTGCTAATACGGGCGCACCCATTTTGTCACAAATGTCACATTTTGACAGATGATTTAGAAAAATGTATCACTTTCGTTCGGAGGTGGTGATAAAATTTTATAGTTGAAAAAAATATATTTGCCGTCTAATTACGGCACCAAATGGCAATAAATTCATTTTGTGTGTATGGTGAATTGGTGATCAATGCTTATTAATTAATTGAAATGTTACAGGATTATTAATCATTTTTATATTATTACTTTTTCATAATTGTATTTTTTTTTATTGTTTTTCTTATTTTAATTATGTTTTTTTTATAATTATTTTCTTTTATAACCATATTCTTCTTGCTTTCTACATTTTTAAATGTTTCTTAAATAAAATCCCCAAAATACATTTAAAATATAAAAAATAGGGGCCCACCGGTATTGGTCCAAGCTATTATATTTTTTAGTAATTATTAAAATTTTCACAATAAATATATCTTTCTAACAAACTCTTAATATGTTATCAAACAAACAAAGAAAAATAAAGTGTGCATAAGTCTATGGTCGTGGGTCAAATATTAATTTATTCCCAACAAAATTAAAAAGTTGTTTTGCTGTATGAACGGCATATGTACTTTTTTACGTATTATTTTATTTGGTCGTCTATTCAAATTATGTCGCACTATGAAGTCAACAACAAGATAAGCTAGTCGCGCCTGTAAATTATGTCACATGGTTGTCCCGTGCTAGCATTTAAGACAAATTGTAAGACATGACATATTTTACTATAACTTGTCATGACCGAGTCAAAAACCAAGCAATGTAAAAAAAAAACAAAACTTATAATTCATGTTGGGATGCTGCTAACATGGGGGTAGCAAAGGGGGGGGGCTAAATTTTGGTTATTTTTGGCCTAGGACATACCGTTTTCGAGATATCATTTTGGAAATATGCAAAATAAAATAAGATACGGAGGCCCATAATTCGGCAACAGTGCGTCGTAGGGCTATGCTTCTCAGAACATAAATGGTTTTTATGGCCAAGGTTAAACCGAAACTGCATTAAAATTAGAAAATTTCCGAAAAAGAAAAAATAAAGGTTGTCTGTAAGAGATTGCCCTGTGCGATAAGACCGCCCATTGTACACTTTGTTAGAAAATATTTGTTCTGTATGTATTTTTTTTTTTGTGGTGTACAATAAAGAATATAATAAATAAATAAATAAACGTTAAGAAGTTATGCCACAAGTCAAGAAAATATCTCACGCCGCCGTGCTAGCATTTAAGACAAAATGAGTTTATCGCCCAAACTGTGATTAAAAGTGTGACTTAAGCGATGTCACAGTAGGCCATGCTCGCCGGGCAGGATGTCATCTATCTCGTTGCCGAATTTAATTGAAATCCTTTCAGTGGTTTAGGCGTGAAAAGGTAAGGTAAAGCACTTTCGTATTTATAATATTAGTATGTTTTATTTTTTTATTTTGATCCTTTTTACCCGACTGCCGAATGAGGGTAATGTGTTTATCAGTCTATGTATGTATGTATGTATGTTTGTTCCTATATGGCGTTCCAGAGACCAAACGCGTTGGCCGATTTTGATGATTCATACGTCAATCGATTTTCTTAACCCTGCGAGTGTCATAGGCTACATTAAAATTGGACAATAGAAAAATTGCGGCTTTTGGGCGCCATATCGTCGGGGCCCAAATTTTATGTATTCATTTGGCAACGATAATCGATAAACATATTAATAAATAAATAAAAAATCACTAACACAACATTACAAATTATAATCGACTTCTGTCGCTGACCGTACAATACAAAGAACTCTGTAAGTATCATATTCAATGTGACACTACTTAAGGAACCGGCACAATAAATTAACATCTATTTTATTCATCGAATGAAGGTCGAGGAAGACACTTAGACACAAACAAATGATTTGCACAAAGAAAAACGCACAGGGCATTTTGTCTTTGTTCAAACCAGTTTTGTGTGTTACAAATAAATTACAAAAATTATCACAATTATATTAGAAGGCATAAGACTGTGGTTTTCTTTCTCTGTTGAACGAGTACAGATTTTTTTTACAATACATATTGATTTATAATTTAAATCTCTTATCCAAATTATGCAATAAAAGGAAAAAAGAACCACCCCTGTGTTCCATCTCACACATACGCCGGGGATCGCGAGAACCACTGGTATGAGCAGTTATTAAATATGTTATCAATAAAATGTCATTATTGTGATTGGTTGACCAAAATAAAAACCAATCACTTAAGCACGGAGATGCATTTATTTGTAATAAACATGTGTAACATGGTACATAGTATATGCACATATGGATGAAAACGAGTTTCATATTGTTGGTTCTACATGTTTTGCCATTTTCGGCGTACAAAATAGTTTACAAGACTTAATTGGAAATTATAAATTGGAAATAAAATAGTAAAAAATTCAATTAATTCAAATACATCATCACACGCTAATACAAATATATAGTAAATAAATATAATCAATAGAATAAAAAAAAATAAAGTCAAAAAAATTTTAGACAAATAAATAAAATGAATAAGGTCAAAAAACGATTTGTTGAAGAGATTTATCAAATAATTTAAAATTTAAATTCATAGTAAAATGGAAACGCTCTCCATACTCAGTTATAAATAATGAAAAAATTTAGCTTATCGTTCTAAAGTAGTCTGTCTGGCTAGGCATACAACCGATGCCATGAGAAAAAACCGGCCAAGTGCGAGTCGGACTCGCGCACGAAGGGTTCCGTACTTGGTAAATTGCGGTTTACGATTTATGACGTATTAAAAAAAAACTAATTGCTAGATCTCGTTCAAACCAATTTTCGCTGGTAGTTTACATAGTAATGTACATCATATATTTTTTTTAGTTTTATCATTCTCTTATTTTAGAAGTTACAGGGGGGGGGACACACATTTTACCACTTTGGCAGAGTCTCTCGCGCAAACTATTCAGTTTAGAAAAAAATGATATTCGAAACCTCAATATCATTTTTGAAGACCTATCCATAAATACCCCACACATATGGGTCTGACGAAAAAAAATATTTTTAGTTTTAGTTTCAAGTATGGGAACCCCCAAAATTTTTTGTTATATTTTTATTTTTGTGTCAAAATCTTAATGCGGTTCACAGAATACATCTACTTACCAAGTTTCAACAGCATAGTTCTTATAGTTTCGGAATAAAGTGGCTGTGACATACGGACGGACAGACAGACAGACAGACAGACAGACAGACAGACAGACAGACAGACAGACATGACGAATCTATAAGGGTTCCGTTTTTTGCCATTTGGCTACGGAACCCTAAAAAGGAATAAAAAATGTCTCCTAATTTGAAGGTAGAAGAACAAAGGCCCAGGGAGCCATCATTGTTTCGGTATGTAACTTTGGACGAATGGTTAACCTGTTAGGTCAGCCCTTTTGGTCATTGTACCATTAGTACGTAGTGTATTAAATGATGATTAATTTTTAGAGTCAAAGTTCATTCCCAAGTACAGTTGATATCTAATCAGAAACGGATGTGGTTATATATAGGGAATTATAATAGGTACCTATTGATGTTCCGCAGACTGTGTACTTTAGCACTTCTAGGGTGATGTAAACACGAGTGTGATCACCTAGTTAGTAAGATCACTTTATTTTCAAATGCGATTTCAAAGTCACATCGGGTATTGGGTGAATGATTTTGCTTTGTTTGATTTTATTTTAAGTTCTCTTGTGTGGCTAAATATTTTTAATTTAAACCTTTTTAAAGACTTTATGATGGGTGTATTTCAATTTAGATTTATTGTTGAGGGCAATAGGATAGATAATATAATACTAAGCAGATGGTTCGCTCCCTATTTCACATAACTGGTGAATTGTGGCTGAATTTTGCCTACGTTGAATACAAGTGATGTATTTTTTTTTGTATTATCCGCCGGATTATTACAAACACCGTAAGTTTGTAATAAATCGCGTAATATAGTAAACTCTTTCTTCTGCATAAAGCAGGGGTATATTATTAACTAACTTTCCAAAAAGGAGGCGGTTCTCAATTCGGATGTTTAAATATTATATATATGTCGCATCAAGGCTGGCCGATAGATGTAAACCATCGGGAAGTCAGGACATAACTCCTTTAAGTTAAGACATCGTGTGTGGGCAGGTCGGTGGATACAATCGTGCAAATGAAATCACATAAATTATTCGATACACTGGGTTTATTTAAATAGTCACAACTCAATTACATTCTTGCTTACTAATATTACGGATCGACACTGATTCTACGACGTGTTAGCTCTACGGCGGTCAGTACTCAACTGCCATATTCTACGTTCCCCACCACGCCAGTGGTTAGAAATAGCGCGCCAATGCGTAGTTGTTCTTGCTTTGCCGCCAGATGGCGTGCTTGCGATTTGTTTTGACGTCCGTACTATTGACTAAACCCGACATATATTTATTTAATGTATGTTCGGGCTGAACTCCGTCATCATCATTTCAGCCGAAAGACGTCCACTGCTGGACATTGGACTCCCCCAGGCTCCGCCACATTGATCGATCCCGTGCGTCTCGCATCCAGCGCATTTCCGCAACCTTAACCAGGTCAGCGGTCCACCTAGTGGGAGGCCTTCCAACGCATCGTCTTCCGGTTCGCGGTCGCCATTCCAGAACTTATCGGCCCCATCGGCCATCCGTTCTGCAAGCAATGTGCCTTGCCCACTGCCGCAGTGGTTAAGTTTCGCAACTCTTCGGGCTATGTCGGTATCTTTGGTTCTCCTGTGAATATCCTCATTTCTGATGCAGTCACTCCGTCATATAAAACGGATTTGCAAACATCTTTTTTTGATCGAAAGAAAATACCGAAATGGTCCCTTTTTAAATTTGGTAAATATCTGATGAAGTACTCCGGAGATATACAACAGAACTCTTCAATAAATTATGGAAAATCTCTCTGGATTGCTGCAATCACATGTCTGTTTATTGTTTACACCATTTCATAACATACCATCGCGCCAGTATGCTCTAAACACCTACTACTATAACATTTTTACAAAAAAATACAATTGAGGCGGTTTTCCTGTTTTCGTTTCTTCGTTTTTTGTCACCAACTGCCGAAACAGAAGTTATTTTTTACTTTGTAGTGTTTTAAATTTTGGAAGTCGGTTATATTTTTTGAACTATCGAATTTGCTTGGGTTTATTGTATTGGAAATTATCTGTTCTCAATACATAAAAAAAAAACTAAACTCGCTGATTAATTACAAATTGACGGTAGCTGCAATAATTAGGTGACAACATAATAATAGACGATACAGTAACGCCTTTATGCCAGTTTTTTGTTATTGTTTTTGATGCAATTATGCATGATAGGAAGACATGCATCACTTCGATTGACGATATAAATTGAATGTGTGCCTCGTGAGTTGTGATTAGAACTATGGGTCAAATGTCAGAACTGGTTCATAATGGGTTCATACGTCTATCATTACTGAGCTGACGATATATTGTTAGGTAATTTATCATGGAAACTTACTTAGGTACCTTTAGGGAAACTAGTTTGATATTTGTAATAAAAAAAGCTTTTCTTTTTAGCGGGGACTTGACTCTTTGGTTTTAGGTTTACTTATCTGTTTACGTAGAATCTAACTACTGTTATAATAATAAAAATAATAAAATTTATTGAAAGTTTAGATGGATGTATCGTACTCAATATCGCCAGAACGGCTGAACGGATCTGGACGAAATTTGGCACAGAGATAGATTATAGTCTGGAATAGCACATATGATTTTATCCTGATTAACTCAGTTTATTGATCCCTTGTATCCTTGGTATAATAAAACATATTTCATGTGAGCTCAAACCTCAAATCATAACTAGCAGTCATAATAATGTACTTAAAAATATTACTTGTGTGTAAGACCGCTTTCTTTTTTTTTTAATCCTGCATGTTTTCTGGTATTTTTTTATGAACTAGTTAAAAAACCGGCCAAGTGCGAGTCGGACTCGCGCACGAAGGGTTCCGTACCATTATCGCAAAAAACGGCAAATAAAAACACATTTGTTGTATGGGAGCCCCACTTCAATATTTATATTATACTGTTTTTAGTATTTGTTGTTATAGCGGCAACAGAAATACATCATCTGTGAAATTTTCAACTGTCTAGCTATCACGGTTCATGAGATACAGTTCAGACAGACAGACGGACCGCGGAGTCTTAGTAATAGGGCCCCGTTTTTACCCTTTGGGTACGGAACCCTAAAAAAATTTAATTTAACTAGTATTTTTTTTCTTAATCACACCACAGATAATATAATACTAGCAAGACAGAGAGAGAGATAAGAAGATTGTGCCAACGATTGTAGAAGAAACTTTTAAATTTTGATAACCTTTTAAATAAATAAAGAATAGCTGATTGTTATTCAACAAAAGTTGTTTACACTGTTCATTTTAGTCCAACGACCTTTGAGAATACAAAAAGTAAGCAAAAAAGCAATTCTTCAAGAAATACCTGCTAGGTAGGTAACCTTAACTTACGTAGTAATGATTACAACATTACCTACTTTTCTTTTAACCTACTGTGCGTGTGCACGGTATACTTATTCATGTGATCGGATTATTGCAGTCTGCAGACACCGTAAGTTAGTATAATTTTACGAGATTATCAATTTTCAATATATTGTGAACAGATCATTTTAAATACAATAAATCAAATCCAAATACTATAGTTTATAATTTAATATACTCGTGCTTAATTAAGATACAATTTCACGCGATTTAAGATTTTTGTTTTAACTTACGGAGTTTGCAATAAGCCGGTGACAGTCACAAACACAACACAAGCAATTTTCTCCAATCGACGCGAAGCATTTTAAAGTAAACTAAAAAAAGCATCATCGCAAAATAAATATGTAAAACTGATGAATAGGTTACAAATTTCAAGTGTTGCTTTTCATATTTAAATGATTCTGTATATTTTATTATTATTTGTTTTTGTAATAAAAAAGATCTGAAAAATCTTCTTACTCTATTTTATTGAAAGTTCTGAAAATCTTGAGATTCCCAAAATCCGCAGCCTAATTGCTTAAGCAAATTCGGCAAGGCGAAGGATTTAACCCCATCAATCGACCAATCACATAGACAGAAATCTACAACGCGTCATTCATCTCGTATGCGATTGATAGGAACAAATCTTTCGCCTTACCGAATTCACTTACGCAATTAGGCTGCCGGCTGCAATCCTGAGAAGAGCCTAAAAATCCTGTGATCTCAGGAGAAATCCTGAGATATCGTTATCGTAACCCTACCTTTATATATATATCTTCATGACAGTTATACTATACATACACCTAAACATATTAACATTACGACTGAATTCCTCAAAGGGTTAGTTAGCGGTCCACCTAATAGTAAACCCACATTTAGCGAGCATAGACTACTATTATTTACTAGAGAGGTGTGAGGCTATTGCCTCCCGGGTACCAGTACACACACACGACGACAACTGACGACAGCTATTTATTCATTTGGTTCACCAACACTTGTATACACTCACTGGTATAAGCAAATTAAACAGAAGCAAAAAATCTGAATAAAGTGTAACAATCACTTACAAGCAAACTGCATGCACACAAAACGTTGTCGTACCTTAAAAGACAATATACATAAAAAACTACACCATCCAAGTTGCACTTTAAACTGCAAATTAAACTTAACAAATTAATAAAACTAAATTAAAACAAATTAAACTAGGTTTAGAAAACGAGATAATGCAGGGCTAGGAAACTCAAAGGCCGAAAAGATATTTGAAAAAACTGGCTTTCTCTCTTGTCACATTTGTACAATAAATGAAATAATTTTAATACCAGCCTGTTACACTACTGCAGGCCAAAATCCTCTTCTCAAACAGAGAAGGCACGAGCATTAAGTGTACAGTACAACTATTTTCTTAATGTCCCTCGGCAAACTTCGTGTTTTGTCAGTCGTCGGATTTCTATTAGTTGCCCTTTGTATTTGGTGCAGACCGGACGCTATCAATCAACTTGGAAGTCTGATAGAAATCCGACGACTGAACAAACGAAGTTTGCCGAGCGACAATAACGAAATAGTTGTACTGTACAATAAAATAAACAGTAGTAGTAACATTAATGTCTATAAAACTTTTTACCCAAAGCGTTATTCAAAGAGTAATTTGTTCTTTTTTCTTTAATTTCAGACAGCGGCCACTAACCTCATGACATGCTTCAACGAACTGGTGAACATGGAAGTCTTGCAGCAGGAGATCGAAGATGCTAAGCCTACTGGACAGGTCGACGAGGTGTTTAAGAAGTTAGTATAAAGCAGTCAAATATGGACCTTAATGATCATAGGTGTGAATGGATGGAGAGGGCAGGGGCCAAAGATAAGATGGATGTATTGTGTGACGAATGATATAAATGAAACAAAAAGGTAGTCAAACCACGTGATCGTTGTCAGGACGAAATGGAAGAACAAAATGTGTTGCACCAACCCCAAGTAAGGCTCTAAAGCTAAACAGACGGGCTGCATTTGACCTGCATTCCGTTTGCATTTGAGTGGACTGCACAGTCGGTTAGCAGTTTCAATGCAGTTGTTCAGATGTGTTATGTATGTCTACTGCACAGAAACTGCATCCAAAGTGCTATTCTGCAATTGGCGTGCAGTTTAAATGCAGCCCGTCTGTCTAGAGCCTAACGTTGTTAGGGGATATGATGATGATGAGAGGCAAAAGTTGCAATTTTACACGTCACTACTATCACACGTTAATCTAGTAGTCGTAAACGTGACTGCGGAGTTAGCTTTCCAGGGTTCGTTTCCCAGCGGCCTTATGGCAAGAATTTGAATAATCGACCAACCACATTGACGGAAATCCACATCAGGTCTTTCATCTCGCATGTGATTGGTCGATTGTTCATACTCTTTGCCTTGCCGAATTCACTTACGCATTAAGGCTGCAGATCGGACGAAGTGTATTTGAAGTTTTCATTAGGGAATTTCTCAGTCAGGAACGGCATTGGTTGCCCTTATATATTGTATGTTCCGTTTCCGTGAATTTGTCCGTGGCATTAACAGTGGGCCTTCTCAGAATATCAACGCAGCGTAATTGCTTTTAAATATCGCTGCACATGCTGAGATAGGAACCATTTTTTTCTCGCACGGGGTTAATATTTTTTTTTTTTTTTTATTATTGTGTTTTTTTTTGTTTTTGCTTATCTCGTGTCTCCTGTCCGTGTCACAAATAAATACTTTTCTTTCTTTATAATATAAATGTGCAGTACCCTGAGCGTTGTAAATGTGCGGGACAGAGTTCATAGGTACTATCAAAGTATCAACAATGCGTCTAGCACAGATAATGATAACTTCCCTTTACGATGTTCGGTGCAGTAAATAGGCCATGCTCAAACAGGACGATTCCTCTGAATAGACTGATACGACATGACTTAATAATGCACATCATCATCATCTTCAGCCTATTAATGTTCCCACTGCTGGGACACAATTCTCCTCTCTGTGAGAGGGAATCAGCCGAAATAATACACGTCCATACTTAATATTACAAATACGAGTGTAACTCTGTCTGTTTTTTTTTTCATCTTCACGTCTTAACGGCTGTACGGATTTGGATGGAAATTGGCATATGGATTGATCAGAACCTGGATTAGGACAAAGGATACTTTTCATCCTGGTGTAATGTTCCCTTAGGATAATAATATGCTGTTCGAGCGAGTTATGCCGCGGGCAGAACCTAGTACATAATATAAAGGCAATATAGCCAGGGTCAGGGTCTTCCCATAGTATCTACAGTCCTACACTTACATTTTTATTTGAGTTTTTTAAGTGGCCGTGGATGGCCAAAACCGAAACTATGAGGAATAGTGAAAAACCGTCTTAAGGAGCGACGAGGCCGATTTTGATGAAAACTAAAAATGCATAATTACATTTTTGAAAAATCAATATTTCTAGCCAGGAATCTAACCCGCTGATTTTGAAAAATAAACAAATGCTGTATTATTTATTACACCATTCGATAGTGTCGCTAATACGAATCACATTTTGGGAAGTAAAGGGTTTATTTTAAGAAACTACAATTTTTTCTACGTTGAAGTACCTAATTATGCAGTTTTAGTTTTCAAAATCGGCCTCGTGACTCCTTTGAGTGTTATTCGCTTTTACTCATAGTTTTGGCCCACTTAAAAAAACTCACCCTGTGTACATCGATAGATATGATATGCATTATTGTAGACCATAACAGTGATACCTAGAGAGTGCATAGTATATTTTTAACATGAAGTTCCTATTGATCGGACCCACAGGCAATTCCCCAGCGAGCTAGTTCCGCTGTAGAGCTCTTCCATCGCTTTTCATCAGGCGAGTTCACAGTCAAGAGCGGATCCATTAAATAATAAAAGATATATGCGACTCTCTTACATAACGAAGCTGCCACACGACTTTGAACCGTATGTCATGACGACACAGTTCCATTTCATTTATAGATACTGCGATAGTCACCTGATTTCAAAAGGTGTTTTCATCACCAAGTCTTCATACGATTTTGTACTTTAACTTTGAGTTAACAGAGTTCAATTTCATTTCCAGATACTGCGTCAAGACACCTGACTTCAAAGGTTGTTTCCGCAATATGACAGAAACGGTGAAGCCTTGCTTCTCGCCCCCGGAACAAAAGAACTTCAAAACTTTGTACAACGTTACTGAGCAGTTGGCCGACTTTATCTGCTTTAAAGATGGCGACCGGATCGCATGTAAGTCAATTTAGAATTAAAAACATATCAAGCACATGACATACATAAACAGACCTTATTGGTGATTTTCTTCAGAAAGGTCAAGAGCGCAATACTCAAAACGCACACTGCTTTTGTGTATATGACAGTTGCGAAACGAAGCTTAAACAAGGTTAAAGGTAAGGATCGTAACCGGTTGAGTTCTGTAGTTTCTGCATACCCCCTTGGCAAAAAAGCGCGAGTTTTCTCGTGTATGTAAAAATACAAGTTGGGCTAACAACACATTGTTGCCTTCGCAAAATGGATCAAGACTATACTCAAGCATAGCCTTATTATCGTTACGACGCGAGATGTTGCGTCGGCCACATTTTGTCGCATAGCGCTCTGTTGAAACTTTCAAGAGTGTCAAGTCTCATTTGCTGTAAGTAAGAAAGTTCTTGGAGGCTTTATTCAGGAAGGTCCGGAGAGAAACCGTCGCCTTAACTAAATTATACTTTGTGACAGATGGGCGATTTCGCGAAAATGGCCGCGATAGTTGACTGGTTATGTACAGTGTACAAGGCATTCTACCAGCACGAGCGCAGACACGACCGTTCTTAGGGAGAGTGCATCTCAAGCGGGGATGCTACTCGAAGTTTTTTGTTGCTCATTCGTGCACATATAAAACAATCTTTTTCGACTTTTGCAGTAATGATTGATGGCTAAAAAAGAAGGAAGCTCGAAAATACTAGCACTTCGCCTCGGGTATGCTAGGTTCTTAGAAATGGGGGTTTTTGATACAAATATATTTTTGTCTTTGAATTTTTTTGTATATTTTGTTAAAAGCTAGATGGGTAGAAGTGCACCTCCATGCACCCCTCTCTCGAAGCCCATGTTCGCCGATCTTTTTGCCAAACAATACATAAAACATACTGCAAAAAACGTGATATTGTTTGTTAAATTATTTTAAATACACAGAGGGACAGAATTATTTTCGCATGGATTAATTGGTTATTCTTAACTTCCAGTGTTCATCGCAGAAGGTGGCAAGGAGTGTTTCCAGGACAAAACGGAACTCATCCAGGGATGCTTCAACTCTACTTTCGACTCGGAGACAACAGATAATCTTAAGAACATCAGCGAGTCTGGAATGTTACAGCTTGAGTTTAAGGTTGGACATTTTATTATATACGTAAACTATCACATCCGTATTTACCAATTACATGGTCTTACCCGGTATTCGAACCCAGACCTCATTGTTCAGGAGAAACTTACTATTTGCGATCAACGAAGTCGTCAATTACGATTCCTGAAACTACGAATGATTAATCAATAGTTTTCTGCATTAGAATTAATATTTGTTTCGGGAAATTTACCATGTATATTTAGGTTTTGGTTGAGAGATCGATATAAAAACAAAAAAAAAAACTTAAAAACTTATCTGCTTTGTTATTTGAAAGTTAGAAATTTATTTATTGTTTTGATTAGGTATGTCGAGAAGCTAACAATTATTTAATTTTCAAATGCAATTAATAAAACGAAAGTAGAAAGTAACGAAAGCGTAAAAATGACGTCGACACGACCTGGTCAAGGCTGCGGGAGTCCGGTGGATGCGAAACGCACAGGACCGATCAGTGTGGCGACGCTCTGGGGGAGGCCTATGTCCAGCAGTGGACGTCTTTCGGCTGAAATGATGATGATGATGAATCATAAAAATTGAATGAAAGTTGGTATTTTTTTCCAAAACCATCAGACACATGGCATGTTATAAATACATTGGTTCATCAGTCATCAAGTTCCCTTCCCGATTAAAGATTTTCTTTGTCAACATTAGCAACTTCTCAATAAATTAAAATGTACTGTTCCCAGGAGAAGCAGTGCGACCAGATGACGTCGCTACAGAAGTGTGTCGTCAATGTGCTAGAGAAGTGTCCCAAGCCCACCTCGGCCAACATCGTGGACTCACTGTTCAACTTCATCAGGAAGGCTACGCCTTGCAAGCAGTTCATCAAAGTAAGTTACTTTGTTCACACTTGGACTTGAAGAGATGGACCTTATTTATAAAATTGTAGACGTGGAAATCTCAGTGTTAAGCAACTGATTAAAAGATTCTAAATTCAAATTTTGTATAGAAAATAATGATGGGTATAGTCCCCGGCGTGTTCGTTGGCAAGGTTTTGGCGTAGTGGGTACCAACCACCATATAGAACGGACGGAACGTGGACGAGACGTGATTGGTCAATCGATCCTTGTGTCAACTGAGCAACCAATCGCGCGCTCGGAACGTTCGACGCGCCCCGCTGAAAAAGAGACCACAGAAAACGACTTCTGCGCGTCTAACGACTCTTGCCAACCTACGTGCCGGGGATTATATATTGCTATGAAAACTGGCCGGTCTTTGTATACTAACCAAACTTACACCATATGAAAGGCCCTTATTGTAACTTAATTTTGACCCAATTGACAATTAGTCTAAACAAAGAGAGATATTTGTACCTAACGTGTCTGAAAATAGCGGTTTGTTATAGTGTTTTAAGACTGAAACGTCATGCTTAAGCTATCGATATATATGTACTACGCACTAGATTTGGTGATCAGAACACTCATTCTGTTCGACTGAACTGTACTGCAATCCGTACACCTTACTTTGAACTATGTCGAACGAAACGTGTAAGCGCCATAAACTCCATGGTCGCTTACGACGATTTGATCGCGAGTAAACTAAACTATATGCGATCTAGCGCTGCATGTTTAATAGTTTGATTAGATAACATCAATATTTTAGCGCTGCAGCGAACTTTAGTTAAGTTTTGTTCTATCTCACTTGAACAATTCTTTTCATGAATGTTTTTGTCTATCGGTAGAATGTGTGTAACTAGACCTTTCGCGTGGTATAACTTAGATTGGTATACACAGGGCCGGCCAAACCGCCCATCATTCTTTGAATAAAATATCTGTTAAGTTAAGCAGTTAATGTATCGACAGTTTTTTTCTATTTAGCGTCGATCCAGCTAAGGATTTTGTTGAATAACTACGCAAAATAGACGCCGTCGAGATTCAACCTAATGTCGCGTCCTAGCAATATGAATTCTCTGACGGCGCAGTGGCTTAGCGATTGGCTGCTGCGCTGTGTGTTGTGCGTTCGATTCACGATCGGATCAAATATTTGTATGGCCTACAGATATTTGTTTCGGGTCTGACTGTTTCAGTTTGCCAGTTTAAATATTTGTTTTCCCCCACAATATAGGAGAAATTCCTCGTGTAATGAAATATCGTTCCCTACATTATTTAAAAAGAAAACAAAAATAATACATGACATAAGCATAATATATACCCCGTGCGTCCGGCGGCGCCAATACGACAACACCTATACTGGACTGGACACACGATGGTGCGAAGTCACTATTCAGTGGATATTTATCTTCAATAAAAATAATCAAAAGTGGATGTGGATAGCTAAAACCGAAACTATGAGGAATGGCCTAAACTCTCAAACTAAAACTGCATCATTGCATTTTTGTAAAATCAATAATTCTAGCCAGGATTTATTACATCATCCGATAGTGTCGCTTATAAGGATGAAATTCTGGAGGCATTCCAAATTTTTAAGGTTTTGTGTATGGCCAACCACGCCCACTTGAATAACTTATTATAATATACAGTAGTATCAAATAAAATCTTTATATAATTTATCAACCCAGCTTACAAAAAGTTTTTATTTACCTTTGATTTAAAAAAATATATATCTAAGAATATTTTTTCTTTCTTTCTTTCATTTTCTTTTATTTCTTTCTATTTATTATTATTTTAACACCTATTTCAGTTAGCACTATAAGCACTACCACACTTGCTTATAAAAGCAATATTATACTATATAACTTATGTATTGCACTAATATTATAAATTTATAATCATGCATGTTTTAATAGGCTACTGAAGGCAGAGTTCATAAATCGGGAAGTTCGAACACTGTAAGTTGTATCATCATCATTTATTTTACCATAATGTGAACGTCTACCAAATCATCATATTATTTAGTGGCAGAGAATTTCGACTTGATTCAGAAATTTCGAGAACTAGTCCCAATATTGGACTGTATATGTAGTTAAGTATGTATGGTGAAGGAATGTATCTACAGGGTGTTATGGAAAGGAGTAGTCATTTTAAAACTGTTTCTGCCCACGGAAATTAACAAATTATCAAAAAATATTGCTGTTGGTCGTTGTAGGTCATAAGTGCAGTCACACTCTACCAAAACAGAAAAACATTTTTTTTGTAGGCAGCAGAATTTCAACTTTTCGCGGTTAGTAGGAATAATCTATACTTTAATTTCTATACAAAATATTAAATCAGTTTTGGATAATTTAACTTCTTCTACAATAACTAGCCATTTTTGGGAGTTTTGGGAGAGTATGGCAGAGCCGTTACTTAGGACTGGCGATGTGTGAGATCAGAGTTTGAGGAGCGTCTCTGGGTGTCGCATTCTAAGACTACTTTTGTTATCTTGTATGTGAACTTTTTTTTTGTTTTTCACTACGGCTTCCTTGAAGAAGTTGTGCATTTCCATGGACATTTTTTAAATATGCATAACTCATTTTTGTAACACCCTAAATAAAGGATACTAGTTTTGCCCGATGCTTCACTCTCATAACCTATCCTACGGAAACAACGCATTTTTTTTTATTAAAAAGGTAGCCCATGGCATTTACCAATAGTGTAGCTTTACCTTTTATTTTTTTTTGCCTTTTCATAAAATTAGTTTAAACATAAATCTATTGAAAATCTGTTAAACATAAAAAGACAAAACATGTTATGTCTTTTTATGTTTAACACATTTACAACATTTTTTTTTGGTTTATAAAATCATTTTCATTCCTTCCTTCACTATCAAGTATTAATAAACTTCTCATATGTGCTGTCCTTTGTATTTTTCATCTTATTTCAGAAAACAATTAACGTTAAGTCATAGAAAAAAAGGGTTTCCATAAAACATTTTTATGTGAAGGGTACATAATAAAATTCTGTTTTAATATTTTTATTTCGTTTTTCAGGAGGAAAAGAACACGCCCGGATCCGCCAGCGGCCTAGCTGTGACGTCTGCAACGGTTATTACGGCTCTAGCAGTTTTGCTACTCGCTTAAGCGATATATATTACTTTAAGCTTAGCACTCATACAGTTAAAAATTTAATTACAACAACGCTATGCGAAAACAATCATAAACACACCTAAAAAGGTACAAAAATACAGGTCGTATGCGATCTCCAACGCTGGTGCTGCCATCTATAATAAATAAAATATGTTGCAAGCATAAATAAATCAAAATGACATGTTACAATTTTGAATATTCTATAGACATTTTTAGATACATTTTTTAGACGAGGTCGCATATTTGTTTTTTAATTTTTATAAGTATATTTTGGGGAGGCGTGGGATAGAACAAAGTACGTAATTATAAGGTCTATACGATTGTTGTGAAACAACACTATGAAGCATGTCCAAGGCTCGGGGTAGTAAGGATGGAGGGATAGCATATCAAACAAGAATTCGTACCGAAATTCGGCGCCTTGCCATGCGAGCGTGTGATTGGCGAATCACTGGCATCGCGTCATAAATTTCACTTCTTATTGGCCACTTTATTTGGTCGCCGTGTTAGTTTCTGCGTTTTTCTCTATTCTTACTACTTCAGAACCAATAAGGGTGGAAAAATGTTGTAAATGAGCTCGAGTTTTGTCACCGATACAATTTATTATAAGTCTCGACGTGAGTATTGGTAAAAATCTGCCAAATATTATCAAAAAAAAAAAAAAAAAATTATTATGTACATTCCATTATTTTGAAAAGACTTGTGCAATGTTATTCAAGCTTATAATGAACAACATTGTATAAAATCGAATTATGAGAATCAAGCACTTCTGATATTTTTATATAATTATATTTAGCACTTAATTTTCAGGTGATTTTCGTTCCTCTAAGTATATTCTCTATTATATTTATATAAAGCATAATATTGCTAATGCTTAAAGACTGTGAATTCAACATTTTTATAATCATTTTATTTCAATTTTAATCATCAATAATAATATTACAAATCAAAGTGAGACATTAAACGCAAAGTTACATATCGTTACATATTTTCATAATATCTTTGCCAAAAGAAATGTGGCCAACGAACTCATAATGCTTAAGCTTTGTAGCATAAGTCAGAAATATAGAAAATAGTTCTTTATGATACATATAAAAAAAAAACTGAAAGGCATATAGATTTAGTCAGATATGAAAAATAAAGATGCACTTATGCTTCTTAGTTCTTTAACAACAGCCGTCCGAAAGATGATTTCATCATCCTATATCAGAAAGTCCTAAAGCGAAAGAAACCGGCTACACTGTAATATGTACTTTAGTTTGTAAGTTATAAAGTCGATAATAGCAAGAAGTTAAAATGACAAGCCTCGCTTGATAATAAATTACTGCTTTTGTCCATTATGTTGTTTTAGGAGTATTGAAGTTTGGTGTTAGGGTCGGTGTTTTAGTGAATAGTTTTAGCCATGTATGTAGATCGTCAGAAGGACAAATAATAGCGCAAGTTTCGCTTCTTTCCCATATATGTATTATCTAATTTTCTATGTTTTAAATATTTTAATATCTGGACATTTTTTGGTAAATTTTATACATGTTTTCATTAATGGGACTGTGTAGTCATTTAGTTAAGTTATTTAGAAGGAATAATAAAACTGTTTGGCTATTGGCGAGTGTTTTGTATGTAAGTATGTATGTATTTATTTTGTGTATTGATTGCCATTGTAAAACATTGCTAGACCAATGTTACGTTTAAATATTTTAAAACAGTCTGTGTATATGTTTATCAATTTTATGTTTTTTTTTTTTGGAATTTGCTATTTTTATTTTTGTATTATATTTTAGGTTTGGTTTTTTTACATCGTGCCAGGCGCTTCACAGACCTTAGGCATATTTGTATCATGAAAACAATATCCCATTATTGCTACTTGCATTTAAATAATTCTGTGGTGCACAATTATTTAAATGCAAGTAGTATTCTAATAATCAGTAATAGGGTTATTATACACATAAAAATGTCAGTTTTGGTCTATGATGCGCTTTAACTAGGTTTCAATATAATTACACAAGCAGATAATATCAATCATTCAACTACCTAATTCCCGAATAAAACAGTTTTGCCTGTTTTCATTAATTCTAGAAAACACAAATTAAATGGACACCTACATATGTTTTTGCACTGATGATTCAACTCTCAGCGCTGAGCTATACATTGAAAATCAAACAGCAATATTTTAGGTTTGCTAGGCATTCAAATGTGTCGCCTAATGTTAGTGAAAATTGGCATAAGGTACATTTTTATTTCATCATCGGAGGGAGTTAGATTTGATAACGATTTATCGATAGCTTAGATTTAAACAGGATTAATGTGCTAATTATATGATTTATGGCATCTCTACAAAAATTAACAAACGGCTTTAATCTATAGGAATTTTCAAAAAAAAAAGATAATTAACACGTTAATCTTGTTCCGAAATTTAAGATCCAAACATAAACCATTGATTTGTTGACTGTTTAAAATAGAAGCCATTTTATGTATATTGTCTATGTAGATTCAATGTCCGGTAGAAGACTAGGTATTTGTATATGTTGCTACGTGGTTTCCAACCATTTTACAATATTTGCAAATAAATGATGAAAGTATATATGAAATTGTTTTATTTGAATTTATTTACCCGTTTTTTCCTACTTACACAAAATAAAGTCTGTAAGGTTTCTTGCCAAGAGATATAGCGCTTATTAAACTACACTGTATTCAGGGCCCTAAACCCTAATTACCCGACTGCCGAAGGAGGGTAATGTGTTTATCAGTCTATGTATGTATGTTTGTTCCTATATGGCGTTCCAGAGACCAAACGCTTTGGCCGATTTTGATGATTCAAACGTCAATCGATTCGTTTTAATCCTGGTAGTGTCATAGGCTACATTAAAATTGGACAATAGAAAAATGGCGGATTTTGGGCGCCATATTGAGGGGGCCTAACACTTATATGTTTAAATGTATCTAATTCGAAAGAAACTTAACTAAAAAGTTATAAATAAAAAAGGTTAAATCAAAAGTTCAAAAAACCCGACTGCTTCAAAAGCGAACTAAAAGTCGTAAACAATCATGCTGTGCAGGAGGAGGATACATCTGGTTTTGGTCAGCCAGCTCGCTCGTATGTATCCTCCGACTGCACAGCATGATTTTTTCCTTGTTTACGACTTTTTGATTCGCTTTTGAAGCAGTCGGTTTTTTTTAGGGAGGTATAATAACTGTTAGGAAGTTAGTTTTTTTAAAATAGCAGCAACCGAGCATTCAGGGAGACGGTATTCAGGGCCCTGAATACCGTGTAAGAGACCTGTAATAAGCGCTTGTAATAGTCACAGCGGATCTTTGTGTCTCTGAAGTTGGCTCTGTCAACTATTGCACACGAAACAGATTAACTGCATAAAGTAAGCGAGATAGGATGATGCGAAAAACGTATGCGAGACAGTACAATTCTATTTTCACTTTCAATATTGACACAAAAATAGCTATAGCCTCTTGCAGCCAACTCAGAGACACAAAGATCCGTTGTGAGTATTATAAGTTAGTTTACCTTAGCCACGGGGTCAATTGGTTCAAATAAATGTCACTAGATGGCGCGATATACATCGAATTGTGTGTAAAACTAATATTTTCTAGAATTGATCAAAATTGTATGTATTTGTTTAATCAATTCTCCTAAGGACAAAACTATGGAACATTGGGCTCTTAATTGACATTTCAAAGATTATTTCATCAGATCATTTAAAATTGATTCCAATAGATGGCGCGTTTTTAAATTTCTGAGGCATCTATTTTGAAATTTGTATTGTAACACATTTTTGTACAATGAAACTGAAAACGTGCAAAAAATACTATAAAACAAATCGTTATTATATTTAAAGAAATAAATAGTCACAAACCGAGACAACCCTTTTACTTGCAAGTCGCTGCTAACACCATCTATAGCCGTGGAACGGAACCGACGGCGATCGAAGTTCTTATAAAAATAATCATCTTAATGAGACGTAAAACGCCGGTTTAACGCACGGTTTCTTTGTATGGGATGAGGCATCTGTATGCTAGTATAGTAATTATCTGTGCCTTAGCTTCGCATAGCTGAGGTTTCCATGCTTTTGTGAAGACTGCAAACAATCATAGTTTGCGATCGAAGTTTATAATAAATCGCGTTATATTGTAAATTCTTCTCAATTTAGCATAGGTAGGATAGTGCGTTGTGCAAGCAAGCCTCCTCTCTGTGAGAGGAAATGGGCCGTAATCCACCACGCCGGCCCAGTTCGTGTCTGGATGTCCAATGTCTTCGAATTTTTGATTCTAAGACATGCCGGTTTCCTCACGATGTTTTCCTTCACCGTTTTGAGAGCAGTTCTGAGTTCAAACCCATGACCTACAACGTATTTGTGGCGGCCGTTACCACTTGAACAACACTGCTCTAAGCACGTGTTTATTTTAATTTGAAACAAGGTTTTCGATGGGATTAATAATTAGTTAGTACTTATTTGAAATGATCTGTTCACAATATTATTATAATGTCGAGAATTTATAATCTGGCAAGATTAATTATACCTTATCTTACGGTGTCTGCCATGATCCGCAGCCTTTTTGCGTAAGTGACCAATCACATACGAGATCAAAGAAGCGATGTTGATTTCCGTTTATGTGATTGGTCAAATGTTCATATTCTTTCATGGTGTCAAACCTTGCCGAATTCACTTACGGGTGTAATCAATAGTGTATTAGTACTAAAGGAAAATTAGTAAACTTCACCTCTAGGGATCTTATGTTTATGTATTGAAAGACAAAGTAATTTAAAATTGTATTTATTATTGGCACATATTGATCACACCAAAATCTTGGACTACCTATCTATCAGCGACGAATCAGTTCTTCTGTAACAATAAAAAAACAACAATTTATGTTTGAAGGGGTATAAAAGTTTTGGTTATAGGTACTTGCGCTTTGATGTGAAAGAAATGAGACATTGACTTAGAAAAATGAACTATTTAGCAATGTTTGTAAAGGGAAACGGTGTGAGTCGTCAATGTGACACTGTTCCGTTTCTGGCACCCCATAGTCCCACAAGTTGACCGATGAGCTGGTGAAGGTCACGGGAATCCGCTCGATGCCAGAAGCATAAGACCGGTCGATGTGGGGGCGCTTGAAGGAGGCATATGTCCAGCAGCCTAATTGTGTAAGTGAATTCGGCAAAGGAAACAATCTGGTTCTTTCCCAAAAACACACACATACACAAAAAAGTTGAATCTTTATTCAACTTTTTTGTTGAAACAGATTGTTTCCGTTGCCGAATTTACTTACCTACACAATTAGGCTGCAGGACTGGACGCCTTTTGGCTGTTAATTTTTAAGTCTTTCTCGCACTGGACAACATGGATGACTCACATTCCTATGTAACCTCAGTATAGTTCTCGCTAAACTTTTTGGCGGCCCTGAAGTTGGCTACAATGGCTGCGCAGTAGTAAATCTCATACAAAAACGGCTCCGTTTCGTGCCTCGCGCATCGGAAAGCCAACTTCAGGGCGGCCCACGTGTTGGCATTTTTGTTTCTCTCGATGTATTCGTCGATGCTTACCAGAAATCATTCCTTGTTGTCTTTGTTGCACGGTGAACCTTTGCGTACGAATTTGAAGAGAGACTCGGCCATGTTGCTTGGGGTGGGTGTCTCACAGCCTTCTAATTTTGTGACGATACAGGACGTCAGCTCGTCGAATTTGGCACACTTTTGCTGTGGATGAAAATTACATTGAATATTAGTCTTATTTCAAGAATTTAAACAAATCATTGGGATTTTTTTGGATGTTATGTGATGCCACCATACAAATCTTACAGAAAAGTTTCAAATCGCCCCTTGCATTATCGTCTCCTGGATAAAATTTTGATCAATGCCCTCGGCACGTTGCATTGGCAGCAGTGAAAGTGTTTTTGTGTGCAGTGATTTTCTGGTTTAGACAGTTCATATCATATGCCATGTGTAGCAGGCAGAGAAAAGTCCTTAGGGGACTTATTAGACTTATATAGATGCAACGACGAAGATGCTACTTTCCAGAATTAAATTATTAGTAAAAGGTTCTTACGTCAAGGCTCAAGGCCTTAGCGGCTTCGATGTTTGCGAAGCTATCCTTGATCGTGTTGGCGCACTCTCTGACTTCATTGGCCTTGCTCTGGAAACACTGTGGGCCACCTTCGGCGATGAACACTGTCAAAAAATAACAAGATTAGAAGATATTGTAGGTATACGTTACTACGCCTGCGGTACTTACTGGCAAAATAGCGGATTTTCGAGTCCTGAATTAGTAATTTTCGGTACTTTGATTTTGACTAAAGCATAATGATGAATTAAACTAAAGCAGAAGTTATAAGTTGGTATACTTACGGGCAATCCTGTCACCATCCTTATAGCAGATGAAGTCGATGAACTGGTTGGTGCCGTTCTTGAAGGAGGACATCTGGTCGCGCGCGTTGGCGTCGATGCAAGGAGACACGCCGTCCAACAGGTTGTAGATACAGGTCTTCAGTTCAGGAGTCTTGGCACAGTACCTAGGATATAGCGACCGGTTAGTTTTACATCAAGTCTAAATTCGAAGAATTCACACCGGACTACCGGGATGCCGTAACTCTGCTTGGTGGCAGAAATATGTGGGTATGGTGGCAGAATTGCCTTGGACGAGCTCCTTCTTAAATAGGAGCTCATGGAATGAGGATGCTGTCTCCACAGCAGTCTACGGCTAAGCTACAAATTTGTAGGTTCTTAACTACTTAGGAAGGGCAGGATCTCCACTCCGAGACTACGCAACACTTGAAGACTGATAAACAAATGAATCGCGCTAACATGGCAAACTTCTCGATGCTTATCCTGCTTAGCCAGTAGATGATCGACTTTTAAGCTTACGTAAAAAACCGTTAAGTAACTACTCACTTTTTGAAGACCTCATCAAGAGCGCCGTTGGGCTTGGCCTCCTCAATCTCTCTTTGCAGGGTTTGTACATCAATGAGTCCCTTTACGCAGTCTACGAAAGTTTTGCCGACATTCTAAAAAAATAAAATATAGTAGCACGTTATGTGAATGGAGTAAAATATGCTATCTTAAGTAATAGTTTGGAATGAGATGAGAGCGAGATTAGGAAGTTAGTTTGGAGTTATGCAAAACTGAGTGGGAAGTCCCACAAACTTCCATTGAAAATGGTGGATCCTCCGACAAGTCAGGTGTTGTGTCTAGACCAGCAGCCTAACTGTGCCACACAAGACACGCATATTTGCCAGCTACTCGGTTGGCGAATAGCTAGCCTAAATAGGCCAGTAGTCCGGAGAAAGTGAGGTGAGGTTGTTGTTAACCCCCAGTTGTTGTTGATGTTAGGAGTCTGAGTAAATTGTTGTGGGACCCGCAGCCTAATTGTGTAAGTAAATTCGGCAAAGGAAACAATACACAAAGAAGTTGAATCTTTATTCAACTTCTTTCGTTTTCAGTGTGTATGTGTGTGTTTTTGGGAAAGAAACAGATTGTTTCCTTTGCCGAATTCACTTACACAATTAGGCTGCAGGTAACTGCCCAACGGTTGATGACTGACTGTTGTAAGTATACGTACAAATCGCGCCGAAAACTGCTTGCACGATGCTGGAGCAGGACCTGTGTGACGTCCAGCAGTCTAATTGCGTAATTGAATTCGGCAAGGCAAAGGGTTTGAATAAGAACAAACGACAAATCACTAAGAAATAAAAGACGCGATGTGGATTTCCGTCTATGGGGTTAGATCCCATCAATCTACATCGCGTCTTTGAACTCGTATGAGATTAGTCGATTTATGGGGTCAAAACCATTTGCCTTGCCGAATTCACTTGCCTACGCAATTAGGCTGCTGTACCTACCTCCTAAACTTCTTCTGAATGGCTTCATCATCAGCCTATTAATGTTCCCACTGCTGGGACACAGGCCTCCTCTGTGTGAGAGGGAATGGGCCGTAATCCACCACGCGGGCCCAGTGCGGGTTGGTGGATGTCACATGTCTTCGAATTTTTGGTTCTAGGACATGCCGGTTTCCTCACGATGTTTTCCTTCACCGTTTTGAGAGCAGTGGTGAAGACTGAATGGCTTACGGTATCAAAAATCTAACGTCTGTTTACCAGTACACACAACATCAGACACCGAAACAAAGCCGTTCCGCGTTTTCTACGATGGTCCGAATATGGGCTAACAACCTCCTTAGCATTCCAATAATTCCAATTGCCAATATTTTTATGTAAATTAATACATATAGCGGCAATAATTCTATGGACAGATGTTTCTTCATATTGTCATGTTAATGGACAGTAAGCCAATTTTTGGGTTTTTAACGTTATTTGCACTTTGATTCAGTAGTAATACCATGGGACATTAAGTTATATAATTTAGTACACAAATGATAATATAGTTGATGAAGAACGAATTAAAAAATAGGCAACAAGTTATAGATATATATTTTTTAGATTTTGCTTTCATGAATTATCCAGTAGGTACCTACTTACTTGTATGTATGTAAATCTAACCAGGCATGTGCTAGGTAACTAAATAGGTGCCTATTACACGCATCATACCTAGAAACATTTTGGTATCGAAATATTAGTCTGTTGACAGAAGGTTGACAGAGGTTAACTGGTTAATTATGTATCTAGTTAAGACAGCCAAGTATCATATCATGATGACAGACTGGATGGGTATGAGATATGACAACTACTACCACAAAGTAAGTAAGTCCCACACCCCACAGGTACATATCGAACACGGGAAGTCTGACCCGCCCTCCCGCTTCACCCAGAGCGGGAGAAGTCATAAGATGATTTAGGTATGTAGGTACTAGGGCATGCATTCCGGAATTTCGTAACTCCTGAATTCCGTATTTTTTTTTCTGATTTTCCAATTCCGGAATTGGGAGGAGTAATTCCAGAATGCCGATATTCACACATTTTTGATATTTTGATTATTATGTATGGAAATGTTAAGACTGGAAGGAGACTATGCAGTATGAAATGTATGTGATACGTGATATACGTATATACTACCGATTCAAATATCGTGTGTGTTTTATTCATATTATTAATTAAAGTTTAATTCTATCGTGTGATAAATCGGGTCCCACAACAATTTACTCAGAATCCTAACATCAACAACAACTGGGGGTTAACAACAACCTCACCTCACTTTCTCCGGACTACTGGCCTATTTAGGCTAGGGTAGGCTAGCTATTCGCCAACCGAGAAGCTGGCAAATATGCGTGTCTAGTGTGGCACAGTTCCACCCAGGTCAAGGAAGTAGATGTTGCTCTTAACGATACATGCCATACAATTACCTTATTATTATTTTATTAATTAAATGGGGTTACCTCGACGGAACAGTGGCAGGGTGTGCATGTGGTGCTGAATCGCAAACCATTGTCCACCTACTGTCCTGACCGCTGTGCCCCAAAACATGCAAGCAGTGTGATCTATGTGGCTGCCACAGATGACGCCGTGGAAGTGGCTAAGTTTTGGGCCAAACAAATTTGAAAGACTGCCGTGCCAGCTACAATAAGCCTTGTTGATATTACGGTTTAAAATGTTTAATTTGTGAATAAGGGAGAAAGATGACAAACTATGTTTAATTTGTTACTAAAAAATATTAAAAGACTGATATAATAATAAATTTTGTTTGATTTGAAGGAAAACTTTAAAATTTACCAGTTCCGGAACCAGTTCCGGAATTCCGGAATCAGACCTCCAGTATTGGAACTCAGTTCCGAAATTGAGAACCTTACGATACTGCATGCCTTAGTAGGTACCTACCTACATTCTAACGCATCTGAACTTCAAATGAATCCCAGAATTTGAAATTCAAAAAAAAAAAAAACCTGGTGAAGGCCGCGTAAATCAGTTGGATGCGGGATGCGCAGGACCATCGATGTATTTTTATATTTTTTATTAAATAGTCTCGCGCTTGACCACTATCTCACGTGATGGTAAGCGACGATGTGTTCGACGGTGAAGCACGCTTGCCTCTGAATTGCCTGCAAGACCCTGCGTAGCAGCTATTTTTGTGTCAATGTTAAAGGCGAAGATAGCATTGTATAACTGTCTCTTTTACTCTCTAACGTTTGTCGCATTCCTATCTCGCTTACTCTATGCAGTATACTCGATGACAAACTGTTTCTTGCGCAATGGTTGGCAGAGGCAACTTCAGTGACACAAAGATCCGCTGTGACTACTATACTCCAGCAGGAATAATAAAAATTAAATAAAATGATGACTTATAAAGTCCTTACCTCAACCTGTTCCACTTTGTCTTCTGCGTTGTTCTTCTGGCATTGTGCTCTGAGCATCTCACGTAGCTGGCTGCGCTTGTCCTCGGGAATCGTGTAGTCATCGGCCAACACGGCTGTAATCAAAAGATTAATTAATTAATACAAATTCTAGGCAAACTTCTTCTTAGGTACCTATAATATTATTAGATGTCACCCACGCCTATATGTATATAGCCTATGTGTTATTCTGATGTAGATAAGCAATATTTCTGTTAACTTCCATCAAAATCCATTCAGTAGTTTTTGCGTGAAAGATTAACAAACATACATTCATCCATCCGGTACATAATATTAAAAAAACAAGTCTGTCGGGATCCCAGGGTGGCTAAAATAAACAGGGCACCTCAAACCAGTACGCAGAAAATCAAAAATGTCAAATGAAAAGGCGATTCGCACGCGTGATTGAAAATTTCTGTACCCATCTACTAAGACACAACTTGATACTGAGTTATCAAAAATTACAACTTGTGGCTTAATTTCCTTTTCTGGCCAGCTAACATATTTGTTTTATAAACACTTATGACTTATTTTTAATTTGAAAAATTATAAAACCATAATAACTTAGGTACATATTTAAAATAATTAGGAAATAATTCAATCAAACCATAGCCGCAAACAGGTCATATTATAACTAGTCAAACACACAACTTACATAGCACATGTGTGAGTACTATGTTCCGACTGTAAATCTACCATTCACTGTACCTATGTGTCGTTTCGTTGACTTCTGTGTGCCCTGACAGTTGAGTCTGTCATGCTCTCTCTAATTTCTCTCTGATGGTGGCACATGTGTTGGATCATTACCTAGGTTCCCTTTATGATGGTTGAGCTTAGTGGTGCCGATCCATGCGTCATGTTCGTGAATGGGCGCCATCAGTTGGGATTGGTCATAACATAACTTAGCTGCCTCGGGCTGTTCTTCCTTTTTACATTGTTCTCACATAATATGTATTTTTTCAACAATAATGATGTAACCAAAAACTTGTAATTAAAACTGATGGAAAAGAGTGTCCTTGGAGTTTCTTGCAATTTATTCTCCATTGAGACCTCCTGACGCTTGCGAATACGCAAAAATATATATTTTTTTTTAATACAAAGTTGCCTCTAAGGTTTATTTGAAATAAACTATTTGATTTTGACTTTTCAAGCTTGATTGATTTTTATTTGAAGCTTGCTGCATTGCCACGTTGAATGGCAATGGCTAACCTTTTCACCAAGAACGAGCCAGAGCGGGAGTGACCCGTTTTGTCAAGGAGTTTGTGCCCTATCTCAATAATGATCTTCTTGGCTTCAGTGCCCCAACCGCCCATGCAACTGCCTATCTTCGTGATAGCCCAAAGAATTACCTACCTACCTACCACTTGGTATACATGGTTCCGGGACAAAGAGCGAAAAAGATAATATAATATAATAATGCAAGTGAATAATATTTATTAAAAGATAATAATACATAATTAACAATAACTGTTACTTAGAATACTCTTTATCAGGTGACACTGTTATAAAGAGGTTAAATCATCTTTACAATAATAACAAAATTTATAAGTAGGTATATTTAAACAGAGGAAAATTGGATTTGTTGTCATAGCAGCGCATAATGTGGTGCATAATTTGGTGATGCTTTTGTGACTGACTCGCGCAGTCTTACGTAAACCCAGATACTTATTAACTACCTAAAAGATAAACCAGAATTTCCTCTTTCACATAAATATATAATTGAATCAGAGTGTCATATTACCAGAACTATGCCTAGCAAAGACCTCCTTACACCTGAAATAGGGACAAAAATAACTATTTAGTCCGCCAGATAGATACCTAACCTAAAAATATTGAACACTTTTTTTCTATTGCCACGTAAACAAAATAAATACGACGATACAGTGCCTCGAAATATTATGTGACGTCACGGTGTGCTAGACTTTATACTGACAAAGTGACGTCACAAGCCCCCACTCTTGAACTTCGATGCGCTTTATCTTTGTAATTTTTTATTTATTTGATAAAGTAAAAAATACGGGTCCAATATTATTTTATAATCTCACTGACGGACTATATAAAATTATCATGTTTCTCAGGTCACCCAGGTAACATCTCTATTGAGACATTTTAAGACAAAAGTGCATAGGTCATCCACTTCTAGGCAAGCATGATCCACATCCTCGATTCGCGTCAATCGCGAATCTATCCATAAAAAAAATCTCAAGTGGTTATTGTCCGCCTGAACCTTGCCCAGTGCATCGCTGCAACGTGTCTCACAAAACGACACAGCGGTGACACGGCGAACAGGGTTCAAAGGATAGTCTTGATCGAGTTAATTGGTAAATGGCCTAATGTAGCTCGCAGGAAGTAGGGGACGAGTTGAGCGGCCAACTGTGGCACATAGATATACGCGTATCTCGGTACACGCGACCTTAAATCGTACTCGTGTATGAAGAAAGTACGGGTCCTTTATTGCGACTGGCCACTGGCTGACTGTATGGTCTGTGAGGACCCCTATTGTGACTGGTCTGGTGATCTGGTTTATTGTTGATCAATTATATGCGTTTGATGCTGCACAGACTTGGCAACCGGTGTATTCATAGATATCATAAAACTGGTTTTGTTAAAGTGGACTGAAGTTTTAAAGACTCGCTAAGTTCAGTTTTATTCATAGGAAAAGGATTCCTAAAACTACAAAGCAAATCACTACAAAGAAAAAAATAACTTTATTTTCCGAAGTCGGTGTATTTGGTACCTTTTTTTTTCATTTTCCGACACCCAACCCAACCTCCTCAAAAAATGTTAAAATGGCAGTCGATTTACATAATTTTTGGGTCATATTTACAATTATTAGGTACCCGAAAGACAAAATGAAAAATTTTCAGCGTCAAAATAAAACACGGCATTTTTTACTAAGTCGATAAGTAAATAATCTCGAGGGTTATAGCCAGAATTAGGTAGGTTAGTACTAGACAATAAACATAATCGACTAATGAGGGAAATTAACTAAGTGCATATTTTCATTTGTTTGTTTAGAAATTTAAAAATCACCATCCGTTATCTAAGCATGTGTACGAATACCCTATCAGTCGTAAAAACATGTTGATGTTTTTCTAACCCAAACTAAGTAGCTATTTGAAATAACATCAATTGTTATCTTTCTGACCGTCAACAATTTATTTGTTATTCTTCAATTTGACAACTTCATTTTCACTGTCATGAGCCAGTATTACACTATCTTAGATCAATAAAGTTTATAAAAAAGAAAACATGATTCATATGAAATCATACACCTAGTTTTATTAATTTGTCATCTAGATATGACTCACAGATCTGTAATGCTAGATTTATATGATAGTGCCCCCCACCCCCATGTACCAAACGACATGACTTTATGATCTAATCCAGTGGTTCCCAAAGTTGACTAGACCGCGAACCATCTAACAAAAACTTCCAATTTCGGGACTCACCTCTTGGATTTCTTGAAGAAAAAGGAGTTTAACTATTATGAATGATGGTCTATTCAAACAAGAAAAAAACATTCAGTTTTAATCGAAAAATATAATAGGCTGTAGGTACTAATATAAGAGTAGTGTTACTTTTTAATGTGAAGTCTTAATAAATATACGGGGCGTTCGTATCGTCCTATTTTTCAGGGTCCACCCAATATTCGCTTACGACCCACCTATGAGTCGTGACCCATAGTTCGGGAAATGCTGATCTAATCAATAAACAAATGAACTCGATTCGTAATTGCTTATCAAAACTGCATAGACTATCAATATTATTATTTAATGAAATATTGTTTATATAGGCACTAAACACATTTACTAATGTTCAATAATTAATTGTAAGTTTATTGACAGGGTTCAAAGGCCTTTTGACAGATAAGTTGGCGGAAGGGCGCGAAGCTAATCAAGCAGTAAAAGACATTATGGCGCAATTTATTGTTTCCCGGGAATCGCACTTGAGTGGGCTAATTTTTTAACGACCGGCGTTTATTGCCTGTCTAGTTAGATACATAGTTAAGTACCTATGTAGCTTCGACTATTTCCGGAAAATTCCTCCTGTTTGATAGTAAATTTGATAATTATTAACGATCTGTCATAAAACAGGGTAACTAGCTATTCTATGTGGAAATAAAATAATAAAATATGGTTTGTCATGGTTGGTGTCTGTGTTTGTGGAGAGTAGGAAACTGAAGGCTTTGCTTTTCTAAAAGCCAATCAGGCAAAATTATTTTTTTAATATTATTACATAACATAGGTAACATCTTCAAACACTTTTAACATTTTATTTTTCCCGTTCTAGGAAATTGTGTAACATGTAATATTATGTATGTATGTTTATATATAAGTTTATGTAGGTATAGTATTTTATATAAATATTTTTTTTTGTATATTAATATTTTAATGTAGTAGTACACCGCAGACTACCCTCTTTTACAAGCTTTTATTTAACTTGCACTGTATGTATGTACCTACGTATGTATGTAGGTGTGTTCGAGTCAAATATTGCAACTGAATATTAAAGTAGTTATCCTCCACCGATTAAGAAGAAATTTTGCATACCCGTTTAGTTTGGATGACAATGCAATGTTTTTTCTAAGTGATGTCATTAAAAATCCAATATGGCGGTCGGCCCAAGATGGCGGACTAGTTATTTTCCGTACACTGCCATGATACGGGTATCAAATGAAAGGGTTTGTTGAGAAAAATACGAGAAAGCTTTGTTTGAAAAAAAAATAGTGAATCATTTTATTTATGTTATAAATTCATTCGTTCTTTTAGTCCATCCAAAGGTTGTCTGGTAGATGTCAGCGAAAAGACCGCCTTTGTACCCTTAGTATTAAGTTCTTGTAAAGAGGTGTAGCTTTTTGGTGAACAATAAAGTATATTCTATTCTATTAAGCTTGTATTCCACTAAGGGGTTGAAGGCTTAAGGTAGAGCTGTATCAATCATCATAATTATAACAAAGACGAAAGTTTGCGAGTGTGTTTGTATGTTTTTTACTCTTTCACGCAAAAACTACTGAATAGATCTAGATGGATGTTCCCTTGGCATAATTTTCGACATTCAAGCTGGCGATGCCGCTGACAGAAGCTGGTCTATAATACACCTGCATTTCGCAAGTTAGGAATAGGAGCCGAGCCTACTACCAGGCATTACTGGGCAGGAATCCAGACACTCGTCTGCCAGTTGCCACAGACCGATTCCAGATGGAAAAATCCAACAACACAGCCCAACAAGCGAGTCTAACCTAGGACCACATGCTTGCGCGTTTTTGACCACTATTATCTATATCTGATCTATCTATACTAATAATATTATAAAGAGGAAAGATTTGTATTTTTGTATGTTTGTATGTAACGAATAAACTTAAAAACTACTGGACCGATTTCAAAAATTCTTTCACCGTTGGGGTATCCCTGTATTCCCACGGGAACGGGAACTACGCGGGTAAAACCGCGAGGCGTCCGCTACTAGTCAATATTTTAATAGCACCTCGACTGTGGCGGCCATTTTCGCGAAAACGCGCATCTGTGTCACTACTTCTTGGTGGCCTCGCGAGATAGCGGCGCGTGTTATTAAAATGACGATATATATAAAGTTACAGAACACAAGAACTCTAGTAGTTGCACCGCAAAAATGTAATCATTTTCAACAGTTTCTCACTCTGGAAAGACATCAACTACTTAACCTCTGAAGGAAAACTTATTACCTTTATTTCCTAGGTTCCCTAACACGCAAGTATTAACTCATCTAAGGAAAACTAGTTTACTAAGTGTAGTCTATCTATAACTCTGTTGCAATCTTTCAATTGTCTTCAGCCGTATATCTTGTATAGGCACCGGGAATCACAAATTGTTTCCTAGTATGATGGACACTCGCTGCAAGAGGTGTTATGAATTGCAGTGGCGTTTTTGATCGGCCGTTTTGCTGTTCTACTGATCAAATTTAGTAAATATATTACTAGGATTTCTCGCGGATCCACTCCCGTGACTCATAAGAAACAAATTTGGGTTAATAACATTTATGTGTTTTTTTTTTTTTTAAAACAAGCCTTGTTCGTATTCTACTCAGCAAAGCCTTTCATTTAATACCCATATCATGGCAGTGCTCAAAAAATAACTAGTCCGCCATCTTGGGCCGTCCACCATATTGGATTTAGAATGGCGTCACTTAGCTAACTTTGCATTGTCAGCCAAACTAAACGTGTATGCAAAATTGCATCTTAATCGGTGTAGGATAACTGCTTTAAAATTTAGTTGCAAGATTTGACCCGAACACACATATATACATTGCAAGTTAAATAAGATAATATATATAACAGCTTATAAAGCTTATAAATATTATAAGCTGCTTACTATCAAAATTTTCATTAGATATCTGAATATTAGAGAGAACAGTAGTTATCCAAAAAATAACAGGGCATAAATGCCAGATGAAAACCCAACAATACTTTCCCTGACTCGGGAACCGAACCTCGAACCTCATGCTCAACAGTAGCTAGACAAAAGAGGCAACAATGATGTATCAAACAAAACAAAACACTACCTTTGTAAACTAATATCATAATCTATGTGATCATTGTACTATTGTTAATTGTTAATTTGTTACTTCAACATTGCAACATTATTTTATTCACCAAGCTCTTCTGTCTAACCCTTCGTCATTTCATGGAAAACAGTCGTGATAGTATGTTTTGTTATCTATCTTGCGAAGGAGGAGGCGGAACGCGTGAGAGAGACGCAACGGAGACGCCCTCATGCCACTAGCCACCGCAGGAGACGTCTCGAGCGTCGATAATCGCAAGACGATTCCCGGCCACCGTAGGCGCGGGCTTGCGGACAGCAAGTAACGGGTAGCTCGCCGTCCGACGGCGCGTTGTATTCCACGGGCGCCACAAAGAGATGTCAGCAAAACTGACGGGGTGCACGGGGTCCGCTAGGGCCGATGCCTGTCTGGGTCATGGATCTGGCTAAAGCAATTGAAGGAACACGGGTGGGTTCAGTAAAAGTCTGACACGCCCTCCCCCTTCACCCAGAGCGGGAGAAGTCCTTGGAGGACATCGCAAAAATAAAGAAGTTTTTTTTTAATAATAAAGGTGGTAAAAGCCCCAGTTTCAGGGGAGGTGTGGATTCACTAGGCTTTTTACCCGACTGCCGAAGGAGGGTAATGTTTTTATCAGTCTATGTATGTATGTGTTCCTATGTGGCTTTCTAGAGACCAAACGCGTGGGCTGATTCTTATGTCAATATTTTTTTTTCTTCCAGCCCCATAAAAAAAAGAATTTTAAGAGGAGATTTGTTAAAATCTCCTCTTAAAATATATTAGAGATTATATGTTTAAATGTACCTAATACGAAAAAAAAAGGTATCTACATAGGTATACATATTCGCGAGCTGGCCAACCAAAGCCAGATGTATCCTCCGACTGCACAGCATGATTTTCTTCGTTTACCTCTTTTTAGTTCGCTTCTAAAGCAGACGGGTTTTCTGACTTTTTTTTTTTTTTTTTTTTTTTCGATTTTGTTGATTGGTTATTCTATGCATCTTGTGACTAAATATCAGAATAGTACGAATAGCTTTTTAGGATTCTGCACCTAAATAATATAAAAGCAACCCTTTCGGAGCGACTTTGTCTGTATATCACAACTGCTTTTTTTCTAAGGTTGGGATGAGCTTTCAGCAGGTTATTTGTAGGAGTCTGAATATGAGCAACATTGGGTTCATTATCTTATCACGCAAATAAAATACCTAGGTATGCAAACTGCTTTTGGGCATCTGATAACCTGTATATATCGACTACCAAGAACTGACACTGTTAAGCTTTGCAAAAAAGTTCTGCTTGAAATTTCCTGTTCCCTATCTACAAAATTTTACCAACGGTATCAGGTTCTATAATGTTTAATAGCCTCTCTCGACTTGACTTACTTACATGTTAACATGGTAGCAAATTTAAAAACCGGCCAAGTGCGAGTCGGGCTCGTGCACGAAGAGTTTCGTTCCATTATCGCAAAAAACGGCATAAAAAATACGGTTGTTGTATGGGAGCCCCACTTAAATATTTATTTTATTTTGTTATTAGTATTTGTTGTTTTTAGCAGCAATAGAAATACATCATCTGTGAAAATTTCAACTGTAAGTATAGCTATCACGGTTTATGAGATACAGCCTGGTGATATACAGACAGACGGACTGTGGAGTTTTGGTAATAGGGTCCCGTTTTTACCCTTTGGGTACGGAACCCTAAAAAAAGAATCCATTCGTTTTGCCTGACATGATGCAACGGAAAAGTGCAAAGAGTTTCACCTTGAACATGACAGTGAGTGCTTACCGTCCTAATAGCAATGGATTGGACTCTTTATAACCCTTAAAACAAAAGCCTTTATCACTGAGGTTTTGGAAACCATACTCGAAATAATTCTTGTTTGAAATAACGTAAAACCGAACTGAATTGAATCTAATGACCGCTCAGCCTCTATCCATACACGCTGTGAATAGATGATAAGTCGACTTGCATCTAATTTCAAAATATTAAAAAGGATTAGAATTTTGAGAATTTTGAAATTAGATACAAGTACGGCTATATTAAGATATCAAATGAAAATAGCCCAGCATCAAGAATTCAGTGCACCACACGGCTGGGTTAGGTTCGAAGAGGATGACGGGGTTATCATGCCCAAGTCATCCCCTTTGTTCTGGTTTCAAATTATTTAAATAACATAGAGTATATTTATTGTCCTTATCATATCAGAAGCTCTTTATCACGACAATTACAAGCAAAAACTTTATGTAGCTTCATGTACTAATATTACATTTATCCATAGGAGCAAAATATATGAGATTCTAATTATAACCGATTAGGTATTGAACGATCTAATTTATTTACCACCAAAAATACATAACAACTGCTCTAGGTACTTAAAACTTGGTTAATCCGATTTTTTTCCAATATTCCAAACTTCTTTATAACAATTAAGAACTTACTTGAATTAATAAACGATTTTAAATTTCAATAGTTCAACACGCAAAAAAAAAATGTTTAAAAAAAATGATTGATAGAAACTTACCCACAGCCAGAATGGCGAAAACAATACTTTTCAGCATCATTTTGAAGCACTGTTTTAATACTTGGTTGTTACAGAACCAATGCCGGGAGAACACTGAAGCTCCGTCAGTTTTACATCGCGTTATATACGCATGTGGTTAGGATGATCACTCACTGATGCGATGAGGAGTGTCGCGAACGTTGCCGAATATATTATTGAAGTTTAAGAAAAAAATAGTAATTTAAATTGCCGCCGGTATTTAGATAGAAGGTATTTATATGTCTGACAGACATATAAATACTTCTTCTTCTTCTTAGAAGCTAGTAAATACTAGCTTCTTACTATACTGAACGGTCTTCAGTATTCACAATTAGAATCGTCGCTAATTTTATGGAAATTTTCTGCAAAATTGTAGATTTTACTGCGCTTAGTGCATACCTAACGCACTACACCTAGTACTTGCCTTTTTTAAAGTAATTTAACAAAACACTAATCTAATCACACAAAAGAACATATTATTTATTTATTACTTCATGCACACGGACTTTTGTCTCAGACATCTTCTATCAGTTAACCTCACACATCACAGTAACATTTATTCAAAACATACGTAATAAATTTGAATGTATCGCTCGCATTCGTTACGCCATAGTAAGCAGCTGCCTTTATCGTAACAATAGTCGTCTTCAAATTAGCTGAGACGATATCTTTCGACGACAACTGGTGGACAAATTGTGGACACGCGCATGTTTTTCATTATTTTTAAGTTATGTTCTGGTGGAATTAACTTTTATTTCGGAAACTGGTGTAAAGGTACTTTTCATATGTTTAATTATTTTGTTAGTTTATTATTCCTACTCAATTCACGTTGCCAACCTGCCTGACTGGATAAACTCTCAGAGCGGTAAAAATGGAGAGAACGAAGGATCCGGATTATCCCTGAATGTTGGAAGATTAAAATTATGCCTATCTACCTAAGTTATTTGGTCACAAGCGCTACTGCTGAAGTCCTGGGTTCGATTCCCAGGTTAGGTAAAGTATTTTTTAGGTATTTCCATTAAAATTTTTCATTACGAACCCACAGCCTAATTGCGCAAGTGAATTCGGCAAGGCATAGGGTTTGACCGCCATCAATCGACCAATCACAGACGAAAATCCACACAGCGTCTTTCAGTTGACTGTGTTACATAGGACTTAAAATATAACGCGCAAAATGTAGGCGTACACACGTGCCAAACCCTTTCGGGAATATCTTTAGGCGTGGTTACGTGTATGAATGGACCTGAAACTCTGAAAACCAAAAAACAAAAAAAAACATTTTCAATATTTTTTTCCTGCTTTGCAAATATTTGTCATACCTAACTAGGTAATTATCTTGAGTAATATTTATGTGGAGTAAGATTGTGCAAGATCCAACGATCACAATGTCCTTTGTGCTGTGGCAACTGGATGCATTTTTTTCCTTATCGAGACTCATTGCAACACCTGTAGGCTAGATTGTCTGATTAGTTTTGTTTGATTGGAAAATTCTTTAGCCGCGTTAACGATTTTTGGTAGGTGCAAAACTTATCTGTTCGCGTCACCGACATGCTAGTGTGACGTGTTGCGGAGTTGCGCCAGTGAACACATAAAATTTTGGAATAACATAATGGTGCAGTGGCTTGTTTATTATAAATAGCGGCCAGTTACTCCAAAGTTTTAAGTTTCACCTCTGTCGGCAGTCCCCGTGACTGCCTATTTTTTAACGCTGCAGCTATAAACCGCTTTTGAGAGGAGAAAACTGTGGAAATGTGAAAGTAATGTGCAACGTTTGGAGAAAATATTGTGTCTACGAAATAGTGGAAGGCTCTTAAGTCTAATAGTCAAAGGACATAATAGCTACATCTCAAACATTTTAGGCATAGCGAGCGAAGTCTCCGTTTCAGCTTGGGCAATATTTGTTTCGTATGTCCGGATGTCTGGCTGTTCTCATCTACAGGTCGCATTTCTCAACTGAAAACTGATTGTCGTGAAATTTTGTGAGCAGGTTCGATAATTATATTACATTTTTATGTCGATCGACAGATCAAAAAGACAGACTCGCGAGGTCTATAGCTCACAGAGCCACTAGTTTTTTATTTGACCGAGCAAGCGCGAATCGCTCGCAAAGCGTCTCCGTTTCAGCTTAGGCAAACATTCTTTCGTATGCCCGGATGTCCGGCTATACGGCTGTTCTCCCCTACAGGTCGCATTTCTCAACCGATTCGCGTGAAATTTTGTGAGCAGGTTTGATAGTTATGTTTTTTTTCCTATCTGACACGAAGACGAACACGAACGACACACGAGCGAAGCGTCGTTCGGTCAACAAACGGCAAACATGTTTTTGTTTAAATTGGGGACAAGATAAGATTCTATGAATCATTATCGAAATGCCTATATTGTCAATAAAAAAAAAATTCGTTACGTAAACAACAGACAAACGCCCCCTTATTTCTATCGAAAGACGCTACGTACTGGACATATGCGTATGTCCTGTGCTTCTCGCATCCTGAGGACTCCTACGGTCGTCAGTACCTTGTGAGCGGCCTTTCGACGCTGTCTTGAAGTACGTGGTCGCCAGAACCTTTCTACCTCATCGGCAGACGACCGTTCTGCAAGCAATGTGTCCTGTTCATTGCCTCTTGTATTTTAGCATCGATTCTTCTCGTCATCCATGTCGATTTATTTAGTTCTCGAACGGATCAAAACATTTCCCATTTTATCATACTCTTTAAGTGCAATTTAAATTATATTCTAAGATGTAAATAACTAATTATAAAAACCAGTCCTACTTAAATGGACTTCGTCCTTATCGGTAGAAATAGTTATAAAATACTTTTATTGAGGAATTACTTAAGCAACAATCAAAGAATTTTATTACTGCACCTTAATGATTACGTAAATAGGTATGTACTTAACTACGAGTAGATACATAGGTATAATAAGTTTATCATGAAGTGTTTTAGAAAAAGCCAGTCCCAACAAAATACGGTGTGTGATAAAATTGTCGTAAAAGTATATTTTTGAATATAAAGGTCTATTCACACATATCAGGGCCGTGGCCGGGACGTGGACAGACCGTGCCCCGTCAGGTGCTCAAAACAATATCGGTGTGTACATTTTATACTCGTTCACACACGTCCGTGCACGGGCCAGTGACGGAGCTTCAATGCCTGGGCCCGCCCTGTCACGTCCTGGGCACGGCCCTGATATGTGTGGATAGACCATAAAGCCTACTTTTTTTAATAAATTCTTATCTGAAACTATATTTCGAGTTTACTGTTTCGTCATGTAAACAAAAAATTAGGGGATGCCTCTCAAGTTGCGAACTGACCTCGCCTTTGACCGAGGTGTTCTCGCCTCGGTCAAAGGTGTACTAGAGGCAAGGTCAGAAGCCTTGCGAGCCAGTCATATGCGAAGCCTTGCGGGTCAGTCATACGCGAAGCCTTGCGGGTCAGTCATACGCGTATAATGTCATGAGCGTTTTTAAATAAACAAAAATCTTTTTTGGAAGTCAGATGTGATTTTTTTTAAACGTTTTATTTTTCACTATTTATTTTACCCGAATAACGATTCCCTTTTTGGGAAATCGGTTAAAAAAGTAAACACTCAAAATATAGCATATGAGGATATACCCCTGTATTTCCCGAAGGGTTACGCAGAGGTGCATCTTAAGTGCATCCATATACCGCCAGTTATGCTCAAGGGCCGATTTCACCAATGAAACCAATCGCAATTAGTTCAACTAAACTCAGTTTATGCAAATACAGCGTTCTGATTGGTTGAGACAGCTGAGAAACTATCAATCAGAACGCTGTATTTGATTAAGGCGCCGATTCCCTTGAGTAGCTGATTTTAAAATGAAAATCACGTCTAAACGGCTAGTCGTATGTTTTTGTAAAACATATATGTTATATGAGACCATTTTCTTAATAATTTCATCTGAGCAGAATTTGAGTTTTATTCGTATAACATAGTGTAATTAATTTGTAAAGTTATGTCTAAAACGGACAAAAACACGAAAATCGCACCAAAACCGCTGGGCGTATTTTAATGAAATCGACACCTTCTCAAAGACAATTTAATTATCTACATTTTGATCTGAAGCTTTTTTTTTAATGTCATAGAATAATAAGGAAAGTACAAAAAACTACTAAATTTTGGGTCGCGCGGGTGTGAAACGAGTGCGCATTGTGTTCCCTCAAGGTCGTTGGCGTTAGTCGTCGTCTTAAACTGAGTTTATTTTAACTAATCGCGATTAGTTTCATCGGTGAAATTGGCCCTAAGTCCCATAACAATATGTAGTGCGGGGCGTATTTATACCTACAAATTGTCAGAGGACTCTCCTTCTAGGAATCAGCACTGGAGATGTCATGTGATCTAAAGATCCCACTACCAAGAAAGCATTAATTACAATATCGCGTGAGGAGGCATTAAGGAAGACATTACATCCCACAACATGAGTAGAGTATCATTCACAATAAATTGAAATGTACCAGTTTGATTAAGTTGCTACTAAGAAACAGTAACGCAAATCATTAAGATCCGATACTAAATGAGGTACACTTAAAATTCTAAATTATAGAGAGAATGTATTTTTTAACAGACTTCAAAAAAAGGAGGCGGTTCTCACTTTAGTTGATTTTTTTTCTTTGTTACCTTAGAACTCCGTCTTTATGAACCAATTTGGCAAATACATTTTTTATTTGAAACGACATACATTCAGATTGGTCCCATTTATTTTTCAGAATCTAGTTTTGATGATGGAATTCATAATGAATTGAGCGAACTCGTCAAATATTATAGGCATAATATACATAGCGATTTCAGTATTTTCATCAACAAGTCACAAGCAAGATATTTGCAGACAAAAAGTATCATTTGGTGAAGTGGAACTGATGAAGAAGATCACAGATCGCCACCAGAACTTCACATTTAAGTGTATTTCACAAGTGGCAATAAGAGATCTCGAATAGTTAAGCGACTATGAGCTATGACGAAATGAGATGAGAAATTGGTACTATCGAACTGATCTGATGATGAAGCCGGAAAGTAGCCTCCGGAATAAATCAATGATTTATTCGTAATAAATCAATGTATTTTAGCTGTGTTTGCGCTTATTGGAATTTTCTTGAAATGAAATCATTAGCTGTGCAACTAAAAGTGAAAAAAAAAACTTATTGAACATCCGAAAGCCAATACACTAATAAAAACACTTAAAAGTGAAAAATGACTTTAATTTTACAAGTCGGTGTTTCTGGTTTTGTTTCTTAGGTTTTTACACCGAGCTTGATGTTTTATCAAAAATAGTTTTTTCATTATATAGTTTTCTATTGCATAATCAAATAAAAAATAATGTTAAAACCTTCTGGATTATACAGAAGATGACTTTAAGCTCGCCACTGACGCCAGAATAGTTTGACAGCGCAATTTTGAGCATTTGTTGAGGGTTCCTTCTTTTTCAGTTTATGGAATATCTTTTATATTGGTCCAATATTGGAGTAGGAAATAGGCGAAAGCCGAACCTCGAATTACGACTTTTTACTTAGGGTATTCAGTTGGATGTCTGCGACCGCATTTTCTCTTAAGCGCTATGCGTTGAGCTCCAAGTTCTGTGTTAGACTGCATGATGACTGACTTAATAATTGTACTATCTATAGATACAGGTCCACTCACATATGTGTAGTGCTTACTTATTTTAATCTCTGAGTTTGTTTCGGGGTTTTCTCCCATTGTAGACAGTTGGGAAACACCATCCTTATCTACTTTAATTGTCAAAAAAGTATGACGTGTGAAAAAAATTTGGAAGTTTTATCCTTGAATAAGAGTCTGTTATAATTCCTTTTGACTTGCAGCTGGTTTAACCCTGAACTCCTTATCTTTTATAAAGTAAATACGATAATGTATTGTTTGTATGAACAGAAGATTCACTGAGTTCTAACAATCGGTACGTGCTGATTTGTTGTTTATTGTTTTGGTCTTCCAAAATAATAAAGTAGGTAGGTACTTACATATTATTTAAATAATGCCGAAAACAACTTTATTTTTTCTGTTCTTATCTTTGTCGGTTTCCTTTAAATTGAACATCATAAAATGTAAGATATATAGGCAGGCATTTGACTTCAATTTTCAACTTTTCCCAACTAATTTACTATGTCTAGAGCAGTGGCTGGCTCAGTGGTAACGGCTACGACTTCGAAAAGATGGGGAATGGGTTCGAACTCAGGGAGGCACATTATTCTCCTCATCATCATCATCCTTTTAATTTTCCCACTGCTGGGACACAGGCTACCTCTCTATGAGAAGGCATGGGCCGTAATCCACCACGCGGGCTAAGTGCGGGTTGGCGAATGTCACATGTCTGCGAATTTTTGGTCCTAGGACATGCCGGTTATTCTCCTTAGTATAAGTTAATCCATCACCACTGCTCTCAAAACATTGAACGAAAGCTTTGGGAATTAAACTAATAAATATCCTAGAACCAAAAACTCGAAGATGTTGACATTAACCAACTCGGCTCGCGTGGAATAACCATGAGAGAAGGCCTATGTCCCAGCAGTAGCTAGATTATAGGTTGATTATGCTATGCTTATGCAGCTGGACCTCTTACCTGTCCGATCTGAAGGTCGAAACGTTTCTCGGTTCAGGATATCAAGTCCAGCATCTTACCTCCTACTGAAATCAGTTCAGTGGCATATCTTCAACGTGCTTTGGAAATAATTTGCAATGTGAAATGTATGAAATCTTTCTTAAAATACCTACCTGCTTCCACTACACCCATCATAGGTTAACAATCAGTTTTGTTTTAACCATCAAGTCCAGATTAGCAGGATGTTTGATCCAAAATCTTCTTTTAATTTTCAATTCCAATTGAGTCACAATTATTACCAAAATCTTAAATTATTGTTAAGTAAAAAATAATTATTTGTTAATATGCTGTGAAACGATAAGAAACTAAACTGTCATTAAAGGTCGAGCACGAAGTTTTGATAAAATGAAATGATTGAATAACAAGTTCATTGACCTTTATTTACTGTAACTATGATAAATTAAACGGCTTTGTTGCCATTGGTAGAACCTGGATGAAGTTAGCACAGGAATTGCGTGAGGCTCTGGTAGATGAAAAGAGAGGCGAAGTCGTGCTGTGAATGGTAAATCTAATTGTAATTGAAAATAAAGATAGTCTGTCCATCAAATATTTGGATTTAGTTCACACTTTTGATTCGCTATATTTGCCTTTGGAGTTCTACTTATGGTCACTTTGTATATTGCACATTGATGCGCTCTCTTGAAAGTAAGCTACACTCTATTAAAATATGTCATGCATTTACATTCAAATCTTCATAGAAGAATGGATTTGATATATTATCGGATTGCCGCAAGGCAGTATTCTTGGGCCAGTATTTCTTATGACAGTTATGGATTATGTAGGAAGGAGGAAGTTATGCTAATATTAGAAGTAGCCAGCCCTTTAACTTAAGATACTATATTTTTGGTAATGCAACTTTTTGTAAATGATCTATTTAATGGGTGTGTGATAGTGACTAGTGTATGCTTAATGTAGCTTCAATATATATTTATAAAATGACAGGTAATTCCACTTCACATCAGAAGTGTTTGCATTGTAAGTATTTGCCCACCTTCCCTTATTAAATAAGTTGAAAAAATATTATTGTTGTTACCTACCTGTTGATTATATGTCATTACTCATGGGTGCCAACCGCCAAGATAACGTCTCTTCTCAAGTGTTTCAGTATTTATTCAATAGGTGTGCGCGTAACAACACTTCACACCATTGATTCATCATCTAATAACATTGATTCCCTGAAGCAAACAGACTGCCCATCTGATGGAAAGGAGATACCGCTTCCTGCATCACTATTCTGCATCACAATGTTAGACCCACCCTAGAAACAAAATCATGATTTCCATTTCCGCGGCGCTCGAATATACCCTAAAAGCAACTTAAAAAGTCATTTAAGAGTGATACCAATCGATCATCGTCGTTTGACTATGGTAAATAGGTGCGGTAACTTTTCCTTTGATTTGTTCTAGTAGGAACCATCGGTGTAGGTCTAGGTCCGTTCGATCTTTGATCGATGGCATCGACTAACCACCGATAGACGACTCTCGACTCAGAAAGTGAAAGTCAAATAAATGGCTTATGGAGGACCTCATTTTCAAGATTGATGGCGCTGTCCCATTGATAGTAGTTTTGTAGTTCAAGAAGAGCTACAATGCAATTAGATCTACAAGGTTAGACAGAAATGGCAATATTTACCTAGTTCGCCAGTTTGGAAGTAGAGAAAACGAGCTAAAAGCTCTCGACGGAACCGCGCCCAATTGGTGGCTAATATTAAGGGGATTTCATTACTGGAATTCGGAACATTTAATTTCTATTCATCCAATTTGAATAACTTAATCATGAAATAACAAAAGGTAATCAGATGGTCCAACGGCTAACAAGTCAAGCGCATCGTCCGATACTGTTTGTCACTCTTGACCTTAGCTCTACTCGTGATGATAGCCGAGAGGTTATCATACATCTGAGTCAGAAGTGATATCAAGACGATGCTAGGAAAATTTTATTACACCACACTTTTAAGACGCATTAGGGGTTTCTGTATATATAGAGAGGACAGGCTTGATCTATGCAACATAATTGTACTATCAGACTTGTTATCAATTTATTATGCCTTGAAAGATACCCCGGTATGGAAGAAACATTGCGTTTTAAATTTCAGTTATAATTGGCTAGCAATAAGCTTAGCTAATCAGAGATCTAATGAATACATATTTAGTAAGCAGTTATTACAGTAAAGGGACTCCATTATTTTGATTGTATTCAATTTTACCCCACTTCTTGCCAATTCCCGATATGGTTCATTCCATTCATGTTTAAAGTCATAAAATTGAATTTATAAAAAGTGTTGTCACTTTCGTTCTTCTTATTTTTGTCAGCATATTGCTGATTAGCCTATCGAGAGACTCTTTCGAAAAGTTAATTTTTATTAGAAGGGTTTGCTCTTAACTCTAGTCTAAGTCTAATTTATTTTCATTTGTTTTGTAACGATTGTTGACTTTTTGATTTCCTCACCATGACTTCTTGGACGCAGTTCACTATGATTGTGATAACAGATACTACATCACTCTCTTCCTTAATATATTCTTTCCTATCTTAGTCACCTTTGACACCTACGGGAATCCCTTTATCTACTATGTTGTCATACTTGTGAGGAACTTTAACTGATTGTAAACTTCGATTTGGACATTTTTTTAAAGTCCTATCTGAATCTTTTCAGATATGTGTACTGTCGGTGTTCTTCCAGCAAGTCGCACCTCATCAGCCATAATTTTATCGCCCTGAATAAGCTTGTTCAAAAACTCTGCCCAATTTCCCTCTAATAAGTCCTAGGCGTTGCAAAATATATCTACTTATTAGTGTTCTTTGTGTGTTCATACGCCTAAAAGTAGTTTTTAAAAAGATATAAATAAATAAAAGCACATATTTTGGTTCTATTTTTTATTTTAAACATTATATGAATATTAGTGGCAATTTGTGGAACCCTACTGACTGAGAATGATTACAATATAATGCGCTGCAGTTTTACAGAATCCAAACTGCACAGACAGACAATGCTTATTAATTTTAAGTTAGCTGAAATGGCTTTTCGTGCTTGGCTATTATATTTAGGCGGGAAAAGTCGGGCTATTAACTTAAGAGAATTTATACGAGATTGGTACAAATAGCTTACTGTCATTTTAAACATTGATATGATATCCATTTTTGATTTGTCATATAATTGTATACACTGAACGTCTTATATAATTAGTATATTGCGAAGCAATAGTTATGTATTAAATTTGCTTGCCAACTTGACAAGCAAAGGCAACATGTTGATTAGAGCATGGTAACAGACAGATAAATGTTCAGTATATTTTTGTGTCTAATTATTCATATGCGATCAACCACAGTGCACATCACAATGTTACTAGAAAACCTTTAGGCGCAACCTTTGGTCCAATGTTCAAAAAAATAAATGCAATTCACGGCTAGTCCAATTCGCGGTAGGTCCAATTCGCAGTTGGTCTAATTCGCAATTAGTCCAATTTTCGAACAAACCTCTTTACAAAACCATATGGGCATATTTTTACATATAGTTTGCTACGAGTTTCCACACGAATTTGATGTTCTATATACTTAAGGCGCAATTGGTCCAACCGCGAATTAGACCTATAGCGAATTAGACCAACCGTGAATTTGACCAATCGCGCCTAAAGGCTAGAAAAGCTCTTCTGAATATTCTCATAAATATAGATATATTTATTTCTTCTACAATGCCACATGCTCTGAATCAACACCCTGCATTTAAACATCATAATTATCTCGTATCATGATAACGTTATAATATAGACATTACTTAGGTTTACAATAAACCATTTATCAAGTCTCTTCCATTTCAATAATATTGTTCGAAACAACACATACTTAATACAAATCAATTTTGTTCAACGGAAAGTCTTCAACTAACATCTACCACAACGATTAGTAAAACATTCGAGTTCTTGTCACACAAGAGTTTGTTTGTTACAATAAAATCACAGGTAAGTACTTTATCACTAAATACATTTAACTGCTATGATTCTCTTTAAGAGAACGAAAGTTCCAGTCCGTCTAAGGACGTGAATTTCTAACACATAAGAGATCGAGTATATTACACAATCAAACACATAAAGGGAATAAATTAAAACATAAAGCAATAAATAAAGATCACCACATATATAAAATCTTAGGCGGTAAGTTATACATAAACTCGATTTTTTTTTGTAACTCCCAATTTTCATCGTCAAACCAAATTTCCAGAAGCGTGAAGCTTCGTCCATATCATCGAGGTTTTATTCTACTTTTTTCAGGTCTCGTAGTTATACACATATAATAGTTATATAACTATTTATTATAAGTAGCTTTAACATTAATATGATTTAATATATAGGGGTATTAAGATCGAAGACTTCCCCCCTTATTGATTTCGTCATAGTTCGTATCATGTACGGAACCGTAGCTTATATAATAGTTTCCATTCATTGTCCACAAGTATTATCTACCGAATCCTTGAACATCGTAACATCAGATATATTTGAAAAGCCGTCAAACCAACATATCAAGTCCGTTTCCCCCACAAAAGTGTGGTTAGTTTACTTTCCCACCCCTACTTAAATGAGAGTACCCTCAGTTGCAAAAGTATTAAAATTTTAATAACAAGAACTGTACGTTCGGCTACGAATATTAAAGTAGATAACTTTTGCAACTATCTGTACTAAACAGCAATAGTATTATTTATTATATTGTATAATATTAATACAGTAAAACATTCAACGTGTTTATTATGAATTTAATTAATTTTATAACTATGAAGATTAAATACTGCTTGTACTTTGCTTAATAACCCGTTTTTTATTATTATGTTCAATGTATTGAAAATCAGTGTTTTTTTACATTGTTTTAGTTACGAGTCAAAAGTTAAGTGTAGGCAGTGAACGGTCAAACATTTACAAGTTTTTAGTATTTTTGTATATTTTTTTATTATATTTATTACTAAACATGTACCAGTTCTACAGCATTGTCTATTAAATTATATTATGTACAATTATAATTTGGAGTTAGGTATTTGCAATATTAAACAGTAGATCCATTTTACCCTTTTGGTTTTGAATAAGTAACTTGCGCAAAACTTTTGTAAATAATTTACAAAAAAATATTAGAAATGAGAATGTTTCTTCACATAGGTAACATTTTTTCCCTCTTTTCTTATGTGATCTGCAGCTAAGTTAATAATATGTACAATTACCAAATTGTATAGACTGACAATATTTGGCACTATACAATTTCACAAATATGTAACGAAAATCAATTAAAAGTTGCAATACATAATAAGTCCATTAAATAAAACCCATTGTATAGACATTGGGACATAAGTACAGATTTATATCAATTCGACAATATAAGTACACCAATTATTTTCAAATATTCGGAAGCACTAGATTTTGATGACGTCATTCTTGTTTATACAAAAGTGGTTGTATTCACGTCGAATTATTAAGAAATAAATATATTTTGTAACAAACTTAATTGCCAAATAAATTTAATATCTACTGTTGACTAGTCTGTACCTACACTATATTTAAGAGTATTAGTATGTACGTGAAAAAGTAACATTAATACATCAAAACAGCAGTTTAAATATTAAGTTTTCTTTATTTAATTATCATCATATTTATAAAACATGAGCAGTTTAACAGCGACAACCCTAGAAAGAACCTTTTCCATAGAGAAAGAATGTATTGAAGTGACACTTGTGACCCTTTTTACGGTGCGTAGGAAGCGTTCAACGCAGCCAGGATTGTATCGCTTGTAATATGCAGAGCGTTGAATTGTCATATAGGCGACCGTGGCTCGCAGCGGCTTGCCAGGGCAATCATATAAATATACATATAATAAATATAGATATATAATATATATTTCCTCGGCATTACCGCAAAGGAAAGTACATAAAGTTTCACCTCTATACGTTGTCTAACTCTATGCTTTCTACATAATAGGGTTGGCACACTGAAGTGCTTTTTCAAGCAAAAAGAGATTATCAGAGATTCAATTGTTTTGAGTCTTTTAGCTTTGTTTTGGTTCGGACTTCAGCGTTTGATTGCTAGTGAGTGTTTTCTGTTTATTGATAAGTGCGTTGATGAGCTTGATCCTGGCCTTGACAGATTTGTATTTGAAGTATTCGTCTTCGTGGCCTTTCTTGTCATCTCTCTGTACTTTCCTGCTGTTCTGGAGCTCGAAACTGACCTCGTACTCTTTTATGGTGCGGCGTAAAATCTGGAAGCAAAACAAGAAAATACATTGAATTGTTTTTTTTGTTTATTTATGCAGATTTGCAGTGTTGTTGATAAAATTACAATTCTTGCAAATACATTTGAAAGCAAAACTATCACACCAGGCACCCATAACTTAATTCGCAGATATTATTAGAAAATAAATAAATTTAATTGAAGTGGCGTACAGATTTTTTTAAAACCTGATCAATCAACCAATCAATATAATGTTGAAAGAATCAAAGAACAAAAACAAAAAGGTTCAACAAGGCAAGGTGCAAGCAATCAACAAAAAGGTTCGAAGGTTAGGCTTCTGGGCAAACGGAGATTCGAAAAAAGATCAGGGTTGAAAGCTGTTGGAGGAGAAGATATAACCGAAGCAGAAACGGATCTTACTCGGGTCAACAAGATAGTAATACTGTAAAAAATTGAAGACTGTAGCTACAATCGATTGGCTGTCAAACCTGTGTGACAGACGATGGACAGAAGGACTAGTCAGTGACAGCAATAGGACTCCGTTTGAAATCTAAAGGAACCTTTTGGGTAAGGAACCCTAAACATAAGACTATGTAATAAATAACGTACCTACATACAAACTATATACAAGCGCGTGTAAAAAAGGAGCGCGGGAAAGGGCTTCATTGCGTATTAAAACAATCGTCCACATCAATTTAATCGAGAAAAGTGCCCAAAACCCTGGCAGCATGGCACGTGAAATAGCAATTCAGATTCTCTGGCCGAAGAAAACCCCATTAAAAAATTAAATATCAAACTTACAGTTTTCTGCATCTTAGCTTCAGTGAGAGCTTTGTTGAGGTCTTCAAGGCCGAGACAGTGTAGTCCCTCGTTGGAGGGCGTGGCCTCCTCGCTGGTGGCCGACTGAGCTGATGACGTGGAAGAGGGAACTTCCTCTGCTGCCGCGGCATTGTCACGAGTGGGTGGTGATTGGAGGGGAGTCTCAGCTGTCTCCTGGAAAACACGTATTTAAATGTCATCATCATGATCGGCCTTTTAATGTTTCCGCTGCTGGTGGGCCACAGGCCTTCTCTCTTCTATGAGAGACGGAATGCGCCTTAATCCATTACGAGGGCCTATTGCGGGATGGCGGCTGTCACATGTCTACGTTTATTCTTAAGGACAGCGCAGAGATTTTTAGTGAACCGCTTCTATTTGTTTACAAATTAGCCTTAAAACAGCGACTTATCCAGCAAAGTGGAAAATTGCCCAAAGGTGTCGACAGGTCAAAAGTCGACAACTACAGGCCTATTGTGGTCCTGTCAGCCTTCGGTAAGGTATTCGAGTCGATACTGAACCGGTAGCCGAATGCCAGCATGGTTTTAGAACCGGCAAATCAACCGTTACTGACCACATAAACTTTGTGGACTATGCTGTCACAGAGATAGATAAAAACAACAGGTTGACGTGGCCTATTTCGACTTTAAAAAGGCATTTGATCGGGTCCAAAATGACGTCTTATTAAAAAAATATCTGCGATAGGATTTATCCCCAAGCTGCTTCAATTCCTTTCCAGCTATTTTGCTGACCATCTACAGTATGTCCAACTCTGTGGGTATAAATCTTGAACACGTGTAACTTGTTCTGGTGTGAGCCAAGTTAGTACTCTCGGGCCCACACAATTCATTATTATGGCTAATGACCAGCCGAAGGTCGTCAGGACGGCACAGTCTTATGTTTGCTGATGACCTAAAGTTATTTTTGGGTATCAATAGCGTACAAGACAGTGAGGCGTTGCAGAGGGATATCGATATGGTGGTAAAATGGAGTCAAGTCAATCACTTGGTATTTAATGTCTTCAAGTGCAAGACTATTACATTTACTCGGTTGCGTGCACCCATTCAATATGACTACCACATATACGGATATCACTCTGGAGCGCGTCAAAGAAATCAAGGAATTGGGACTGACATTGGAGGTAAATATGACCTTTAATCGGCACATCAATAACCTCTGAGTCAAGGCCTTCCAATCACTTATTTTTGTCATGAGACAGGCAAATGGGTTTAAGGATTTATAAGAATGCTGTTATGATATTGTATTTTTCCTGTGTGCGCAGCAAACTAGAATATAATTCTCTGGTGTGGGATTCGCACGAGCAAAAGTATAAGCTAATGATAGAACGTAAATTTACTCGATACCTATGTAAAAAGTTGTATGGTTACTATTCCTATTGGTATCCGTCTCTGTTTTTCGTGCGAATTTTCGACATCAACACGCTGGAACTGCGCCGTAAGTGTGCGCTGTTTATGCACTACTTCTTTGTGCTGAACAATAGGATCGACGACGCGTCCACGCTAGCTCGCTGTTCACTGTTCGCTCCAGACCGAGTGCAGGAGCCGCACGCCTGAGCCCCGCGGTGCCTTTTCGCAGCTTCGCCCTCGCGTACACTGACAGCTCGATATGCCCCTACAATCCAGGCGCTCAATCTACTGAACGCCTTAATTGCTCAGGAACCTGGTGTCGACACATTTATGTACAAGGATAAGTATATGTTCTTTAGTTTATAAGTGTTTATGTTGTTGGCTTCCTGTACGCTTTGGTGCAAACTTACATGCAATTTTTATTAAATAAATGAAATAGATGTCTTCGAATGTTTGGTTCTAGGACATGCCGGTTTCCTCACGATGTTTTCCTTCACCGTTTTTAGAGCAGTGATGATGAAACAATTCACTCAAAGTAAAGCATCTACCTCGGCTCAATCCCACGACCTACAACACAAAAGTCGGGGCCGTGCCGAGCACATTTTCCTTAAGGGAAACATACATTTGTTTGCCTGAAAATAAAGCTTGTCGCTAAAATATTATGATTTGATTTGTTTCCGTAATTAACCGCTATTATTAAGGAAAATAATAAAGGATAATACAGGATAATCAGAATAATTATGAAAAAGTTCTTATCCTCATATTTGATATAATTCATGATAATTGAGGTAAAAACCTTTTTAATAAATAGGAACTGAAAACAAAAAAAATTGAATTAAAAAAAAATGCATTAATTACCTAAACCGTAGAATGAACAACCGCAGTAGCAAGGTTGATCTTCGTTGATGGTTTGTTTGGCGCTGCCTCAAAATGCTAAACTAGAATATTTTGTTTTTGCTTTTCAGTTCCTTATTTCGTTGGTATTTTTTTTTTGTTAAAACATTTGTTTCTTTTTCAGTTTTCTTAATTTCAACATGAGGAGAAGAAAGCCGAACTCGAGACAGAATTGAGCAGGTTACGAATTTACGATGGAATATTATAGGGCTATCTGAAGAGGGGGAGCATTCGATAATCCTCAAATCCGGTAACATGCTCTATTTTCGAGAGGGTGACCGGCAGTCCCAGGGTGGTGTCGGGTTTATCGTCCACAAGTCCCTTGTGAACAACGTGGTGAAGATCGAGAGTGTATCGACCAGGGTGGCGTCCCTTATACTCAGAATATCTTCGAGATATTCGCTGAAGGTCATATAGGTCTACGACCTCACACCCCGACGGCGAGGTAGAGACCATGTATGAGGATATCTCTATAGCCATGCATGGTTTCAAATCTCACTTTACCGTTGTCATGGGGGACTTCAACGCAAAACTGGGCTAACGAGACGAGGATGAGCTGCAAGTGGGACAATTTGGATTTGGAAGTCGGAACCACCGGGGTCACCTACTGCCCAGTTTTATGGAGAAGGAAGGCCTTTACATGATGAACTCCTTCATCAGAAAGCGTGAGCACAGGAAGTGGACCTGGCAAAGCCACGATGGTGCAACTAAAAACGAGATAGACTTCATCATGTCAACTAAGAAGCAAATGTTCAATGATGTCTTTGTGATCAATTCGGTGAAAACCGGGCGCGATCACCGCATGGTAAGAGGCATGTTGAACATTAATATCAAGCTTGAAAGGTCTCGACTGATGAAGTCTATGCTCCGTCCAGCACAGATCCAGATCCGAAACCCCGAGAGCTTTCAGGTCGAACTCCAGAATCGTTTCCAGTGCCTAGGGAGCTCCGTGGAAGAATACAGCGATGGGTTCGTGGAAGCTAGCATATGGTCGGGTCTAAGTTATTTCAAGACCCGCCGTACAGATATAAACAAAAAGCTCTCTGATCCTACTCTCAAGCTCTGCTCTCAAGCTTCAGACGATGCGTTGAAATACTGGCAGCTTAATAGACGGATCTCAAAGTCCTTGAAAAGCTACCTCCGCCGCTTTAATACCGAGCGTATTAAAGACGCGATTGAGATAAGGGCTCCAAGGTCTTTGCAAGAGATCTGACTATTGGGCAGAGCCAGCTCACAAAACTGAATATCGACTATGGCAGGATCGTATCCGCCAAACCGGAGCTTCTGAGGGAGATCGAGAGATTCTATGGGCAATTGTACACGTCAACCAGTAAACCCGTCGCGAATCTAGACCCTAGAACTAGATTAACCCGTTACTATACCGAAGACATGCCGGACGTCAGCCTGTACGAGATTAGGTTGTTATTAAACAGTTTAAGAACAACAAGGCACCGGGTGATGACGGAATTACGGCCAAGCTCCTGAAGGCGCGTCGAAAACCAATACTTAAGGCCCTTCAGAAGCTGTTTGGTTTCGTCATACCCGAGGGTAAAACGCCACAGGCATGGTGCGGGGGTGTGGTGGTCCTCTTTTTCAAGAAGGCTGACAAAGCCCTATTGAAGAACTATAGGCCCATATCTCACTTCTTAGCCATGTCTACAAGCTGTTTTCAAGAGTCATAACGAATCGTCTCGCGCACAGGTTTGACGATTTCCAGCCTCCCGAATAACCCAGATTCCGTAGAAGCTTTAACACCGTTGACCACATACATACGCTGCGGCAGGTTATACAGAAGACCGAAGAGTACAACCTGCCTCTCTGCTTAGTGTTGTGGACTACGAGAAAGCCTTCGATTCGATCGAGACTTGGGCTGTACTGCAGTCTCTCCAACGGTGCCAAATCGACTACCGTTACATCAAGGTGTTGAAGAGTTTGTACAAACACGCTACCATGTCAGTTCGACTTCAGGATCAGACCTCGGAACTTATCCTTCTGCACGAGGTGTGAGACAGGGAGACGTCATATCACCGAAACTGTTCACCGCTGAACTGGAAGATGTCTTCAAGGTTCTGGACTGGAGAGAGCGAGTACATCACTAACCTTCAGTTTGCCGACGATATAGTGGTCATGGCTGAGACCATGGAGTACCTCAGTAAAATGCTCGATGACTTTAGTAGAGCTTCCGAAAAGTGAGTATTAAAATGAATATGGACATAACCAAGGTAATGTTGAATGGCCATGTTAAACCCACTCCTATCAAGGTTAGAGACTCTACACTCGAAGTTGTGGACGACTGTTTCTACCTGGGAAAAACGATCCAGTTAGGTAGGGCCAACTTCGAGAAAGAGGTTAACCGTCAAAACCGACTTGGCTGGGCAGCGTTCGGGAAGTTGCGCGGTATCTTCTCGTCCAACTTACCACAGTGACTCAAGACAAAGGCCTATGACCAGTGTGTGTTGCTTTATAGTAATATCGCTTAAACATCAGAATTACACTTAAGCTATAATTTATAAGGATAGAATATATACTAATTCCATGCGGGCGGAGCCGTGGCCGGCAGCTAGTATAATCATATATTTACCTGAGATGAATCTGAAGGTTTCTCTTGAGAGTCGCTGGAGCTATCGACGCTTGAGTTGAAGAGCATTGTTTCATGCTCGTGGATCGTCGCAAGTTCGCCGTTTGTGTAGCCGATGATCTGATAAAGACAAAATATTGCAATCATGATTCATAGGGTAGTTTACTGAAAATTTGTTTTTTGTCCGTCAGGTAGATAAATAAAAAATATTGAACACGTATTTTTTCTTTGTGACACGTAAACATAAAGTGACGACGATATATTGCGTTGGAATATCGTGAAACATCACGCCACTAGCATACTTTATACTGCATTAGTGACGTCACAAGCCTCCACTCCTGAACTTTGATGCGCTTTAACTTTGTAACTTTTTATTGATTTGGTAAAGCAACAAATACGTGTCCAATATTATTTGATAATGTCACTGACTAATACTATTTTTCTACCCAGGTAACATCCCTATTATGAGGAGTATGAGTTGGTCAGAATTTTATGGGTCCTTTTCTTGTTTAAAAATGGAAGCCCATATTGTAGAAAATGATGCTCAGCAAGTTTATTAGTGTTGGAGTGTTGACCGTTTAGGGTGTAATCGATGGAGTAATGGAGTAAAAGCCTTGCAAGGAAAGGCTTTTACTCCATTAAAAATTGTCGGGTAAAAATTAGTACAATAACATACAAAATAATATTATAAAGCATTTACGGAACAGCAATTACATTTACATTGCCTTAATCTTATTTATCTCTTCGATATAGTTTGCCATGCGTAAACAAAAAGAAGTAACACAAAACTTACAGCATCAGGCCTAGAGGAAGCCAGAACCCTTTTGACGGCTCTGTATCGCTCGTACAGATGCCTGGCGGCCCCCCGTTCAGCTGAGTGCGCCGGTGGACGTCCCCGGGCCGCTTCCAGTCGCAGCAGCACCCGCTGGACCGCCAGCTTCTCAGCCGCCAGCTGGGAAGCCGTCCAGCTCGATTCCGTGGAGGATGGCCGGCCTGCCGCCTGGCGACATCCCTCTAACCACTGGAGAAAGGACCACAATAAATCTGTGCAGACCCTTTCTTGACTAGCCAACCCAGAGCCGAGGTTAAAAATTTTGATTATTTTTTATGTAAAGCCAATTGATTTGAAAAACAGAATTGATTGATATGGTGGAAGCCGTTCCGTAATGCGTTGTTGAATTGTGACAAAAATGTTTCGATGAATGTGACGAACTAGGTACCATGGTTTTATTTATGCAAGCATTTTGTATTTGAAAAAGATCCTGAAATGGCGGATGCTTTGACAAAAAAAAATGTACTCTATTTCAGATAACATTAGACATTTAAATAATGCCATTTTACAGCCCGTTCAACCGATTTTGATTTCTATTGCGTTGGTGATATGCCAAATGGCAGCTGTATTTAAAAATTAGTTATGGTAACAGGTGTATGCTTTTTATGCTATCCTTATACTAACGGGATAGAACTCAAAATCGGTTGAACGGAATGTAAAAAACGGTTGTAATTTTTTTAAATGTTATTTCAAATGGAGTATAATAGTGTATATTTGATTTAATCTACAGCTTGTGCGTGTTTATTTTATGTAACGCTATTTGATCTAAATGGTTTACGCTATTTATAGAGTAGTGCTATAATTAACAACGTGAATCCAAAAAGAAGACCGGATTTTATTTATTGCAACGAAATAATTTAACAGGCATAAAAATCACCTCTTCAATGCCCCTAACGATATCAGTCATGGGTTTGTCGCTCTTCAGCGATTCCTCCAGCTTGTCATCTCTTTCCTTCTGCTGCTTAGCTGCCTGCACCTTCAGGGCATACTCCACAGGGTCAGTCTTGATAAGGCGCTTCTCTGCCTGTAGTCTACGCAAGGTGTCGTTCATTCGCGTCAGTGCTACGTCTGTGATCCTGTCGCTCTGTGTTAGAGGATGACCGTTATTGGCTTCAAACTCGCTTTCGTACTTGGCGATGTTCTTCTTCAGTACGGAGATCTGGATTTGGAAAGGATTATTTGCTGTATAAATCTGAAATTGTGTTTTGTGCAAATATGGCGCTGCCAAGAGATAGTTATATGTCAGTTGTTTTACTGAGACTGTGCTTGGGGTATCTGCCCGAAGTGGAAGTACTGTTGACGTCCGTCAACGGGAGAAAAATTGAGTACTAGCATCACATCACCTTATCCCTGCACATTCACCTCAGGCATTGTCTCAGATAAGCGGAAGACCTATAGAATAAGCAATGAAGCAGACAGTCTACTATGACGTGCCAACCCTATTGTACTGATTCCGTTGTGTTAGAGACGGAGCTATGCAAGACAAGTAACACTCCCTTTTTAACAACAGATTCATGATGGCAATGACACGTCATAGTAGTAGGCAGGTGTTCCAAAGTAGAGAAAAGGATATTACTTCGTTAGATACCTTCTTGTTGATCTTCTCGAGCCGTCGGTCGGGCACGGGCTGTTCCCGGCGCACGACGTTGTGCGGCGCGGCGCTGCGCTCGTCGCTGCGGGCGCGCTCGGCCTCCGCGCCCTCCTCGCCGGTGCTCTCTGTGCGGCCCACCACGCGGTGCAGCGCTCCAGCGTCCAGAGTCTCCGGTTCCTCGCATACTGCAACAATCTTCTACTTGTATTGTCTGCCATTACCAGTAGATACTGTTGACATAAAGGTTGTGAGGGAACATCCCGTATTATCCAATTTCGATGACCTTACAACATTCATTACTTGTTTCTAAGTGACAGCCTGATGACGTGATGATATTGACTCAACTTAAACCAACGCCAACGGCAGATTGTCCGTTTAAAGGGGCCCAGTGGCCACGATCCTCAGTAATGAGGGACCGATTGAAGAGTAATAAACTCACGTTGTGGCTTCTGCACGACGACATAGTCGAAGTGAGGCGGTGTGCTGCATCTGATATCCTCGGAAGTAGTGAAGCACTCGTTTTCCTTCGGGTTCTTGGGAGCCCGGGGTTGGGCGCGGCGTCGCTTGCCCCCGAACTGCGGACGGCGAGCGCGGGACAGCCGCTCAGCACGACGTTCCGACTGGAAGTGATAGGAATTAGGAAATAAGTATCAGAATTGAAGACAAAAGAAGAGTATATATACATAAAATGCTCTAGGATACAGCGTAACAAGTTCTTAATTAAAATAATATTTTAAACAAGCTTTTATATTTTAAAATTGCATTGTCACGAGAAGCAAACGTGTGTTCCATTCGTGCGTTCCATTAGCATTAGATTAATTTGTGATTTTAGTTCATGGCTCTGGGTTTAGCTTGATTTTTAACGACGGAAAAAGAAGAGTATAAAGTTTGACGTGTGTTGCTGTGTATCTGTGTGTTTCTGTCTATGGCATCACAGCTCCTAAACGGATAAACCGATTTTGATTCAGTTTATTTTTGTTTGAAAGGTGACTTTGTCGAGTGTTCTTAGCTATGTTTGATTAAAATCGGTTCAGTCGTTCAAAAGTTATCCGCACCTTGAATCTAGGTTTTTTCGCAAGATATTGTGTCTTAATTAAGTGTTTCGATAGATTGTCGATTGAAGCGTGTCTACTACCAGGTATTATATAATATGAAGTTTGCAGAGCATGAAATAAAACTTAAATAAAAATTAAAAAAACCTTGACCCAAAACCTTAAAAAAAAAAAAAAAAGCCTTGTACTCGCGTCGGGGAACCGCTAATGTACAATTTCCACCAACCAGGTCGCACCGGAGCGCATTTAACACTGTACTTAAGGAAATTCAGGCTTCTATACAATAGTTAAGTTTCATGTTTGCATGGAATTTGCAATTACCTACCACTGGGTTAGTTGGTGAGTAAGCAAAAATTCTACCTTACAAGATAATGCTGAGACAAATTGATATATTTTTTTATTTTGAACGTACACCGTCAAACATTGGAGTAATCGCCAGACTACGTTTGTATGGAAGAATTTTCGACCAGTGTAACCTTAATGATACCTTTTAGAAAAGTTCTACCAAACTACATGAAACTTGAAAGGAAGAAATCAATCTACATTTGCTGTAATAGGTCTCATAATAAGTCCCAAGTTTCGGTCTCCGTTTGTCAGTTACACCAGTCAAAAAATTTGAAGGCGTAATTCAAAGTTAGAGTGATATCACATCTATCCTTTGTTTGGGTCCTGTGAGCACTACATTTAGCTATTAGAGATTGATTAGGGCACCTTAAGTAAATAAAATAAACTGCTGTAATTGTTGGCGGTTAAAGTCGATATAGTATTTTTTTTTTACCGTATGTGTAAGTTTTGATCTTTGAAAGAAAATATTGTGTAACGGTTTCTTTCTAAAAAACCCTTTATGATGAAAATGCAATCGCATGTCAGGTTTGGTTAAGCGCTAGATCAGTCTACAGTGTGAACCAAAAATAAAAGCTCCTGCCAAAAGCTGACCAAAAGCCTTGGTGAGCTGAACAAAAATTTGGTCAGCCGACGACAACTTTGTATGGAAAATACAATTTTTTTTTTGAGAATTGGCTGTAACTTACTTGGAGAAAGTTGTTCATTGACAAAGGCAGAAGCAGCTCTTAAAATATGGTTACAGATTTCTGTTACACTCTGTATAATGTTTAGTGAGATTCTTGATTTTGTGGTTTCTACTTGTATTTTCTGTTGTGTCACTCATGAATTTACAGGCGAGTATAGACTAGGGCATTTGCTAGAGCATTAAAATGTAATGTAACGTTAAAGATCGAGCGTCCTGTTCGAAGAGTGATTAAAAATGGCGAATGCTCAGTAATGGTCTAGTCCAAATTCACCTTCATGCAGCAGTCCCTCACCTCAATGCGGTTATAGTCGTGCAGCGGCGGCGGAGGCGGCGGGGGTGTCCGCTCCTCGCTCTGCGGGCGCCGCTCCTTGCGCTCGTGTGCGTTGCCCGAGTCGCGGCGTTCGCGCCTCTTGCGGGCCTCGCGCTCGCACTCGGGCGCCGCCATCTCTTGTCTCTCCCGCTCCCGCTCGCCTTCCGAGCACTGCGCACGCCACCCGAGCCCAGATATTACTACCCGATGCTCGCTCGAGCGCTCACTTTCCTGTCCGTAACCCTAACGTATCCAGAGTCAATGTCAGTGTAATGTGCGGCAAATTTATATTTTCAGTGTCAAAAAAAGGTTGATTTTAGGAGTGGGGTGGGTTAAGCTGATGTTTGCGATTCGTTTCGAATAGTGAGGAAAATGATTAGTGTTGATCATGTATGATACAGTAAATTGTATAGATATATACGTAGGTACATATTAAGTAAGGATATCTTTGCTTAAAGCTATATATCTAAATCTATCAAGGGACACGGGTTTTTGAAAGCGTTGGTTTACTACACGGCTGTCACCTACTCAATTTATACAGGTTAGTTGGGCAAGCAACTCAAATACTTGTAGGCAACTACTACTTAGTTGTTAGTTATCTAACCGTTAAGAATGGCATATAATACATACAATTTCCCAGTATACCCATGTATTTACGTATATATTGCAAAGCGTATATGTATAGGTATAAGCTAAATTTTTATATATTTATAAAACGAGAAACTATTAATTGTTAAAAGTCACTAAAATGAATGTGAAGCCCCAGTATCTAATTTTCAAAATACCTGTAAAATTTCCAATTGTACCATTTTCGCTAACTCGGAAAATTATTTCCAATTTCCAAAAGTTTTCAGCCGTTAATGGGACGATTCTGAAATTAAATCATGTTTTGCACTAACGCAACTCAACGCATCTAAAAACAAAGCTCATTGTCTATGGCTCAAACAAAAACCTTCACAGATGCGACCTAACGGACTTCCCTTGTCACAAGTTTAAAATTAGAATTTACTTTAAGTTAAATAATAAGGCATACTCACAATGCAATATCTGGCAGCACCAACTATGGAATCCAAGATTCTGGATATGCTTTCTCTGGTACGGCTGGCCAGGGTCGCACTGGGGCCCGCTCCTGGGCAACACCCCAACCAATGATCCACAACCAAACACTAAACCACCGGGCTATTGCTTATCCTTTGATATAAAACAAATTGAAAGAAACAAAACGAAACGGCAGTGCGGAAACGCGCGCCGTTTTGACGGAAACTTGACACTAGATTATAGACACGTTGTCTTTGTCCGATATAAAACCTTATTTGATGATGTCACTCCTCTGCACCGACATGTCCCGATCACGGCACATATTGGTACGGCACAAACAGTCAATGGGGAGGAAGTCTTTTAACAATTTACGGCTGCTTCAAAAAATGCGTTGAAACCAGTCTGTAATTTAGCATTGATGGTCCGAATGTGATTGGTAGAGCTTTCGAGCCCTAAATCGCTGTTAATGCGACGTATTCATAATCAGAACTGTCGAAGTATCGATGAAGATTGTGAAGAGATTCACTTTAGCGGCGACACTGCGTCGTCAATTGTCTTCTATCATTTTGATGTCCATTGTCGAACACTTCACAGTATTTGGAGTCGGAATGAGTTGGCAGATTCGTTTACGGCAGTTTGGATCTGAAATGGAAAAGAACAAATTTTTAATGAGTTGGAAGCTTGCCAAGAACTGAAAACCTATAATAATAAGTGGTGGTAAGAATCTGATTATGTGTTTCAAATTCAAAGCTCGTATTGCGTTGAAATTCTTAACAAACCTAAAGCCGCTGCTTGCCTACACGTTCATACATATTTATGAGGGTAGGAATTTTACAACACAGAGCCTAAATGGCTGAACTTATTCAATTAGCTGAGCAATTTAATTTAACATTAATGAAGTTTACATACGACACGACACGTGTAAAGCTGTTAAGTTTCACTTTAATTATAATAAATTAGATACAATCACAATTGACCTTGTCCACGATATCAAACGTGGTCCCATAGTGACATAACTTTCAGTGACTGACATAATTACGATTCTGGGAACAATTAGCTAATTGTTGACCGTTGAAAGTCAAGTGTCAGCCGATACATCGATCACGCCACAGGATAACTAAATGTATATGTGCTTCGTTATCACACTGTCACTTTCAGAGAAATTGACATTTAAATTTTGTTTACTGGCTGTAGGCGTGGTGAATACGTTATTAACTGCTGTGATACGTTCTCTCTTCGGTCGTTCGTAAAGTTTCGTGGCAATTTATATATGAAAGTTGGGATTGCTTGATATTATCGTCATTATGCTATTAATATTAAGTGTAACCTTGTAGTAGCCCTGTTTACGCATTATAAAAGTCGAGAAAGTATACGTCGACGTTCGATAGTAATTTTGACTTTCTAAATTCTGTCTCTCCAACTTAAACTAAGTAAGCCTTATCTTATAACCCTCCGTACCCGCAATATACTGAAAAAGGCAACAAAGATTTCACTGCACGTAAAGGGTCAAAAATGGCTTGTCAAACTATTTATAGTCGATAATAGCTATTAGCTGACCCACCCTGCCGTTAGCCGACCCACTAAGAGTTAGACGATTTTGAACCTACTGCAATTAGCATTAGATAAGTGTTATTCGATACGCATGAGCTTATCGAACTAGAACGACGTGTTCTGATGCACCAGGTTGGTAATAGGTACCGGTTTTGTGTTTATCTTTTAGCAAATAGTAACATACTATAGGCAGCAAAAGCCAAATAAAACTTGCTAGTTATATTACTAGCAAGTTTTATTTGGCTTTTGCTGCCATCGCATGCTTTGATATGAGAATTGAATTTCCACGAAAAGCAACATAAACGTTCTGTCTCTAAACTCGGTCTCAAAGTAACTCTACCTACGCTACGTAACAACTCCAACGAAAATTCAAAGGAGAATGCCCATTTTTTACGGGAACTTGGGCCCCTTTGAAAAAATGGTTGTATCTTGATGAATTTGGTTGTATATTGAAGGAAAAACACGTTATATTCATAATTAGAAAACATTTTTCATTTATTTTGTGGGGCTCACGAGATATAACGATGTTTATGTTCTTAAAATGAACCCTTATTACAATGCAATAAGGTGCATACAAATGGCCAACTGAAGAAACCTTATATGTTGTTGTCTGTACATATAAAGTAAAGGACACGGATGGAAAAAAACATAAAATATAAATCCTATTTTCGGATAATATTGAAATCGCAGACACGATACCTCATAGGGGGCCTGTGTATGGGCAATTCCCTTTCAGTCACGACCACAGCCTACCTTTACCTCCCAATGCACCGCAAACGCCCAAAAGCAATCAATTATTACGTTTCTAGTTAACCAAGTTATTTCAGTTCAGATTCTAAGAGTTCTGCTATTGATTATTCAGTCGGCCAACCCTATTACTGGGTTCCGTCGCCCACGTGATAGATACCGTTCAAATTTGTACACAGTACGCCTACGAACAGCGGTTGGAAACTGGGAAGTAGGAAGTTAATTTTTATGGAAAGACAAACCTAATCTCTCTTTGAAGAGAGTTTTTTGAGATTAGGTCTCGTACTTTGCATTTGTAAAATGCCCGAATTTCTTAGATATTTTAGTTATTAATCAAATACATCAGAAAGAAACAATCGATACAGAAATAAATTCCTATGTGTGAGGCAAAGTTTTAAATAAAATATGAGGTATTTAAGTTATGTTTGATAGATAGTTCAATGATGGTGCACCAATTAGTGGTACCTGTGGTACACAATCGAATGTATATGCGGCATAAGCAATGAATATGATTCGTATTTAAAAAAAGTTTTCATAAAGAATTATCAATAGTAGGAAACTGTACCAATGATAGATACATTTAAATACAAATTAATATCAAGTGCCTGAAAGAAATACCTCTGAAATTAGAAACTGTTGTTTATGCTGATTTTATTATATTTCATATGCAAAATACCACCGCCATTCAAATTATCTTTTGTCGTAAAACCAACTATATAAACATTAGAAATAAATGTCACAAATCCTAAACCACATAAACAAAAGGCTTTGATATTAAAATTCGTCAGCATGTGACTGATATTCAATGTTTATTTACGTTTGAAACAGGGTTTGACCACAGTAAAAATATACAAACAGTATGGAAACTACCTACAAACGCTCGAAACGACACACTCGTCGCGTCGCGGTGCTCAGTACTGACAGCACTGCGGACGCTGTGTAAGTGTCTCGTCGGTGCGTATATTTGTGTGAGTGTGCCGTTTCGAGCGTTTGTAGGTAGTTTCCATACTGTTTGTATATTTTTACTGTGGTTTGACAGTTTGATCGGCCACCGCGGGGAGTCTGACGCGAAGTCGTGACGTCACCACGTCTTTTGCAGAATGGACTGCTAGTGACATGTATACGGTGATAGCATTGTTTTAGGGTTAATAACCGGCTTGGCTATAGGTGACAAAATATGAAGAATAATGAGCAAATAAAGTTATCTGAATCTGAATGAAAAAATTATTAGGCCTTTCAACCTTTTGACGGTTAATGGTATGAGTAACCAAGTTGTTTATATAGATGACAAAATATGAGGAATAAAGGTATAATAATAATACTCTCATTGGCTTTCCAAATCTCTTGACAATGCTAACTTGCCTTATTGCGTAATGAATTCGGCAAGGCAAAGAGCAAAGAGTACGAAAAATCGACCAATCACATAGACGGATGTCCACATCACGTCTTTCGTCTTGTCGAATTCATTACGCAATAACGCTGCTGCTATGGACGTATGCGGAACCGGGTGAAAAGACCCGCAATCTCTATTGAAATCGAAGGGTTTTCCAACCAGACGGATGTCTTGTGGGCTGCTGGCATCTGGATGGCTGTTGTATATATGTTCAAATCGGCATAAGGTTTTGGAAAATCTCGAGTCAATTTACGCAGTTGTAAAAAAGCCTTTAGCTTAAGATACCTCGCAGCCATTTTGTGTAAATTTGGCTTAGAAATCATTCTAACGAAAACAGATATCCCAAGCAATAATTTGAAGTCAAATTATAGCATTATTATAGCTGAAGAAACTCAATCTGCTAGTTTGTCATGTCCAATAAAATAATAAATGTTTGTAATTAATACCTATTAACCTTTTAAGTTGAACAAAGCTACATAAACCAGGCAGCTATTACGTAATTTAATACAATTCTTTGTATCCCATAATCTACCTAGCTTTGTAGCGATCTCGAAATCTAGTCGTATTAAAACAACCTATTTGCATAGTAAGCTTATCGCATAACAGAAATCAAAGAAATAAAATACCGTACTTTAGTACACCAAAAGCCTCCTAAACAAGAACAACGTCTGCGGAATTCAGAAAAATCATATATTGAAATTCAATACGAGCATTACCTACTGAATGTGAATCCGAATAGTTCGATTCTCCGCCATTTATCCTTTTAGTCACGCAAAGTATTGTCGAAACGAAAACCATTTTAGCCGAGATAAATATAACATTTACAAAATTTTGGGGTGGTTACCGACTAGTCTAGAATACCGAATATTCGGTAACATTTATATTCGGCAACTAGCCAGCAAAAGATACTTGAAGGCTTTTAATGAGCTACAGGTCAACAGGAAATAAATCGCTAGTGCTTACTTTTGTATTTTTTTAAGAATTGAATCAGTCTTACAAGAACAGTGCAAATATTAAACTACATATAATTTCTAATACTACACAATTATTGACTAAAATTGCATTTGAACGTTTACGTCTACGTCTAGTCGAGACTACTCGGCCACATTTATAGCCGCGCGACTAGTTGGTTTACTAGCACGCCATATGAGCGATAACTAGTCATCTAGTCAGACAAGTTCTTATTCAGCCCATCTCTAAGAAAAATGTTGCATAATTTTCGTAGCTCATAGAGGGTGTGCTACGCCGTAGCGGGCGAACTACGCCGTAACCCGCGGCGTAGTACCATGGCGTAGTGGTTACGGACCACGACGCGAAAATATGTTGGGAATGTTTTTATTATGTCTGTATGCAATCACGAATTTGGACTTATGTATACAGACAGCTTCTGTTAAGTAATTTACATCAGTGGTCATATTGCTCACATATAAATATTAGGCGTTTAAATATTATATAAAAAATGGAGAATTGGAAAAAACGGGCAGTAGGACGAACAGATTAATATCTCAAAATGCAGCATAAAACATACAACACATTATGTTCTTCGTCACTAATAATTCTATCGAGACTATTACAGCCACATCTAAGATTATTGGAAACAAACGAACACTATGCTTTAACTGAATGAATTCCTATATAAAAGCATGATTTTGGATTTTCATGTAACAAAAGTTGACCGAACACATATTATTGCATTTAATACCTATAACCACTATCTACTATAAAAGTTTTCTGATCGGAAACCATATAAACCTAAAATGGCATTTCCAAAGCGTTCCGATAGAAGAATCCCGTCCTAAAATACAACAAACACTCAAAAAAGTACCCGATTCTAAAATAAACGAAAACTTCGTAGCGCGGGATGAGAGATACTGCGTAGTACTACGCCGCTACGTTGCAGCTTTCATCTCTCGCTACGACGTAGTCCCCGTAGCATTCATTCCCCGCTACGAATGTACTACGCCGTAGCTTTCACTCCCTGCTACGAATGTACGACGTAGTTACCCTTCCCCACTGCGTACTGCGTATTTTGTGAGAACGGGTGTATTTTATTTGGGTCTGTTTGAAGTTGACCAAAGATAAATTCATTGATGCTTGGGAAGGACGACATTGAAAGATGATTTTTGCGTCTATCCTTAAAATTTTAGTTCTAAAATTATCTACTTCGTGTAAAAGTTCGTTAGGCGATGTATTTAAACATCCTAATATCTGCAGCTATTCCAATTTTGCACTATTCTGGTGTGCATGTTAAAGAGGGGCTATCTTTATATAATTCATTTTAGCTTTTGAGCCTGCAATAGTTTTGGTATTTCAGATTTCCATAGACGATAGGAACAAATTCTCATCAGGCAGGATGCCTACTTTGTGACTAGAAATAAAAGTGTTTATTTTTATAAACTCTAGGCTCGCGTTAGACCACTATCTCGCCTGATGGTAAGCGATGATGTGGTCTACGGTGAAGCACGCTTGCCTAGAAGAAACCTATTCACTGTTGACTTAAAGACTCCAAGGTTGTAGCTATCAGGGAACAAAGACTCCGGAAGGGAGTTCCACTCCTTACCTGTGCGCACAATGAAAGTATTAGCAAAACGCTTTGTGCGTATGGGAGGGATGTCCACCATATACCGATGGCGCATGGCCGTACGACTTGTAGTCCGATAATGGAAAGGGCTAGACGGAATCAAATTATGCATTGCGTTGTTGTAAACACGAGCAGTTTGTTTTATGCCAAAACGGCATAAAACAAACTGCTCGTTTAAAACAAATTGATCAACTTACATTAAAAAGCTTAATAATTTAAGGTACGGACGTTACAGAATGTTTCATAGATGTGTTTACTGGAATTTTGTATGGCTGATACACGTATTTTTATAATTTTGTTCTTCATGTACAATAGTGTTACATGTGCGGACTTAATGCCACAAGGCATTCTCTACAATTCAACCTTTGGAATTGTTTTTTTTTTCTTTTTCTTTAAAAAGTGATTGATTGTGCAATGTTTTTTTCTTTTTGATTAAAAGTGAAGTAGATTAAAAAACCTACCCTGTGCATATTTGTAATATTACCATTAAACATAATTGAATAATGGATAACAAAATGGACGGACAATGTTCATAACGTAATTGATAGATGTTGCCGCCTATCCATATCCATTACAGTCTGATGTTTTTGCGAGTGATACACAAAAACACGTCGACCCAATTTCCATTGTTTGTTTGTGAGCGCTAAATATTTCCGAACTATATTGATTGATCCTAAAATAAAATGGACTGCACAGTTCGTAGAAAACACACAAACAACAACACAAAATGCAGAAGACACTTTCATGTCGAGTGGTGTTAAAATTGTTATGATAAGCATATTAAATATCTATACTTCCATATCTATACTAATATTATAAAGAGCTTTCCTCTTTTTGTTCTTTTTTTGTATGTAACGAATAAACTTTAAAACTAGTGGACAGATTTCAAAAATTCTTTCACTGTTGGGAAGCTACACTAACCTCGGGTGACATAGCTACACCTATATTATTACGGGAACAGGAACTACGCGGGTGAAACCGCGAGGCGTCCGCTAGTGTATAATATTTTTTATACGCTGCTTGATTTGTCAGGGAAAATACCCGTATATCATAAACAAATATTTCGTTAGTTCAATCATATTTTTTATGATTTTAAAAAGATAACTCACAAAGAGAAATTGGCATCTTTTTCTTTCATGTAATTGTTGAATTGGAGACAATTAGGAGACTTTGACCGATCAGAACTATGACGTTGTCCAACACTAACTAGAAGCGACAACATAAAGTACTTAGGTGTCGACATAGATGACGGTCTTACATGAAAGAAACAACTAGGAGCCGTCACGACTAGAACTTTGCGCCTCATACATATATTTAAATCCCTTCGAAACTCTGCTAATACCGATGTATTGAAAATGGTATATTATGCACTATGCCAATCGGTCATAGGTTATTGCATCTCTGTATGGGGTGCTGCAACGAAAGGTTGTGTCCTAGGGGCTGAGAGAGCACAGAGAGCCGTACTAAAAGTAATGACAAGGAAACCCTATAGATACCCAACAACACAGCTGTACGCAGACTGCAAGGTTCTTACAGTCCGTCAGCTCTTTGTGCTTCAATCTGTACTTAGGAAACATAGCAGCCTTCCCCCGTCTAACCCAAAAAAGCGTACAAACCTTCCCTCAGGCACCCAACACAGGACCACTTTCGCACATCATCAGTATTATGTAATTAGCGCGTACTTTTACAAAAACATTCATAAAAAACTGAATATCTTAGACCTCAACAAACACAACTTAAAATTAAAGGTGACTGAATGGCTACTTAAACAGGACTATGCCGCAACGGAGTCTTTACTTACATCCATCACCGAATAAGTACACACCCATCTCCATGCTTGCACGAATACTTCTATCCTCGCATCTAAACACTCTCGCACATACAACTCCCTCACTCACTTACACACACACCAACACCACATCATCTACCTATCTACACTCACACACAAACACCGACACACCTACAATTTACATTAATTCACCCACACCCTTGCACTCACACATACTCATTATAATGCGCATAATTTAAAACTTAAGTCAACTATCTCTTTTTACCCGACTGCCGAAGGAGGGTAATGTGTTTATCAGTCTATGTATGTATGTATGTAAGTATGTATGTATGTAAGTATGTATGTATGTATGTATGTTTGTTCCTATATGGCGTTCCAGAGACCAAACGCGTTGGCCGATTTTGATGATTCATACGTCAATCGATGCGTCTTAACCCTGCGAGTGTCATAGGCTACATTAAAATTGGATAATAGAAAAATGGCGAATTTTGGGTGCCATATTGTGGGTGCCCAATTTTTTTTTTTCTTCCACACCCATTGTGTGGGGTATCAAAATAAAGGGTTTTAAGAGTTGATTTCGAAAATATATAACACTTATATGTTTAAACGTATCTAATTCGAAAAAACTAACTAAAAAGTTATAAATAAAAAAACTTAATTCAAATAATCAAAAAACCCGACTGCTTCAAAAGCGAACTTAAAAGTCGTAAACAAGGAAAAAATCATGCTGTGCAGGCGGAGGATACACCAGATTTTGGTCAGCCAGCCCGCGAATATGTATCCTCCGAAAGCACAGCATGATTTTTTCCTTGTTTACGACTTTTTACTTCGCTTTTGAAGCAGTCGGGTTTTTTGATTATTTGAATTAAGTTTTTTTCCCTTCTGAAGGTAAATCGACCCACAGTCCACACATACATGAATCAATTGGAACTTCATTGTGAAACGCTGTCTCTTAAGATACAGGATACCCTAGTTTATGAGACAGAGTTTAGTCTATTGTGTACAGATTTCTGCAGCATCCAAATGTTTAATGTAAATGTTTTCTACCATAATTATATAAAAAATTGTAAACTTAAAGTAACTACAATAGTAGTATTTTTTTTGGGAAATAAAGATATTTATTATTATTATTATTTATTAATTAGATATTTAGTTTCCCAGTTACAAAGTATAGATTTCTGCAGATATGATCCGTTCGTCTTCAAAGCAAGAGTGAAAAGGCATCTTTGAGGATCGGTCGCTCCAATTCATTTGCATGCACTTCATTCATAGCTTACCATCAGGCGATTTTGAACTCTAGGGGCTTATCAGAAATGAAAAAAAAATACAGCTTAAACTACGACGCTGAAAATATAACCTTTGAACCTTAGACCTGACTTGCCTGTTTAGTAACAAGTCCCTAACTTGCCAATTTGTAAGAAAGAGGCCAAACGTGTGGGTGTAACAACGCTAATTATTCCACAAATAGTTTGACAGAACGGGCACGTCCCTAAATTATCTAGTACAGTTATAAAGTTGTTCAAGTACAGACAATAAACATGTTGGTGATCCCACAGATTATGAATAAATAGTGTCCACTAGAGTACGTCTCATAATTCAAACTACAAGATTACAGATAACTTGACGTATACCCGGCAGGACGTGTGACCTATTTGCAACATTAAGCTTCCAAGGTACGTAAACCATGGGTTTCGAGAAAATTCATGTTTTATGTTTTTCGAAACTCTCAGAATTTCTCAATGAATATAGTTTTTCTTTAAAACCGCTAATTGAATGGTCTTCGATGATTTTAGATATGGTAGCAAATCTTTTGACATAAGAAAATGTTCTGAAAGATAAAACACAGATATCTGTAACAGTAACCTTTTCAATGAACAAGAATAATTTAATTTTTTTGAAAACCCCCGCACATTTTTATTTCATGCTAGATAATTTATCTAGTAGTAGACACGCTTCGATCGACAAACTATTGAACATGTAATTATGAAACGATATCTTGAGAAAACACTCCGGTTCAAACAGTAAAACGTTCATAACTTTAGAACGGCAGAACCGATTTTCATCAAACATTTCACATTTCACACGGTTCATCCGTTTAGAAGCTATGACGCCACAGAAAGATACACAAACACACAGGTACACACGTCAAATTTATATAACCCCCCTTTTTTTTACGTCGAAGGTTAAAAATGTCATCAACCAAAAAAAATGCAGTACAAATAGGGGCCATATAAGTCATTATTAACTGCCAAGCCTTTTCTCCAACTATACTGGGGTTGGTTTCCAGTCCAACCGAAATCAGCAGATTAACAGTTGTTAAAATGAAGCGATTGCCTCTTTGACTTCCATAACCCAGATACTGGGTAACAGGGTAGACATTAAACACAAAGACTGTCAAAGAATGTATGAATGATAGCTGGAACCAATTGTTTCAGCATATAATGGACGTTCACACTACCTTGAAGATAGATCGAATCATTAAACCACAAGCAAACTATGAATAAATAGGACTACAGTAGACCCCAACTGACCGCCGATACATGGATCTTACACCTTGCCCGTTTCATCATCGGACTACCAGACGTACGGCGTACATGGAGGACATCCCACCCATACGCACAAAACCTTTTTGGAACACTTTTATTATGCGTACAGCTAAGGAGTGGAATTCCCTGCTGGAGTCTGTGTTTTCCGACAGCTACAATCTCGGGGGTCTTTAAGTCAAGAGTGAATAGGTTAGTTCTAGGCAAGCGTGTTTTACCCACCACATCATCGCCTACCATCAGGTGAGATAGTGGTCAAGCGCGAGCATAGGCTTTCTATAGAGAAAAAAAACTCAAATTATAAAAGCCGTCTGAAAAGTACTGTAGGCAAGAACTACGCAGTATTACAGCAACAAAGTACCGCTCCCATATATAAAATAGTCTATAAAATAAATTGCTCATTGCGTTCAATTTAAAAGGGGCAAATGAATGAACCGGGCCATTTATAAACCAACAATACTTCTGCACTACTGCAAGCACTAAATAGAATTGCAAGAATAATTTATTTAATTGCAGCCTGCATGCGGAATGCGGGAAACAGAATGTTTGTGGAGTAATTTGGGTCAGAACTTATGTCCTGCAGTGGCAGGTAATATATTTATTCCTGGGGTACACGTCTGAATAAGTTTTGTTTACGAATTTCTGTCGTAAGAGCATTAGAAGAGCCTCCACTAATAACTACGCTGCCAACCAAATTGACCGGCTGATTATATTTGCCTGCATGAGTTAAGGATAGCTCATGCAAGCAGTTCGGAAACAAAGCAAGACAAATAGGTACTAATAGTCTATATTATTTATCAAAAAATGACTGAAAGTTTAATTATAAATAGTAATTGTCTCCAAGAATAGAATAGACCAAGAATCTGCGTTGTCAATAAGAAATAACGCGTTTTTGGTGATTAGTTCTTCTTTTTAGGGTTCCGTACCTCGAAAGGAAAAAAAGGAACCCTTATAGGATCACTTTGTTGTCCGTCCGCCCTCTGTCTGTCTGTCAAGACCCTGTTTCTCAAGAACTCGTGGAGGTATCAAGCCGAAATTATCTTATATCAAATACTCAGGTCTACTGTTTCTTAAAGCTGTAAAAAAATCAAACTTCTAAGCCAACGCAATCAAACGATACAGCCGTTTATGCCGCAAATTTTCGTCACTCGCAAGGGAATCAAAACCTACAGGGTACTTCCCGTAAACTCAGAATTTTGAAATTTGGTACGATGCAACGTCTTATAGCAGAGATAAAGGAAAAATTGCAAAATCCGTAAATTTTTAGTAACATCATATAATAAAATATTTTCAATAATTTTAAACTTACTACCCCTTTCCTCATGAACGCCTAGAGGTATAAAATTGAAATTCATATCAAATACTCAGGTCTATACTACCTTTAAGCTGAGGTTTGTACGGAACCCTCGGTGCGCGAGTCCGACTCGCACTTGGCCGGTTTTTTTCTACTGTAATCAGATACATAATAAATTTCGGTACATTAACTAAGACAAGCAGGTCACCCAAAGTTGAGTGACATCACCGCAACATTCGAGGAACCTGACTACATTTAACAAACCTAAAACGGACATTTACTTCCAAGTTCATGTCTAAGCAAACATAAACACTAGCCAGCTAAACATATGGCCTAGTTCGACCACAGCAATAGCAGAGTCTCTGCAAAACAGGGCAAATGAAGCGTCGGTAAATACATGTGTGGGAATGTGTTTGGCTACGCTGAAAGGAAGTAGTGCCAGCCGGGCAAGCTGCCAATAGTACCCGAGGACGCGTAGCCTTGAGAAAGAGCTTGTCATGCTACACTCAGACCTGGTGAAACATCGGGATCACTGAGTTTAAGTGTAGGAAATAAAATCCGTAATGAATAGCCAAAGTGGTCAGTGTCTAAAATCAGTAAACTAATACATAATAAAACCCTATTCGACTAATCTCGTCGATAAAGCAAGTGTTGCCAGGCGGGTACGCTAATAGTACCGGAGGACGCGTGGCCTTGAGAAAGAGTTATATGAATAAATAAACAAAAAATACAGGAACAAAATAAACTTTAACTAATAAAATATACAACAGGCGGCCTTATCACATTCCGCGATCTCTTCCAGGCAACCAAAGTCAAAGTCAAAGTCAAAGCCATTTATTTGCATTAAATGCGGTACAAAAGATGGTATAAATAAGTTATTAGCACAATGACACATTTCGCCATAAGTTGGCATGCAAATATTATATTGTGTTAAGGTGCTCACAATAAGCAGATCTCTAATAATCTTATAACACAGAACACATTATTTTATTAGGTATTTATCCTGTTAAGTTTAATAAACTCTTCAAAACACTTAGTTTACTTACTAGACTATGAAATTATATGGTTAACAACACATAAAATATAAATCAAACAATATCATAAAAGGCAGTAGGTAGGAATTACAACAACTAATAACAAAATAATCTACAATGCATTCCTGTAATTATAAGATTGACATGGTGATTTTTTTAGACAGTGATTGCCTGAACATGACATGTCAACCACATGACAATTACAGTGGTGTAACAATACCAACAATGAATATAAAGATACAATAACCCTAAAAAAACTCAAATAGATATATGTTATATAATAGATACATATATATATACATATTTATTAAATAAGCTTTGAAAATAAATGACGTATGACAATCATAGACTAAATGTATGTCAAAAAACAAAGAGCTCGATTACAGCGTTAAGTAATATTCCCTGAAGAGTCTTTTAAACACAGGCAACGACTTAGCATGTTTAATTGGGTCAGGCAATGCATTCCACAGACGATCAGCATGGACTATAAAAGATTTATCCAAGTTGTGGAATGCATTGGCATTTTAAGTCGCAAGTTTGTCATTCTACACCCAAAGGTGGAACTGGTGAAACATCGGGAACAGCTAGTTTCAGCGTAGGGAATAAAAAAGAGTAAGTTGCCAAAGCAGTGGTCGCAGTGGCCCAGTAGTATCGGCCACGACTTACAAGTTGTAGGTCGTGGGTTTAGTTTGTGTAAATTATTGCATCACCACTGTTTTCAAAACGGTGAAGAAAAACATCGTGAGGAAACCAGCGTGTCCTAGAACCAAAAATTCGAAAACATGTGACAACCACCAACCCGCACTGGGCCCGCGTGGTGGATTACGGCCCATTCCCTCTCATAGAGAGGAGGCCTGTGTCCCAGCAGTGGGAACATTAAAAGGCTGATGATGATGAAGTTGAAAAAGAGGGAATCAAATTGTTTTGTTTTTATGAGGGTTGTTTTTGAACATTGCGTACGTATAGCCTGTTAGCAATTTAGATTAGTAAAGCGCAGATATGGTTAATTGTTGAATGAACCTTCACCAAAAATATTCACTACGGCATATCGATGTGCCTGCTGGAATTTGACCATCTGTTGGCAGAGTTTCGAAATGCCTTTGTTCACCGTTGTTTACCGTCTTTGCTTTTGACGCGCGAAAAGGTTAAATAACGAATGTAAAAAAAACAACACTTAAGTATGAACAATCGACCATACACATAGACGGTAATCCATATCGCATCTTTCATCTCGCCATATGATTGGTCGAATATTCATGCTCTTTGCTCTTTGCCTTGCCGAATTCATTACGCAATAAGGCTGCCTTTGGTACTAACTATTGCTGGTTCTGGTTAATCGTACAATAAGGCATTTATTATATCTATCTATCTATGTCATCCTGTATTGTACCTACCAAAGAGTATCTAATAATCCAATAAGTTAAACTCTACTACATTCTAGTAGTCTGCCTTCGGTACTCAGCTGAAAGTTTTGTTCAGAATAGCTATTAAGGTAATGAGAGTTTTATGAAGAACTCATTTTGTTAAGGTTTTCAAGTTTCAGCTATGTTTCGTAGCGCCCACAAGGCGGCGAGGCCAAAGTTCCATTCGAAGTAATCTAATATACTTAAATGACAACAACAGTGAACAGAACTTGTACTGCCTGAAAAAGGTCTAGTGAATATTACCCAGTTTAAATTATATCATTATTTGGTTAGGTTAATTAGATATTATTAGTTTAGTTCGGAACAACGTACCTGTTTAATAGTTTAGCTAAAGGTGGCACCGTGGCACAGTTCCAGACATTCTCTTATTATCGTTAAAATTTTGTCTTGCTTTCGAAACGTAAGACACCAATCCAGGGGGGGGGGGGGTGTCTGACTATGTTAGGGTTGGCTTCCAGTCTAACCGAATGCAACTAAATACCAGTATTTTACATGGAGCGACCGCCTATCTGACCATCTCAACCCAGTTAAAATAATGATAGGGATGATAACGGGCCACACCCTCCTTAACAAACATAGGCGCCACAGACAGCCCATTTTGCAGGGGCTGATTTAACGCCGAAGAATCAGCCGCCCACGAAGGTAATCCTGGAATGCGAGGCCATAGCATTGCAACGCGAAGAAATCCTCGGAATAGAGAGGTCGCTCCGTGAACCCTGTGAAGCCTCCAGGAAGTTTCTGTGCTTTTGGACAACTAGGCTGGCTATGTTAGCCAGAACTCTCACGCACAACGGACAAAATATGAATCTAAGTACGGTCGTCCCTACCACTACCACTACTACCCCTTGGGCTGGAGTGTGACTACTCGTAACGACTGTGAAAGATATACAAATGACAGCAGGGTCCAACGACTTAACGTGCTTGCCGAGGAACGGAGAAATCTCGGATTGACCTCAGCACGCGTTGCTTGTTAACCTTGAAGAACTACTCGTGCATATTTATTATTTAGCCACGAGGTCCTTCGAAAATTAAGAAAATGCTAGCTATAAAATCGAATCATAAAACTAGTTCAATTTACAAGCATTTCAAGCGAAACAAAACATACGAGTGTGCCTGTGTTTTGCGGGTATTACTTTTATGTTTTCGTCAAGAATTCAAGATACGTACTCGTGCTTTTGGTTTTAGTCACATCATTATTTTGGGTGTTTTTTTTTTATTTCACTGTATTTATTTTATGTTCTTTGTATCTATATTTACATACACAACAGATTTGGTTTCCGTACGTCACGTCCTAGGCGACCACTGAAAATCAGCGCCGTGCTGTGGGTCCCCCACGGCACAGCATTATGCTGACTGGAAGCCTTCTTGCCACAATCACGACATGCGTATGCCTGGCATCTTTTCACCCTATTTTATTTCTGTTTTATACAATATGTAGGTAGTAAATGTTGTTATTGTTTTTCTCGTCTTTACTAACTTAATTTAAGTACTACTAATACTATTGTTAAGGGTTTACCATAAGCATATATTTATATTGTGTGTCGTTTTGTGACAATAAACAGTTTTCTTTCTTTACTTTCATAGCCGTGATCATTAGCTATATAACCTGCTCAAAGCGTATTCCATTAACTTTTAGCTAAAGCGATTTCGTTGTCGGATAGAATGAGTTATGGCTTGGGCGATCGACAGTAAAATTACATGTCATGTAAGAAACTATGAGCTCAACGCAATAATAAAGGCTAACGCACTAAAACTTCGATTTATAGGTGGTTTTTACGAATAATATTTATGTATTATAGACTAGACTACATCGAATTTATTCTCCGGGACTTCGTCGAGCTTCATTGCCTCGGTGTTTTTTTGTGGTGGTCGCCACTGTTGATTCTGGCTTTCAGGAGTGGCAATAGTGCGTTGGGAGCGTCTCAAGAAAAAACAAAGAAAAAAGACTAGACGATATCGCGGGCGACCAAGGTGAAGATGGCTGGAGTCGGGACGAGCTCAACTCCTAGCGAAAACCCTGGTCCGCAGTAGCAGAAGATAAAAAAAGTTATAAATAAAAAAACTTAATTCAAAAAATGAAAAAACCCGACTGCTTCAAAAGCGAACTAAAAAGTCGTAAACAAGGCAAAAATCATGCTGTGCAGTCGGAGGATACATATTCGCGGGCTGGCTGACCAAAATCAGGTGTATCCTCCGCCTGCACAGCATGATTTTTGCCTTGTTTACGACTTTTTAGTTCGCTTTTGAAGCAGTCGGGTCTTTTGATTTTTTTAAATAAGTTTTTTTATTTATTTCTTTTTAGTTAGTTTTTTTTTTTTAATTAGATACATTTAAACATATAAGTGTTATATATTTTTGAAATCACCTCTTAAAACCCTTTATTTTGTTTTTTTTTGCACGATGGGTTTGGAAAAAAAAAAAATTTGGGCCCCCACAATTTGGCGCCCAAAATCCGCCATTTTTCTATTGTTCAATTTTAATGTAGCCTATGACACTCGCAGGGTCAATTGACGTATGAATCATCAAAATCGGCCAACGCGTTTGGTCTCTGGAACGCCATATAGGAACATACATACATACATACATACTTACATACATACATACATACATTCATACATACATAGACTGTTAAACACATTACCCTCCTTCGGCATTCGGGTAAAAAGGGAGAGAGAGGCCTTAAATCAACTGATAAGTTGGTTGATTGTTGTTAAAAACGTAGTCAGAGAGGCGCAATTTTTGCAAGATATATAAATATATAGGGTCATATTCACGTGCAAAGTAAGAAAGGTGATAGAATAATATGAAAGGCAGTAAATAGTGTGACTGTGTGGTGCCCAGCCTAAGATTTAAACACATGACTCTAATGTGGTGAAAACATTATTTTACAAAAACGATATCACATGATCACAAGATCTTAATCGTGTCGATGATTCCCTATACTTCCCACCTTTTTCAATTCAACTGTATGCTTTTTTACAAGCTTTTATTTAATTTGCAATGAATACGTATGTATGTATGTCTTGCAAAACTGAATTTTAAAGCAGTTGTCCTCCACCGTTTAAGATGAAATTTTGCATTCTCGTTTAGTTTGGATGACAATGCATGATTAGCTAAGTGACGTCTTTCTAAATCCAATATGGCGGACAGACTAAGATGGCGAACTAGTTATTTTGTGTGCACTGCCATGAGATGAAAGGGTTTGCTGAGAAGAATGTAGTATATTTGTTACGCGACTACTCCTCCAATTGTGGATTTTGAGAATTCTTTGATTGTGTTATTATTTAAATGAATTCAGCAGCCTCAATTTGAAATTGCAATTTCAAAAGTGTGGTACTAAGTTATGAAGACAAGACATACATTGACTACGTTAATTTTTAAATCGATTTAACATCACCCAAACATTGTATTTTTCAAATCACACTAATATTATAAAGGCGAAAGTTTGCAGCGTTGGAAGGCCTCCCTCTAGGTGGAGCGACGTCCTGGTCAAGGCTGCGAGTGTCCGGTGGATGCGAAACGCACAAGACCGATCAGTGTGGCGACTCTAGGGGGAGGCATATGTCTAGCAGTGGACGTCTTCGTGCTGAAACGATGAAAGTTTTTGAGTGTGTTTGTTACTCAATCATGCTAGAACGGGTGAGATTATTGTCTAAAATAGCACATAGACTTATTTAGATTTATTTTTGTATCATTGTATTTTTGTTGGTATTGTTGCACCACAGAAAACCCCATGTCATGTCCACGCATTTACTGTCCATTCCAGGTTGCCTGGAAGAGATCGCAGAATGCGATAAGGCCACCCATTGTATATTTTTTTTTAGTTTTAAGTTTCAATTGTTCCTGTATTTTCTGGTGTACAATAAAGTGTATATAAATAGACTAGGCTTTTCATCCCGGTATAATGTAACACTTTTAGCAGGCAGTAATGAGTTTTTAATCCTCTTTATAAGTGCGCCGTAATTATCTTTGCCGCGCACTTTTTGAATTTGGAACATCTTAGTGTTCAGCCACAAAATAGTAAGTATACAGAAGGGCCACTCCCGCCGTTTAGAAAATTGACAGCTAAACTTGACAGATTCACTAGGGTTGCTACTATATTGATTCCAAATTTAGAAAAAGAGTAGGTTGTATAAGTTACAAACATAAATACATCGATTCGTCTAAATATATATCATATCATGCTTACTGCCTTAGAGGGTAGACAGTGCAACAAATATCCATATAATATCATTAAACATTTAATATTACGCCACATTCGGCGAAGATTAGAGACTAACAAGACGCAGTAATAGTGTAATAATGATCCCACTTAAAACAATAAAAATGTGAAAAGCACCAAGCTCGATAAAAAATATAAATGTGAAAACAGGTACCTAATAAAATCAAAAAACCAAAGATGATCATAAACAAGAAGAAAATTATGCTGTGCAGTCGGAGGAAACATATTTGTAAGCTGGATGGCTTGAACCCAAAGACCTTATACTTCTTACTACTAGACTGTGCACTATGGCGCAAAAACCGGTCCGAGCGAGAGGGCTCCCGTTGGTAGTGTGTCTCTTTCTAATGAGGTGACCATGACCAAACATAACACGGGACAAATTGATTGTAAAAACAATAGTGTATGTATCCCAAAATATGTATTTATGCTACCTAACTACGCTACCTAAAATTCTCTATGTATTTATGCTACCTCTAATTCAGCGGCTGTTAATAAACAGCCGCTGAATTTTACTCGAACAAAACCCGCCAAAAACGCCGCAAACCTGGCGGTCTTTTTTTTTTTTTGTTCGCCCTTTTGGGCAGGCTAAGGTCTTGGACCATACCGTCTCGTCTTCAGTGCAATTTTAACATTCTTTAGTATGCATTAGAATAAGGGTGTAACAGATTCTAATGGTTTTTGGAGTATTTGGCAGCAAATTGTATCGAGTCAGCCTTCCCAGTAAGCTTTGCGGAGGTAGTCAATAATAAAATAAAATTCTCCGCTCCACTATCCTGAGATCGCTTCTGTCAATGATTTCACATATTGTCCAGTTGCGTAGACAGTTGAGACACAAAACTACACCAATTTTATATCACAATATCCACTAGGAATCAATTTGCAATTAATATTAACAGCCGCTGAACTTCACTCGAAAAAATCCCGCCAAAAACTCCAACCTGGTGGTCTTACATTTAGTATTACCAGGCCCAAACATTTAAAAGTACTACTCTAACTCAGTATTAATGTTTTTTTTTTAAATACAATGAATTGATTAAATAGAGGAACTGTAAAAATATTTAAATACGTTTCAAAGTTTCATAGACTTTGAAACGTATTTAAATATATATTTTTATTCGTTCGTTTTGGTATAACATTAAAATGAAAAATATAAAATTTTCTACCATTTTTACCAAATCCAATGATTAATTGAGCTAGCAAGATGTCAGACAAGGACACACTACCAGCGGGAAACCTCTCGCCAGGACCGCTTTTGGTTAGCTACCGCTTATAAGGAAATAGCTAACCTAGGCGTATGATAATAGATTTCATTTTAGCTAAACAAAAATTTTTGGTGCACAGTCTAGTAGTAAGAAGTATAAGGTCGTTGCTTGAACCTTATTATTATGACAAGTTTCCAATTTCGTCTATGGACTTAAAATAATTTATTATAATCCTAGATAGTGAATTTCTAATTTGACATCTTGAAAGATTTAATGACCTTTATAACTTAAAAATTATTAAAAGAAAGAATTAAAAACAAATAAGTAAATTCGGTCTGTAACAAATAATAAAGGTAACCCATCCAATGCTAGCAACCTCGTTTCAGTACTTAATGTATGAATGACGTGACAAACGCCTGCACAAAGCACTCATGACAGCTGCGACTGAGCTCGGTCCAATATTGTCCAATATTCCCTGTAAAACCGCAATGTCAAAGTTTGTGTTCAAAATGACACTTTGTTCGTAGTGGCCCCTCGGTCTGCGGCGCGCCGCCGCTTACGTACTTTGTGGTTCAGCGCCAAAGAAATCCAACGCAAATATTGTTTGAATAAAGACTGGCTGGTACGAAGGCCCATAGTCTCACCGCCAGCTGAATAAAAAAAAAGAAGTCAAATTAAAAACGCGCGAACTACAGCCCGCGTTTTCGTAAATTTTCACGGATTGTTAGAAATTCATGGTTTTGTTTAGAAAATGCGTTCTTCAAGTGACAGTGAAAGTATAGGAATTAACTCCTGAAAGTATTAGAACTGACGCAAGAATTGTGATGTATTGTGAATTGTGTTGTATGTGCAAATCCCGGGAGAAATATATGAAAGCCTATGGTAATTTTATTGAATGGAGAAATGCAAGAGGCGCCAAGAATTTTTCAGAATCAGTGTTTTTGGCCTACTTCCAGTACTTAGCCAAAACAAAACAACCTTCCACTCTTTGGAGTACCTACTCAATGCTAAAATCAACCGTTAGTTCTAAAAACGACTTAAAACTGGACACATATTCGAAATTAATACCGTATCTGAAGAGGATGTCTAATGGATTTAAACCTAAAAAATCCTAAGTGTTCTCAGTCAAAAACGTGGAGACTTTCCTTAATGAGGCACCCGACCATAAAAGTAAGTAACTATATGGTGGATTAGTAAAGTATAACCATAGTGTTTTAAAATGCGCATTTTATTGTAACCTGTACTTCGATAGATACTTGTCTTATTCACATTCGGTTTTGTTACAGGTGGCTTTGGTGGTATTTTCGGAGTACATAGAGCTTTTCGTGGCAAAATAACTGTTGATGATGTCGAAAATCACTCGGATGATTTAGTGTTAGTAAAGCTGACAGACACAAAAACAAAAAAAATCCGATCTTTCGTAATCCGAGGCGAATACAAAACTATTGTACAGAAATACTTGGACCTGCGTCCTGCTGATATGAAGACCAATCGGTTTTTTCATCCGTTTTCAAAATGGCAAGTGCTTAAAACAAGATAAGGGAATAAATAAAATTTCTAACATGCTACAAGAAATCGCTACTTATTTGAAGTTACCAGATATCAAGCTGTATACAGGACATTGCTTTCGTCGTATTTCTGCTACCCTTTTGGCAGATTCTGGAGCGGACTTAACTGTTCTCAAGCGACATGGAGGATGGAAGTCGAGTGCTGTAGCAGAGTGGTATAGAGAAGATTCCTTTGAGAACAAGGCGAAAACATTGAACGCATCGTGGAAAACATTAAATTGCAACCTTCAGTTAATCCATCCATGCCACTATCGCCACGCCCATCTACATCCAAACAACGAGATTCACCTTCAAATTTTCCTCAAAACGAGCCAGATTCGGACATTATTTCAAACACGCAGAACATAAAATCTTCAACAATCTCTAATCCTAATAAAACTGTAACAATACATTTTCATAATTGCGAAAATGTCTCAAATGTAAATATAAGTTTTTAGTTGTTTTATTATTAGATACTATTTAATTTCAATTTAGTTGTTACTCTATGTTTTATTAAATAATAATATTACAATAAAATATGAGGCGCCTCTTATTTTCTCATAGTGGGTGATGAAAAGTAGAGTGTAAAATATATTTTTGGCTCGGGCGACGTACTTTGAATCCCTCGCTACGTTCAGGATCCTACTAAAGAATCCCACGCTACGTTCAGGATTCTACTAAAGAATCCCTCACTTCGCTCTGGATTCAAAAAAGCGCCCTCGCCGTAGAATATTATTTTGCTCCCTTATGATACGATCTACTATTCACGCGGGCGAAGGCGCTGGCAGAAGCTAGCATAAAATATATTCTAAATATATACTTTGTATGTTTAGAACAAAACCCAAGTTTATAACGAGATCTTTCTAGTTCGCCATAAAATGGTATAGTATGGTTCCACCATCATTTACTGTTTGACGTGACTCACATACCTTATGAGGTACTCAAAGCAATTTGTTTTGTATTGCAACCGACTCTTATGATCTACAGGAATGTATTGAGAATAATAAAATGAGATCAACTTCTTTTTTGAGATAGTGTTAGGTACCTATGTTTTCTAAGATATTAAAATACTAGCTTCTGCCAGCGGGTTCATCCGCGTGAAAGTTGTTTTATCATCCCTAGGGTGAACACCCTGTGTGTAGTAGCCTATGTGGGAACCCACATAGGCTACTTTTTATCCCGGTATACTGTTGTATACCGGGATAAAAAGTAGCCTATGTGCTATTTCAGACTATAATTTATCTTTTCATCCAGATATGTTCAGCCGTTCTGGCGTGATTTAACAAACATACATCTATCCATCCAAACTTTGGCATTTATAGATAATTTTATAGATAGTAAGATACGAAGAAAGATGACGGGGTATTGTAGTTATTGTTGTAAGTATACTGTATAAGTACTAATGTGTGGTGTGCCTACATACAGTTTTAAATAAGCTTAGTAGCTTGTACCCACAGCTTCTTTCGCATTAACGTAACCATCGAAAACAATGCTTTTTTTTAGGATGAAAGGTAACCTAAACCTTTTCTGTAACCCTAACAACGTTTATACGAAATTTCATGATGATCGGTCGAAGGCGTGAAAACGTAGCAAACAAAGTCACATTCGCATACATAATATTAATTATATGCATCTTGTATGCATGTATGTATGTATTTTTATATGTAATATTCTTTATTACCTCATATCTTTTAAACCACTTGACCGAATTATATAATTAAGACATCGATAGATAAGTCTTGACCGCCCAAGTGTTCTTAGATAGGTGAAGTTCTAAAAAAACAAACATGGCGGATTTTAGGCGCCATATTGTGCGGGTCCCAATTTTTTTTCTTCCAAACCCATCGAGTGGGGTATCAAAATGAAGGGTTTTAAGAGGTGATTACAAAAATATATCTCACTCATATGTTTAAAAGTAATTCGAAAAAGAAAAATATAACTAAAAAATTGTAAAATAAATAAAATTCATTTAACTAAGCTGAGTCGGAGGATCAGGTAGTCAGCCTCAGTTCGCGAATATGTTTCCTACGATTGCACAGCATGATTTTTTTCTTGTTAACAGCTTTTTAGTTCGATTCAGTAATCAGTCGGGTTTTTGATTTTCGAAATAGCTTTTTTTAGGATTTTTTTCTTTACATGACGAGGTAGGTAACCTCAACGAGTGCTGAGACAATTATAATTTTTTTTCAAGGATAGAAAATTCCCTATTGATTAATGCCTTAAGCAATACCTCGGACAAAAGACTCGGCGACCGCATTGTGTAGCCTGTAAGCGCAAAATTGATCTTTGTGGTCTTAACTACAATATCTTATCTTATCTTGTTGACTATAGAGCAAAATAAACAGTAAAAAAACTTTTTACTAAAAATAAACCGACTTCTAAAGCACAAAGCAAAATACTAATAAAAATAACACTAAATAAAAGAGTAAAACATTTCGGAAGTCGGTGTCTTTAACACCTCTTATTTTTTCCGTTTTGTGACATCGACTTCCGAAACGAAAGTTATTTTTGTTCTTTTTATTGTTTTGGTTTTGAAGTCGGTTTATTTTTTGTAAAAATGTTTTCATTTTTCTCTTTTTAGTTTTGGTACACCATCCCTAAGAAGTGAGCAAGTTCTATAGTAAGGTACCTATAGGATTAACAAAATAATAACTCAATTTAGACATTCGTGCTGTTTGTCGCTAAGGAGTTTGTTTGCATGTTCGATATTTTGAAAACTGCTGAACCGATTTGGATTAATCATGCACTATTCCCTAAGTTAAGAGATACCGAATCAAATAAAAAAGAATAGTCACGATCCGATAAGTAGTTTCGGATAAATGCGTGGACAAACATACATACATACAAACACTTATGAAATTTGGCTAACATGTTTAGTAGCCCAATTAGAATAAAATATGTGAATATTGTGCAATTCCAACAATATTACAAACATTCGTGTAAATTTGAGTAACTCCATATTTTTTTAAGTCGTTGGAACCATTTTCTATTTTTAAATAGATAATTAAAATTGGATCAAATGACCAATAAATTATAGAATGACCAATAGAGGGTCGATAGACCAATTAAATTAAATAAGTACCTAGACGTAATTTACAAGATTTTTTTTAGGATTCGTAAATTTTATTTACAATAGTGTAACTTTTTATTACATGCGGTAGAATTTTTCTTAATAAGGTATATACTTCCATAGATAACTAACAAATAATTTTACCTCTTTGTAGGTCCCCGGGATTTATATGTCGACGACCTATGACGTGTCAAAACTACCATGGTTTCTCTTTGAGAAAGATACGAAGCTATACAGGGCGAATAGCACGATCCCTTTTTTTTTTATCTTGCAATGTATGTATGTATATAAGTGTGTTCGGGTCGAATCTTGCAACTGAATTTAAAAGCAGTTATGCTCCACCGATTAAGATTAAATTTTGCAAACACGTTTAGTTTGGATGACATTGCAAGGTTAGCTAAGTGACGTCTTTCTTAATCTAATATGGAGGACGGCCCAAGATGGCGGACCAGTTATTTTTTCTGCACTGCCGTTATATGGGTATCACATGAAAGGGTTTGCTTTGAAGAAAACAAAAAATACTTGTTTATAAAAATATTTCTTAATTAATAAATTATTCACAATAGAATCATGATGGCGTTGAAATGTTATGGTACGGCCCAGACAGCAAAAAAGCAACCAATATTTTTTATATGGTGCCCCCATATTAATTTACAGCCTTTGCCGAATTAAAATAATTCGGCAAAGGCTGCCCCCATATCTTATTCCCTCATACTTTGTCTCCTGCTTTCTCAGGCCAACATTAAATCTTAAAATACATTAAATGCAGGGTAAACCACATCAAGTTTAAGATCTGCCAACACGTATAGCTTACGACAGCTTATTAGCATTAGAATGGCATTGACGAAGCCAATTGGATGTTGCACGACGAGGGATTATGTTAACACGAATGCACAGGTCACATAGCTAATCTAATATGGCTGGTACGTAAATATGCAAACATTTGTACCAGTTACTGTACTATTTACATTACAAATTTCATTATTCCCCATCTATGTATACAAATGCGTTCCAAGTTTGGCATACATAAATAAAATAGACCGAGTTCGGAACGTCGATATCGAAAACGCATAAAGGGTTTTTGACATAAGAAAACGAATAACTGAACTTAATGGAGTTAGAGTTGGGCAGGGCAACTGTGAAGGCGCAGTGATGACAGGTGAAGTATGGTGGAGATGAAGTGGCGACCGAGGACTGGAGGAAAAAGTGTTGGTCGTCCAGCACCAAAATGGGTAAACGGCATTGTTACCACCGCCGGTAGAACATAGTTGAGGGGACACAGGTGCGTGGAAATTGGCACAAAACAAGAAACAGCTATACCTAACTGTGTGCGAAGTCAGGTACTTCAAACACAAATTTGATGTAAAATTTCTGTTTGCATAAAAATCTTATCAAGAAAGCCTGAATAACCCGTGCTACCTTATTTAAACTCGACCATAAGCCCCACCCATTACCTGTAATAAAGCTGAAATTGAGTGACTGCAATGCAAGATCTAGCTGATTGTGGTGGCAGCATTTTGGTTTGTGGTAACACTCTACTGACAGGATAAATACTGACCAGACGGCGTACTATGACGTGCCAAAATTAGCATTGTTCGTCTGTGACAAAGGGATAGTACCTACTATTCGTCCTGTATAACTCTCATTCGGTCCCAAGGGACGTACTATGACGTCATCGTGTCGACATCGTGAATCCGTTGTGAAAAACGAATAGTTCTCTTCGTCCTGTATAGTTCAATTTTTCTCTCACAACGGAATCAAGATGGCATTGACTCGTCATAGTACGGTCCCTGCCGATAGTACGCTATCAATATGACCCTGAAAACACCATTTTGGAACAGCTATGGACAATTGAAGATATGTATCTAAATATCTATGTGAATTCAAAAGCTTTTGTAGAAATTATTGATCATCAATAGTTAGCTTTCAAAATATTTTATGTCACATCAAATACTCATTACGAGTTTTGAATACAATAGACACTTTAGAAATTAGTTGATACTATTTCAAAATATGATAATTATAGTCTATTGTGTTTCCAGAACAATAGATACCCTACATACATTTCACTTTAATTTATTATTAATTAATTTAATAACTCGCGAGCAATGAAAAAGTTCCAGTGACATAGCACCAAATTACGCCTAAACGGGAAAGGCTAAGCTTAATGACACCGTCTGCAATATTGAAGTACACTTAACAGCGCATCAAAATATTACCAACTAAAAACGTAAATATTGTGTCCAAATTTTAAACTAAATGTTTTAAAAAATTGGGCAAAAAAAAACCAAATCTCTAAGTAGGGGTTTTATTAGGTGTAAACGTAGGTTTTGATAACTCAGTACTTGGTGTTTCCTCCATGTGCTCTCAATACAGCTTCTACGCGATTGGGCATGCTGAATACCAGATTCCTCAGCATATGCTGAGGAATGTTCTCCCATTCTTCGATGAGCGCGTAATTCAAGTCACGAAGAGTAATTGGAGGTGGAACTCGTTTTCTCACAAGCATGCTCAATAGGATTCAAATCGGGGCTCCTTGCTGGACACTCCATTTTGTGGATTCCTACGACCTGAAGATACTCATTTACAACTTGAGCAGTGTGGGCCCGTGCATTATCGTACATGAACACTGCATGTCGCCCATATGGGCCAAAAGCGGACCAGCATGTTTATTTATTTATTTATTTATGTACACACAAAAAACTTAACAGAGAAAAAAAAGAATACAGATAGAAGAGCACAAAGGTACTGCTTATTTCAATAGAAATTTCTTCCAGCAGACCTGCGACAGGAAAGTTGGATGATAGACGAAGACACAGTGTGTAGAAAAAAAAAATAAGGAAACTTAAAATAGACTATTAAAACTTAACTAATCATATATAAATTACACATATATCTTCTATACCTACATTATATAGAAGATAAAAATACATACATATATTAAATAAAATTATAAGATGGTGGACAGGTAATGTTCTTTGACCTGTTTCTTGAATAACGATACATTTTTAGAGTCACGGATTTTAGGTGGATGTGAGTTCCACAGTCGTACTGCATGAACAGAGAAGGAGTGGGAATAGAAATTAGTATTGTGGGAGGGGAAGTTTAGATGATGCTTTAGGTGGGATCTACACTGGACATCGGCAGGGCGAGTAAAGGAAAAGCGCTCACGCAGGTATCCAGGATACGCAGGGTTAAAAAGGATGTTGAAAAGTAGACATAATACTCGAGTGTTCCTGCGAAGGCGGATGGGGAGCCACTTGAGATCCTTGCGGAACTGAGAGACATGATCGTATTTCCTCAGACCAAAAACAAAACGGATGCATAGATTTTGCAAGCGCTCAAGCTTATTTAAGAGCTCCTCCGTGGCATCCAGATAGCAGGCATCAGCGTAATCGATGATCGGCTGAATTAGAGCTTGAGCTAGATAGATTTTGGTTTTAAAGGGCAAAAGGTTTTGAAGGGATTTCAACGAGTGAAAAGAAAAGTGCACCTTGCGACTTACCTCATTTACTTGAAGTCGCCAAGAGAGATTACTGTCAATTAGGATACCAAGGTTCTTAGCTGATTCTGTGTAAGCGATGGTCGAGCCATCAAGGGATAAAGGTGTCAAAGTGGACACGTCCAGCGCAGTGCGATAGTAGCGACTGCCTATGATCATAGCCTGGGACTTTGATGGGTTGATCTGTAATCCATAGGACTTAGCCCATTCACCAATACTCTCCAGGTCACGATTCATGGCGTCAATTGCTAAGTCCACATCCGCAAGCAAGAAGTGTCGATAGAGCTGCAAATCGTCTGCGTAAAGATGGAAGTTGGATCTTATTACCTTGGTAACAGTGTTTATGAAGATAGAGAAGAGAAGAGGAGAGAGAACGCCACCCTGGGGAACACCAGCAGTGAGATCACACCAATCAGAGAACATCTCTTCAAGACGAACACACTGCGAGCGACCCCGAAGATAAGAGTCAAACCAGTTTAATGCAGAGGAAGAGAAGTTTATAGACTGAAGGACCCCAAGCAGAATATCAAAATCCACCGAGTTAAATGCACAACTGAAGTCAAGCAAGACTAAAACGGTGATAGATTTATTCTCCATAGCCCAGCGGATGTCATCAGTAACCTTCAGAAGTGCAGTTGCAGTGCTGTGCCCAGTCCGGAAGCCAGATTGGAAAGGACAGATAAGAGAATTAGACGAAAGGAATCTAGAAATTTGGCCATGAACAATGTGCTCGAGAACTTTAGAGAGAAAAGGTAGTATAGAGATGGGTCTGAAATGAGATAAAGAAGAAGGATTGGTTATTTTGGGCAGTGGAATTATGTGTGCCTGTTTCCAGGCTGAAGGAAATGTGCCAGTGAATAAAGAGTAGTTAACAATATGAGCGAGAATGGGAAGGAGTTGCGGGAGAATAGGAATTATCATTCGCGAACACAGATTGTCATGGCCAACAGCAGAGGAGGAAATAGCAAGAAGAGATTTTTTAACATCATCATCAGAGATAGAATTGAATTTAAATGGTTGGCAATTCGGTAACGGCAATTTGGAAAGGTCAGTCAAAGTAGAAGTTTTGACAATAGGGTCCAGAGTGACAGGTGGAAGAGAAAAATGCCTATTAAGAGCCGACAAATCGACTTCTTTACAGGCATTAGTAGGAGATTTGCCGATACCGACAGACTTTAGAAATCTCCAGATGTCAGAAGACTTGCGATCGACTAGAGATTCGTGGAAATAGCGTCTCTTTGCATCCCGACACAGACGATTGCAGTAGTTACGTAAAGCTTTGAAATGAGTGAGATTCTGATCCGTGGGTCTGCGCTTGTATCTGCTCTTCGCCTTATCCTTACGAGCAATAGTATCTTTAATTTGAGTATTCATCCACGGAGCAGGATTATGTTTAACTTTAACTCGCCGACGCGGCGCATGCTTGTCATATAAACTCAGCAGTTTGTCATTGAAGTAGTTCACCTTATCATTGATACAGGCGCTATCAAAAACGGGAGACCAGTCGATATCACCTGCATCACGCTTCAACGCCACCAGATCAATCCCATTATAATTACGCAAATAACAGAAATGAGGTTTTCGTTTAGGAGGCCGGATACGGTAAGACAGATAGATGAGGTCATGGTAGGAAAAGGTTGCAGTAAGTTGCCCAAACTCAGCAACATTGTGAGGGGAAGAAACAATCATAAGGTCAAGAAGAGAAGGCGTGCAGTTTGGAAAGTTATGAGTCGCTGACAGAGGTAGAATTTCAAGATTAAAAGAAGATAGGAGGGAACGGAGTTTTAGTGAACGAGAATCATTTTTAATTAGACACGTATTAAAATCACCCATCAAAACAACATGCTCGTACAATGGGCAAAAATGATTTAGTGACGATTCTAGAGATTCAAAATAGTTGATGTGAAGGTTAGGGGAGTAGAATACCGCAAGTAATATTTTGGCGTGATTTAAAGTAATCTCAAGGAACAAGAATTCAGCCGACACAGAGTACTGAGATGGGGACGCACTAACAATTTTGTACGGTATTTCAGCACGTAAATAAATGGCGACACCACCACCTCCCTTGCCAGTCCTGTCATTTCTGACCAGAACAAAGCCAGGAAGTGCATAGTGTGTAGAGAGGAGAGAAGGCTTAAGAAAATTTTCAGACACTAAGAGTGCATCAAGGTGAGCACTGCTAAAGGATGCCAGAAGATCGGAGTGGTGACCAGGAACACTCTGAGCGTTAATATGGGCTATATGGAAATTTTTAGGATAGTTAGAAAATATAGAGGACATATTGTCCTGCAAAGTAAGAATCGGAGACTCACTTCCAGCACTAACAAAACTACTTGTCAAAGAAGAGCATGAGAAAAAACTGTCATTTAAGTTGACAGGATCATCCATAATATATATATATTTAAATACACAACAAATTGAATAAGAAGAAAATAATATTAAAACTAATTAAAACTAAACGTATAGGCTGATTGCTTTAAAACAACCACCCCAACTCACTAGTGAATTGGACAAGTCATCGAACAAAAAAAAAAGAAAAACAAAAAACAATAAAATTAAGAAACATAAAATAATAACAACACAACAGCATAACACGAAAAACATTCTGACATGCTCTAAAACTGACAATACAAACCTCTAAAACGGAACGATTCACGTCTGTCAATGTGTTATGTCAATCTGACAGCAGTCTTACTGTCAAACTGACAATGATAGCCCAGTCTAGTTGGTTGACTTGAATGACCTGTCCTAAACAAAAAAAAAACACTAACAGAAATATACAAAAAAAAGCAATTATACCGACTTCATATCTTAATAGTGGAATGAAGGTGATGCGGAAAATAACAAATATTATAAGTACCGACAGGAACAAGTTAAAGTTATCCAACACTCCGGCATAATTATGAAGCTTGACGGACAAAATAATAACATAACTAATTACGCCGCCGCGCCTTCCTTTGGTCTTTTGAGGGTGTAGCAGAAGTCTCAGCGGCGCTTACAATCTTTGTATGTTCATTGAGAATCTCATTGATGTATCGTTCTCGATTGGAACTAACGCTGTTCGACCCTCTGCAGAGACACCAGCCCACACGTGAACGGTACCTCCACCGTGTGACACTTTTTCTTCAAAACATGCTTGTGCAAAATGTTCTCCTGGTCGTTGGTATACTTTTTTCCTCCCATCATGATGGTACAGCATAAATCTTGACTCATCAGAGAACATCACTCTGCCCCATTCGTCCTCACCCCATTCTGTATGCTCGCGGGCGTATCGCAATCGGGCCACTTTATGATGCCGTTCCAGTTTTGGGCCATTTGCTCGACTGTAAGGCTTCAATCCTCTTTCGGCAAGACGTCTCCTGACTGTCCACTTGCTTATTTGCTCCCTTCGAAGTTGCAGAAATTGTTGTTAAACCGCAACTCCCGTCTGATGTCGATTTCTTAACATGGCTGCCGCAATGAAAGGATCTTCTCAGACTGTTGTGCATCATGGCTTGCCAGTACCTGGTCTTCTCAGGTTTAATCCAGTCTCCCTAAACCTTTGGATCACTCATCGGACAGTAGTATGTGTCACGCCCATTATTCTGTCCGTATTTCTTTGGCTGGTCCCCAATTCCACCATAGTGATGAATCTCGTACAATCCTCGGGTGATAGAGGCATGATTTGTGGGTACGGGACTTTACAATTTAAGAATTCATCCACAACGGCGAAAACAAGGATGAAATCAAAAGCAAAACAAAAAACGAAACAAATGTATTCCGAAATTTTCAAACCCCAAAATTTTGTTTTTCTACTTTTTTTATCCATGGCTTCAAAAAGACCAGTATTTAAAAGAGTTTAAGTTTGCATAATAAAATAGATTTCATTATACTTTTTAATTTATGAAGCTAGGTTCTATGTCTTAGGATATATTAAGGTGTTTGTCGGCATTTTGTGGGTGGATCTTTTTCATTGCTCGGCAGTTTAGTTTGCGCGAACAAACGTACCAGGTGGAATTGGCCTTTGCCAAGTGGTTTTTTCATCCGTAGTTAATTCAACCAATGGTTGAAGTTGAAAAGATAATTATTGGACCATTTGTTACACTAAAATTGACAAATGAACGCGTTTTACCGAAATTTTAAACCATTAGTTAGCATATTTAACCATTCGAATCAAAAAACTTGGCCTTAGGCATTATTTACAAGTCAACTTTTGGGTGATGCAAATAGTGGTAAAATAAGGTTGGCAGGAATTGAATTATATAGAAAGGACAGGCGATACCGTGAATTTTTCTGACGCTACAATTTGGTCATTAATAAATCATACTACCGAAGCAAACTCGCCACGAGTATCTTCGAGAGCGGTCGTCAGCGCGAAACATTAGATATGCATTGGTGAACGTGTGTAAGTAAACGGTCGGATGGCCGTATCTATACCATTTAAAGAAAGAAATAAAAAAGAATATAATGTGCCAAAATCATCAGCAGTCATTTATATGTACGAAGGCAGGTAGAAGATTTAGTTATTGATATTTGTCTGTCAGAATAATCTCAATTTTGTCAATTGTTTCATCATGTAACGAGTAACAACACTCGTCATTCAACTAGCAACAACCCAAACCACATTATTTACAGAGCATTACAGAACAGATATTCCTGTAGGCCTAACAGGAGTTAGTTAACCACGTTAAGTGAAAAACGCCGGTCAATTTAAAAATTCATAGCAATTAAGTCGACAGCGTATCCCGAGGCACTCTGCTCTAGCGAGTGACCCTATTTCCTGGGGTCAACGCACTGGATGGACTAGCGGAATTATATATAAACAAGGACAGGTGGAAAAAGGCCTGGGAAAATTGGAATACCTACTCTTAATGGGAATTTGGTTTAAATGGAAGCTGAGTGTAAAATAATTGGATTGGATTGGTCGGTGATGAGTTAATTGTGATAGGACATCGCGCTGTTTTAGATATATTTGAAAGTTATGAACGAGGACTCACGTTTTTACAAGCTTTTATTTAACTAGCAAAGTATGTATGTATGTAAGTGTGTTCGGGTTAAATCTTGCAACTGAATTTTCATCCACCGATTAAAATGATTTTTTGCAAAAACGTTTAGTTTGGATGGCAATGCATGGTTAGCTAAGTGGCGTCATTCTTAATCTAATATGGAGGACGGCCCAATATGGCGGACTAGTTATTTTTTGTGCACTACCATGATATGGGTATCAAATGAAAGGGTTTGCTAAGAATAAACAATACGAAAAAAGCTTGTATTAAAAAATATTTTAAGAAAAATTTTATTTGTACCTATGTTAAATAGGAAATAACGAGCCATCCTTGTTAGACATTATAAGTTGGAGTGGGTTCCTTTCTCTCTCTTTCAAGACTACTCTGTGTAAAACGTTATAATGTTTTGATTTCAAAACTAAAAAATGTTCAGCAGTCCTAAATTTACTCATAAGACGACGACTAACGCCAACGACCTTGAAGGAACAAAACGCGCACTCGTTTCACACCCGCGCGGCTCAAAATTTATTAGTTTTTTGTACTTTCCTAATTATTCAATGACTTTAAAAAAGAAACTTCAGATCAAAATGTAGATAATTAAATTGTCTTTGATATGGTGTCAATTTCATTAAAATACGCCCAGCGGTTTTGGTGCGATTGTCGTGTTTTTGTCCGTTTAAACTTTACAAATGAATTACACTATGTTATACGAATAAAACTCAAAATTTGCTCAGATAGAATTATTAAGAAAATGGTCTCATATAACATATATTTTTTTCAATAAATTACGACTTGCCGTTTAGACGTGATTCTCATTTTAAAATCAGCTACTCAAGGGAATCGGTGCCTTAACATTCTTTATATGATATAAGTTTTTAAACTTCGGTGCTGTTGCAAGCACCATAATCACGGATAAACGAGATCATGGTGCTTGCACCACCGAAAGCACCGAAATATCGGAAACTCGCAACAAACAGTAAACATGGTAAATACTCGTATCCCGTTTCTAATGTTAATGTTATTCAATAAATGTTTGGCATATGAAATACGAATTCGGGACAATATACATTACTATCAAAAAAAATCTTTAGAAAAGTAAAAGACAGATTAACAACGATAACATATAACCATGGAAAAGGTTATTAATAAAAGAATGCGATAATATCAACTTATTCTACAGTTCGTTGAAAAAAGACCTTGACTGTATTTACCCTCAAGGACTTTTTATTTCTAAAAGTTTCCAGTCTACGGATCCTTTTATAAATAGGTATAAATCTAAATGTACCCACAAATTCTGCCTCAAAGAAGCAATGGACCATAACGACATTACACATTAGAGGAATTAGGCCAAGGAGACAGCTTACAGACTTCTTTTTCGCAAGAAACTTAATAAGATCCTGCTTGCGAAAAAACGTGTCTTAATCTCTTGGGATTGAGTTCTTGAGATGGATACAAATTTTTTGAGACTTCACTAGTATGCTTGGTTGTTATTTCCTGCTTACTTCTGTATGTTAACCATACAAATCAATAGGGTAGTTTACTGAAAATAACAACCCTATCTAGCCTAAAACTTAATGCCACGAAGCTGTCAAATGTATTAGATTCACATTGCCGAATGTTAGAAGTAGCGAATGTGACATCATATTGAATGGAGAAAAGCTGGACTATGTAAATCAAACAGTTTTCCTAGGAATCACTCTAGATGACAAATTACAATGGGGGCCTCACATAACATCTCTGGCAGGACGGCTGAGCTCAGCCGCTTATGCTGTTAGAAAGATAAGACAGTTAACGGATGTAGAAACCGCGCGTTTGGTCTATTTTAGTTACTTTCACAGCATTATGTCATACGGTATTTTACTGTGGGGTCGGGCGGATGACATTGAATCAATATTTATATTGCAAAAGAGGGCTGTCAGAGCCATATATAAGTTAAGTCACCGAGAATCTCTTAGGGAGCTATTTAAAAAGATTAATATTATTGTTGATATTTAGGTGGAAATAAATAAAAGATTACTATGAAAAATGCAACGAACGTATATTGAGAAGCACAGAGGTTACAAGCTGAAGCTAGACAAAGATTTTTATCAAAGACTAAATAAATGTTGCCAACTTATAGGTTGCGTTCTTACTTGCCAACACTCCCCACAGAACGCAGACCCATTTTACTTATACAGAACAAATGTTTTTCATAAGTAGTTCCTTTAGTCAAGTTATCAGCTACCATGTTGCAACCATTTACAAATTTAAATTTAACTTTAGAATTAACAATGTTTTCTCTAAGAAAATGTAAACGAATATCTATATGTTTAGTTTTTGGTTTATAACAGTCTGTTGATGCCAGTCTTATTGCACTTTGGTTGTCACAGTGGATGAGTAGCGCACTGTCCTCGCCTTGACCGAGCTCAGCCTGCAGTTGCCGCAGCCACAGGGCCTCCTTGGTCGCCGCCGCCATCGCCATGTATTCGGCCTCCGCCGTTGAGAGTGCCACGGTTTGCTGTTTGCACGAATTCCAAGATAAACAAGCATTCTGAAACAGAAAAGTATAACCCGTGCACGATCGTCTATCCACTGGGTCGCTCGCCCAGTCAGCATCACAGTATCCAGTTATTTCCTTTGAGTCAACTTTGACATAGCATAGCTTTAGATTCCTGGTTCCTTGAAGATACCTCATAATCCTTTTTACTCCAAGCCAGTGTTGATTTCCTGGACTATTACAGTACTGACTCAACTTGTTAACTGCATAGGTAATATCAGGTCTCGTGACATGAGCCAGATATATCAGACAGCCCACTGCTTCCCTGTATGGGATATTTTTGTTTTCATCTTCAGGAATTTTCTCAAATTTTGCATTCACCTCTATTGGGGTACAAACTGGTTTACATTCAGACATATTGAAGCGGTCTAATAATAGGTTAATGTATTTTTCTTGATCTAACATAATCATACCTGTCTCTCGGTTCCTATTTATGTTTATGCCAATACAATTCTTTACTTCACCTAGGTCTTTCATACTGCATTCTCCTTTTAACTTGTTTTTAATCTCTGTTGTTTTATCCTTATTATTTGTGAATATCAAAAGATCATCCACCCACACTGCAATGAATATAGTGGTAGACTCATTCACTAAATAATAAACACAGGGATCTACATGTGATCTTTGCAAGCCAATTTTTAATAAAATATTGTTCAATTTAAGATTCCACTGCCGGCTAGCTTGTTTGAGTCCATAAATTGATTTATGTAAAATACATACTTGATCATTTTCTTTGTAGTATTCTGGTTGTGACATGTATATCTCAGTATCTATGTCACCCTGAAGAAAAGCACTTATGGCATCCATCTGAAATATTTCTAAATCATACTTTGCAGCCAGTGAAAGCAAGAATCGAACAGATGTATATCTTACAACAGGAGCATATGTCTCATCATAGTCCCTTCCTTTTCTCTGAGCATACCCTTTGATAACCAATCTTGCTTTAAAACGGATAATGTCACCTTTTTCATTTGTTTTAGTTTTATAGACCCATTTACATGGTAGGACTCTTTTCCCAGATGGTACATCAACCAGTGACCAAGTTTTGTTTTTGATCAGAGAGTCATACTCTTCTTGCATGGCCTTTTTCCATTGATCAGCATGAGATGATGATAATGCTTCGTCTGCTGTTTGTGGATCATTTAAATTAAGTATTGGACAGAAGTAACTTACATCATGGTCATCTGTTTCTGCATGCTGAACAGCTCTCCGTGGACGTAAATTTATGTTTCTTATTGGTGACTCGAGATCAATCGATTGCTCTGGTATGTAAGATGGATCGTCATTCTCGCCAGACTGGTAGTCCTCGCTTGACTCACCAGTAAAATGGTCTGTGCTTTCCTCTAATTCTTCTTTACAGGTTTCTTCGAGTAGCTGTATCTCTGGACTACTGCTGTTAGATGTACAAGGTAAGTATATGTTATTATCATATTTTTCCACATTTTCTAAAAATACTACGTCACTACTTTTTATGATTTTATTGGTATCTGGATCAAGTATTCGGTATCCTTTGGTAGATTCACAATAACCAACAAACAATAACTTTCTGGATTTGGAGTCCCATTTTTGGCGTTTTTCTTTTGGAACTTGTGTCATTACTTCACAGCCAAATACTTTTAAATTAGACAAGTTGGGTTTATTACCAGTCCACATCTCCATAGGCGTTTTACCATTAATTGATTTTGTAGGTGATCTGTTAATTATATATGCTGCCGTTGCAAGGGCCTCTGCCCACAACCTTTTTGAAAGCTGAGCATCAAACAACATACATTTTGCTCTTTCCACCAGAGTCCTGTTCATCCGTTCGGCAAGACCATTCTGCTGTGGTGAGTACGGAGTACTTGTTTGATGTTCAATCCCATGTTTGTTCAAGAAGCTTTCAAATTCTCTATTACAGTATTCTTTTCCATTATCAGAACGAATTACTTTTATTTTTCTCTCATGTTCATTCTCTACTTTGTTTTTGAAATCTTTGAAAACTTCTACAATATTCATTTTATTTTTCAAAAAATAGACATGAACTCGTCTTGTGTAATCATCTATGAAAGTAATAAAATATTTCATACCTCCCAAAGATTCTTGCTCCATTGGTCCACATAAATCAGTGTGGACCAGCTGCAGTGGTTGTGAAGATCTTGAACCAATGTTGTTAAAGGGCAATCTAGTCTGTTTCCCCAAGAGACAGGTAGTACATGTAATAGAACCTTTATTTTTGTCTGAGAATGGCTGAACTCCCTCAGCACATTCAGGCAACTTATTAACATCTGAAAAATTCAGGTGTCCCATGCGTCTATGCCACAGGACAAAAACATTTAAGTTATCTGAACAAGACAGGTTAGAAAATACCTCTCTGTGTGTGTTTAATAAATATAAATTATTTACTAGTATGGCTGAACACAGGAGCTTGCCATTTTTATCATAGATATCACAACCTTCATCTCTAAAATTTACATTACAGCCATTTTTCACCATAGCACTGACTGACAGGAGGTTTGCAGCAAGTTTAGGTATGTATAAAACTTGTCTTACCTGAATTTTACTTTCTTTATTACCATTTAACAATAAATTGACCTTTCCCATACTTTCCACAGGTAGCGGTGTCTTACTGGCAACAGTTATGGTGGGTATCAGTGAACTTGTAACATCATACATCCATTCACGTCTATTTGTCATATGCATGGAGGCACCGGAGTCCACATACCACAGGTCCGGATTCATTATCTGAGGAGATGCTGAAAAAGCTGCAACAAAACCTTTATTTCCTTCTGTATTTTCTACATTCTTCTTATTCGGAGCACGACAATTTTTAGCAAAGTGTCCATGCTTGTTACAATTATAACATCGGGGTCCTTTGTAGGCCTTTGTTGAATCATGCTGATTTCTTTGAATGACCTTCTTCCTTGTGAAGAATGCTGAGTTATCGGAGCATTGAACTTCCTGCAGGAGTTTAGATTTAATAGAATCAGCACTTATCTTGATGCCAGAGCTCTCCAGTCCCATGATCATGGGCTTATAAGCTTCAGGGAGGCCGGCTAACATCAGTGTACCGAGCCATTCATCATCAATGTCAAACTTAATATTCCTGAGCTTGTGGGCGGTCGACATTATTTTATTCACATAATCATCTACGCTTCCGGAAGATTCCAATGTAGTTGTTATCAGGTTTCTCAACAAGGCTACTCTCCTGTACAACCCGCTGTCATCAAAAGCCTGTTCCAAACTCTCCCAGACTTCTTTACAAGTTGTTGCATTCTGAACATGTACGTAAATGATCGGGTCCAGTAATAAAATCAACTTTGATTTCGCCTTAGTTTCCTTATTTTTATCTGTATTGGTACCGGTGACACAACTCCATAAATCGTCGAGTTCGAAATATGCTTGGACTGCAAACTTCCAACTGGCATAGTTATCTCTGCCAACTAGTCTGTCGATATGAAATGGATTGTAAGCTGAATTCGACATCTTCTATGCGTATTTAGGGTTCTTCCTGACCGAGCACGCCGCCCCGGTTAACCTCAAAATGTATGACGGACAACACACGCCGGCCGGTTTTCTTAGTTTTAAACTTTTTACTGCGTTTACTTTTTCTGTTATTTCCACAAGTAACAATCAACCACGCTCTGCTACCATGTTGATATTTAGGTGGAAATAAATAAAAGATTACTATGAAAAATGCAACGAACGTATATTGAGAAGCACAGAGGTTACAAGCTGAAGCTAGACAAAGATTTTTATCAAAGACTAAATAAATGTTGCCAACTTATAGGTTGCGTTCTTACTTGCCAACAATTATGACAGTTTCTTGCCAATTCATTTATGAAAATATTATGTATGTAAGGAAAAATTTAAATCTCTTTAGTAAAGTTAGTGATAGACACAATTGTAATACCAGAAATAAAGATAAGTTAGATCAACCATCATATAGATTAGCTAAAGTACACACATCTTTCATGGGGTACTGTGTTAAATTCTATAACAAAATACCTTGTGAGATATTAAAGTTAAATGAAAGAAAATTTAAAACAATAGTTAAAAGCACACTTTGTAAACAAGCATATTACAAATTAGATGATTATATTCAAGATAAGAATGCTTGGAAACATGCTGGTCCTGCTCCATAGGCCTATCTTTGGTGTGGACAAAATCAAAATGGTTAATTTGTATTATATTCATAATTATAGTAACGCTTTATTTTTATTTTTTCTTCTTTTTATTGTTTAAAAAAATTGACTCGCACACTGTTCTGTTGTTGTTTAATTAGGTAATGTACCTATGTTTGCACTATTTGTAAGTACGTGAGGACCATGTTCCTATTTATCAAGTAAAGGAATTTACCTGTTAATGCTTGTAATTCTCTCATACCTATATGTAGTATAGTAGTGCTGGGTACATCGTCCTCACGTATACGAATTTATTAATGTATGTACCTCTATAAATATTGTATAAAACTTTTTTTTAAAAGAGTAAGTATGGAGTTTCTTGTGCGTTCTTCTCCATAACAACCTACATTTCCGAATGCACGGTAGAATCAATTTTTATTAAATGTAAATTTTAACGTTCAAAAGTGCCACATAATGGCCTACTTGAAATAAACACATTTGACTTTGACTTTGACTTTGCTGAAGATAAACAATCAATCTGCCCAGCCTTTTCCCAACTATATTGGGGTTGGCTTCCAGTCTCGCCGGATTCAGCTGAGTACCAGTGTTTTTACATGGAGCGACTGCCTATCTGATTTCCACAACCCAGTAACAGGGTAACACGGTAGTCCTTGGTAAGACTGGTGTCAGATCTCTAGCTTCTGACTACCCGTAACGACTGTCAAAGATCTTCAAATGAAAGCCTGGACCAACGGCTTAACATGCTTTCCGAGGCACTGAGGAAACTCGGTATGTTGAATTGGTTACCCATCCACGGACCGACCTCGTCAAGCGTTGCTTAACCTTGATGATCGACCAATGCGGCTGTTAGTACTTAGCCACGAGCTCCTCCGAAGCTGAAGATAAACAAGACGCATATTATATTATGTACAGTCAGTTCCTACTATCTTCTTATGTAAGATTAGTCAATAAGATTCAGAGGACTTTAATGCATAAATACGGAAGCGTGTGTAAACACGAAACTAGAAAACAATGCTATCTGAATAATTTCATTACCCGACAGTGACGCCCTTAAGACGTGGCCTTGATCTAGCTGTGAATGTATACACTGTATATATCTATAGCAGGGGTCACCAATTAATTTCATTTGGTATACTTTTTTTTAATAATATGACCGTCGCGGTCCGTAAGGTTTATTCACCCACCTTCGCCCCCCCCCCCCCCTTCCTTTACATCGACACGTGTATTTACTTTGCTAAAATTTAAAAATTAAACATATATACAAATAGGTACAATATTCATGAAGATTTTGACGAGATGGATTCATCCGTTGTCGATTCAACGCCGACGTATAAGGACAAAGCGCGGGATAAATTATTAAATGAAGGACTCAAGTAACACAAGTAAATCATATTGTACAGTTTTCTTAAGTCCACACAAATAGGTCAGCGGTCCAGATCCGGACCGCGGTCCTCCATTTGGTGACCTCCACCTGATATAGTATATAGGATAAGAGAATCTTTGTTTCAAGGGAGGAAAGTCTTGAGTATGTTTTGGTCTTCCTTGCAAAGAGACGGATGAAGGCATGTATGAAAGATGTTATATCTATATAGAAAGGAAGTGACGGAGATGTCAACTAATAGGGAAGTATGGAAAGAGACATGATGTTCCGATCCCAAATATATTAGGAAAAGGACAAGAGAAAGATGAGTAACATCAGTGGTGTCTCATCTCATACAAAGAAACTGTCCCGACGTACTGTACTGATTATTTTTTGTACATCGATTCCGTTCGGTTCCGTTCCACGGATAAAGATGGTGGTGGTATATCTATCGCAGTGGAACGGAACCGAACGCGATAGATTTACAAACAATAATCAGATGAAAAACGCTAGTTACATCGGCACGGTTTCTTTGTATGGGATGATGCATCTGTATGCTAGTATCATATTATCTGAGGTAACATATAGGTATACAGATACCACATGATAAACTAAGTATCACCTCCTTACTGCTCTTTGTGCAATTTTAACTTCACTTTAAGTGATCTGTCTGAAGCCACCCAACGCTGTCGATGTGGCCGAATTCAAATGAGTCTTATTTGCTGAAATAATGGAACCAACACAACAAAGAAGAAGATTATGTACTTTATCGCTACTGTGAAATTATATTGGTTCGACAACAATATAATATGAAAAAAAATACTTTTTAGATACTGCAGCAAGTAGGTACATGAAAAGTACAATGTAAGAACGTCGACTTATTAGTAGTTTACCGATATACCATTACTGTGCGGTATAGTTTAAACTACTAAATATTAAGTTCTAACTGATTTCTAACAGATTTTTTTTTGATGCGGTTGGTAACAGTTCTACAAAAGAAGCCACTAGTCACCTCCACACCAAGACAAGTCGGGGACACCGGCAACCGTCAGCATAAGGTCAGACCATTTGTCAGGCTTCTGACACTTGCCAACTTCTATAAATATAGCGACGAATGCCATACTTTAGGACCTTTTATAAACGCAAGGGAAACCCTAAAAGTTTTTGTCAAAGTTCTTACGTACGTACTTCAAATAAAAGTTTTTATGGGTTGACATTTCAAGCATTGTGAAAAGTTTTTACATGATTTTATTTTTTTGTTATATTTCGGTTCACGGGAGCTTAAGGGTCATCGATACATTTCAATTTTGCTGACCGTCAAGAAAATTCTGATTGACTGAAATGTCTGCGCATTTTATTTCATACCTTATTCCTTTCGAATCACAACACAGCAATGCCGCTGTCGTCAGCAAATCCAAGAAGCTCTACTAGACTAATCCCAAACTTTCAAACCCTTCACTAGCCTTGATCGTGAGTAATTCTGAGCCCTTCTCAAGTATTCCACTTTCACGGGTGTAGTCATAAAGAACCATAGACATTTGCATTACTTCTTGTTTGTGACATTCATGTTGTCATAAAAATATATTTGCATATCAAATGTCTTTTTATGATGTCGCTCTAATTTTATTTTCACAAGAAAGTATAAATTCTCGAGCCTTCTGTTTCAAATTGGCCATAAAGATCCGGATTTCAGGTTTTCTAACGAAGCGAGCATTTTCTTTTTGAAAGTTTATAGTACCTTGAGGAGTAAATACAAAAGGCTTTTAGTTAGTACGTAGGTAGCCACGCCCATTTCCCTCGAGGAAACGAGAAGTTTATCATTGTTGTACACAGAACACTGAGCACTTTTAGTTTTATTCATGAAATGTTGATATTTTAAATCCTTCTCAACCTATATTTGTTTTTTATCAAAGTGGGCTGTAACACCTTTGTAATAAGAGAGTAGTCAGATTACGAATAAGAGCAGTCAGTTTTCCAATACCAGCATGGGATCCCATATAACAGACGACACTTCTGTCGTTATGACGCAAACTACGAGTAACGCCGGGTTGCAACTGAATAATTTAGCACAAAAATCTAATAAGAACCAATCTCACAATGCCATAAATTTACAAAACCGCAAGCGGCTGCAAACCCGCCGTTTCCGGTTTTTGCAAATCAGCCTTTTTTCAGAGCCCTTACAATTTGTCTGATCAGAGTATTACGATCCAGGAGTTTTAAAACGATTGAAAACATAGTAATAATAACAAAAGCGCCATTTAATTATATCGACGATAATGATCATAATGAGGCATACGATGCGGAGAAATGAGGAAAATGTTGTGAGAAAGATATTGAGTACGAATATGTATGATTAAAAGAATCTTCAGGCCAAAAAAATGGCGGATGGACTGTTCGAAAGATGAGATGACAACGGTGAGAACAGTACTCCATGCATGACCGAACTTGCGCTTTATACAAGTTGAGCAGCTATTCAAGCGTGATAGGCAAGGACCCCCAACTTTTTTGCAGCTTACTGAGCCTTCGCCTCAATGAATAGACTGAAATTGAGGGTCGATGTCAACGTAGCCCCAAGAAGATCGAGATGGTCCGTTATCGGCACAGTTACACCACGGACTGATCTAAATAAATTGGGATTAGTTCAAAAGAATAATGATGATAAAACCTTATACGAGCTTTACATGCGCCAAAGACAATACACAACAATAACAATACCTACTTAATTTATTACTTTTTTATTTTATTTGGGAAACAAACAGATGCAATAACAAGCATAAGCATACAATTAGTTCAACACAATCCAGACAAAAGTCCTTTGTAGTTTAACACATTATACAAATGTATATGTATATGCAACTAGACTGACTCTTGTAAAAACTAATTTGCAATATTATTCAAAAATGAAAGTGCCGATAACTGTGCGTGTCTGATATTAACGATGATAAGGCTTAAGTAATTTTTGCAGGGTGTTGATGACCTAGCAGGTATGAAAATAAAAGCCTCACCTTGGCAAATATGCTTTCAAAAGATTGCATCTTAGGTCCATTTTTAAATCATTAGACAAAAGCATCAGGGTATTTTTTTAATTTAGTTTTTGTTACTATCATATATATGCTTTAATTTCTAAATATTGTAGAGTATATTTGTACGCCTCGCTAGGCAAAACATGTCAGTACAATAAAAAAAGAGTTTGAACATCCTGCATGCCTACTGTATGTGAACTCATGTTTGGACAAATAAATTATCTTTATCTTTACCTATGTCTAAAAATCATCATCATCGTACAGCCAATGAGTGGAATTCCCTGTCAGAGTCTGTGTTTCCCGAAAGCTACAACCTCGGGTTCTTCAAGTCAAGAGTGGACTAGGTTACTTCTTGGCAAGCGTGCCACACCGTCGACCACATCTTCGCTTATCGTCAGGTGAGATTGTGGTCAAGCGCGAGCCTATATAAAAATTAAAATATAAAAAATAAACTGCTCTAGCTTTTGCCTACAGTCTAGCCAGATGCAGCTGATTACCAGTAATTCTCATGGAGAGACTGCCTTTCTGTTTTCCACAACCCAGAACTGGATAACACTATAGCCCTTAGTAGGACTGGTTGTTACTTTCGCGCTTGTACCTGTAACGACATGCAAAGATCTACAAGGGCAGCTGGAACCGCTTAACGTGGCACAAAGAGGTCTTGGTTTGTAAGGGATGGTCACCCATTCACAGATCGACGTTGGAATTCGTAGCTTATCCTTCGCTGTTATTATTTAATCACGAACCCCTTAAAGCGTATATATTCCCCATTGTTGACGCGGTACTGGCCGTGCGCCCGCTCGGTGCCAGAATTTCAATATTGGACAGTTTGTTTGTAAAAGATTTTTTGTTTTACATAAATGAAAAAGATCTGGAAAGATTGAAGAGGATGTGGAAAGGAGATTGAATGCAGGGAATAAAGTGAATGGTGCTATACATGCAGTTGTGACCAGCAATCCGATGTCTCCGGAAGCTCGAGTCGCCGTTCACAACAGCGTGCTGGTGCCTACACTTATGTATGGAAGTGAAGGTTGGGTATGGCTAAAAAGACATGAAAGTAGGATTAATGCAGTAGAAATGCGCTCCTTGCGGAGTATGTGTGGTGTAACTTTAAATGATAGATTGAGGAATGAGGTAATAAGACAACGTTGTGGTTTAAAAGAAGATGTAGTGACTAAAATTGAAAAGAGTATGTTAAGATGGTTTGGCCATGTTGAGAGGATGAATGAAAGGCGACTAACGAAAGGTATTTACAAGGCAGACGTGAATGGAAACCCCGGGAGGGGACGCCCTAGAAAGACATATAAAGACCTTATAGGTGATGATCTTCAGAAAGGCCAAGTGCGCAGTACCCATAACCGGCACGTGTGTATGACTAGATGTATGAATGTGTGTGAAGCAAAAGAAGTATGTAAGGATCGTAGCAGGTGGCGTTCTGTAGTTTCTGCCTACCCCCATGGAAAAAAGGCGTGAGTTTATGTATGTATGTATGTATCCCTATGTAAGTTAAGAAGAAATTCTAACCACCAATTTTTTTGTGTAAGAATATTTTAAACACCCAAGTCGTTTTGGAGGAGTATGCAGAAGAAGCGAAAAAAATACGTGTTGTTAATTATTTTTTAAAGCAAAAGTATTAGTCACACAAAATAACAACCAGCCAAGTGCTGTAAATGCAAGACTTCGCACTTTTAGGGTTCCGTACCAAACCGCAAAATCAAGTTGGCTGTAATAGGAACAAGTATAATTTCAAAATTTTTAAAACCCCCGTCATTTATCTTGCGAGAACACCCCGATTCAAACAGTAAAACGCCCATAACTTTTGAACGGCTGAACCAATTTTATTCAAACATAGCTAAGAACACTCTCGACAAAATTACCTTTCAAACAATAAAACCTAAATCAAAATCGGTTAATCCGTTTAGGCGCTATGATGCCACAGATAGACACACAGATACACAGCAACACACGTGAAACTTATAACACCCCTCTTTTTTTCCGGCGGGGGTTAAAAATGAGGGAATTTGAAAAAAAAAACTGATTTATCAATATATTGGTATTTGTTAGCACCATACACGTAATAATAAACATTATCACACAAATTTCAAGTTCTTAGATCAATGGGAATTCAGAACAACTTTTTGTAAAATAAACTGGCTTTGGTGCCTTTGTTTTCCAATATTATTAAAAAAAATGGTATTTATCTACTCAACGAGCTCTAAACCAACTTGATGGGGTAGGATATTTTTTTTGCTCCCCTGTTTTGCAGTTTGGGAGCCCCACTTAAAAAAAATATTTGACTATTTGTGTTTATGATGACTATGGGACAACAACTGTAGCTTCGAACTTGGCTGTAAAACCTGTGTGACAGACGACGGACATACAGACAGACGTGAGTGACAGTAATAGGGCTCTTTTTGGACCCTTCGAGTACGGAACCCTAAACACCATGTTTCTTAAATAATGTACCTACATGAATAAATTATAAGTAGTTTTTTTTTTCAAATCTTTTAACCTAGCCGTTACAAAATGCTTTAGAAAGTGACCGTATTACGACACTAAAGCGGAGAAAGAGCCTTAAAACAGTGACGATTTTTTTTAGAGTGTTGATAGACTAAGGATGGGGTTAAGACCAGTTCAGAAACAGTAAGGACTGTTTCTGGAATGTTATTTCATCAATAGCTATAAGAATGTAGACTCTATGTTATGACGCAAGTAATATTTTATGGACGGTCAGCTCAGCAACAAAATAAACTTACACACAAAAGCTGTCAAAAACAAAGTAATGATCAATAATTCTGACGTAAAAATAGAAACCACATTATGTTACTGCCCGTGCCTTTTAATATACGCGATTGCATCATTGTCCGAAAATGGATAAAAGATGAATGGATTTCTAAGGATCAAAAGGGATGTATGAATGAAAAAGGACGTGATTCTATGCTCTGCTGCTAAAGGACAAGTCGCCGAATATTAATAGAAATATATATTTGAATATATAACTATATTAAAGTACATATTCCAATAATTCGGAGACTTTCTTTTACAAAATAAAAAATACGAAAAGTTAGACTGAGATGGTGAGCAGCTGGCCTCCTTCGATAAGGAATGGTAGTCCCTTGATAGAGAGGAAAAAGGAGGAACGAGAGAAGAGAGGCTTTGCTCTGGCGTGGTACAATATAGCCTTGTAGTAGTTAACGATTTCAGGATCTTGGGAAATATCAAATACATTAAAATAATAATCGATGAAATAGTATGCTAGATCGCTCTAAATAGGTGTATGATTATTTAACTAATACACTAGTCAGAGATCTCTAACGTTAACATATTACAGCACTGATACCCTATAATTTCATACGGGTTTGAAAAAAAGGAAAACAAGACAAGAGAGAGAAGGGGAGAAGAAATATGAACTGAAGACGAAGACTGGTTCCCGATGAAATGAAAGAGGAACAGAAGTCCAAAACGAAAAGGGCGCATTTAACAATTTAAAAATGAAAATTTCGTCATCTATTCCGTCCTACTGAACAAAGAAAGCTTAAAGTCACCCAGAGGACAATGGAAAGGGCTATGCTCGGCTTTTCCTTGCGTGTTCGAATCAGAAATGAAGACATCCGCAGGAGAACCAAAGTTACCGACATAGCCCGAAGAATTGCCAAACTTAAGTGGCAGTGGGCAGCGAACATTGCTCGCAGAGCAGATGGCCATTGGGGCCGAAAAGTTCTAGAGGGCGACCGCGTTGGAAGACGCAGCGTTGGAAGGCCTCCCTCTAGGTGGAGCGACGACCTGGTCAAGGCTGCGGGCGTCCGGAGGATGCGAAACGCACAGGACCGATAAGTGTGGCGACGCTTGGGGGAGGCCTATGTCCAGCAGTGGATGTCTTTCGGCTGAAATGATGATGATGATGATGATGAACCAAGGTGTATGTTTGTAACTTTAGATGAACAGATTTGGGTAAAACTTGGCGTTTTAATAGATCACTCCCTCGCTTTACACCCAGGAATGAAAAAAGCAATGTAGTTCTATGTTTTCCCGTAGAAAATTTTTCCAATCTCCACGCAGGCGAAGAACTGAAATCTCTTAGTAACTAATAAGAAAAAGTATCTATATAGAAAAATAACCAGTTAACGGTTACTCTAGTTAAAAGCCTGTTCAAGTAAATATTTCAATTCAGAGAGATTTTATGAATAAGACCAAACATGCTTAGGGGACAGCCTTGGAAATCTGTCTCCGACGCATATTTGTTGCACGCATCTGTCTTCCGACCCAAACACACGCAGCTGACGAAAAACTCCATGTTTACCCATAAATGCAAATGCGGAAAACGCAAACATTTGGATTCCAAGGTGTTATTAAATGAATGCTTACATAACACGGCACTGGAAGTGCTTGGTGGTTGACCCGATTACCGCGGGTTCGTCGTTCGCGAGTTGCGAGCGTGGGCGTGTCGTCGTTCATATTGACTAACATTCTGCGAGGAACAGCTCTAGTGATGTAACGTTTCTAGTCGGAGGTTGATGTATCTTTGGTGCAGGCGTGATGCGGGTGCAGTTTTGCATGCGAAGTTATAAAAAACCGAAAATATGAAAGTTTATGTTTAAAATAGGCCACGGAGAAATAACAAAATTGCTAGAAAATTTTCCTATAAAATATAAAAAAGGAAGAAAAATCAGCTTGGCAAATGTATAATTTTTTTTTATCAAAAATTTCCTTTCAATTATACTTAAGAAATATAATCTAATGCTTAAAAAGTCAGTGCACAATCCCGAGTATTGATTTCCCGACCTACGCAGTATCTATAAAAAACTCCATTCTATGCACTACGGCGCAACGCCACCGTCGCCTAGGTCAGGTCTCATACGTAGAACCTAACGTCATCGCTATACTGCGCTTAATTTATGTACATCAACACGAAACATCAACAACGCATTGTCAACAAAATATTATCACGTACCCTGAATATTTGAAAATGGCTGTCATATAAGTAGGTAGGTATGCACCTATATGCAGTACTGGACAAAAACGGCCTTGGGATGCCATCCCGTCGTGGGCGTCTTAAAATAAACAACATCTGTGTTTACTACAAAACAATTTAAAAAAAGAACTTACCGATGATAAACTGCGTGTCGACACGATCCTTCCTTATTTAAAAATGGAATGGTGAGTGAGTAGGAAGTGTTTTATGCACGGAATGGCGACGCGGACAAAATGGCGGGGTACGTGCGTTCGCCACCGGCCTGCGGGTTCGACTGAAGGCTGAAGGGAGCCAGCGAGGTTGGGACGTTGGGCGGAGCCGGCCTGATCAAGCGAATATTTTATCGATACTTTTGCTTTAAGATAGGAAATGAGACAATTACTGACAAAACTAAGTTCAGCTTTGCTATTAAAAGGTTGGTTGCAGTGTTTTATACTGAGTTGCATCATGCAATTTGTAAGTGGAGTAATAGTTTTTGCATAATAGATTTGGTGCGTCGATGCTTTGTGAACCTTTTTCATTCACGATTTTTTTTACTCTGTAAAATAATCCTTATAAAGACTAAAATAGTAATAACAAATCATACAAATCTTATTAACAATACGTACACATACTTTAATACTTATAAAAAAACCACAATCTTCCAAAAGCCTTCGAAGGGAATAAAGGTATATATATCTACTCAAAAATTATGCGCCGTATCAATGCAATGTAAACGTGTCGAAGCGCACGCTTGCCGGCCGGCGAGGCAGGGCGTCCTAGAACCTATAAAATTCTACCTTTTATGTTCTCAACGAAACATTACACCACCCTTTCACATCTCATCCATTGCGGCCTATGTTCAAAAGACTTACCAAAGATGCAGTGAAGAAAAAGCAATGTAAGATTCAAAAACGAAAATCTCGTAGCCAGTAGCTACGCCGTAGCACTTTCTACTACGCCGTAGAGGACTCGAATACGCAAGAGGCGTAGAGGCGTTTTTCATCACGAATATCAACATAACACAGTCAAGTTCAATAAAACGGAAAATTGAAAATTCTCTGTAAAATGGAACTCCTTGTAATCGTCATTTAAGAGGGTAGAATTGATTTTCGTTTTCACGTCAATTTTCCTTTGTTACTGAGAAGAATCTTCAGAAAATGAGAATGTTAATTAGGTTCTCATAACAAGGTGGGTTAACGGGAATGAGACAAGAAGTGGGTGGCAGGTAGGTACACATAAGTGGAAGCTCGCTAATTATAGACTTTAGGTTTAGGCTTTAACGAACTATTTTCCCTTGTATATTATTCAGAGAGACTCTCTAAAGTCTGTCTAATCAAATCGCATAGTTACTAACTAATAACCTATGTGCTCAGACTGTGATTTAATTATTCAGAGCATTTTGCTAAGAAGTTTGTGAGTTTTGATACTACAACTACATAATAGAATAGAATATACTGTATCATACAAAAAATAACTTGATATGAAATGACATTTCAAATCAAGGACGAACAAGTTAGCAATAAACTTACTAGAATTTATATTTATAAGAAAAGACAGGTCTTGATCTTGATTGCAATGTTATTTCTTTGCATTGAATTGAAGCGAAAATTCAAATAGTTTTGCTTAAAACTATTAATTCATATTGCTGCTGCGGCTTACAAATATATACGTATACGGTTATATATTACAGAACAAAAAACGGGATAAGCTTTAGACGTCTTGATAATAGTAAAAGAACTTACCTATTTTGAATATAGCATCAAAGTCATACAAAGAAAGTCACTAGCAACACCCACAATTTTGATCGTCACAATGCATCGTTGCATAAAACTGATCTGATTCCAAATTTGAACTCGGATAACAGTTTCAGGACCTCTCCTCTATTTCTTTGTTTACCAACAGTCTACCCACGAAATTTCATCCGAGTTTTTTCCGTGGGACAAAGATAGCTGTTACAACAGATAGCTGTGTCTCTCTCCCGCGATGCGTCGATCGATGTGACCTTGGCAGTGGGGATATTTAAACCCTAATAGATGGGCATCCCGCAGGGAATAATAAGGGGTATTATGGTAATACCTGTAATGTCGATAACTGTAGATAATTTTGGCAAAATGTCGAAGCACCTTAACCATTTCTTTTCAAATTAATTTCTTCTTTTCAAATTCATAATTCAAACCTTTTGTAGAAGATTTAAATTAAGAATCTAGACACTGTTAAGCGATTGCTTAAAAATTAAAAAAAATAGATTTAAAAAAAAAAATACATTTGCTATAAACAGCTCAGTAATTTATATAAATAAGGCCCTTTATTACTCGACAACGACTGCAAGAAAAGCGTTTTGTTTTTCACTCGTATCTTGTCTGTATGTATGTTTATATGTTTGTATGTAAGTCATATTCTTTATTACTTCATATCTTTCAAACCGCTAGACGGATAATTATATAATTAAGACGTCATTAGATACGTCTTGAGTGCTCTAGTGTTCTTTCTTAGATAAATGATGTTAAAAAAAAACAAACTTGGTGGATTTCGTGGCACCATATTGTGGGGTACCCAATTTTTTTTCTACCAATCTCAATGAGTGGGATATCAAAATGAAAGGTTATAAGAGTGGTTATAAAAATATATACCACGTATATATGTTAAAAAGTAATTCGAGAAACAAATGATAAGCCAGCTCGAAGTGGATATATCCTCCGACTGCACAGCATGATTTTCTTCTTGATTACATCTTTTTAGTACCCTTCTTAAGCAGTCGGGTTTTTGATTTTTAAATTAACTGTTTTTTCCTAAACACGGTTGAAGATACCCAACATGATTCCAAGTTCAAGATTATGGATTTCGTCTCGACGTCTTGCGTGTTGTCATAAAATTGCATTTGCATTTAAGTGCCAATAACATAAGAAAACTCCGTCATAAAGTATTGAGTCATCTGAACGAAATAGGTCATGTCATAGTAGACGTGAATATGCAATCATGGAACATGCAATATTCACCATCTACATTCTATTATATTGTTCAAATAAACTTGTGAATGTTCGATCAATAACACTGAATATTTATTGGCAGTCTGTATCGTAAACACATGAGCTATCAAACTAGGCCTTGAAATGGTGCAAGTCATTATCATAGGAGAAAGTTTATCAAAAAAGAACCAAGGTTTTAAACAGTGAATTTCGAAAATGAATCCAAAAAGATTGTATCCTGAATATCGTTTTTTTTTCAAAAAATGGAGGAACAGAGACATTACAAAAGCCACGAAGACCAGGCTCGTGCGCTTTTTAATTTACCCATACTTCTGTACGCTACAGAAACGTGGTCGTTGCGGGAGGTAGAATTAGAAAAGATAGTCGCTCTGGAGATGTGGTGCTGGAGTAGAATGCTCGGTCGTGGACTGAGTTCCGCACAAATATCTCGATATTCCAAGAACTCCACATCAAGCAGCGCCTGTCCGCGATAATACAGTCCCGAATACTCACTTTCTTAGTCAGTCAGTCCATAGAGAAGTTAGTCGTCCAAGGAAAAGTGGAAGGCACTAGACCACGTCCACGTGGAAGGTCACCCATGCGTCGGACCGAACAAATCAAGTCTGGTGCGGGTGGTCCCATGCATGAATGTACCCGGATAATTTCTAATCGGGAATGGTGGCGAGACATTGTGTGACGCATAACATCTGCCGCAAATACTAACAACACTTCATGACGATCACGACCGGTCTTTCAAGAGCATAACCACTGAGAAGAAGAGACCATTCCTGATATGAAAGAAAAGGAAGTCAGTGATAGCGATATGGTTGACAGGACGGAATGAAATAAGAAAACGTGTTGCGCTGACTCCCGAGTTGTTCCGGACAAGGGCAGAAAAGTTATTAAGTTATTTTTATTTTATTAATTTTATTTTATTGTAATCGGAAAACAAACAGCTAACAAATTTAACATCAGATTAACAAACTAGTAACCAATTACATGTTTTCGCATTTAATCCATACTAATATTATAAATGTGAAAGTAACTCTGTCTGTCTGTCTGTCTGTTCCCTTTTCACGCTTAAACCGCTGCACCGATTTAGATGAAAGTTGGTATGAAGATAGTTTGAGACCTGGGAAAGGACATAGGCTATTTTTTTTTTTTTCATAAAACCCTAAGGGGGAGAAATGGGGGGTGGGGTAGTTTTGTGTGAAACTTCTTATTATAGCTTAAACCGCTGAACCGATTTAGCATAATACCATATGCTACCGCTTTATGTAGGGTAGGGTAGTGTAGGGTAGTGTAGGGTAGGGTAGTGTAGGGTAGTGTAGGGTCTGGTAGGTTAGGGTAGGGTAGGGTAGGGTAGTGTAGGGTAGTGTAGGGTCGGGTAGGGTAGGGTAGGGTAGGGTAGTGTAGGGTAGGGTAGCGTAGGGTAGGGTAGGGTCGTGTAGGGTCGGGTAGGGTAGGGTATTGTAGGGTAGGGTAGGGTAGGGTAGATAAATGTTTGGTCTTTTTATGGCAAAACAAAGTTTGCCGGGTCAGCTAGTTTACTATAAAGAGCAAGCCTGTTAGAGACAAAAAAAAATTAATTACAATGATAGTATGTACTTTAAACAATAACATACAATCACACAATATTACCTCGTCTTGAGGTGCAATAAAAAAACAGTTATTGAACCAATTCGAACCAATGTTTAGTAAGTATTCGAATGAATACATGCGGTTTAGTAGTGAATAAGTCAATCAGAAAATCAACCAATTTATTGTAAGATTTAGCGCATCTTATAAAGAACGAATTCTGTCTGTTATTTTGTGCAGCAGCGGGGGACATTAAGAAAAAGAAAGGGTATTCTAGCAGATCTGGTAGGGGCGCGTAAATTAATCTTAGAGACCATTTTACGCTTTGAAAATATCATGCAATGCAGTACCGAGTCTAAGCTTACCAATCTAAACAAAAAGTACTTACTCGGTAGTACATATTCTAATGGGTCCTCATTCTAGCCTTGTACACTTCAAAGTCTCCCTAAATATAACCCGAACTCTCCAGGCAGCTGGAAACTAATGGAATCAACACAAAGCCAATGTATTGAGTAAACATAATCGATCATCCCGGAGCAATAGCTTGGGCTCGAGGCTCCATGAACTTGGTCGAACAGAAATGTAGACCACCGAATCAACTTAGCAGCCACTGCGATTGACGGCACTGTCAAAACATACCATATAAGCCAAGAGTTTACTTTTAAGCCTTATTCACGACTATGATTGTGGCTGTGACAGTCTAAATTTGTACTCAACGCACATTTCTGGCACGAATATTAGATGTAACCTTCAGAAATCGCCTTCGCCCACATGAAAGTCGAAAACTATCCAATGGGAACATACTACCGGGATTACAATCCTTGAGTATAGATTTTAATAGGGCTTGGTCTGACCGTGTGCTAAGTTTAATCCAAATCTGTTCAGCGGTTGAGGCGTGATAGATTAACAACACATAACAACAAACATAATATGGCGGATGGCCCAAGATGGAGGACTAGTTAATTTTGTGCACTGCCATGATATGTGTATCAATAGAAAGGGTTTGCTGAGTAGAATACGAAAAAAGCTTGTTTTAAATTATATTTTTTTATTTAATATTAGAAAGTAAGATAGAAATAGTATACTAAAAATAACTAGATTGTACACCAAACAACACAAGTAAAATTTCAAAATTTAAAAAACCCTTGACACTTTTTTATTTCATGCTACATAATTTATCTAGTACATGGTAGATACGCTTCGATCGGTATATCGCGTATCTTGCGAAAAGACCCCGATTCAAACAGTAAAACGCCCATAACTTTTAAGCGGTGGAACCGATTTTTTTCAAACATAGCTAAGAACACTCTCGATTAAGTCACCTTTTAAACAGAAAAAAACTGAATCATAATCTCAGTTCACCCGTTTGGACGCTATGATGCCACAGACAAACACACAGATACACAGCAACACACGTGAAACTTATAACAACCCTCTTTTTCCGGCGGGGGTTAAAAACAGTTACAAAATTCTTAATTCTATGGGTACAATGGCGGTCTTATCGCTGACAGTAATATCTACCAGAGAGCCTTTGCATGTTCTAAAAAAACTTAGAAATTTACTAGTTGTTTAATTTAAGCAAAGAACTAGTATTAGCAGTAGCAACTATAATCGATTTCTCTATAATCGATTGGTCTGTGGTTAGCAACGTTCGTGCGCTGTTAGCGGCGTACTTTTGTGTTGTGTTGCGAGGATTTACGATTTGTTGTGGCTCGCGGATTAGTTCAGGTGATGACATGAGCAAGAAGCCACAATGTTGTTAGGTAATTTATTTGTAAACATAGGTCTGTAAGGGTCATTACGATAGGCTGCGGAATAGTATCTAACAAAAGGTCGTGTTGGCGTATGTACACTGATATTGGTAAAACTCACTAATTTCTAACACGAAACCACTAGAATCCTATCGATGTAGCATTGTGGAAAAAAAAACAATCATGCTTGCATAAAAAAATTAACTTTCAATATTGGACGTACATGGCAGCAAGACCACGAGACTTTCTTTCTCAATTTTTTCTAGATTTCGTATAAATTCTTATTAAGTATACTGAACCTGAATAGGTTGCCATCGCATCTCCATAATTTACCTTAACACGCACTACTATATCTATGGAATTGTATGAAGCTGCACGCATTGCGGTAAGAAATTCGCGCGGAAATAATACCGCAAGAAATCGGTGTTTTACCACAGAATCCAACGCACCGCGGCGCATATTAAATTCGCGCGAATATTTTGAACTCTTTAAACAGTTAGAAAGAGACAAAAATCGCGCGTAATTTTATCCGCTTTGCGTGTTAGTTAGATTCAGTACGCGGACAAAAATACGCGCGAATAAAATCCGCGCGGCTAAAAATCGCAATGCGTATTAAGCCTAAATAAAATACATGACCAACAACAATAGAAACCAACCTTGAAAGCCGAACTTCACGCAGAGAAATAACGTAAAATATTTTATGACCCTTCCCAACATACTTAGAAATTAATACTGCAAGTCTACAAACTCCATGTTGTATTGATGAAAACCTGAACGTGAATCCCGGAGAGAGTGGCTAGAAATAGCCCCAGACTCGGTGCAATATTGTATATAGAAGCTAGGTATACAGCTACCGGAGCGGTCTTGAATTTCTTGCCCTCTGAAATATGATAGGTAATATTTGTATTGTAGTGGATATGAAAGGCCGACGCGTTATTTACTACCCGACTTCCGAAGGAGGGTAATGTGTTTATCAGTCTATGTATGTTTGTTCCTATGTGGCGTTCTAGAGACCAAACGCGTTGGCCGATTTTGATAATTCTTACATCAATCGATTCGTCTTAACCTTGTGAGTGTTACTGGGAAAACAGTAAAATGGCGGCTTCCTTACTTATCGTGTTGGGTATCAAAATTAAGGATTTTAAGAGGTGGTTTCAAAAATATATACCATTTAAACATTGATGTATTAAAAAGAGGACGATATGGGACTGCTCACAGCGCTTGGTCCTACTAATCTAGTGAATGCCCGTAGCGGGCACTCAGTCGCGCACGGCACATTGTTGATCATACAGTCATTAATTTCAGTGTTTTATGTTTTTTTGTAATAATGACTTCTTGTGTAGCTAAACAGTGTTTAAATAATACTAGGAAGAAAAATAAGTCACACGGGATCACTTAAAATTACCACTCGTAAGTACAGTTAAAAAGGTTAATTTGTTGAAAAATACAATAATATTTAATGATGGTTCGCAATATTTGTGAGAGCGAGATAGATATTACAAACATGCGTGAGAGACCCGATACGCACATATTGCAATGTCATTTCATTCATAATAGTAAACATTCGGTGATTCGGCCAACATTCGGCGGCTAACGCATTTCGCTTGCACTACAGCGCCGTCTCATATCTCTGTCCTTGTCTATCGGTAACTGTAGGTTTGGGACTGGCGATGACACTGAACACAGATGTGTGAGTTTCGGTGCATGTAGTCGTGCGCCGAGCCCAGGTTTTCTGATCGCCATGTTAGCGTGTAACGTATCTTCCTCTTTTTAATACATCAATGCATTTATGTATATGTTTAAATGTACCTAATTCGAAAAATAAAATGTTAAATAAAAAGGGGTTTTTGATTTATTGAATTAAGTTTTTTTTTTAGATTTGTAATTAATTTTTGAAGAATTATGATGAAATGGAACCAGCATCTCTACATTATAATAAGTAAATGGATCACTGCTCTCAAAATGGTGAAGCAAAACATTGTGAAGAAAACATGTTCTTAAACCAAAAATTTGAAGACATTGTGACGCCTACCAACCCACCCTGAACCCACGTGGTTGAATGGCCTCACGACACGAGGCCTTGTTCCAACAGTCGAAATGTAATAGGCTATTTATTAATGCTTATGAATCTGGTGAATGCGAAACGCACAGGACCGATCAGTGAGACGACGCTTGTGGTATGCCTATGTCCAGCGGTGGACGTCTTTCGGCTGAAATGATAATGCTTATGTAAATGAATGGACCAGACAATAACAGAGCTAAAGTGGTGACTTTTAGATCCAAGAATTCTTTACAGAACTGAGACAAAGCATTTATCTGCTACAATATTGATATTCAAACTAAATAGATTCAACGCAGGAAACGAGTTAAAATATGCTACAATGACAGCATTCAAACCATTGCACATTGATACCGCTCCAATAAATACAAATCAGCTTCGGTTACCAAAAGACGTATTAGAACGAGAACGTATTTAAGTCAACAACAAAGAGGAATGAGTTGATTTACGTCAAAACTTTCATACTAACGAGGCAGTCACTGTTTACTCATACAAATTGAAGGTCCATGAGAGTTACTGTTAGACTAGTCACTGGCAGCGCGGAATCCTCGCGTCCTCACCGGACACGGCTCTGTTTCGGGCGGTTCCTGTTCAGGATAAGGCGGGAGGACACGCCCGGGTGTCACCATTGTGTGAATCGCCCGAAGGACACGGTGGAGCATACGGTAAAAGTCTACCCTGCTTGGGCGGAACACCGCCGTGCCCTCATGGAGGCGATCAGCGACAGAAGCTAGTCAAATCTATTATTAGTAATGTTTATGTTTGTAAAATGATCTTGAACGTCTGGTCTATTTACAAGGATTCTTACACTAATAGGAAGTTACCTTAGTATGTTTAGTCCGAAAAAGCATGGTTCCTGTCAAATTGCCCACAGGAGCGCAACTACGAGAAAAAAATATATTGCATAAATACAATTATGCTTTTGCATAAATATTTACTTTATAAGACCCACAAAGTAAAAAAAGAAGTTACTCGTAAATAAATAGGTTGCTCTAATAAAAACTCACAACAATGCCTTTGACCGATGAAAAATTACCTACGGCTTCTAATTAAATTAAAGACAAAAAACATTGAATGAAAACTTTTACTGCCGCACATTTACTGAGAAATTAAGCCATCATAATGATACCTTTTCAAAGACGATGGGCGGATGATTTAACCGAATTAATAGGAAAGGACTGACAAACTATCGGTAAGGACAGAGATGAGTGGAAAGGACTGGAGGAGGCCTTCATCCGAGAAGGGTCCCTACAATAATAAAAACTAACTCTTACTAACATTTAGACAATAAACAAAACATTAATAACGAACTAAACACTAACACTAAGAAATACTAAAATTTTAAATGGAAATTAAGAATAAGAAATACAGGCTTTATTATTTATTATTTTAATAAGGTTGAACTAGTCGACGACGGCACGAACGCGCGGGGTTTAAATGCATGCTATCTTATCCGACAACACGTATGACAGAAATAGATGCTGTGATGAGCAGTAAGAAGCTAGTTCGCATACGAATTAGCACTTTTGCAAATTTGTATCGAAATGGATGATGATTTAGGGAAAAAAGGAGCGCGCGTAATTTTATAAACAGACCTTTGGGAGACTAGATATCATGAAAAAACGACTAAATGTATATTTTTAAAATAACTTTTTTTTTTGTTTTATAAATTATAGGCTCGCGCTTGACCACTATCTCACCTGATGGTGAGCGATGATGTGGTCGACGGTGAAGCACGCTTGCCAAGAAGTAACCTATTCACTCTTGACTTAAAGACCCCTAGATTGTAGCTATCGGGAAACACAGACTCCGGCAGACATTATTTGCATTGTTGAATTACTAATCTATCCCTGTATGGAGGCCGTTTTGCAATTTTCCTTCTTCTTATGGTATTTATTTCCGCCCAAAGATGCGCTAAAATTAGTGTTCAAATATGGAACTTTCGACGCTCATAAATTTCAAATATGTTATTTTTTTACATTTTTGTTTCCATACAGGACTAGATAATGATGAGACAAGTTGATATAATTTTTTATATTGGACGTACATCGTCAAACAGTGGAGTAATCTCTAGACTACGTTTGTATGCAAGAATTTTCGACCAGTGTAACCTTAATGATACCTTTTAGAAAAGTTCTGCCAAACTACGTGAAACTTGAAAGGAAGAAATCAATCTACATTTGCTGTAATAGGTCTCTTAATAAGTCCCAAGTTTCGGTCTCCGTTTGTCAGTTACACCAGTCAAAGAATTTCAAGGCGTAATTCAAAGTTAGAGTGATATCACATCTACCCTTTGTTTGGGTCCTGTGAGCACTACATTCAGCTTTTAGAGGAGCGGGAAGGGGGGACAGTCAATAGCTTCACGCCTGCGCACTTTATCTTCCTAATTCAATTGCTGTGGGAAGTTGAACCTTATGCTGACGGTGTAAGGTAGCCTTATCTATCCTTATCGGTTGGAGGACAAAGGTGTCTGGATGCTAGATCTAGGATAACAAAGAAATTGCAGCTGTTCTCAGATCCGTTTACAATTATTTTGTAATGAAATATTTCTGACCGCTCTGGAAAAATACTTGTCATGTATTTAGTTCCTCGTAATTCATTACCTTAGATACTTATTTGTAGGTAATTCAGATAATTTCGCGATCCTTATACTTCATATACCACCAAATACGTAAGTACAAGCCGACATTGTACTTTCTATTTAAGATAGGTACTTAACCTAAACGTGGACTCGAAAGAAACCTCCAAACAATATCAGACTGCGAGCAAATAATAATATTTCCTTTTATATCTATGACCAATTTCAAGGCTATATTTTCTACAAAACAAGTTTGTGGAGCACAATTTTGCGAGTTATATTTCGTTTTAACATGTAATAATATTCTGGTTCTAACTCACAAACGACTAGATCTACCTACTGCACTATTGGGACCACATGAATTGAAATCATATTTTTTTTTTTACAAAAAATTTAAAAACACTATAAAGCGAAAACTAACTTCGTTTTCCGAAGTCGGTGTCTTTGATACCTTTTGTTTTTCGAAACCGATTTCGGAAAAAAGTTATTTTTCGCTTTGTATCAGAATCAAAATATTTATTAGTTAAACATAGGTATACTATTTATTGTATACCTATGTTTTTTTGTTTTTTTTATAGGTATATTTATTAGTTAAACATAGGTTTACATAAAGATTTTAGTTTAATTATAATGGGCGCTATGTTTTGCCGTGAAGGCGTACAAATATTGTTGAAAATAAAAAATCTAATAGAATATAACAAAGTTGCAGTGTTTTGCTTTAGAAGTCGGTTTAAACTTTTTGTTAAAAAGTTTTTTATTTTACTCTTTTTAGTGTTGGTAGATCATTTATAGCCAGAGTACATCTCATTTTAATTCCAAAAAGCCCAAAGGGGGTTAGGATACAATGTTATATTACGGAGTTCCAGTGCCTATCTCCCGGCTTCATCATCAGGTAGGTTCGATGGTACCATTTTCATCAGTACCATTTATTTATACCAGGCCCCTCAGAAAGTATTGCGAAAAAAAGTTTTTATATATGGGAGACTGGCCAGTTATAATGTTTTTCGAAAATATGATTATTTATAAGTAAAAATAAGTAAGTTCCAATTTCAAAATTTCCCTCCACATTTTTTGCGAGTTAATTCAAAGTATTGTGTCTCACTGAAATATGGATCTGCGCCGGGAACATTTTAGAGCTATGATTTTATACGATTTCAAGTGTCGCCTGAAACCGGATGAATCGTACGATAGACTTCAAATGGCATTCATGGATGAAGGCCCTTCCAAGGCAACCGTGTATCGTTGGTATAACGAATTCAAGCGCGGTCGACCAACTTTGGGGGATGACGAAAGAAGCGGTCGCCCTTTGACGGCTGTTACCGAAGAAAACGTGCTAGCAGTGAAAAATTTAATCCAAGACAATAGGCGAATTACATATCAGGAGATTCAACACATATTGAAGATTGGATCGGGAAGCGTTCACGAGATTCTACACAGCCATCTTCGCGTGAGGAGGATAGTATCACGCTGGGTGCCGCACAACCTCACCGATGCTCAGAAGCAGGCCCGGGTGGAATGGTGCCGTGATATGCTTAACAAATTTGAAGCAGGCTCGTCTCGGCGTGTTTACGACATCGTTACAGGTGATGAGTCCTGGATTTATCAATACGACCCAGAAACCAAGCGCCAGTCGACTGTTTGGGTGTTTCAAAATGAGCCAACGCCTACCAAAGTGAAGCGATCTAGAAGCGGGGGTAAGATTTTGATCGCTAGCTTTTTTAATTTGACTGGCCACTTGGTATCAATTCCCTTACGGGATCAAAGAAGCATTAATGCCGAATGGTATACTACCAAATGTTTGCCAGAAGTTTTCTCTGTTATAAGCAACAAGCGACCAAACACAGGGCTCCGCGGGCTACTGCTCCACCACGACAATGCACCTGCGCACACCGCACTCAAAACGAGGGACTTCCTGGACAGCACGCCAGTCAAACTCCTGGGTCACCCTCCTTACAGCCCTGATCTAGCACCGTGTGACTTCTTTTTATTCCCAAAAATAAAAAATCAGCTCAAAGGGATACAATTTTCGTCGCCGGAAGATGCGCTGGCTGCGTTCGAGCAGGCTGTAAACGAGGTGTCTGCGGCGGACTGGAAAAAGTGTTTTGAAAACTGGTTTAGGCGCATGAATCTTTGTATAGAGGCTGGTGGAAAGTACTTTGAAAAGATTTAATAAAAATATATGTACGTATAGAACAATTTTTTTTAGTTTCGCAAAACTTTCTGAGTGTCCCACGTATGTATTTGCTTCATCATAGTCGCTTAACTATTCAAGATATCTTATACCCATGACATACTTATTAAGGAGTTCCAGTGGCCATATGTGGTCTTCTTTATCAGTTCCAGTGGCCATATGTGGTCTTCTTTATCAGTTCCAATTCAGCAATTGATACGTTCTGAGTACAAATGCTTGTCATATTATTGAAAAGTACCTGGGTGACCAAGCTCTCGGGGTCGGGTGAAAATAGAGAAAACGACGTTTTCTAAAAATGAAACCTAGCTAGATCGATTTATCGCCCCCGAAACCGCCTGCATAGTAAATTTCATGGAAATCGATGGAGCCGTTTCCAAGATTCAGATTATATATATACATATACAAGAATTGCTAGTTTAAAGGTATTAGATAGATACCAAAATCGCTAATGTCTGCCTATAACATTTGAGGAGTTCCCTCGATTTCCATGGGATCCATATTAATATAAAAATCGATGGGACCCCATCATCAGATTCTTTTTCTGATCCATATACTGAACTGAAGACTTTGAAAGTTCACAATGACGTCAAACTTTGCAAAAAAGGGAAAACTTGATTGAGGTGAAGTCTTACAAACACAGCTGTAGAAAAATCTTATTTGTTGCTCCTTCACCACTATTATGAAATTTAAAATTACGTTACCTACTACGTAATTCTAACTTGAAGAAATGAGACTGAATTGAGAAAATTCGTGAAGGTGGAGTGACAGCGTGACGGTTAACAGTGAAGAATCGAACAAGGAAACGTATTGCGCCGAACCCAAGTAGCATCGGATAAGCGAAGATCGTGAATACGGGTTGAATCTGCTGAGGCATAATAGCATAAGCCTTTTACGTTTCCACTGCTGGGACACAGGCCTCCTCTGTATGAGCAAGATTGGTCTTTCTTAATCTACCACGCAGGCCTAGTGCTAGATGGTGGATGTCACATGTCTGCAAATCGCTTCCATCTGCTGAGGATGATCATAGAAAACAATCGTCGCAGTCAAAGGACTTAGTAACAATCAGAGATGACTCAAAGAGTCAATTAGGACAACGCTACAAATTTATCGCACCTTATCATGGGCTCAGGATTCAGATAATGTAATTATCTAAAAATAACACTTCCACTCCTGTTCAGGTATCTGTTAATAAGAAAAGCGAAAACAGCCGGCTTCCACGAGAATAAATCAAATAAATTGAAATTAATTTCCGCATTTCTTCGTGCAAAAAGTCACTCATAACTTGGTTTCCTCATACCGATATGTAGGTCCCAAGTAATCAAATTTTACCGATGAGTGGGTACCAAGAAAAAAAATATACGAAAAATATTATACGCGCCATCTCCTATGACTCAGTAATGAAATAACAGTAATATAATAAAACAGATTCCAAGGAATTCTGCAAGAAACGTATGAATACGAAAACAAGTGAGTGAATTTACTGCGAAGGAACATTTAATAAAATGGGAATTGAATCTGAGAAAACACAATACACAACTCCCTTTTCGGCGCTATGCAATGGAACCTCTAAACTAATCAGTGTAAAACGAAAGTAGATATTGACAGAATCCTCATAATTTCAGCTTCTTCAGAAACCTATCTACATGAAATGACTGGATGTACAGTTAAGGGTCAAAAATGTAGTCACACTACCAAAACAGCAGCGGCAATTTCTTTTTCCTTATCATCATCCATAGCCCGACTTTGCCCACTGCTGAGCATAGGCCTCTCTCTTCTCGTACCAATCACCACGTTCCCGTGCCAACCTCATCCAGGATCTACCCGCAATGGCAACAATGTCATCTGCCCATCTCGCCGCTGGATGACCAATACTTCTGCTTCCAGTCCTTGGACGCCATTCGGTAACCACTTTACTCCAACTATCGCCTTGCATGGTGTCCCGTCCAACTCCATTTCAGTTCCGACATTTGTTTTCAAACATCGGAAACCTTCGTACGTCTTCAGATCTCAACTCAACGTTTGGAACTCGGTCTATTAGCCGTATGCCAAGTATGGAACGCTCCATGGGTATCTGTGCAACTCGAAGCCTATACACAGCCTCCTGTGTAAGCGTCCACGTCTCGGCACCGTAAGTCATGGTGGGCAAAACACACTGCTTATAGAGGCGGGTCTTCAGAGATTGTGGTATCTTGACTGACTTCAATGTATCTTCCAGTTTGCCAAAAGTGGCCCACCCGAGCTGTATTCTTCTCGATACTTTCTTTTTAGGTAGAAGTATTTCTACATTTCACGGTTAGTAGGTATAATCTATACTTTCATATATATACAACATATTAAAAATTAGTTGTGGCCATAGAAATGTTTATTATATGTATGGTTGTGGATAATTTTACTTCTTCTACAAAAACTAGCCATTAGAATTTTGGGAAAGTAAGACTACATTTTTAACCATTGACTGTACTAATGCATAATGTAAGCTTTAGGTTTCTAAAAGTAAGTAATCCCAGCCTGCGGCTTACCTGAGTCTAGATAGACTAAAGAAATATTTAATTTGTATTTTCCTCAGGTAATATCTGAGCTTAGGATTAAAACCAAATCTGGTGGCGTATTATCTACAAAATGAACCTAAGTAGTCTTTTTAGGGTTCCGTACCCAAAGGGTAAAAACGGGACCCTATTACTGAGACTCCGCGGTCCGTCTGTCTGTCTGTCTGTCTGTCTGTCTGTCTGTCACCAGGCTGTATCTCATAAACCGTGATAGCTAGACAGTTGAAATTTTCACAGGTGATGTATATCTGTTGCCGCTACAACAACAAATACTAAAAACAAAATAAAATAAATATTTAAGGGGGGCTCCCATACAACAAACGTGATTTTTTTGCCGTTTTTTACGAAAATGGTACGGAACCCTTCGTGCGCGAGTCCGACTCGCACTTGGCCGGTTTTTTTTATACATTCAAATTTAAAACCCCTCAGGCTAACATTTAGCTTACAAGACTAGAAGTAAATCTAGGCATGTGTCAGATACGTACAGTCAGCAGCACCATGTTGACAGGTTCACTGTCAATATAGCAACAATAATAGTTAAAACAATCACAAATGCCATACGTGCGCCAAGGGACTGTGAACCTGATAAGCGCACGGCATAAATTAAAATACTTTAGCTTATACTCCTAAGTAAGCATTATTAATTAAATATTCATCATTCATCATCATCATTTCAGCCGTAAGACGTCCACTGCTGGACCCCGTGGATCCCGTGCGTCTCGCATCCAGCGCCTTTCCGCAACCTTATCCAGGTCATCGGTCCACCTAGTAGGAGGCCTTCCAACGTCGTCGTCTTCCGGTTCGCGGTCGCCATTCCAGAACTTTTCGGCCCCATCGGCCATCCGTTCTGCGAGCAATGTGCCCAGCCCACTGCCACTTAAGTTTGGCAATTCTTCGGGCTATGTCGGTAACTTTGGTTTTACTGCGGATATCATCATTTCTGACGTGATCACGAAAGGAAATTCCGAGCATAGCCCTCTCCATTGCCCTTTGGGTGACTTTAAGCTTTCTGATAAGGCCCATTGTGAGCAACCACGTCTCGGTCCCATAGGTGATCACTGGCAACACACACTGGTCATAGTCTTTTGTCTTGAGACACTGAGGTAAATTGGACGAGAAGATACCACGCAACTTCCCGAACGCCGCCCAGCCGACCGTTGACCTCTTTCTCGAAGTTGGACCTACCCAACTGGACCGTTTGTCTCAAGTAAATATAATCGTCTACTTCGAGTGTAGAGTCTCCGATCTTAATAGGAGTGGGTGTTACATGGGCATTCAACATAACCTTGGTTTTGTCCATGCTCATTTTAAGACCCACTCTTTCGGAAGCTCTACTGAGGTCATCGAGCACTTTACTGAGGCTCTCCATAGTCTCAGCCATGACCACTATGTCGTCGGCAAATCCAAGGTGAGTGATGTACTCGCCATTAACGTTGATGCCAAGTCCAGTTCCAGTCCAGAACCTTGAAGACGTCCTCCAGCACTGCAGTGAACACTTTCGGAGAAATGACGTCTACCTGCCTCACGCCGCGCTTGAGAAGAATTGGTTTCGAGGTCTGATCCTGAAGACGGACTGACAGGTGGCGTTTTTGTATAGACACTTCAACACCTCAAAATGAACCGGTAGTCGATCTGGCACCGTTGGAGAGACTGCAGTACAGCCCAAGTGTCGATGGAATCGAAGGCTTTCTCGTAGTCCACAAACGCTAAACAGAGAGGCAGGCTCTTCGGTCTTCTGTATAACCTGCCGCAGGGTATGTATGTGGTCTACGGTGCTAAAGTCGTTTCGGAATCCGGCTTGTTCGGGAGGCTGAAATCGTCAAACCTGCGCGTGAGACGATTCATGATGACTCTTGAAAACAACTTGTAAACATGGCTAAGAAGCGAGATGGGCTATTTTTTTTTTTATTTGTGCTGGGTTTGCTCTTGACTCCAGTCTAGGTCAGAGGTGACAGAGACAGAGTCTACGATGGAGTGAGCTTACCCAGAAGAAGCCTGTTCACTCTAACTTTGAAGAGATTCGGGTTGAATGCGTTCGGAAACACAGACGCAGGTAGCGAGTTCCATTCATTCGCTGTGCGCATTATGAAGGATGTTTGGAAGCGCTTGGTGCGAATTGGTGGAATGGCAACAAGGTAAGGATGGTAACTTGCAGTGCGTCTAGATGTCCGATGGTAGAAGGGGGCCGGTGGGATGAGGTCGTTGAGCTCTTGAGCACACTCACCGAAGTACAGTCTGTAGAAGACCGACAAGCAGGCAACCTTGCGGCGATGAGCCAAGCTATTAAGCTTGGCATCCACCAGTTCAACGTCGCCGATGAGCCTCTTGGTTCTGTGATCCACCGAGTCAAGCGCGGCAAGCTGATACTTTGCTGAGCTATCCCAAAGGTGGCTGCAATACTCCATGCAGGATCGGACTTGCGCTTTGTATAGGGTTAAAAGCTGTCCAGGCGTGAAGTATCGCTTCACTTTATTTAGGATGCCCAGTTTTTTGGCCGCAATTTGGGCTTTGTACTCAATGGACGCGCCGAAGTTGAGACTGGATGTCAACTCCATGCCTAGGAGCTCGAGCCGATCAGTCACAGGAACAGACGAACCCCGGAAAGTAGGAGTTAGATCGAAAAGTCTCCTTCTAGCGGTAAAAAGGCACGCTTGTGTTTTGGTGGCGTTAAAGGAGACCAGATTTTCATCACCCCACTGGGAGACAAGGCTTAAGGTCGAATCTGTCCGCTTCACCATAGCCTCTCTCAAGGAACGAACTTCATCCACGCTGGTTTTTGCGCTGGACAAGTATCTCTCTGAAACAGTACTGTCATCTGCGTACCCAACAATACCAGGCTGAAGTAGGTCATTGATGTGCAGCAGGAAAAGAGTTGCAGAGAGAACAGACCCCTGAGGAACGCCGGCATCAATAGCCAAAGTCAGAGGAGCAGCCGTCAATGACTACTCGGTTCGACCGTTCATTAAGGAAGTCTGATATCCAGCTACAAAAACCAGCGGGGATGCCATAGGCAAGCTACTAGCTACTACTGTAGGAAGCTTACTGAGAAGACTTGCGTGCCTGACCCTGTCAAAGGCCTTCGAGATATCAAGCGAAACAGCAAGTGCTTCGCCGTGTCTCTCGATGGCTTCGCCCCGTGCGTGCGTGACATACACGAGAAGATCGCCAGTTGACCGTCCCCGGCGAAAGCCATATTGACGGTCACTGAGGAGATTATTGTCTTCAAGGTAGGTCAGCAACTTACTGTTCAGTACCCTTTCCATAACTTTGCACAGAATGGAGGTAATGGTGATTGGACGGTAATGGGCAGGGTCAGCACGGTTGCCTTTTTTGGGCACTGGTTGCACATTTGCAAGCTTCCAGGATTTCGGCACCGTTCTTTTAACAAGAGAGAGGCGGAACAAAGCGTGTCAACACAGGAGACAGTTCAGGCACACACTGCCTCAGCACTCTCGCTGGAATGCCGTCAGGCCCGCTGGCCTTATTCATTTCCAGACTGCACAATACTCTCCGGACCTCTTTAATGTGCACAGCGATCTCCGGCATTGAAGAGTCGCAATGAGGTACAGTAGGTGGTTGCTTGGAGCCAGCGTCCAGACGTGAATTGTTAGCAAAGAGAGATGCAAATAAATTTGCTTTCTCACTTGCAGAGTGAGCCAGCGACCCATCAGGTTTTAGCATTGGTGGTAAAGTGGGACGACAGAAATTCGTTTCAACCGCTTTAGACAGGGACCAAAACTGTTTACTACCTGGATGATGCGATGCCAGCTTGGCCCCAATACGTCCAATGTAGAGCGAACGGTAGACGCCGATGTAGAGAGACTTCTCCACGCTGGTGTCCACAAGTAGCCATATGGCATAAAAACCCGATTTCTCAAAGCAACGGAGACGACGACAATATATGTCATCGCGGACGTACACACAGAGAGCCTATAGTTCTTCAGCCAGGCATTGTCGCCCTTCTTGAAGAAGAGTACCACCACACCCCTGCACCATGCCTATGACGTTTTGCCCTCGAGTATGACGGAATCAAAAAGCTTCTGAAGGGCCTTGAGGACCGGTTTGTCCACCCGCCTTCAGGAGTTCAGCCGTGATTCAGTCATCACCCGGCGCCTTGTTGTTTTTAAGCTGTTTCAGAGCCATCCTAATCTCGTACAGGCTGACGTCTGGGATATCTTCGGTATAGTGTCGGGTCAATCTAGCTCTTGGGTCGTTTGCTAGACTCGCAACGGGTTTGCTGATTGATGATTGATGTACAACTGTCCATAGAATGTCTCGATCTCCCTCAGAAGCTCCGGTTTGGCGGATACGATCCTGCCATTGTCGGTCTTTAGTTTCGTGAGCTGGCTCTGCCCTATAGCCAGATCCCTTGAAAAAACCTTGGAGCCTTTATTTCGCTCAATCGCGTCTTTAATACGCTCGGTATTAAAGCGTCTATTGATATGCCGGTATTTGCACGCCCCATCTGAAGACTGCAGGATCATCTCACGCCTCTCCTTCATAATGGTATGATCAGAGAGCTTTTTGTTTCTATCTGTACGACGAGTCTTGAAAAACTTAGACTCGTCCGACCGTATGGACAGCTTCCACGAACCCGTAGCTGTATTCGTCGGCGGAGCTCCCTAGGCACTCGAAACGATTCTGGAGTTCGAGCTGAAAGCTCTCGGGGTTTTGGATCTGGATCTGTGCTGGACGGAGCGTGGACTTCATCAGTCGAGACCTTTCAAGCTTAATATTAATGTTCAATGTGCCTCTTACCATTCGGTGATCGCTCCCGGTTTTTACCGAATTGATCACAGAGACATCATTGAACATTTGCTTCTTGGTTGACATGATGTAGTCGATCTCATTTTTTGTTGCACCATCGGGGCTCTGCCAGGTCTACTTCCTGTGTTCACGCTTTTTGAAGAAGGAGTTCATCATATAAAGGCCCTCCTTCTCCATAAAACTGGCCAGTAGGTGACCCCGGTGGTTCCGTCGTCCAACTCCAAATTGCCCAACTTGCAGCTCATCCTCGTCTCGTTTGCCCAGTTTCGCGTTGAAGTCCCCCATGACAACGGTGAAGTGAGTTTTGAAACCATGCATGGCTCTGGAGATATTCTCATACATGGTCTCTACCTCGTCGTCGGGGTGTGCCGAGGTTGGGGCGTAGACCTGTATGACCTTCAGCGAATATCTAGAGGATATTCTGAGTATAAGGTACGCCACCCTTGTCGACACACTCTCGATCTTCACCACGTTGTTTACAAGGACGATAAACCCGACACCACCCTGGGACTGCCGGTCACCCTCTTGGAAATAGAGCAGGTTACCGGATTTGAGGATTATCGAGTACTCCCCCTCTCTTCGGACTTCAGATAACCCTATAATACTCCATCGCAACCTGCTCAATTCCTCTTCGAGCTCGGTGATCTTCTCGTCGGTCCGAAGTGTGAGCGTGTTGTACGTTACCAGGTCCAGTCGTCGGTGATTGTTGGGGTAGCCGTCAGCCTAATTGTATAAGAAAATTCGGCAAAGGAAACAATCTGTTTCTTTCCCAAAAACGACTTTTCGCGATACAAAAAGTCGTTTTTGGGAAAGAAACAGATTGTTTCCTTTGCCGAATTCACTTACACAATTAGGCTGCGGATCTCGTCCGGAGATTCTTAGTACCCCTTGCCATGCCGTAACCTCGACCGCTACCGTAGTCGATGGTAGGTAGGCTGCCGGGCACTAGACGCCATTTTTTATTTGTGCTATTCATATGGCGGGTTTTGCCATAATCGCCACGCTTGGCAGGCGGGTTGGCGATCGCAGTATGGTTGTTATAGAAGCACAAAGAACGCTGCTACCCATTCTCTGGTTTCTCCCTTAGTCGCCTCTTACGACACCCACGGGAAGACATGGGATGGTGAAATTCTTAACGTCCGGCACCATACGGGACCGGAAATTAAATATTACCTGGTGGGTAATAGCTCTTGGAGTACCTAAGGTGATTTTAAGTGTGCCTAAGGGACAGATGTACCTACACAAGTCATGATGGTTGAGCTGAGTGGTGCCAATCCATGCGTCATGTTCCTGAACGGGCGCCATCAGTTCGGATTGGTCATAGCTTAACTGCTTCGGCCTGCTTTTAATTACGTACTTATTTTATTTTTGAATTGTTTGTTTTACATTCTAGACGCTTTTAAGTCCTCGTCTTTTTACATCATTCTCACATATTACTTTTCAAAAATTTTGATTTTTGAAGTCATATACATCTGTCCCCACACACTCAAAATAACCTTACTTAAGAGCTTATGGTCACCCCCCTGAAAAGGATAAAAAAACTAATTTATCTTTTGTATACGTGGGACACTCAGAAAGTTTTGCGAAACTAAAAAAAATTGTTCTATACGTACATATATTTTTATTAAATCTTTTCAAAGTACTTTCCACCAGCCTCTATACAAAGATTCATGCGCCTAAACCAGTTTTCAAAACACTTTTTCCAGTCCGCCGCAGACACCTCGTTTACAGCCTGCTCGAACGCAGCCAGCGCATCTTCCGGCGACGAAAATTGTATCCCTTTGAGCTGATTTTTTATTTTTGGGAATAAAAAGAAGTCACACGGTGCTAGATCAGGGCTGTAAGGAGGGTGACCCAGGAGTTTGACTGGCGTGCTGTCCAGGAAGTCCCTCGTTTTGAGTGCGGTGTGCGCAGGTGCATTGTCGTGGTGGAGCAGTAGCCCGCGGAGCCCTGTGTTTGGTCGCTTGTTGCTTATAACAGAGAAAACTTCTGGCAAACATTTGGTAGTATACCATTCGGCATTAATGCTTCTTTGATCCCGTAAGGGAATTGATACCAAGTGGCCAGTCAAATTAAAAAAGCTAGCGATCAAAATCTTACCCCCGCTTCTAGATCGCTTCACTTTGGTAGGCGTTGGCTCATTTTGAAACACCCAAACAGTCGACTGGCGCTTGGTTTCTGGGTCGTATTGATAAATCCAGGACTCATCACCTGTAACGATGTCGTAAACACGCCGAGACGAGCCTGCTTCAAATTTGTTAAGCATATCACGGCACCATTCCACCCGGGCCTGCTTCTGAGCATCGGTGAGGTTGTGCGGCACCCAGCGTGATACTATCCTCCTCACGCGAAGATGGCTGTGTAGAATCTCGTGAACGCTTCCCGATCCAATCTTCAATATGTGTTGTATCTCCTGATATGTAATTCGCCTATTGTCTTGGATTAAATTTTTCACTGCTAGCACGTTTTCTTCGGTAACAGCCGTCAAAGGGCGACCGCTTCTTTCGTCATCCCCCAAAGTTGGTCGACCGCGCTTGAATTCGTTATACCAACGATACACGGTTGCCTTGGAAGGGCCTTCATCCATGAATGCCATTTGAAGTCTATCGTACGATTCATCCGGTTTCAGGCGACACTTGAAATCGTATAAAATCATAGCTCTAAAATGTTCCCGGCGCAGATCCATATTTCAGTGAGACACAATACTTTGAATTAACTCGCAAAAAATGTGGAGGGAAATTTTGAAATTGGAACTTACTTATTTTTACTTATAAATAATCATATTTTCGAAAAACATTATAACTGGCCAGTCTCCCATATATAAAAACTTTTTTTCGCAATACTTTCTGAGGGGCCTGGTATAGTGTAAGTAGTTAGGTTTAGTTTTTTTTTTGGATAGTTTACTTTTGTTTAGTGTTTAAGTATGTACAGTTTTAATAAATAAATGAAGTGTGATAGTTAAAATTAAAAAAAAAAAAATTTTGAGCCTGTTTAAAACAAAACGTAGCCTCATTAGTATGGTCTTAATAAAAATTCAAGTATTTAAATGAATTGTCTATTTATCAAATAATTTTAAACAACCATTGACAGTCTGTTTATTTAGATCGACCAAGTGAAAATGCTCGTTAGTTTTGTATTACGTAAGTACCTACACGTCGGTATGTTACTTTGAGTTGACTGAATTTGGGAGTATTTGTTGTTAATTGAATTGTCTCTTGTTGTTCTTGTGATGGGGGCTTTAAATTTGTCATCGATATGCTAAGGAGAAGAAGTGGCGTTCATTAATTTCTCAATGGTGCAGGTGTATAGACAATTGGGGCACACCAACAAGTGGCGTCATATTCTTGTGACTTTTCATGCTGACTGTAGATGAGATGTTTTGTAGACACTACACCAACTAAGAAATTCCCAAAGGCAGTGAAGTAAAAGAAATATAAACACGTACCTATGTGCCTAACAAAGTCTCGATATACTCTCTCTTGTTAGAAAAACGCTTCATCCCCGAGGGTAGGAGATAGCATTAGTTACTTACTCAATCTTTTCGCTAATGTATGCTCATTGTTTGTTACTTTTGTGCGTTTGGCGGAACTCCAATAAATAAGAGCTTGTGTAGATTTATATATAGATCTAGGTACATAGTTACAGATTGCTGCACTGTATTTATAATTTCTGAATATTAATTTTGTAAAATAAGGTTGGTTGTTATTAGCAGTCGTGGTAACGGCCCCGACTTTGTGTAAATTATTTCATCACCACTGCTCTAAAAACGGTGAACGGTGTTTTCCACATAGTGAGGAAACCGGCATGTCTTAGAACTAAAAAATCGAAGACATATGACATCCACCAACCCGCCCTGGGCCCGCGTGGTGGATTAAGGCCCATTTCCTCTCCAAAAGATAGGGGACCTGTGTCTCAGCAATGGGAAACGGGGTAAATAGTGACGGTGGGTGAATGTGAACAAAACTTTAATTCAGATTTTAACTTTGATATCATTTTATTAGTTTCAAACAAAGCATCGTTTTTACATTGGAGTAGGTACCCATACCAAACCAATGCTGCAAATAAAAAAGTGAAATTTCCTTTCAAACTGTTGTTTCTATTCACCCCGTTTGGCGATAGCGTAGATTTCTATCAGTAAAAGTTTTCGCAATCGGGTCAGCATTTCCAGAGATTATAACTTTAAAAGACGAACAATTTTACCTCTCTGCAATATTAGTTTAGATTTGTAACATGAACTTAAAAGGGGTTGGATTTCCGATCGGGCAGTGTTTGGTAGTAATGGTATTTTAGTAGCAGCGCAGAGTCTAGATGTTTGCCCGGTTGATTGCAATCACAGACATAAATCTAACTAGATAACGCAAATCCCTCCATCTGTATGAAAACCAAGCGTGCCACTTTTTAACCGACTTCCCAAAATAAGAGGAGGTTATCAATTCGACAGTTTTTTTTATTTTTTTTACCTCAGAACTGTGATGTTTTTTTTTTATTGGAACGCTGGTGCTTGTCATGTGGTCCAATTTAATTTTCATCAAGATCTGATGTAGAACTTCGGAGATATACATCAGAATTCTTCAATAAAAGACGGCAAATCACTCGGGATAGCTGCGATCGGATTTCTGTTTATTGTTGAGCGTACTAGTGTGATGTTATTTTATGAAATTGTCTAACATTTCATAACATAACATCATACTAGTACGCTCTAAAGGGGTGCGCAGGTGTAAACAGTTCACCTTGGTATACTATTATTAATTCGGTTTTGTTTAAGTTTCATGTTATTGGGTTAATCTATTCTGGCTTCACTTTGGGCATTATTGGTACCAAGCCTATATACCTGGTCTATTAAGTAGCACAACTAAAAAGTGAAAATAAAAAAAATACTTTTTACAAATAATACAACCGACTTCCAAATAAAAACACTACAAAGTGAAAAATAACTTCAATTTCGGCAGTCAGTGTAAAAAAAACGAAGAAACGAAAACATGAACACCGACTTCCGAAATTGAAGTTATTTTTCACTTTGTAGTGTTTTTATTTGGCAGTCGGTTGTATTTTTTGTAAAAAGATTTTGTTTTTCACAAACAATTTTTAACATAAATTTATTTACCAATAAAAGAAAATATTTCCAATGCCTCAGCCAACTTTTTCTATAGATACATTTTTTACAGCTCAAAATGGCATAAAAATATTTTTTTCTGGATTTCGGTGGTTTTTCGGGTGCCGATAATGCTAAATGAAAAGCTCAAATTACGATCATCGATCGTAACTTTAATCCGATTTTAGGCAACCGAAGTAAATACAATCGCGTTTTCTAGTTAGATTTATATCTGTGATTGCAATAGTCTTACAACATGAGTTGAATTTAGGTAGGCGAAGCCAATGAAGTATCTGCTGTGTTTCTTGTGCATTCTTCTCCATAACTAGCTACTTTCCGAATGCACGGTAGAATCAACTTGTATTCCATTTAAATTTAAATTGTGACATTCAAAAGTGCCGCTTGGTGGCCCAGTTGAAATAAATATCTTTTGTCTTTGTCTTTGTCTTTGTCTGGAAAGGAAAGGATCTTAGCAACACTCTAAAGGTTGTAACGTAATGTTGTGATCATATTTTAGAGACTGCTTCTGTCCATGTAAATAAAGTCACCAATTTCCAAAAAAAAAAAAAAACATTTTAGCTGACCATAATTAGTACGAGAGATTTTCAAGGTTCAACATTAAAGTTGTTTTAGGTTTCCAACACCTGCATGGTCGTATTGTCATTAGGCTGATGAAACATACACGACCAGTGCGAATAAAGCACGAAATTCCTGATAAAACAAACCTATATTTATAAGAACCTTACACATTTCTGGACCTGAGAATCGAATCTAGAAGCAGAAAGGGCCTCAGACTAAGCAGTTGCGCTGTCGTGCTTAGGTATGTGTATCACGGGTCGCTGCTAAATTTGAAAGAGAGTTACCGCGGCACTGGCACAAAAAACTGAAGGAAGTGTGCGTCAGAATGGCTGGTTGTCTGTAACGGTTCACCCAGAGCGGGAGAAGTCACTGGATGATTTCCCAAAACAAAAAAAAGAGTTAAGTGTATCGTATGTAAAGATGTAGTATAGTATTAGTATGAGAAATATTAGGTACCCACGTATCGAAAATTATTTTACCTACATATCTATAAAGTAGGAATTTTCCTTTCAATTTAAATCAACAGAACTTTCCATAATTAATACTTTATAACGAGTAAATTTTCCGCTGAAACTTTCGAGCCGAGGTCTTGTTCCCTATGAATGGAACAATTAATATTATAAATTGTCTCGTGGAAGTTGCGAACGAGTTGCTCGACTAATAATATTGCTTATAGATATCTAGGTAGGGTGAGTGGGGGCAAGATGAAAAATGGGGGTACCAAATAAGTCGTCCGTAATTCGTAACGCCAGATTTTATGCAGTTTTTGCAGTGATGGCAACATTGTTAAGAGCGTAATTTTGTTACGTCACGTCACACACTTCTCAGTCAGCGTTTACCGCTTTGAGTAAGTATTTGTGTGTCGCCCGTGTCTTGTAACTTTACCTACGAGGTAGGTACGAGAGTTTTATAGGAAATAACCTCTCATTATTTTAATTCTTAGTTGTGTTACACATCTAAATATAGCTATTTTTCGTATTTTAGGGTTTATTACAATTTTCCGTCTTTATACCCATAAATATTTGACAGGGTAAGAAGAACATATAAAAGTTTCTAAAGATTAAGATGTAAGAAAGATGCAAATGTTGTTTTCTATAATATCTTAGTATGAAAGGCAATAAAATTATGTATTTGATTGTTAGTGATGTTTTATTTCATTAGAGCCTTAAAGCAATTATAGTGACAGGTTTGAGAATGTCTACGTGATAGAAACACAAATTCGAATACATGTGACATCCAACCAACCTGAAATGGGCTCACGTGGTGGATTATGCCCCATCCCCTCTCACAGAGGGAGGCCTGTGTCCCAGCAGTGGAATCATATAAGGCTATTGATGATGACTCATCAATGACACTTTTCATCAAAAAGTAAAATTTAAAAAACTCCCGACACATTTATCTTGCGAAAACACACCGATTTAAACAGTAAAATGCCCATAACGTTTGAACGGCTGAACCGATTTTTTTCAAACATAGCTAAGAACACTCTCGACAAAATCACCTTTCAAACAAAAAAAACTAAATCAAAATCGGTTCATCCGTTTAGGCGCTATGATGCCACAGACAGACACACAGATACACAACAACACACATGAAACTTATAACACCCCTCTTTTTCGGCGGGGGTTAATTCACCCGCCCCAAGTTACATTACATATTATAAAGAAATAATTTTTGCGACATAATGACTTTTTAAGGTGCACACTACCAGAGTGCCAGTTTAGGTAGCTTATTTCCAGCAGTGAAGGGCTGGGGTGCTTTGAAGAGCACTTCGAGCGCCTGGTACCCCGCGTTGAAAATGCAGTGGTTGCTTTGCATATACTGCTGCCCAACCTCGGGGGACCCCGGGCAGAAGTGCGCCGCCTCTACGCGGAAGTCCTGCGATCGATGGTCCTTTATGGAGCGCCTGTTTGGTCAAGCAGACTATCAGGCGTCCGACGCTGCAGGACTAAAAATATTAGCCTACAGCGGCGATTGGACATTCGTATCGCACGAGGATTTTGGATTCGTATCCTTTGAGGCAGCAACTCTCCTGGCACGTAGACATACTGGCGGTCATGCACGCGAGGGTTTATAACCGATAAAAATAACGAATACTGAGGAGCAAACAGGAGAGGAACCTACCCATGTATCTAGGTAGGAACCTACAAAGAGCTTGTCATAGTACCTAGACATAGATCTAGATCGTATAAGCCACTCGACGCCGTCTGTAGAGACACTAATGCCGTTATGAGTTGCCAACTATTAATCCTATTTAACATGCTAAGTCGCACGTCGTACTCGCACTGAATCGAATGTAAGCGGATCACTTGGAGGGGAATCGGTTCCAACTAGTGTTTAAAGTTATATTGTTCGAATATTCAGGTAGCGCAACTTTTTAAGGGGGAAAATAGGACAGTAGATACGTACCTAGGTACCTATGATCATCTCGCTATTGTCCATCATCACATGTTACTTGAGAGTTAAGACAGAGACTGGGATCGGCGCAACCTTAGCCTTACCTTACTGTTACTGCGTAATGAATTCGGCAAGGCAAACGGCGAAGACTATGAAAAATCGACCAATCACATGCGAGATGAAAGACGCGATGTGGATTTCCGTCAATGTGATTGGTCGATTTTTCATACTCTTTGCCTGGCCGGATTCATTACGCAATAAGGCTGCCGTTTTCGTCTTCCATTCCGCTCTGTCAACCGTCACGCTTTCACTGATTCGTCCTCCGACCTATAGATAGTCATCCTATTCTTAGTCAAAGGTAAGTTTATTTAACTCTTCCAGGTATTTAGGTTTTTTTTTATTGTTGATAGGCTCGCGCTTAACGACTATCTCACCTGATGGTAGCGATGATGTGGTCGACGATACAGCACGCTTGCCTAGAAGAAACCTATTCACTCTTGACTTAAAGACTCCCAGGTTGTAGCCAATAGGAAATACAGAGAATTCCCTGCCGGAGGGCAGGATATTCTACTCCTTTGCTGTAGGTACCTACGCATAATAAAAATATTCCCAAAACGTTTTGTGCGTATGGGTGTGATGTCCACCATGTACCGATGACGCATCGCCGTACGTTTTGTAGTCCGATGATAGAACGGGCTAGGAGGAATTAGTTCATGCAATTCCAAGGCATACCTCCAAAATGTATCTAACCGATAAAAAACCGACAGGCTGGCAACTCGGCACTGATGTTCAAGGTTCTGGAGCTTAGATTCGACCAGTACTTCATTGCCAATGAGCCTCTTGGGCCGTTTTTCGATCGACTCAAGGTTCCTTGTCATTTTCATAGTTAATAGAGCACTGATCAAAACCGATTCAATAATCTCACAACATAAATTAATTGGTCAAATACTTAGCGGGAAAAATAATTGATTAACGTTCGGTAGGTTACCTTTCTTTCTACCTTAATAAGTTATTTGGAAAGTTGTTTAATTACTGAGTAGCTGAGTACTTTGAATTCCCAGGGCTCGGTACGTGTAAGATGCAACGGTGCATCGATCGAACGCGACCTACTTGCAGGTCAAACGAGCAAAGGGGTGCACCTACCCCCCCCTGTGCCTGACCTACCCAACCCACCCACACTCATTCGTTTAAGCTGGATGCACTGGCAATCATGCGGGGAAAATATATGCAATTTTTCTCCGCCGTGTGTTTCAGGGTCAATGGGGGAAATGTGTGGTAGGTAGATGAAATCTGAGTAGGAGTAGTAAGTAATTGTTTATCGACCTCAATGGCGCAGTGGTGGTGGCTTTGAGCATAATACCATTTTGATTTTTCATTTTTTTAAACGGGTTCTTCTTGTAATTAGTATTTTATGGAATACAGTTTCTTTTACTAATGCAGTTTATAATCGAGGGTTCACGGGCTATTTGAATTAAGCATGTAGCTTAGTTCAAATAGCCCATGTTTGTAACTTTACAGGAGAGCTTTGTAAAGTTTCATTTTTAGAAAAAAAACAACTTTACGAATACAAAAGTACCTACTTATTAATATGTTTACGAAAAAGTGTTATCTATATACGTAAAAAACAATTGCTGTTCGTTAGTCTCGCTAAAACTCGAGAACGGCTGGACCGATTTGAATAATTCTTTTTTTGTTATGTTCGACAGAATACAGGGAACCTTCCCTGTATTCTGTCAGAATACAGGGAAGGTTTAAAAGCAAAAAAAAAAAAAAAAATGTTTGGTTGGATAGGGTAGGTAGGTAGAGAAGTGTAGTGTAGGTAGGTAGGTAGGTAGGGTAGTGTAGGGTAGGGTAGGGTAGCGTAGCGTAGGGTAGGGTAGGGTAGGGTAGGGTAGGGTAGTGTAGGGTAGGGTAGTGTAGGGTAGTGTAGGATAGGGTAGTGTAGCGTAGGGTAGGGTAGTGTAGGGTAGGGTAGGGTAGTGTAGGGTCGGGTAGGGTAGGGTAGGGTAGGTAGGTAGTGTAGGTAGGTAGATAGGGTAGGTAGGTAGAGTAGTGTAGTGTAGGTAGGTAGGTAGGGTAGGGTAGGGTAGGGTAGGTTAGGGTAGGGTAGGGTAGGGTAGGGTAGTGTAGGGTAGTGTAGGGTAGAGTAGTGTAGGATAGGGTAGTGTAGCGTAGGGTAGTGTAGCGTAGGGTAGGGTAGGGTAGGGTAGTGTAGGGTAGGGTAGGGTAGTGTAGGGTAGGGTAGGGTAGGGTAGTGTAGGGTCGGGTAGGGTAGGGTAGGGTAGGGTAGGTAGGGTAGATAAATGTTTGGTGTTTTTATGGCAAAACAAAGTTTGCCGGGTCAACTAGTCTAATAATAACTTTATTTATTTAATTTTTCTCACCACAATGTACATAAATTATCTTACATTGGTCAAATTCGACAATGATACACAACATAGGTAAGTATATACAGGGTGTCCCAGAAATCGACGTCAAGCCGTAAATGGGTGATAGACCAAGTTATAACAGTTCTCAGAAAAATACGAAAAAAAATCTACCTCATGTTTTTAAAAATTTATGGTCACTTTAATAATTTACTAAAAAAATCAATCCCTGTAATGGTTCTTTAACTCCAATTGCTACAAATCCCATAATTTATCTAATTTTTTTATTATTATGTAATCTTGAATAATGCTTGTGTAGATTTTTACCTAAAATTCAAAGCCAACTCCTCCTACTTGGAAGAAAATTAAACTTTTTCAAAACCAAATTATTCAAATTTACTATTTCGCCCAACTTTAACTGACTGTACTGAAAAAAAATGTACTACGCTAGTTTGGCAAGTAACATGAAAAATTGGCGCATTTAATAAGGATTCAAAAATGGTGTAACACTTGCTAGATTACGTTTTCAATAATTGGTCAAGTTTTTTTTTGTAAATAGTTTTTACACAAAATGTCCATACTTCCTTAAAATGACTTTAGCTTACCTAAAGCTTTGCTAAACTCCGTTTCTAGTTCGATAGAGACGGAGAGAGTCATTTTACGAAGTGTGAGCGAGACAGAAAAAAAAAAAAAAAAAAAAAAAAAAAAAGACTATTTCTTATCTCGCTCACACTTCGTAGCTGACCCGGCAAACTTTGTTTTGCCATAAAAACACCACACATTTATCTACCCTACCTACCCTACCCTACCCTACCCGACCCTACACTACCCTACCCTACCCTACACTACACTACTCTACCTACCTACCCTACCCTACCCTACCTACCTACCTACACTACACTACTCTACCTACCTACCCTACCCTACCCTACCCTACCCTACCTACCTTCCTACACTACACTACTCTACCTACCTACCCTATCTACCCTACCTACCTACCCTACCCTAACCTACCCGACCCTACACTAACCTACCCTACCCTACACTACCCTACCCTACGCTACACTACCCTATCCTACACTACTCTACCCAACACTACCCCACCCTACACTACCCTACCCTACCCTACCCTACCCTACCCTACCCTACCCTACGCTACCCTACCCTACCCTACCCTACCCTACCTACCAACCTACCTACACTACACTACTCTACCTACCTACCCTATCCAACCAAACATTTTTTTTTTTTTTTTGCTTTTAAACCTTCCCTGTATTCTGTCGAACATAACAAAAAAAGAATTATTCAAATCGGTCCAGCCGTTCTCGAGTTTTAGCGAGACTAACGAACAGCAATTGATTTTTATATATATAGATGGCATAGTTAGTGGTATGAACGAGTTCACACACACAACAGTATTAATATACCCAGTGAACCGTTTTATAGGACGTCCATCCTTGTAGAAAGTTAAATGTATAATCACGTTAATCTATCTATATATTGATATAAAAGAGAAAGTATGTATGTAACTATGATCCTTATAAGACTCCGAAACGGCTGCTCCCAGCGGGTAATGCTGTAAAGTTTGGTGGCCATCGGAACCTTATTTTTTTTTAACTTTGAACGCGGGCGAAGCCGCGGGCAGACGCTAGTACATTATAGTTAGATACTGATGTTTAAAAAATCGCCATAAAACCGGTCTCAAACAGCGCAAAATAATCTGTCCATTCCGAATATGTATTTAACTCAATATTGGCAAGGATGTCGCTTATTACAAATAGCCTGTGAATCCTCGATATAATTGACAAGTTCGCGTTTGACCACCATACAATCTCAACTGTTGGCAAACTACGATGTGGTCGACGATGGAGCATGCTAGCTACCAGGAAACAGACTCCGGCAAGGAATGCCACTTCTTGGCCTTAGGTACGCTATGCACAAGTTTTGGATGAACCGACATACAAAATTAAAACGCAGCCAGTGATATAAAGATAACGGGAATGCACTCACCCAAGCAGGAACTTTATAATTTGTAAAGAATGGTTTCCTTTATATTTATATTGGTGGGATTGTGTGATGTGCAATGTAGTGCGTGTCCATATAATAAAAGTACTCTGTGGTAGTGCGGATGAATTGATTGACGTACCTGACAGCTTCTGTCATTTGACTGGCAAAAAATGACAAGGCTATCAAAAAGGTATCAAAAGAATAGCTCAGACCAATAATTAGTCTGATTGAGGAGAAAAATGCCAATAAAAAGACGTAAACAAGACGAAAATCATGCTGTGAAGTCGGAGGATACATCTGGTTTTGGTCAGCCAGCTCGCGAATATTGTTCCTCCGACTGTACAGCTTACAGCATCATTTTTAAGCATTTTGGGTTTTTTGTTATTTTGAATTAACTTATTTTATTTACCTAGTTATATCTAACTATTTTCAAATTTTAATGTAGCCATTGACACTCGCAAGGTTAAGACGATTCGATTGACCTAAGAATCATCAAAATCGGCCAACGGCAACGCGTTTGGTCTCTAGAACGCCACATAGGAACAAACATACATACCTACATAGACTGATAGAGTCTGGCAAACGAAAGTAGACACTCGAATTATTTGCAAACTTTTTATATGGCAATGCTATACTAATGTCAACATCAATTTTTGGTGATTTGTTGTGGTCTTGATAATAGCATTTATTATGTGAAAAATGAATAAAACAATTAAAAGTGGATATGTCTTTCGCATGATGTCTAAATATCACGAAAAAAAACAGGAGAAAGACGTCGTATTCAAACAATAACAATATTGTTTACGTGTTGTGTTAGATTTCATATGTTAGTATGACGCTAATAAGTTGATACTTTGTTTTAATTCGTAATCACTATTTACCTTTGATACTTAAATATCTAAAGTATTACCTACCTAAAGTACCTATAGTATTTATATTCAGACGAAGTAAATTAAATAATTGTAAAGTATCAAATTAGGTTATTCCAGGTATTTCATACTAGTTTTGGGGTTGCTATGCTGATATTTTTTAAATTTGCCACGCTTTTTCAGTCTCTACTTTCGTTTGCCAGACTCTAAACACGTACATTACCCTCCTTCGGCAGTCGGGTAAAGAGGTATCCTATGAGCATAGCTCAGACCATTACTTGGTCTGAGGAGAAATGTTACCATACAAAAACGCGGTACGCAAAACCGCGCGCGTTTAGTAATGTAGGTAACTACCGTAGGTACCCATAGATTTAGTATGTACAGCAAAAAAAAACTAAATCTATGACCGTACCTAGGTACCTCCTTACCACAAAGTACGTAAGCGGCGGTGCGCCGCAGACAGAGAGGCCACTACGAACAAAGCGTCATTTTGCAAACATACGAGTAATGGACCGAGAGCAATGGTGGCCCAGTGGTATCAGCCGCGACTTACATGTTGTAGGTCGTGGGTTCGAACCCAGGCAGGCAGGCGCTTTACTTTGTGCAAATTATTTCTTCACCACTGCTCTCAAAACGGTGAAGGAAAACATCGTGAGGAAACCGGCATGTCCTAGAACCAAAAAATCGAAGATACGTAATATTCACCAACCCGCACTAGGCCCGCGTGGTCGATTACGGCCCATTCCCTCTCACAGAGAGGAGGCCTGTGTCCCAGCAGTGGGTAAATTAATAGGCTGATTGATACCTTTATTAATTGTAACAGACCGAATATACTTTAAATTAATTCTTTAAATTCGTTCTTCCGTTCATTTTTAAGTAAAGGTCATTATTTTTTTCAAGATGATTAGTTAGAAATTCAATAGGTATCTAGTAAAATAATAAATTATTTTAAGTCCATGGACGAAATTGGAAAGGTTATGAAACATGTCATAATAATAGATATGGTTTAAGTCATCCAGCTCACAAATATGATTCCTCCGACTGCACAGCATAATTTTCTTCTTGTTATCTTTTTAGTTTGCTTCATAAGCAGTCGGGTTTTTAGATTTTATTAACTTTTTTTTCACATTAATTTTTTTTTCAAGCTTGATGCTTTTCACATTATTATTTTCGATGGGATCATTGCTACGTCACCATTGTTACGTCTTGTTACCATTCAATCTTCGTCGTATGTGGATTCGTGATCTCTAATGGATATTTGATGCTCTGCCTACCCGCTAAGGCATGTAAGCATGATATGATGTACGTTTAGACGAATCTACTTATTTATGTTTGTAACTTATACAACCTACTCTTTTTTTAAATTCTGAATCAATAAATTAGCAACCTTAGTGAATCTGTCAAGTTTAGCTGTCAATTTTCTAAATGGCGGGAGTGGCCCTTCTATATAACTAGTTTCTATTTTGTCCTTACAATGATAAGCTCCACAAGCTGTACTCGACTGGTTTTCATAACTAAGGTTATAACAAAGGATGGCAGCGTCCTAGAAATAGTCCTTCGGTTAATGTAGGTCATGTCTGGATTTTATCGATTGGTGTTACTGCACCGTACGTAGGTAGGTAGTTACAAACTATGCGAGAGAGTAATACGGCGTCACACGCCACAGACTGCCCTAGTCTCCGATTTTGTTGAAACTTTGTGGGGATAGTCCCCAAAAGATACTCACTTTTTTGCGAAAACAAAGTGGTACCTACTTTTTCAATGGAGATATCTACTCACCTACTATGGGACTATACTGCATCCTAACGAAGTTTCAACGAAATGGGAGAATGTCCGTGACTACCGCAGGACCCCGACGGCAATCGCTCCCATATTTGGTAAATAATTACTCCTCAATTGGTACCAATTAGTACTCGAACAACAGAATTGGTACCTTAGTAGTTTTCGAGAAAATCGACTTTGAAGGTGGTCCTGCGGTAGTCACGCTCCATTCAGCAGGACCACCATGAGCGCCGAAAACGGTGGCATGCTACAGCTATTCTAAGTATACAAATAATTACTACCCATAAATGTGATACATTTCGTACAAAAAAAAGAACTGAATCATTTTTATTTATCGAGAAATCAACGATGATAACTTTCGCTTGCTCGTTCAGCAGGACCACGACTTTGAATGTTGATTCAAGTTGGAGGAGCCTGCGACTTTCCTCAAACCTACATAGAAAATTACTACCCTGCAAGATAAAATTGATACCCAAAATTCACAACTAGTACTCCAGTAGTTTACGAGATATACCATGCCATTGGTGGGGTGGCGGTAGTCACGGTGTTAAATTTTCATTTCAAGATTTGCCTATTAAAAACTCTGTGATTTCTTCCTAAATGTATACAAAAATTACTACTCATAAAGAAGTTATAGCGATCAAACATTCAGATAGCTAAGTGTTGTATTTTAAGAGAAATTAGCTTTTATTACTTTTCCATACTAAAACTCCGCGTATAACCCGACCAAATTAAGTTGTCAATGGTATTGAGCTGTTTAGATGTATACCTACTCGTGCACTTAACATACTCCAACTTAACGTAAATAGCGTCTTTCGTCTGATTAAACTGATTATTTTTCTAAGAACATCGATAGCGTTCGAATATAGATGGTGTTAGCAGCGACATGCAAGTAAAAGGGTTTACTTGTTTCGTGAATACTTTTTTTTAAATACAACAACAATTTGTTTTTTAATATATTTTTTCACCTTTTTACAGTATCATTGTACCAAAATGTGCTACAAACAAATTTAAAAAATAAAGTCGATGCCTCAGAAATTTAAAACCTCGCCATATAATGGAATCAATTTTAAATGATCCAATCAAATATTCTTTGAAATGTGAATTAAGAGCCCGATATTTCTTAACTTTGTGCTTAGGACAGTTAATTAAACAAGAACATATTTTTTTCATGATAGTCTCTAGAAAATCTTAATATTTCACAAAACTCACAAAGCTAAGCTTATCACGCCATCTAGTGCAATTTATTTGAAACAAATTTTCTTTCTTCGCGTTGGGTCCCCTTCCCCAACTAATGGTTAAATCTAATAAACAATGCTTAATAATATATAAATCTCGGTAAAATTAGTATTTTCATCAATTATCAGCCTAAAAAATGATCAACTACGGTTCAAAACACTGTGCCTAAGCCAATACAAAACTTGGGTAAAATAAGGAAAATATTAATAAAACAAAGAACTTCCATGTAAGATTATATTTCTGTGCCCAGCCAGTCCAAGCAGTATCGCTTCAGGAATTCATTTACATTCAATGATTTTTAGATCTAAGCCTGTCTTTTCGTTCCGTTTCTGGACTCCATACAGTATAACTTTTCAAACTGGAGACATTCTACCTTAGGCGCACTTGCACGAAAAACTTAACTCGAGTTAGTAGCTAACACGATGTTAAAGCAAGTTTGTCATACAATATAGTCAATTTAACCTCGTGTCAGCAACTAACTCTGAGTTAAGTATTTCGTGCAAGTGGGCCTTAACATTTAATTATTTTAGTCATAGAGGGACATCAAGGGGTGTCTTAATGCCATAATTATTCTGGTGTGTGTGTGAGAGAGTAGGAGCTATAAAGGACAAATAGCATTAACCCTTTATCACAACGGAATCACGATGGCATCGGTACTTCGTAGTACGGCCTTAGCAGTTAATTCTGATATGTTTACCTTCATAACCTTTGCAGGGCTAACAAATCATTCCACTTTCGGCTATAATAGTCGGAGACTGAATAAAAAAATGTTTTCAATGCGTCTATTTATCTTTTACTAGGTCAATTCTAAGTGCTAGACGTTTTTGCTAGATAATAAACACATTTTCTTTCTTTATTTTATAACAGAAAGCGCCTCAAATCATCGGTACTCAACCATTTTTTATACTGTGACGGCTTTGCAGTCAAGTCGTGTTACTAATTTAACAAAAAAAAAAATGAATATCTAACAATTTTTCTATTAACAACACACGAATAAAATAAACTTAAACTATATTTACAAGAATAACTTAATTAATTCATTATATTAAAGAAATTAAATCATTCGAACGACCGAAGATTGAGTAGCGATATATTTTGAACAAAATGTTGAAAATAAAATTAGAGAAAGGTACATATTATACAGACATTGAAATGCCCCATGTTACTTTCTAAACGTAGATATGATAGGTTATATTATAGCTGTCGGCAAGTAACTTGGCAAGAGTCGTTTTTTAGGTATCTTGGTTACCATGAGGGACGCGGGAAACGTTTAGCACCGTTCCGAGCGCGCGATTGGTTGGTCAGTTGACACAAGGATCGTCTGACCAATCGCGTCGCATCCACGTTCCGTTCGCTCTATATGGTGGTTGGTCAGTTCGTGCACTATGCGTGACCTTGGGTAAGTTCTACGCCAAAACCTTGCCAAGTTACATGCCGGGGACTTAACAATGATGGCTGATGTCAATTTGAAAATAGAATAAGTGATTTTTATTGTTTGAATATACTGTCAATATCTATTCCTCATGCATATTCACATTATATGATGAAACATTTTTTTATTAAACGTATAAAACTTATGTCGATTCTGCTATTTCGAATTATTTGATTTATTATTTATTAACGAATATCTATGTATGTTTTGTAATTATAGTTTTTGACATAATTATATACATATGTATTGTATAACTTAAAAGTATAAAGGCTAGCTTTTTATTGGCAACAAAATACACAACTCGTCCATACTGGAATCAGTGCCCATAGCCGAAAAAGAAAGGCCAGTTAACACTCCATTTTTTTTAATTCATAAAATTGTCCCATCTGCACATAAATATTTTACCACATTGCACAACACTGTCCATTGTCTATCTATGGCTACATTGTTTTTTTTTTTACAGACTTTGACACTTATTCTAGCATAGACTATACTTGTATTGTAATAACTTTAGATTATATAATTGTAAGCTATCTTGCTATTGATTGTAATTGTATTTTTTCGAATGTCTACATATTTCAATAGAAGATGTATTATGTGCTCTTAACTATACCGTACAAGATTATAATTGCTCATTTCAATTCTACATAATTATAATTGACTTGAACTAATATATTATTGCAGATACATAACTTTTTTCTAGATTGTATATTACTATTGATCAAATCTTTTAAGCGTTTATTTTAAGTACTTAATTATTTTCATCGCATACTTTGTATTTTAAGTACTTAATTATTTTCATAGCATACTTTGTTGCCAATAAAACGTGCTATTATTTTCACTGTACAGAATAGTGTATTTGCACTAAAAACAGTTTTTAACACTGCACAACCTAACCCTTTTTATATATTGTCACTGCTGTGTTCACAAAGTATGGGGTACTTACATGAGGTGTTGAAGTGAATATTATTCTGTTGCAGCGGCATCTATGCCGTCACATATGAATTACAAGAAGACCTGACGTCACACAAATCCTACATCGCGCTATCAAAGTTCACGGCGCTGTTTGAACATGCACAACATCCTTTTGGTCGAAGGACCTTCACTATTCAGGTGAACGCGCTCCTAGACGCACTGCAGGAGCCGCCCGCGCCGCAGTCATCGCATTTTCTTAAAGCCCCGCGCAATTCGCACCGTACGCGCCGCACGCATCGTATCCACTTCAGCATTGTAGGCAAGTTGACAATCTACAATCGATAACGCTATACTTCATAAAATATAGCTTGATATCTGCGACACATGTCAAACTGACGTATACGTTAGTGTTAGCCTGTCAAGCACTATTGTTACCTTAGATAAAGTAGCTATAGATTTAGCAATAAAATGAGTTTGATTGATAGAGCGAGATCGCTAATTGGAAGCCCCATGTAAATATTAAGGACAAAAGATTATTTTTTGTCTTTGTCACCATGACCGGCTTTTGTTGTTTGTCAAACGCTAATATCATGGCAGGTTTGACAAACTAACTCGGTCGTGTTTGATTTTTTTGTGATTTCGCGGGATTAAGTGTTTATTGAGACAAGGAATTGGGTTATTTATAGATAATAAGTGTCAGTGCGATGGTGGGTTGAAGTGTTCTAGGCTGTAAAAGCCAAAGTGTTATTGTTGTTTCATGTGCGGCCACGCCATGGCTCCATCTATAGGTACTTTATCTAAGATTGTTACTGTATTTATACTGACAGCTGTCGCAGAGATCAAGCAATTTTTTTGAAGTATAGTAGAAAATGAATCAATGTATCGGAATGACACATCTGAACGTTAAGTCACGTGGTCAGACCATACAAATAGAAGGCGTTAACGATTGTAGAAATAGATTCGATACGAAACGTTTGTAACTTGGCTAGGGGGGGCTGCACATGTTATTTTATCAATATTTTCTATACGGATATGGATGACGTCTCTCTACAGCATTTTGCTGAAATGCGGACCTTGCGGCGCGGATAGTTGCGTGAAACTTCATACGATTTCATATAAAAACTTATAAATGCGATGACTGCGGCGCGTGCGGCTCCTGCTGCGGTGCGTCAAGGTTCACCTTTCAAGAGAGGTTGATTACAACCTTTTTCGCATACCTCTATAATGTATATAATATAAATTTTATCCTCGCTGAACTAATAAGGGCGAATTTTGACAGTGAAAACGGACGCGATCAGCACATCTAAATCGCATTTATTTCCATCGGTGAAAACAACTACCTAACTAAAGATTAAAAAAATAGAAAAGAAAGAAAGGTAAAAATTGGTTGGATGCGATAAAATGTTCATCTAATTTAATGTCGCTTTGCACATATAAAACTAATAAAAGGTCGTGTATAGAAAAAAATATTCCCCAATAACGCCTCCGAAACCTAGGCTCCAGTATGTCAAACCGGGGAAGGCGAAGCTGTAATCAGAGCTCGAGGAGGAGGTCGATTTTAAAATACTTCTTCGACGATATTTAAAAAATAAAGCCGGCTATGTTCTACTTTGTTTCCATAACGGACAATAATATTGAAACCGAATATACTTATTCCATTTATGTAAACATTGTATTGCAATACCAACCATCCAAAAATGAAAGAGCGTTGATCCAAATGTGCATAATCGCTGAAGGGTTTCATAAGTACTTCAGTACATTTTTTGCTTGTCTAATAGTGCCCTAATAGCGTCATCGTGCTTCACAATTTCTTACGTCAGACTTTACACCTGTTTATTTATTTTTATTTGTATTTTATATGATGTATGATGTTATGTTGTGTCTTTTACCCCGAGTTTCCCACCTTTAAATTATGTGCTGCTGAAAATTAATTCAACCAATCACAGCAGATAACGCGTGCTTGACAATTTGTCACATTAATCCTGCGATAATTTAAAGGTGGGAAACTCGGGGTTAGTCTGCGCTAAGTAAATATATTTTCTTTCTTTCTTTCTTAAATTTGTAGTTCAGAAAAAATAAAATGATGAGGCCAGTTTCGATAGAAACAATTTCAAACCTCTTGGGTTGTTGGATGTACCTATATATTCACTTGAACAGCTCATTGACAAGTGCCCTGAGGAGTATGTTCTTCATGTGGTGCAGTCTCAGGGCGGGCGGCCGGGCTGCCGGCGAAGGATTACCAGCTAGTAGCGATGGCGGTTCGGGTATATGTTGGGGTTCTGAACGTTGCTGGACTGCTGCACCGGATAACCTTGAGTAATGCTGCCCGGCTTCGCCGTCTAAATAAAATTTCAGATTATTAATCCGTCCGAAGATACCTTTTGACCACCTTTCAATTAAATCCAATCGTTTGTCAATCGCATTGAAAATAGAATAACCAAATTAAATAAAGCTTCAAGATAAGATGCTTTGAAGATATGAAAATCATGTAAAGGGCATGCAAACAAAAGCAATTTTGATAAATTTTGACAAATGGCGTCAATTCCCGCCATGGGCAGTCAAAAGGCTGAAAAAGAAACACACAAAAACATTAATCTTTGAATTTAATTTCTGGGGCATAATTACTATTTTTTGAAAAATTCACTCAATTTAACTTATGCTCAACTGTTTTCAATAGTTTTAGTTATTTACAAAATAGCTTCACGCTGTTAATCTTGTTTGAGGTGAACAGAAATCCGAGTGGATTTTTTTGTAACAGTTGGACTTCTTTGGGTTTTTAAAATCAAAATTATGCCCTAGGATTAAGGGCAAGTCTTTAAAAAAGACAACACAAGCTCGTTGTCCTCCAGTGACCTTGTTTTTAGTTTGAGGTGAGCGACTAGCCACTAAGTTCTATAAACTCAAAAATAATATTATATTATGATTCTGCATTAAGGCATCAGCTTAATCTGCTCACCTCGTAAAGGACAACGAGCGTTAAGATAAATAAAAAAGTCTTACAAAGGTTGCGAGTAGGAAAGCCGCTACGGTCTATTTGGTTCTGATATATCCAGTAGCATTAAAATTATATTCAACTTGTGTTAACAAAATTTAAGGTTACACGGCGGTTGCAGCGGGTCACATCACACGAACATAAGGCACAGACAATTTGGCACAGAATAAAAATTGCGCTGCCATAGACTATGGCGGCTAAAAGTGACAGGACATCGCATTGCAAAAATTGGCGACGTCACCTTATGGGTCTATCTCGAATGTTGCTGTGCCCGACAGGGTCCATAATTGTTTCTGTAACTTATATTTTCCATCTGTATGTACATTATGGATGCAATAAGTTGAATTTGAATTTCACAATACCCAAAGTTTTTGCGATATGACGTCCCAACAATATTATGAGTGAGATTCTTGTCGAAATGTTAATCTATACTTATTTAGAATAGAATATAATACTCTTTATTATGTACACCATATAAGTTACAGAAAGTATAGACGAAGAAAACACTAGTGGGTGACACAATGGGCGCACGGCCTTATCGCTAAAAGCGATATATTCAAGTCAACCTTTGGATGGATTTATTGTTATTGGGCCGATTTCTGAATTGAGTATTTGTCAAACTATAATTTAGCCTGATAAACTGTAAAAAAATTCGCACTAAAGTAGGTTTCGACACGTTCTTAACCTCAAATACTCAATTCAGAAATCGGCCCATTGGCTACTACTATTATACGGTACAAACATTTTCTTAATGTCCCTCGGCAAACTTCGTGTTTCGTCAGTCGTCGGATTTCTATCAGTTGCCCTTTGCACTTGGTGCAGATCGGACGCTCTCAATCAACTTCGAAGTGTATAGAGTTGTTAATACTGTTTTAAAATAATGTAATCTATATATCGGAGGAAGGTAAATGATTAATAGTTGGGAACGATGATATATCGCTTGTAAAGTTATTAATTCAGTTTTATTTAATTGGCAACATTTAGCTTCTGATTCAAATTTCAATTAGATTTTATTCGATTGGCAACACTGAGTTTTCTCCAATGTCCAATGCTAGGGAAGGATTTGAATCCTAGAGTAAGGTGACAGACAATTTGGAGGGAAGGCGGCGCGGTAGCGCGGGTTGGACTGGTGTGAAAACTTAAAAAGAATTGGAGATCGTATCGCGATTAAGTGTGATGAGTGGCATTATTGGTGCCGGTGGAGTTACGTCTAAAAGTCAACATGGCGCGTCAACTTGCTACTAGAATTGGACAATGGAATATCTCTAAAACGGCATAAGTTACCTGCCTCGTGCATGCATAACCCACGATAAGCCCACAGGACCGAGGGTATATGGAAGGAAGCCCTCGTGTTTCCGACATCAGAAGTATGAACCAATGCACGCACAAGGCGATGCTAGATCAAATGAGACGAGTAATGGCTGGCGCGCTCTCTTTGATGCGCAAAAATTTGCATGGAAGTACCTACCTACGTAGAGAGACGTTTCGCAACTCGTCGGCTACTGGAGAGCGGAGACAGGAATATTTTGTTGCCCGAAATCAACCGTATAGTTTGGCCTATACTAGACAATGTGCGAAGTCTAGTTGCAGATAATGTTAATGATGACATCGATGCCCAATCCTGACTAGATACCTACTGGGCAAACGCAACTGTGGTGTACAGATGTACAGGGAAGTATAAACTTAAGTATTCTGACAATAATTAGTACCTATCTAATGCCTTGTAAAGTTTAGCCACAATACCTATTGTTTTTCTTGGTATAAAGTGGCTACAATTTAAAATAAATTTCTATTTTCGTTATGATACTAAAAGAAACTTAGCCAGTTTCATACTGTTAGCGGAACTCGCATAAGAATAAGACGACTTGTGTAAATACAGTGCAAGAGAGCAAACATCCTTAGGCTACAACTTGATTCAACAAAACATTACGCTTGTGTGAAAACTTGCTCATAGACATGAATTTTTCAGGCATTTGTACAATATGCAACAAATAGCAGGGACGTCTGAACCCTTCAACATGGCTGCTGTGGATACCACAAGACCTTTTGTGACCAGCTGTGTGTGGTGATACAAGTGCGGAGCTCAGGTTCCATTTCAAAAGGCAATACATAACCCGCAGCCTACAGCGCTATGAAAGAGGAAATTTAGTGGTGTTATACATGCCACTGCGGTGATCAATCCATTTAATATTTTCTGGTAGCATCTAGGAGTCTGGACTTGTGCATGTGTGCATGATCGGCACTGCTGCCTGACCCATCCGGGAGCACAGGCTTAAGGTATGTTACTTTGATTGATCTGCATTCAACAATCTGTGCAGCTGTGCATTTTTGTGGCAGCCGAAGTATGTATTGGGTTTGGATTTACCTAAGTTTTACAATTAATTAATTCTTGCATTCATTGCAATCTATAACTATTGCATTATTTTGTTTCATGGAAATGTGTCATGTAAGTTACATAAAAAGAGTAAAAAAAAAAAAAAAAAAAATATATTCAAACAGCGCTATCTGTGTAATGGTGTTGATACTGTATGTTTCTTTCAATAATCATCGAAATTAGATTCGGGACCCCATTAGCCGTACTATGCTGCTTGAAATAACTTATTGAATAGGTGCATGAATTTTTTTATGATCAATTAAAAAATGAACAATTCATTTTTACATAGACAGAATGAGAAGTCAGTCCATGTCACGCCATCTATTGATATCCTTGCTTTGTTCGAGCTTTGAAATATTTTGTTTCATCAAGTATTTAATCTTTTTTATTCACCAACAAAATAAACAACGAAACGATTTTCGCAATTTTATGTTTCTAATGTACTCGGAGCATTGGAATGTGGGGACGAAACGCAAAAAAAAAAAGAGATTTCATTACATTATTATGTTGTTAGAACAATATTATACGGTTTTGTGACCACTAGTGCTGTCACAAGCATAAACACAGATAATAAATAGGTTGTTGTTTACTGACAATCGAGAAGTAAAGATATTAGCCATCCGTTTTTTTTTATATGTTTGAACACTAGGAATTTTAGCCATGCATTTTTTATTAATAGGTGTCACTTCCACTACCACTGAGTTTGTTGTTGATTTGATCTACAAGGGAATTTGTGAATATGCTATTCCTTGGAAACAACATACTTTCTAACTGTTCGCGTTGGTATTTTCAATTCAAGTTTGAATCCAGTTACGGAACGCAAAAAGAAAAATCGTAATAATAGTCGATCTTTAGCATCTTTGACCGATTGGGGTTGTTTTTACAACTAAATTAAAGTATCAGGTATAAGGGAACAATATTTATTTTGTTTACGTTGAGTTCACTTATGCTTGTGATATACATTCAATTATTTTTAAAATGATATTTTGGTTCATATCAAAACAGAAAAATCTTATCTCGATTTTCTAGGGTGAAATATTGATTCGCTGGATCGATTCAGTACTGGATATCGATTGAAAAAACGTTTATTTATTTTTTGTCCTTAAAATCGATTCGTCGATTAATCGATAACAGAACGTCATCCCTTGCTCATCTCTATAAGACATAAAGACAGTGACAAGTTAGTGTCAACATTCGAAAAAGTTTGATGATACAAAACAAATAACTTTGATATGATTTTTAACTTAAAAGTTACTAGATAAAGACTAGATTATTAATAAATCGTTACAAGGTGTGAGCCACTGTGAGGATTACACTTTTAACTTTTGCATTGTTGCAAAGACATGCAATAACTTTCAGTTAAGAGCTATGTAATCAAGATTATTTTCAAACCGGTGTTAAAGTTTAGTGAAATAGTTTGTTGTTCGACTCGATTTGCAATCTTACAACCTGCAAACATCACGAGGAATAACGTTACTATAGCCTAGACAGTTGGCGTTTAGTTTTGTTGCTACCAACGGTTGAATAAAGGTAAAGTTAATGTCTGAAGTTGTTATATATCGCATTGTAGAGAACTAATCAACTGATAACATGTCATTCTAATGATACCTACAAATAAAAATGATTTAAATTGACTATGGTGAATGACAAGTGCAACTAGACATTTAGATGGTGTCGAGAAGACGTGTTCAGGTATTATGAGATGCTCGAGAGCCAATAACTGTTCCAAGTTGTGGCTGAGGATGAGATAGATGTTCAATTGGCAACATTTTAATTCACATAGAACGGTTTCTCAGTTTCGTGGGTCAGAGAGATGACGGAGTCAAGAGTTTATTCGGCGTTTAAGTTGAAAGTGCATTCTGTGTAGCGAATGTATTTGCTAAGTTATTGTGAATTGTAGACCACGGATGGGATACTTGGGTTCTATTTGATGTACTTGGTACATGGGTTTTTGTTTTTTTTTTGGAGGAAACTAGGAATGGTTTCCTTGTTCTGTGTTGTTCAACGATGCTTGGCCTCGGTAATCTTGAACATTGTTCAAAATTTTTAATAATTGTAGCATCTCTTTAAAATGAAGGTTTGTATTTGTGAATTGTGTGGTGTCATGTAGGAAGTCTAGTACCTACCTAACTTGAATAATAAGTTTGGAATTTAAAGTATACTGTCAGTAATGGCTGTGCTAACTTGTTGAATAGTCTGTGCTGGTCATTTTGAACATACCTAACGTTATTTTGTGTTATTTCATTCAAGTTGGATAAGATAATGTTAACACAGATGTAAAGTCGGTGATGTGCGGTGCATGATTTAATTTTTAGTTTGCAAAGTTGGTAATGTTTGGTGTTGTAAGTTATTATACCTATCGTACTGAGAGTTTGGTATGAAATCATGAACATAGAATAGAGTTCTTGAGTATGCTTTTGGCTGTGTATGAAATCATGAACATAGAATAGAGTTCTTGAGTATGCTTTTGGCGTTGTATGAAATCCTGAATGTGAGGTTGCCGTTGTATTCAGAATAAAGATTGATACTGAGAGTAAAGATTGAAATAACAAATTTCATTTTGGTTTAAAGGTGCTGTTTGGAAGTGAAATGGAATTCTGAATGGTGGCAATTATGTGTTGAATTAAAGGCTTTGTTTGGTTCATGATGAGTTTGAGAAAATCTGAAAGATTAAGTACCCATTGACGTAACTGAATGTAATATGTTGAAGACTGATTCAAATCAATCTAGCAATGGTGAGGTCGTGTGCATGGTCAAAGGACTGACTGTGCGGTGAAGAGTAGTCACTGCGGTGACTACTGTAGCCTTAGATGGGCTGGTGAGTGGTCAGAGATGACTGCTGTAGCCTAAAATGGGCTGGTGAGTGGTCAGAGATGACTGCTGTAGCCTTAGATGGGCTGGTGAGTGGTCAGAAATGACTGCTGTAGCCTTAGATGGGCTGGTGAGTGGTCAGAGATGACTGCTGTAGCCTAAAGTAGGCTGGTGAGTGGTCAAAAGATGACTGCTGTAACCGAGATGGGTTACGAGGCCTGGTCAGGATGACTATGGTTGCAGGATGGTCACAGGGTTGACCATCAGGAGGCACAGCAATTGCTGTGGGACCAAGAAACATTGCTGGATATGTATGGGGGGGAGCCTAGTCCCTCTGGGGCTTCGGTGACCTGTTGTTTAGTGTATGTGGCATGGGTATCTGGCAGTCTTGTTGCTTCGAGAGGACCGGTTGTCTGGGGGAGCCTGGTCCCTCTGGGGCTTTGGTGACCTGTTGTCTGGGGGGAGCCTAGTCTCTCTGGGGCTTTGGTAACCTGTTGTGTGTCTGGGGGAGCCTGGTCCCTCTGGGGCCTCGGTGACCCGTTGTTTGGTGTATGTGGCATGGTATGTTGTGTTGGGCGTTTGAGTGGTTTCTGGCACACTTAGTGCTTCGAGACCGACTTGACGTCTGTTGGGAACCTGGTACCTCTGGTGCTTCGGTAACCGTTTAGAATGTGTTAGTGTTAATATGGTTGTCTAAACGGTGAGGTATCTGTTTCGAGAGTACGACGATGGTTGTGTACGGTGTACGGTGTGGAGACCTAGATTTACATGGAGAAAACAAATGAACAGTGTGAAAGCTATGAGAATTATGTTTTCATGAGTAAAGAAGTACTTCATTTTTGTTGTAGGCTGGTAATATAAGGTGTTGATTGAAGGTTTCACGTGTAAGATGTCACGACCACGTAAATTTTTTTATTTGGTCAGGAGCGGCCGAACTTAACCTATTAGGTACTTAATTTTTTTTTGTTCTCTTGGTTTTTGTTTTTCATCACAATTGAGTAACGATGTTGTGCATCGCTCTACATCAAACGTGGGACCGTTTGAATGTCAAGATGGCCGTATCGGAGGAAGGTAAATGATTAATAGTTGGGAACGATGATATATCGCTTGTAAAGTTATTAATTCAGTTTTATTTAATTGGCAACATTTAGCTTCTGATTCAAATTTCAATTAGATTTTATTCGATTGGCAACACTGAGTTTTCTCCAATGTCCAATGCTAGGGAAGGATTTGAATCCTAGAGTAAGGTGACAGACAATTTGGAGGGAAGGCGCGCGGTAGCGCGGGTTGGACTGGTGTGAAAACTTAAAAAGAATTGGAGATCGTATCGCGATTAAGTGTGATGAGTGGCATTATTGGTGCCGGTGGAGTTACGTCTAAAAGTCAACATGGCGCGTCAACTTGCTACTAGAATTGGACAATGGAATATCTCTAAAACGGCATAAGTTACCTGCCTCGTGCATGCATAACCCACGATAAGCCCACAGGACCGAGGGTATATGGAAGGAAGCCCTCGTGTTTCCGACATATATATATAAAAGAAAGTCGTGTTAGTTATACTATTTATAACTCAAGAACGGCTGAATCGATTTGGCTTAGAACCAGGAGACGGACATAGGATAGTAGGGTAGTGTAGGGTAGGGTAGGGTAGTGTAGGGTAGTGTAGTGTAGTGTAGGGTAGTGTAGTGTAGGGTCGGGTAGGTAAGGGTAGGGTAGGGTAGGGTAGTGTAGGGTACTGTAGGTTAGTGTAGGGTAGGGTAGTATAGGGACGGGTAGGGTAGGGTAGTGTAGGGTAGTGTAGGGAAGGGTAGGGTATTGTAGGGTAGGATAGTGTAGGGTAGTGTAGGGTCGGGTAGGGTAGGATAGTGTAGGGTAGTGTAGGGTCGGGTAGGGTAGGGTCGGATAGGGTAGGGTAGGGTAGTGTAGGGTAGTGTAGGGTAGGGTAGGGTAGGTAGTGTAAGGTAGGGTAGGTAGGGTAGATAAATGTTTGGTCTTTTTATGGCAAAACAAAGTTTGCCGGGTCAGCTAGTTTATTATAAAAATGGGAGGAAAGCTGCTATTTTTACAGCTCTATTTATATCACACAACAATAAAGTACTAAGTCTGAATTCAAATTACAATACACGATGAATCTAATAATTGATGGACAAGGAAATTAGCATTAGTTTGTATTCGGAAATGCGATAGCTGCCGAGGGACATAAAAAAAAAAGTTGTACTGTACTTAGTTATTGGGTCACACATGTGACCCGCTGCGGCCCAGCATAATTATTATAAGCCTATTTTATAGCTATACTCTTTGCGCTGTGGTATGGTGCGGGTGACAGTTTCGAAAACAATTATTACGCATATAAGTATACGATTTTTATGGTATATGGTATAACTATGGTATGACGTTAAACTACAAAAAAATGCGTATACTTATATGCGTAAAAATGTTATTGAAACTGTCACCCGCACCATGCTACAGCGCAAAGAGTGTAGTGGCATTTACTACATGTTACCACGCAATGAAAATTGGTGGTTTACCCGCATTCGGATAGATTCCGTTCGCCAACTAAGAGACTCGACAAAGTCAAGGACAAATTCATTCATCTTCCCCGTACAATCTAAAATGGCATTTTAGGCGTCCATAGTGAAGTAAAATTACCCAAATAAAGGCTAACAAACAAACCTAATTGCTCCTAAACATATTAAGAGGAAATATGGGCAGTTTTTTTTTTTTTTTTTAATAGGCTTGCGTTTGACCACTATCTCACCCGATGGTAAGCGATGATGTGGTTTTCCTTTTTGATAGTATATTATCTTTAGAAGCACTAGAACCCTCAAAAAATGCTCAAAATTACGCTGTCGACAGAGGCTTGTACAAATATCAGAGAAAAAAAGGAAACCATAGGGTCATAGTACATATCTTACTTTTCCAGTTTATGGAATATCTTTTAAATTGGTCCAATATTGGAGGAGAAAATAGACGTGCCAAACCTCGAATTATGACTTTTTAACCGACTTTCCAAAAAAGAGGAGGTTATCAATTCGACTGTTTTTTTTTTTATGTTTGTTACCTCAGAACTTTTTACTGGGTGGACGGATTTCGATGATTCTTTTTTTATTTGAAAGCTGGTGCTTGTCATATGGTCCCATTTAAATTTCATCAAGATCTGATAAAGAACTTTGGAGATATACATCGAAAATCTTCAATAAATGACTGCAAATCACTCGGGATAGCTGCAATCGCATGTCTGTTTATTGTTTTTACCATTACATAACATAACATAACATCACACTAGTACGCTCTAAAGAGGGTACGCAGGTGTGAACAGTTAACCCTGGTATACTCTCATTCCACCGGTTTTGTTTAAGTTTCATGTTATTGGGATAATCAATTCTGGCTTCACTTTGGACATTATAGGTACCTAACCTATAGAACTGGCCCATTATGTACCACAACTAAAAAGTGAAAAATAAAAAAAACTTTTTACAAAAAATACAACCGACTTCCAAATAAAAACACTACAAAGTGAAAAATAAATTCAATTTCGGAAGTCGGTGTCAAAAAACGAAGAAACGAAAACAGGAACAGCGACTTCCGAAATTGAATTTATTTTTCACTTTGTAGTGTTTTTTTACTTAGAAAATTCAGTCGGCGCTCTCTGCCCATATTTCCTCTTAAGCAATGATTTATTTAACTTATAAAGCAAGTTTGATATTCATATCACAAAAATGGAGACTGATATCATTCTTCGTTTTTTACAACACCTTTGCAGTATTAATTTTTATATTAGGCGACTAACGAAAAGTATTTACAAGGCAGACGTGAATGGAAACGCCGGGAGGGGACGCCCTAGAAAGACATATATAGACCTTATAGGTTATGTTCTTCAGAAAGGCCAAGTGCGCAGTACCCATAACCGGCGTGTATGTATGACTAGATGTATGAATGTGTGTGAAGCAAAAGAAGTATGTAAGGATCGTAGCAGGTGGCGTTCTGTAGTTTCTGCCTACCCCCATGGGAAAAAGGCGTGACTTTATGTATGTAAGTGTATGTATTATTTTAGAAGATAAGCTCACATGACAATAAGCAATGAATAGCTTAACTTAATCGCTAGAGGTACATATAGTTCTCGCCAAACTTCTGGGCCACCCTGAACTTGGCTTTCCGATGCGCAAGGAACTGATCGGTGCTGTTTTTGTATGAAATTTACTACTGCGCAGCCATCGTTGCCAACTTCAGGGCGGCCAAGAAGTTTGGCGAGAACTATACCTTTTCAGTCCTAAGTGATTAAGCGCAAGCTTTAATTTCCTTTTTGCTAGCTTCCCTTCACTCCGACCTGGGGATCGAACCCAGAATATAACATTGTCCTTTCAAATCAGTCATATTTGTTAAAAATTCATCTTGAAAATCTTCTATACTCATGCATAATATGTCAAAGTAACCTTTAAATGTTATTCAGTTGATAAAAAAAAAGTATACAAGAAGTAAAACCGCAATTCTCACACAAAAAGCACATACAATCAGCTCTTTTTTAGTCATGCATGATACTGTAACACGACATGGTTCTCGATTGGCATATAAAAAATAAGTTTACCCTTTATTTCGTTTGACATTAGGTCGCTTTTTAATTACCACTAGGCTATGTATGTAAGTACAGGAATGTAAGCTGTTGCAGCAACAGCTTGCTAGCTGAGAACCATTTCTTTTCACAGTCTAAGACTAGCAAGATGCAAAGTAAATGTGGCAAAGATTCAAAATTAAACAGGGGTTAAATAGGTAAATCTACATAATATAAAAATTAATCCATAAATTTCTTTGTTCACGGCCTCACGCGTGACCGGCTAAACCGATTTCGCTAATTCTTTTTTTGTTCCGTTTGTTATTACAAGTATTAGGAGAAGGTTATTATGACAGACAAAAAAAATGGTAGGTGTTAGGTAGGGTAGGTAGGATGGGTTAGGTAAGGTAGGGGGTAGGTATGTAGGTAGGGGGTAGGTTTGTAGGTAAGGCAGGGTAGGTACGATAGGGTAGGTAAGTTAGGGTAGGGTAGGTAGCCTAGGGTATGTAGGTTAGGTAGGTAGGATAGGGTAGGTACGGTAGGGTAGGTAGGTTAGTATAGGGTAGGCAGTTGAAGGGAGCGAAGCCGCAGGCACAACTAGTATAAATATAATAGTTTTAAAATATTTATAGAGTACATAATAAATAAATAAACGAGCTTCCAAAATACAGACAGAGGTTAACAGGTGATCTGGCTTTTACACAAGCCAAAAAAAAAAAAAACTTGGTTGACAATACTCTTACGCAAAAAAAAAACAACCAGCTTATACCCTTCACCAACAAAAGAAAAGTCCACAGGAAATCCGACCTAATAGCTATATATACTAAAACTGGTATGGCGTGTACCTGCATGTTGTTGTGTTGTGGGGGCGGGTGTATGGAGAGATGGCGGGAGACCGGTGGCTGCGCATACGCAACGCCGCTGCTGACCGACGGGTGATGAGCTTCGCTGAGGCCGATGAGTACTTGTGGCTGATGGCAAATTGTGCGGGCGTTTTGTTAAATATGAGAATTTGAAATTGGAATCACCGTTTGTTTTTTAATGAAGATGATTTCTTTTTTTGAATAGTGTGACTAACATATGGTCAGCAATAACAAAGCATTTTTGGGTAAGATACCCTTAACCACTTGTGGTCAGTCAGTCAATTAGTAAAGTGACTTTAGAACTTAGGATTCAAGATGGACTAGATTTATTAATCATGGTCTGTCCCTTAATATTGGCTTTTATCACATTTTGCAAATTTCGTGATGGATAAGTGGGTGATACAAATGGCCAGTATTTAGTACCGCAACAAATCGAATTGTTAGCGTTCATCTGCATCATTATAATAGTCGTGGTGTTCACGCCTTAGCCATAATAATACTAATACCCTAACTGTTTTTTTTTTGTTTCACTATTCATAACAGCAAAGTTACACTAGTTCTAACTGACATGACTACATCTACAACCCACGCACCTGAGCCTCCTTCTTCTGCTCCTGATGCTGCTGTCCATCTCTATTCTTCAACATATCCAGGTACATTTGAGGCGGCTGCGGCGCGGGCGCATACATCAAGTTTGCATGATGTGGCGTATGCGGGGTGTGGGGGGTATGCGCATGGTGTGCGTAAAGGAGGGGAGGGGGGCGCTCTCCGACCACGCCCACCACGCCAGACGTCGGCATGGCGTAGTACGCCGTAGATGATACGGATTGTCCGCCAACGTTCGATCCGTATTGTTGCGGCTCTGTGAATTTGAGAAGTAAATTTTAAATATTGATGTTGCAATTGCGTATGTCGCACAGCAAATACGATTGAATTATTCCAAAGGAAGTGAAAATTCAATAACTTAGCTATAGCTACGAAAACGGAGCAGTGTACATGCAAAACAAAAAACCATTAAAGTACAATTGTCACCAAACGGCTCGCATCGCATCGGATCGGAAAGGATACGAACAGATACGGCGACAGCCGATCACGTCCGGCAGGGTGTCGACGCATACGTACGGCTCCGTACGGCTTCCGTCGCCTGTACGTTTTTTTTTTTTTTTTTTATAACCTATAGTCTCGCGCTTGACCACAATCTCACCTACAATTCTGGTAGTTATATGCTTTTGCACCAAACAAATCAGTTTTTCATGCAGTGCATTCTCGAGAATGGCAGGTGCAGCCGCCCGCCGCCCGGCCTCAGCTACGAGCGCACGCGACGGCACCCGAACAGAGCAGACCGCGTGTCGTCGCAGCATACATTAGGCTCCAAACGCGTGTTGCGGAAGAAGCCGGCGGTCAAGCTGCTGCGCGTGGCTTGGTAATAGAGACTTTAAATACTGTGTCCACGATTTAATTTCGTCTGTTCCGATTTGATGCGGTGCGTGTCGTTTGGTGGAAATTGTACTTAAGAAAACAGTGAAATGAGATATTGATATGATGATATTAGCGTAAGTATAAGACTGCCAGTATGAATATGAAAGTTATGAGTTTCTGACCAAAGAAACATAGATTGGATGTGAAAGCCTGAAAGATGTTAGGTATAAAAAGCGTGACTAGTGAAATCAGAGATTTAGGTATGGCTGAAGACGACATCTTGCGACGATTCCATATAAACTGCGAGTAAGGGCAGGAGGACGAAATAAAAGAAAAAACCAGAAAACAAGCATGAAGATGAGAAGCGTAAGCCAAAATACAGTGACTCCTAGTATAACAACTCACTGTTCCAAAGCACTGCGCGGGCCATCTGACGGTTCATTCGGCCGTCTTGGTCTACCTCTGTAAAAGATTTATATGATACATATGTTACAATAGACATAAAAAGGATTAAAATACAGCTCACTTGTGACACTGAAATAAATAATTCATGTGTAGAAAATGAGTTTACTTTAGGCTCTGGGGGGAGACCATAAGCTCTAAGATTTAGGTTATTTTGTCTGTGTGTAAGGGACTTGTATACATCCATCCATCCGGGAATGGCCCCCAGGTCAAACTGAGTCGAAACTCGCGGAGGATGCGGGAAGAAATTCGTCTGCGCTTATTGGGCCATAAAATAATCATAGAATTGTCCTCAATGCCGCGTTGACTCGTGTATCTTCCTTAACATTAAAAACAAACAATATGAGCAGTCGCTTCCCGCACGCCTCATTTGTAACCCCCGCCGGACAAAGAGGGGGGTTATAAGTTTCACGTGTGTTGCTGTGTATCTGTGTGTATGTCTGTGGCATCATAGCGCCTAAACGGATGAACCGATTTTAATTTAGTTTTTTTGTTTTAAAGGTAATTTTGTCAAGAGTGTTCTTAGCTATGTTTGAATAAAATCGGTTAAGCCGTTCAAAAGTTATGGGCATTTTACTGTTTGAATCGGGGTGTTTTCGCAAGATAAATGTGTCGGGGGTTTTTTAAATTTTGAAATTCTACTTGTAAATAGTAATTTACAGGATTTTTGACCAAATGATTTTTAGGATCCTCAAGGTTAAACCATATTATTATATTAGACAAAATCATGGAGAAAGAGGCCCTGTAAAATGTATATTTCGCTAGGCATGTGTAGAAACCTGATTTAAGATTATTTAGGAATATAAAAAAAAAGAATAACAACTCACTATGATCCGAATAAACTTGCTGATGCTTCATCGGTGGCTGATGCAAACGGTGGGCGTAGAGGGCATATGTTGGGGACGGACTTCTTGGCCGTTTGACCCCTCCTTGTATCGGACCACGCACTATCGTCTGCTGTTGTGGGAACAACATGTGGTTTGAGTGCTTATGCTTGAACAAAGGAGAATAAACACGGTAATACAAACAGGTGCAACTAGTGGAGTGGGTCTGTGATGGTTGATGGACTAGTAGTGAGGAGCTTTATTTATAAAGATCTCTATGGTATTTAGCAACTATTCTAAATTCAAATTTAACATAAAGATTTTTATAATAAGGGTAGGAATTGTTAGTAGTGAAAGAAATTGAGCAGTCTCAAAATGTCAGTGGTATACAAAATTTTTACAATATATCACTATACAATATGAAGTGTAATTATTTACACTGTAATTCCAATGTATTTTTTTTAAGTTTTGATACATTCTACCTGTCTTTGAGTGGTTATGCACTGCATCCAATCCGAATCTGAGAAATCTCGGTTCCGAAGTAGCGGTATTACTTCTTTTAGGGAAGCTTACGCACTACATCTGAACTCTATCTGCCATAATTCACATCATTTTCAATTCGGATAGATCTCAGAACTCAAATAACGGACTAGGATCAGATATTGTCTATACAAACAGAAATAGAAAATCTCTGAAAAGTTTTGTCCTGTAATTATTTAAGTGTGTGTAGAGTGTACAATAAAGTATATAATAAATAAATAAATAGACTGGTAGAGAGATACTACGGCTGTAAGTCTGATTTTGTATGGATATTGATACGTCTGCATAAAGTTTGAATAAATAATAAAATTACTTGTTTTCTTATCTCAAGAATTGTTACAAGGAGAATGTATCAAAATAAGGCCTTAACAACTGGAATATGCAAATTACAAAGGTTATAAAAATGTGATTTGAAAAGTAAACTGAAATCAATGAAACTATTTTCACACGGTGCAGTTCAAAAGTTATAAATAAAGCTAAAAAACCACTCCAAATGATGGTGAAGAAAACCAAACTTCATGTATTTAAATAAATTACTTATACCTTGGTCATCATATGCGATGACATTGGCGGAGGACGTCCTTGGTTCTGTTGATGTTCTTGTCCTGTATTTGTGGAAGCCGGGAACATTGGGAGCTGAATTTGGCTCATCTGCTGCATCTTCATGGATTGCATCTCGCTGGAAAAGTCACTGTGTTGTTTTTTTTTTGGATCATTAGTTTGTCTACAGAGTGGCAGTGGTTAGTAAGTTTTTGAGTTAGTAGGTTGTTAGTAGATTTTTTCTAGAAACTTGGTGTTAGGTTCAGGTTTTGTAATAGAATTTTTTTTAATGACTTCAGTATTTCTGGCACATTCATAAAATATTTTTGGTCCTGTTCTTCCTCTTCAAGACATTTTTTTTTATTTATTTTTGGTTCAACTTGAGCAGCTTCTTTTATTTTTATGTTTGCATGTTGACTCTTTAGAACTTGTACAAGAGTATCCACAAAAATACTACCTACTTTTAGTTTCAAATACATTACATCTATGATTCTGATGAATGAATGCCCCATGAAATTCTAATATTTTTTTAAATTGGATTTATTTTTAACAATTCCTTCAATATGACCAGTTTTAATAGCCACTTCTCACTCACTACAAAATGCCATACTACATCTAACTGGCCATAAACAAAATAAGTTAATACAAATTGAATTTAGAACAATCATACAGGTTTCCCATACTCACTTAGTTTCCTTTTGTTGCTGCCTCTTTCTAACTTCATCTTCATTTAGTACTTTCTTGAGTTGCATGAACAGTTGTTGTTTCTCTTTCTCAAGCTGTTTTAGTTTCTGTTCCAACTGTTCTATTTGTTCTTTTGTTTCTTCTGTAATGGTATTAAAAAGTAATGATTACAAATCTTTGTTGTTTCTTTTTATGGCTAGGTTGAGTGTTAAAAATCCAAACAAGCTAAGATTTGAATTACTTACCCAATTTAAGCCATCGAGGTTAGCATTATAGTATTTATGGAAAAAGTACAATGTAATAATAATTTATAAGATATATTACCGAGTGTCATGACATCCTGTCTCTCTCTAGCTTCTCTTTCTTTGCGGAGTCTCTCTTCCTCAACTTCGGCTTCATATTCTGAAACAACAGAAATGTATACAGTCAGTATTTCTATCACTTGACTGTATTTTAAATAAAAACAATCATCTTCTGCAGAATAGTAATGGAATTTGAGCCTGTCTCTCAGCGAGTTTCGTAATTATTGACCGGCGAAGATCTTCAAAAGAGTAGAACTCTAACTTTTGAAATATGCCGAAAGGGGGAAAGCGAAATGCAGTAACAAAACGATAATTTATATTACTTATTGTAAGCTCGCTAAAGACTACGCTTTGGCTTTGAACACTGCACTTTTATATTTCTATAAATAAATGAGATGTAAATGACAATAAACAGGTAGATCTATTAGGTACCCGTCAGTAAATTTACAGAATTACCTTCTTTCTTCCTTTGCCTTTCCCGTATAATATGTCGCTTTAGGGCGCTCCACATCTTCTCATCTGCTTCATTTTGCTCTTCAACTGAATTTGCAGTTACGGCAGGCATCTTATTAGGATTTCAACACAAAACCTCCATGAAATATGACTGTTTGTAGCACTTTTCTGTTCTCTTTATGGCCCCAAATAGGGCATTCTTCATTCAATGTTTAAAATAATGAATATATTTTGGATTTCTGTGGTTCTATTTCACCATTTGCTGGAGTTCTTGAAGGTTTCAAGCAAGCATCTTCAAGCTATAATTGCGCTGTTCTCAAAGAGTAAAATAATAATTGGCTGTTCTGCAATCGGCTGTGTACGTAGTATTTGACACTTGACAGTCAACGACAAGACAATAGACATAAACAAACACAGTTTTTTTTTAATTTTTAATTGTGGCCACAAGTCTTTCAGTCAAATACTTAAGTGGGTTTTAACATCCTTTATTATACATTAGAATGCGGATGTAATGTAACAGATTCTAATATTTTAGGAGTATTTGACAGCAAATTGTATCTATAACGTAGTTTTATTTTCTTTGTTATTGTATCGAGTTAGTCTCAGTAAGCTTTGCGGAGGTAGTGAATACTAGAATAAAATTCTCCGCTCCACTATCCCGAGATTGCTTCTGTCAAGTTGTCCAGTTGTGACTTGTGTAGATATTTGAGACACAAAATTTACACCAATTTTATATCACAATATCTACTAATCAATTTGCAAAAAATATTGCCAGCCGCAGAACTTCACTCGAAAAAATCCCGCCAAAATCTCCCAGACACACACATAGTTCATACAGTGTTACCAACTCCAAAAAGTATTTATCCCTAAAGCTTAGAAAAAAATCGGTTAAAATTTCGATTATGGGCCGTTGATTTTTGGCACGGGGAGGGGGGGAGGGGGAGGTTTGGCTACCCCTAAGTACCATCCCCACCACTCGGAGCCCTATGGTTATGGAGATATCCATGGTTACAGTTTTCAGGTTAGAATGAAAATTTCCATAGATGTCCATCGATTTAAGGGGCGCGGAGGGGGCAAGGGAAAAGGGGGTAGAGGGGCTACCTCACTGTACCATCCCCACCCCACGGAACCCCATGGTTAAGGAGGTATCCATGGTTAAAGTTTAAGATTACTATTTAAGCAACAAAGTCAACTAAACCCCGCTGCGCGGGGCTCCTATTTCTGTCTGCAGGGTCTAAAGTAACCTAACATGAAGGCGATGAAGGGAGCTGCATTCGCTAGCTTTGCTCGCTCACTTCAGCTCTCGTTATCTCCTTCGAACCAAACCTATCCGTGTCGGGGTGCCCTAAGTTCCCGAGCTCGCTTCGCTCGCTCTTGGACTTATTCTCATTGTTTTACCTCTCGAAAAACATACAAAAACACATAAAATTTCCGAGTCTTGAAAATTCGTAAATAGCTTTCTATAGAGTACTACCTACAAAAAAAAATTAACTGCCCAATCAACGGCCCATAATGGAAATTTTAGCCAAAAAATCTCTAAAATCACTACAAATAGTGGAAAAACACCTAAAAAAATAAGGTTTTGTAATGTTGATGAAATATTTCAAAAATGATTTCATTTTCTTCTGGTTAAGAATTTAAAAAAATCATACAATTGCATTAATCTTAATATTTCAGTGGTTGGATTAAATGTTATTTATGATCCATTGGTTGTAATGTGAATCGGAATTTATTTAACTCCGCATTCTTAATAACAAGGAAGTGTAATAGATATAACTAAGTTGCTAGATTAATAAATAAATATGATTTGCCATAACTTTCATGGATAAATCTTTTACTGTCCAGGCTGCTCGTCTGTGGAATGCATTGCCTGACCCGATTAAACTTCCTCAGTCGTTGCCTGTGTTTAAAAGACTTGTCAAGGAACATTACTTATCGCTGTAATCGTGCTCATAGTATTTTGACTTACACTTTGTCTATGATTGTCATACGACATTTATTTTCACGGCTTATATATCAAATATGTATGTATTTATGTATCTATTATATGTCATATATGTATATCTAATTGTATTTGTATCATTGATATATTTATTTTTGTATCCTTGTATTCTTTGTTGGTATTGTTGCACCACTGAATAACCCATGTCATGTCCACGCATTCACTGTCCATTCCAGGTTGCCTGGAAGAGATCGCAGAATGCGATAAGGCCGCCCATTGTATATATTTTTAGTTTTAAGTTTCAATTGTTCCTGTATTTTCTGGTGTACAATAAAGTGTATATAAATAAATAAATAAATATATTTAGCAAAAAGTCCCTTAAAATATAAGAACCATAAAAAAGGCCCACCCACTTATTGTATTGTATCCTCTAAAGGGGGGAAATTTCCCAAGTTGGGAACACTAAGTTCGTCCCTGCAAACAGACCATAGATACAAGTCTTTCAGTCGGATACATAAATGGGTTTTAACATTCTTTAGTATGCATTAGAATGCGGATGTAACAGATTCTAATGTTATTTGGAGTATTTGGCAGCAAATTGTATCGAGTCAGTCTTCCCAGTAAGCTTTGCAGAGGCAGTCAATACTACAATAAAATACTCCGCTACACTATCCCGAATTCCCGAGATCGCTTCTGTCAATGATTTCACATATTGTTCAATTGCGTAGACAGTTGAGACACAAAACTACACCAATTTTATATCACAATATCCACTAGGAATCAATTTCAAAATAATATTCACAGCCGCTGAACTTCACTCGACTAAATCCCGCCAAAAACTCCAAAAGTCCAAACAGATCCGTGCCGACCAGCGTTGCCAGAACGTAACTTTAGTTACATTTTACGTGACTTTTGACCGTCTCACATAACCTCCATGTAACACGATTCAAAATGTCACTTTTACGTAACTTTCAGGACTTACTAAAAATATTAAAATATTTGTCCGCAAACAAAAAATAATCGTGAAATGGAACGCATCTAAGAAAGCTTTTGTTCGACGTGTTGTCGCACCTGTGCCCTGACTTAATTCACTTACTCAGTCACGTGTATTTCTAAATCTTCCATCCCACTCTGGCGAGCGAGTAAGCGTTGTGTTTTGTTTACTAAAGTTTTATTATCTCCAAAGAAGAGTAAACAATTACGAAATTTAATATATTCTGTGAATGTAATTTTATTTATTAAATTTATTTCGTCAATAGTGTAGTGATTGGTATGTTTTCGACTTGTTTGTTCTAACAATACTTGGTTAGTAGGTAAATAATATATTTATTGTAGTTTTAATTTAATAAGTAATTATTTAGAGAATCAGTAAATCAACAACAGTCGTATTTGCAACTGAAATAAGTTTATTTTTGTATCAATCGTCAACTAAATATCAAGATTATCAAGTCAAATAGCATACATATAAATAAATGATAAATGATTTTATTTCTGTAAGTTGGTTTGTACAAACACTTTTACATGTCGATCATATTTTTAAAACTTGATGAGGTCGGTGTGTGTTTAATAGGTGTACCATGCACTGCACATAGTCTTCAAAAAGTTCATTTATCAATTTAATACTCATTGATAAGTAACTTTGGTTTCGTCTACAAGAACTAGACTGGGCTGAATACCTCTCGACCGGCGTAACTTAGATTTGATTTTGTTTATCGATCTCTTCGCAAAACCGACCAAGTAGTTATATAAGATACATACTTCATAAAAGATAGCTTGATCTCTGCGACAGCTGTCAGTCAGTAAGTAACAATAGCGCTTTACAAGCTAACATTATCGTAACAAAAACGTCTATGTCAATTTGACATATGTATATTATAAGAAGTATAGCTTTATTCACAGCGGATCTTTGTGTCTCTGAAGTTGGCTCTGTCAACTATTGAGCACGAAACAAATTAACAGCATAGAGTAAGCGAGATAGGATGATGCGACAAACGTATGCGATTGAAAGAGACAGTTATACAATGCTATTTTCACTTTCAATATTGACACAAAAATAGCTAGTGCGCAGCCTCTTGCAGCCAATTCAGAGACAAAAAGATCCGTTCTGAGTATTATACATAGTTGTTTCTCGTTATATTTTGAATGTTCCAAACTAAACGCAACGGATTTACCCGTGGTAGTCGCGGGGGAGGACCCGCCTGCACGAAAATTGTAATAGTGCTAACACACGTCCGGATTTGGTCCGGCCGGACCACGGATTTGTGGGCGGGGTTAGTCCGGCCGGACCATATCCGAGCGTGTGTAGCGTGGTCCGCCGGACATTATTATTATTAATTGAGTCCGTCTCGGTCCGCTCGTTTTCCCATCGGATATGGTCTGCTCCGTACCAAATCCGGACGTGTGTAGAGTTGTCCGCTGGTTTGGCCGGACCAACTACGACTAGTCGACAGTGTTGCCGATGTCCATGGTCTGGATTACCCAAAAACCTGACTGAAAAGATTATAACTAATAAAAAAAATAGTATCTCGTTTTCTAGGGTAAATAAAATACAACTTAGATTTAATTACTTTAAATTAGAACTTATTAAAACGAATTAAATATTTATATTGTAAATAATTATTATTAAATCGTTTAGTTCAGACTTGCCATTTCGCTTGAGATTTCGGAATTCTTGAGGTCATACATGTTTACATATAACAAACTGAACCATTTTCGGCAATGGGGTAAATGTAACGAATTATCTATCATCTTGTGTTAAAATTAATCGTGTAATCATTAAACTTTGAAACATTTCAAGGAACAATCGGTTTCGTTCGTAATGCATGAAATATTATTTATGCCCAACATGGAAATTTTTACCCTAAATTTGGAGCCAAAAGCCCTAAGTTGGCAACCCTGTGCCGTCCGGTCGGTCCGCCGAACCAGGTTCGAGCGTGTGTAAGCGAGAACGGATTTGTGGGCGGGGTTAGTCCGGCCGGACCAAATCCGAACGTGTGTTAGCACTATAATAGTGGGCGCATTCCGCTACCTACATAGTAGAAAAAAAAAAACAAATTGTAGTATTACATTATTTATACTATTCCCCCTCTAAAAAGCCTATTTTATTCACTGAAAACAGTGAATAAAAAGCACTTTTAATCACTGTTTTGGAGTTTGAATTTGGAACACACCAATGTATTAGCCGTCCATCTGAATGCTATGTAACCTCCTTGCGCAAAAAATACTCGCTACAAACTTCTTGTGCAGAGAATATTCGACTTTCAAACTCCTTCGATTTTAATTTTGAGTTTTTTTTATATATTTAGGATTTTAATAGTGATTTTGATTTTAGTCTAGGATATTTATTGAATACTTATTTGGATTGTAATTCTAATATTAATTGCAATGGTGTTTAATTAACTATAATTATTTAAAGTAACGGAGGTGGTCACTGGCCCCTGAAACACAGGTAACAGCACCTAGCTCAGGGGTCAGGTTTTCACATATTTTGTAAATTTTGAAGGTAATAAACCATTTATTTATTACTCGTCATATTCCTTGTGCTTCTCGCTTAGATCTTGCTTTTTCTCGATGTCATGGTATAAAATATAGTATGCAACTCTTGAATAAAACGGATTTATATCGAGGGCCATGAATCACTCGCGTCGCTCATGATTCTAACACTTGAATCACTCGCTATGCTCCTGATTCAATCATCATGAATCACTCCCTACGGTCGTGATTCAGTCGTTACAATCCTTCACTTGCTCGTTATTCATCTATGGCCCTCGCTTTAAATCCGTCTTTTATTCACTAGTTGCATAATATACTATTTAGTGTCGTTTTCCACATAAAATAAGGTAACGTAACTTTTGTCATGAAAATGTATCTTTTTGGGATGACTCATGTAACATTTTACTACTGCCACTGGCAATACTGGTTCCGACACAAACATCACATCAGAGAGTTTGTAAGTACTAGAGATAACGTATTTACGACGAAAAAGAAACTGTCAATTCTTTCGTTCTGGCTTATGGAAAAACTCTATGGAAAAAAAGAGACAAACATAGACAAACGCTACCATCTTGAACGTCAAAGATATAACTTTTTACTCACTGTTGTAACCCATCGGTTACCAGCTGTAATTACAATTTTTCGCTGTTTTCACGCCTTTGTTTCGTTTATATCAGGAAGAATTTTGTTGTTTAATTATCTGCATGACCCATGTTGTGTGTGGCTATCGGTTGCAAGAGTAGAATGAGTGTATTAAAGGAACATAAACAAAGGATATCTTTTCACATAAGAGTTATCGACTAGCATACTGAAATTATTGTGCAGGGAATACGTTTCATAGGCTGTCCGGAATAAAGGAATCTTAGTTATAAATACGTCGAGGACGTATAGTACCATTTAAACCATTCTATTAAGTGAAAAAATTACTTTTATGGATTCGCTGATAGAGCTTTGACAGTTTACGTACTTACGTTCTGATTTTAGAGATGTGACAAAAGTCACAAGAAAGATTTATCGATACTATATTTTTATTAGTAAAATACTTTAATTTATTTCATAAAGTTTATTTGCTATTTGACAATATTTTTCTAATATTGATTGTGCATAGGTTAAGAGTACTTATTTAAGAAATAAGTGGATCAAGAATATAAAAAGAAATAACTGGACACCTTCACCATATTCTCGCTTGTGTTCACTGCATTTTAATGAATCATGCTATCGCTATTCCTCAACCCATCTATGGATACAGGTTGATGAATCATGTTTACTTACACATTTTACTTTTTTTAAATTAAATTATTATATCGAAACCATTTTGTTATTATTTATTTTATTACTTTTATATACATACTCGTATGTTAACTTTATTTTCAGTCTTGCACAAGAACTAGCATACTATATATCAGTATATTGATCAGTATCGTTTGTACAGTCGTACGAGTGTACCAAAAGCGGTCACTTTGATCTCATGATGTACTTACCTCGTTTTTGCGCAAGGTATGAATAAGCATTATTATACAACGCATATAATGCGCAGAAAAAATACGAAAGAGTGGAATTGTACTCTTACAATGTTTATGTGAACTCTTTGTACGAGTTCACATTCACTTTTGAAATAATTATAAAGAATCCCTAAAGAAACGTAGAAAAAATTAGCCGCAGACAGGGAAGATTCTTACAGACATTTGACCAATATTGTAGATCGCTCCAAAACTAAACTCGATAATATCGATATAACTAAGTCAGTGCATAAGATGGCATAGACCATTCATACACTCAATAGGTACAGTTATGGAGTGGGGAATTCCCTGCCGGAGTCTGTGTTTCCCGATAGCTACAATCTTGGGGTCTTTATGTCAAGAGTGAATAGGTTTTTTCTAGGCAAGCGTGCTTCACCGTCGACCACATCATCGCTTACCATCAGGTGAGATAGTGGTAAAGCGCAAGCCTATTGACGATTTTAGGCGGAAACACATTACTGTGGCGTGGCGTGGCGTGGCGCATACTGGCGTGGCGCTGAGTGTGCACACTAAGCTGGCGTGTCGTGGCGCGCCCTGGCGCTATTTCTGAATTAGTATACAACGAACCTTTGCAACATGTAGACGTACATAATATTAACTTCGGATTCGGATGATGATTTCGATGAAGACCTTCAATTTATTTCTATGCACCTGCCATGTTATATCTCCACCACACTTCCACCATCGTGGTTGACTGGTAGAGAATACCTTAAGCTTTAAGTCTGCCTAACTATGTACCTTTAAGTTGCATGAAATGTTAATAAATAAATAAATTTCTCCTAGCAATAAAACTACTTTAGAGCAATTTTTTTTAAAAAAACCGGCCTAGTGCGAGTCGAACTCGCGCACGAACGGTTCCGTACCATTATCGCAAAAAACGGCAAAAAAACACGTTTGTTGTATGGGAGCCCTTCTTAAATATTAATGTTATTCTGTTTTCAGTATTTGTTGTTATAGCGGCAACAGAAATACATCATCTGTGAAAATTTCAACTGTCTAGCTATTACGGTTCATAAAAAAAAAAAAAAAACAAACTATTTATTTCCACAAGAATACATAAAAAAAATTACATTTAAAATAACGCTCAATCTTTTTGAGTTAAGATTATGTGCGCTATCGATTCAGGTTTAGTTACTCGCTCACAGTTTATCTGGTAGTGGACCCACACGTAGGCCCCTCCCCCATTCTAAACTTTTCAGCGGTAAAATAGATTTTTAATATTCTTTTTATTTGTCGAGGTTTTTTGCTTTTCCAATTTTTTGGCTATTTCCTTTGGTAACTTATTTAGAATGCTTGGAAGAGCATACGTCCAGATCCTTTTACCGTATTCATTATTTACTTTCGGCAGTTTATACAGAGGCAAGTACGACAGGTTACGAACAAAGTTTGGTCTACTTATTTTCTCTAACTTACTTAGATTGTGTTCACAGTAATCAGAGGCAACAGCTAATTTTACTTTATCAAATACATTTAAAACTTTACAATATTGGAATAATTTATCATAATCAGGTTTATATTTGAGTTTAATTTTTATATGGTACCACTATTTTTAATAATCGTATTTGTATATTATATATTTTTTGAAGGTAAGTTTTATAGGTTCTTCCATAACTGGTTATACCATAATTGATAACAGCGTCGGCCAATGCCATATACAACAATCTCAGGGTCCTATAAGGCAATTTGTGCTTCAATATGCGCAATTTTGACATGATAGCTCTAAGCTTAACGCATACGTGGTCCACATGTGGGCCCCAATTAAATTTATGATCAATCTTAAGCCCTAGATATACATGTTCTTTAACATTGTCTATCGGCTTACAGTCACAGACATCCAAGCACCGATGCATGCACTGGTGTTCATGAGCCACGACTCTTGGTGTTCCTTGAGTTTTTAAGTATGGTGAATGAATGTGCATGAGTTTAGTTTTTTGATAGTTGATAACATGAGATACAGCCTGGTGACAGACAGACAGACAGACGCACCGCGGAGTCTTAGTAATAGGGTCCCGTTTTTACCCTTTGGGTACGGAACCCTAAAAAAGAAGGCAAGGCAATTTCAAATTTAAAAGTTTTTAGAACCAAAACATAAAAAAATCGGTTTTCATCATGATATCGATATGCGATTATCTCGGAAACGTGTGGGCCGATTTACATGATTCAAACGGATAAAACGGTTTTAGACCAAAACCATTCATTTGACACTAACTGCATCATGAAATCTCCACAAACAAAAATTTACGTTTTCAAGTTCCTCGCGTAATTATTAATGTATGATATCTCTTATCAATTCTTTAAAATCTATATATATATCAACTTTTAATGTTCAAATTAGGATTCTATATGATTGTACATGCTAGTTGGACATAAAACAAAACAAATACAACACTAATTAGTATCTAACAAGAAAACTGTACGTTGACGTACAAGTTCAATAAGCTCGTCGGTCATTTTCAACACGCAGCATACAAGCAGTGTTGCCAGTAGCAGATAGTCAAATGTTACATGAGACCTCTCAAAAAGTTACATTTTCATGAGAAAAGTTACGTTACCTTATTTTATGTGGAAACGACACTAAAATAATAAAATACTACAATTTGACTTTTTTTTTCTACTTTGTAGTAAGCGGAACAAGCCCATTATTTGAATTTTCGTGCGGGCGGGCCCTCTTCCACGTCTACCTCGGGTAAATCCATTGCGTTTAGTTTAGAACATTCAAATTACAACAAGAAACAACTATGTAGCTAGGTACCTACTTGGTCGCATTAGCGAAACGATCGATAAACATAATCAAATCTAAGTTACGCCGGCCGGTAGGTACTCAGCCCACTCTAGTTCTTATAAACGAAACCAACGATACTTAACAATGAGTAATAAATAGCTAAATGAACTTCTTGAAGCTATGTGCAGTGCATGGCACATATAGATTATGCTAATTGACTTAATAATCTTGATATTTAGTTGACGATTGATATAAAAATAAACATATTTCAGTTGCAAATACGATTTTGTTGTTGATTTACTGATTCCCTAAATAATTAATTATTAAATTAAAACTACATTTTATATATCATTTACTAACCAAGTATTGTTAGCACAAACAATTCGAAAACAAAAAAATCACTACACTATTGACGAAATAAATTTAATAAAATTACATCCACAGATAATAACTTTCGTATTTATTTACTGTTCTTTGGAGATAATAAAAATTTAGTAAGCAGGATGGAAGATTTAGATATACACGTGAGTGAGTGAATAAAGTCAGGGCACAGGTGCGACAACACGACGAACAAAAGCTTTCTTAGATGCGTTAAGTTTCACGATTATATTTTGTTTGTGGGCAAATATTTTTAGTAAGTCCTAAAAGTTACGTAAAAGTTACATTTTGAGTCGTGTTACATGGAGGTTACGTGAGACGATCAAAAGTTACGTAAAATGTAACAAAAGTTACGTTCTGGCAACGCTGCATACAAGCGTCCGCTACGAGTTCACGTCATTGAATGGCGCGCCACGAGCCACGCGGTGTAGAAACACATTTGCCTGGCGTGTCGTGTCGCGCCAGAGCGGTGGTGGAGGCTATGGCGCAATCGGTCGCGGGCAGTCCGCGCCACGCCAGGTCGCGCCACGCTGGGCCACGACACTCAAATGTGCCTCTAACCATACTAAATGTATGAAACCGATAGGCATCTGGCGCGACACGCCACGCCACTCCACAGTAATGTGTTTCCGCCTTTTTGCTTATGACGTTATCTGTTAGTGCGAAGGAGAATACCGATGTTGAAATTGCGTCTTAAACATGTTCTCTCTAGGTTACTATACAAACTCTCTGCATCACATTGTTTTGGACACGTGGCATGGTAGGATATGGATTTTATTGTACATTTTAATTGCAGACATGACCTGCATTTCATTATAGAAATTATTATAGTTGCAAGCTATTTTTTTAGGTAGCTTGTTTTCCAACAGTTGAAATTACTGAACGACTTTTTTCTGTCAGTGTCAACTGTCAACGTCATTCATACCCCGAACCCCGCTTCCCTTAGACCCAGCTGCAATTTCATGTCCGGTGTCCCCGTTGCTGATAATCCGTTATCAGTGATACCTGTCCAATATTATAATTTAATGAATGTAAAAATATGCAACTTTTATAAATAACTAAGCAAAACATCTTGTTTCTAACATAAAAGTTCTTTTGTGACGCTCATCTTTAAAAGAAATCAAGTAAAATGGACGGACCATCGGGGCCTAAGAAGAAAATGAAAACCGTGAGTGTAATTTAATATTTTATTTACTTACTACTGTTCTATCTAACATAATTAGAGAACGGTGTATATTAAATCAATTCTAATCGGATATATTCGAACATCGTGAATTTGGAATCTTAAAGATTTTTTATTAAGACGTGGAAGTTTTGATACCGAAAGGCCTATCGGAAAAATGGAAAATTATTCTCGGTGTTTCCTTATAAGAGGATATTATGACGAGAGTTGTATAAACAATTCACATTGCAAATATTGATTCAGACTACAGACATAATAGTATTGTGATTGGAGGAGTTTTAATTCAATAATGTCTTGTTGCTATGAGAAGTTTAATTCTGTCGGCGCCAGTAAGTAGTTAAAACAAAATTCCTTCAAACGGCAATAAAATCATGAGAGTGAATCTCTTTTTTGGATTACAAAATGTGGGAGAAAAAAAGTATTTGTAACTTTACTTTCATAGTTATTAGCTTTTCCCAAAGCTTCACTCCTGTAGCCTGTTAGATAAGAACTAAGCGATATTTTGTAATAAAAAGTGGCCTTTAGCAGCAGACAACAATAGTGAAAGAAGTTTTATCAAATCAAATTTTATAAACATACAATTTAGACTTCTTTAAATATTAGTTGAGATTACTGATATGACATGGAAAACAAAAATAATTAGGATACTTTGTTCTAATAAAAATACTCATTTGATTTTCCTACATTGGGGCATTTTACTTGATGTGTAAAATACATCTACCTAGGCTTTTTGCTTAGACGCGTGAATAATAATATTATTTTCTCACTACTGAAGATTCATTTTTGCTCAACAACTGAGTCACAGATTTAGCGGGTTGGCTGGTCGAAAATGACTAAGGCATTAAGTCATTGTGCACTTTCACAGTCTGCACTTTTGTGTTCATGAAGTATTAAACAAATAAATAAATACAATCAATCAACAAACAAGTGAGGCCCATGTTGTTTATGGTACTACTAACAATAGCTACTGGTTGCGAACCAAACTTTTTGTACAGCAACACAAAAAAGTTCTAATATTAAAAGCAGCAAGTCAAAAAATAAAACTGAGAATATAAAGTTAATTAGCACATTAATTGACTCTTCAATTAGAGTTCCCCCATAAATTTTATAGTCCTCAAAAGAGTGATTAACTGAGAATTCTTTCACATACTGTTATTATTAGTGTTGGTTTGTATGTTCATAACCTTTAGAAAGCCATTGTATCTTGTGTGGATCAAGATTCCAAGACATAGGCTTTCTAATAATTAATAATAACAATTCAAAATAAAAGCATTTTTTTTCTGTCAATTAAAATACCGGCCATGTGCGAGTCAGACTCGCGCTCTAAGGGTTCCGTACCATTATTGCAAAAAACGGCAAAAAAAATTACGTTTGTTGTATGGGAGCCCCACTTAAATATTTATTTTATTCTGTTTTTAGTATTTGTTGTTACAGCGGCAACAGAAATACATCACCTGTAAAAAAATCTACTATCTAGCTATCACGGTTCATGAGATACAGCTTGACAGACAGACGGACTGCGGAGTCTTAGTAATAGGTGCCCATTTTTACCCTTTGGTAAACAATTCAGATTTTATACTTCTATTTATTTTGTACTGTTTTCCTATCCTAGAATATAATCATTCAACCATTAAAGTCAGCAACATAACAGTAAGTAAAACATAGAATAGGTTATACAATCATTTATCCATTGCCAGCTATTACTTAATGTTATATGTTGTGGTGGCCCAATGGGTGTGACCTCGCCTCTCGTGCTTCAAGTCAGGTCGTGGGTTCAAATCCGGGCAAGTACCAAAGTGACTTTTTCAAATTCATAGGTACTTTCTAAGTTTATCTTCGACATCACAGGCAACGGTGAAGGAAAACATTGTGATGAAACCTGGACTTGTATAGTTAATGTAAGTCTGAAATAGACAAGTCAGAAGCCTGTAGGGTTCTCAGAGGTGGCTTAATTAACTCTGACACCAGCGGTAGCCATATCCTCACACACGAAAAGAAGAAGACTTGATGTTCAAAAGTTGTATTATTTCTGGTACAATGACTGCATCTGGTTGAATCAAACTTTTTCGTTGCTCTTGACCTACATAAGATACAACAAATTCCTCTATTTATGCTGTTTATCAGCACATGGAAACCTATCATTAATTCACCTGAACACGCTATCAGCAGCTGATAACAGGTAACAACTGTCGTTGTTAGATAAGCGGCATTTTGGTATATTATGGAACTGTTTTAACCAATAAATAAAACAATTCTTAAAACATTATAACTATTGCGCGAATCGCGCCCAAAAAAATATTGTTCTACTATTATTCAGACGAGAAATTTTGTCCATCTATTATCTTATCTTCTGCAAAAGCGAATTGAAGTCATTAGAGCTGTATGTATGCCCCAGTGAGCCCACCTTGGCTAGTGACCTATTTGGCTATATCTTCGGGTCCCTTTTTCTCGTGTAAGAAGCCTAACGGATACCCCTCTTCTCTTTTAGGTGCACTGATATATCCGCCTTTTAAAGTCATACTGTGGCTGTCCACAGCATCAATCTTCATCACATTGTAATACACGGGTGCTCCTCCAGAGATCTTACACCGATGGCTTCTCAAGAACACATCTCTAACGATGACGAAAGAGTAAAATCCGCTGGAGTTTTTATGGCGGGATTTTTTCGAGTGAAGTTCAGCGGCTGTTAATATTATTTGCAAATTGATTCCTAGTGGATATTGTGATATAAAATTGGTGTAGTTTTGTGTCTCAACTGTCTACGCAACTGGACAATATGTGAAATCATTGACAGAAGCGATTCCAGGATAGTGGAGCGGAGAATTTTATTGTAGTATTGACTACCTCCGCAAAGCTTACTGGGAAGGCTGACTCGATACGATTTGCTGCCAAATACTCCAAAAACCATTAGAATCTGTTACACCTGTATTCTAATGCATACTAAAGAATGTTAAAATTACACTGAAGACGAGGCGGTATGGTCCAAGACCTTAGCCTGCCCGAGAAGGGCGAACAAAAAAAACAAAAAAAAAACCGCTGCCTGCTCGTAGCCTGCGTCTGCGAATATATTAGGCCTTCTCCTAATATAGCTCCAAGACCTTCTATCGGAATCTAGACCATAATACTCTCGCAAAAACGGGTCCCAGCCTTCACTTCTGGCTGCATAGCCGACACCACTACACTAACTAAAACCTATAACTTATGTTTCATTAAAATCAAAATGATGACGATGCTAACAAAAAAAATCGAATCGTTATCGTAATCTGTTAAATAACGTGATGAACTAATGAGTGAGTCATTGTTTTATCGTTTGATCAAAAGGTTCACAGTCGGCCTATAATGAACGCTATCCCTTAAAACTTCTGCGTGAATCTACGTATGTCTGAATCATTGGATATGTATCGGCTTGTGCAGCCATCTATCGGCCATTAGCGACATCGCTAGCAAATCAATGTCGCACATCAAATACTTACCTTGGTGTATGTCAATTTAATTGCTATCGAGACTAATAGATGGCGCTTTTTATTTGAGTTCAAAGTTTAGATCGCGGTGTTAAGATTCTCTGCCGATTATATAAAGGATTTAGTTGTAAGGTTCAAATTGGTATGTTAAATTCACGAGATCAACAATAGTGAAATAAACTGGTGGTTACTCTTTAAGACACCTATCGTTTCATTTTTTGAAGTCGGCCTTGATAATGAAAGGGAACCTTCAAGTAGTGTCGTTGTGACTCCTCACGAAGCCCGAGGGGTTCGCATGACCTATCAGTTTGAAGAACATACCAGCTCGCAAGGTGAGCGAGCACCCCCAAAACCCTCACGAAGCCCGAGGGTTGAACATGGTCCTTCGTACCGGATGGTGATGAGCAACAGCTGGTCTCAAGGGTGGAACCAGTTCATCAAGCATCAGATGCTAAGCCTACTGTGACTGAGGATAGCATCAGCCCGAACGTCACCAATTCAAGTGGAGTTGTTCCGGTGTCAAGGCGGTCGACCAGCGACCGGACTCGGAGTCAGCAGGGACGTGCGGGAGGGAGAAGCAACATATACGCATCAGCAGCAGGGAGGCGATGCAGACGACTATAGGTCGTAAGGAGCTAAGTGATACAAGTGAAAACCGTGAGTACTTTTCAAATTCATTCCTGCCAAGCAAAAGTGATCTTAATTTCAAAGTGATAATTAACTTAGTGTTTGTGCTACGATCTTAGACTTAGTTAGATTTAAGGCAAATTGTGTTCAGACGGGGAACCTATGCCCGATTTTTAATTTAATTGTAACGTCCAAACACTTAGAAAATTTTGTTTGTTTACATCGACTTAGAATATTTTCTTCAAAAATATTTTCGACTTAGAAAAATTTCGTTAAGAAATATTTCGAGCTTGTTATTAAATTAGATTTATCACATAAAGTCAAAATGTCAGAATTACAAACATTTATCAAGGTACAGAATGATCTGTATGCTCGAATGTCGAGAGCTAAAAGTAACTTTAAGAAGTCACCCAAGGATAGGATTACCAAACCATATGTAGAAGCCAGGTTAGAAAATGTTGAAGAGCTGTGGGCTCAATTTAGCTTAACACATACACAGATGGTTAAAGATTGTGAATTAATTGAGGTTAAAGAGTCGCCTTATACTGTAAACGAAGTTTACTTCAACACTGAGGAATTATATTTGGAATTTAAATGTGAACTGAAAACTGTTTTAAATACACTAAAGAGTAGTAGTGATGTTTCTCCAATTGCGGGGTCGTTGTCAAATTCAGAAAGTAGAAACATGCCCATCAAATTGCCTAAAATATCGATCCCAACATTTTCTGGGAAATATACAGAATGGATCACCTTCAGAGATTTATTTGTTTCTTTAATTCACAAAAACGACAAGATAGATAAAGTGCAGAAACTTCATTATTTAAAAGGCTACCTTACAGGTGAGGCCGAGCAACTTCTACGACACATTCCAATATCTGATTTAAATTATGACAAGTGCTGGGCTCAATTAGAATCGCGTTACAACAATAAAAAATATCTTTCGCATTGTATTTTAAAACGTTTGTTCAGTCAAAGAAACATAAACAATGAATCAGCTAGCGGTTTAAAGGATCTAATGGATACCACATCTGATTGTTTAAATGCACTTATTAATTTGGAGTTAAATGACACAGCAATTAGAGACATGTTAATCATTCATATCCTTACATTAAAGTTAGATTCAGACAGTCGTAAAGAATGGGAATTAAAGGTGACCTCAAACATTGATTCCGCTAAGCTACCAACATTTGAGCAATTTAAAGACTTTTTAACCAGTAGATACAGAGCATTTGAATTCTTAGAACCTAAGTCTACTAAAAATCAAAATGTAAATACAACTAAAGCAAAGGTATTTCACACAGTATCTTCGAGTTGTCCGGTGTGTGATGATGATCATAAGATAGGGATTTGCAAACAGTTCATGGATAAAGATGTGGACGCTCGGCGTAAGTTCGTTCAGGAAAACCATTTATGTTTTAATTGTCTGGGAGGTAACCACTCTGCCAGGTTTTGCAAGTGTACAGTCACTTGTCGAATCTGTCAACGTAAACACCACACTTTATTACATTCTAAAGGTGAGCAGGAAACTTCAGGGGAGAAGAGCACTCATACGGTTGGAGTAGAAAATCAAGGGATAGTTGCTTGTTTTTCGAAAGGTACAGTTAATAACCAAGTCTTATTAGCTACAGCTTTAGTAAAGGCTGTATCAAAAAACGGGTCTATGTTCACGGTTAGGGCTTTGTTGGATCAAGGCTCTCAAGCATCATTTGTGACGGAAAATATTGTCCAAAGCTTAGGTTTAAAGAAAAAACCAGCTAAGAGTTCGATAGTGGGTATAGACGTCAACCACAAGTTAGAGTTAAATTCGGTTGTTGAGGTCAAAATACAGTCTAGAGTTGATCCATCTGTGGAATTGATAGTAAACGCATACGTTCTTAAATCACTAACATCTTTATTGCCTAGTAGGGAAACAGCACATTTAGATTGGGCACAATTCAAAGACATACAGTTGGCGGATCCCAAATATCACAAACCGGATAAAGTTGATTTATTGTTAGGGGCAGACATTTACAGCAGGGTTTTACAAAACGGGTTGAAAAAAGCGTCGGGTTGTAGCACGGTGGCGCAGTGTACTTCTCTGGGTTGGATTCTTTCTGGAACGATAGCTTCTGCTGGTCAAAAGTCTTCCGATCTCACCGTGATGCACACCCACGTAGGTGATGATGAAATCCTGAAACGATTCTGGGAATTAGAGAAGGAACCAGATGAAAACAAAAAACACATACTCACCGAAGAAGAGACCAAATGTGAAGAAATATTTACTGCCACAACTACAAGAGATGACAGCGGACGTTACGTTGTGAACCTGCCATTTCGATCTGAAGATCCGGGCTGTAAATATGGGCAATCAAGAGACGTAGCAATCAGAAGGTTTAATGCTTTAGAATCTAAACTATATCGGAATAAAGATCTGGGGGTTAAATATGCAGAGGTAATCAACGAGTATCTCGAACTGGGGCACATGAGACCGGTAAGCAAACCGAACAATCATGGAAACGAAGCTGTATATTTACCTCACCACGCAGTAGTTAGAAATGACAAAGATACCACAAAGGTTCGTGTGGTGTTCGACGCTTCTTGCAAGGGAAAAACCGGCATTTCGCTCAATGATGACCTGATGGTCGGGCCAAGTCTGCAACTTGACTTGCGGCATATATTGATGCGTTGGAGAAGACATCCTATTTGCATGGTATCAGATGTAGTCAAGATGTATCGACAAGTACGCGTAGCGGATAAACATCAAGATTTTCAACGTATCCTATGGAGAGACAATAGGGACTCTGAAATAAAGGATTACCAGCTTCAGACAGTCACCTTTGGCACTGCGGCTGCACCATTCTTGGCTGTTCGAGCTATGCAACAGGTAGCATACGATGAAGGAAAGGATTATCCTCTAGCAGCTGAGAAAGTACTAAAAGATTTTTACGTCGATGATCTGATGACAGGTTGTGAAACAGTCGAAGAAGGAATAGAAATTTGTACACAAATGGAAAAGATGCTCGCCAAAGCAGGGTTTGAGTTACAAAAATGGTCGAGTAACAGCAATGAGCTTCTCGAGAAAATTATGGATGGGGAAAATAAGGACGTGGATCGTGCGGAACAGGGAATTTGGATCAAGCAAGATGAAATATTAAAAACACTAGGACTCATATGGAATCGAAGCTCCGACACCTTTCAGTATTCAGTACAGCTGCATCCAGTAGATGAACCTGTAACCAAAAGGAAAATGTTATCCGACATTGCAAGATTATTCGACCCTTTAGGGTGGGTCTCTCCGGTAATGGTGAAAGCAAAAATACAAATACAAGCATTGTGGACTTCGGGAATTGGATGGGATGAAGAAATTCCTATTGAAATAAAGAATGAATGGATTACTTACCGACAGCAGTTGCAAAGTTTAGAAGAATTTTCAGTACCGCGATGGTTGAAGATGAAGAAAGGTGACAAAAACGTCCACTTGCACGGATTTTGTGATGCGTCCAAATCAGCATACGCTGCGGTTGTGTACGCTCGGGTAGTCGACGCTGATGGTGGAATATCAGTCACTCTTCTCACTGCTAAAACTAACGTTGCACCTATTAAAACCGTTTCAATTCCTCGGTTAGAGCTGTGTGGGGCAGTACTGTTAGCAAAACTCGTATCCGAAATATCGCTAGTCATGGGAATCAATAAATCTAACTTGCACTTTTGGACAGATTCAGAAATTGTGTTAGCTTGGTTAAACAGTCACCCCAACAAGTGGAAAACTTTTGTCGCTAATCGCGTATCAGAAATTTTATGCAGAAGTGAACCACACCAATGGAACCATGTCACATCAAAAAACAATCCTGCTGACTGCGCATCACGGAGTATGTATGCCTCAGAGTTCATACATTTCAAAATGTGGTTAGAAGGTCCCGATTTTCTCAAGGACACGGTTATCGCAAAGGGTAAACGCAAATCAGTTTCAACTGACATGGAGGAGAAGAGGGTACACGTATCAGTGAATACCGACAATTTTTTCTGGGATAAATATTCCTCTCTTGACAAATTGTTGCGAATAGTAGCATATATGAGGCGGTTTCTAGAACTAAGGAAACCAAAGACTGTAAGAAAAACCTTTAGTTATATTACTGCAGAAGAGCTCGAATTAGCATTGGAGACGTGCATTAGGGTTAGCCAAGGCCAAGGATTCGAAGCTGTGATCTCCAACCTGGAAAAAGGGGAAAATTGTAAAGAGAAAATCTTACGGTCGTTAAATCCTTACCTGGATCCAAAACAGATCTTGAGGGTGGGCGGGCGATTAGAGCGATCAGATCTCGATCATAATCGTAAACATCCAATATTGATTTCCGGTAACAATCACTTCACCAATCTCTTGATATCAGATGCGCATACCAAAAGTCTTCATGGAGGTCCTCAACTCATGCTCAACTATTTAAATATGAAATACTACATCCTAGGAGCCAAGCGGTTAGTTGTTGCACATGTAAGGAAATGTGTAACGTGTATCCGGTATGCAGCCACAACTAAACCCCAGTTAATGGGTCAGTTGCCACCTGCGAGGGTTACACCTAGCAGACCGTTTAAAAACAGTGGGGTAGACTACGCGGGTCCTATAAATCTAAGGACATCCAAGGGTCGGGGTCATCACTCATATAAGGGGTATATTTGTTTATTTGTGTGTATGGCCACAAAGGCTGTCCACATCGAGGTTGTAAGCGATCTTACCACAAGCGGATTTATTGCCGCATTTAAACGATTTGTGGCCAGACGAGGTCAATGTAAAAACATATGGAGTGACAATGGCACTAATTTTCAGGGTGCTTCTAAAGAATTAGATGCAATGTTTCGCTCTGAAAATTCAACTATAGCTAGGGAAATTGCCGCGGCCTTAGCTACCGAGGGAACAACATGGCATTACATTCCACCACATTCGCCGAACTTTGGCGGTCTGTGGGAAGCGGGAGTAAAATCCTGCAAAGGGCATTTGCGCAGGGTAGTGGGCAACTCTACTTTGACTTACGAAGAAATGTCCACTCTTTTAAGTCAAGTAGAGGCATGCTTAAATTCACGTCCGCTGTGTAGGGTAACGGATTCCAACAATGGTGATGCGCTGACACCTGGGCACTTTCTTATCGGTGAACCTGTTATAAATGCACCAGATAGGAACTACGAAGATACTAAAATATCTAGTTTAAAGCGGTGGCATTTAGTTCAACAAATGCTGCAACAGTTTTGGAGACGCTGGTCATCCGAATATCTCACCACACTACTCCATCGGTATAAGTGGTCTACGCAAACTCCCGAACCAAAAATAGGAGACGTAGTTTTAATCAAGGAGGATAACATGCCCCCTTGTCGGTGGCTACTTGGCAGAGTGGTTGAGAAACATCCGGGGCTAGATAATCTAACAAGAGTAGTCACACTGTGTAGTAACGGTTCAAAATTTAAACGACCAACCTCGAAATTGTGTGTCTTGCCTATTGCTTAATTAAGTTGCATAATAGGAACTTAACATTGTTTGTTAACTTATGCATGTGTTCAGTGTGTGGGTGTCCTTTTTAAGTAGAAAGTAAGTTATTTTAAGAGATGTCTATTACTAAATTTATCTTGTAACTAAACTTGTGATGTGATTAATGAGTCTAAATTCTAGTTATAATTATTTGTTGTTGTTCCTTGTAATTATTTTAACGTAAAAGCTTGAAGGACATAATGTTCATAAAATGTCCTTGGTGGGCGGAATGTGCAGCCATCTATCGGCCATTAGCGACATCGCTAGCAAATCAATGTCGCACATCAAATACTTACCTTGGTGTATGTCAATTTAATTGCTATCGAGACTAATAGATGGCGCTTTTTATTTGAGTTCAAAGTTTAGATCGCGGTGTTAAGATTCTCTGCCGATTATATAAAGGATTTAGTTGTAAGGTTCAAATTGGTATGTTAAATTCACGAGATCAACAATAGTGAAATAAACTGGTGGTTACTCTTTAAGACACCTATCGTTTCATTTTTTGAAGTCGGCCTTGATAATGAAAGGGAACCTTCAAGTAGTGTCGTTGTGACTCCTCACGAAGCCCGAGGGGTTCGCATGACCTATCAGTTTGAAGAACATACCAGCTCGCAAGGTGAGCGAGCACCCCCAAAACCCTCACGAAGCCCGAGGGTTGAACACGGCTATTACGTTGTTTTCGGTTCATGTTGAGTCACTGACATCGACCCTGGCTTGAAATATCCAGATTCGTGGTTTTTATTGGGCAAAGAGATGTGATCTTTCAGGTTTTGGGTATGCTCCTTAAATTTCCTTTTTTCCAATGATACAGTGAGAAGTGGGTCTGGAACTTGCACTGGCGAATTTAGTTACATTATTATCTCTCCAGCAGTTGGGTAAAACGAAAGTGATTGGGGGTCCATGACAGTACTGTGAACTCTAGTGACGTAGCAAATCTGTTGGTTGTCATATCTGCGACTTATCCAACATGTTTTCTATTTCTGTGGTTAGCCACAAGACCGCAAATTAAAGTGTGTTTGGGTCTGCAGTGTTTGCCTCATGTCAATAAAGTTTGCGTGGGTCAAAATTACAAAGACCTTGTTTTGCGGGTTGGAGACTGGGAGTACTGGGCTTCTGTGATGATTAGGTGGACAGGTACTTACCACACCAACACCATACCAGTGGTGTCTCATCCCATACAAAGAAACTGTCTCGAACTACTGAACTGATTATTTCTTGTACATCGATCGCGTTCGGTTCCTTTCCACGGATATAGATAGTGATCTATCTATCGCCGTGGAACGGAGCCGAACGCGATCGATTTACAAAAAATAATCGGTATAATCAGATGAAAAACGCTAGTTACGTCGGCACGGTTTCTTTGTATGGGATGAGGCATCTGTATGCTAGTATTATATTATCTGTGACCATACTAAAATAAATAGAATTATGCATTTGACCCCGCAATACACAAAGGCCTGAAAATTATAAATCACTGTGGGACGGGCTAAATATTGGACCCAAAAAAACAATCGTCTCAGTTTTTTGCCTGATCTCATTGGTCTCGGGGCTTATAGTGGATTTTTAAACAACGATTGTATTTCAATAATGTATCGTTGTTTCTGGCTAAAGGTATTATATGGGTATTATTCTTACCGTAATATACGTTCTTTCATAAGATGACCTATTTCTTACAGTAGCGTTCGTTGAATTACTTCGGCCTTACTAGGTTCTAGGCTCCAGAATAACATCATCTTTTTGTTTAATTAAATTACGGCCTGCAAACTTAACAAAGTGGCGTAAAGTTGGCAGCTAACTGAATAAAAAATCTTGAAAGGCACGAATATATACCCCCAAAAGTGACAGGCTTGACCAGTAATGCGAAAAATAGGTAGTAACTATACAAAAGCAAAAAATATTATTTTCCGGATACAATCATTTTCTAACAAGGCTAAAATGCAGTGCAACTGTACTATCGTCCAATAAACTACTACCATTATTTACTAGCAATTTAAATTAAAATACAGTATCATTCCGCGAGCGCGCCAGTGTTGTGTACAACGGCGTGAGCGACGTGCGTGCTGCTGCGTTCGTTCAATAATCGGTTTTTTTCGAACGCACTCGTTTAAGTTTGGCGGGAAAGTTTTATTTGAAATTTGTTTTTTTTATTTGCAATAATGAGTTTGGAGCAAAGGAATAAGAAAGTGACGGACGTCTTCGAAAGATATAAAATTGCGGAATGGGGCAACGGTCCTAAAAGAACGGTTAGTGGTTCACTTTTGTAACTTTTAATTAATAATTATTATTTACCTGTAAAAAAAAATCTAAATGCAAAAATAATAGGGAAAATGTGTATTGTACAGGGTGACTTGTAATTAGAGCACAACCTTGTAAGGGGATATAGTACAGGTCATTTGCAACAACTTTTGTAGGAACACTCATATGCAAAAGTGCACCAACATTGAGTTATAATTTTTTTCGTGTTATTTTGAAAAACTCTTATGGGGTAACCTTAAAAAATTAATAAATAAAAAACTTGACATAATTTTGTTAATTTTCTTTTTATTATTTAGTCTATAACGTTCCAGTTACATGTCAGCATCATCAAATGTACATTATTGACATTATTCTAGACACAGTGCTCCAAAATCCAAAAAACTTAAACAAATTTTACTGGCATTATTACACAAAACAGCCTGTTTAAAAAAAAAATCACTATGACACTTACTCTGCGTATTATTAAAAAAACATCTACATTTCATAAGCTTTCAAATGAGATATAAAACCCTAACATAGCTAGTCCAATAGGGAAGATATTCGCATAACAAAGGCGCACGGCCAAAAAAAGGTCTGTTTCTACTAAGCAGGTAAAAACAGCCGGTCATTGTTTAATCTCTTTTGTGTTGTTTAGGTTAGTCCGTCCTTGTGATTCGTTGCGATCGGATGCTTTTGTGTGTGCTCTGCAGTTTTGTTTTATCTCTGACGACCCGGCTTGTGACTGTTTTTGTGATTGATTGCTCTCCTGATGACTTGGCTTTTCAACTGGTTTCCGTGTGTTATGCTCATCTGTGGTTTTGGCGCGTATCAAGGACTATGGCTCAAAGACAACGGGCAAATTTTACGAATGAAGAATATGCCGATATTCTGTACACTTACGGCGTAGCTAGAGGCAATGCTTTAGCTGCCCAGCGCGAATATCAACAGAGCATATTCTTCATTCGTAAAATTTGCCCGTTGTCTTTGAGCCATAGTCCTTGATACGCGCCAAAACCACAGATGAGCATAACACACGGAAACCAGTTGAAAAGCCAAGTCATCAGGAGAGCAATCAATCACAAAAACAGTCACAAGCCGGGTCGTCAGAGATAAAACAAAACTGCAGAGCACACACAAAAGCATCCGATCGCAACGAATCACAAGGACGGACTAACCTAAACAACACAAAAGAGATTAAACAATGACCGGCTGTTTTTACCTGCTTAGTAGAAACAGACCTTTTTTTGGCCGTGCGCCTTTGTTATGCGAATATCTTCCCTATTGGACTAGCTATGTTAGGGTTTTATATCTCATTTGAAAGCTTATGAAATGTAGATGTTTTTTTAATAATACGCAGAGTAAGTGTCATAGTGATTTTTTTTTTAAACAGGCTGTTTTGTGTAATAATGCCAGTAAAATTTGTTTAAGTTTTTTGGATTTTGGAGCACTGTGTCTAAAATAATGTCAATAATGTACATTTGATGATGCTGACATGTAACTGGAACGTTATAGACTAAATAATAAAAAGAAAATTAACAAAATTATGTCAAGTTTTTTATTTATTAAATTTTTAAGGTTACCCCATAAGAGTTTTTCAAAATAACACGAAAAAAATTATAACTCAATGTTGGTGCACTTTTGCATATGAGTGTTCCTACAAAAGTTGTTGCAAATGACCTGTACTATATCCCCTTACAAGGTTGTGCTCTAATTACAAGTCACCCTGTATATAGAAATAATGAATGTAATATTTATAAAAAAAAAAACTGTAATTAAGGAAAGCTGATTGAAAAAAAGATTTGTGGTTTACGTCCTCAAATCTCATCTCAAAAGACTAGGTACTTAACTGAATGAAATTGATAATATTTTGACTTAGAAACGCTACAAATGGAACTGTATAACAGGAATGTACATAATTAATACTTTTTCCGTAATAATTATATCACATCATGTGTGGTTAATTGCTATCTCTGTTTACGTTGTTTCATTAAAACTTTATTAAGTGTCAGCTTTCTATCCGGTTTTATAATTTTAATTCTACTTTCGCTCACAAAATTAACGATAAACTAACAATAAAAACACTTAGGAAAATATTATGTTGTCCTTATACAACGCGTATTTTCAAAGCCCAATAGGTACGCTTTTAATAACCATAAAACAAAAATTTAAAATCTGCCAATGACAGGAACGCTAAATGGTAACTTTACCTAATATTAATAACTGTTAATTAGGGATAGGTACATACTTTATTAAGTAGGTATTAGAGAAGTAAAAATACGTACGTTTTAACCCAAATTAATGATTAAATTGCAGACGTACTTAAACAATTTCATTAATTAACATCGCGACTATTTTCACTTTCCTGTAGGTATTTGTTGTGACAAATCGAGATAAGAATTTAGCTACACAAAAATTAATTAGTTCCAATCATTGATATATTGTTTCAGTTTTTTAGCATACGCGCTAGCAGTTATAATTATGTATCAACTAGCTGAAAAAAGGACAGGACCTGAATTTAGTAATATGTGGCAGAAATAAGTCATATGTGACTAAAATTCCTGTACTAATAAACGAGCGAGAGATATTTGTATAGATATATACAGGGCTACAGGTTAAGTTGACCTAGACCCTTTAAGAGGTTGTAGTTTCCATAATTCCTGACTGATTTGACTATGAAACATCGTAGAATAATAACTGTATATTCAACATACTGAGGTTGAATTGCAGAAGATTGGAAAATCAAATCTTATTATGGTACTCTTACAAAACTACTAGTTTGTAGAATCCCGAACGCTATCGAGAATTTGTACAAAATAACAATTTTTTTTTTTTAACATTATGAATAAAATCGGTCACAAATAACTAATTAAAATTATAGTTATACACGACTAATTTCAGTTGAGTATTTTCTCAGATATGAGGCCTAGCTAGATCGATTTTTCGACCGAAATTTGCAAAAAATCGCATTTTTGCAAATTTTTACGAAATCGTTAGAGAGCCTTTTCACGATTGCAAATATACAGGGCTACAGGCTAAGTCGACCTAGCTTCTTTAAGATGTTGTAGTTTCCATCATTCCTGACTGATTTGGCTATGAAACACCGTACCCCAAACTTAACCGTTTTCAAGATATTAATAAAAAAACTTTCTTCTTTTTCTTCTAAGTTTTTGTTTCGGAAATTGGCGATTTTTTTCTATGCCCCTATATTTTTTGGGGTTTTTGCCTCTAATTAATTTATATTTGCGATTTTTGTGTAGTAGATAAGTTGCTTTATTATTCTCAACACTACAATTGCAGTTAAGTAAACCAACTGGGTCGTAGTAGACGATTGCTAGTTATAAAATGAGAGAACTTTTCTTACAGAATATTTTAAAAATGTCTACGACAGTCATGCTGCAGATGTGCTTAAGTAGTGTGCGACCCCGAAAATCGCTTTTTCGGGGTCGCAAAATCTTAGCTACAAAACTACTAACTAAAAAAACTAAAAAAAAACTACTAACTAAAAAAACTAAACTAAAATTAGTTTTTCGAAAAAAAAGTTTTCTTTATTTTCACCCGAGCAGAACTCGGTCGCCCAGGTACTAGTTATAAAATGTGACTGATATTGGTCATTGTACTCAACTGAAATTAGTCGTGTATAAGTATAATAAATTAGTTCATTGTGACTGACATTAGTTATTTGTGACTGATATTATTCATTACGTTCAAAAATATATTTTGTCATTTTGTGCCATCTCGTTTCATTACTTACAAATTCTCGATGGCATGCCGCATTCTACAGACTAGTAGTTTTGTAAGAGCACCATAAGATTTGATTTTTCAATCTTCTGCAAATCAACCTCAGTATGTTAAATTATACAGTTCTTATTCCAGAGCAACGTAGCAACGAGCAAGAGTTTTTTTTTTATTATTCTGCCATAAAATAACTATCTTTTGGTTTTGCACGTATTCTGAGTGTCACAATATAATCTTGATACGCTAAACTAGTCCTTGACTTACTGATACCTTTTATATAATGTCTTTTATTGGCGTATTTGTACTTTCTTACATAATCTTCCATGACAGGTAAATATTTTGACATTGACGTTTCAAATTGATAGAAGTAAGGACGTAAAGTGCAAATTTGATAGATTATGATAAAAAGATTGTTGTTATCGATTCTTTTATCTTTTTATTACGCAGTAGAGTAACTGAGTGGAATGATAATAATACGTGTGTGGTAATTGGCGAATAAATGCTCAAGTGAGCGTGGCTCATTTGTTTTTTTTTTGAACGCTCCTGTCACTGGACAGTAAAGAAATTGGCGAAATAACATAGGTGTTGTGGCCTTGTTAGGTAACTCTTAGTAAGTCACATCGTTGTATCCTTTACCTGGCTCTGCCTTACTCTGAATGCATTTAATATTATCTTTGATTTAGGACGTCATGTTATCCGGAGAAAGAACCTTTCCTTTTCGCAATTGTGCTAGTTCAATGTCCCAGCTGCAAGCGAAAGCCTTGATGATGATGACGAAACAAGTTTTCTTACATGTTTTTGCAGTGGCGTTCGTAATTTCAAGATTACTTATTGCCATAAAATGCTTTTATTTCTTTGGCGCTACATCACTTTGTGGGTCTTTACCTCCACAAAATTCTTTTTCCATTTCGCTCTGTCATTGGCTTCCCTGCGACAAAATGTTTCCTTCCCATCGTCCTCAAATCATCCTCGATATAATCCTTCCAACGCTTTCTGGATCTTTCCTGATTCAGAGTCTACTTGAACATGAATCTTAACGGCTCTGGTGTCGCTCATTCTTTCCAGGCACACTGCCCATCTGATTATTTAGTTTTCCTAATGATCAGGTTTATCTTACAATATTCGGGTGTTAATATACCACATCGGGATTCAGAAAGAGACGTCAAACAGGCATGAGTGATAGAGAAAACGCTCTATAAAGCCAAAGCTTGTCTAAAACTCAATGTGCCATATTGAATGGCGCGTGCTGTATCAGATCGTCTATATCATTAAATCCTTAAGCTTCGAACAAGGAAGAGCACAACAAGATGTATCCGCTTGTTGTAACTGGTTTCTTAAGTAACATACACGGTTCAACTGCCCTCTGCGAAAATGCATCTAACAATCCTCTAGGTTAGAAAATTATCACAATATCACACTAATATTATAAACACTTTTTATTCTAGGCATATGTTCCCTCAGGATAATTTTCAACTTTCACGCGGATAAAGCCGCTGGGGTCACAATACTTTGGAGTTAATGAGGTTGATATGCTACAAAACTAATTATTTTAATGATAGTACTGGATTTTGTCCTCCGAAGAGGTTTCTGGACAGGTTTGTCCGGCGAGGAAAACAGCAAAGAACAAGTAAATTGGATGCAATTCTTTACTTGTAAGGAAATGAACTGATTCCAATTTCCAAGTATTGAAAAATAAACGGTCAATTTGATCGTTTTGTATTGATTGTACTCAATTAACATAGGCATTGGATTTCTATATAAATTCACTCCTTAATAATGCATAGGTAGACTCATTAATTCAGCTTTATGCAGGTGTTACTTGCCGTGACCTTGCATCAGAACTCTGCATACTGGGATGTACGTCATTATGGAGGATTATTGGATATTTCATTTGTTTGGTGTCCAAAAGTAGTAGTTCCAATGTATCTAAATCCAATATTCTTTTATTCTTCCTTTCGTCCCTATATTCTGTTGCTCATGTGCTATAACCCTATTCTGTCAAGTCTATCCAGTATTCCTTTGCCCTCCTGGCTATCTGCCCCTTTTAACTTCGCTTCACCAATAAACCTCGCGCCTCCTTTTCCTAATTGATTACTATTTCTAAAGCAAGAACGTTTTCTTAAAAATATTTATTTTCGTAGGCGACAATGCTGAGTTAAAAAAATATATGTCTGTTTACAACATAGTATCTTAAGTTTAGCGAACGTCTTAGGTTTCGTTCGGGGAACGTTACTCCAAACTTCTATTCAGGGAATTGTAAACATTACTGTTCATTCAAAGGACATGCCTTTGAATAACAGCTCTTACACCACATGTGGAGTATATTAGCTTAACCTTTATGTCTAGATTGTAAAATTTTACTGCTTATAAGGGCTGCCAATAGTAGTAAAAATAAACGCGTTTTTATTAAGATCTGCTAATAATGTGCACATGAAAAATATATAACCGAAGAGGTCTGAGGAACTTATATTGCACCTAGACTAGGCGAATACTTAAATTTTACGGTTGTACATATTTCCTTATCTTATCATACACTGGGCTCATAAACAAGTTATTGTTACAAATCTACAATGCAAAGATTATTTTGTATAGTTGATTCCTTCTGCTTTGAATTATCCGTTTTACTGTATTACTCTTCTTAGATTATCAGTTTCATGTTACTATTTAAATTATTTAATAAATCTATCGGGCCTTTTTGTGTATAACCCGTAGTCATGAAAATTCAATTAAATCCGAGCAGTGGACGTGTTGTAACCGAGTTGTATTCAGCTGTTTTTATTATTCTATCCAATTTTCCTTTGCACGTGTAACATAGTATAAATGCAATTTTCACTTTGGATCTGATTATTTTGTGATTAGCATCTTGCGTTTGATGAAAACGTTTTTCCGGAATACCTAGAATGCGCAACATGCAAAGCCCAATGCCTTGCAAATTCAGTGTCCAGGATCGGTTTTAAAACTATTTAGGAGATTTTTATCCGCACTGTGACTCTATCTCTGAGATCTTAGATTGCATGAAAATAAAGGTTCTTTGACCAATCAGTTTGGTTCTTTATTGTGTGGGGTACCACAAGGTCCTGTTCTATGACCGTTACTGGTAACATCATATATTAATACTAGGCTACTAGGTTTATTGTCACTTCCAAAACTTTGTGTACATGAAATGGACATGAACATCATAACATACCGGTGTGTAGCATTATGTCACAGTGACGCTGCTGGCATTAGGTTTACGTAAACATTCGACTTTCTCCGCATTTCTCGCGCGGATTCATACGAATCGGTGGGGCTAGCTAGTAGAGCCACTCACGCAGTGTATCCTACCTACTAGTTCTTAGATTATCGGTTTGATGATAATATTCTTCTTCTAGCTATACAAGCTATAGCTTTTTGGTAGCATGTCTTAATAGCTGTGGCTTAGAAAGATATTCTTGAGTCCATGAAAGTATCGTAACTCTGCAGCGATGATTCCAAAATTAAATATGTTTTGATCAGAATTCCGCCATGTCGACAGCGTTATAATTTGCGTCAAATGTCTTAATTACTACATATATATTGAAATATACTTAAAATCACATGGCTGTATTGTAACTCAATTGAATAATAATTTTCAATAGCCTACGTCTGTTTCATATTTGTAGACTTCCCTTTTCAGTTTTACAAAAATAAATAGCGAAGGAAATAATAGGGCATTTCTGTTTTTATTTACCTATCATTATAATGAGCATAATGTTGTTGGACTACATTGCATGTGAAATATCTAAATATTTACTTAGCTATGTAAAGCCATTGGAACAATTGTTGACTGAATTATCATGACTTATTTGTTTAACATCATTACTGTATGCATAAATAATACAGCTGTACAACTTTTGTTGACATCAAAAGGATTTTAAATCGCTTTGGCGTTTTTTATATATTTTCGGACTATTGTTACGCACATTTGTCCAACACATGTGTCCCCCCACTGGCTACCAATACGCAAGATCGCTCCACTGTCAAAATCTGCCAAGGTCAATTTCGTCGTTCTGACAGTTCCGCTGTCAAATCTACCCACTTTCAAATTCGCCCCAGTGACATCTCCTCATCAGTCAGGGCGAATTTCTCGTTGGAGAATGTTTTATTGCTAGTATTATACATGTTATTAAATTACACCTTTAAAATTAGGAATGGTAGACAAGGGGAAAAACATTAATTCTATACGTTTTATAAACAGAACGACTTTGATCAGCTTTGATCGTATCAATGAAATTGATTGGTATATTTACTACAATTTAAGTTATGGGTTCATGATTAACAATAATGAGTGCCGAAATCGTCCTTTGTGAGGCTGTTTTTGTGATATATTTGCTACAAAAGGCATAGCAAGCTAAAAAAGATCAAAAGTCAATGTTCTCGTAATGAAATGAGTATGGAAATATCAGTAGCACACTTGACTAAAATATTTTATTTAAGTATATAAATAAACATAATACAAGGAGTTATTCAAAGATTTTTATTAGTATTAACTACAAGTTCTCAAGGCTAAAAGCCCTTATGCCACTCAGAATGAACAAAGAATAACACAATCAAGTAAAAGAAAAATACAAAAAAAAAATAGATTCGCAATGCAACAGCAGGTTTATTCAGTTGACATTCATTTTCCAATGCAATACCTATTTTATTTAATAACTTGTCCAAGGCTGTACTTTGTACATGCCCTTCACCATTAAAATAATTTATCCTATTTGCATTTTACATCCAAATTACGGCTTTATTGGATTTCTAGTAATTATGAAGGTATTTAGGCCAATGAGGTGAACAGGTTTGACGGAAATAGTCAATTGGGTTTTTGTGGTATATTTAAAAATAGTATAATTGACTATTGAGTATAGCGCAAGCATAGCATAATCGGACTATAACGTTCGCGGACCACTGCTGGAATTGGGGCATAAACAGGCCTCTTCTCTGTAAGAGGGAGGAGTGGGCTGAAATATACCACGTGAGCTTAATGCAACTAGCATACTATAGTAGATATCAATAATTGGTTTAGCACCGTAGACCACAAACATACGCTTCAACAGATTATACAGAAGACCAAAGATTATACCTGCCTCTCTGCTTAGCGTTTGAGGACTCTGAGAAAGCTTTCGATTCGATCGAGACTTGGGCTATGCTACAGTCTCTCCAACGGTGCCAGATCGACTACCGGTACATCGAGGTGTTTAAGTGTTTGTACAAAAACGCCGCCATGCAATCTGACTTCAGGATCAGGTCTCGGCACATATATCTATCTATATCGACTTCGCCAGTGCGGTGTTAGACAGGGAGACGTCATTCCTCCGAAACTGTTCACAGAACTGATGATGATAATGATGAGAAGTCACATGTGTTCGAGTTGTTGGTTCTAGGCGATACTGGTTTACTTACGATGTTTTACTTAACTCAAATTATGACTGATTTGGAGATTAAATAATTGCAGACGATCAAACTAAATATCTTATCTGATATAACACATCGAATAGATTGATTTGGCCTTTTTCTGTTCGTGTGAGTCATGTCTCACCTAATCTATTAGAAATCACAAAATTCGAGTCATTACTCATTCGGTACTTTCATTGACCTATTACTTATTTATTAGTGTGACCAATGTAGGGTTAATTAGTAAAAAAATACGAGTATACGACTAAACAGTCACTCAGTCACAGTCATTTCTGGTGTGGATTGGGAACAAAATTGGTTCTATTTTCAAATTGTTTTGTCATGTTTTTGATTTTCCAAGAAAACATTTAGGGCAGGCAGTTTTTTGTGGTCCATTTTTTTAAGCATTTTTTAGGCCTAAATACAGTTAATTACTTTAAGGATAGATTTTTTAATAGTCTGATAACTTTTAACTGAGGAATAAAAAATGGCCGTTTGACATATTTTCTATACATAAGCTGTCAACCGCCTATGTTAAATAGAAGGAGCAGGCATGCACAAGCACATGACTTCGAAGTAGGTAAGTAATTATACTACCAACACCGTAGTCAGCTGTAGTTATTTGAAATTAACGAGTTTAGGCTTTTGTCTTCAACTACAAAATGATCTCGTTCAGTCCATCCAAAGGTTGTCTGTAAGAGATTGCCTTGTGCTATAAGACTGCCCATTACACACTTACTTTTATGATAGTTTGTCTTGTATATATATTTTTGTGGTGTACAATAAAGAATATAATAAATAAATGACAGTTCATTTATTTATTATATTCTTTATTGTACGATGTAGGTTTTTTGACGTCAGAACGTCAAAAAACCTACATCGTACAATCAAAGTTCTCCTTGAGATTTGAACATATACCTGCAACGACTAGACAACAACCATCAGGCTGTTGTCCGGACTCTTTTCAATGAACTTGTTCATACACCCTGTTTCGCATGCCTCCATACCAACATGCCTGCGGAGTTTCGCTAGTTAATTTAATTTGACCCTATATTTGGTCACAGATTTGATCTTACATCTGTAAGCGGTATCGGTTTCTTTGCCGACGTAACTAGTATTTTTCGTCTGATTAAGATGATTATTTTTTACGTACTTAGATCGCGTTCGGTTCCGTTCCACGGCTAAAGATGGTGTTAGCAGCGACTTGCAAGTAAAAGGGTTTTCTCGGTTCGTGACTTTTTACAGTGACGATTTGTTTTATAGTATTTTTTGCTAGTTTTTAACCCCCGCCGAAAAATGGGGGGTGTTATAAGTTTCACGTGTGTTGCTGTGTATCTGTGTGTCTGTGGCATCGTAGCGCCTAAACGGATGATCCGATTTTGATTTAGTTTTTTTTGTTTGAAAGGTGATATTATCGAAGTTGTTCTTAGCTATGTTTGAATTAAATCGGTCCAGCCGTTCAAAAGTTATGGGCGTTTTACTGTTTGAATCGGGTTGTTTTCGCAAGATTAATGTGTCGGGGGTGTTTAAATTTTGAAATTAAACTTGTTAAAGTTTCATTGTACCAATCGAATGCTATGCCTCAGAAATTTAAAACGACGCCATTTATTAGAATCAATTTTAAATGATCCTTTCAAATAATCTTTGAAATGTGAATAATATTCCATAATTTTGTTCTTAGGAAAGTTGATTAAAAACCGGCTAAGTGCGAGTCGGACTCGCGCACGAAGGGTTCCGTACCATTTTCGTAAAAAACGGCAAAAAAATCACGTTTTTTGTATGGCAGACCCCTTAAATTTTTATTTTCTTTTGTTTTTAGTATTTGTTGTTGTAGCGGCAACATATATACATCACCTGTGAAAATTTCAACTGTCTAGCTATCATGGTTCATGAGATACAGCCTTGTGACAGACAGACAGACAGACAGACAGACAGACGGACCGCGGAGTCTCAGTAATAGGGTCCCGTTTTTACCCTTTGGGTACGGAACCCTAAAAAGAACATACAAATTTTAAGATCAATTCTAGGAAATGTTAATTTTACACACAATTAAATAACGAATCGATGCATATCGCGCCAACTAGTGACATTTATTTGAACCAAATTTTCTTTGTTAGCGCTGAGCTCCGTGATTTGGTTAAGAAAACAAACATTATTTAAATACAGATACGTCATAGTAATCTATGTAATTGGCTGTCGATATTGTGTGCATGTATGGCATGCACGAAGTATTAAGTCGTACGGATCACTGATTCTGTTAATCATATCAGAGTACCCACGATAATAGATTGTATCCTACTCCTTTTAAATCTGTAAAGTTGAGTATAAAGTATTTTAGAATTGGGTCTTCATCATCATCATCATTTCAGCCGAAAGACGTCCACTGCTGCCTCAAATGTTGCCACATCGATCGGTCCGAATTGGTCCTTATACTCCTTTTATTAGAATAACTAGCTTTCCCACGCGGCTTCGCTCTCGTCACCTGGCTACCTACCTACCCATCTACCCTACCTACCCAACCTACCCTACATACATTATTGTTGCGTAACTTAAACCGTTTACGCAGCGCACGCAACGGAAGCTCTCAAAGAGGAATATTTTTCACGTTTTTGCAACAATTTTAGTTTATGCTCCGCTCCTATTGGTCGTAGCGTGTTATATAATTATTAATTAGCCTATAAACTTCTTCGATAAATGGTCTATCCAACACAAATAGAATTTTACAATTCCAACCAGTAGTTCCTTAGATTAGTGCGTTCAAACAAACAAACTCTTCAGCTTTATAATATTATTAGTAAAGATTTAAAAAAATCCGTCGAATTAAGAACCTCCTTTTTTTAAGTCGATTAATGACTTTTATTTGTTAAATTGATTGATATCGCTTAACTTGCTTTTCTGAGGCACGGCGGCAACTCGGTATGTTGAAATGGTTACCCATCCACGGACCGACCTTGTCAAGCGTTGCTTAAGCTTGATGACCAGTGCGGCTGTTATTATTTAGCCACGAGCTCCTCCCTAACAAATAACAATCGAATAGAAAATCGCTTTACTAAGACTCATCCTATGCACCATTCTATACTGATAGTTAGTTTTAAAGCGTCATAAAAGTGCTTTATTTTACCTGTATTTAAATAATGAATATTTCCTAACAAAATATGCATATTCTAAGGAAGAGGAAGTAAACTAACCATTGCATTGATTGAAACATTTCACAGTTATTAAAAAACTAATGTTGGAACGTGCACATAAAGCACATGTTTGACCTTTGTCGAGGCCGAAACACAAAGTAATTTGATTGTGTTCTGAGTTTCCAATCAAACCGTTCTCGATGACCATCAGACTTCTTGATACTCGTACTACGTCATATGCCTATATAATTTCCTGTTTCCTATTTTCGGTTGTAATTAATTAACATAGCAAATTGATTGCTATTTTTACCCACGAGCCTACGACGGAACGGAGACGGTATATGTGACAGGATGTTTGTTTGTGCAAATCCATGTTGCCAATTTTTCTCCAAAACTACTAGTCCGATTTTGATGCAGTTTTCAGTTATGGGTTCGGGTTTGATTGGTGCATGTTCTTAGATAGTTAGTCATACAGATTGTTGAAAATATCCCGGTAAAACAATATTGTTTTAACAAAAGATTTTATTTAATGGGGTAGAGAGGCCTTTGCCCAGCAGTCGAAACAACGAATTATTTAAATGAACAGATATATTCTGGAAAACGAAAGCGTGACCTGAGAAAGCGCGGCAAATTAAAAAAATCTCTGGTATGACAAACTAGTTAAACCTCTAGTTATTTTTTTGTATTTATTATCATTTAATTTTTGTTTTTAATGACTCCGTTTGGTGTGACGGAACCTTGACGATCATGGATGTGAGTAAAACAACGAGTGTGTAGATTTATTTATTAGTACTTAAGTACATAATATTTACTTACTTAACATTTAGTTAGTTAAATTTCTTCAACAATGTTAGGTTTAATCGAGTAAAGGCTAAATTAATCGTTAAATCATTAAATATTAGTTTGTAAATAATAATGTACTTATGTATAAATAAATATCTAAGAATATAAAAAAAACTCTTAAATATGAGTTTTTTGTATCAGTGAAGTCATAATCACCTACATTTATTATGAATTTTTCCAATACTTCTTCTGTCATTCGGCCCAACGAGGTTTTTATCAGTGTTTCTGTGAAGTGAAGATAATTCTTCTAAGAACTTAGTTTGAGTTTCTATTATAGATTTATTTTCCAAATTCCTTAACGTTTCAACAATGTTTATAATTTCGCAGAGTCCTTGAATATCTGCCAGATTATTTAGAAATATAAGAAAAGTTATCATCATATCGTAAATATATCAAATAATCAGCCAACAAGGATCAAGATTACAAAGTCATACTAACCTAACCTTTGACGTACCTTTGATAGCTTAATAATATTGCTAATATTAAAATTAAAAAAAACTCCAGGCCACGCTTTCGTTTGCCAGACTCTAGGTTTGCCTTCGATCTCGATCTCGTCAGGTAGAAAACGATGTAGGGGGACTTTTCCCAACAGGATCATTGCAAATTTTCCAATTAGCTTAAAATACACTGTAGACACCCATTTCATTAGTATCACAATATTATAAAAAAATACGTTTTAAGACATCGAACTGAAAAGCACTTATAATTATAATTTAATGCGACTTTTTATACATATACGGAAAATACTTTCTAATTTCCATTCATAAAACATATTATGTCTTTGTTTCAGTGCGCACAGGTGGCTACAAATGTAGTGGAACAGAAGCACCAGGTGTCCAGAGCGAAGAGAAGTCGTGCCCTTGGAAGCCGGGCTTTCAGAGGCAGCACAGTATGGTTCACAGGGCTTAGCGGGGCTGGCAAGACCAGTATAGCGTTCGCGCTTGAAGCTTACCTGGTTTCTAAAGGTTGGTAAATTTTAGTAGATACCTAATAACCAAATTTTAGTTTCACCGTAACCGCTATACCGCGCCTTAGGAAGGCGCGGCGAGGAGGGGGACGGGACGGAAAGAGCATGAGTGCATGTGATATAGATTGTCGGACAGATCTTACGATATCAGTTTACGATATTTTAAACATATAGAGATATAGCTTTGTATAAATATTAGGAAATATTATACTAGATTAATGGTAAGTGAAATAAGTAACTAGATACTTCTTTAGTTTTAAATTTTCTTGACAAACGGTTTCCTTACAACTTTTCTGTCACTGGCGCCATTTTCAAATTTCCTCTAATAGGTTCATTTCTCACTTTATTCATTATTGTCGCTCCGCACATCCACCTCAACAGTTTTTAGCCTATTTTGTAAAGAATCAGTAATATAATGGTCTGACTAGGGACCACTATTTATAATAATCACAGTAGATCTTTGTGTCTCTGAAGTTAGCTGCAACACCCTGCGCAGTTACTATTTTGGTGTCAATGTTGAAGTAGATAAGAATAATTTATTAAAAAGTAAGTAAGTTCACAAAAATGTACATTAGGTGCAGTAGTTTAATTTCTAACACAATGGTATAAATAGAGCTTATAATTATGTAAACTATAACTAAAATATTTTATTACAACTACAAGATTATAAAAAAGAATGTCTATTTTTTGGTAAGGACCTGCCCGATTTAGGTTCTTTCAAACCTGTGTTATGATGATAGCATTGTATAACTGCCTCTTTCATTTGCTCACGTTTGTCGCATCGTCCTATCTCGCTTACTCTATGCAGTATACTCGATGACAAACTGTTTCTTGCGCAATGGTTCGCAGAGCCAACTTCAGAGACACAAAGATCCGCTGTGACTACTATACAGCCTTCTAATGTTTTGCGATGTCTTACAGTGTTGTATATTGGTATTATGCTAGTGGTATGAACCACATAACTTGAGGGTCGCAGCATTGCGATCTCACTAAAGTTTGAAGTGAATAAGGTTCTTGAATGTTTGATCAGCTCGAATAATCAAAAGTACGTACTAGGCGCCCAGAGCCAGAAGGAGCTCTTGGTCGCTAGAAACAGTAAAAATTTGTTGAGGGTTTTAGAGACCGGTTTTCTAATAAATCTATTATAAATTCTCATTATGAAACTATAAAGCGGAAAAGCGTATAAACCACAGACATAAATCTAGATGATGTTGATAGATTATAGATGACGCAATTGTAAGTACTTTGCGTGCCAAAAAACGGAGTAAAGTTACGGATCAATGATCGTAATCTGAGCTTTTCATTTAGCATTATCACCGGAAATCCAGCGAAATCTAGAAAAATGGCTTTTCATGCCATATAGAGCTGTAAAGAATGTATAGAAAAAGTTGGCCGAGGCATTGGAAATGTTTTCTTTCATTGGGAAGTAAATTTGTTTTTTAATTTTTTATATTATTTAATTTTAATTTTTAAATTATTTGTGAAAAAGTCGCACGCTTGGTTTTCATACAGTTATCTAGTTAGATTTATATCTGCGGTATAAACATACTGTCACTTATCTTGTGTCTAAAGAAGCAAACACCTAACATATATAGGTATCTAGAAGACAAATAAACTTAAAGACATTTGAGTGGATCTAGAAAGTGTCGTTCATTAACCCCAACTAGGAATGGAACATTTAATTGAAAGAATTATTAAATATTTTGACTTTACAAAATCGTTTATTACAATGATACAATTAGATGTTTATACGTAGAAATAATTAAAATATTCCATTGTTTTTCTCACAATTATGGACTCTCTAGTTGTGCCATTAGTACTTCAAATAGCCTAATTTATATCGCGCAATAACATTGTAGGTGTATTAGTTCACCATACAAACTTTAACCCCCCGGTTCCACCCCCTTAGGATGATTTCCAGGTTAAAAACTATCCTATATCCTTCCCAGGTTCTCAAACTATCTTCATACCAAATTCCTTCTAAATCGGTTCAGCAGTATTAACAGTCAGTTTAACTATCGCATTTATAATATTAGTATGGATAATAAAACGGGAATTTTTCTAACTAATACCTATATTCAATGACACTTCATGTGGCAAGCGAAGAAAATATATCTCTCGTATGGATAAGTACCCACGGCAAAAATACTAGACAGACAACAGGTTTTACTTTATTTTTATCTATGGATTATTTTAAAGTGCATACACAGTACAGCCAAAACTCTTCTTAAGGTTCCCCTAGTCGACGGCACAAACTATTTTGTGCGCGGGGTTAAAATGCATGCTATCTCATCCGATAACACGTGCGAAAGAGATAGATGCTGTGATGAGCAGTAAGAAGCTAGTTCACGTACGAATTAGCACTTGCAAGTTTGTAGCGAAATGGATGATGGACGACAAGTAAAATTTCAAAATTTAAAAACCCCCGACACATTTATCTTGCGAAAACACCCCGATTCAAACAGTAAAACGCCCATAACTTTTGAACGGCTGAAGCGATTTTATTCAAACATAGCTAAGAACACTCTCGACAAAATTACCTTTCAAACAAAAACAACTAAATCGAAATCGGTTCATCTGTTTAGGCGCTATGATGCCACAGACAGACACACAGATACACAGCAACACACGTGGAACTTATAACACCCCTCTTTTTCCGGCCGGGGTTAAAAACGAGCGCGCGTAGTTTAATAAACAGACCTTTGGGAGTTTAGATATCATGAAAAAACGATTAAATGTATATTGTAAAAATAAAATTATTCGCATTGTTGAATAACTAATCTATCCCTGTATGGTGACTGTTTTGCAATGTTTTGCAATTGTCCTTCTTATGGTATTTATGTCCGCCCAAACATGCGTTTAAATTAGTGTTGAAAAATGGAACTTTCGACGCTCATAACATTCAAATATATTTTTTTTTGCTTTTTTGTTTCCATAAAGGGCTAGATAATGATGAGACAAATTGTTTTTTTATTTTTATTTTGAACGTACATCGTCAAACAGTGGAGTAATCGCCAGACTACGTTTGTATGGAAGAATGATCGACTTGGGAAACCTTAACAAGCAGATGTAAAAGACTCCTGGGGGGTGACCATAAGCTCTTAGAGTAAGGTTATTTTGAGTGTGTGTAAGGGACAGAAGTATATGACGTGTATACATCTGTCACTTACTCGATATCAAAATAACCTTACTCTAAGAGCTTATGGTCACCCCCCTGCATTGTAAATTCTTTCTACCACTCCACCTCTAATATTAATTAACAATTATCTAAACCTAATCATGTAAGTAGTAATTTAAATTTAAATTTCACTTGATAATCATTTCAATTACACGCATACATGTTTCTACAAACCTTACTGTTTACTTGCCTACAAGTGCATAATATTTAAAAAATATTCACAACAGCCATTTACGCTCCAAAGTTAAACAATATGAATGAATTACGAAATACTATAATTAAACACACGAACCTATTTATATAAAGTAGGTGCTTAATTAATTTGCCATGTGTGGACTGGTGACCCACATAAGGGTAATTTGAAACTGTAATTGGATACTGTATTTCTCTAGATATTTTCGTAAGTACATAAACCTTTACCTGCAATTTTAATGTGCTCTAACAAAATTATATAAAAGTGGTAAAAAAAACTTGTTATGAAACATTGAATAAATACAATTTTATCACTTTGATTCCGGTTAGAATGAATTTTATTATAGGTTTTCTTTTTCACTTGAAACTGCCATCAGTCGGTAGCGATTATAATCAGTTCGGTTGTATTTCAACAGGACTTTGGGTTTTGGAGGCCATCACCTCAACCAACCATTATAATAATATAAGCGAGATTTGCATCTATTTAAATCGTCTAACGGCTTGGGAGGTGTCAAGCAATTTAATAGCCAAGGGATTTGGGTGTATCGCTAAGCGTTCGGCGTAACGTCTTATGTATTCTTTAATTTCCTCCTTTATGGTGGGCATGTGGAGGTATTCATGTATCTCGTCACTGCGAGTAAACCAGGGTGCGTTTACAATTGTCCGTAAAATTGCATTTTATGCTCTTTGCAGACATGGTATATTGCTATCGCTGACAACCCCCAAAGTTGGATTCCGTAGGTCCATATGGGTTTGATTACTGCATTGTACAACAGTAATTTATTTTCAAAGGAAAGAATCGAGTTACGTTTCATTCATCATTTATTGAATTATAACATATTTTATTATAGGTAATTTTATTGAATTAGATCCCAATAAATAATACAGTGTGATTGATTCGCCTTCGGTTTCTGTAAAAAAAAACATGTTTTTTAATGCTGAAGAAATGGAAAATAATGTTTTCTTCTAGAGACTGATTCTTTGCCGTTTATATGACTTCAAACCTATCCAATACCAATACTGGGGTCATAATTTTGCGGGCGATTTTATCAGGTATCCATCTCGTCTGTGGATTTTGCTAGCTAGTTAAAATTGGCCTTGTATAATCGGACCTTCACCATAAACCAGGTTTTCCAATCGTAACCTTCATTTCAGGACGTGACTACTCCATTATAATGTTGAACCAATGTATGCAAAAATAGTATTACGGTCTCGTTTTACCAGTTTTTTTTATATGAAGCCAGAAAGTTAAGAAGTCCAAGTCCTTACAATTTAGCAAGTAGACTTTGTAGATAAAACTGTGTGTTTCCACAGCGTTTCTCTAAAGCGGAGACATGGCGGAAACAGACGAGACGTAGAATGCCATTTTAATTTGATTGGTTGATTCCTGCACGTCTCCGCTTTACTTTTCGTTGCCTCTCGTATCTGGAATGATCTTCCTCCGCCGTTTCGTGCTATAAAAACGATTGGAACATTTAGTACTAATTTCAAGCAGTACTTATTACTTAGAAGATAAGCTTACCCGTGGTTTGCACGCAGTTAGGTTTACTGCCTTTAATCCATTTTCTTTATTATGAATTTTCTTGCGAACACCACACCACACATATTAAATTCACACCACTCTGATTTATCCAATTGGCAATTCTTTTCGCCAGGTTTATTTACACTTATTCATTTACACTACTTCATAACATAACTTACATAATATTTTCTTTTGACAGCCGACCATTTATTTTTCCGTATTTTTAATAAACCACTCTTTGGTCCGCGCGCTCTGTCGTTTGTCTATGGTTTCGACAAATGATCATTGAGCATCGCGTTTATATATTTGTATTATACTTACTTTGACCCACCTTCAGTGTTTTATTCTATTTTGTTTGTTTATAAGTCCTGTTTCCGTAAGTATGTCCATGGCGTCAACAGTAGGCCATATCAGAATATCAGCGCAGCGTTATTACCTTTTTTGGATATCGCTGCACATGCTGAGATAGGAGCCTTTTTGGTCTCGCACAGGGTTTTTTATTTTATTATTGTTTAAGTGTATGCTTATTTTCTCGTGTCTTCTGTGCGGGTCACAAATAAATATTTTTCTTTCTTTCTTTCTTTTTTGTTTTTGCTTTACCATGACGTGTTAACGCTCTATCATTATTTCAGTGCGAGAGAGAGACACATATGAAAAAATCAAAAAACCCGACTGCTTCAAAAGCGAACTAAAAAGACGTAAACAAGGAGAAAATCATGCTGTGCAGTCGCAGGATACATATTCGCGGGCTGACTGACCGAAATCTGGTGTATCCTCTGCCTGCACAGCATGATGTTCTCCTTGTTTACGTCTTTTTAGTTCGCTTTTGAAGCAGTCGGGTTTTTTGATTTAACTTTTTTTATTTATAACTTTTTAGTTAGTTTTTTTTTCGAATTACGTACATTTAAACATATGAGTAATATATATTTAAATCACCTCTTAAAACTCTTTATTTTGATACCTGACACGATGGTTTTGAAAGAAAAAAAATTTGGGCCCACAGTATGGCGCCCAAAATCCGCCATTTTTCTATTATCCCATTTCAATGTAGCCAGTGACACTAACTACAACTATTAAGACGCATCGATTGACGTACGAATCATCAAAATCGGCCAACACGTTTGGTCTCTGGAACGCCATATAGGAACAAACATACATACATACAAAGACTGATAAACACATTACCCTCCTTCGGCAGTCGGGTAAAAAGATGTATGTATGAAGTAATGAATGAATGTAGTGATATCGAAGAATCGATTGTTCGGGCAGAAAAAAACGATGTTTTAAATCGATATGTAGCACTGAATGAATACAGTGAATCGATATTTCACCCTAGAAAATGGGATCCCAGTAGACTGGACAGACTGTTGCTTCTGAAAAGCGCTGGTTTTGATCAGACAGCTCGCGAATATGTATCCTCCGACTGCACAGCATGATTTTCTTCTTGTTTACGTCTTTTTAGTTCGCTTCTTCAGCAATCGGGATTTTTGATTTTTATATGCACTCATTCAGTATAAATTGTAGCTTACCATCAAGCTGTAATACTGAACCTTCTGTAAATTATGTTGATTGTGGTAAAATAGCCTGGAAATGTACATAAAATGCGTACGCGTTGATCAGTCACTGACTCACACCGTTTTGTCCTTGCGGGTTATAAAGTGTTACAATTTCTGCGCGTAGAAATCTGGTTGTCAGGTAAACTTGGGATCGTGACTTTGAATGTATTAATATTAGATGAAGTAATCATATTTTTTTACATTCTTCCTCTATTTATCCTTAATTCATTACTTTTCTTACTATCTACATTTTTAACCGACTTCAAAAAAGGTCTTTTTTATTTTTTTTTATTTATGTTCCCCGATTACTCCAAGACGCCTGGACCGATTTCAAAAATTCTTCTTTTATTTGAAAGGGTATACTTCCTAGTTGGTCCCATAGTCATCAGGTCAGGGTCTGATGATGGAATCCTAGAGAAATCGAGGGAACTCCTCAAATATTATAAGCAAACATCGATTTTGGTATTTTCGTCAACAATGCAATCATTTGCACTCAGAAAGTATAATTTGGTGAAGTGGAACTGATGAAGAAGACCATAGATGTCCACTAGAACTCCTAAATGCTAAGTACCTATGTCACGGGCATAAGATATCTCGAATAGTTAACCGACTATAATGAAGCAAAAACTATAAATGGTACTGATGAAAACGGCACCATCGAACTGATCTGATGATGAAGCCGGAAGGTAGGCACTGGAACTCTAAAATAAAACAATGTATCCTAGTCGTGTTTGGGCTTATTGGAATCGCCATGAGATGTTCTTTGGCCATAAATGAAAATCATGTTAATTGGCGGTACCTACCAAAACTAAAAAGAGAACAATAAAAATCTTTTTAATAAAAAATCAAACTGACAAAAAAATAATTCCTTTTCCGAAGTCGGTGTCGAAAAACGGAAAACAATGGGTACAATAGACACCGACTTCGGAAAAGAAATTTATTTTTTGCTTTGTAGTTTTTTGTTCTGGAAGTCAGTTTGATTTTTTGTTAAAAAGATTTTTAAATATTTTTATAAAAAAAAAAAAACGAATTTGCAACAGCTAATTGTTGATAATGTTAAAGATCTAGCAGTACTGCATTGATTACAAAACTCTTTCATTAAATAGATAGAAACCAACTATTGCTAGTGTCGAAGAATACCGTATACAAATAGACTTTAACCCCGCAAAAACGGTTCACATGATATTTAGCCAGGAGGGCGAAGCCTCTGGTACAAATCTACGAAGAGAATCGTAAGATTTCATTAAATCGAAACTTGTTCTTGGATAATCATTTATGAGGTAATATAATTGCAATTAAGAGGCGAGTCCTTAAGAAACACCTAAAAAGGCACTTACAGTTTTCGTTATTTCTAAAGATTCACCGCGCTGAATTACACAAAAAAAAAAATGAAGAACCTTAACAGATGTGCCAACAGTTTCACCGCGAGATATTTGTAAAACCATCCTAAATTTCTATAAAAAAAATTGTTGAAATCTCTCAAAAACATCTAAATCGACCTTTTCTATTTGCACTATTGTCATAATTCTAGAAGATTTTTTATAAATCTCTTTAGATATATCGTGACACGAAAGTATGAATATGACGTTCACCGTTTTATTTATCTAATAAGTCACACCAAATGATAGTAATCCACGTTTCAACATTGTTATTTTTTCTACACAAATTGTTTTCTATTCCCCATACATTTTAGTATGGAGCAAACGCTCCCGTAATTTATTTTATAAACGACAACGCGCGCGAAAAATTTTCAGTGCCGTCTTAGACTCCAAGGTGAGAGCACGTCCGTTTTTTTTCTGAGCCGAGTTCGCAAAACGTCTACGCACACATACACAATAGGCATAAGGGTGGGTCGCGAGTGTCGTGACATGACTGTAGCACTATTCAAGCAATAAGACAAACTGGCTTATAAAATGAACCAAATCATGTTTTTGGTAATCATGTGTCTTGTTAGCCATACTATTGCAAGCAACTGAATTCAACAAATATAAATGGTGAGATTGGCACTGATAAAAAAAATTGCCGGTAATGAAAGCTTACACCTTTTATAATGCCGTAATGAAACTTGTCTCAAGATTAGTCAACAATGCTAAAAGCTTAATTTATAAAGGCAATAGTAATATAGCAGAGGTTTTTAAAAGTGTTGTTGCAAAGTTCGTAGGAGGAAAACTAATTAATTTCTCAACTAGACAATCTTACGCAGCTCGTTGTGCAACGTGCGTTGTGGCATTTAATATTAAGCAGCCACAAACCTACTTGTACAATAAAATCATACACAAAATACCTTACATATTTATAAGCCATCATGAGTTGAAAAAACCGGCCAAGTGCGAGTCGGACGATTTATGACGTATAAAAAAAAAACTACTTACTAGATCTCGTTCAAACCAATTTTCAATGGAAATTTACTTGGTAATTAATGTACATCATATAATTTTTTTTAGTCTTATCATTCTGTTATTTTAGAGAGAGCAGTGGTGGCCCAGTGGTATCGGCCGCGACTTACAAGTTGTAGGTCGTGGGTTCGAGCCCAGGCAGGCGCTTTACTTTGTCTAAATTATTTCTTTACCACTGCTCTCAAAACGGTGAAGGAAAACATCGTGAGGAAACCGTCCTAGAACCAAAAATTCGAAGACATGTGACATCCACCAACCCGCACTGGGCCCGCGTGGTGGATTACGGCCCATTCCCTCTCACAGAGAGGAGGCCTGTGTCCCAGCAGTGGGAACAATTTTTTTTTTTTTTTTTTTTTTTAAACTTTGCCCCACACTAGGAATTTCTTCCTGTATCGTGGGTGCGTTTACAAACATATAAACTCACATACACAAACACCCAGAGCCGGAACAACTATCTGTAGGTCATACAAATATTTGTTCCGTGCGGGAATCGAACCCGCGACACGCAGCGCAGCAGTCAATTGCTCAACCACTGCGCCAACCGTGCGCCCTAACCATCATCATCATTGGTGATGGTTATTTTAGAAGTTACAGGGGGGGGGACACATTTTACCACTTTGGAAGTGTCTCTCGCGCAAACTATTCAGTTTAGAAAAAAATATAATAGAAACCTCAACATCATTTTTGAAGACCTATCCATAGTTATCCCACACGTATGGGTTTGATGAAAAAAAAACTAATTTTGTTTCAGTTTCAAGTATGGGAACCCCCAAAATTTATTGTTTTTTTTTCTATTTTTGTGTGAAAATCTTAATGCGGTTCACAGAATACATCTACTTATCAAGTTTCAACAGCACAGTTCTTATAGTTTCGGAAAAAAGTGGCTGTGACATACGGACGGACAGACAGACAGACATGACGAATATATATAGGTTCCGTTTTTTGTTTGCCAAACGCTACGGAACCCTAAAAAAGGTTCTAGATCTAAGCATTAAAATAAATAAATTAGAGAACATCATTCAATCAAGCATTATTTTTTGTACTTATCATAATAATAATTATGTTGTATTACATATAGTAATTATTTTTTCTAACAATCAAACTACACAACCGATTACACTGTGACCCCACCCTTTTTTTCACGACTATATTACTATGGGCACGCGTGCCGTGCGGAGCGGTGAATCAATAGCTAATACATTGCGCGTTTTTGAGACAAGCTTACAAATCCTTCAGAAGCGAACGCGCATTGAAGCTATATTATGCCCGTCGCGCCGCATAATTTTTCACTTGTTCTTGGGTGCGTGTACACTACAATGTGTGATGCAAATGTGTTAGTGAAAATTTCGATGTGTGGGTTCTAAAATAAGTTCTCACGCTCGCAAACCTGCCTCTTAACAGGAAAATACAAAATCGATCAAACATAACATTTATACTTATAGTTATTAAGACATTAACAGATACAAATAAAATTATAACTTCTGGGTTAAGGACGGTTATTTCTGGAACACAGACTCGATTTCTCAGAACCGTTGTAATATTTATTTGTTCATCAGTCAATGCAAATAAGATTAATCGAAGGAAAATTTAGTCTTGTTATCTTACTGATAAGGGCTAATAATACGTAACTGGAACAATATCGCTGATAAAAACAGAAGAACCTAATATCACTGCAACTTCGAATTTGAAACAAACATTATTCTCCTTGGCATAGACTTTTCAACGTTTCTTTTTTTTGTCTTAGGTATCCCAGCATACGGCCTCGACGGTGACAATATAAGGACCGGTCTGAACAAGAACTTGGGCTTCAGTAAGGAGGATCGTGAGGAGAACATCAGAAGAGTGGCAGAGGTCGCCAAACTCTTTGCAGACAGCGGTGTTGTCTGCCTGTGCAGTTTCGTCTCGCCTTTCGCTGAGGTAATTAAATGTTTTATGGCTAACACAACTGTACTAAACAAAAAAAAAACACACTCTAAAAAGTATGAAACAAGAAAATATTCTCATCTGAAATTGTTATGTTCGAACTATTCCGTAGAAGATAACCGTGGTTGTATGCCACCTACCGTAACAAAACAATACATTCTGCAAAGTGGCATACATAGATACATACTTACATACACACATACCGTTCAAAAACATAACCCGCCTTTTTGCTTCGCCGTAGTTGGTTAATAATAGTACTATTTTCTTAACAATGTATGACCTATGGCCACTAAATGTTAATAAGGCAAATATGCGCTATTTCTCTCCCCTAGACACTGACCGTATCTAGAATGTTGCTGTGCCCGGCAGGGTCCATAATTGTTTCTGTAACTTATATTTACCACCTGTTTCGATTTAATCATTTAAATTTGAATTACTTTGTTCTAAGCAAGCGTCCTAATCGACGATTCTCGAGTGAATGTGTATTTTTTTGTTGCGTCTGAAACTGCAATAGCTTCTGCTTGAATGGGTCCATTGAAGAGGAATACATTGAGTTTCATACATAGATTTAAATAGTATATTACTCAATGTTTGCAGATCAGAAAGTGCATGCTTGACGTCTTTGGCATATTGAGATTCTTCTGTCACTCTGAGGGCAGTTTAAACTCGAGCCCGATATATTGTAAAGTCATAGGAATAGAACAGTCAAGGCACTAGGTAGCAGTTGACTTTTTAGGGTTCCGTAGATAACAAGGAACCCTTATAGTTTCGCCATTTCCGTCCGCAGTTTATATCAGAGACTCTTAGTACTAGAAAACTATAATTTGGCTTGGATATACATATTAATCATACCGACAAAGTGGTAAAATAAAATAACGAAAACCGTTGGCTTGTTTGTTGTTGAAGTCTGTGAAAACCTTTTTTCGTACCACCAGGATCCGTTTGCGTAAATTAAGCTTTAAATTGCAAATTTTATTAGAGTCAAGTGTCCTCCCCCTTCTGCTAGCTATTGGTGATTGTAGCTGTTTGTACGGAACCCTCGGTGCGTGAATCCGACTCGCACTTGGCCGGTTTTTCAAGTTCTGTGGTAAATAAAAAAATGCCCTGCAGTCTAAATACCTTACAGATGCTCCAAGCTACAAACAAAACTGCGTCAAAAACCTTGAAAAGCTGCATATACCTATAAACTGACATTCGAATTGTTGTCTCATAATCGTGAAATGTCGGCCATCTATCTTCAGTTCAATGACATTGCGGACGTCTGAGTTCTGCCGACAATGGATCAAAATAAAAATATTTATAAACAAAAGTGATAAACCTCGGAAATTACGATGTTTTATTCTGTTTGCTGATTACCTTTGACCTTTTCTTAACATTACACAGTTAGACGGGAAACCGAACCCAATATAGTTAGGAAAATTCTAGTCAGATGGTGATGACCACAGATATAAATCTAATTAGATGACGCGATTGTATGTACTTCGCGTGCCAAAAAAACGGAGTAAAGTTACTATCAATGATCATAATATGAGCATTTCATTTAGCATTATCGGCACCGGAAATCTACCGGAATCTAGAAAAATGCCTTTTTATGTCATATTGAGCTGTAAAGAATGTATAGAAAAAGTTGGCCGAGGGATTAGAAATGTTTTCTTTCATTAGTAAGTAAATTTGTTTTTGAAATTTGAAATTGTTTGTGAAAAACATTGAGATAGGAAATTTATGGAGGCGCCGCGATGTTCCATACATATATTAGCTTATACAAATATGAGTGAAATACGATACAGAATGTGAAACATCGTTTTGTTTCATTCTTTCTAATGTAGTAATCGTATTTGATGAAAGAGACAACAATATTTCAGTTGTTGCTCATTATGGCAACATTTTGTTATGACGTAGTGACGGTTGTAGGTACGTGCCATATTCGCCATTTTATGTGACGAATTTTGTGGTTGTGTTCGTGGTAGTCCTGCTGTCAAATGGTTGTTTACATATTGTATTATTGAGATTTGTGAGTGTGTGTGTGTTGCTTGATTGACACAACCTTAGAATCGGCGGCCATTTTATGAGACATTTTGAGGTTTAGGTAGGCACGTTTTTTTCGTAGGTATTTCCAGTCCATATTATTTAGTATGTCTATGGTGAAAAAGTGGCACGCTTGGTTTTCATACAGATGGAGGGACTTATGTTATCTAGTTAGATTTATGTCTGTGCTGATGACACCGACTTGCGTTGGACTTGGACCATAGTCATGCTAAGCGATAATGCGGTTGTTGATAGTGTTCATCTAGAAGTGACCTATTCACCAATGAAAATCACACTTGGTTTCTGAAAGGCCGACCGAAAGACCTGTATGAATACTTCAGTTCATCTAATGTTTATGTTGAATAGTTTTTGCAAGAACATAAGCCAATGAAATCACTAGACTTGAATTTTGACATTATTTTAATAAGCTTTCAAAAATAGGGGTAGAGAGAGTGAGAGAGACTCCCAGATTGTCGAGTTATTCAGACTTTGCTAGAGTTCCAGTTGTCCTGACCACGAGATCTCGCCAAACTTCTTGGCCGCTCTGTTGCGAAGGCTACAATAGCTGCCTAGTAGTAGTAGTGTTCTCATCTCTGGGACGGATCTGCTAAATATCAGCTGGATGCACTACAGTCGATCGAAAAACGGGCCAAGAGGCTCATTGGTAATGAGGCACTGGTTGAGTCAGAGGCCTTGAACATCGTCGCCGAGGTGCCAGCTTGTCGGTTTTTTATCGGTTGCATTTCGGGGAGTGTGGGATGGAATTGCATGATCTAATTCCGCCAAGCCCGTTTCATCATCGGACTACCAGACGTAAGGCGATGCACCATCGGTACATGGTGGACATCCCACCAATACGCACTAAACGTTTTGGAAAAACTTTCATTCTGCGTACAGTGGAATTCCCTGCCCGAGTCTGTGTTTCCCGATAGCTACAACCTCGGGGTCTTTAAGTCAAGAGTGAATAGGTTACTTCTAGGTCAGCGTGTTTCACCGTCGACCACATCATCACTTACCATCAGGTGAGATAGTGGTCAAGCGAAGCCTATCTACAATATTAAAAAAAGTAGTAAATCTCATACAAAAACAGCACCGCGCCGCTGTGCCTTGCGCATCGAAAAGCCAACTTCAGGGCGGCCAAGAAGTTTGGCAAGTACTATATCTAGACTGGTTTCCTACTTACGTTACCGTATGTAGGAAACCGGCCTAAACTAACCATTTTATGCATTTCTATAGCAATAGATTTGAATACTACTTACAATTAAATTGACAGGAAATGAAACACAATAGCTCTAATAAATAACAGCTCTATTCAATTAGTCTCGCTGCTTGCTATAAAATATCAACAATACACATTTTAATTAAAACTTCAATACAATGATTTTGATAAAATAAATGCTGATTGTGTGGTACTCTCTAATTAATTATAATGACCATTATTTCTGTGATAAATGTGGGAAGTATACCTTGTAGTACCTAGACGTTTTTATGACGTCAATGTACCCATTGTTTAAATTAATTTCAGATGAAGTAAATGTTCCTAAAATTATTTGACTGGTACCTAAACTTTCATTGTCATTTTTATTTATTTAAGGAAAAACAAACAGTAGCACAATAAGAAATAGTCAAGCTATCTTAAATATTACATTTATACAATTATGCTACCCACTACGTTCTCCACAGATTACTATTTAAAGTATTTAAAACTAGCTAGTAATATAGATACAAATACAATACACAACGGTTACTGTCCCGGAACTCATAATATCTGTTTTTTTTTAATAATATACGTATACATATAAAAGAAAAACAAAAAAGGAAAATTTGTCATTAGCATGTTAATCAAGTAATTAACATGTATTTGTTATTGTTGCCTCCGTATCTACCTTGTTCTTGCGTCGAACCCATAGGTAGAACGCCAGGAAAACACCTGTTTTGTCTTGAAACCAGGGTTAGATTTAGGTACGTTGAAAAAGATAGCACAAAAAAATGAAAAGGATAGTATTTATAAAAAATTATAGTACACTTTCATTATTTTTAATTTAACTAATTAGTCATTAAAATCAACACCAGTTATGACAAAATTTACTCCTCTTCTAAGTTTATCAGTCCTCAGTAGGAATAAAATCAGTATGTTGAAAAAATATCGATACATCGATATATCGATATTATTTTTTCAATATATCGATATTTTTGAGCGATATTTAATAGTTCGATATATCGATGTATCGATATAAAATTCTAAGTATCGAAAAGGTATAAAAACCGATATTTTTTTCAGACCAATAAATATTTATAAAAAAAGAAAAGAAAAAAAGTTGTTTGATTTATTAAAAATTATGTATATTAATGAATATTTATCTAGAAATGTAAGATGATTGAATTAGATTAGACCAAATTAATTTAAATTTAGAGCACGAATATTCTCTGTCAAATCATACCGATATATCGATATATCGATATTTTTTAATAAAAATATCAATATCGATATTGATATTTTCAAAAAAACATCGATACGATATATATCGATACTTTATTGCATTTCCGACATCCCTACCCACTTTCACTGCCGCTTTTGATAGCGTCACAAGACAATAATATGGCGTCTATGGATTGTGTTGCCAGTTTGTTACGTATTTTAGTCTTGGTCAGGTTCACTTTACTGAATATTCGTTCGCAGTCGGCAAAGAAAACATCGCAAGATCAGAATTCGGTCGGATACACGCACGGGCGAAATATTCATATGACGTAAAACTATGAATTCGGAAGCAACCTTTAAATTATAGTATTTTAGCGTACTATCCTTAGATGTGGATAGTATATAGTACAAAGAGCGAAATTATAGTATAAATACTATAATTATAGTACATAATCCAACCCTGCTTGAAACCACAGATACCAGCAAATATTATTTTATACCTTGTTCTTACTTCAAACAAACCCACGCCAGGCAAACAGCTGTTTTGTTTTGAGACCACAGATACCAGCAAATATTATTTGAAGATAATCGTCGTAGCTTTTAAGTATGAAATGAGAGTTCCTATTTACGAATATGTAAACATTACAAAAAAAAAAGCTTGTAATTTTTTATTGCTCATTATTTAGCTGTAATGACTCGGGCTTCAGATCAAATGTCAGTGTTACTACAAACGATTACTCGTTCCCGTTTTGATTAAAGTACAATGACATGATGAGGTAGACGTAAAGATTCCTTACATCAGTCATCGAAAATGAGTCACAAAAGGAAAATTTGTGACCCTGCACAGATGTGATGGATATCTGATGAAACAAATGTTGACAAATATCGATAAAACAAAAATATCCAAACTCATAATTTTCAGTAAAGACACTACCAGCGGCCATTGACCTCGTACTCAGCTGTTGTTAATTAGAATAATAAGTTTCTTTTTTGTTTTCGATATCAATACCCGCTATCTGCAGAGACGGGAAATTGAAATTTTTGTCAGAAGAAAATATGCTGCACAGACCCTAAATAAATTGGGCTATTGACAGTTGGATAATGATCACAACACGCGTTTGGTACAGTGGCAAACTCTGTGCAAGGCATTTTAGAACAGTTTGGAGCTAAATCCTATCTATTCTGAAATGCTGTTGTTTCGATATTGCCGTCTAGGAAAGTATAGCCCTCGCCAAACTTCTGTGCAGCCCTGAAGTTGGTTTACCGGGTGTGTGACGCACGAAACGGTCCTGTTTTTGTATGACATTTACTACCGCGCAGCTATTGTAGCCAACTCCAGGGCGGCTAAGAAGTTTGGCGAGAACTATATGCGTCTTAGATTTGTCTTTAATCGTTTTTCATGACAGGAATGTCTAGCGTGTAGGGTAAGCAATGTTTAGAAAAAAGATAAGAAATAAAAGTTAATTGCCTATAGCATTATTTAGCAATTTCATTTCTAAAACTTTCAGTAGCTGACACGGTTAATGTTAAATGATTGAATCAGCACACGTACTATAACCTTTTGTATCATTGTAATTTTTTATTGTTTCTGTGTATCCTATGCTGGAAAACTCAAATAAATAGGTACTTAAACAAATTAAAATTATAAAGAGGTTCTATCTTTTTGTGAACATTAAGATTTGGAGATTGTGTGCAGAATATCAAATCATCGCGAAATGTTTTGGTTTCTAACTTGTACCTGTATGTTTTTATTGAATTCGTCCTATCAAATATGCTGCAGGTAAAACATGTAGTTTAGACCCGTATTTGTTTACAATGCCATTAACCCTTTAGCAACCTTATTAGGTTTATATCATTAGGAGGAGCTCGAGGCTTAATAATAACAGCCGCACGGGTCGCTCTTCAAGGTTAAGCAACGCTTGAAGAGGTCGGTCCGTGAATGGGTGACCATTTCAACATTCCGAGTTTCCCCCGTGCCTCGGAAAGCACGTTAAGCCGTTGGTCCCGGCTGTCATGATCAAGATCTTTTACAGTCGTTACGAGTAGTCAGAAGCTTGAGCTCTGACACCAGTCTTGCCAAGGGGTGCCGTGTTACCCAGTTACTGGGTTATTGAGGTCAGATAGTCGCTCCATGTAAAACACTGGTACTCAGCTAAATCCGGTTAGACTGGAAGCCGACTCCAATATATTTGGGAAAAAGGTTATGCAGGATGATTAGGTTCATATCATTAATCAGTGTTTCTCCTTCTGGCGTCCCCTTCCGCCTTCCAAACTCTTACATAAAATGATTTTTCTAACTCCAAATATTTTTGACACCAGGACCGTGAAGTAGCTCGTCGCATCCACACAGACTCCGACCTGCCGTTCTTCGAGGTGTTCATCGACACTCCACTGGAAGTTTGCGAACAGAGAGACACTAAAGGACTCTACAAGAAAGCTAGAGAAGGATCTATCAAGGTTAGTAATGATTTCTTCCGCGGAGAATCTTAACAAAACGACGTCAAGTGCACAACGCCATCTATAGAATAAGTAGTTCAACTGTCCGAGTATCTGAATTCCGTGTGTTGTGATATTTTACTTCTTGGAGTGCGTGAGTAACGATTGCATTGAAACCAAAACTAAGTAATCCCACAGAATACATGTACCACTTCAAATTACGCACAATTTTTATTTAGAAAAGTTATCTACATTGGTTTCGTACATTTTACGTGATGCGTGCATAACTAAACAGACAAAAAAAAGTTAATGGAAATATCAAAAAACACATATGCGCGAGCTGACTGACCAAAACCAGATGTATCCTCCGACTGCACAGCATGATTTTCTTCTTGTTTACGTCTTTTTAGTTCGCTTTTTAAGCTGTCGGGTTTTTTGTTTTTCAATTAACTTTTTTTTTTTTTTAATTAGCTACATTTAAACATATGTGTTATACACTTTTGAAATCACCTCCTCCTCCTCCTTTGGAATTCACCCACCTTGATACCCTACATGATGAGTATGAAAGAAAAAAAAATGGTTGCCTCAAATCCGACATTTTTTTATTTTCTATTTTTAATGTGGCTAGTGACACTCGCAGGAATAAAACAAATCGATTGACGTTAGAATCACCAAAATCGGCCAATGCGTTTCATCTCTAGACCGCCACATAGGAACAAACAAAAACATACATACATAGACGGATTAAAATCTACAGACACTTGCAAACCTTTTTTTGTTGAATGTAAAATATTGACATTACCGTGTATGTACATATTCGAAGTTGCAGTATTTGTGAAAACCAACCCAAATATGTTTCCCAAGCTTTCAGATAGAAATAACCGGAGTCGACGACATGTCAATATGTTATGCACGAGACAGTCCAAAACGGCACTGATGCGTAATAGTATTTTGTGCATGGCACCTATTATTTATGATCACATACCAGAAACAATTAAAGTCTTAAATATTAATCTTTTTAAAAGGCACTTAAAGAGGTTTCTTATAAGTAAATCCTATTATAATGTTTCTGAATTTCTGAAGGAAAATATTGTGTTTAATCAATGTGGTTGTTCCGTTATTATAGTATATTATAAATTTTGTTTTTTAATTATTGACATTTCTGAGTATTAATATTATTATTTTTTTTACTGTAATTTATTTTGACATCTTATTTTATGAAGTTTGACTACATTTTTTTAATATTATTGACCACTCTGTTCTATTGTTTAAATTTGTGTTTTATCATGGATTGATTATTATTTGACATTTAACATTTGGATATTTAACTAATTGACATGTACATTAGAATTTTTATAATGAAAATCAAAATCAATTTTTTTATTTCATATAGGCCTACATGGGCACTTATAAAACGTCGACAATGTGCACGGTTCGGGTTGGTCGTTTCCTATGGAGAAGAACCGGCAAGAAACTCCATGGTTACTCTTTTAAAAAAATGGTTTGGTTTTACAATATTTCCTTGTTACAGCATTAGTACTTAGATATGGATATGTGGGGACAACGTAGGCCCGACAATAAGTCGTAAGAAAAAAAAAAAAAAAAAAGATTAAATATTATTTAAACAAAAGAAAATAAAACGAGTTAAAAAGTTAACAAGCATCTAGAAGGCCTGCAATGTTCACACATTTACAAAATAATCGGTAAAGGAATCTATACAAAAGTAAAATAAAAAAAAGACTAAATCTAACATGTGGCACAAATATTGATATCAGTGCTGTAACTATTCTTAGCAAAGGGCTATGAAGATGATTGAAAACCATTGTAAAAAGAATAATCAAAAGAAGCAAAAAAAAACAAAGAATTAATGAGATTGAGAATAGTTAGAGATATATATATTTGTGCCGTTTATGAGTTACCAGGGAAGCCGCATGCGCAGAAGGAGCTAAAGCCAATTTTTTTATCTTCAACGTAGTCCTTGATTTTATAATATGCTTTTTGAACAAGGACACGTTTGATGTAGTTTTTGAACTTTCCATCGGTCAGTTCTATAACTGACTTTGGCAACTTGTTATAAAAGCGTATACTGTTTATATAAAAAGACTTGCTAGTTTTTGTTAATCTGAATTTGGGTATTACAATTTCGTGCTTACTGCGTGTATTTAAATTATGTAAGTCGCTTCTAGTTTTGAAAAGCCCTCGATTTTTGCGGACATACAAAATACATTCCAAAATATAGAGTGAAGGTAGAGTCAGTATATCGATTTCTTTAATTTTTTCTCTAAGGGACTCGCGAGGACCCATTTTATAGATCGCGCGGATTGCCCTCTTTTGTAAGATGAAAATTGAGTCAACATCTGCTGCTGATCCCCACAGCAGACTGCCATAAGACATAATACTGTGGAAATAAGCATAATATACTAACCTAACTGTGGCTACATCGGTTAACTGCCTTATTTTCCTTACTGCATATGCAGCTGAACTTAACCTACCCGAAAGAGTTCTAATGTGCGCGCCCCACTGCAGTTTTGAATCGATAGTAATCCCTAAGAATACAGTTTCAGCTATAACTTGAAGACTTTTGCCGTCAAGATTCAAATTTAGGTCTCGTTGTGGTACATTTGGTAAAGAGAACTTAAGACTTTAGTTTTTGTCGCATTCAGTAAAAGATTGTTAGCTGCGAACCATTTTGTGAGAATAATAAGACTTTCGTTGACATGTAAGACATCCGTATCTTCCTATCTATTTTAAAAATTAGCGAAGTATCATCAGCAAATAGAATTATATCCGATAATTTGGCCATCATAAAAGGGAGATCATTAATGTAATCAAGAAAAAGGAAAGGGCCGAGAATTGAACCTTGGGGCACGCCCATCTTGACTAGAGACCCGGAGGACGTCACCCCATTAACATTCACTTTTTGCTGTCTGTTTGATAAATATGAAAGCACAAGATCAGCAGCTTGTCCTCGAATTCCGTAGTGGTGTAATTTACAAATCAGTGTGTTGTGGTCGACGCAGTCGAACGCTTTTGAGAGATCACAGAAAATGCCAATGGCATCCTGGGACTTCTCCCAAGATTCCAAAATGTGACTGATGAGTTTTACTCCCGCGTCCGTAGTCGACCTACCTTTCGTGAAACCAAACTGCTGACTATGCAGGATCCCATTTGAATTGAAGTGAGACAACATCTGATCCAGCATGATTTTTTCATAGATTTTACTCAATGCTGGAAGCACGGATATAGGTCTATAATTAGAGGGATCACTCTTGCAACCTGATTTGAAAATTGGTACTACTTTGCTGTGTTTCATTAAGTCAGGAAACGTGCCGCTGTCCAAACATTGATTGAATATGCCTGTTAGGACAGGAGCAATTGAGTCAATAATATCTTCAAGAACCCTAACGGATATCCCCCATAAGTCTTCAGTATTTTTTATATTGAGACTTTTGAACACGTTTTTAATTGTATCAATACATATTGGTTTAAATTTAAAGGTCGGTATGTCTTTGGTAAAGTTTTCTTTAAGAAGAGCTTCAGCTAATTTAGATGAGGAGGGAAGAGACTTCGTAACCTCTAACGGAATGTTGGTAAAGAACTTTTCTAATGTCTCAGCGACTTCTTGCTTATCAGAAATGGTTTGATTATTTATTTTCAAAGACAACTCATTCTGATCGCGTTGTTGTGTCTTTCCAGTTTCTCTATTTATTAATTGCCACACAGTTTTTATTTTATTATTTGAAACACCAATTTTGTTAATTATTATTTGAGATTTTGCTTGAGCGCAGACTCTTTTAAATATTTTGGAATAGTTTCTAACATAAGTGTGAAAAACTTTATCGGAATGAGACGCTTCTAATTGTTGATTTATTAAGTAATGATTCGGAAATGTGTATGTGTGTATTCTGACTCTTTTTCTATTATTATTATTGGTAATCATTTGTATTGTATCAGTAATTAATTATATTGAATATTGCAAATCATATTTGTACGCCCCATGGCAAAACATAGAGAGTATCTTTAATGTTGTAACACCCCACACACTGCTGTGTAACCTATGTTTTACGAATAAAATTCTGATTCTGATTCTGATTCTATACTGATAAACACATTACCCTCCTTCGGCAGTCGGGTAAAAATAATAAAAATGCTGGCAATGGGTTTTCTTGGTTATCCTTTAACACACTGGCTATATTTTTTTTTGTAAATATTTTCGATGTACAAAAACGGTCGTTAAAACTTGGTTGCTTATCAGTAGAACAAATACACGTTTTACCGTATTTATAAGAAATTTATGTGTTCAGTCACGAAGTAAACGTCAATATTATGAAGAAACGTGTGTCATATAAATTATGATATTTGATATAACTTATTGCTTTCCTTTTTTACATATGGTTTTGGTCAGACAGCTAGCGAATAGGTGTCCTCCGACTGCACAGCATGATTTTCTTCTTGTATCAGTCTTTTTAGTTCGCTTCATAAGCAGTCATATTTTTTTGATTTAACTTTTTTTTGTTACATGCTCCGTACTTCCACGCGTAATGCGGAGTAGTGAGGATCCGTAATGTTTTTTATATTGATACATAGGTTAAAACATGATGTATAATAATATCAAAGACGCAGCGATGGAAGGCCTCCCTCCTTGAAGATGATGATGTATAATAATATGATTTTAATAAAAGTCTTTCTACCACAGGGTTTCACAGGCATCACACAAGAATATGAGCGGCCCGAAGCGCCGGAGCTTATTGTACAGACTGTGGAGGACTCCATTGAGGAATCCACCATGCATGTTGTGCGGCTACTCGAGTCACAGGTAATGTCTTATTTCCTTAATTAGTAACTACGAGATGCCACCCGCGGTTCCGCCCGCGTTGAATTAGTAACTACTAGATGCCACTCGTCGCTCCGCCCGCGTTGAATTAGTAACTACTAGATGCCACCCGCGGCTCCGCCCGCGTTGAATTAGTAACTACTAGATGCCACCCGTCGCTCCGCCCGCGTTAAATTAGTAACTACTAGATGCCACCCGCGGCTCCGCCCGCGTTGAATTAGTAACTACTAGATGCCACCCGTCGCTCCGCGCGCGTTGAATTAGTAACTACTAGATGCCACCCGCGGCTCCGCCCGCGTTGAATTAGTAACTACTAGATGCCACCCGTCGCTCCGCCCGCGTTGAATTAGTAACTACTAGATGCCACCCGCGGCTCCGCCCGCGTTGAATTAGTATCTACTAGATGCCACCCGTCGCTCCGCCCGCGTTGAATTAGTAACTACTAGATGCCACCCGCGGCTCCGCCCGCGTTGAATTAGTAACTACTAGATGCCACCCGTCGCTCCGCGCGCGTTGAATTAGTAACTACTAGATGCCACACGTCGCTCCGCGCGCGTTGAATTAGTAACTACTAGATGCCACACGTCGCTCCGCGCGCGTTGAATTAGTAACTACTAGATGCCACACGTCGCTCCGCGCGCGTTGAATTAGTCACTACTAGATGCCACCCGTGAGGAAACCAGCATGTCCAAGAACCAAAATTCGAAGACATGTGACATTCACCAACCCGCACTGGGCCCGCGTGGTGGATTACGGTCCATTCTCTCTCACGGATATGAGGCCTGTGTCCCAGCAGTGGGAACATTAATAGGCTGATGATGATTATGATCTTTATAAATTATAGCATTATATGTTTTTGTGATGTATAAGCTATATTATTGTAAAATTTCGTCGTAAAACGTTCAGTGATTTTTGCGTGAAAGAGTAACCATCATCCATTCATCCACCCTCACAAAATTTCACAGTTAGTAAATAATTAAAAAATATATATAATAATTAAAGTTATAAATAAAGAATAAGAAAAATTATGACTTTTTTATACCAAGTAATTTGGAGAACTGTACTGAACTGTACTGTTTCTGTGTACCTGATTCGATAAAAATCTAATTCCGACCATAAAGCTTAAATGCACGCTTAAATCGCAACTTAGTATTTCAAGCTCGTTAAAAAGACATCAGCACTTACTGTAGCTTGATGGACCAGGAAGTAATTCCCTGGCATTCAGACGTAAACAAAAAGTGGAAGGCATCAGTAAAATTGTTGACATTTAAAACATTGCATTCTTGCTCACATAAATGTAATATTCAATTAAGTATCAGGTAAATGGACCTCTTTACAAAAGCTTTATAATAATTAAATAGATGTCAGGTATTTTTGTTCTTTTTAGGGTTCCGAACCCAAAGGGAAAAACGGGACCCTATTACTAAGACTCCACGGTCCGTCGGTCTGCCTGTCACCAGGCTGTATCTCATGAACCTTGATAGCTAGACAGTTGAAATTATCACAGATGATGTATTTTTGTTGCCGCTATAACAACAAATACTCGCACTTCGCCGGTTTTTAATTATACCAGGTTAAATAATTCTAGAAATCATTTTTATCAAATAAAAACAAAAAGTAAACAAATTCACGCAGTTCGGCAGGCTATTGTGGTTTTATTTTAGTACATTCACATCGTTCAATTAAATTATAATTTTATTATTAAAAATATTTAACCTTGATATGTTTCCTGCCCTTCTCCAGACCTTGGATATAAATCAAATATTTTTCCTTATTTTATTTACTCACAGAAATCCCAGGAAATCAAAAAGGTTTTAATCTTTTAGTTTTTTTTTTTCGGTTGCCATTCCCTTCTCATGGCCAGTATTGCAAATACATGAATAGGCAATAAAAAATATATGCACAAAATAAAACCTAATAGCAATAAATTACTTCCTACAAAGATGTTAAAATTAATTGCAATTTTATTGATAGTAAATTGTAATAAAATAGTTCGTGGTATTGCAGTCAGGGTTATTGTAAACGCAACAAACTATTTTAATGGGCTATGCGCTATGTATAATCATTTTCGTGATTGAATTATGATAGGAAGTAGGTTTGGTCTGTGGAACAAATGTTAACATAATAAAATATTATTTTTTTAGTACCTTTCCGCACACTAGGAATTTCTTCCTGTGACTGTTGTATGTTTGTAAACGCACCCCGTTTACAAGCATACAACAAACACCCAAAGCCGGAACAACTATCTGTAGGTCATACAAATATTTGTTCCGTGCGGGAAACGAACCCGCGACACGCAGCGCAGCAGTCAATCGCTCAACCGCTGCGCCAACCGTGCGCCCTAGTTTTTACAGTAACTATACAAAAATATTGTATTATTTGTAGTAATAACTAGGGGAGTTTTTGGCGGGATTTTATCGAGTGAAGTTCAGCGGCTGTTAATATTATTTGCAAATTGATTCCTAGTGGATATTGTGATATAAAATTGGTGTAGTTTTGTGTCTCAACTGTCTACGCAATTGGACAATATGTGAAATCATTGACAGAAGCGATCTCGGGATAGTGGAGCGGAGTATTTTATTGTAGTATTGACTGCCTCTGCAAAGCTTACTGGGAAGACTGACTCGATACAATTTCCTGCCAAATACTCCAAAAAACATTAGAATCTGTTACATCCGTATTCTAATGCATACCAAAGAATGTTAAAACCCATTTATGTATCCGACTGAAAGACTTGTATCTATGGTCATGAATTAAAATTACAAAAAAAAAAAAAAGTATAGCTAGGGTATATGTAAACGTCACTTGAAATGAACAATGCATAACCATGTAGGTAATGGTGCTCCCACATCGCTGTTTAATGTTTACAAACATTTTCTAAACAAATATTTTCCTAACATTTGTTAGTTAGTGTATTAGTGTTAGAAAATGTTAGTAAAAAAACTGGCCAAGTGCGAGTCGGACTCGCGCACGAAGGGTTCCGTGCCATTATCGCAAAAAAATCATGGTTATTGTATGGGAGCCCCACTTAAATATTTATTTTCTTCTGTTTTTAGTATTTGTTGTTATAGCGGCAACAGAAATACATGATCTGTGAAAATTTCAACTGTCACGGTTCATGAGATACAGCCTGGTGACAGACAGACAGACAGACGGACCGCGGAGTCTTAGTAATAGGGTCCCGTTTTTACCCTTTGGGTACGAAACCTAAAAATTAACAGCCGTTGTGGAAGCGTTATAACGTCTGTAGATACCCCCCGTTAGTGAACTTGGATGTTGTTTCGAAGCATTTTCTGTAAATTACAGACACATGTCACTCTTTATTTGGTAGACAACGCATCTGTATAATATTCACAGCGGATCTTTGTGGCTCTGAAGTTAGCTCTGTCAACTATTGCGTAAGAAACAGTTTAACTGCATAGAGTAAGCGAGATAGGATGATGCGACAAACGTAAGTGAGTGAAAGAGACAGTTATACAAAGCTATCTTCACTTTCAATATTGACATAAAAATAGCTTCTGCGCAGGCTCTTGCAGCCAATTCAGAGACATAAAGATCCGTTGTGAGTATTATACTGTCCTTGGTATTGTAAATGACTATATTGCAACAGCGCGGGCTTACTTGTTTTCCACTCCTGCGGCATCGCTCTAGTGGTCTAACTCACAGGAACCTTGAATTTTCCGTGATATGCCACTCAGCTATAGGAGCTAGCCATAGATATAATAAACAAGGAGATATGCCCGGTAGACGAAATATATCGGCAACCTGTGTCTCCAGTTTGCCCCTACCACACGGCAACTACTACACATGCTGTACAGAAAAAGCAATAGACACGCAGTCGCGCACACACCCGCAACGCTTAAATCAGAACGTACTACATAATCAAATATGAACCTTATCTCATCAAACACAGCGTGTATTTACCATGCTCCGTACAACTTACCCACACAAAAACATCTATACAATCACATCACTAACTCGTCGCAAGAAGCAGCGGCCGTACTACGCGATGCATCCGTTTAGTAAAGTATCGTGTTGTGATTTTTACATTGCTTGTCCAGTCACTTAGCGTCGAACTTAGCTAGTGGTAAAGGAGCAATGTATTTATTGCAAAAATAGAACAGTCGCTGTGATATTTTGAAACATGATTTTGGACATGGGCACTGTGACCACGTCGCGCGGACACCGACACGCCCCCTTGCCACTTCTCCTGTATTTAATATTTCTATGGAGCTAGCTTTCTATCAGTAGGACAGTGCAGCCTTATTGTGTAAGTGAATTCGGCAAGGCAAAGGACTTGACCGCAATCTATCGACTAATCACATAGACGAAAATCCACATCGTTCCTTTCATCTCGCATCTGATTGGTCGATTGATGGGGGTCAAGCCCTTTGCCTTGCCGAATTCACTTAAGCAATTAGGCTGGATCAGTATTTCCAGAACTTACGTCCTACAAAGACACAAACAAATAACTTTAAGTACCTCTATGATATTAGTTTAGATTATAAATAACATCATCATCATCTTCCTGCCCTTGTCCCATGTTACTTGAGGTCGGCGCAACACGTTTTCTTCTTCCATACCGTCCTGTCCCCCGTCACTCTATCACTGATTCCCTTTTCTTTCATATCACTCCTCACACAGTCCATCCATCTTTTCTTTGGCCGTCCCCTCCCTCTCCATCCATATACATTTATATTCATAACTCTTTTAGTAACATGCGTGTCATCCCTCCTCATCAGGCCGTACCAGGACAAACGCTTTCCTTTAAACTTTTCTGTCACTGGCGCCACTTTCAAACATCCTCTAATATACTCATTTCTCACTTTATCCATTCTCGTCACTCCGCACATCCATCTCAACATTCACATCCCTGCTACATGCAATCTCTTTTCATATAATACAATATTATTCTTTATTGTATGCCAAAGTAGTTACACATGTCCTCTACAAAGACAAAAAGCTACTCATTCAAATTTAAATAACAACTCTAAATATTATATCCACAGGGCATCATCCCGAGTTTCGAGAACAGCCGCAAAGGCGTGGAGGAACTGTTCATCTATGGCAACAGGCTGACCAGCGCTATTGAGGAGGCTGCGAGACTGCCACAGATTGAAATCAACACACTGGACCTGCAGTGGGTACAGGTAAGCCAAAATTTAATATCAAGATATGTTCTAGTAGTTTTTGCGAGGAGCTCGTGGCTAAATATTAACAGCCGCATGGGTTGATCTTTAAGATTAAGCAACGCTTGCCGAGGTCGATCCGTGGATGGGTGACCATTTCAACATACCGAGTTTCCTCCGTGCCTCTGAAAGCACGTTATGCCGTTGGTCCCGGCTGTCATTTGAAGATCTTTGGCAGTCGTTCCGGTTAGTCAGAAGCTTGAGATCTGACACCAGTCTTGCCAAGGGGTATGGTGTTACCCAGTTACTGGGTTGTGGCGGTCAGATAGGCAGTCGCTCCATGTAAAAAACTGACACTCAGCTAAATCTGGTAAGACTGGAAGCTGACCCCAACAACAATTGGGAAAAGGCTAGACAGATGATGTTCTAGTAGCTTCTGCCAGCGGCTTCGCACGCAAAACTTACCCACGGGAACATACTATCGGGATAAAATAAGCCTATGTGCTATTCCAGGTTATAATCTATCTCCGTGCCAAATTTCATCAAGATCCGCTCAGCCGTTCTGGCGTGATTGTATAACAAACATCCATCCAAACTTTCGCATTTATAATATTACTAGCTTCTGCCTGCGGCTTCGCCTGCGTAAAACGTGTTTATTATCCCAAGGGAAAACAATATCGGGATAAAAGCATTCATGTCCTTCCCAGGGTCTCAAACTATCTCCATACCAAAGGACAATGGCAGTAGCCCGTACATCATTTAAGCTGAGATTAAATTCCTCCAATTACTTGATTAATTAATTTAAATAAATGAAAAAGTCTGGCTTAACTCAGGGTCATCTTCTGAATTAGTTTGTGCAAGAATTTTTGTTCGAGAATGTCGAGAATAATAGATATTCATTCAGTCATGAACTTTTGTAGGTTATGTCTGGGTAACTTTTAATAATGTGTTTTATGGGTAATATTAATCAATTTCGTCGAAAAAAAAGAGCAATATCGCATTAGTATTTACCTTACCATGAAATGTAAAATATACTCTTTGGAAAGAGTATATTTATAATAACCGGCTTTGACGTGTATCAAAAGGTCGTCGTAAACAACCAAGCTATATTTTTTTAGACTTGGATACTAGTCTTTTTGCCTATCATCAATTGAAAGTAATTCATTCATTTCTACTAGTTATATTTGTTTTTGTATACAGATGTATACGGTTATAATTAGGCCACAATATCAGGGATTTCTAGCCACTCGATGACTTTAAGTCTAATATTTGTGGCAGATTGACTCAGCTTGTTTATTGGAGGGCTTGTCTGTACAGGCTCTGGTACGGTGCAAGCTGGACATCTAATTTTATAACTAACCATAGATATTGTATTATGCTAAGCCCTACTCTAAAAACTTAACTCGGAGTTAGTTGCTAACACTAGGTTAAATTGACAGGGTCCGTACCATAACGTGAGAACGCCTAGGGCTCTCTGAAAGGACTAGGGCTCTTATGTCTGTATAGCTTCGGCCCTCTCAAACAGTGTAACCATGATAGTTTTAACACGGCGGAGTAAGGAACCTGTTTGTCATACAGTATTGTCAATTTAACCTTGTGTTAGTAACTAACTCTGAGTTAAGTTTTTCGTGCCAGTGAGCCTAAGAACTGGTATTATAACACTTCATTTAGTCTGATTCAACATCATATCAGCCGAAAGATGTCCACTGCTGGACATAGGCCTACCTCAAGCATCGCCACATTGACCGGTCCCGTGCGTCCCGCAACCAGCGGATCACCGCAACCTTCACCAGGTCATCGGTCTACCTGGTGGGAGGTCTTCCAACGCAACGTCTTCCGGTTCGCGGTCGCCACTCCAGAACCTTTCTGCCCCATCGGCCATCCATTCTGCGAGCAATGTGCCCTGCCCAATGCCACTTAAGTTTGGCTATTATTCGGGCTATGTCGGTAACCCTGGTTCTCTTGCGGAAACTCCGAGCATAGCCCTGTCCATTGCCCTTTGAGTGACTGTAAGCTTTCTGATGAGGCCCATAGTAAACGATCACGTCTCAGAGCCATATGTCATCACTAGCATGCACTGGTCATGCACCTGATAATATAAATCATTTTCTCAAATATATGGTTATAATTTTGGTTGGATTGGTTGAATTTTTTATGAAACAATTGCAACAGACAAGATATCAGATCTAGATATTTGATAACTGTTTTAGTGGAACATTTCCTTTACTTATATCCTTTTGTAAATTCTTGATATCCAAATCCAAGGTGATCTCCTAAGTAGTGTGATAATTTGGTTTTATGTAATACCGCTATAAACGTTGCTTACTCTCTTTGCGGGTAGATAAAAGTATTGGAACAATATCAGATTAGATTATAACGATGATTGCAATAAATTATGACTTGCGTGTTAAAACAATACCTACATATTGTAACCATGGCGATATTTGTTTCAGGTTTTGTCCGAAGGTTGGGCGTTCCCTCTCAAAGGATTCATGAGGGAACATGAATATTTACAAGTGAGTATAAACTGAATGTTAATCGCAGAACTGTACTTAAATGAATAAATGTTTATGTATTGCCACTTATTCAAATATTTACTTTAGCTTTATGTAGTTTAAGTTGATTTTTGATTGAACGTTTGTTACCAATAGTTCTTGGTAAATTTCGGTTGCATTGTAATTTGTAGTTTTGTATCTATGACTATTCCCAAAACTCGTCAATTATCTGAAAATCTAAATTCAAATAATCAATATGCCATCACCAGAGGAGGCTCTTTTGCATACATAAAAACAAAAGCAAAACGGCAAATATAATACCAAGCTAAAATGAGCCTTATTCCTTTCAGGCTCTCCACTCAAATTGCCTTACCCTCGTCGACGGTTCAGTAGTCAACCAGTCAGTGCCCGTCGTTCTGCCAGTGGAGACAGAAGTCAAGGACCGTTTGGCAGGAGCTGACGCCATTGCTCTTACATACAACGGCAAAGCTGTGGCTGTGTTGAGGTCGCCTGAGTTCTACCCGCATAGGAAGGAAGAGAGGTGTTCCAGACAGTTCGGGATCTATCATCCTGAACACCCTTATATCAAGGTAAGAACGTTTTTTATTGTTTGGCAATGCCGTTGCTCCAACATACAACGGTAAAGCTGAGGTCGTCTGAGTTATAACCGCATAGGAAGAAAGAGAGGTCTTCATGACAGTTCGAGATCTATCATCCTGAACACCCTTATATCAAGGTGAGAAGGTTTTATGTTGTGTGGCAATGCCATTGCTCTTAGATACAATGGCAAAGCTGTAGCTGTACTGAGGTCTTCTGAGTTCTACCTGCAAAGGAATGAAGAGTGGTGTTCCAGACAGTTAAGGATCTATAATCCGGAACACCCTTATTATCAAGGTAAGGAATTTATCGTCATTCAGTTGAAAGACGTCAACTGCTGCAAATAGGTTCCCCTCAAGCCTCGGCAAAACGATCGAGCCTTTGGTTCCCAAATTGAGCAGATTCCTGCGACCTTCTCCAGTTCATTGGCGGGTCTTTCGATACACGATTTCAACTCCAGACTCATCGACCATCGCTCAATCGCAGTAAAAGAGTTAATCGTTGCGATATATCTCCAAATTGTTACCAGGAGATAACAACACCTTTTTACCAGACTTCAGAGGTCTATACAAGGACAAAAGCAAGTTGCCGTTCCAGGCTAACCTGTTCTAAGAAATTTGTAATACAGAATATTTACAACTATCCTTTCTCTTCAGATGATCAAAGAAGCCGGTGAATGGCTGGTAGGCGGTAACTTGGAAGTGTTCGAACGTATCCGCTGGAACGACGGCTTGGACTCGTACAGGCTGACGCCCAACGAGCTGCGGCAGAAGTTCAAGGAGTTGGAAGCTGATGCAGTGTTCGCTTTCCAGGTAAGGATAGTTTGAATAGCAAACATTACATGACTACGAGAAAAAGAAAGATATAAGCGAAAAGCACAAGGAATATTAGGAGTAATAAATAAATAGTTTATTACCTTCAAAAATCACAAACAATGTGAAACCCTGACCCCTGAGCTAGGTATCAGCACCTGTGTTTCAGGGTCCAGTGATCACCTCCGTTACGTTACATAATTATAATTAATTAAACACCATTGCAATGCATATTAGAATTACAATCCAAATAAGTATTCAATAAATATCCTAGACTAAAATCAAAATCATTATTTAAATCCTTAATATAAAAAAACTCAGAATTAAAATCAAAGAAGTAGTTTGAAAGTCGAGTATTCTCTGCACAAGAAGTTTGCATTGAATTTTTTTTCTGCAAGGAGGTTATGTAGCATTGAGATGGAGTTCGAATACATTGGTGTGTTCCAAATTCAAACACCAAAACAGTGAGTAAAATTGCTTTTTATTCACTGTTTTCAGTGAATAAAATAAGCTTTTTAGAGGGGGAATGGTATAATAGTATATTATGCAACTAGTGAATAAAGGACGGATTTAAAGCGAGGGCCATAGATGAATCACGAGCAAGTGAAGGATTCTAACGACTGATGATTGAATCACGAGCATAGCGAGTGATTCAAGTGTTAGAATCATGAGCGATGCGAGTGATTCATGGCCCTCGATATAAATCCGTTTTATTCAAGAGTTGCATACTATATTTTATACCATGACTACGAGAAAAAGAAAGATTTAAGCACAATGAATATTAATAAATACAAAATAAATGGTTTATTTCCTTCAAAATTTACAAAAAAATATGAAATCCTGACCCCTGAGCTAGGTAACAGCACCTGTTTCAGGGGCCGCTGACCACCTCCGTTACGGTACATTATTATAATTAATTAAACACCATTGTAATTAATATTAGAATAACAATCCAAATAAGTATTCAATAAATATCCTAGACTAAAATCAAAATCATTAGTTAAATCCTAAATATAAACAAACTCAAAATTAAAATCGAAGATGGAGTTTGAAAGTCGAGAATTCTCTGCACAAGAAGTTTGTATAGAGTATTTTTTGCGCAAGGAGGCGCAAGGAGTTTATATAGCATTTAGATGGAGGTCTAATACATTGGTGTGTTCCAAATTCAAACACAAAAACAGTGAATAAAATAAGCTTTTTAGAGGGGGAATGGTATAAATAAAATTAAAGTGTTATTTATTATAAAACAAAGACGTGATTGCACACGTGTACGCAAACACAGCTCCTTGACAGGCGCTCAGCGTTCTTTTTACGTTACAGGCAAATAATAAAATTATTCAATTAGTTCTTAGTACCTGGACGATCGAGCTCTGCTCGGGTAAAAATAGAGAAAACGACGTTTTCTAAAAATTCAACCTAGCTAGATCGATTTGTCGCCCCTGAAACCGCCTGCATACTAAATTTCATGAATATCGTTGGAGCCGTTTCCGAGATTCAGATTATATATTATTATTTATATTTATGGTGTACAATAATGAGAAGTCGTGAGTGCTATAAGCCCTTTACCTCTTACATTTCTCAGTGCGCCGTTGACGACCTCAATATTCATTTAATTAATTTTGTTGTAGTTACGAAACCCCATCCACAATGGCCACGCGTTGCTGATGCAAGACACACATCGTCAGCTAGTCGAGAGGGGATTCCAGAAGCCAGTGCTGCTATTGCATCCTCTTGGTAAATATTGGAACAATTTTTATTATTTAAGACACAAGCTACCCTTCTAGAGAAGTGAAACAAATACAGCAAAACAAAGCATTGTCTTGAATTTTTGTATGCACTCGCTTTTTGGAAGTCTTACTTATATCACAGATAATATAATAATAGCATACAGATGCCTCATCCTATACAAAGAAACCGTGCCTACGTAACCAGCGTTTTCCGTCTGATTATGCTGATTATTTTCGCGTTCGGTTCCGTTCCACGGATATAGGTGTTAATAGCGACTTGCAAGTAAAAGAGTTTATTCGGTTCGTGAAAACTTTTTTTAAATACAGCGATGATTTGTTTCATAGTATATTTTGCACGTTTTTACAGTTTCATTGTACCAAAATGTTTTACAAAACAAAGGAGAATGACCAAAAGTGGTACCAAAAAGTCTCACGCATCAAGACCAAAATTGTATAGTAATTAGTTTCATAATTTTTTACGACATTATGCGTCGCGGATTTGATTTTTGAACAGGGAATTTAATTTTGAGTTTAAAAGTATGGATATTGTTTTACTCTCTAATAATGACGTTCCGTTTCACATGATGTGATTAACGTAACCTTGATTTTTTAAAGTGTCATGACCACTGTAAAAAATATATACGATTCCAATTCTACATTAATAAAAAAAAACTAGAATAGAATCTTATCATTTACATGATTTGGTATCATTATTTTATCTATGGTTAATTGGCCGTTCACAGCAGCCGGTTATAAAGATGTAGAATGCAATAGAATCTATTTTTGATGAATCGACTAACCAGTAATGGTTTCTTTTGTTTAATAAATAACTATAACGTTCATGTATAACGTGTCTATAATAAAATACGTCGTTGATAGTGTCGAACAAAATCGACCTAGTTTTTAGGTTATTTTCGATTTTATGGAATAAGTCCGAAACCCGGGTTTTGTTTTCAAAAAGAAGTTTTGTAGGAGTTAACATGGTCAGTGTACTCTATAAAAAACAAAGTTTGATTTTGATGCAGCTTGGTACACTGTGCTATCTATTAGAATCAATTTTAAATGATCCATTGAAATAATCTTTGAAAAATGAATTAAGACCCTAATAGTCTTTAATTTTATGCTTAGGAGAGTTAATTAAACAAGAACTATCCTTTTTTTATGATCATCTCTTGAAAAACTCAATAACAAATCGAAGCTTATCACGCCATCTAGTGCAATTTATTTGAACCAAATTGTCTTTCTTCGCGTTGGGTGCCCGTTATATGGACACAGTTAAGAACACTTAGGAACAGTTGCTTCGAGATTTTTACGGTGTAAAATATTGTAAAAAAAAAAAAATTGATATTAATTTATTTCTCTGTTTGTTAGGTGGATGGACCAAGGACGACGATGTCCCTCTAGAAGTTCGTATCAACCAACACAAGGCCGTGCTCAACGAAGGTGTACTGGACCCACAATCCACCGTGCTGGCTATCTTCCCTTCGCCCATGATGTATGCTGGACCCACTGAGGTATGTACTTCAGTTAGGATGTCAAATGTTGTGAAAGTTTGGTACCTCGATTCCATTTGAATCGCAGCTGATATTCAAATTATTCATCTGGCCTATAGAAAAACTAATTGAAACAATCTTAAGGCCCGCCCACATGTCATTTTTTATACGCGCGTCGTCTGCTCTTTGGCGGCGCGTTTTCTGTCATAAAAAACCAGCGCTAGTTGCATGTGCCGCCCGTATACACGCGCTGTCGGTGCGTGCATACGGGCGGTCTCTTTCTTTCTTTCTCTGGCCTATTCGGGCGAAAGATAAACAAACATCTACATACGCTAAGCAGGTCTTCGGACATTTGCACTTTTTTGACATTGAGATTGATGATCAACAAAAAACCCGACTGCTTAAAAAGCGAACTAAAAAGACGTAAACAAGATAAAAAATCATTTTGTGCAGTCGGAGGATACATCTGGTTTTGGTTAGCCAGCTCGCGAATATGTATCCTCCGACTGCACAGCATGATTTTTTATCTTGTTTACTTCTTTTTAGTTCGCTTTTTAAGCAGTCGGGTTTTTTGATTTTATGTTTTTTTTATTTAATAGTTTTTAGTTAACATTTTTTTTCGAATTAGGTATATTATTTAAACATATAAGTGTTATATATTTTTGAAATCGCCTCTTAAAACCCTTTATTTTGATACCCCACACGACAGGATTGGAAGAAAAAAATTATTGGCCCTTACAATATGGCGCCCAAAAGCTGCCGTTTTCCTTATTTTTCAATTTTAATGTAGCCAGTGACACTCGCAGGGTTAAGACGAATTGATTGACGTACGAATCATCAAAATCGGTCAAAGCGGTCTCTGGAACGCCATATAGAAACAAAGATACATACATACATAGACTGATAAACACGTTACCCTCCTCCGGCAGTCGGATAAAAAGTTCTCTATTCTGAGTCTGTCTTGGTTTTTTCTGAGCCTCACCTTGATTCTGTCATACTAAATAACTCCATTTAATTCCTAGCACTAATGAACCTCTCTCCTACCAGGTACAATGGCACGCCAAGTGCCGTATGAACGCCGGCGCCAACCACTATATAGTGGGGCGCGACCCAGCCGGCCTGCCGCATCCCGCTGGGGGAGGAGACTTGTTCGACCCCCGACATGGAGCCATGGTGCTCAAGATGGCGCCCGGACTTAACGAGCTGGAGGTATGTTAATACAAACCACTATAGTAGTCACAGCAGATCTTGGTAACGTGTCTCTGAAGTTGGCTCTTCGAACCATTGCGCAAGAATCAGTTTGTCATCGAGTATACTGCATAGAGTAAGCGAGATAGGACGATGCGACAAACGTAAGCGAGTGAAAGAGGCAGTTATACAATGCTATCTTCTACTTCAACATTGACACAAAAATAGCTACTGCGCAGGGTCTTGCAGCCAATTTCAGAGACATAAAGATCAGCTGTGAGTATTGAGTTTTTGATTTTTTTTATTTAATAAAAAAGAAGCCCGTCTGTATCGGGATCCAAGGTCAGGACTAGGAGGCTAGGTCTAGACTGACAAGTCTCACCACTTTGGAGGTATACGGAACAGGTGTAAAGCTTCGCAACCTCCCTTGAAAAGGGAAGATTCGCCGAGCAGACGCGTGTTGTTTCAGGTGCGGGCAACTGCCCGACGGTCGGACTGTTGTATGTGTTCAAATCGCGCCGAAAACTCTTCTTGTGCGATGCAGGATTTTGTGTGACGTCAGCAGCCTAATTCCACTAGAGAATTCGCCAAGGCAAAATGATTTTCTCTCCATCAATCGCGCATGTGATTGGTCGATTGATGGAGGTTTGTCTTGCCGAATTTATTTACGCAATTAGGCTACCGGTCATTAAATTGTATGTGGCAATGCTTACTTTTTGTAAGTGCATTACTTTTTTGCTTTTACGTGCACGTCTGTTTACATCGTTCTCACATATATGTATTTTTTTTTTTCAACAAGAATTATGTAACCAAACACTTGTGATTGAAACTGATGGAAAAGAGTGTCCGCGGAGTTTCTTGCAAATTTTTCTCCATGGAGAACTACTGACGCTTGCGAATTTGCAACTAGAGTCATCTTTTTTTTATGTTTGGCAATTCAAAAGTACCTCTAAGGTTTATTTGAAATAATCTATTTTGATTTTGATTTGATTATTTACTAGAAAGAAAGAAAGAAAAAGTGTTTATTCGCCACAAAAACGACATACAATTTTTTGATTTTCCTTAAAAACCCATCGGTAGTATTAGTAAATCCTTTATCCAGCCAATAAGATCATAAACTTTCGTTGATGTGCTAATACTTTTTAATTTGGGTTCTAAACGCCTAAACTATTGAACGATCAAGATAAATCCTTCCAAGACAAACATAAATCCTACCAAAAATAATGCGACGACTTGTCTACAGATCATTCCATTCCGCGTGGCTGCCTACGACACGTCAGTCGGTAAGATGGCATTCTTCGACCCCACTCGCAAGGAAGACTTCGATTTTATTTCCGGCACTAGGATGAGAGGTAATTCAAAAACAGTTTTGTATATGGCTAGGAATCAGGTGTACTTGAAATTGGTTTGCTGACGAATCATCAAGGAAACGCATGGGTTTCTGCTTGCCCATATAACTGGAACCTTTCTCTTACCACGACCTGCCATGTATTAGGCCCGGTATCCACCAAAGCGGAGAGGACAGGGGATGAGACGAGATGTGCTGCGAAGCTGGCAGGTTATGTCCACCAAAGCGGAAAGGAGATGCGTAGCGGAGAGGAGATGTGAGTTGTGAGAGCTCGAAATCAGTCAAGTGCTCGCTCGCGGCACTAAATTCTATAGAACAATGAGACATCTCCTCTCCTCTCAGCTTAATACATTTCCACCGAAGCTTAGCGGAGAGGATATGTAGCAATAACGAAATCTGATTGGTTATTCAAAACACATCTCCTCTTGTCTCCTCTCCTCTCCGCTTTGGTGGATATCGGGCCTTAATGTAGCCTTTTGTAGTCCATCTTCTGCTCAAAACTCGACTCGCTACCGTGTATGAGAAGGCAGGATTTTCAATCAGTAATTTTTACCAGTGTATTATAATAAAAATATATCTTACAGGTCTTGCCAAATCCGGCAAGGAGCCACCGAAAGGCTTCATGGCATCATCCGCATGGAAGGTCCTCTCTGAATACTACCAATCCCTGAAATCCAAGATGGACACCAACTAAACTATTGAACTTAGCAGCTACACTAAATCTAAGTATTATAAACTGTCACAATAATAACGGCCTCAATGCGTAATACTAGGTTTCATTGGCAAAGAAAAATGAAGCTTTAATTTTATCAAGAACTCGCTTTTCAATGCTTCGATGGTAAGTCACACAAAGACTTTCCTAAATACAATTTGCATGATACAAATTTCTTCTAAAAGCGACACGATTTTTTTTTACTGGCAATACTAGAGAATAGTGTCTTTGATTTATTTATTTCCTTTACAAGTTTTGATGAAATCAAGTACCCTTTTCCCATATTTTTAAGTTAGAATATCATACTCTTTATACAAGTGAGATTTAAAACTATATTTACTAGATCATATGGGGCGAATGGTAGATTTATTTTTAAATAATTTGACGTATAATTTTATTTATTTCTTTTTAGTACTTAAATTGTTTACACTGGCTTGTGCAACGATATAGTAAGCTGTGCAATATTTTTGTGATTAAATTATGTTTTCTTTTTTTTTGTGATATACACATTCCTTGGAACTGGATTTGTTGTGTAGATATACACATTTATTTTATTTTTATACGTATTTTGCTTTTAAATGTACGATGAAGTATAAGACGATAATCAGATGATTGGACACTAATTTATTCTTGCGATTATAATGGAACTTCTGTCATACCTGTGTAGATTTTATTTGAACTTTACGATCTGTTCGTGTCCTTTTTCTACCAAATTGGTCTTGTTAGATTTGGAATACCATAAAAACGGGAACTTCGCAAATATTTTATTTGCCGTCATTGACGAGCTCACTGCGGTGGTCAAAAGGTTAAAATAACAACTTTTCCATTGAAAATTTATAATAATATTATTCAATGTATAACTTTTCGTTTCGAAGTTTCATTATACTTAATATTTGTGTCGTTACTATTTGAAAGTTCAATGAAATACAATATAATATGAGAATGTATTAATTTTGTATTATTTTGTAATTGCGTAATCAATACAATGATAATGTAAAGGGACGTATTGTTAATTTTTAAGAGGTTTAAATATAAATTGTTGTAATATTAGTGAATAAAGGTGCTTTTAAAGTTAATGTAAAATAAATATAAAAGTGATATTAAATCTTGTGTTTTATTTAAGGATAAAATAATTTATGACGTTTGCAGGAATTGGTGTCCAACATGTCAGGAAATTCTGACTTCGCAAGCCTATTGTTATTATGGTAAAATTAAAAAAAAACCCCGACACATTTTTTTTGGGAAATTATATGTGCGGCAACAAAAGTTTTCTTTAGCACCTGCAACCTAGCGTCTTTTTTTATATGTGGGCGACGAGTTAATAGAACAGCTTCAATTATATTAATTCATCATCTTTACTACTCCAACAGAATATCAAAAAACCAGCGTCAATTTACGAGCGTAAATTAATATGACTCCGAGCTACCGATAAATATATTTACTTCTGATTTGATAACTCAGCGACTAATGTTGTAAGTGAGCTACTTTATATAATTTTAGAGATTCAACATCTGTCTGCTAATAAAATCAAATTCCAGCCTCAAAATTAGCAATCAAAGTTTTTCATTCAACAACTAAATTAATAAATCATATTCTTTTTTCGTGAAAGTTTGCAACACACAAATTATTCAATTAAATATAAAATAAATGTGAATTAGTCCAAGAGCGAGCGAAGCGAGCTCGGGAGCTTAGGGCACCCCGACACGGATAGGTCATCTCCTTCATGTTAGGTTACTTTAGACCCTGCAGACAGAAATAGGAGCCCTGCGCAGCGGGGCTCCGTCGACTTTGTTTCGTTTCCCCCCCTCCCTTAAAACTTAAATATTTTGTTGCACTCGAAGAATTATTAGATTTACTTTTAGTTAACAGATAGTTATTCAGTAAAACAGTTAAGCTTTAAAGATCTAGCAGTATAGTATAATTCATTTATTTGATGAGCAAATTTAGTGTGCAATTCAGTATTTTTGGTAGTAATTTCGAATATTTTGATTGAAAAAAGGGGAATTACAGTTAAAGTATTAAATACCACCCTATTTTTTGTATGTTCATTTGGGTAGGTATAATAGTCAATTACTTATGGTAACATTATAAATAGATAGGCGAATACATGAAATTATAGCTTTTATTGACCATTATTTGATGACAATAATAAGGAAATTTTATGTTCAAATATAGTAGATTCACTCATCAATTACTTATGCTAAAGTATAAAAATAAAGGTGACTCTATGAAATTAGAGTACGTTGATATTATTTTATAGATGAAGTTGATACACTTATTAGAAGCTAGCAATGAGTAGACATATCACAAATTTAGTTGCTTAAGAATTATCACCATGTTGCGTCATATTAACAGTAGCTTGTTTTACAATATATGGTCGCTTATAAACCATTTATTAGACGCTAAAAGTTTGTCGCTGACCTATTAATTAATTAGACAACTAAATATATTTGCAGACGAGAATGACATTTTAAAGAAGCTGCCTTAATTAGCACCCATTTTTTTTCCATGCTTCTCATTTATCTAGTAATAGATATGCTTCGATCGACAATCTATTGAACAAGTAATTATGACACGCTATCTTGCGAAAACACCCCGAATCGAACAGTATAACGCCCAAAACTTAAGAACGGCTGAATCGATTTTCATCAAACATAGCTAAGAAAACTCTCAATAAAGACACCGTTCAAACAAAAAAAATATATATTATAATTGTTTCATCCCTGTAGGAGCTATGATGCTAGAGACAGATACACAAACACACACGTCAATATTAATTATAACAACCCTCTTTTCCGTCAGGGTTTAAAAATCAAATCTTATAATCTTTGAACCTAAAAACTGGTGATATATTTTCGTTATCATTATTTGGTTTTCACATTTCACGTAGGTAATTACTTTGACTTTCGATTTCTTATCGTCAATGATACGATAATCTTGTAGATACTAATTTGACACCTACAAAGTTTAATAAAAACTTAGGTAAATGATTGTTGTAGATAGATTTTTGTTTTATAGGTCTTAAACAAAAAGAAATACGTACTTACAAAGTGTTAATTATAGCATAGCATAAATCTATCATTATTTTTTATTTTTATTTATTCAATTATTATTTTTTATTTTATTTTCTGACGCCTGTCATACAGGTCCACCTAGTTCGGGAGGCTTCAATAACTGCTGTAAAAAATTTATGTCAATAAATATTATTTGTATTTTGTTTTGTATTTGTATTGCTGGGACACAGGCTTCTATTGGAGTGAGTAGGCTGTGACCCACTAAACGGGCCTAGTGCGGGTTGGAGGATGTAATATGTCTTCTAATATTTGGTTCTAGGACATGCCGTTTTCTTCAAGATGTCTTTTAGTATTAATTTTTTCCTATTCCTTTTGAGCACCACGCTCATAAACATTATAATTATGTAATTAAAATAAATTAAAGCTAGACATTAACATATCTAGTGGAGGGGCCGAGAAATAACTCGGATACTTCGACCCATTGGGATCTATTGTGGTCAAGATACTAAGATTGATATTAAGTCATACGAAACAACTTGACTTTAAATTTGCCAAAAATATGATAAAATATTTATTCTTATTACGTTAATTGTTATCAAAACTCGAGCGTTATCACCGTATGAGTAATTATGATAATCCTTCACGTTATCTTGTTTGCCAATCGACTTGCGGCGTTAAAACTTTAACATAGAGTTTATTTTCAATGTACAGCTTCGTGCGATAGCGGTTTGGTTTTGTTTGCTTGTCAGTACGGAGTCAACTGCATATAAGGAAGGTCGTATCACGATGGCAGTCCGTTTAGGTCGTGTAACGAGTATTTTGCGTAAATGTACGAGTAAAACCGGTAAGCGATGCATGTCTCACTACCCGATTGACGAACATGTTTTTGGACTTTCCAGCGAACAGCAACAGGCAAGTGCTTTTATGTAATTATTGTTTATAATTATACAAGAGTTGAATAACATGCGATTGTTCGATAATACAGCTCCAGCTGTGGCGTAATAAGTCTTTGTACCTACTTAAATATTGAAACAAGTTTATTTATCGATGTCTCTACGAAAGTGAATAATTCTGTAAATAACGGTTCAATTTATGACCTGTGCTGACCCCGGCTTGTACAAGTGATGAATTTCGTGTGATTATTATTGTAGAGAACTCAACTCATTCATGATATCGACTCTGATAATAATAAAACATTACGACAACAAGCTTGCCAGCCTTGCCGTTCTTTTTAACCCCAGACAGAAAAAGAGAGGTGTCATTAATTTGAAGTATGTATTTGTGTATCTGTTTGTGGCATCATAGGTCCTAAACGGATGAACCGATTTTGATACCTTTTTTTTTTGTTTGAAAGTTGTCTTAATCGAGAGGGTTCTTAGCTATAGTTGATGAAAATCGGTTCAGCTGTTCAAAAGTTATGGGCGTTATTTTACTTTTTGAATCGGGTGTTTTCGCAAGATATCGTCTCATAATTACGTGTTCAATAGATTGTCGATCGAAGCGTGTCTAGATAGATAAATTGTGTAGCTTGGAATAAAAATGTGACGGGTTTTTTTTTAATTTTAATTGTTACTTTATCTGATCTGAGGTACTCTTACCTTCTTCTTCTTCTGCTAATAATCTTTGTCTAGAGAATGCTCAAGGCAGGTTGACGATTTCAAAAATGCATTAAGTACCTACCTACAATATTTTTTTAATGATATGCATTATTGAAATCGCGTATTTTAATGGCAGATTAAAGATAAACAACACTCATAAAAGGCGTTGAATTGCAAAATAGAGACCTTGGGTTCGGATTTACAGGTTTTACATTTTACGCATTTATTATAACCGTATTCATTGTAAAAAAATGTTGCACAACAATTGCTCAACATGGTGTGATCAACTCCGCAACACAAATGTTGACTGCAACATGTTGATAGCAACTCAGCAACATGTTTATGCAACCATGATTATAAACAGATGTTTACAATAAATACGAGGCTTTACACTTTGGACAGGAATAACACATAAGCAAGCTAAACTACAAGCGGATTCTGTAGGTGCATTCGAGGAAGTTGGCGGTTGACCGGTTTTCAACCTTATGTCGTCAGCGATAAAGGTGAGAAGTGGTGGTCAACTACGAACATTAGCGATTGTATCTACTTAGGTATCCTATGGTGAAGTATCTACCAATAACCCAATAGGTCATGAACGAAGGCGAGTGAGAGGTCGTGAGATCAAACCCACTGACGTTGAAAAATCGTTGTTCCTTTATCTCTTGTTATTTCATAGCACTATCAATATTTACCACCAATATATACACAGCTGATATCATGTTGGTAAAATGCTTATTTTTGATCCACAGCTGCGTCAGTCTGTGTTCGACTTCGCGCAAAAAGAGCTGGCTCCTAAGGCGCAACAGATAGACAAGGAAAATAATTTCGCAGAACTAAGAGAATTCTGGAAGAAATGCGGCGAGATGGGACTTTTGGGTAAGTCTACTTTGTAACCCATGGGCGTACCCAGGGTGGGGCAGATGGGGCAGTCTGCCTCCATACTGACTCGAAACTAAAAATTTACTGTACAAGAGGAAACTGTTGACGGGAGTTTAAATTTTCGAGCTTACTATGATCTCCCTTTGAGATTCTTTTGCTTATCTGCATAGAGGTTCTAGTCTACTTGCTTTTGCCACCCTGGGTCCCCGACAGGTACGTTCCTACTCTAAAGTATCTACTATTTTTCAAGTTACCTTACTTTTGCCCCACCTCTTAATAAATGCTGGATACGACCATGGTAACCTAATGAGCTAGATCTGCAGCCTAATTGCGTAATTGGATTCGGAAAGGCAAAGCGAAAGAGTAAAAGACGCCATGTGGATTGCCGTCTATGGATTTTGATGTGGATGTCCGATTGGTCGATTGATCATACTCTTTGCGCTTTGCCTTGCCGAATTCACTTACCTACTCAATTAGTCTGCTGATGTGTGACCTGCAAACTAGATTCTATCGAAGTCGAGTGACGGAGATGGCTGGGTAAGTAGTTGACGAAGTCACGAGGTCGCTCCTATCAATGTAAAGTAGGATAGAAATCCAAGTGTAGGACCTACTTATGCAAATTCGATTAGGTCTTCGACATTCTACGTCTTCCGTTTCATATGGAAGGATAGGGGAACCGTCTTCACGAATATTGCTGTATGATTTGAATCCAAGGATTAATTTAAAACTAACTACGAAGTTCAATATAGCAAGGTTCATAGGATATTCACTTCAGTCTAAAAACATGCGGAAAGTTGAATATGTAAATACGAATTTATTTGAATAATTTCCGCTTTACTTTTACATATAATTGACGTAGATTGATTAACTTATATTTCGAAATATTTCAGGCATAACAGCGAATCCAGATTATGGAGGTACCGGCGGAAAATACTCGGACCACTGCATCATCATGGAAGAACTATCAAGGTATGTCTAGTTATTATTCTACTAACTGCTAAGGCTGATTAGACCGACGCTGACGCTGACGGTCGCCGCGAGCTCGTTCATTGGTCGAGTCGCTCGGCTCAGCGCTGACGACCGTGACTCGGTCAGCGTGACTCTAAAATCAGCCTTACCTATAGAGTCCTTAGCCTTCTCCTTACTATGTTGATTTTATTGTGTGTTTCCAGTCAAACACTATTTGAAGCGACCGCCATTAGACCAGTTAAGTAGGTGCCCAGCTGTTATGCCACGTCAGGTATTAGAGAAATTGTGGCTTTGTAGTGCGTTTTCAAAGGATCACAATCAGTATTTAATGACCATACACGGATTGACTGGACTGTATCTATGTAACCCAGTGGTAAGAGGCGGTTCTAAGACGGGATGAACTATCAAGAACGAAAAAAATGGAACACATTCCCACGGAGACGCGTGGTTGATTATGCCGCGCACTCTATCTCACAGAGAAGAGGCCTGTGTCCCAGTAGTGGAAACATTTATATGCCAAATATGCTAAATTTATGCTGATTATGCTATGCTTATGCATGGAATTATTCGAGACAGCGTAGCTTCACGTACATTACACATTTTCAGGGCGGCTGGTGGAATAGCGCTGTCGTACGGGGCACACTCCAATTTATGCGTGAACCAAATTAACAGGAACGGCACTGACGAACAAAAGCGAAAATATTTACCAAAAGTGAGTGCCTTAGCCATAACTATATTTTATCAATAAGGCTGCTGGAGCATTCGCCTGTAATGCCACGTTACAGAATCGAGCATTAGGTACATTGGTGAGGTAGGAGAACCGAGCATTTCAGTGCGCAACCTGTAATATTACAGATTCGAGCATTACATTGGTGAGAGAACAGAACCGAGCGTTACAGTGCGCAACTTAATGATACAATGTGTAATATTTTGATGCAACTTGTAACATCAATGTGCACCAGTTGTAAACATTTTGGAATCAACTAAATGCTCAAAATCAAATCTCAACTGTTAAATTACAGGCGAATGCTCCAGGTGAGGGAGCACCTGTATGATTTTTTGTTTTGCAATACAACAAGGTTTATGTTTGTAAATTGTACCAAACGTTTCTTAACAACTCGTCCTGTATAATTAGTTAAATAAAATTAACTTCGTATGTCTTTTGAACCGGAAGACGTTGCGTTGGAAGACCTTCCACCAGGTGAACCGATGACCTGTGAAGGTTGTGGGGATCCGCTGGATGTGGGACGCACGGGACCGGCAATGTGATGACGCTTGGGGAAGTCCAGCGGTGGACGTCTTTCGGCTGATATGATGATGATGTCTTTTACAGTTCTTAATCTAATAATAATCTAATCAACTTTCAGCTATGTTCAGGAGAACACATAGGCGCTCTAGCGATGTCCGAGCCAGGAGCAGGCAGCGATGTCGTCTCTATGAAGATGCGCGCCGAGAAGAAGGGAGACTACTACGTGCTCAATGGAAACAAGTTCTGGATCACTAACGGACCTGATGCTGATGTTTTAGTGGTAAGGCTTTTACGTTTACATCAATACTAATTATCATCTGAATCGGCTTGTGCCATCGTGGTGAAAGAATTATTCACCTAGACTCTTCTTTGCTCAGTGCTATTACTAATACTATTACTAATATTAATACTTCTACCTTTTATAGAGGATTCATATCATGGGTGTAGATAAAGTCTTTTAAGCAACCGTACATAATTAGGTATTAAAACACAAATAATTAGGTATTAAATTTTAAAGAGAGTTACCGCGGCCCTGGGCCGGACGTTTCAGTGTTCCTGAACCATCTCCAAATCCATGTTGAAAGACGCAACTACAACTTCGAAAAATTATCCCCATTTTTCGAAATTGGATTTGCGTCTAGATAGAACGGCAACAAGGTGTGGATGCGGATTTGTGTCGCAAACTGTTCCAACTCCTATCCTGCCTTTTTTCCACAAAACATGCAGCCAAAGCGCAAGCGATCGCTGTACTGCCACAGAAATAGCGAAGTTTTGTTACAACAAAAATTTTATTACTGTCGTGCTAGCGACACGAAGAAGATGAAACCCATGAACAATGAACGGTTTGTTTGGTAAATTAATCAAGCCGAGAACGCAAATCGTAAGTAATTGCCTAATTGCGTAAGTGAATTCGGCAAGGATAAGGATTTGATCCCATGAAAGAGTAACATTAGGATGCTTTCATTGGCGAAGGTACTCTTTAGAAAAGAGTCAATATTTTTGGCATTACCTAAATAATTAAAGAGAAAGCGGAGTCAAACCCTTTGTATTACCGTATTCAATTAGGTGCGGATTTGGCACCCAGTTTGAGGATGACCTGAAATAATATCAAGGATAATAATATATGTTCGAAAAGGTTTCTTCGGGATTTCAAATTCCTGAAACTACAGCCTTTCAATGCGCTTGTACGGGAGATTCACAGCACCGCGACGATTCTGTGGCGTTTCGTCCATTTTGGGGTTAGGCGTAGTTAAATAGCTGTGAAAAATCTTACCATTATTTATTCCTTTCCTCATTACAGGTATACGCCAAAACAGACACGTCAACCAAACCGCAGCACGGCATTTCAGCGTTCCTCATTGAAAAGGATTTCCCAGGGTTCAGCACCGCACAGAAATTGGATAAGCTAGGAATGAGAGGCTCCAATACTTCTGAATTAGTGTTCGAAGACTGCAAGGTACAAATTTACTTCCTACTAATATTATAAACTAGCTGGGCCCGCAGATTTACTCCTGCCAACTGCCTACCCTACCCCATTTACCTACCAATTTTGTTTCTAGGATCATTCTTCCGCGGCGAATCTAAACACCGCCCGTCTGAAAATGACTTCAAATGCACAACGCCATCTATCGAATATGGACTTCAACTGTCCGAGTATCTGAATTGCATGTGATGATATTTTACTTCTTGAAATATTTATTATCCATGTACAAAAACCACTTTTCTATAGATTTATTATTATTGATGTTGATGATATTGATATGTTTGTAAATTGATCATGCCTCAACAGCTGACAGTGAATGAAACTGCACACGAGTATACCATGTCCTAAGCAGCACTTTTTCCGGTAGTAGATAAGTACCTACCTATTTTTTCTTGAAAACAATTTCGACTTTCACGCTGACGAAGCCGTTAGCAGAAACTAAGTCATTCATAATTTAATATTGTTATTATCAACAGTCGTAGTCGTTACGGACAGTCAGAGTTTCGGATATGTGTCAACCAGTCCTGCCAAGGGTAGGGTTGTGAAAGTCACATACTCAATGTAAATTATTGATATACCTACAGGTGCATTCGGTTAACCAGCAGCCTAATTGTGTAAGTAAATTCGGCAACGGAAACAATCTGTTTCTTTCCCAAAAACACACACATAAACAAAAAAGACACACAATTAGGCTGCTGGATGTTGAAACCAACAACGTTCGAAACAGCTAGGTAGACGATGATCTGCCACTTACAGTACAACTATTTTCTAAATGTCCCTCGACAATCTTCGACCATTTTTAAAATAAATTACATTAAGTTAAAAGAGTATATCTATATTCTTCCAAGTTGCTAGAGAGCGTCCGATCTGCTCCAAGTGCAAAGGGCAACTGATAGAAAACCGACGACTGACGAAACACGAAGTTTTCCGAGGGACATTAATAAAATAGTTGTACTGTACCTAAGCCTATTGGAGACCCTCGACCTTCATCAGGAGCCGTACTACGATGCACCATTTCTATCTTTATTCAGTTGTGTACTCAATCCTGTGTAATTATATATAACGCACGTATTACCTACGCAATAAGGCTTTATTGCGTAAGTGAATACGGCAACGCAAAGGGTTTGACCGCTATTAATCGTCCAATCACACAGACGGAAATCCACATCACGTTATTCATCTCGCATGTGATTGGTTGAGATTGATGGCGGTCAAACCCTTCACCTTGCCGAATTCACTTACGCAATTCGGCTGCTGTTCTCTCTCTCATACTGGAACCATTTTGGTATTAAGTTATCAAAGTAGGGTCCCAGGTTGAGTATCATCACCAGATGCCCACAGGTCACACTAACACTAGAACCTCTTATAACTTGTTCCTTTTCTAAACCCAGGTGCCAGCAGCAAACCTACTAGGAGGAGAAAACAAAGGAGTCTACGTGCTTATGTCAGGCTTAGACCTGGAACGACTGGTGTTAGCCGCGGGACCTGTAGGTCTGATGCAGGCAGCAGTAGATACGGCATTTGAATACGCACATGCAAGGAAACAGTTCGGGAAAAGTATTGCTGAGTTCCAGTTGTTACAGGTGAGAATAATAAGTTGGTGATGGTTTCAAGAACCGCCATTGAAATGTCTGACAATTGATTATGTCTCCTAGAACTTCCTAACCTCTTCGAAAGAGCCAAACTTCGACAGAACGGGCAAACCTCGATAAAACTGATCAGATTCCCTCTCACCAATCTGCCCCCAGCACTTTCGAAGTCCATTCATGCAAATTGTCATTTGCCCAAGTCTTGCAAAGATAAAATGCAGTCTTTGTAACAATAACAAGCAAGGGTTATTGAGTTAACAATTGATCATGTTAATTATTCATTGTGATACTTGAACTGTGATACAGAGAATAGTGTTAGGTATTCGCACATATAAGATACTGATTCTGCTTATAGAGAGACAAAACTATCACACTATATTTAGATACCTATACGTATATAAAAACAATTGCTGTTCGTTAGTCTCGCTAAAACTCAAAAACGGCTGGACCGATTCGAATAATTATTTTTCTGTTATGTTCGTCAGAATACAGGGAAGGTTTAAAAACAAAAAAGAATGGTAGGTTGGATAGGGTAGGTAGGTTAGGTACTTATGTAGGGTATGATAGGGTAGGATAGATAGGAAGGTAGGGTTCATTGTAGTTTTATCCTACCTACCCTACCCTGGGTAGGTAGGATAAAAGTACAATGAATTAAATAAAAAAAATATGGTGTTTTGTTACTTTTATGGCAAAACAACATTTGCTGGGTCAGCTAGTAATAAATATTATTAAGGCGAAAGTTTGTGAGTGTGTGTATATTTGTTACTGAACGGATCTGGATGTAATTTGGCACAGAGATATATTATAGTCTGGAATAGCACATAGGATAATTTTTATCCCGAGAATATCTTCCCTTTCGGGCGAAGCCGCTGGCAGAAGCTAGTTTTATGAATATATTTAAAGTGTGGGCGCGACATTCCTACAATTAAAATAATGATTAATTTCAGGGTAAAATGGCTGACATGTACACAACGCTAAGCGCCTGCCGAAGCTACCTCTACAACGTTGCTAAAGCGTGTGACGAAGGACATATCAACAGTAAGGACTGCGCTGGAGTCATTCTGTACTGCGCTGAAAAAGCTACGCAAGTCGCGTTAGATGCGATACAAATACTTGGTAAGTATTGGTTATTAGCCTTTTATACACAAGATTTAATTGAAATAACTAAAAACCTCTTGCGCATCGTCCTAATAGAAAGCTATCATCGCGCAAAGTAGGCCTATCTACGTGATGATCTGCAAAAACTGGCAAGAGCCATCTGTCGGCGCGACGAGGCGTTCGGTAGGCTTTTGCAAGAGTAAAACGATATCGATCAAACGCTTTATGTCATAAAAGTCGGAATCACCTGCAGTGTTGGTATGGTAGGTCCTACACAATCGTTTGCTATTTGTCAAATGCACTTATTTAAAAAAAACTGCCAACAACTCTAAAACTTTTGTATTGAAGAATGAAGAGCAAATATTGCTCAATAATCGCTATCGTTTTGCTCTTGAAAAAAAAAACGTAATAAGCCTGCCGGTTTGCTTTAAATAAATAAATAAACTTTATTCAAAAAATCAAAAAACCCGACTGCTTCAAAAGCGAACTAAAAAGTCGTAAACAAGGACAAAATCATGCTGTGCAGTCGGAGGATACATATAATATAATATAATATCGTTTATTTATAACATAAGGCACATTTTACAATAAAATATCTTAAACATATAAAAGAAGACAGTTTCTTATTTGCCTGAACTAGGTTGAACCTGTGTTTCAGGGTATAAAGTGCTTAAAATTTATAATAAATAATAATAAATTAACAATGGGTATGGTATATGAATATTTAAATTAAAGACACAGCAAAATTATTATTTTGTTACAGCCAGGAGATCTTCTGTCTCTCCGTAAGAGATGCCAAGTAGATGTTCAAGGATAGTCTTTTTACAGCTAAAATAATTTAATTTATACATACTTAATTTTCTATTTAATCTATTGTACAGAAATGGACCTAAGAAATTCAGCATTAGAATCGCAGACAATGTCATTTCGTCTCTTATTATTTATGTATTCGGCGTTATAGGAAAGCATGGTGTGTTGTTTTAATACTAAGTGCATAATGAAAAGCTGCCGAACAGTCAGCACGTTGCAGGATTTGTAAAGCAGATCAGTGGGGTAGAGAAAAGGGTGGAAAATATATTAATAAATATTCGCGGGCTGGCTGACCAAAATCTGGTGTATCCGCCGCCTGCACAGCATGATTTTTTCCTTGTTTACGACTTTTTAGTTAGTTTTTTTCGAATTAGATACATTTAAACATATAAGTGTTATATATTTTTGAAATCACCTCTTAAAACCCTTTATTTGGAAGAAAAAAAAAAATTTGGGCCCCCACAATATGGCACCCAAAATCCGCCATTTTTCTATTATCCAATTTTATTGTAGCCTATGACACTCGCAGGGTTAAGACGCATCGATTGACGTATGCATCATATAAATCGGCCAACGCGTTTGGTTTCTGGAACGCCATATAGGAACAAACATACATACATACTTACATACATACATAGACTGATAAACACATTACCCTCCTTCGGCAGTCGGTTAACAAGGAAGCCATGAAAAAAAAAGGCTGCCCTAGACAGCAAATTTTTATTCTGCGATTTGTGATGAGTTTGAACAGCCCTAACCGTAGGACACACATACATACACAAAAAAGTTGAATAAAGATTCAACTTTTTTGTGTATGTGTGTGTTTTTGGGAAAGAACCAGATTGTTTCCTTTGCCGAATTCACTTACACAATTAGGCTGCTGGTTCTTTTAAGATTTTAAAGAAGCACGTACGTCGATTTCTGTCTCTAAATAGTAAATAGGTATTGTTCTGCCAATGACCTGGGGGGTAACCACAAGCTCTTAGAGTAAGGTTATTTTGAGATCGAGTAAGTGACAGATGTATACAAGTCAGATACATCTGTCCCTTACTCGATCTCAAAATAACCTTACTCTAAGAGCTTGTGGTCATCCCCCTGTGTTGTAAAGTCATTTCAATGACTAATCGCAAAGAATTTCCACTGCCACAATCTGCCTTAAATATCTTATCAGCCATTTCATTGATATCACCTTTACTTGACTTTTCACTTAGTTACTAAATAGAAATTTAGTGTCGTAAAAACAGTGTAGGTAATTGTTCTCAAATCACAGTTTTTCCTTAACCTATTGTGGTAAGAGTAAGTACCTATGTATGGATGAGTGGAACGTTTTTGGAAGTGGGAATTCAAAAATAGTGATATGATTAATTTCTGAAGTTATTTTTTTATTATTAGGTACCTTTTTATTACCTCATCATCATCATTTCAGCCGAAAGATGTCAACTGATGGACACAGACCTCCCCCAAGCGTCGCCACACTGATTTGTCAAGTGCGTTTCGCATCCACGGGGGTTCGCCCGCAGCCTTGACCCAGGTCGTCGCTCCACCTAGGCCTTCCAACGCTGCGTCTTCCGGTACGCGGTCGCCACTCTAAAACGTTTCAATTCAAGCGCAATGTGCCATGCTCACTGCCACTTAAGTTTGGCAATTCTTCGGGCTATGCCGGTTACCTTGCGGATGTCTTCATTTCTGATTCGATAACACAAGGGAACTCCGAGCATAGTCCTCTCCATTGCCCTTTGGGTGACTTTTAGCCTTCTGATGAGGCCCATTGTGAGCGACCACGTCTATGTCCCGTAAGTAATACAGCTAACACACACTGGTCATAGATTTTCGTCTTGAGCCACTGTGGTAAGTTCTAAGTAGTCTGTGGGTAAGTTGGACAAAAAGATACCGCGCAACTTCCTGAACGCCGCCCAGTCGAGTCGGATTCGACGGTTGACCTGTTTCTCGAAGTTGGACCTACCTAACTAGACCGTTTGTCCCAGGTAGACATAATCGTCCACAACTTCGAGTGTAACATGGGCATTCAACATCACTATGGTTTTTCCATGTTCATTTTTAGACCCACTATTTCGGAAGCTCTACTGAGGTCATCGAGCATTGTTTTGTACCGAGGTCCTCCATGGTCTCAGCCATGACCACTATATCGTCGGCAAACCAAAGGTGAGTGATGTACTCGCCATTGACGTTGACGCCTACCCTACCCCTCTCCAGTCCAGAACTTTGATGACATCCTCCAGTGCAGCAGAGAACAGTTTCGGCGATATATCATCTCCCTGTCCCACACTTCGCTGCAGAAGGATAGGTTCCGAAGTCGGACTAAAATTGTAGCGTTTTTGTACAAAAACTAATCGAAGGCTTTCTCGTAGTCCACAAATGCTAAACAAAGAGAGGGAGGCTGGCAATCGTCAAACCTGCGCGCGAGACGATTCGTGATGGCCGTAATTCAGTGTTCTCCCGGCGCCTTGTTGTTCTTAAGTTGTTTCAGAGGCTTCCTAATCTCGTACAGGCTGACATCCGGGATGTCTTCGGTATAGGTTGGGTCAATCTAGCTCTTCGGTCGTTTGCTAGATTTGCAACGGGTTTGCTGATTGACGTGTACAACTGCCTATAGAACTCCTCGATCTCCCTCAGTAGCTCCGGTTGGCGGATACGATCCTGCCATCGTCGGTCTTCAGTTTTGTGAGCCGGCTCTGCTCAATAGCCAGATCTCTGGCAATCATCTTGGAGCCCTTATTCCGCTCAATCGCATAGGCTCTCCGCCGCTTTAATACGACACGATACGCTCAGTATTAAAGCGGCGGAGATAGCTTTTCAAGGACTTCGAGATCTGTTTATTGAGCTGCCGGTAGTTACACGCATCGTCTGAAGACTGCAGGATCATTTCACGCCTCTCCTTCATGAGCTTGGATAGTTTCTTGTTCCTATATGCACGACGGTTCTTGAAAAACTTAGACCCGACCGTATGGATAGTTTTCACGAACGAACCCATCGTTGTAATCGTCCACGGAGCTCTGTAGGCACTCGATTCCGGAATTCGAGCTAAAGCTTTCGGGGTTTTGGATCTGGATATGTGCTGGACGGAGCGTAGACTTCACCAGTCGAGATCTTTCAGCTTAATATTTAAGTTCTATGTGCCTCTTACCATACGGTGATCATGATCACTTACGGCTTTTACCGCGTTGATCACAGATATATCATTGATTATGTGCTTTATTACCTAACTAGCAGAAAATAGGAAACACATGCTGTAAAAATAAATAGCATAATCTTTAGTTATAATGTTTTCTTTTTCCAGGTGGAAATGGCTACATAAATGACTACCCCACAGGCAGGTTACTCAGAGATGCTAAGCTTTACGAAATCGGCGCTGGAACCTCAGAAGTCAGAAGAATGCTTATCGGCAGGGCACTGAACAGTGAATACAAATGAAAAAAATAAATAGTCATTATGTAATAAACTTTGTAATTATTTATAAAAGTTTTTTAAAAACTAAAATAAGCATAAGTACTTTATTTGTGTAACTGCTTAGTATAATAATGCACATTGGGTTATAATAATTGTTATTTAATATAGCTGCCGCAATTCCTTTATATATGGAAAACTTCACCTTAAATACTAATTATATTTTAAAGTGACTAAAATAACAAATGACTAAATAAAGGCTGGCTAGAAAATGTTCACTAGTATACAGGTCAACAATCTTTCAAAGTACTTTCTTTTGCCATGCAAAAAAATCTGGCATCCAAGCCAAATTAGCATCACACCTGAACAATACATCAAAATTATCACTCCCACCAGAAGCTAACTGAAAAACTAATGGACAGTGACTCAACAAAATGCCACCATTTTGGAGGAATATAAAGCATTTGGCCAGGTTTCAGTATGCAGTAATATGGAGTAGCACTTTTATATTTAGGATATTTTTCTAAATCTGGCTGCCGGGGATCCACTTGAGCTGTGTTATCCAACAACTCATGATCATGTGGGTATAGGTTTTGTGAATCTGAAGGTGAAAATAAAAACAGTTGTTTTTCCCCTACAACTTGAGTAAGTAAGTTTCTTTTTGGATCATGGTGTAGTGGTGAAACTGTACCTTTAGGACCATACCAAGCCATGACATCTACAGGATCAGTACTATCAGCAAAACAGCAGTATTCAGGCTCTGTGATATCATTCCTCAGTTCTGGGATCTGGTCAAACAGCTGGTATTGGGCAAGGTAACCAGTTGGGCCTTTTGTCTGATAAATGTACTCCTTAATAAACTCTTCTATTGTTATAAGTCTCTGTGTCCAATCACTATCTGTGTATTTGCTTCCAATTTCAATTGATACTGTGCGAGGTCCTGCAAGTTTCATGAAATAGTTTTGATCTTTCCACTTTTCTAAAGCCGGCCAGTGATTTATGCAGTTATCTAAAATAACCGGTCTGTCCATAAGAATGTAATTTTTGAGAAAGTGTTCCATGCTCGGACAATCAATGATTTCTATTAGAGTAGCATTGAATTTGAGAGCTTCCGTAGAAGTGTTACTGGGCGAACTGATATCTTTATCTGAAGAGTCCTTGAAAAACCGAGCACTCTGCTCAACTGTTACAGTGCTCAGTATAGTTGCACAATTTTGTAATAGTTTAGGTTCTTTTTCCAAGGGGCACCCAAAGAGTATTCCGAAGTCGATTATTTTGAAAGCCTGCTTTATAATTGTGTCTGTATCTTCATTTGTAAATCTCACATGAGCTAATAACTTTAAATATGTAGCAATAGTTATTGCTTTTCTGATGTACAGTTTTACTTCTTTCCAATTGCCGATATTGATTTTTTCATACATGTAATCAAGTATAGCTTGAATTCTTATGAGAGAAGAAGGATCTGTTGACTCAGTACTGTTTATATACCTCTGTAATAAGGATTTGGAAGCTGCATCTAACTCGTCAATTTCAGGTAATGATGTACCGACACTGGCTTTATACTCTTCTAATTTAATACAAATATCGTGCAATGCTAACATTGTGAAGTTATTAAGTAATTTTTGGATTGAAAACAAACGGATCTTTATTTATTGTTTACAATTTCCTAACCTAAAAACCACAGAACAATGACATGACATGACATCATTCGCTTTCTGTGTTCCTGTTTACGCACATTCATTTCGGACTCCAATTCGATTTTCTTTGCATGTAAAATTCGTACAAGTGTATGAGCTTGCGTGGAAAGAATTAAAATATGTTGTCTATTGTATGTCTATTGTTACTTCATTTTTTTGCAAAATAAAAATGCAGATTTTGTGTTGGCAATAAAACTTCTATTTTCTTTTTTGTCGGTAGGATTTTGTTTAAATAAAATGAAACCAAAACGAGAAACGTCAGAAATAGAGAGGATTTCATTGACCTTGACCTTTCAGCAAAAGTAAAAACTTTTTGTCTATGACAAATCATATGACTTTTGCACGTGATCTGACATATTATTTACATTCTATCAAAGTGTTCAAAAGTTTTTTAAAAACAATTCCATTCTAATTAGATTCCGATAAGATTTTAAGAAAGTCCCGCAATGAAAATTTCGTGAAATGATACGTGTGACGCAATGGCCCTATTCGACAAACTGTTTTCTCTCAAGAGAAAACTTGATGATCGCGAATCACGAAACCGCGACAGGTACGTCATGATGAAACGGTTTTCATTCATTTTATTCTATTTTTGTGAGTGGTGTGGTATGCGGTGGTGGGGTTAACGCACGAACTGTTCACCCGTGCCGGGAGACAGGTCTTCACGAGGGCACTATGTGGACCTTCGCGTAGAAGTGGTGACGCACGCCAGTCTGGCAGTGCAGTCAGTACGACGAGCCGACGAGCATGTGATGAGTGCGCGGGGCGCGGGCCGCGGGCGTAGGCGAGCCGAACGCGCGATCACGTCACTAGCGAGAGGGGCGGGTCGCGCTCTATGTTTACTTATTATTTACATGAGATGTAAGCTAGTACACCAGCACATTCCACTGCAAACGGACGCTCGTCTGCTGATACTCGCCTCTCGATGTGCATTTAGTGTTAATCATTATCAGTGGTTGCATTTCTTTGATCAGTGAGTGCATATGACACAGTTTTGTCTTTGGGAACTTTGCAACTTTGATATTTTGGTGAGCAGCTGTGGACAGCTGATGTGACTATGAAATAAAATGAAATTTAGGTAACAACTGTTTACTTTGTGCTTTCATTAGATCTTAGGCAAGAACGCTGGTTGTGTCTAGAATTTAATTATGAAGTCGGTTGGTCCATTTATTAAAGTTTGTATAATGTTTAGTTTGAAGCAGTGTGGACTTGTTTGGAACTAGCAATCAGAGTCACATTCTAATGGAGCATACAGTTTGAGTGGTAATGGATATGATGAGTTGATTTAGTGTCTGCTGGTGTTCCGATACAACAACTCATTTGCTGTTAGGTATCAACATACTTACGCTTCAAATTATCAGTATCACTCAAGTGCAATAATGTAGTGATTGCAACACGAGAGAAGAGAAAGTGTTGCTTTGTTTACTTTGTATTGAAATATGCTACTCGCTTACAAGGAGGTTGTTGACCAATAAGATTACAAATAAATGTAAAGTTAAAATAAACACAAAATATTTTTACTGTGTTTTTCTTTATAATGAACACTTGGAGCAGAAAAACTTGTTGTTTACATGTTTTTTTGTAGTAAACATTCAACTGTTAGCACTTACTTATTATTATTTTTTTGGTATCTTAGACCAATAATATTCTAATTTGTCATGCTTATCAGATGGTATCATGTTCATTGATTAGTCCCATCTTATCTAAAATACTTAAGACTTAATTTTTACTTGTTTTTCAATCAGTTTGTTTGATAAGTTCAATGTGATTGCAATGACAATATTTAAGTTTCTAATTTGAATCTTATTGGAAACAAAACACAATGTAAGTTCTTTTGTCAAATAAGTGCATATCACAAAGGACTTTTATTTAAATATTTACTTAGTCCTTATCACAATTTATAATGTTTGTTTAAGACTATGTTCTGTGTGTTGTGATTAAGTTATCAATAAGTAAATTGAATATGGTTGAAAATATAATTTAATTATTTATGATAAGGATAATAATAAGTTTTATTATCATTTTGTACACAAAAGCTTTGACTTTCCTGAAGTTGCTTTGAGTTTTTATTAGTCTGTGTCATGACTGAGACAATAAAATTGATGACAGCTGATATTTTTAGCCAAATTAGGTGTGTCTGATCATGTGATATAATAATAAAATTCTGATACTTGTTTTTAGTTAGGTAGGTAAGCTATTTTTGGCATTATAAAATTGTTAACAATAACTTTTCACAATAAAATCCTCATCATTTCTTAAAACTAATGTCAAGTTTTCGCCATGCAGCAATTTTTAAACATATATAATCTGCCTGTCAATATTCTTTATGAATGTTAATTATTTCTAATAATGCTCGGAAAATTATTTCGACCATCACTCAATACAGCCTTATTACAGTTCTCGCCAAACTTTTTGGCCGCCCTGAAGTTGGCTACAATAGCTGCTGCGCAGCGCAGATAATATTCCTCTGATTATACCGGTTATTTTTTGTAAATCGATCGCATTCGGTTACATTCTACGGCGATAGATAGATCACCATCTATATCCGTGGAACGGAACGGAACGGAACCGAACGCGATCGATGTACAAAAAATAATCAGAATAATCAGTATAGAACGTGAGTACATCGGAAAGCCAACTTCAGGGCTGCCAAGAAGTTTGGCGATTACAATACATCTATTACCAATCACGTAGTAGTCGAAGATATTTTTTTACCCTGTTCTCGCTTCTTCCTCAACCAGGTCCTGTCAGATAAATCCGGAGCAAGTGCGGCTGCTTCTATTCAAGGAGTGCGACTGGAGGGGCAGGAAACTCTTGTTCGACTCTGCTGCAATACAGAAGGTCCCAGCTAACAAAAATGACAAACCAAATGTCAGACCGTCGGATGAAGTGCCATGCATTCTGGAGGTGTCTGAGGGGTTCACATATCTGGTAATTATTGCTAAGAATTTCTGTTTTTAGGGCATTTATCTAAATGTCGCAGTGGCCGTATCATACGCCCCGAAACTGGACGCTAATGCGATATATTGAACAGGTTCTGGTCATGAATTTCTATTCTATGCAAAATATATTTTTCGTTTTACCACTACCCTAGGGGCAAAAACTGATTACGGTAAGTTTCCATGTAAAGTGATTGCCGATTTGACGCTTGAGAACCAAGATCAATTGACTTCCAGCCGATTGATATATTTTCGCTAAGCATTTCGTAGAAGCACCAATAACCACCACGATACAACGAACTTCCGTGAAGGAAGATGTAATTTATTCTCATCACATGCAAAGTTTAATTCACAAGGAATTATAAACAAGAGTACACGACGTCTTTCCTGTTCTAATAATAACATTTGTTTCCTGATATTTTAAAATCCAGCCAAATCTTCGAAGACTACTGACGTAATCTTCTCCTTAAACTTTAACGTGAAAAGTCAACAGGGAAAATCGTGATAAAAATATGTACTACAAGCCAAGTTTACTTATCGATAAAATTAAGAGCACTACGATAGTAGAGTGCATGAATGAGTAGGATAATAATAAACATGACGTAGTGATGCATAAAGGTTCAAATATACACATGCTTGTATCTTCCACGATAGCATGCAAGTAGCCTGGCATGCTTATATGCCATGTTATTTCTGATTGGTTGGATAGCATGCAGGCTACTTGCATCCTTTAACGCTAGTTGCAGGCTTGTGCATTACGTGCTTTAGGACATACAATTGCGTTCCGTTCTCCTTATTAGTCCTTTGTCTTAGTACACCGTGTAATATTCATTATACAATCTATTGTTGTAGTTTCGCTTGTCTTACTTATTACAATGACGTGAAGAACAATGTTAAAAGTTCGTGACGAAAATTGGTATAGAATGTGATTTATTGCATTGCGTCTTAGCTATACGTATTATAAATGTTTAATCTCATATTTGATCATTCCTGTATATCGTCATCAACAAGACGTGTTCTGCTGCATATTGTCTTCTCTCTTGGAATCGGAATTCCTGGACATGTCTCGAAGTCTCTTTTATGTTACAGAATAAGATTACTTTTACTGTCTGTTTTGCTTTCTAAAATTCTAAAATAGACGAGATTTACTACATTCTCAGATACTTTTATTAAATCATTGGAACAGTATTCCACTAATTTGTTATTTTACTTCAACAAATTAATCCGCGTCATATTAAAATGAATTATGATTGAAACACATCGTTTTTGTATTTCCGAGACTCTCGAATGCGCGTATGTAGGCCGTTTACCTTAGCGCGTGATAATAATAATACGGCCACGAACACTCGAAGCACGTGACTAGCCAGCTGCTTACGTTCATACCGGCAACACGATGACGCGACATCGGAACCGTGCAGTGTTAATCAAAGAATAACAAAAACTTATCTCAATTTGTAAACTCGCCAATTTTTGGTACGGGGCCAAGGATAGAACCTTTAGGGAACCCAACTCGTAATATTGTATTTTTAGACATTATCTATGTTCTATCGATAAGATAGCATTTCAATGGACTTAATACAATGTTTTAGATGACATCACGAACGGGATTATCTCAAGTGGCCGTTGCTACTTGTAGAAAGCTGAGTACTTCGACTGATAGAACCGATCAAAAGCTTTACGAACAACATTAAAACAATTATTGATATAAAAGTAACAATGTTGTTGTTTTGTTTGTGTATTTTTTTACCTTATTTTATTCATAAAGCCGAGAGCTCGTTAGATATAACGGTACGAGGTTTAAGTGTCTTCATCTTTGAAGCCTGTGTTAGTTTTAACAACTGAAACAATTTACTCAAATGGTATATCCTTGAAACTTAGAATCCAGAGCTGGCCTAGTTAGCAATCCCTCTTATTTAGAAACTTGCCTAGTCATCATGAAATGGTCTATTAATCTTTAGTATCATTATCATGTTCTTGGCAATGTAGAGCGTTGGTAGCCACATGAAGTGGAAATGGAATTAGTATGATGGACACGTAACATATCATATGCTTTCTAAATCCATAGGTACAGTTCTACGCAGTAACACTTGCTTGTCTAAGATTTAGCTTGCTTTTTCCCATAACATTTCATTGACAGTAGCGTGACGTACCTAGAAGTAGTGTTCCAACGAAAACTTGTTTTTTTCGCGCAAAAACTTTATCAGAATGACATCCTGCACAAAAGTGTGAGCGAACTTCTCATCGCGATAAACGTTTAAAAATAACACAACAATCGACATAAGGAGCGGTCACAAGACCGACAATTTGCTCTAACATTATCACTGGAGCGTTCTATATTTAGATCACTTAAGATGTTAGCCTTTTCGATTATAAAGCGTACCGTAAGTGGGGCTTATTTGTGCGGACCGTAATTTTAGCTGGATTCTAATTAATGGAGATCACATGTCCCATAACAGTTGTGACAATTGTCTCCCCGATCTATATTTACTTTGAAATTCCATTTTGTCACGTGATAATTCATCGTCCATTATAGTCCAGGCTGTCATTAGTTATGGCTTGTCTAACTCCATGATGTTTATTTATAGACATAATCTTAATATGGAATCTAAATTGATATGTTCTGTGTGGGAACGTTTTGCAAGGGTTGACAAAGTGCGTTGCTTTATTATGGTTATTTTGAATGATAAGTTTTTACCCTTGTTTTATAAATAGCCAACTTGTTTCCAAAAGGAAAATACGCGTCTAAAGGTGAGAGAGCATTACAATATATAATGTAACGTTCTTATGATACTAGACTAATGCTCAGTTTCTTAAACCATTTTCATGTAATTTAATGTTCTTGCGACTGTTCGACGCTGCGTTCGACGTAATGCTCACATTGGTTTTTTAAATCAGAGGCCTTAGTGCCAGTTTTTACTCTACTCACGCTCACTTGTGATAACTTAAACGATCTCTTATGTCAAAATGTATACAAAATAGAGGTTTCTCCTTACCGTCCCCAGACGGCGCTTATCCAGTTTCAATACAAATTGACTTTTACGACGGTGAGCAAAAACTCGCACTAGGGCCTCAGGTTGTAACAAAACATCGAGCGTCATGTTCGAAGTGTGGTTCGAGTAAATTAAAAACAGCGAATGCTCGATGTTCTTTTACAAGTAAATGCTCTATCTAGTCCATAACCACCTTTATTTGGCCCTGAAGGTGTGCTGTTTTAATTACGACAAAAATTAAGGTCCCTTCTATAAATGGTATTGTTTTTTCACCTTTGTCGTATGTCACATTGGTCCTTTTGCAAATAATGTCCTTTGCTGAACAAGGATTTGTCAAGTATCGTTTAAGGAGTGATTCGGTGCAAATTTTTGTATCAACATCCAACCTTAAAAGTTTGCAGAGTTATTTATAGAAAATATTTCTCTAAAAAATATTTATCACTTTACCGTGTTACGTTGGCGTGGGTGTAGCTGTGAATAAAGATATGTATTTTTGGCCTCGGCTGACGTATTTGGGCGTACGACGTTTGTACCCCACCTGTCATGTAAATCATCGGCTTGATGAATGAGTGGGCTTTGTTTTGAACTGCTTTGAAGGTGGAATGGTACACGATGCCCTTTTTCGCCATCGTTGCGGATTAGGAAGGTTATGAGACTGACGTACAGTACAACTATTTTGTTAATGTCCCTCAGCAATTATCGCATTTCCGAATACAAACTAATGCTCATTGCCAAGTCCATCAATTATTAGGTTTATCGTATGTAATAATTTGAATTCAGAACTAAGTACTTTATTGTTTTGATTTCCGTGTGCACTATATAGAGCTGTAAAAAAAAATCTTTCTAACCGCAGCAGCTTGTCTTCCAATTTAAAAAATAAACTACATTAAGTTAACAGAGTATTAACAACTCTATACTGCCAAGTTGATTGAAAGCGTCCGGTCTTCACCGAGTGCAAAAGGCAACGGCTGGTGCAACTGAAAGCCGGCGACTGACGAAAAACGAAGTTTGCAGAGGGACATTAAGAAAATAGTTTTTCTGTACCTAGATAATCTGAACGTCAAAGTCGAGACTAGTTTTGTTAAACAAATAGCATGAAAGACATATCAACATTTAGAAGATATAAACAAAGCTGTGAATTGGTATATCGTATAATTTTGATTTCTTACAAACAATAAATAGATAGTTCGAAAAGTTGAAGACGCAATACAATCTGGCCGTCTCAAATTCTGGTTCTTTAATTAACATACACGTCTAATAATTGAACTGATACAAATCCTTCCCCAAGTTTGAAACGGCGTTCCACATTTTGTACTGTCACAAGCAAGATACAGAACTCAGCGGGACTTTTGACACTGCTTATTGAACTCCGATTCACCGACTCTTCTTGCCTTGTCATTTGAACCAGGTATTTTTTTTGGTCTCCCTCATACCCTTCATTCCTGAACACTGAATTCTTAGTCATGTGAGTAATTGAAAAACTAACGTTATTATTTTGTCTGTACAGTACAAAGGACCGGCGGCCGATGCGAATGTACTCGGTGAGATGATATTCGGCGCAGTCGCAATGAACTACAAGAGTGTATCATTGAAAATCCACATTATGGATGAACCCAGGAGGTAAGAACATAGAACCTACTAATTGACCGAGCGAGAGCGAAGCGTCTCCGTTTTGGCTTGAACAAAAATGCTTTCGTATGTCTGTCCGGATGTCCGACTGTTCTCATCTACAGATCGCATTTCTCAACCGGTTCTCGTGAAATTTTGTGAGCAGGTTCGATAATTATATGGATTTATTTTGTTGATTGATATATTTTGAGACAAAATATCAAAAACACCGACTCGCGAGGTCTACAGCTCACAGAGCCACTCACTAGTCATATAAAGTCTCTACTGTTGGAAATTGGGACTTAGTTGTCCTATCTGTAAGAGGGTAAGAGCCTAGGGACTGCATTAAAGCATCTAATAAAAACTCAAGCATTACTTCAAAACTATTTTTAAAACCAATCAAATAGCTTTAGACGAGTTTTCGTGAGCGAGCTTCTGTAATACGAAATTTAGTCTACCATGCAGGTCCACTATGGGTTGTTGGATTTAATGAAAGTCTTCAAATCGTTAGGAACCAACCGATATTTTTCATCACCGTTTTTTGGAGGAGTGATGATGAGAGATATAAATTGCACAAAGTTAAGTGCATTCTAGCCTTCAGGTTCAAACTTCAAACCCACGACCTATAACTACATAATACAGTCAAATTAATTATCGTCAGACTGTAATTTTTACAGTCTTTGTTACTGGCTGCATATAAAATTTGCCACCTCATTGTTTACAAGAATTTTTATTGGTTTATGATCAATAAATGCGTTACTTTTATGTGCGTGCAGGCAATGTGGAGTATAAATAGTCTTAGATATGATCTTCTTAGATTGTATACCTTTAATTTAATGCTACAATAAATCAAGATAATCAATGCTGCCAGCCTTCTGGGCACTTTTCCTGTTGACAGCGATGTGGACGAATTTTTTGACGCCCCGTAATTGTACATATTTTCGTCTTATTTGAGTTCTAATATTGGTTTGTAAATAATAATGTACTTATTACTTACAAGTCGATTGTTTTAAAAACTTCTTGTTATATATTTTGTGGTGTAGACAAAAAAAGTAACTGATTTTTAAGACTCCTCAGATTTATCACAATATTTTTTATGCCGCTTTCCGCAAATACTCTACATCGTGATCTATCAATCATGACAGTTCAATATCTAAACTTCGAGATATTTGTTGATGACTTAATCTTTTAGCTAATATATTGTTGTGATCAATTTGTACCTTACTGAATAATAAAAGTCGTGAATTGGACCATTCGTGATATACGCGACTTAGAACCAAAATTTACATCTGCAAACATAATTATAGTAATTATGTAGTACACATATACGCAGTAGCAAGAAGTGTGCTTATTTATCAATAGAATTGCTAGGTGTACTTTGTTTACACTTTTGGTCCTGGATTCGTCTCTTACGCCGACAAAGTGGTAAAACAAATAAAAAATAAAAATTGTACCTTCTTTACACGTAAATTGGGGATGTTTTTTTGTTTCGTTTATCACATGGTGTGGGATATCATTTGATAGGCCATTCAAAAATATTACGGGTCTGTTAAAACTATTCTTCGATTCAAGAATACGTTTTGCGTAAAATGAAGCTTTAAATTACACAGTTTTTAACCGACTTTCCAAAAAAGAGGAGGTTATCAATTCGACTGTTTTTTTTTTTTTTATGTTTGTTACCTCAGAACTTTTTACTGGGTGGACGAATTTCGATGATTCTTTTTTTATTTGAAAGCTGGTGCTTGTCATGTGGTCCCATTTAAATTTCATCAAGATCTATAAAGAACTTTGGAGATATACATCGAAACTCTTCAATAAATGACTGCAAATCACTCGGGATAGCTGCAATCGCATGTCTGTTTATTGTTTTTACCATTACATAACATCACACTAGTACGCTCTAAAGAGGGTACGCAGGTGTGAACAGTTATTCCTGGTATACTCTAATTCCACCGGTTTTGTTTAAGTTTCATGTTATTGGGATAATCAATTCTGGCTTCACTTTGGACATTATAGGTACCTAACCTATAGAACTGGTCCATTATGTACCACAACTAAAAAGTGAAAAATAAAAAACACTTTTTACAAAAAATACAACCGACTTCCAAATAAAAACACTACAAAGTGAAAAATAAATTCAATTTCGGAAGTCGGTGTCAAAAAACGAAGAAACGAAAACAGGAACACCGACTTCCGAAATTGAATTTATTTTTCACTTTGTAGTGTTTTTATTTGGAAGTCGGTTGTATTTTTTGTAAAAAGTGTTTTTTTGTTAGAGTCAAGTGTTTGCCCTGCCTGCCAGCTAAATGGTTGCTTTTGGATATGTGGAAAAATCACGGCAGTAGTAGTATATATAGGTACAAGTAAAATTACAAAATTAAAAAAAAACCCCCGACACATTTTTATTTCATGCTACATAATTTATCTAGTACATAGTAGATACGCTTCAATTGGCAATCTATTGAACAAACACGATATCTTGCGAAAACACCCCGATTCACCGATTTTATTCAAACATAGCTAAGAACACTGTCGACAAAATCACCTTTCAAACAAAAAAAAACGAAATCAAAATCGGTTCATCCGTTTAGGAGCTATTATGCCACAGACAGACACACAGATACACAGCAACACACGTCAAACTTATAACACCCCTCTTTTTCCGTCGTGGTTTAAAAAGGAAAACTATCCCAGTTAAGTTTACCTTGTTTACAGTTTTGGTCCAGGAATCGTTTCTCAAGTCGTGTTACTGGATCTTCCATTAGGCATTTCTCACTAGCAGATCGGAGTCTAGATTTGTGTATGATTGATGGCAAAAAGCTCGGTCCTTACAAGTTACAACATGGGACTTTATCATGAAAAGCGAAAGCTCGGTATTATTATTTCTTTGGGACAATCCCACCGCACTATTCCCAAACCACTGCAGCTCCTGAAAACCCGAATCAAAAGTGGCGACCACCAGAAAACCGCCGAGGCTATGATACTGAGGTATCATTTGGGGGCTGAGTCACCCGCGTCCGTAGGTGAGTACCCCTTTTGTTACCCTACACGTGGTCCCCGGGTGGTGCTAATCAGGTGACACTTACTGGTGGTAGGTTTCGGCCGAAGGCTTGCGACCACCCACCGAGCAAAGACGTACCGCCAAGCGGCCTAGCCGTGTTCCGGTACGATGCTCGGTGTAGCCACAAGAGGAGTTGGGTCGAGGTAGTTGTTCCACTGCAGGCAGACCAGCCTGACTCGCGTTGTTATAGGCCTATCGGGAGTCTAGTCGCGGAGGGTAGCGGGATCCGAGGCACGGTGCGCCGCTGGCCGACCGCAGGTAGTTGGGGGCCCAAGTAGTGTGCCAGCCACACACGAAAGGCTGCCCCGCCAACTGTCGAAAAATCCCGGGATGCGCCATCGTGCTGGTTGGCGACCAGACGAGAGTGCCCGATGGACATTCCCGGGGGGGCTCGGGCGTCCCCGCAGTCTCCAGACTGGTCCCCCAACGATGGCGTCCTGTCTGCGTGTGTCTGAAGGTTGCCAGCGTGGAACCTCATCTCACTTCCTTCTCCTCACCTTCCTTCACTCACAGCAATAATGCCAAGGAACAAAAAGAGAAAAGCTGAACAGCGGCAGCACTCACTCTCACATAAGGTGCACCTCAGCAACATCCGAGGTCTGCACTCGAACCTTGTCGCAGTCCATCACCACCTTGAGACTGAGAAACCAGCACTTTTGTTCCTTACGGAGACGCAGATCGGATGTCCGTCGGACGTGGCGTACCTTTCTTACCCAGGATTTACCCTGGAGCACAAATTCAAGCCACGTGCGGGTGTATGCATGTACGCCCGTGACGACATCTGCTATCGGCGTCTCCGTGACCTTGAAGACTCTAACTACTCAGTGCTATGGGCCCTGGTGGACACAGGTCTGGATAAGATCATCTATGCTTGTGTCTACCGATCGCATAGCGGTGATCTGGAGACAACCAGGCTCACACAGTACCTCAGTGAGGCGGCAGATGTGGCTCAGCTACGGTACCCCTCCGCCCAACTAGTGTTACTGGGGGACTTTAATGCCCACCACCAGGAGTGGCTCTTCCCATACCAGTGCACTGACCATGCTGGACGAGAGATACGAAATCTTTCGATTGCGCTTAATCTCACCCAGCTGGTGCAGGGGGCTACGAGGGTGCCGGATGTTGATTCGCATACGGCCAATTGCTTGGACCTTCTGCTGACAACAGATCCAGACCGATACTCAGTGTCGATATCATCACCTTTGGGTAGTTCCGACCACTGTCTGGTGAAGTCTGTATCTGTCTACTCACCGCCCGATCCTAGCCCGAGAGGCACCCGGCGGGTTTGGCGGTACAGGTCAGCAGATTGGGATGGGATGCGATCTTTCTTCGCATGCTATCCTTGGCGGCCCACTTGCTTCTCTTCGGAAGATCCATCGTCATGCGCTGACGCCGTCACTGATGTGTTGCGGCAGGGGATGGAGTACTACATTCCATTCTCTGACGTAGCGCTGTCCGGTGTTGAACGACCATGGTTTGGTGCCGAGTGCAACCGCGCAAATGCAGTTAAACACAAGGCTTACCTGGCATGGGTCGACGCTCGTGTGCACAAAGCAAGTGACGTTACTCAGAAGAAGAGAGCCTTCAATAGGGCTGCCAAGTCTTGCAAAAAGGCGATGCGAAGGGCACGTTTTGACCATATTAGCAGAATCGGGAACAAACTAGCTTCATACCCTGCTGGTAGCAAAGCGTTTTGGTCCCTGGCTAAGTCGGTTGAATCAAACTTCTGTCGCCCCTCACTACCACCACTGCTGAGACCCGATGGGTCACTGGCCCACTCCGCCGAGGACAAGGCAAACTTGTTTGCCTCCCTTTTTGCGGAATCTTCACGTCTGAACTCTGATGGCGCGCGGCCCCCTCCGTCTCCTGTTGGATGTGGGACGAGTATGTCGGATATTCGCATCCATCAGAGAGAAGTCTTTAGGGTGTTGCGTAACCTTGACGTGAACAAAGCTAGTGGCCCCGATGGGATACCGGCAATTGTACTAAAAACTTGTGCGCCTGAATTGTCTCCAATCCTGACACGCCTATATCGCCTTTCGATAGTGACTGGAAAGGTGCCGAAGGCTTGGAAGCAAGCTAACGTTCAGCCCGTGCCCAAAAAGGGTAGTCGGGCTGACCCGGCCAACTACAGACCCATCTCGGTAACGTCCATCCTCTGTAAGAGTATGGAACGTGTGCTGAACAATAAGCTCCTGGCATACCTAGAAGACAACGATATCCTCAGTGACCGCCAATACGGCTTCCGCCGAAATCGGTCAACTGGGGATCTTCTAGCGTATGCCATTCACATCTGGAGTGAGGCCATCGAGAGGCATGGGGAAGCCCTTGCTGTCTCCCTTGACATCTCGAAGGCTTTCGACAGGGTCTGGCATGAGAGCCTTATTGGTAAGCTTCCTTCCTTCGGTCTGCCTAGTGGTCTGTGTGATTGGATTGCTGACTTCCTGAGGGATCGGTCAATTCGAGTGGTTATCGATGGCTGCTCGTCCGGTCAGTTAGGTATTAACGCCGGAGTCCCTCAGGGGTCGGTGCTCTCGGCTACACTGTTTTTGCTGCACATAAATGACCTGCTAAAACCCGGAACCTTTGGGTACGCAGACGACAGCACGGTTGCTGAGAGATACGTGTCCGGCGCACGGGCTACTGGGCCTGAGATCCGGTCTCTCCGGGAGGCCATGGTTGGGCGCTTGAACCTGTCTTTGGAGGCTGTCTCCGAATGGGGCGATGCCAATCTAGTCAGTTTCAATGCTGCTAAGACCCAGGCGTGTCTTTTTTCCGCAAAAAAGAGCTTATTCCACCCGGCTCCATCTTTCCGTGGTGTAACCGTGCCGATAACGGACCATCTCGACCTTCTTGGTGTTACGTTAACATCGACCCTCAATTTTGGTCCTTTCATTGAAACAAAGGCTCAGTTGGCTGCAAAAAAGTTGGGGATCCTTGCAAAGGTGAGACGGTACTTCACGCCTGAACAGCTGCTCAAATTGTATAAAGCGCAAGTTCGGTCATGCATGGAGTACTGCTCTCACCTCTGGGACGGATCTGCCAAATATCAGCTTGATGCACTTGAGTCGATTGACAAACGGGCCAAGTGGCTTATCGGTAACGATGCACTGGTCGCCTCAAAGCTCCAGAGCCTTGAACATCGACGCCGGGTGGCCAGTCTGTCGGTTTTTTATCGGTTACATTTCGGGGAGTGTGCGATGGAACTGCACAATTTGATTCCACCTAGCCCTTTCCATCACCGGACAACAAGACGTACGGCAATGCGCCACCGGTACATGGTGGACATCCCACCCATACGTACAAAGCGTTTTGCGAATACTTTCATTGTACGCACAGCTAAGGAGTGGAATTCCCTGCCGGAGTCTTTGTTTCCTGATAGCTACAACCTTGGGGTCTTTAAGTCAAGAGTGAATAGGTTACTTCTAGGCAAGCGTGCTTCACCGTCGACCACATCATCACTTACCATCAGGCGAGATAGTGGTCAAACGCGAGCCTATAGATAAATAAAAAAAAAAAAAAAAAAAAAAAAAATACTCGACGAAGTTCCGGCGAATGAATTTAATCAGAAAAAAATAACGGAGAAGTTGCAAAAAAAGCTCGGTGTTCTAAAGGCAACAATTTTTTTTTTTATCTTACCTGTTCTGTTCCACTCTCGGGCAAAGGCCACCCGTGAAGGGTTACTTTTTGCATGTAAAGCCTCAAATACATATGCCTGTAACTTGTGTGTAAAAGTTTTCTTATATTTCCTAGGTTGATGTGCTCGAAAGTGTTTTGCGTGCCCTCGCGACGGATTAGCCGAGTAGATCGTAACCCTGAGAAGAGAGAAGCAAGTGGCTGCGGCGACAACGGTGATCGGTCCAAACCACTCAGCGTTCCCCTCGTCAGAGAGGAAGGAGTTTCGTTGAGCTTCTCGCTGGATAGGGGAGACTCGGGTGAGTTGGAATTTGTTTGAATATACGTAAAGATTTGCACCTTGAATTTTTTTAAATATTGGTTTTGCGTCTTAGTAATGGTTTTATGTTGAATCATGATAAGATTTGGTACTGGTTCTTCGAGGAAAATATTTTGATAATGAATGGTACTCTAAAGATTTTATTGTTCAAAACTAGATGCAAATGCAGTAATAATATAAAGCGGTTTCAACGACGTTATTTTTTTTTGTCCTTTGAGTCCTTTTTTATTTTTATTTATTTATTTAGTTCCACAGTATAATATTATTTTGAAATCATTTTGCGAATAAAACTTCTCTGGACATAATTCGTTTTTAGGGTTCCGTAGTCAACAAGGAACTCTATAGTTTCGCTATGTACGTTAGCATCTTAGCTGAGAGACTCTTAGTACTAGAAAGCTCAATCAATCAATCAATATCTTTATTGTGGATCATAGGTAGGTACAATAAGCTATAATTTGGCATGGATATACAGATTGATCACGCCGACAATATGGTAAAAAAATACAAATTGTACCTCCTGTACACGTATAGTGGGGGTGGTTTTTCCAGTTAATCCCATGGTGTGGTTTATCGTTGGATAGGTCAATTAAATATATAACGGGTCTTCTTGATTCTAGGATCCGTTTGGGTAAAGTTAAGCTTTAAATTGCAAATTTTTGTAAGAGACAAGTGTCTGCCCTCCCTATATGTGGAAAACTATCACAGCTATGTAGGCTTTACACGTTTACGGTAAAAGTCAACTAACTTGTAATGTGTACTAGGCAAAGTAAAAATTTTGCTTTTTGTTAGCCGTTAGAGCAATTTTCGGTGCTCTTTCATTGTTTAGGAACTTCAGTATTTATATCTAACTAAAAAGTATTAAAACCGGCGGCACCTTTGGGTATGCTGACGACAGCACTGTTGCTGAGAGATACTTGTCCAACGCACGGGCTACCGGGCCGCAGATCCGGTCTCTCCGTGAGGCCATGGTGGAGCGTTTGAACCTGTCCTTGCAGACAGTCTCCGAATTGGGCGATGCCAATCTGGTCAGGTTTAATGCTGCTAAAACCAAGGCGTGTCTTTTTTTCGCTAAACGGAGTCAATTCCACCCGGCTCCTTCTTTCCGTGGTATGACCGTGCCGATAACGAACCATCTTGAGCTTCTTGGTGTTTCGTTGATATCGACTCTCAATTTTGGGCCATACATTGAGGCAAAGGCTCAGCTGGCTGCCAATAAGTTGGGGATTCTTGCGAAGGTGAGAGGGTACTTCACGCCGGAACAGCTGCTCAACCTGTATCAAGCGCAAATTCGATCATGCATGGAGTACTGTTCTCATCTCTGGGCGCACAGTTAGCGCAGTGGTTGAGCGATTGACTGCTGCGCTGCGTGTCGCGGGTTCGATTCCCACACGGAACAAATATTTGTATGATATGCAGATTGTTGTTCCGGCTCTGGGTGTTGTGTATGTGAGTTTATATGTTTGTAAACGCACCCACGATACAGGAAGAAATTCCTAGTGTGGTTACCCCAGTTTAAAAAAAAAAAAAAAAACGGACGGATCTGACAAATACCAGCTTGATTAACTCGAGTTGATCGAAAAGCGGGCCAAGAGACTCATCGGCAATGAGGCACTGGTCAAGTCAAAGCTCCAGAGCCTTGAACATCGTCGCCGAGTTGCCAGCTTGTCGGTTTTTTATCGGTTGCATTTCGAGGAGTGTGCGATGGAATTGCATGATCTAATTCCGCCCAGCCCGTTCCATCATCGGACTACCAGACGTACGGCGATGCGTCATCGGTACATGGTGGATATCCCATCCATACGCACAAAACGTTTTGGGGACACTTTCATTATGCGTACAGCTAAGGAGTGGAATTCCCTGCCGGAGTCTGTGTTTCCCGATAGCTACAATCTTGGGGTCTTTAAGTCAAGAGTGAATAAGTTTTTTCTAGGCAAGCGTGCTTCACCGTGAACATCATCGCTTACCATCAGGTGAGATAGTGGTCAAGCGCAAGCCTATAGACGATAAAAAAAGAAAAACTAGCTGTTGCCCCCGACTTCGTCTGCGAAGCATTAGTACTTCGAATAGCCTATATTTTTATATCGCGCAATAATATTGTAGGTGTGTGGGCCGTCTTACTTGAGAAATTATTAGTTCACCATACAAACTTCCACCCCCCTAAGGATGATTTCCCTGATAAAAGTATACTATGATCTTCCCAGGGTCTCAAACTAACGCCATACAAAATTTCATATAAATCGGTTCAGCGATTTAGGCGTGAAGGTAGCAGACAGCGGTTAGACAGATAGACATACGGACAGACAGACATCCGGAGTTCGTTCGCATTTATAATATTAGTATGGATTATGTTGGTGAATGTAGCTGTTTGTACGGAACCCTCGGTGCGCGAGTCCGACTCGCACTTGGCTGGTTTCAAAACTAGAGTACTTCCATTATGGTCGGAGTATCATTATCGAAACATAGTACTGACCTTAATAGCTTATCAATATAGCCGTCCTCTTTTCTGTATAATTAATTCTTATTATTTTATAATAAGTAATTATGTACTAAGTAACGTCATGGAAACTTATATATATATATTTTTTTAATAAACTATATTAGAAAGAGCTAAAGTTTGTGAGGTTGTAGAGGGTAATCTTTGGATCTACTGAACCGATTTAGATGAAATTTAGCATGGAGATAGTTTGAGACCCTGGGAAGGACATAAGATAGTTTGTATTCCCTTGGGATGATAAAACACGTTATTCGCGGAGGAAGCCGCGGGCGAAGCCGCGTGCAGAATATAGTTATTAATAAAACAGTGAGGCTCGTAGCTAAATAATAACAGCAGTAGAGTCGATGGTCAAGGTTTAGCAATGCTTGCCTACCTTAGTCCGTGGATGGCCGACCATCCATTGCCCGAGATTCCGCCGTACTCCGCCTCTAAAATTACGCTAAGCCGTTGGTACCGTATTACCCAGTTACTGGGTTGTGGAGGTCAGATAGGCTGACCCTCAGTGTGAATTACTGGTACTCAGCTCCATTTGATTAGAATGGAAGCTCACTCCAACTTGACTTTGACTTAAGGGTGCCCTAGTCGGCGGCACGAATTATTTTTTAGGCCGGGTTAAAATGCATGCTATCCATCATCCGATAAGACGTGATGCAGCAATAGATGCTGTGATGGGCAGTAAGAAGCTAGTGCGCGTACGAATACACACTTTTGCAAATTTGTAGCGAAATGGATGATGATTTAGAACGCAAAGACCTTGGGGAAGGATATCATGAAATAACTAAAATTATTTACTTTTTTGAACTACGTAATTCTATCTCTGTACGGTCACTGTTGCAATTTATGGAATTTATTTCCGCACAAAGAGGCGTTTAAACTAGTGTTGAAATATAGAATTTTCGACGCTCATAACTTTCAAATATATGTTTTTTTTTTACTTTTTTTTATATACCGGGCTAGATAATAATGAGACAAATTGATATCATTTTTTTTATTTTGAACTTACTTCGTCAAACAGTGTAGTAATCGCCATACTACGTTTGTATGGAAGAATGACCGACTAGGGCACCCTTAAGCCCTCTACCTCTTCGAAATTTACTGAAATGCATTTTATTGACATGTTTAGTATTTTTTCAGGATATTATGGAGATCATTCGCCATACAGCAGTGTGGGTTCCACGCATGACTACTTCTCAATGTGCGATATTTGGGAAAACAACAACCAGGACGATTTCTGCTCTTTCCATTGTAAGTATACTTTGACTACCTTCTTCCAAAAAAGACCTTCTGTCACTAATGCTTTTCATAAGATGTGACCCAGATTATAAAAAAATACCTCATGGGGTCAAGCTCTTTTGAAGTGCATTGATTGATCTCTGAGTCTCTGAATAGCCATAATAGGGAAACATCGACCTCATCTATTTTTTTGTTGGTTTGACGTATAATATTGTTAATTTACAGAATTAAGTAGAATTTATCAAAAACACATAGTTAAACATTTTTTTATTATTACACCACGTTCTCTTTTATCGAAAGCGTCGGGAAGGCGTTGTAGAGGCTTAAAAATGGACTGATATTAAAATGAAAATAATAAAAAGAAGTTGATAAGAAAGTCACGAGTTCTCTAAAGTATGGAGACATTTTAAACTAAAAGTTATCTTGGGTATTTTATTTCGGCTGTAAATGTCAATACTTAATTTTCGATAAGTGACTGAGCAACCGGTTTGTGCTCCTTTGCAAGATAAAATATGCATTTGGAAGGACATAATGTTACCTTAGAGATGGAAATAAAGATGAGACACATAGTTTTAACAATATTAAATAATTTGTATAAACTGTCAAGGAGATAGAGTTGTACAAGTTCCGGAAAATACCAGTTTTATGCAGACCGAGTAAACATGAACAAGCTTACGCGATGTATTTGTCTAAGTTTGCTCGAAATCGACAAATATAAACATCAAAATGTTTAACTTAAACCTTTCCAATGTATTCAAAGCTACACAATTCTCGTGACTGATATGATAAACCAGAAACTGAACAAATATCAACTTAACATCATGCTTGTGTGTACCTTCACCCACAGCTGGCCAAAATACATGCTTTGCTTTAATTAAAATACTAATCACAAAATATTAATAATTCGTGTGTATTTGAAATATAAAATACAAATGAAAAATTCAGTCATTCATCCGTACTTAATTAATACACAGAAGTTTCGTGAAAATAACCGTTTGAAATGAAAATGACACTTGACAATTTCACGTAAGCGTTCGCCATTTTGCTGACGAAAGCTACCGAGCGCTATTTTCTGCAGAACGCGCCCAATTAAGATCGCTAAATGTATTTATGTTCAAATGTATTTTGAAGTAATAAGTATTTGAAATACTAAGTGTGCAAAATACCTCAGCGTCAGGTATTTGTAATCCCAATTACAATTTACATTTTTAAGAAGTAATTAAATTATAAATACCAAATACGTATTTGTATTTCAAATATGTAGTTCTACTACTGCCCAACCCTGCCTTCACCCAACCAACCGGTTAAAGAAAATCAGCTGCATTTTACCTTTAAATCATTAACCCCCATTTGTGATAGGGGTCGAGCCTTCAGGTACTGAAGTGAATTTGTTTTCCACCAGTACCACCTGGCAGAAAACTGAGCACCTCAAGCAATGGCAGCTGGCAAAGAAGAACGTTCCAGAACATGGCGACCAAGTTTGATTTGGGACATCAAAGTAGCAGTACTAACAACCTATTAGGAGTTCCAACAAAAACCAGCAATGCTACCAGTTCTGATTCACAGGTTAGTTGTTCGAATTTCAAAATTATTTTTGTTTCTTAAAGATGAGTGATACTTATGGCTTTTAACCCTCTTGCGGTTGACTCATTCGAAGAGCAAAAATGTACTTATTTATTGTTGGTAAGTAGATATTCTATTTTCAAAATCATATTCTATTTTCAATATCAATTGTTTTGTATCGTAAGTTCTAGACATCAACATTGGCAGTACTTACTATTGAATAATATCATTTTCACAATCTATTTTCCAAACAGACACGTCATGGTAAATATTGAAACGGTGTTATAACAATATAACTGTCTGTCAGTGAAATGATTTGAATTGATGACGTCAGAGCTCTCGTGAGAATCACTTCCTGTTTGATGTAAATTGCATGTGATAGACAGTTGCACAGATAAGTGATGGAGTGGTATGATTGTTATTATGATGTATGTCAGATTGAAATAAAACATGAATGTAGGAGCTTTTTGGTGCATGTACACACATGTACACATTTGAGTAAGAACAATATTGAGATTAGATATCATGGACGGACTGTCTGAAAAACCATTTATGGGAAAAAAGGAGGTGACTTTTGAATTGACATTAACTAGAGATGAATGGAATAAAAACCTTGCTGCTAGAATCATAGTATGAGCACAGATTACTAAGTATGAGGTAGCAATATCGGTTGATTGACGGTATTGCTGATGTCCAGGCCAGGGCCACTGGCTCTCCTGAATACTTACCATTCAAATAGGCCGTGGAGAGCAGTGGTGGCCCAGTGGTATCGGCCCTGACTTACGAGTTGTAGGTCGTGGGTTCGAACCCGAGCAGGCGCTTTACTTTGTGTTATTTATTTCATCACCACTGCTCTCAAAACGGTGAAGGAAAACATCGTGAGGTAACCGGCGGCATTTTCGAGAACCAAAAATTCAAAGACACGTGACATCTACCAATCCACACCGGGGCCGCGTGGTGGATTATAGCCCATTCTCTCCATGAGAGGAGACTAGTGTCCCAGCAGTGAGGAACATTGAAAGGCTGATGATGAAGTAGACCGTCTGTTGATATGAATGAACAGACCTTATACCTTAGAACTGAGTATTATGGTACATTTTGGTATCAAACAGGAGGGCGATGCCCGTATTTTTAAGAAACATTAGCATCTGTCAAGATACTGTCTCATTTCCATTCATTTTGATATTTTTTTTATATTGATTGTCGCTTAGGTAGATAATATTACGACTTGAATTTCGAACATTTTTAAGGGCTTCGTAGGCTCAATTGTTGTCTGAATAAATGGACTCAATTGTAAATTAAATTATTAAAGTAGGCGTTTCGTCCGCTGGGTTTCGTCCGATCTGGTCTCGTCCTCTAAAAAGGATTCATCTGAAACACCACTCAAAAATATTAATAATAATGTAATACCTGTTTCGACCGGACGAAACTCATCGGCCGAAACGCCTACTAAGCCTTTTTAAGCGATATTTGGGCTTTCAAGTATGATTGATAGAGTAAACAAAAGACAATCGCGAATAGGTACGTTAAGGAAAAACAAACGCTATCGAAAGCTCCTAACTAGGATAAGGTATCGCTAGGGGCCATTCATTAATTGTTTACAAACAACATTATCAGCATTATCTCGCCCGCGTGATGCCCGTCACATGATGTCCAGGCTATCGCCGTCATGTGAGCCGTTATCAGGACAATGACAGAATGAAGGTAGTTTATAGCTGCAGCCATACTTGTTATGTTTGATTGTGGTGGGTGATGCAATTAGTGACATGTTTTTACTGTGGAACCGTTGTTTGATGAGCATGTCATGTGAGGTGGAAATTTCTTTGGCGTATCTTTAGGTAGGTATGGGGAGTTGGATACGTGTCTATGATGATGACTCAGGCTGTGGTGATAAAGATATTTATCAGACAGCGTGGAGGACGCAGACATAGAAGTCGTAAGTTGAAGCTTTGCGATTCTTTGATAATTTTAATTGCACTCTAGGATTGTATCGGAATTTCAAGCTACAGTGTTAAAAATAAATGAATGGTAAATTGTAAACAAATGAGGCAGGCCCCGTATTATCGGCGAAGCAACTCTTTAGGAAACTTAATCGAGCTGTCGGCTTGTTTGCAAATCTTCGAAAGTCGTTAAATGTCACTTAAGAGAAAACACCTATATGCCGTTTACCCGTTTGAAATTTAAATTCATATAATTACGTTGTTTAAAGTAGTACCTATAGTAGTCACAGCGGATCTTTGTGTCTCTGAAGTTGGTTCTGCGAACCATTGCGCAAGAAACAGTTTGTCTTCGAGTATACTGCATAGAGTAAGCGAGATAGGACAATGCGACAAATAAAAGCGAGTGAAAGAGATAGTCATACAATGCTATCTTCATCTTCAACATTGATACAAAAATAGATACTGCACAGGGTCTTGCAGCCAATTCAGAGACAAAGATCCGCTTCGAGTGTTATATCAAGGTGATTCTACCGCCAGAGTTTAGTAGGGATCTCACTAGATGGAATAGACCGCGCACTGCGGGCCATGTCGTCCAAATCTGGCTAGTATAGGTCTGTCTGCGACGGTCAAAAACTGACCAGACATAGCATAGACATGAAGGAGAGAGTTCCATGGCCCATAGACTAGTCCGTCTAGTCCAGTTATGGGCAAACTTTCTTAATGGGGGGGCTAGAAAGTTTAAGAAATTTCAGAGGTGGGCCAGAATTATAGGGAAAATGCATTTTGTGTTGAAACGTTTAATCATAGAAAAACATTACAGCATTACACACTTGCACAAATGTAAAAAAATACAATTTACCTTTTATTCGAAGGCCCTGCCATGGTAGGCGTGTGAGACATATGAAATTGCTTTTGATTTGCCATAATATTTTCGAATGCAGGTTCGATCTGTGACGAAGTAACTTTCAGCAGCGCGAAAAGGTGTTCATCAGTAAAGCTGGAAACAAATTATCGGACGCGGCTTACGGACGCGACTGACAGCCGCGACTTATAGAGTATCTAGGTAATGAATGTACATTACATTGTGCAAACTATCGGACGTAAGTCGCGGACTGACCTTGGGCGTTCGGACGTCTGATAGAGATCTGGCAGCCGCGTCCCATACGACTGTGCACACATATCAGCCGCGGCTGTAAGTCGCGTCCGTTAGCCGTGTCCGATAATTTGTTCCCAGCTTAAGTCGGTTTGAGATTGAGTTTTTGCGCCCCGCGACCCGCAACACAATCATGAACTAGGCGGCTAGTCTAGCTGGCTCCTTTATCTATGCGTCTATTATTCTACTAAGTACAACCTACTTTATACTTCTGGAGTCTGGAGCGTCAAAATGTAATTGACGCTGGCCATACACTATTCATATCGAAGGATCGTCGGCGGGCCGGATTAAATGCTTTCGCGGGCTTTACTTTGCCCATCACTGGTCTAGTCAAATCCTCCCTTTAGCTATTGCTCGCAAAAACGTAAACGGTTGATAATAACATATAATTTATTAATAAAGTGTAATCTAGACCACCTAGTGTGATATTAAATTACTGAGGCCTTTCACTGCAGGCTATCATTTATTACAGACAAAGTAATTTTGTCTATACCTATGTAATTGTCATACGAATAAAACTAGGTACATATTTATTGTATTCTTATCGTAGTTTTTATTGTTTTATACTTTTATTGGTTGTAAGAAAAACATGCCTTACAGACAACGCTTATCTACTCAGTCTATTAATTACAGAATGAATGTAGTTAAACTAATAGGTTATACATTTGAAGCTACTTTTTCAAAACCAATAAAATAATAAAAAACAAATTTATCGGGTTATATTTATTGTCACACAAACTAAGCATTCTTTACATTTATTTTTTAAAGACTATTTCATTCAAATATTGTCAGTAACTGCGGTTAACATGATCCATTCTACAGGTCCAATTTTACATGATGCGTCCGAGCATTTCGAGTGGTATTGGCGACCGTTAAAGTAAACAACATGGTTCCATGGCAAGAATTGCCACATGTAAATGCCAAAAGGCTCTCTTTCATAGCTCGCAGAACGGGTGGCCGATGTGGCCAAAAGGTTCCGGTGTTCTGACTGCGTACCGGTAGACAAGGCGTAGAAGGCCTTCCACGAGGCGGACCGATGGCCTGAAGGCCGCGAGAAGCACAGTGTCGATCGATGTGAGGACGCTTGGTGGAAGCCTTTGTCCAGTTGGACGTCTTTCGACTGTAATTATAATGGCGATTATTAAGAGTAATGTTTGTAGAGATGAAATCAATTTCTTCGTATCTTGACGATTATGACATGTCGTAACAACCGTTGCTAAGGTACAGATGTTGTCAAATTAACTTGCTTTTGTTTTTCTTAATTAAACTGCCAAACACATAAAACGTTTCAAACACAATGAAAAGCTTGTTTTTTACTAAAACTGTCAAAACATGTCTATAAACTTCTACCATCATGAGATAAGATCTTGAATTTTTGTTTTTGCGTAATTTCTAAAAATAACTGCAAAACCGAAAGTTGACAACGACGGTCATACCGCATCTTGAGCAAAGGTACAAAAGGCAATAAATATCCTTGGAAAAGCATTTCATGTATCGGCCGCGACTTACAAGTTGTAGGTCGTGGGTTCGAGCCCAGGCAGGTGCTTTACTTTGTGTAATTTATTTCTTCAACACTGCTCTCGAAACGGTGAAGGAAAACATTGTGAGGAAACCGGCATGTCCTAGAACCAAAAATTCGAAGACATGTGACATCCACCAACCCGACCTGGGCCCGCGTGGTGGATTACGGCTCATTCCCTCTCACAGAGAGAGGAGGCCTGTGTCCCAGCAGTGGGAACATTAATAGGCTGATGATGTGATGGATGTGAAGCATTTCATTGAAGATGGATGGGGACGCCGAGGCCGGTCCAAAAAGAGGCAAGGAGACGGCCTGGGCGCGTAATGTGATCTGAGCCCGTACCAGGCCCTATGGGATGGCGCAGGAAAATATTTCCAGGAAAGGCTTGAGGAGCCCTTGGCCCAGCGGTGGGTCAGTATAGGCTAACAAAAAAAGCATGTAATTTATTAGCCTTTAACTTCCTCACTGCTGGGATACAAGCCTTCTATCAGTCAGAAGAAGCGAGCCTTAGTCCGATGGGATGGCGCAGGAAAATATTTCCAGGAAAGGCTTGAGGAGCCCTTGGCCCAGCGGTGGGTCAGTATAGGCTAACAAAAAAAGCATGTAATTTATTAGCCTTTAACTTCCTCACTGCTGGGATACAAGCCTTCTATCAGTCAGAAGAAGCGAGCCTTAGTCTACCACGCGGTCCATTGCGGATTGGATATAAATAAAAATCCTTAAATTAGTTCAATTCAAAACACGCCGGGTCAGAAACCGGTTCCAAACAGAAATATCGAGGTTCGGTCAGCGACTTGAATCACGTGAGGACAGGACAAATCCGCTGCACCCTCGGTTTGAAGCGATAAAGGTCAAATGACTCAGAAAAACTTCGACTCGTTTTACATTACTTCACTCCTATAGTACCCAAAGGGTTTGGCAGATTTGAAGGTATAGTTAGACCCACGTTTTGTTAGTTATGTTTTTGTTCCATGGAACGAGCCTATTACATGTACAATAAAAAAAAAAATTAGATGGGATTTGTAAAAAATTTGAAAAAAGAAGTTGACAATATTTATTCGACACAGACAACAGCAGCGATCAGAAAGATAAAGATTAAATCAAAAATATTTATTTCAGTCAACAGCCTCAATCAGAAAATAAAGAAAAAGAAAAATATTTATTACAGACAACAGCAACAATCAGAAAAAAAAATATCACAGACAGCAGCAACAATCAGAAAAGAAAATTCTCTGACAGCAGCAACAATCGGAAAATAAAGAAAACATATTTGTGACTCGCACACGAGGAAAGAGATGTATAGTATATGAAGAATATTATTATGATACAATAAAATTTTATGGGTAATATCCGTAGAGCCTCTAAGCCCAATATAACCAGTAGTAGTGTTGTTGAAAACCACATAAATACAGTTTTATGCAAAATATTTGTGTTTTCTCGTGATTTGAAACGCAAATGCAGTTTGTTTGTAGTTATAAGAACGCAAACATGCCAGCATTTCATGGTTTGTTTGTGCAACTTTAGTATTGTCCTTTTTGGCATTCATTTGCTACCATTTCGTCATACTTGAAGGTAACTAAGCTTAAAATAAAGTTGTGGATAAAATGAAATAAGTCTTATAACCCGTACCACTTGAGAATAAGGCAGGTCGGCTTTTGTCACACTTAAAACTCAAGTAGTTATTTATCGCGATACTTTCTGATAAAAAAGGCTTACCTACCTAAAATACTTTTTCATCTCCGACGTTAACGTATGTTGAAGTACCGATAAAAATGAAGACTAAATAAGGATAGCTTAAAAACCCTCGCTTCACTAAAATAAAGCTCCGTAACACAGATATACATCTAACTAGATAACGCAAGTCCCTCCATCTGTATGAAAACCAAGCGTACCATTTTCACACACAATTTAAAAATAAATTTACTTAACAATGAAAGAAAACATTTCCAATGCTTCGGCCAATTTTTTCTCTACAGTTTTTACAACTCAATATGGCATAAAAAGGCAAATTTCTATAATTCGGTGGTTTTCCGGTGCCGATAATGCTAAATGAAACGCTCAAATTACGATCATTGAATGTAATTTTACTCTGTTTTTTGACACGCGTCATCTAGTTAGATTTATGTCTGTGCTCCGTCATCATTGGTCTACCTGTGACCATTGCAATGCTGTTTTAGCCTTTGAAGCTTCGGAATTATAAACGAATCATTAAAACGAATATTTAAGCAAAGCAGCAGTGGGAGAAATTTCGAACCGTAAAACGAAGCGGGTCATACGTCGGGGTACCTCATAACAACCACGACAGCTCTGCAAGGAGTGCACCGATTCAAAAAAGAAGCCCGATATTTTATTTTACGTATTGCTAAAGTCTACGTGATTTGTTAATCGCAAACGTCAAAATAAAAATTTGATTAGAAATCCCAAATTCTAAAGGTTAGACCGCGTAACTATGCGTATAGGCGTAACTACGCGACAGCAGAGCGACGCGACTTATTAACGCACTACGCGGCAGCGGAACTAGTCGTAGCGTAGTGCGTAGCGGCACTGCGCGACAAAGTAGACCAACTTACCAACTTTGGCGTGTCGCGTAGCCGCTACTGCTAGTACCGCACTAGCAGCAGCGGCTACGCGACGTGCCAAAGTTAGCAAACGCGCGACACTGCGAGCTATTACAAGTCTTACGTGTTTGGTGCGTGAAAAGTTTATTTTTATACAAATGGCATTTAACGAGGAACAAATAATTCTTCTTGTTCAATATCCAGAAATATATGAATGCGAAAATGAGCGTAATATTAATATAATCAGATAAAAACAGCGTTTGGAAGGAAATTTCCTTTAATTTCCTTTTTTATCAACTCATTCATAATAGGTACAAGTAAGCACAAGTAGCTTTCTTCCATCTTGCTCAGAAGTTGCCGAACGACTGACGAGCAAAATTTGATGCGGAGTGTCGCGCCAGTGCGGTTTAGCATATTTGGTCACGTCGCTCCGCTGACACGTAGTTACTAGTGCGGTCTTACCTTTATACAACTAAATCAATCAGATAATCTAGAACGAGTTCATTTGCCTAAGAGACCAGTACTTAGATATTCTGCCCCATGTGTTACTCAGACAATTAGAGCGACTTAACAATCGAGTCTTTAATTACTTTGAACGGAAACGTTAGCAATGCATCACGTGCTCCGTGCATTTGTATACAGCGCGTTACTTATTGAATATTCAAATACAGGCTGTTGACTTTCTTTTTTTGGCCATAACTCGTGAATGTGGGACGATTGTGTGATGTATGGTTTGTTTAGCGGCTTTTTGTTTACTTTTTGGTTAAACCATGACTTATTGGAGCAAATCTTGAAATTTTGGTAGCATAATTAAAAATTTTTTTTTTTTATTAACGATAGCCTCTCGTTTGACCACCATCTTACCTGGTGGTGAGCGATGATGTAGTTAACGGTGAAGGTCGCTTGTCTAGAAGTAACCTATTCACTATTGACTTAAAGACTCCTTGGTTGTAGCTAACAGGCAACGCAGACTCCGGCTGAGACTTCTAGTTCTTAGCTGTACGCTGTTGTATATTGTATGTTTCCTTTGCTCTATAGTATCTCCAATTTTGTATGGTTTATTATTTTCATCATCCTAGGTAGCTCTATTTTTGCAGTTGTTTTGTTCTGTTAGGTAGGTATATCTATCTACACCTTGACCCAAATTCTAGTACTCACAAGAAGAAAGGATAATCTAAGATTGCTTAAGACCAGTGCACACAATGGGTGCTAGCTTTAGTTCTTTGCTTATTATATCACGCTACACTTAACTGTTACTCCGCATCTTATTGTTAATGAGAAATGTTTTCTCCATTGTGTCTTTTATTGCTTACGTTAGCAGCCACATGATCTTGTTGCTAAAGCGGGATCTACGGAAACGGGTTTGGACATTTTTCTACGGAAGCTGGTAAAGTGACTGGCGTTTTTTGTCGTGAGATCTCATTTAGCGATCTTTATCTCCAAATATCACTGCCACGTAACTCTTTAAAGAATCCTGAACATTTTTGTTTGGTCAAGCGTCATCTCTACCGAGTACCGGCAGACGCAGCGTTGGAAGGCCTCCCTCTAGTTGGAGCAACGACCTGGTCAAGGCTGCGGGCGTCCGGTGGATGCGAAACGCAGGACCGATCAGTGTGGCGACGCTTGGGGGAGGCCTATGTCTAGCAGTGGACGTATTTCGGTTAAAATGATGATTATGATGAAGAGTAATATTTTCATATAATCCAATTTCACAATGCGCCATAATGCTAGGCCGCAATGCAATCAAATCAGGCCATCGGAGTCCACTGCTAGACGTTGGCCTCTACCAAGCTGCGTCACAAAGCCCCATGCAGTCTGTCCTAGTTACCTTTTTTAGGTCGTCGATCTACATTACTAGGCTAGGGGTGAGACGCCCCCTAGCAATGTAGATCGACGTCCTAACCGGCTTGCCGATACGCGGTATCCACTCTAAGACTCGTCTCTTCCATATTCACCATCATCTACCTAGCCTTTGCCCAATTGTTTTTGGGGTCGGCTTCCAGTCTTACCGGATTCAGCTGGGTACCAGTGTTTTACATGGAGCGACTGCCTATCTGACAACCTCCACAACCCAGTAACTGGGTAACACTATACCCCTTGGCAAGACTGGTGTCAGATCTCAAGCTTCTGACTACCCGTAACGACTGTCAAAGATCTTCAAATGACAGCCGGGACCAACGGCTTAACGAGCTTTCCGAGGCACGGAGGAAGCTTGGTATGTTGAAATGGTCGCCCATCCACGGAACGACCTCGGCAAGCGTTGCTTAACCTTGAAGATCGACCCGTGTGGCTGTTATTATTTAGCCACGAGCTCCTCCTCCTGTTCCATATTTACCAAAACTATATTTTTGTCAACAGCTATACAGTAACAGTACAACGAGTGGTACCAGTGACAGCATAGCAAGCACAGGGTCAGCGATGTTGCACAGGAAGAACAAACTCGGCCTCGCGCTGTTGATCAGCGTCAATGATTCCACGCAAATGTGAGTACGACTGATTTCATTTGGTCCTTTGTCTTTGGACATAAGGACCATTTTTTTCCTGCTGCTAGCTTTTGACAAAGTCTATATTTTATTGTTAAGGTCTTACAGTCTGTTTCCAATCCAAGCAGTAGTTCTAACCTGCCATCGCAGTTAAAAATACTCATTCCATCTAATATTATATCGAAGAATCAGTTGTATGTTTATTGATCAATCACGCCTAAACTACTGAAACAATTAATGTCAAATTTGGAACACGGGTAGAGTAACCGGGATAGAGGATAGGGTACTTCGTAGAGAGCAGTGGTGGCAACGCTGCTTACAAGTTGTAGGTCGTGGGTTCGGACCCAGGCAGGCGCTTTACTTTGTGTAAATTATTTCATCATCACTGCTATCAAAACGGTGAAGGAAAACATCGTGAGGAACCAAAAAATCCAAGACATGTGACATCCACTAACATGCACTGTGGCCGCGTGCTGGATTACGGCCTATTCCCTCTCACAAAGAGGAGGCCTGCACGCACAACTGACCAAATGCGAGTCTAACCTATCCTATCCTATCTTAGGGCACTTCGTATCCCGATAGTACCTTCCCGTAGGATGGTTTTCAAGTTTCACGTAGGCGAATCCGATGGCAAAAGATAGTACAATGTTGTTATTTTTTATATATATCTATTTTTGGTTTGCCTATGACTGATGCTGCATTTGGTTGTTGCTAGATGTATAAAACTTTTGTTTGAGAATGGAACAGCCTTGGTGTATGACCTAAATAGGCTCTTGTGTACACATGCAGCATCATTATTAGGCATGTTCTAGGTCATAGTTAAATCTAAGGCGCAATCTGCGGCATTAGCTTATCTGTACAAATCTGTTTTCAGGATATTAAATAAACGGAATCTATAAAAAAATTCGCTTGTATATTCAATTAGTAGTTTATTTTCTACATTAAATAATTTTGCTGCATCATTGTTAATACCTACAAAATTTATGGTGTATTGTCTAATTAGGTAATTACGCCTAAACTTTTTCATAAGGTTAACTAACAATTTTGACCTCTTGGGATACATCATGTTTCTGAGGAACAAAAACGGCTCATAAAAGTAGGTTTAATGTTATGTTTGCTAGCTCTAAAATATAAATAGATGGTAACCTTGTCACGGGAAAGGATTTGTTTGTATGTTGACGAAGCTTTTGACGTGAGATGAGTCTGAAGGTCATGTGAGTGTATGAACCGAACTGTAGATAATTTGCTTTGTAGATTATTTTTTTTTGCTCGGAATAGTGTAATCATCATTATGTAGTTAGGAAGCGCTAAGACCAAATTATATGTTTTATTTTTGGTCCAATATTATAGCAAATTGGTGGCAAGTCTTTTGCTTGGTCAATGTTTGGCAAAACACAAATCTGTCTAACATAACAATGAAATAGTCATTATTCCGTATAGTCTAGATCAGGGATTCCCAAACTATTTTGGCCAAGAAACCCCATTTCCAAAATGAATTGATTACACGAATAACGCTTATTCACTTGCCTAGTTTTTCATCTTGTAAGAACTTGTGCACGCTTATAGACTTGCTGAGTTTTTTAAAAGTAGAACAATGATCCTTCCTACTAAAATATTAGTCATTCTTATACCAAATTAGTACACGTAGCACAACTTAAACTGTATCTTGAAAGTTTCAAATAATAACTTATTAATAGGGGTCGATTTTTAGACCTCGTCAATCCCTAAAATCAATTTTTGTTTATGTCGACCTCTGGGAAACCGATTTCGACCCCAGGGGTCAATATAGACAACTTTGGGAATCCCTGGTCTAGATTGTTATGAAAAATCAATTAGGTACGTTAAGTTCTTTGTATTTTCTTTCGTTATTAGCAGTCAATCGTGATTGGTCTTTGGAAAGATTTTCTTGTACATTTTCCGGGCGACTATTGTAATTGTAACTCATAATGCTTTTTTGGTACTATAGTCCTCAATATTATTCGAGCATGGTTGCAATAGCACTTTCTATTGGGTGGATTGTAGCGCATAATACTGTTCAGGTTTTAAGAAGTATATTTACAGGGTTCGCACTTGTAAATCTCATGAGCTAATAAACGTCCATTTTGTGCAGTGACGTTGTAAGGCGATGTCTGGAACACTCGCCGCAGCTACAAGCACTGGTGTGTCGGCTGCGACTGGCCACTCTAGCGGCCGGCGCCACCGGCGGCCGTGTGTCTACGTTGTACCGCGCGGCCGAGCATGCGGCTAGCTGGTGAGTGACATAAATGTGTGACAGTGTCATGTCTGGAACACTCGCCGCAGCTACAAGCACTGGTGTGTCGGCTGCGACTGGCGACTCTAGCGGCCGGCGCTACCGGCGGCCGCGTGTCTACATTGTACCGCGCGGCCGAGCATGCGGCTAGCTGGTGAGTGACATAAATGTGTGACAGTGTCATGTCTGGAACACTCGCCGCAGCTACAAGCACTGGTGTGTCGGCTGCGACTGGCGACTCTAGCGGCCGGCGCGGCGCTACCGGCGGCCGCGTGTCTATATTGTACCGCGCGGCCGAGCATGCGGCTAGCTGGTGAGTGACATAAATGTGTGACAGTGTCATGTCTGGAACACTCGCCGCAGCTACAAGCACTGGTGTGTCGGCTGCGACTGGCGACTCTAGCGGCCGGCGCTACCGGCGGCCGCGTGTCTACATTGTACCGCGCGGCCGAGCATGCGGCTAGCTGGTGAGTGACATAAATGTGTGACAGTGTCATGTCTGGAACACTCGCCGCAGCTACAAGCACTGGTGTGTCGGCTGCGACTGGCGACTCTAGCGGCCGGCGCTACCGGCGGCCGCGTGTCTACATTGTACCGCGCGGCCGAGCATGCGGCTAGCTGGTGAGTGACATAAATGTGTGACAGTGTCATGTCTGGAACACTCGCCGCAGCCACAAGCACTGGTGTGTCGGCTGCGACTGGCGACTCTAGCGGCCGGCGCTACCGGCGGCCGCGTGTCTATATTGTACCGCGCGGCCGAGCATGCGGCTAGCTGGTGAGTGACATAAATGTGTGACAGTGTCATGTCTGGAACACTCGCCGCAGCTACAAGCACTGGTGTGTCGGCTGCGACTGGCGACTCTAGCGGCCGGCGCTACCGGCGGCCGCGTGTCTACATTGTACCGCGCGGCCGAGCATGCGGCTAGCTGGTGAGTGACATAAATGTGTGACAGTGTCATGTCTGGAACACTCGCCGCAGCTACAAGCACTGGTGTGTCGGCTGCGACTGGCGACTCTAGCGGCCGGCGCTACCGGCGGCCGCGTGTCTACATTGTACCGCGCGGCCGAGCATGCGGCTAGCTGGTGAGTGACATAAATGTGTGACAGTGTCATGTCTGGAACACTCGCCGCAGCTACAAGCACTGGTGTGTCGGCTGCGACTGGCGACTCTAGCGGCCGGCGCTACCGGCGGCCGCGTGTCTACATTGTACCGCGCGGCCGAGCATGCGGCTAGCTGGTGAGTGACATATGTGTGACAGTGACAAGTCTGGAACAGTCGCCGCAGCTACAAGCACTGGTGTGTCGGCTGCGACTGGCGACTCTAGCGGCCGGCGCTACCGGCGGCCGCGTGTCTACATTGTACCGCGCGGCCGAGCATGCGGCTAGCTGGTGAGTGACATAAATGTGTGACAGTGTCATGTCTGGAACAGTCGCCGCAGCTACAAGCACTGGTGTGTCGGCTGCGACTGGCGACTCTAGCGGCCGGCGCTACCGGCGGCCGCGTGTCTACATTGTACCGCGCGGCCGAGCATGCGGCTAGCTGGTGAGTGACATATGTGTGACAGTGACAAGTCTGGAACAGTCGCCGCAGCTACAAGCACTGGTGTGTCGGCTGCGACTGGCGACGCTGGCGGCCGCGTGTCTAGGTTGCGTGTCGCATGTTTGACAGTGACATGTCTGGAACAATCGTCGCATCCAGCCGAGGACCTTAAAGCTAATAAGTTATTCTGTAAACTCACAGACGCTTGTGAAGCTGCCTAAAACTGAACTCTGAGACCCGGAAAACCGAAAGCTTCAAAAATACATTAGACTTGAACTAAAAATCCTACTACAATAACGATCTTTCATCCTTAGGTTATCAGACCTGGTGTACGGGCCTCGCCTCCAACCGGTGTGGTTGAATCTAGTCACGGGCGACTCGCGGGCGTCCAACAAGCTCGCCGAGACGCTATTGTCCGATCTCTGCAACGTACTCTCTGTGGGAGACACCAAGACCACAAATTTGTAAGTATTATTAAGATTTCTTATTATTTTAGGTAAGTAAATATATTAGCCTGATCAGAAGTAGATATGTTGTAGATATCCATAAGTGGCTGTAACCACTTTTAATCAGGTAGGCCCAATGATTTCGAAAGGAATGATACGCCCATCTGAAAATTTTATAGAAACCTTCTTATTACAAGCAACAGATAACAAAAGTAATGTAAAGTTACTTACCGATGATACGATATCCCATGTTTCTTTTTAACCTTTGTATCGTAATTTTTGCAGCCTTTTGCCACACAACTAGGCATTTTTATGAGAAGCAAATACTCGCTCACTCTTGCACACGGACCACTGTCGCGTTGGCCCTAAACTGCAATTTAGGGCCAGCGCGCTGGTGCCATTTAGTCGCGCGGTTGGCCTGGTCCTTACGCAAGTAATATATATGTCAATGGGTAGGCCCGTTTGTCAACCATAATTAAAAACCGGCCAAGTGCGTGTCGGACTTCGCATATTTAGGGTTCCGTACAAAAGAAAAAATCTGATATTGTGATTTTTTTTTTTTAAATATACTTAATAATAAACATTATCACCAAATTGAAAGTTCATAGGTCAATGAAAATTTAAAAAATCTTCGGAACAAAATTGTGTGACAGACGATGGACAGACAGACGGATACGTGAGAGACAGCAATAGGGCTCCATTTGGACCCTTCGGGTACTGAACCCTAAAAAGTGATAACCTAGAAAAAATTGACTTTAGACATCGATACAAGACTAGTCTATCTTCTTAGTCATCTTATAAATATAGGAAACTAGCTTTTACCAGCTTTATCTGAAGGGAACCGAAAACGTCTCCAATGTTATAATTAAGGACATTGTCTACCCGTGTATCAAGTTTCAATCGAACACGTTCAGCCGTTGCGTTGACACATGAAAATGTAACAAACAGACTGACAAAGTAACTTTCGCATTTATAATATTAGTTCGCAAAAAAAGGTATTTGATTCATAGACTATTCCTGTCTAGGTTGTTAGCCCCATTATCTTCTACTATTTTCAACTAAACGAAAAATATTCGCACGATAAAGTCTAATCCAAATAAATTGTAGTATTCTTATGCCCACGCAAAACTGAAATGAATGAAATACTGAATAGAAATTCTGTTTGCTTTCTCAAGCGTAAGTTGTTACGATCGATTCAGGTTATCAGGGCACTATGATAGTATGTACCTATGTTCCGAGAATTTACATACTACTTCTATAGTATTTACAATGTTTTCAAGGTGTATCCTCTATTTGTCTACTGTTGTATAGAGAGTTATGCAGTCAGGGCGTACATTTTTGGAGTGACTTGCACAAAATTACAAATCACAATCATTTTTTTTTCTTATTAAATCCCACCCGTGTTCCTTTAGTTGCTTGTGCCAGGGCCGCGGCATCTCTCTTGCATCCACGACTCAGCATCGGCCCTAGCGGACCCTGACACTTTTGCTAGCATATCTGAGGTGCGTGTGGAACACCACGCGCCGTAAACTCGGGCCTGGTCCTCATCGGAGGGCGAGCTACCCATTACTTGCCGTCCGATAAGCCCGCGCCTATGGTGGCCGGGAATCGGTTGCGACTCCCGATGCCCGGGGCGTCTCCTTTGCGTCTCCCTCACACGATCCGCCTCCTCCTTTGCGAGCATTACTGCATCGCAGAAGGAGGAGACAGCTTCACATACCCATTCGCTTCGTATCATGGCCTGGACCAGGGCCGGACGTGAGAAGTCGCCATCGCCGATCACCTGCACGGTGCTCCGCCCAAGTTGGGCAGACCTCCACCGTGTTCTCCGAGACATTTGACACACCTGGCAATCATTCTTATTATGTACCAGATATCTAGTTTACAACTGAAATAAATAAAATACTAAACGAAAAAAAAAAAAAAACTGAACAATTAAAAATACGGTTTCACTAATTCATTCATTTTAATAAACAATTTATTGCACTAACCAATTAAATGCGCTACAACAAACATAGACCATCTACAAAAAGCTACCTAAAGTTTTTCCGTTATAAAACGTAAGAAAAACTTCAAGACTATTATAATGGCCCGAGAGATGTTCTTATAATTCAAATCAACAACACGACAGCATCTAATTAACAGAGCACACGAATAAATTACTCTAGTTTCAACATACCAACACTTTCTACGCCCAAATAGCTGGCCAGAGACAATTATTTTTATCTTGATTTAGTGGCTCGATCACATGATGGTAGGTCTCGCACAATGGTGGAGATTAGTACGACAGGCCGTCTCGTAAATCACGTCAGTTACTGCTCATATAATAAAAATCTCAAGGGAAACATGTTGCTTGTAAACTATTCAAACAATAAAGTTATGATTGAAGTTTATGAACCTAATAACAAGTTGGCACAAAAACTTTGATGTTTACTTTTCTTAGGCCTAACAATAGTACAAACTTCCTAATGAACTTATAAAATTAAACTTATAAAAATGTCGAAGAAATATCGAAGAGTAGAGAAAGCCCCGAAAAATACAATCAAAGCCAAAGTCGAATATATTTATTTCATCTAGGCCATTAAGCGGCACTTTTGAAAGTCAACAATTAAAATTTACAAGTAATAACAATTGATTCTACTGTCCATTCGGAAAAGTAGCTTGTTATTATGGAGAAAAATAGACAAGAAACTCCATACTTACTCTTTAAAAAAAATAAGTGTTTTACAATATTTACATGAGTACCTACATACACTGTCGCGAGACGTGGTCGCTTACAATGGGCCTTATCAGAAAGCTTACAGTCACTCAAAGGGTAATGGAGAGGGCTATGCTCGGCGTTTCCTTGCGTGATCGAATCAGAAATGTAGAGATCCGCAAGAGAACCAAGGAACCACTGACATAGCCCGAAGAATTGCACATTGCTCGCAGAACGGATAGCCGATGGGGCAGAAAGGTTCTGGAATGGCGACTGCGAACCGGAAGACGTTGCGTTGTAATGCCTCCCACCAGGTGGACCGATGACCTGGTGAAGGTTGCGGGGATCCGCTGGTTACGAGATGCACGGGACCGGTCAATGTGGCAACGCTTGGGGGAGGCCTATGTCCAGCAGTGGACGTCTTTCGGCTGATATGATGATGATGAAATACACTAATAAATTTATATATGTGAGGACGATGCAACCAGAATAGCAGTACATACTATACTACGTACAGGTATAAAGTATTAAAAGTATAATGCTTACAATCCCAGTACAAGTCGCATGCCTGATTACGGGACGCATTTTCAAATAGTCCTTCTTTAGAGCTCATTTTATATTGAATCAGTGTCTTAGTTTGTGTTACGGAGTCCGTCCACTGTTAACAGGCACATTAAGACATTCCAGCTTTGACTCCAGGATTTGGGACATTGGCAATACAACTGCTTCTGGTATTACCGACGTCCATGCGATGGCTTGTATGCCGTTTACATAAAGAAAAAAATGAAAGTTGCCATAAGTAAAATATATAGAAAAAGATGGCCGGATGTAGTTATTGCCTAAAAGATTAATGATCACTAAATGCGATCTCACGAGTCGCGATCAATCTGTGAAACGATGAATCATTTTGTTGTTAGAATTGAGAAAGGGATTAATACATTTTCGCCTTTTGATTATTACATGGTCGCGAATTAGGAGCAAACAAAAAATAAATAAATGTTTAGTACACATTAGTTAGTTAGTTCTTACAAAAATATACGTCATACGCGCTCATTTTTTTTGTAAAAAAGTTAGTGCAGATGAAATGAACAAATAATATCAAATTGATGAACCAAAATAGTGATGTTTCCTGGCTAGAAAAATGATAATTCTATTTAGTCCATCAGTGAGATTATCAAATAATATTGGACACGTAATTTTTGTTTTAGAAAATCAATAAAAAATGACAAAGATAAAGCGTATCAAAGTTCAGGGGCTTGTGACGTCACTATGTCAGTAACTATAAAGTGTGACAAAAATAATTTAAAGGAATTAATAATTGATTCTACCGTCCATTCGGAAAAGTAGCTTGGTATTAGTGGTGGTTAATATAACGAAAAGCAACTTAAAGCAGCGTGCTTATTATACATAACATAAAGCTAACGCTATCGTGGCACTCACTTGGCGCTATAAGCTTTTTTCTCAATTCGTTATAACGAAGTATCGCGCGCAACGCAAAAACGTAAATAAAGCACGAAGCGGGCGCCGCGCCGGGCGGGCGCGACATCGCGGCGCGGCGGCAGCCGCGCGCCAGTCGTTGCATGCTAGCTAGTGATTGTTATCGGTCGCACGCGTAATTTGCGATCCCGCGCGGCTCACGTAATATACCTATGCTATTTTGCTTTGAGCTTTTTAGTGTAAGCAGTGATAGGAACCATAACGTAATATTGACTAAGTAAAATTGTGAAGGACGATTGATTGAGAGATTGTGTTGTTGTTTAATGTTTTGTTTTTGTGTGTTAGACGAAAATGTCTAAAAGAATTAATGGTGATGTACCAATATGGAACATGAACTTTTAAATACGCCTATAATTGCTTAACATACTAACATACTTTATTTCATAATAACACTTAATCTATAATTATAGATAGTCCTAAGCCTGGAAAGTATGAAAAAAAGTTCATTGTTTATTTCTTACTGCTACATTTTATCGTAATATATTCATAAACGCGATGTAATATTTTTAAGCATGCTGTCTGTCCAACGAGTCCAACGCTAGGTAGGAGCTGCGAGTTAAAAGTCACCGCGCTTGCTTTATTCGTGCCCGCCCCGCGCTTGAACGTTATAAAAAAGCTTAAAAAATAACAAGCTTAAAATATAAAGCTTATAGCACTAAGCAAGTTATTGTTATATAGCAACTTTGAACACTACTACTTGGTATGGAGAAGAACGGACAAGAAACTCCACAATTACTTTAAAAAAATAGTGTTTTACAACATTTACATACATACATTCGATATTTCAACGCATTAATTATATCGTCGTCACTTTAGCAAATAAAGCATGCGATAGGAAGGACCAAAAATTTGACGTGTATTGAAGGACCAATTTTTTTATCAGTTAACATGTAATTTTGCAAGTAAAACATTACTATAACGTGAAGCATTTTTCAATTGATTACTATAAAAACATTTTAAATTACCTATTTATCCAATAAACAAGTTACTTAACCACGTCGTGTATATTGCTAGGTGTAATAAAAATGTCTTGATCGGTCGATTTTAAATCGTGTTGACAAGCGACACCCACTGGGAAATTCCTGAAGATTCAAACCTGTATCGTTTAGTAATAAATGCCTGATTTTTATTACACAGGTGGATTTGGCAGCCCGCACAAAACAGATAGATCATTTTTGAATAATGCAGATTTTAAAATCAAGATAAAATGAGGTATCTACCTATATTTTTTGGAACATTTGGCTCAAATTACCTTAGAATTCTTGGCAGTTAGTTGACGAAAAAGAAGTACTCATTAGTGGTAATTTACGTAAGTACTTCCTTCCTGTCATAAATATGTACATGTGGGTCTTACAAGCGCTTCAAAAATTATTCCAACTCAACCACTTGATGATTTTAAATCAACAAGTTGATGACCAGTGTATGGGGTTATGGACCTCGGGTGACCAATCGCGTCGCAACAAAAAGTCACGACAAAAAGATGCTAAAAGTTTTACCATAGATTAAATTACACGAAAAAAAATATCTCTTCTCATTTTGATGTTTCTGATGTCACATATAGTTCCGCATTGAACTGCCAAATGTCCTACAATGGATTCCTGTAACCGTGAAATTCTTGAGTTAATATTTTATTATTTCCTATAAAACTCACGTGATTTGTGTAGGCGATAGTAGAGATATATTTTACAGTCGTTAAAGATACATGTTGGTACTTCGTATGATTATATGGCTCCTCAGATAACTGGGTACTTATAAAAAATTATCACACGATTTTCTTAAAGCTCGACACAATCGCGTCATGTAATGTTTTACAATCGTTCTAAAGGTGTTTGCTTTGGATATGAAAGCGGGTGTTTGTTATATTTTGGGGGTATTTGCAGTAATTATTTTTAACACAAGTTGTGCTTTAGTTTGAGTTAGTTGTGAGGTCATGTCGTGTGACTTGACGAGCTTTATTTTTCAGAACATTCATGTTTTATTTGAGCATATTAGTTACGTAAAGATAAAATTTGTTGTAGTACGTGATTTGATTTGTTTTGCTTTGTAAGTTTCTGAGATGCATCATTCATTCCGGCGTTACAAAATCCATTTGCTCTGAAAATCCACTCTTACTTCCCGCTAAAATTCTTCATTTTCCACAAATACGATGACAAATCGATAAAACCCGCGAAACATAAACAGTCCATTATTTTTTAAATCAAAACAGTCGTTTAAATTAGTCATATTTCATATCAGACCGCATCGCACCCACGCGACTATTACGTAAGTTCGATAATCAATCTCGGCTCCAGACGTGACTATCTCAACGTTCACCGTCTGGAACGCGTCCAACGCCACCGATTAATGACTAAATAAATAAAAAAAACAACAAAATCTCTATGCGCGTACTTTTTGGCGCGAATTCGCACGTCAATTATCTGAAACAAAGTGTGAATGGAAACGCTGTCTGTTTCGTTTCTTTAGTTTATTTTTCGAAGTTAGTCAGGTAATGCTACTTAGCTATTTTCGTCGTAATGTTTACGTATTAAACTCACGTGATTCCTGATGATGTTGTTTTTTTAATAGATTGACGTCCGTTCAACAAATTGCCCAACATTGTTGTGCAACATAAGACTGCGAAGAGTTCGCATAGCTCGAAATACATTGGCGGTGATTTGAACACGTTTTCCAATGATTTATCTAATCAGATCGCTGAATAATATATACGAGTTTTTTTTATCTGTTTTAATATAAAATAATGAACTCGATAATGTTAATTTAATTAATTTTATCAGATTAAATAAATTGATTCAATTAAACCGTGAATTTGTGTTATTCGATACATTGTCTGCAATCAATTCGATATCCTTATATGCATATTTTCGTTCAAATCGAAGGCTACTTTAGTTAAATAAGTTAGCACATCCAATTACTTAGTGCATATTTATTACGCGACACGTTCTTATTAAGCAATTATGTTTAATTTAGCTAATCGTGAATCGTGGTGTGTTAATGATCGAACTAAATACTGATAATCGTGATCGTGAGTATTCACGACGGTCTAACGAGTTCTTTCTTTGATTACAGTTTCATCAGCACGCTTCTGACGCACGTGCTGACTTACCACCTGGGCTGGGTGGCCACTGTGAGTCCCTACGACACTATGGACCACCAGGCGAGGCCTCAGGAAACAGTCGAGTCCTACAAGCCCTACAACGCGCTCTGGGCGCAACTCAACGATCTCTGTGGGAGCATTGGCTTTCCTCCCCGCGCCGCCCGCACCATCATCAGCGGCCCTAACAACACACAGTTCCTCAACAGACTACTCGTCGTACTCACCTACTTTGTCCGCTGCGGTGACGTCAGAAGAAACGACTTCCAATTCCAAGACTGCATCCTCAAAGAAAGTAAAGTCGTAAGCGTCACGCCAACGCCTGAACCCACCGGGCTAAGAAGAACCGCCACACATGTGAACAAGCTCGGTCAGTGCGACGCGGACAGTTTGACAATGCCGTCAGTGAATATTCAGAACAGTGATAGTAGTGTCAGTACATTAGCGGCCAGCGAGGTCAGCATTAAGCGATCATCCACGCTCGCCAACTTAGGTCAAAAGCTCTCTAACAGCTCCGAGTTCGCAGTTATAGATTGTAGTTCCACGAGTGACGTGCCGGTCACCAGCCAACTCAAGAGGAATCCGACTATGATGCTGTCGTTAAAAGCTTCCTCAGATTCTAGTCTTAACTCGTCGCTCTCAGAGAACGAGACCGAGGAGAAGAAAGTCGTGTTCGTGTTAGGTGATAACGACAAACTAGTGGGGCTGAAGAACAAGTCAGCTGACGGGAAATCCGTAAAGAAGTCTTCCAAAGTCCACAATGAACCCCTAATCCTCGAAGTACCAGAGAAAACGACTGAACCGTGCAAGAAACAAGGCTGTGTGCAGGACAAGCGGGCTGATAGTCCGTCGAAATGCTGCGGGCAAACGCTTCAACATTCCAAACCAATCAAACATTCCGGTTTTAAGTTCGAGTTCGATAAGTACCCTCAGATAGTCACTAATTATATGAAGAGTAAAAACTTAGAGATATTAGATAGACATTATATTGGTAAACCGGGGAATTTGAAGTTGGATAACTTCCAGTTTGACCCGACGATCGTTCCGCCGATACAGGAGGAGAGGTGTGAGACGTGCGTCAAGTGTCAGTTGATGGAGTCCATGCTGCAGACGCCGACCAACGCTTCTGAGATGGAGTATATGAATGATATGCCTCGACAAATAGAGCCACAGTTCGCCAAGGAAACCATTGTTGAATCATCACCTGAGCGAGAAGTATCACCTAAGACATTCGTGCGTCAACGTAAAGAAAACACAGTAGTAGTCAACTTCGTGAAGTCAAAAGTGGAAGGTTGTGAGCCAAAAAGGCCGGAGAGGCCAGAGAGGCTTGAGAGGAGGTTGCACAAGGCGAAGGTTGCGGAGAAGCTGGTGGACGTTCAGCAGGTGGTGCAGTTCCCGGTGGACGAGCTGAAGTCCTCGTGCGGGCTGCGCAAGCGCTCCGGCTTCGACGCCTCGCTGCTAGGGGCCGTCACCGATCACTATGTACCTGATTTAATTTTACAAGGTGAGTTCTTATTGCCTTTGTTTTATTGCATGTTCGATACATAATTATCACTAAAAAATTTACTTGGTCTGACAACAGAGAGTTATATAAACTAGTAATGCAATACTCTTTTGGAAAGTAATAACAATAATTTTGCCATCTTTAAGGGAGGCACTGTCGCGGCTAAAACCTGAGGCGGTCTGTAAACTGATAAATCCGTAAAAATATATTAAATGGGTGACAAATGTGAGAAGCGTTGACAAATACATTTAAAAACAAATACAAAAAAAATATGCACCTTCAAACAACACATCTTTGAGTTGTGAAAATGACGTCGTGAAAAATGCATTGCTACTGATGAAAAATAGTTATTTATGCTACAAGTGCGGAAGGTAGGTGATTTCCGATGAGTGACATTTTTATTCACGAGCGAGCGAAGCGAGTGAGTGGATAAATCGACACGAATCGGAAATTATCTTACGTACGTGTATCATACAACATTTTACTATGCATTGTGAGAGGAAATAAATAAATTAATAAGAAATTAATAAAATGGCGGGCTTATTCAAGCGCGTTCAGCATATCCACAGATTAACTAATAGTTCCTCGGGCATATCTACTGCGCATGTGCGAATAGCTGTAACATCGTAACGCAATAAGGCACTAGGAAAATATACGTTCTGCCAAATGCCCTGCCATATTTAATGAATATTTAAAATTAATTTATTGATCAAAATCTAAATCTAGAGTAAAAACGCCTAAAATAAAGTATTAGTTTTATTTTACCTTTTATATGAATGATAATCTGTACATAACAAATTTTAAAACTTTTCTCAAATAATAAAAACATTATGCGTCGGGCTGACGTTGGAGTTAATTTAAAAAAATACAGGAAAGTAAAAACCACTAGTGAAAAAAAGTGACACTTTCCGCACAGTTTGGCTGCTTGGAAAACCGCTATTTTCGAGGACATGCATTGTAAAAGTTTTTAATGTAACATATTCTGTCATCATTATAGGAACAATAGCCAAGCCATGCGCGTGGGAGACTGATCTACGGCGCGACCTGGACCTGACGTCGTACATCAACAAGACGACGGAGTCACCCGTGCAGGCCGTCGCCATCATAGGAGACATTAATACTTGGTAAGTGTATCATTATCGAGAGATCATCATAGAGAGCAGTGGTGGCCCAGTGGTATCAGTGGTAGTGGTATTTCATCACCACTGCTCTCAAAACGGTGAAGGAAAATGTGAGGAAACCAGCATAACCTAGAACCAAAAATTCGATGGCATGTGACATCCACCAACCCACACTGGGCCCGCGTGGTCGATTACGGCCCATTCCCTCGCAAAGAGCGGAGGCCTGTGTCCCAGCAGTGGATGAGCTGAGGATGGAAGTGCATCATCATTATACTTTTAACCTAAAGACATCCTCTGCTAGGCTTCATAGGTTTCCCCGTGCGTCATCATCGACCGGCTTCTAGAATTTAGCATATTATGACAAATACTATTTTTTGCATGAAAAACGATGTAAACAAACTTTCACATATATACAACACAATTCTCAAAAAATGTAACAGACACAAATAATGTTGGTAAAACTCATGCGTTTATCCAACTAAGGTTACCAGAATTTTGGCAGCCTTTCTTGGTGCTGCGTGTGGGTCCAGGCAGCGGCAATAGGGATGTTTCCTGGGTAGAAAAATGATAATTCTATTTAGTCCCTCAATAGGATTATCAAATAATATTGGACCCGTATTTTTTGCTTTATTACGTAAATACAAATTGACAAAAATAAAGCGCATCAAAGTTCAAGAATGGGGGTTTGTGACGTCACTTTGTCAGTATAAAGGGTAGAACACTGTGACGTCTCCGTAATTTTCTTTATGTGTCAAAACGAAAAAATACGTGTCCAATATTTTTAGGTTATCTAACTGACCAACTAACCCTCAGTTTCCCAGCTCAAAATTATCGGAGAATTAATGTGACAAATTGTCAAACACGCGTTATCTGCTGTGATTTGTTGAATGACTTTTCAACAGCCAATCACAGCAGTTATCGCGTGCTTGACAATTTGTCACATTAATTCTCCGATAATTTTGAGCTGGGAAACTGAGGGTTAATATTATGGATACATTTTTTTCAACTACCCTATTCGTGCTATCTATATTAATTAGTTGTGAAAAGATAATGACTTTTTCTGACTAAGCGCAGATGTGTTATTTCATTATAGGCAGCAAAGTAATACCATTATGTCTTGTTCTCAGGGAAGTGCGAGTGATAGGCAGAGACTGCGGCTCGGGCGGCATGTCGTCACTGGTGGGCGCCATGCTGGACACGCTGCCCGCCATGTGGAAGGCCAGGGTGCCCGCGCAGCAGGTAACTATTGTATACGATTCATTTCTGCAGTCTCCGAATCAAACCGCATTCTACAGTAGAAATTGGTAAAGATTAATAGCATAAAAATACTAAATAATAAAATAAATGGAACGAAAGGAAACTACCGATCCAAAAGGGTTTAAAATTGCGCTATAACTTTTTCTGGGCGTAAGAAGATATACCATGTAGTCTATAGAAAGTGAAAATCGAAGTTGCAGGCCCATCATTTAAGATGTCGAGGTGTTAAACAGCCCACTGTAGAAATATTGAACGATCTAATTACTTTACACTAGCTTCTGCCCGCGGCTTTGCCCGCGTAAAAATTGTTTTATCATCGCAAGGGAATACAAATCCTAAGTCCTTCCCAGGGTCTCCAACTCTCTCCATGCCAAATTTCATCTAAATCGGTTCAGTAGATCAAGTAAATCATGAGTCCTGGTATGGTCATGTGATGAGGAGGGATGAAACGTATGTTACTCAAAGAGTTATGAATATAAATGTGGATGGATGGAGAGGAAGGCCAAAGAAAAAATGAATGGACTGTGTGAGGAGTGATATGAAAGAAAAGGGAGTCAGTGCTGACGTGACAGGACAGGACGGTATGGAAGAAGAAAACGTGTTGCGCCGACCCCAAGTAACATGGGACAAGGGCAGGCAGATGAAGAAGTAAATTTTGATTACTTTTTCATACAAGTATTATTAAAATACATTTTCAGCAGCATAGGTACTCATAAAGACTATTCTTCACAAATAAACAACTAACACGTGTATTTTTCTGTTTCAGTGCATATCCTTCCTCGAAGGCAAACTCCGTGAATTCTGCGTGCTATCAAAAACGTTAGCAGACATGCTGATGTCAACCGACTTCTGCGACATCGCCACCTTAACAAAGTCGCTGAACATTGACGTGAACGATGTCCCCTTGTTACTGGCTGTGGCCACCACACATACTCCTCAAGTGGCTACGAGATACGGGATCAGCTATGGATAGCGTTGAAGAAAAGCGTGGGGCACCACGCGTTGGTTTTGTTAAGTAATCAGATGAAAGGTATAATATTTGAACCAGTTTTACTGTTCTGCAGCCAGAAAAGTCTGGATTTTGCGCTCGGTAGTGCAAAACTATTAAAAAATTCAGTCAGGCTTGAATTAAGGATGCCCTTTCAAATCTATGTAGGGTTTCTATGAGTAAGCTTCAATTGTACCTATGTACTGTTCTGTATTAGAAAATTCACATAGTGAAAGTCATGGTGATTCTCATCATGTGGTGGTTTCTATGGTTTTATTTACAGCTACGCTAGAAATAATAAATATTAAATACCTACGCACTTTTTTAAATGACTTTTGTCATATTTTAAATCTGTCAAAGTCAAAGGTCAATGGTACGTCACATGTTGTCGACGTTTGATTGGAATTTCTTCTGCGCTTACGTCGATTTGCGACGTTGCTGTGTGTCATAGTTGCGTAGTAAATAAATGGAATGCCGGCTTTACGTCCAATATCTGCAGAAGCAGTGCGTACGTCGTCGATAATGGCCATTTCAATGTAACACGGAATGCTACACTAGACCAAATGAGGCGCCATGACACTTTTTGTGTCGCCGCACACGTCATAAATTTTTCAAATTTTAAATTTCGAATTGCGCGTTATTTTTTTAAATTGCCACGCATCTGTTGTCAACGTAGAAGGAATTCAACATTCAGTCTCAAAGTACACGACACGCTACCAAAGTCTGATTACACAAATCTGCATTGCTTATATTCCTTATTATTATACGACCAAGTTGTATTAGGAATGAGTGACAGTCAATAATTATGATCCGATTTGTAGAAAGGATCTAAAATGTAACTGAGAATTCCCTAAGCTTGTAGTTATGGTACAATATTCTTCTTATTAATAAGATAGGCATACTTAATCTTTGGTGGAATAATAAATAAATTGTCGGAAAGCGGAATTGTAGCGGCTCGCGCAGTATTGGAATATAATAAGTAATTTTCATAATATCCTGTTAGGGACTAACGAAAGTAATTATTGAACTATATGTATATAGATGATTTTAAAATTATCGCTAAAATGCATAATAATCATTGATGTTATTAAATTATTATAACTTGCCATAATGTTACATAAAAAGCAAATCTATCTTTTAAACTATTTCAGAAGTATAACTTTGAAATACAAATTCTTGTAAAGCGTTGCGCGGCAATCTGTGATGTTTTATTTAATTTTGTAATATCAAATAATTTGTATTTTTGTAATTGTCACGGGCTAAGTTCACTACACAAGGAATGTGAGCGTTTTCCGACCAATGCCAGCATTGTCATACTAAATTATATTTACTGAAAACTGAGTGAACACTCCCCTAGTCGTGAACATTTTATGAATAGCGGACTTTGCCCGCTGCACAGTATCTATTTTGATTGTGATAAATCGTGAAATATTATTTTTATGTCAGATATTGTGATTTGAAATCAGTTCAGGCTTTAGAAAAGCCTACGTAATAATTGTGATAGTCAATTCTTTTTAAATTTTATTTATACATTGTAAGCTCTAAAGCTGTCAAGATATTTTATGATATATTTTGTTTATGAGCCGTGTTGTCGATGCACAAAATATTCAGTAAAATCGCGTAGATGTAGGAATTTGGCAGTATTCGGCAGCTAGGCAGTCTAAAAAGGCGGCAAAATAAATAAAATACTGCCTTTGTATTAAAAGAAAAAACTTGTCAGTCAGACAATACAAAATAACGTATAAAGTTAGATATATTATTCTAGTTGCAGTGAAGGACTTCGATAAACTGAACAAATAATAATCAAGACTAAATAAATATAAACTGATTATTATGTTCCTGGCTCTGTTGTTCATCGGCTGAACAAAATTCTAAACGTTGCTAGCTCATTCTCTTTGGGTACAGAAGCAAAAGCAAAAGATGCGTAAATGACAGCTGTCAAATTAAATGTCAAAATATTGACAGCTCTAAACTGTCACTTTAACTTTCTTGTTTATAGTAAAGTAAAGCCGATGCAAGCAAGTCGATGTGCCACAGAATCAGTACCAAAATATTCTTCACAAAATATAATACTCATCAATTTATTTAATAGAACGACGTTATCAATCACGGAACTTTCGACGCGGCAACATTCCATTGCGTGTTTTGATATCCGCTTTTGTAGTAGTTGTTAGAAATAGCGTGATGGAGTATTTGGAGTTTCGTGCTTGGGATATTCGTAAAGCTTATCGCACACATGGCTAAAGTCCGTTAGATGCTTAGTTTCAATTACTGTTACAATAAGTAATAATATTCAGATTTAACTTCAATTATTGTTATAATAAGTATTAACATTCAGATTAAATAACTTTATATTAAAAAAAAAAACTATTAAGCTTGAAACTTTTTTAAATGAAAAAATCTCTAACGACTAGCGCAGCTTTTAATGTATCCCTGTTAAAAAACAGTATTTTGAATATAGCTAAGTGTGTAGCGGTCTTTATCTATTTAGAGCAGCGTCCTATAATTCCTAGTCCAGGTATTCGCACCAATGTTCGTTATTTAATAAGGAACATTATTAAAGTATGACGTTTTGGCGTCTAACGTGCAACCTTAATACAAAAATGTATATAGCGGTTTGATTTGCTTTAGCGCTTCTATTGATCGTAAAATACTTATGATGATAAGTATTGTGTGTCATTTCAGACATTTTATATCGAGTTTGAATAAAAGTTCTAAAAAAAATAACTCAAGTCTATGCTACTCATTTTTAGTTCCATTAACGATTGCTAGAGGCGCTGATGTCAATTTCTTCGTTCAAAAGTTTTTAATAAAAAAATGCATCACATTGTTTTTACTTATTTGCGATTTTTGTGTGTGAATGGCAATACAGTTTATTACTATAAAGTTATATATACATATCCGTTTGTACCTACTACCTGAGACTATCTTTCTGTACCTAAGTACCTTGTCTGTTTTCTTGAGGGTGATATGTATAGTTATTTTATAAGTTCTCATTTTTAAAAGAATGAGTAATTTTTTTTTTTATACTTTAATCTGATAATAAATTATTTTTTTCATATTGAAAATGTGTTTTTTATGCTTGTCTTCTCATTTCCTAACCTTATCTAAAATAATTATAGGTAACGTGGAGACGAAAATACGAATACAAACACTAGCCTAAAGGAGTATAAAAAATTAAAATATCAATGAAATACAAGTAAGTATGATTTTTACCCGACTTTGGTTTGCCATGCGACATGTGACAGTCAATATCGCCATCCAAGAATTGGAACCGTTTAATCGGTTTTAACGTTTATTTTGTTCGTAGTGAAAACGTTAAAAGAGCGTTTTTGAAAACCCTAATTAAAAGGTTAATGCGGGTCGCGCACAAATTTTTGTGTCTCCCTGCACGTTGTGCAAGTGCACCTCACTAATATTAGAGGTCTGCGATCCAATCTCACCACAGTCCACCATCACCTGGAGACTGAAAAGCCAGCACTGTTTTTCCTTGCGGAGACGCAGATAGGAAGTCCGTCAGACGTGTCGTACTTATCCTACCCAGGGTTTACCCTGGAGCACAATTTCAAACCATGCGCGGGTGTATGCATGTATGCCCGAGACGACACTTGCTATCGGCGTCTCCGTAACCTTGAAGACTCCTGGTGCACACAGGGCTGGATAAGATTTTCTACGCCTGTGTCTACCGCTCGCACAGCGGAGATCAGGAGACAACCAGGCTCATAGAATACCTCAGTGAGGCGGCTGATGCGGCACAGCAGTGGTACCCTTCCGCCCAATTGCTACTGGGGGACTTTAATGCCCACCACCAGGAGTGGCTTTTCCCATACCAGTGCACTGATCATGCTGGACGAGAGACGCACAAGCTTGCGCTAGCGCTACATCTCACCCAGCTGGTCCAGGGGGCAACGAGGGTGCTAGATGTTGATTCGCACACAGCCAATTGCTTGGACCTTCTGCTGACAACAGATCCAGACCGATACTCAGTGTCGTTATCTTCACCTTTGGGTGGTACCGACCACTGTCTGGTGAAGTCTGTGTCCGTCTATTCCCCGCCCGATCCCAGCCCAAGAGGCACCCGGCGGGTATGGCGGTACAAGTCAGGACATTGGGATAGGATGCGGTCTTTCTTCGCATGCTATCCTTGGCAGCCCACTTGTTTCTCTTCGGACGATCCATCGTCGTGCACTGACGCTGTGAAAGATGTGTTGCGTCGGGAGATGGAGTACTATATTCTATTCTCTGTCGTAGCAATGTCTAACGTCGATCGACCATGGTTTGGAGCTGAGTGTAACCACGCCTACGCGGTTAAACACAAGGCCTATCAAGCAAGGGTCGTCGGTCGAACGCGCAAGGCAAGTGACGCGAGTCAGAAGAACACAACACAGCCTTCAACTCAGCTGCCAAGTCCTGCAAGTGCGAAGAGCACGGTTTGACCACATTAGCAGAATCAGGCACAAACTTGCTTCATACCCAGCGGGTAGCAAAGCGTTTTGGTCCCTGGCTAAGTCAGTCGAATTGAACTTCTGTCGCCCCTCACTTCCACCACTGCTGAAACCTGACGGGTCACTGGCCCACTCCGCTGAGGAGAAGGCAGTGATTGGATTGCGGACTTCCTAAGGGATCGGCCCATCCGAGTGGTTAATATCGAAGATTGCTCGTCCGGTCAGTTAGATATCAACGCAGGAGTCCCTCCTGGGAAGGGTTGCCATCTCTAAAATCTGCCAACCTGCAGCCTAATTGTGTAAGTAAATTCGGCAACGGAAACAATCTGTTTCTTTCCCAAAAACACACACATACACAAAAAAGTTGAATAAAGATTTTTTTTTTTGTATAAGTGTGTGTTACAGTACAGTAGTACAGTAAATTCGGCAAAGGAAACAATCTGTTTCTTTCCCAAAAACGACTTTTCGCCATCTTCGTCGTTTTTGGGAAAGAAACAGACTATAAATAAAAACCCGCCCGTGCCCCGTACGCTCCCCGGACACCTTCTAAACTAGGACAAATCCGGGGAAACCCGAAGGCAACCCTACTCAGGGGTCAGTGCTCTCGGCAACATTATTCTTGCTGCACATTAATGATCTGCTAAAACCCGGCACCTTTGGGTACGCAGACGACAGCACTGTTGCTGAGAGATACGTGCCCGGCGCACGGGCTACTGGACCTCAGATTCAGTCTCTCCGGGCATGGTTGAACGTTTGAACCTGTTCTTGAAGGCGGTCTCCGAATGGGGTGATGCCACTCTGGTAAGTTTCAATGCTGCTAAGACCCAGGCGTGTCTTTTTTCCGCTATCAAGTAAAATTGCAAAATTTAAAAAACCCCCGACATTTATCTTGCGAAAACACCCCGATTCAAACAGTAAAATGCCCATAACTTTTGAACGGCTGAAGCGATTTTATTCAAACATAGCTAAGAACACTTTCGACAAAATCACATTTCAAACAAAAAAAACTAAATCAAAATCGGTTCAGCCGTTTAGGCGCTATGATGCCACAGACAGACACACAGATACACAGCAACACATTTGAAACTTATAACACCCCTCTTTTTCCGGCGGGGGTTAAAAAGAGCCAATTCCACCCGGATCCATCTTTCCGTGGTGTAACCGTGCCGTTAACGGACCATCTCGAGCTTCTTGGTGTTACCTCAACTTCAGTCCATTCATTGAGGCGAAAGCTCAGTTAGCTGCAAAAAAGTTAGGGATTCTTGCAAAGGTGAGACGGTACTTCACGCCTGAACAGCTGCTCAACCTGTATAGGGCGCAAGTTCGGTCATGCATTAAGTACTGCTCTCACCTCTGGGATAGATCTGCCAAATACCAGCTTGATGCACTTGAGTCGATTGTCAGACGGGCCAAAAGGCTTATTGGCAACGATGCACTGGTCGCGTCGACCATCGACGCCGAGTTGCCAGCCTGTCGGTTTTTTATCGGTTACATTTCTTTCATAGGTTTAATTTGTGCGACGGAACTGCACAATTTAATTCCGCCTAGAACTTTCCATCATCGGACTACAACACGTACGGCCATGCGCCATCGGTACATGGTAGACATCCCTGAAGGGAGTTCCACTCCTTAGCTATGCGCTCTAATACTTTCATTAGCAAAACGATTTATGCGTATGGGGCATAACGCGTTTTTCTAATACTTTCATTGTGCGCATAGCTAAGGAGTGGAACTCCCTTCCGGAGTCTTTGTTCCCTGATAGCTACATCCTTGGGTTCTTTAAGTCAAGAGTGAATAGGTTTCTTCTAGGCAAGCGTGCTTCACCGTAGACCACATCATCGTTTAACAACAGGCGAGATAGTGGTCAAACGTGAGCCTATGTTATAAAGAAAAGCCATTGCACAAATATAATTTGTGTAGAACGACGTCCGACAGTTTCCTATTGGTGTTTGTTTAAGATTGAATCGTCGTTCAGCACGGTTGCGTATTGAAGGCGCCGTTGATAACCGGTTAATTCCACAAATCCAATTTACGAGTTTTTGTTGCATTAAACCGTTTCATTGTGGTTGAAGGTAGAACAAAACTTTCTCTATTTAAGTGCTTATTATAGGCGTTTCGATTTTTCCAGTTTCCCAGCCGGCCATCAACGTTGACACGCCCAAGTCTTCCTCGTTATCGCTTAGTGAAAAGAAACAGTATGGCACTGGCATCGTAAGCTATTAAGAGGAAGAGCCTGTGTGGAAGGCACAAATTAAAACCCGTTCAATATCTTTGATTGAATCTTGGAACGTCCATAGATACTTGGGTACCTATACGAAGTTTAGCTATTGTTCGTCTTCACATTGTAGTACACTACCTATAAAGGTCGGCCTACTTCACTATGAAGCAAAACTCTCCCTTTGTACACAATAATTAAATTTAGGCAATTTTCGAACTACATAGCTTAGTTGTTGAAGTTGGCCGGTTCCGCCGACTCATTCCTGCCGAACTTGGCTTACATTGCCCCGAACTTGTCTACCAAGTTTAGGGTGTAAGAACTTCTGTATATAATTACTGAGGCCCTGTTTAAAAGTTGCCTTCTGTCCGTTTTATCCTGAGAAGATTAACGAGTGGTACGTACGGTCGGGAAAGAAAGCCGATTAACAATGTATATTTTTTTACATATTATTATAATCTCCTATTTACGTATTAAATTGATGTAAGTAAATCTGTTCCTTGATTGATTTTTATTGCTTTCATTATTGTTGGTGGGGATATAATTATTTATTTTTATTAGGTTTACCAGAAATTGTGTACACGTAGTTGAAACAAACAAGCACAAGCAAGCAGCAAGCGTAGTTTAAGCACTTTCTGTACCTTCCTGCAACATTTGTGATGAGAAAAAAAAAAAAAAAAAAAAATTATTATTCAATACATGCAACTAATCTTATAACTAATCTTCTCATCATCATCATCAGCCTTTCAATGTTCCCACTGCTGGGACACAAATCTCCTCTCTGTGAGAGAGGGCATGGGCCGCAATCCACCACGCGGGCCCAGTACGGGTTGGTGGATGTCACATGTCTTCGAATTTTTAGTTCTAGGACATGTCGATTTCGTCACGATGTTTTCCTTCACCGTTTTTAGAGCAGTGGTGATGAAATAATTTACACAAAGTAAAGCGCCTGCCTGGGATCGAACCCACGACCTACGAAACGTAAGTCGGGGCCGTTACCACTGGGCTACCACTGCTTTTAACTGTGCAACAATTACTTAAACACATTCACAATTTCAAATAATCAGCGCTAATTAATACAAGTGAATAGTTGTAAAAAAAAAAATTGGTAAAATAAGGAAAACATATTTAAAAAATTACAAATGATTTAATAAAATTGATTAAATTATACAAAATTGATAAATCAACAATAAGTATAAACAAAATTGAAAAACATCGACGACTTTTCCTATTAATATCCTTTAGGACTTAAGCTTACGAAAAAATAAGCAAAATCTAAAATCCGAATACTGAAAAATTACTGAATAATAGTAGATTATTAACCAAGGGGATAAAGCAGTGTCTTCTGTCGCGGGTGACGATTTAAATCGCGAGCGTAACGAAGGACTCGAGGTTTACTCCCGAGCGTAGCGAGGGTGTTAAAAACTTAAATCACGAGCGAAGCGAGGGATTTAAGACGAGTCCTGAGTGTAGCGAGGAATTTAAGTTCACCCAAGACTACGACAGCTTTATCACCGAGGAAAATACTCTACTTTTCGTACCATTTGCGAAAAAAATAACACAATAATAATATGAGATAAGCATTTATTAAAAATAATGACAATTAAAAGTAAAATAAATTAAAATAAACCTAACGTTTATGTACCTATTTGAAGAAAACAAAAACGCGACAAATTCCTAGACTAATATTTTTTTGTCGGAAAAGCAAAGGCATCAAGCTCATACGGCCTCGTCGGTTTTCGTAATTTTATTTAATAATCATAACTGCATAATAAATGCGTATTCCTTTTTCAAAAAGATGTATAATGCTTTATATACAAACTCAATGGTGTAAACACAGATGTAGTTCAGTATAAATTTCGGTAAGTATTCCAAATTTAAATCACATTCTCCCCCTAGAGGATAAATGAAATTCAGTACAATTTTCTTTTCCTGTTTTTAACAGATTAAAAATGACTATTGTTATGTTCGCTTTTTGTGGCATAGAATGTCACTTTTTTGAGCAAGTGGTACGAAAAGTAAATTTACGGAAATATTTTCATGTTTCGTAGTTTTTGGTGCGTTATTTTTCAGTAGCCCGAATACTTTTAGTTTTTGAACTTATTTTTTATATAAAATATTTTAGGGTTTTTGCAGAGCCTGAAGGAATAATTAAACATAAATGCATACATGCATAACATACTACATACCGATCAACAAAACTTTGCGACGCCGCGCCGTAGTCGGGTAAAATATTTTTTTCGTACCACTTGCTCAAAAAAGTGACATTCTATGCCACAAAAAGCGAACATAACAATAGTCATTTTTAATCTGTTAAAAACAGGGAAAGAAAATTGTAATAAATTTCATTCATCCTCTAGGGGGAGAATGTGATTTAAAGTTGTAATACTTACCGAAATTTATACTGAACTACATCTGTGTTTACACCATTGAGTTTGTATATAAAGCATTATATTTATTTATTATATTCTTTATTGTACGAGGCCGTATGAGCTTGATGCCTTTGCTTTTCCGACAAAAAAATTTTAGTCTAGGAATTTGCCGCGTTTTTGTTTTCTTAAAATACATAAACGTTAAGTTTATATTGTGTTATTTTTTTCGCAAATGGTACGAAAAGTAGAGTATTTTCCTCGGTGATAAAGCTGTCTTAGTCTTGGGTGAACTTAAATCCCTCCCTACACTCAGGACTCGTCTTAAATCCCTCGCTTCGCTCGTGATTTAAGTTTTTAAAACCCTCGCTACGCTCGGGAGTAAACCTCGAGTCCTTCGTTACGCTCGCGATTTAAATCGTCACCCGCGACAGAATACACTGCTTTATCCCCTTGGTTAATAATCTACTATTATGACATTGACGGGATATGTCTCGCAAATGGTACGCTTGGCAAAAATATGATGTAGGAAACCCTACCGTCATTTTAAAATATCTGTTTCATACTGGAGCAGGGCGAATTTTTTTTTGTTTGTGTTTTGGCTTCGGGCCACCTAGAGGGCACCATATTCAAAGACGCTTCCAACAACACCTCATTTGTCAAATTATACATACATACATAAACTCACGCCTTTTTTCCATGGGGGTAGGCAGAAACTACAGAACGCCACCTGCTACGATCCTTACATACTTCTTTTGCTTCACACACATTCATACATCTAGTCATACACACACGCCGGTTATGGGTACTGCGCACTTGGCCTTTCTGAAGAACATCACCTCTACCTCTATGTATGTCTTTCTAGGGCGTCCCCTCCCGGGGTTTCCATTCACGTCTGCCTTGTACATACCTTTCGTTAGTCGCCTTTCATTCATTCTCTCAATATGGCCAAACCATCTTAACATACTCTTTTCAATTTTAGTCACTACATCTTCTTTTAAACCACAACGTTGTCTTATTACCTCATTCCTCAATCTATCATTTAAAGTTACACCACACATACTCCGCAAGGAGCGCATTTCTACTGCATTAATCCTACTTTCATGTCTTTTTTGCCATACCCAACCTTCACTTCCATACTTGTGTAGGCACCAGCACGCTGTTGTGAACATATACAAACTCGTTCACTTGCTCCACACTCTTATCATTTATTTTCACTTCACACTTCGATACATCGTCTTCTCTTTCAAACACCATTACCTTAGTCTTGTTCACATTTATACTCATCCCTTTTAACTTAAAAGCTCCATTCATCACAGTCAAATTATAATTAGGAGTATAGAAGTTATGAATGAACAGATGAACATACACACATACATACCCACCCACATACTGGTCAAAAACATAACCCTCCCTTTTGTTTCACCGTAGTCGGGTAAAAATACGGGCGTGCTGTCCTTCAATAATGTATGAATGAAAACAAACGAAGTTTTAATTGACTTTCGTTGCTGGCTGTACTTACAACTTTTATTATTTTCGGTTTGTATTCAAGTTTGCTGCAAAAAAGTAATAGGTACCTACCTAAGTAAGTACCTATCTTACATTTTTATGACGGGAAAATGAAACTCATTTGAATTGCCTTCTGGCTGTTTGTGGCGGACATTGTAATTTCTTTTTGTGATGGAACAAATTAACTTATGTTTTTCTTGTGATTAAATTACCGAAGGAGGTTAACAATTCGATACGTATGTATGTAGGTGATGTTGTTGGCATTGCACAATATTCACATAGGTATGTTACTCTATATTGGCTTCTTATCATATGTGTGACAAAAAAAACAGATGTTTCCCTGTTTTCAGTGAAGCATGAAACATCACTTTTTGCCCACTCTTTTAATTGTTTGAAAAAATAAACAGGATTATGTGTTCCGACCTTTTTTTTGTAAGTAAATACACCCACTGTAACTCCTGAAAACCCGAATCAGCTATCGCGGTCACCAGAAAGGAAAGCACCGTGAAGGAAAAGAAAGGTCGCAAGACGTGCCGGTTGATAAGATTCAATTGTCTCTATTGGGCAACAAATTAATCAGAAGAGAACAGCAGAGAAGTAAGAAAAGACAGATTGGTAGCTGCAATTTTTTTAAGGCAGATAAATTTCGACTTGTCACGGACTCACGGTTAGTAGGTATAATGTATACTTTAATTTATATATAACATAATTAAACGAGTTGTGGATAATTTTAATTCTACAAAACCTAACCTTTTGAGTTTTGGGAAACTCTGAACTTTAAAACTCTGGACTTTAACTAATATCCATTACCTATTTGGATTAGGCCGGCAATCTTTTAATTAAACTTCTCAGTTTTTAAATCTGACTATGTTTTTTATTTGAAATAGGCTCGCGCTTGACCACTATCTCACCTGATAGTAAGCGATGATGTGGTCGATGATAAAGTACGCTTGCCTAGTAGTAATCTGTTCACTCTTGACTTGAAGATCCCTAGATTGTAGCTATCGGAAAACACAGACTCCGGCAGACGATTTCCACTCATTAGCTATACGCATAATAAAAGTATTCCCAAAATGTTTAGTGCGTATGGTATTTATATAGATTCAAAATAAAGTTCAATTTGGAATTCTGAACACGATTCAAATCTTAAATTTTTACTGTTTCTTACCAAAACGAAGTAATTTTCCAGACTAGATCGAGTCGGCCATTTATATTTACAGATTGCTTCATCAATCAGGTCTCTGATTATAATCACAGGGCTTTGCTCTTTAATTTACAATTCTATAGAATTGGATGAATGGCTGGACAAAGATAATAACTGAGGGACAATGCTGACATGATTTTCTTTCAAATACGTAGGTATTATGATTAAAAATTGTAAAGAACGCGAAGAAAAGAAATGAATTAGTTTTCATTTCAGAAAATTGAATCTTAAAATACCTAATTGGGTATTGGATTGAATTGAATTAAATCTATAATAGATCAAGAAGCAGTTACATAGAAATAAAAATAATATAGATATAATAAGGATGATATATGTTTAATATAGATTATTTAGGTACTTATAAATTGTCTGACTATCAACAAATCTGCCGACTTTTCATGCCTTGACTGATGCCAGACAAAGCGACCTGCTGATTGCTCGACGCAATTCGGTTAATATAACACCGTTAAGCGATTTTTACTAAGCAAAATTGCAAGTATTTTTCATGGAACCTGTACGATGCAATTCGACCAATTTGCACTTGCAATTTGTTTGAATTTTGTTTTGCGTTGCGTCATCAGAAGTCAACATGAACAGAAAAACTTTCATGATTTACCATTTCACTCTTATTCTTATTCGTTTTCAAATCAAATCATTTATTTCTTTGTAAACATGGGTAATTGGTACATGATATACATGTTGATAGATGTTCTTTTTTTACATAATAAAGTCCTCCATATTCTACCGTCTCATGGGCATACAAATAATATTCAGTTCTAATATCAACTACAAATTAAAATATACCTAATTCGTATAAAGTATATTTTAATTTTTATGATTTGACATATAACTTTATTCGTATAAAGTTATATGTCAAATCATAAAATTATAAATGTTCAATGTAAAAGTATAAATGTCTTTGTTGAATTCATTTCTGAAGGTCGCACCCTTCTTGGAACACTCTGACGGTGTCACTGACGAGCTGTTTCCACTCTGTCTTCAGCTTTTCTCAGGATACAGGGCACTGTCAGTCCTTATCTGGCTGATCTGACCACCCGTAAGTTGAACGTCCGCGTCTTTCCATTTTCCTTCACCACCACAACCAGTTTTTCCAGGATGACCGGCTGTCTCTGAGAGATATGACCAAAGTAGCTCAGGACTCGTTAGTAGCAGATCGTGACGAGTCTGAATCCGATGTTACCATTTCACACCAACTTCATAATTACCAATTTTTTTATAAGACTACCACACAAGAACTCCATTTTACAACCCCGCGTAGCTCTAACCCAGCTAAGCTAATAAGTAGAGCGCATGTTTGTAGGTACTTTGTATGCCTAAAGCCTCACTATTACTACCATGAACAGTTTAAACTTTCACCTTTCAAGATATCACACCAATTCCATAATAACCAAATTTTTAATTAAACTACAACACAACAACTCCACCCACATTGCTTCCCCGCGAAACTTATAACCTAAAAAAACCCGAAAAGGCTATTTCATAGATACAGAATTTGAAGAAAAGAAAATAAATTATTTTCATCCGAGAAAAATTGAAAATACCTAATTGGGTATTGAATTGAATGTAAGCTTTATTAGACATCTACCCACTTTGCATACAATAGTATGCAAAGTGGGTAAGGTGTTTTTGTTAGTCAGATGATTTATAAGAAGGTACGTAGTTCTTGATCTAATAAAACTATTACCGACATTAACAAAACTTTCACGATTTAACGCTTCACACGTTTCCATAATTTACAAATTTTTAATTACACTACCACCACACAACTCCACATTTCAACCCCGCATAGCTCTAACCCAGCTAAGCTAATAAGTGGAGCGTACGCGTAGGCTATTTCGTAATTAGCCTCGCGCGGCCCAACCGGGGCCATTACCGGGATTACGTTCGCACAAAGATAATATTTTATGAAAGGATCACTTCACTCTGTTACGACTGCGCCCCATATCTGGGAGTTACGTTGGATTGCACTTTAATATTGATAATGACGCCTTTTAGTGGGAATTGGAGGCGTTGGTTGTGAGGAGTTCAAGAAATGAGTTATGTCGTAGACTGCTACGGATGCTACGCCGTAGCGGTCGTAGCTAATTCGTAGCTCATAAAGCTACGAATTAGCTTACACGACTACAGTTTTTACACGACTGCTCAAAAAAGGAGTGTATTGTTTTTAATATTGCCATGTTAACGGATTTTATTTCTATTTTGAAAATATTTTCAAATATTACATCACGCTAATATTGCCCTAAGGGGTAGACAGAGGTGTATAAATTGTATATAAAAAATACTACTTACATTTACATGCCTAGTTTGGCTTGAATCGTATGTAATTGTGGTCAACACCACCCAGACACATAAAGTCATTATCTGACATTGAATAATCATAAGATTTCCGCATTTAAGTTATGTTTAGATGGCTTTATTTGAAACACAAAAAGAATTTGTTTCAAATAGAAGAAACATTCTATTACATCACCACAAAAAACCTATCAACCTACCATCCTTGAAACAAGTAATAAAATATTCCATTACAGTAATTTAAAACTTTTAATGCGTTCCTCAGGGATTTCTAGCTAACCGTCAGAAACACTATGGGCGGAAATTTACGAGGTTTTTATAGCCTCGCTTACATCTCGCTGAGGTAATCTCATGTGATTATGTAGAAATGTGATGTGCCCTTAATGTGAGTATGTTATGTATGTCTTCACGTTGTATGGCTCGTTGAGTGACTTGTTGAATGGCAATAAATCGGATAATTTGTAGATCAGATAGGTATATCTGTAACTATCTGACGTGTTCAGGTATAGCAAAATTACTTGTTTTGTTGACCTAAATTTATTTATTTAATACTTCATGCACACATATAGGCGGATAATGCCTTTGGTAGGCATTTAGATTTCTTCTCATTAATGGTTCTATTTATAAGCTTTTCTATAAATTTAATTTATTGTAGGTACGCGCAGCAACTAGCCTGACCCCCCAGGGCACAACGACCCTTTGTCTCTATTGGCCTTGTTTGGTCTTCTCCTGCTTGGTATGGAGGGAAGTGAAGAAGAAGTTTCCTACTCCTCCGTATTATTCTCTGATTAATTTCGTTGTGGGATCCAAGACAGTTAAAAGACATGGCCAGATTCTGCCCTACGAATCAATTCAGAATACGTAATGTACAGCAGTTATTAATATGTGAAAATTACTTGTAAAATTAATTAAATTAATGGCACCAATTACATTACTCTAGAACAGGCGACAAAAAAAAAACAAAAAATATGTATGTTAATTGTTTTTGTGCGGTTTCTGTGCAATGCATTTGCGTTTGGATACACGAATAAGACAAACACTGTTTCTGAAGTACGCCTGAAGGTCAGATTAAAAAATAAAACAACTACAACTGCATGAATCGTATTGCTAAGATAAATAACTCTGAAATAAAAGGTAAGGTTTTACGAATATCGCAGATACCATTTTTCATGTTACCGCGGGTCACCATAATGCTGAATGCATCGACAATATATTCCAGTGTGTATCCGAACGTCCTAGTCATTATGACGTTTCTACGCGCGGGCACTGCACTCAGTCTAATCTGTGGTGCAGTCTTGCGTTGATCATATCACGTGTACTTGTTTGTTATTCTGTTGGATATTTTAGCTTAACCCCACGCTATCGTTTATCGGCCTTTCGTTTACGCTTCTTCGTGAATATTAGGGCTGTTCTTACTGGATTTGTTTGTTTACCATTTGAATTCGGACGCTCACGAGTCACGATTTCATGATGTCAAGATGTCTGAATTGTAGTGTGGCTACTACTCGAATGCGAAGGCATATTGTAACATCTTTAACACCGCAGTTACAAAATACAGATAAAGACAGTTACTGTTACAGTTGTTAGTTACCGTTTTAGTGTTTTGTTGCAAATCCAATTGATATTTTTAGGGTTCCGTAGCCAAATGGCAAAAAACGGAACCCTTATAGATTCGTCATGTCTGTCTGTCTGTCTGTCTGTCTGTCTGTCTGTCTGTCTGTCTGTCTGTCTGTCCGTCCGTATGTCACAGCCACTTTATTCCGAAACTGTAAGAACTATGCTGTTGAAACTTGGTAAGTAGATGTATTCTGTGAACCGCATTAAGATTTTGACACAAAAATAAAAATATAACAAAAAATTTTGGGGGTTCCCATACTTGAAACTAAAACTAAAAATATTTTTTTCGTCAGACCCATACGTGTGGGGTATTTATGGATAGGTCTTCAAAAATGATATTGAGGTTTCGAATATCATTTTTTTCTAAACTGAATAGTTTGCGCGAGAGACTCTGCCAAAGTGGTAAAATGTGTGTCCCCCCCCCTGTAACTTCTAAAATAAGAGAATGATAAAACTAAAAAAAATATATGATGTACATTACTATGTAAACTACCAGCGAAAATTGGTTTGAACGAGATCTAGCAATTAGTTTTTTTTTAATACGTCATAAATCGTAAACCGCAATTTACCAAGTACGGAACCCTTCGTGCGAGAGTCCGACTCGCACTTGGCCGGTTTTTTTTCTAAGTCGCTATGAGGATGTATGATTTATCATAGTCATAATATCCCAGTAATATGAGTAAACGACGAGCTCTTCCTCGCCATCGCGGCCTGCCCTAACACGATATTGAAACGGACAGACTATTTTTTACTTACATCAATATGATTACGTTATTGGTATTTTGATTTTTTACTGTTTCTTCACTAGCCGACTTTCGAAGCGTAATTCTATGAAAATGCTTGTAACACCGGCAGTGAGTTTCATACATTTCCTATTTTCATAATTTCTGAAAGGCGCTCAATTACTCATCTGTTACTGTCATTGACAATTGTCATTGTCAACTGACATTGTCAACTGTCATTGTTAACTGTCACTGTCAACCATCACACGTGCTACTAACGACATCATTGCTATTCAAAATGATTAGGCATTTTTTTTGTTTTCTTTTTAGAGTGTCTCTCGCTTCTTCTATGATCATAAAACTTAAATTATTGAAAAGCCATACCTCTAAGCTTTAATACGACGTACTCTATGTCAATGTACATAAATATTTTTTGTTAGGGCACAGCTCTATACAAATTCTGGCCATGTCCTTTATTCTCCAGGACTTCGTCGAGCTTCATTGCCTCGGCGCTTTTCTGGTGGTCACCACTGTTGATTCTGGCTTTCAGGAGTTCTAGAGGTTTGGGAATAGTGCGGTGGGATTGTTCCAAAACTAGCCTGATTAGTAGTAAACTTAGTAGGCAGGTAAATATTTACATACTTATTTTTAAACCAGCATTCGTCAACTTGTATCATTCAGATAAAATCGTTTCGTAAGCTTTTTTCTCTCATCGCTCAATCAAAACCAGCTGAATCCTTTGAGAATAAGGAACCTTTGCTTTGCCCCCTTCACTCCCAAAAGGAAAGACAAAAACATATCATAAAAAGAATTTGTTATAAACGTTTCCACGTACGCCTATTAAATATTTACCGGCGTACCTACCCGCGGAACAATCCAATTAGTGAAGAGCCGGGGCGAAACTTTTTCGGTACTCAACCCTCCGTGGCGGGTCGTAACCGCTGAAATACCTGCGTTTATGAAATAATCTCATATTCTCGTATTGTTATGAAATATGAAATATTCTTTCGCTCCGTTTGCCTTGATTCCCTAAACTTGGTATTTAATATTGTACTGACTGTGTGTTGGAAGAGAATCTTTATAGATTTTATTTCGTGACGAGCTAGTTCTAAACTTTAACCAATGGACTTACAATCCTTTTCAACTGGAAAAGTCATTGGTTCATGTATTAAAGATTCAGGGTTCATGTATTTTTTGGCCAGTCGTGTGAAAATTGTGATCGATTGATTTAAAATCACGACTACCTACCTATGTATTTATAGGAAAATGCGGCAGAAGTGAGTAACATAAATTAAATACACTCGCACACACACACACTTATAAACGCACACACTTATGCACTCAAAAATAAACATAGTTGTAGTATTAAATAACTTCTATATTACTGTAGTATCTATTAGATTTTCTTGTGCTAGTTTAATTTCAAATTTTTTTAAGGGACAGGGACTGTTATTCCTTAATAAAGGTTATTCTGGTACCTACCTAGGAGAGCAGAACTTAACCCACTTGATTGTAATAAAAAAAAAATACTATTTATTTCCACATGCATACATACAATTTTACAAAGAAAATAACAAAAATAAAATTATATTTATTTTAAATTGTTATGGTATAAACTTAGATTTAACTTTGTACGCTTATGTACTACAATCTCCGTTTTTATTGAAATAAACTATTTGATTTGATAAAGCAATAAAAAAAAAAAAATATTACATTTGAGCATTCTGGCTAAGAATTGGCATAAACAACATTCCTGATGTTTAAAAATCAAAACGAGTGATTTGACTGCATATTGCTATTAAGGCGGTACCCCGAGCAAAACGCCGCGCAAGCCGTTTTTTGTGCTGTTTTTAGGAGCTATCTACTCGTTATTTAAAAAGAAATATCAATTAATAAAAATACATGAAATTTTTACATAATATTGATTCTAAAATGGTAGATTTAGTTTTTTTTTAAATGTTGTATATATTTCACTAATCTACTTCCAAAAAAACATAAAAATGAGAAATAATTATTGATATTATGCATCTCCTCGTAAAGTGTTCATTGATTATTTTTTGTACTAACACTAATGGATAGACGATTTAATAACGAACATTTTTGTAGAATTATTTTTTTCAAAAGACCAAAATTCGATTTTATAAAGATTTTATTCTTAAATCTGGGCGATTTTTTGGTCAGGGTACCGTCTTAATAATATCCATAGCATCACCATAACAACTGCAAGAAAAGAACCACCCTTCTTGACTCTCAGATGATTACGAAAAAAATGAAAATAACAAATAACTTTTCATCCCCTTTCATTTTCAGACAGGCATATAAATTATGTGCGCATAGAACATGAAAACCCCCCTTTTCCTATAAGAAGAACTCACTCTTAAATCCCGTCACAAAAGTGCACGATTCAATAAATTCTTGCCATCGAGAAATATACAAGAAAATGCCAATGTAAAAAACTTGTGAAGTTCTTTGTGATTTATTGCAAAGGATTTATAGGGCAATAATAATGCTGTTTGTAGTTTGTTGATGATGGGGGTGAGAGTACCTACTCAAGGTTTATTTATTTATTCACTTATCCTCGCATTGGAATGCCTTTCAGCAGTTACACCGATGGAGCACAATCTTAAAATAAACTCATTTAAGTCCAGGTTTCCTCACGATGTTTTCCTTCACCGTTGTCAGCAATGTCCAAGATGAACTAAGCAAGTACCTATGAATTGAAAAAGTCAGATTGGTACTTGCACGTATTCGAACCTACAACCTCAAGCAACCTAAAAGTATTACTATGGGACCAAAACGAATCACGAAATTTTTTTTTTGTTTTTTTTTCAAAAAGATGCTACCGACTTCCAAATGAAAAACTACAAAGTGAAAAATAACTTAATTTTTGGAAGTCTGTGTCTTTCGTAGGTACCATTTTTTTGCGATATGGACACCAACTTCCAAAAATTAAGTTATTTTTAACTTTGTAGTTTTTCATTTGGAAGGCGGTAGTATTTTTTTGCAAAAACATTTTTTTATTTTTCCCTTTTTAGTTATACCTGCTTAATTTAAAGGCAAGTTGTTTAGTAAGGTCCGAGATGTTATGTTATGAAATGGTATAAACAATAAACAGACATGCGATTGCAGCAATCCCGAGAGTTATGCCGTTTTTTATTGAAGAGTTCTGTTGTTAAGACCGAAGTTCTTCATCAGACCTTCACCAAATTAAAATGGGACCAATTTCAAACAAAAAAATAATTTTCAAAATCGGTACAGAATTGACCGAGATATCGGTGAACATAAACAAAAAAAAAACAAACAAAGTCGAACATAGAACCTTCCTTCTTTTTGGTAAGTTGGTTAAAAATACTATTCGTACTACTTTTTGTCGTGTATTTGAACGGATTTTTTCATATTTCGCATAATAAAACATAGGTACTTCCACATTCTGAATAATAATGTAAATATTGTCTATGAATTAAAAATCACTTGTAGTTACAAACACCACGGTTGTTTATAAGTGCAATGCAATGTAAAAGTACTTTTATTTTTATTTGAAGCTTATGTGTGTATTGTTTTTCTTACTTTACCTTATCCTCATCATAGACAATTAAAGAAAACCAAAATTAATGATGGGCATCTAATCTATCAAACAGTATACTACGAGAAAAACACGTTCCCGTGACTTAAAGGTACAGAATTGACCGAGATATCGGTGAACATAAACAAAAAAAAAACAAACAAAGTCGAACATAGAACCTTCCTTCTTTTTGGTAAGTTGGTTAAAAATACTATTCGTACTACTTTTTGTCGTGTATTTGAACGGATTTTTTCATATTTCGCATAATAAAACATAGGTACTTCCACATTCTGAATAATAATGTAAATATTGTCTATGAATTAAAAATCACTTTTAGTTACAAACACCACGGTTGTTTATAAGTGCAATGCAATGTAAAAGTACTTTTATTTTTATTTGAAGCTTATGTGTGTATTGTTTTTCTCACTTTACCTTATCCTCATCATAGACAATTAAAGAAAACCAAAATTAATGATGGGCATCTAATCTATCAAACACTATACTACGAGAAAAACACGTTCCCGTGACTTACCCACGTATATTTTACGCCAACCAAGAGTCTGGCTAATCCTGCAGTTTAATTTATGTGGAGTAAAAAGGGGCCTCCATTTTGTGTAAGCATGCGGCACGCGACATCCATTGAAGCGTGCGGCGTGCGCTGCTCGACTTCCAGTGACGGCAGTGACGACAGGAAACGATCGACTACTGAATGTTCTTACTGAATTCTGCGGTAGTAGGAACAGGCATGGAGGCCTATGTAAGTAAGTTCGGTACGATTTTCCGATTACAATTTAGTAAGTTTTAGATTTTAATGATAGAAAGCTACACCATTGTTTAATGACGTTAAGTGCTTTTGGCTTATCCCGAAAAAAATGCACTGTTCCTATTGAAAAAGCTAGTGCAGGGATCACACATTACTTTCATTTGGGGTCCATTTCTTAATAATTATGCCCGTCGCGGTCCGTAAGGGCATAACGGCAACTACTCCTCGGTATTATAAATATGTTATTTAATAATAAACAAATGTAATCAATAAAAATAAGTACCGAGACTTTTTCAAATATTAACGTGAAAAAAATTGCCTTGAACTATCAAAATCAAAATCAAGATCAAAATCAAAACCAATTTTTATATTTCATATAGGCGTACATGGGCACTTATAAAACGTCGACAAAAGGTGCACGGTTCGGGTTGGTCGTTTCCTATGTAGAAGAACCGGCAAGAAACTCCATGGTTACTCTTTTAAAAAAATGGTTTGGATTTACAATATTTCCTTGTTACAGCATTAGTACTTAGATATGTGGGGACAACGTAGGCCCGACAATAAGTCGTAAGAAAAACAAAAAAAAAAAGATACTACTATACTTCTACTACTATACTTATTATTTAAACAAAAGAAAATAAAACGAGTAAAAAAGTTAACAAATGTTAACAAGCATCTAGAAGGCCTACAATGTTCACACATTTACAAAACAATCGGTAAAGGAATCTATACAAAAGTAAAATAAAAAAAAGACTAAATCTAACATGTGGCACAAATATTTTTATCAGTGCTGTAACTATTCTTAGCAAAGGGCTATAAAGATGATTGAAAACCATTGTAAAAAGAATAATCAAAAGAAGGAAAAAAAAACAAAGAATTAATGAGATTGAGAATAGTTAGAGACAACCACATATTTGTGCCGTTTATGAGTTACCAGGGAAGCCGCATGCGCATAAGGAGCTAAAGCCACAAATTTTATCTTCAACGTAGTCCTTGATTTTATAATATGCTTTTTTAATAAGGACACGTTTGATGTAGTTTTTGAACTTTCCATCGGTCAGTTCTATAACTGACTTTGGCAACTTGTTATAAAAGCGTATACTGTTTATATGAAAAGACTTGCTAGTTTTTGTTAATCTGAATTTGGGTATTACAATTTCGTGCTTACAGCGTGTATTTAAATTATGTAAGTCGCTTCTAGTTTTGAAAAGCCCTCGATAGATAGATAGATATCCGTCCGAAGTTTATACTAAAGTTTGTGCCGGTTATTGTATTTAATCTTGGAGATGTTCATCTTGGAAACTATCTGGACGCGTACGGGACCGGTCAATGTGGCGATGGCGACACTTGCACGCGTTCCACTAGAATCCCCTATTTCAGTCCTCCAGGGTATTATACAGCACTCAATGTTCCACTACGATCCCCTATGCAGGGGATTCTATAAGTACTAATAAGTTCTATTCCTTTATAGTCCTTCTCAATAAAAAAGCCACCTTTAAAATAACAATATGAATAGGATTAAAAATCGTCTACAGAGGGGATTACAATGAGGTAAATCAATTTTTCTAAAATAAGTTAGATGTTGAAAAGAAAGTACCAAAAGCGTTGATGAATTTCGCAAGTTCGAGTAGTGCAGCGTCTCGGTGGCTTTGGGTTCGAGTCCCACCTAAGGCGTTCGGTTTTTTTCAATGTTTAACTTATTTAAGTACATTTATTTAACGTAACATTTATAAACGCAAAATATTAAAAAACTTTTTTATTATAAAAAACTAGGTCATCGGTCCACTTAGAGCGAGGCCTTCCAACGCATCGTCTTCCGGTTCGCGGTCACCATTCCAGAACTTTTCAGCCACATCGGCCATCCGCTCTGCGAGCAATGTGCCCTGTCCACTGCCACTTAAGTTTCGCAATTTTTCGGGCTATGTCGGTAACTCCGGTTCTCCTGCGGATATCCTCATTTCTGAATTAATCACGCAAGGAAACTCCGGAACCCAACAACTTTACCGCACACAATATCAATAACGTGGAACTGGCGTTAAAATGGGATTACAAAGCGCATCTTGCAATATAATCCGCTCCGCTCCGCCGCCCGGTCCAGTTAGTGCGAGGCTTTACGGCGCTCGTGATATAAAATAGAAGATATAAAAGCAATATTCAATCAAGTTTATGTTTGTTTTCGCAGAAAGGAACGCTTTGTGGATTAAATTCTAGTTTTTATGTTATTGTTTAGCAAGAAAGTGCGGTTGAACTAATAAATGGTCACTCCGCAGAGATATCGGGTTGCATTCCCGACCGAAAGCAAAAAATAGTTGTGGTTTGTGTGGAAACAGATTTATAAGCGAATTGTATCGCTTATTAGTCTGTAGAAAAGTCGTTTTTGTCCATTAAAAATATTAACAAAAATAGCTAGCGTGTTTAAAGGAACAGAACCCATATCCAGTTTTTTTTATTTTATTCTGTTAGTCTGTTAAGTTGTGCACGCATCACCTAAAATACACAAAACCAATGTAGATAACTTTGATACAGAGAATTTGTGCGTAACTTGAGGTATTACTGAGTTTTTGTTTCATCGCAATCGGTTCACTCTATCAAAAGATAGATGAATTTAAAGTGTTCAAGAAGTAAAATATCACAACACACACAATTCAGATACTCGGATAGTTGAACTCCATATTCGATAGATGGCGTTGTGCACTTGGCATTATTATCTGAACGACGGTGTTAAGATTCGCCGCGGAAAAATTACACTAGAAAAATGAAATGAAGATGATGGAATCTATCTTCGATAGGTCTGCACAAAATAGGTCCGCAGTCCGCCATTTGGTGACCCTTGAGCTAGTGAATAAATGTTAAATGAGTTTGAATATCAGAACGTGTTCTATTAAAATAACACATTAAATTGCTACGAAAGTGAAACAGATAGATATTTGAATAGACTTCTGCGATATAGGTTATACGTATTGCTAACCACAAAAGGTTTTTTGCTACAGAATGTAAGTTAAGTTGAACCTGTAGGTTGATGTGATTGAAAACAATCTGAAAAGATAGATAATAAGTTGTACTGATTTCAGTTTGTCAATCCTTAAGAATGTATTACATATCAAATAGAGTGGGTTTTTAGCACCTTATTAAATTTTTTCTCTAGCATTTTATCGACTAACCTAGCTGGTGGTTATATACTCGCAAGCAAAACTCCACGCTACACTCAAATTAATTGGGAGAAGTTAATTGGCGTATCACCCCGCGATCGACGTGGAAACTTGAAGCTTTCGCTGTAAAGCATACTTCCATGTACTTAAGAAGAAATTAAAAAGATTAAAACAAGTCTTTACGCCACATGGTGGGTAGCATGTTCACGCAATTATTATGCATTCTATATTGTCATAATTTAAAGTGTTGGGCAGGTAGCTGCCTTTTGTCCCATACTAATATAAATCGTTAAAATTGCTTATGCCTTGTTAACTTTTAAGCGTTTGTTCGCATTAGGACAGATTCGCTTTAAGACAGATTAGGGAGTATTTTTCAAAAGCCTGAAAACATGTCAAGTCATATAAGTAGAGTTTGACATATTCTTAACCCAGAATACTCGTACACAATTCATAAACTGGCCCTGAGGGCGTGAATAATGGTGAAATGATAGAAATGATAGACCATCAATTTACTATTTCGTGTCGTTTAAATCAATGTTAGTTGTGGGTTCTCATGCAAGCAGGTCCATAACGTCGCCTTCAAGTGAAAACTTCAGGAATGCATTTTTACTTAAATTTATTTTATTGCGTTTCTAGGAAGAAAATCGCAACGCACATAAATAATAATAATAATAATATATAACAAAAATAGGGCGCTGGTGGCTGTTCTGGATTCGCAGTTGTCAAACTATTTTGATGACTGCGAAGACCTCACTGATACACATTCGATCATGTACTGCGCGGCTGTAGCGGCATGTCGTGTAGCTCACGTCAAATTTGTAGATGTCAGAGCTACACGACCGAAACCAGCCGTACCGGCTTGGCAGTGCAGGATCGAACGTCGTATTGGTGGGGCCAGAGCACTCATCGGCAAACTAATTTGTTTCAGGGAGGGCAATAATCGCCCAAGAGTGATGCGCTTTGTGAGACGGGCATTTTCGGGGACTGATGTCAGCCCCCGAGACTATATATCCCGTGTCACAGAGCGCATCGACTTCCTGAAACAAAAAGTGTTTGCATGGGCAAACCGTATTCGTAGGTATAGGCGGAGAGTGGAGCGATACACCCAGAATCGCACATTCCAAAGTAATGAAAGGTGGGTTTATCGGGCTTGGGAGCGACCCAACCAAGGTGTGACTGATACGCGCCTGCCGGATGATGATGCCATGTGTTCATTCTGGCGCAGCATCTGGTCGGTGCCTGTCAGTCACACCGAAGGTGAATGGACTCGGGAGGTCGAACGAGCGTGCGATGCAATACAAGAAATGGGGGCTATCACGATCAGCCCCCAAGATGTAGCCCGTGCAGTCCGTCCGTTGCCAAACTGGAAATCTCCAGGGCCGGACGGGCTGCACAACTTCTGGGTAAAGTGGCTACAAAGGTCGCACGCTCGTTTGGCATCTCAGTACCAGGCAGCCTTAGAGTCTGGTTCGCTACCCAAGTTCCTTACAACAGGAATAACCCACCTGCTCCACAAGTCTGGTAGCACCGCGGAACCCAAAAATTATAGACCTATTACATGTTTACCAACGGTCTATAAGGTTCTTACATCCATTTTGAGAGTTAAAATTAATAAACACGTCGACGATAACTCGATCATGTCGGTCTCTCAGAATGGATGTAGGAACGGGTCCCGCGGTACTAAGGAGCTACTCCTTTTAGATATGGCCATTAGCCAACAGGTTCGGCGTTCCCGAAAGGATCTGTCGACATGTTGGATAGATTATAAGAAGGCCTATGACTCGGTGCCTCATACATGGCTCATGAGGGTGCTAGAATTGTATAAAATAGATACAACTCTACGCACCTTCCTGATATCGTGTATGGGGCAGTGGAGCACAGTCCTTCGCTATCCAGGATGTCGAAATATCCAGAGGAATAGCGAACCTGTAAGGATCGAGCGAGGTATATTTCAGGGCGATAGTTTGAGCCCACTTTGGTTTTGCCTGGCCCTGAATCCGCTAAGCATGCTGCTGGAGAATTCAGGCCTCGGCTATCGGTTGAAGAGAGGTGGTCAGGTTATATCTCACCTCCTTTACATGGATGACCTGAAGCTCTTTGCCCCCAGCAATCTTCAGTTGATGGAGCTACTGAAAGTAACTGAAACTTTTAGTAGCGCCATCAGGATGGAGTTTGGTGTGGACAAATGTGCGGTCATGCATGTAAAGCGAGGGAAGATTTTGGAATCCGTGGGAATTCAACTCGCGGATTCCATAAGCCTGAGATCCCTCTCTCCAAACGAAACCTATAAGTATTTGGGTATGTCGGAAGCGTTAGGTATCAGCACTACTGACATGAAGCAATCGTTGAGGGAACGCTTCTTTGGCCGCCTGAAGAAGGTACTCAATAGCCTTCTTTCGGGCGGAAACAAGGTGCGCGCCTTCAACGGTTGGGTCATGCCGGTATTGATGTACTCTTTCGGCATACTCAAATGGACTCAAACGGAACTCGACGCCCTGGATAGGCGGGTCCGCACATTGCTGACTGCAAATCGAATGCATCACCCACGATCGTCGGTCATGAGATTGTATATCCCGCGGAAGTGTGGAGGCCGAGGCTTTTTAAATGCCAAAAACCTTCACAACCGCGAGATATGCAATCTCAGGGAATATTTTCTAAACACAGACGTGGGTATGCATCGAGATGTAGTAGCAGTGGACAAGGGACTCACCCCGCTCTCCTTGGCGAATGAGAACTGGCGCAAACCTGTAGTGCTTGACACTAACGACCGCAGGGCGGTATGGCAGAGTAAGGAGCTTCACGGACGCTTTTTCCGGGCCCTTCATGGGTCCGATGTAGATCAGTCTGCGTCCGTAGCCTGGCTGCGTTTCGGTGACCTCTTTGGGGAAACTGAAGGTTTTGTATGTGCAATTATGGATGAAGTTATCATGACGAATAACTACCGGAGATTTATTGTGAAGGATGGCACGGTTGACATCTGTCGGGCATGTCACCGTCCGGGTGAATCGATCCGCCACATTATCTCTGGTTGTTCTCGTCTAGCTAACGAAGAATATTTGCATAGGCACAACCTTGTAGCCAGGATTATCCATCAGCAACTTGCTCTGAAATACACTCTTGTGGCATCGGAGGTGCCGTACTACAGGTATGTGCCCGACCCAGTTCTCGAGAATGGCAATATCACATTGTACTGGGATCGGTCCATCATCACTGACAGGACTATTGTAGCCAATAAGCCTGATATAGTGGTGGTGGACCGAATCGAGAGGCGTGCAATGATTGTTGACATTACCGTCCCGCATGACGGAAACCTCGTGAAGGCCGAGAAAGATAAGCAAATCAAGTATCTTGACTTGGCTCGCGAGGTTGTCGACATGTGGGAAGTGGATACAGCGATCATTGTACCGATAGTCGTGTCAGCCAATGGCTTAATAGCCACGAGCCTCGACCAACACCTTAGGAGGCTCTCGTTAGGCGGCTGGGTCAAGGGCCTGATCCAGAAAGCAGTATTGCTGGACACGGCTCGTATTGTTAGGAGGTTCCTCTCTCTGGAGCCCTGACCGCCGGTAGCTTGGACCCTGTTCCCGATACCGGTGGGCCTCTATTTTTTATATTTTTAAATGTTTTTTTTTTTTTGTAATTTAATTTATAAAATATTTAAAAATGTAAAGAATAAGAAAAGAAAGTGAATAAAGGAGATAATAATATAATAATAGAAATCTTTATTCCGTTCATTTTTAAACAGTACAATTAGTTAACCAATAATACATTACAAATACAAATACAAAAAAATACAAAATAGTTTATTGCTTCATAAGTAACAAATTCCCTGGACCACACACTAGGATTCCCTGTGTTGCGCGGTCCAGTCTCTTCCTGTGTAGGTAAGAAAAACATGTTCACTCGGTAGTATAACTAATTACACAGAGACTAAACTTAATTATGATGTAGATAATAAGAGGTTATTATTTAATATATTATTAGAGACACATCACATCACACATCCTGAACTAATACGAGTATGTTCATTCGATACACGTAGCGCGATCTATTACAGTATTGAGAACCTCGTAAATATTCGCAGCTGTCAGTTTGGCGTGATTACCCATATTAATTCATATACTATTTTTAATATACTATATTAATTCATAAAAAAACTTAAAAGACTAGTACACAAATTTTACAGCACGCTGCTTTTTCTTCCTCCTGAAAAGTTACTTCTTTAACACTTACGAGGTTTACACACTAAGGCGTCGATAATTACTCATTTGCAGCACAGGCGCAGTATCCTACAGCAGTATATATTTACTTATCTCTAATCTGAACTAATGTCTAAGATCAACGCAAGATTGAACTCGGTAACGTCTGCATCGCATCGAACTCGATAACAAGCACAATCTTACATCCCAAGACATCGATCTTAATTATAAGATCGATTAGACAACTAACTGAGCGCGATGTGTGCCTGCATTTATGCATTTATCTTGTACCAGTAATTACGCCTGGTCTTTCTCTCTCTTGACAACTTGCTGAGAAATTGCGATGATCTATGTTCTAGCTGATAAATGTTTATATTTTTATTCGATTGAAGTAAGTGCGTTTTACTAAAAAGAGGTAATCCTTTAAAATCTAGTTCGTTGCATTAAACGTGGAAATAGCTTATACCTATCGATTCCATGGTAAAGCGAGACTTGAAACCATGTTTACATAATAATATAACTACTAAGTAAACGAGAGTAGATACACTATCTAATTATTTCAGCAACCGGCAGCGTCACACACAATCATTTAAAAAATATATAAAAATAACTAGCTGTGCCCGCGGTTTCGCTCCCGTCAACTTCCTACCCAACTTACCTACCTGCCTATCCTACTTGCCTTACTATCTACCTTAACTAACTACCATTTTTTTTCTACTGTCATTTTTCCGCGGAGAATCTTAACACCGTCATTCAAGTGCACAACGCCATCTATCGAATATGGAGTTCAACTATCCGAGTATCTGAATTGTGTGTGTTGTGATATTTTACTTCTTGAACACTTTAAATTCATCTATCTTTTGATAGAGTGAACCGATTGCGATCAAACAAAAACTCAGTAATACCTCAAGTTACGCACAATTTTTCTGTATAAAAGTTATCAACATTTGTCTCGTACATTTTACGTGTTTAGTGCACAACTATACAGAGAAAAAATCAAAAAATGCTGGAAATGGGTTCTGTTGGTTGTCCTTTAACACGCCGGCTATTTTTTTTCGATTTATTTTCGAAGTACAAAAATGACTTTTACAATTCGCTTATAAATCTGTTTCCACGCAAACCACAACTTTTTTTTCTTTCAGTCGGGAATGCAACCCGATATCTCTGATATCGCAGATTTTCAAAGGCGGAGTGACCATTTATTAGTTCAACTGCACTTGCTTGCTAACCAATAACATAAAAACTAGAATTTAATCCACAAAGCGTTCCTTTCTGCGAAAACAAACATAAACTTGATTAAATATTGCTTTTATATCTTCTATTTTATATCACGAGCGCCGTAAAGCCTCGCACTAACTGGACCGGGCGGCGGAGCGGAACGGATTATATTGCAAGATGCGCTTTGTAATCGCATTCTATACACCAGCTCCACGTTATTGATATTGTGTGCGGTAAAGTGGATTATGCTTGAATTAATGCACTACATATTGGTTTAGGTTAGTTCTAAATTGATTGCAACTTCTAGAAACTAGGAACATTGTGGCTTTAGGCAACTGTACCTGTAGCCAAGTTGTCAATCTACAATCGATAACGCTAGTAGAAAACGAATTAATGTATGGGAATGACACATATGCACGTTAAGTCACGTGGTCAGACCGTACAAATAGAAGGCGTTAACGATTGTAGAAAGGGATACAATACGAAACGTTTGTAACTTTGCTGGCAAACCGTTATTAGTCTGGGCTCAGCAGCTCATGCCGGAGCATTTATTAATACTGTAAGAGAACTCAAAGACCTTTCATAGCTATATGTTTTATTTCTTTTTGTATATTAGACTAGCTGCCACCCGCGGCTCCACTCGTGAGTAATTAGAACTTCCCCAAGATCTTTATAAATCACTAGCTTAAATTAATAGTGTTTTATCATCCCAACTGAATACAAACTATCCTATGTACTTCCCAGGGTATCAAACTATCTCCATGCCAAATTTCATCAAAATCGGTTCAGTAGATCCAGAGATTCCAGATTAAGATGTAAACTGTATATGTAACTGTAACATTGAGTATAAACCATTTAAATAGCAATGTCCTTAAGGCGCCGATTCCCTTGAGTAGCTGATTTTAAAATGAGAATCACGCCTAAACGGCTAGTCGTAATTTGTTGGAAAAATATATATTATATTAGACCATTTTCTTAATAATTTCATTTGAGCAGAACTTGAGTTTTATTCGTATAACATAGTGTAATTAATTTGTAAAGTTATGTCTAAAACGGACAAACACTCGACAATCACACCAAAACCGCAGGGCGTATTTTAATAAAATCGACACCATATCAAAGACAATTTAATTATCTACATTTTGATCTAAAGCTTTTTTTTTAAAGTCAAAGAATAATAAGGAAAGTACAAAAAACTACTAAATTTTGGGTCGCGCGGGTGTTAAAAAAATTCAAAATTCTGTACACTTACTTCGCAATAAAGAATTTGGATTTGAATTTGAATTCCCCTATAAATCACAAACTTTACCTCTTTATAATATAAGTATAGATAAACTATGTGCTATTCTGATATATAAGCTATATAACGGTGAAGTTTCATCAAAATCCGTTCAGTAGTTTTTGCTTTAAAAAACATCCATCTTCATACACTTTCGCGTTTATAGTATTAGGATAGTCCGTATGCTTAGATGTTTGTTCATCAATCACACCTCAAGACCTAAACGGATTTAGGCGGGACTTGGGACATATCTAGACCATTGCATGGATTAGCACAAACCTACGTTCCTGTGAGATGATTGTTAATTTTCAAGCGTGCAAAGCAGTTGGCAAAACCTAGTCTTTGTGTGAGTATTCCTAAAAGTTAGAATAGATAAATTTAAGAGTTGAAAATGATCATTTGTCCTTTACATTAGCCGATCTCGAGATACTGGCTGTCCCAAAGGGATATCGTGTGTCGAGTATTGGGTTATCATTCAATTAAGTCGATCTTTGCTGGTCCCTTAAGAATGGAAGTTTCAAATTACTTTATCTTGTTCTTACTTATTTTTGCCATGATCGTCTCTTGACAAGGAGTTGTCATGTACTTAGTTACTAGAGAAAATATCAAAATAGTGACTTTTATTAATGAACTAGCTTCAGTTAGCGGCTTCGCACGCGTGAAAGTAAAAATTATCCCGAGGGATCATATTTCCGGGTTAAAAAAGTATCATATGTGCTATTCCAGACTATAATCTATCTCCGTGCCAAATTTCATCCAAATGCGTCCAGCCGTTTGAGCGTAAAGAAGTAACAAACACACTCCCAAATTTACGCCTTCATAAGTAGTAGTAGTAGGAAGTATAGGGTGTAGAGATCTATTGCATAGTTATAATTTTATTAATCAACGAGAAAAACCTGACAATGCAACAAAGAAAAACCACTACCTACCTAGTTATCTTCGCAGTTTAGTTTTCTGTAAGTAAGAGATGAGATTTAAAAAGAAGTAAAGTAAGAAGAAAAGTGCGACCACTCTAGAAGAAATGCAAATCATTTCCAACTTTTTCTCGGGAATTGTATTGTCAGGAAAATACATTATTTAATGTTTAAATAATGTATTATTTAATAATTCACTAATTACAATTCGATAATTACACAATTAAATAATTCACTTAAGGAATAATAATATGTTGTTCACGATTTTAATTGTGTTTTTGGTACCTATCTAACTTGTAAAAGCTACATTATTAAGGCCCACTTGCACGAAAAAGTTGACTTACAGTTAGTTGCTAACACGTCATTCAATTGTCAGTCTGTCATACAATAGTCAATTTAACCTCGTGTTAACAACTAAATCGGAATTAAGTTTTTCGTGGAAGTGGGCCTTAGTAAGCCAAAACTGGACTTTGTTACGGTAACTAAAAACAAGGCTGTTTTGTAATCAGTTGTGGATAATTTAACATCTTCTACAAAAACTAGCCATTTGAGTTTTGTGATAGTATGACTGCACTATGGACCCTTGACTGTACTTACATTGCTCTCAGTACTGAGTTCAATCATGAAGTATTTTGTTTATAAACTCAATGTGCAGCGTTTCCTCGGGCTCTCTTGCGAGATTGTAGCCGGCATTAGATGTTTTCCATAGTTAAAATTTTGACTTTACCTACTTCTTGGAAAACAAACAAGTGTTGGTTTTCTCATCTATCTATACAATTGCTTGTTGTACAGTATAATATTGTAGGTACAGTCAAGGGTCAAAAGTGAAGTCATACTCTCCCTAAACTCAAATGGCAAGTTTTTATAGAAGAAGTTAAATTATCCACAACTGATTTAATATTTTGTATAGAAATTAAAGTATAGATTATTCCTACTAACCGCGAAATATTGAAATTCTGCTGCATACAAAAAAAATGCCTTTTCTGTTTGGTAGAGTGTGACTGCACTTTTAACCCGTATAGAACATCATCCTCGCTGGCTCTCACGCGAAAGCGTACATCCTGTATTAAACATTTAGGCTTAGCATGCACTGCGATTTTTATTAGCTCGATTTTTTTCCGTCCATTCTGCGACCTACTGAATTGCATGAAGCAGCACGCATTGCGAAAAAAAATCGCACAGAAATAGTACCTAAAAATACGCGCGTATAAAAATCGCAAAGTGTGTTAAGTCTTCAACTAGACGTACTTACATCGGCACATACAACCAATACATCGGCACCATCTATCAAAAAGTTTTCATCAAAATACTGTTCCAAAGCCAACGCCAAAGTAGGTACAGTAAAAGAGGCAGAAATAAACAAAACTGTCTCACAAAATAAGCGGGCACTAAATAAAAAAGAAGAAAAAAATAAAGAAAAGCGCCTAGTTTCAATGACACGGTTAGATATGAAAACTTAAGAAAGTTTTAGTGAGACGGCCGGAGTTTGGTTTACGGCCGCGTGCTATATTCATGGAGACAGTGTTTTATGAATTTGTAGACGTTTCTGAAGTTTTATGTTTTCTTTCTAGGTGCTTTTAGGAAAATATGTTATTTTATGTTGATCGCTCCGAAAATAGAAAGAACCTTCATGTTGGTTTTTCGGAAGTCCTTAAAATGGAAGACACTTTGGACGCCTTTCACAGATATCGAATAAGACCTCTAAATACATTTACCCACAAATATAAATTGAAAATAGAATGCACTTAATAATCGGGCACATTTGTTAACCGGATTTAACTGGAGGCAGTTAAAAAGTAGTCTCATATGAAGTAGGTGTACCTAAGGGTTGAAAGCATCTAACTGAAGAAATCAATGAAAACACAATGGTGGTTGTAAACAAATTTGTCCTTGTTTTTCGTTCTGACATCCTTCCTTCTTTAAAACGCAATAAATCTAAACTGCCAAAGAACAAGAGAAAGTAAAACAAAGAAGGCAAACTGAGCCTCTATTAAATGCTTAAAGTATAACAATAACATGTCTGCCGGGTGATTTATATTGCACTCGGGTGCACGGAATAAATTACCTCTCGCTCTAGCGGAGTGACACCGGTGCTGAAAGGTAAGCAAAGCTGCGAACTAATTCTGTAATAGGGATGGTAAAGGGGGTTATAGAAGCCAGAAGCAGCTTAAAAATGTTAGCTATGTTTCGATTGGGTGGTGCGTGATGGGACTATTCAAGATCATCACTATCATTTTAGCCGATAGACGTCCACTGCTGGACACATGCCTAATCGTAGCCATATCTGCAGGTGTTATGCTTCTCGTATATAGTAGACTTCCGTAGCCTTCACCAGGTTATTGCTCAGCCTTGTGAGAGGCCTTCTTACTGGACAGTTGCTTCCTGCAAAGCATGATTGATACCAGTATAAATCAGTCTATTGTCACCTTATAGAATATTCTTTACATCACTATTGCTTTTATAATCAAGGTACTTTAAACTTAAAGTATAACAACGTAACGTTTGACAGGGTGATTTATATTGCATTCGGGTGTACGGAATAAATTAACTCTCGCTTTAGCCGAATGACTCCGGTGCTGAAAGGTAATCTGCGAACTTATCCAAACAGGGAAAAGGGAGTAGGAGGAGAGACGGTAAAAGGGTTTATATAAGCCAGCAGCAGCTTTATAAGTTTGCTATGATTTGATAACTGCTACTTCTTTGATTTAGTGTTTGAAATGGAACTATTCACCATTTTCATGATTGTTGCAGTCAGAAGCAGTCTACTGAAGGACCTAAGCTTCGAAAAGTCGCCACCACGGCAGGTCCATTAATTCTCGCATTCGGTGTGCTCCTGCGGCACTCAACATATCATTGGTCCACGTTGCGGGAGGCATTTCATACGATAGGTACTATTGATTACTGCAAAACATGATTTCAATAAATGAATCCATGGGTACTTAAAATTATTCTGAAATTAGGACGTTTGGTCATAAACCCGCTATAAAAAAACAGGCCTCCAACGAATTATAATGTACTTCTTCAATATCTAAAGTATCGCTGGTTCTTTTCATTAGGAACCAGTGAGCTATATGAAGCGTAGATGAAGTACCTATTAGTTCCGTGGATGTTAGTGTACCTATATAAGACAATCGATACCTACGTTTTAATCTTTAACTTTTATTTACTAAGCGCAAAATATCGGTAGAAACATTTCAGTCGGTAATTTTTTTTTGAGGTGTCGTTAAAAGTTTTCTTGTTTGATTTTGTTTAATGTTTTCTGCGCGGTTGGCATTTGCTGATCTTGTTTTACTAGCTTTGTCGGTATGTATACCTACACTAGTATGGAGAATACGACAGGATTATGGTTATATTCTCCTTCAATATGGCTTTAGTGGGAATAAGACATTAGAAAGCACTCCTCAATTAAAAAATTAACAAAGCGAATCTACTAAGTTCGATATCCTATGTAGATCAGCAGGCAGTCAGGAGAAAGATAAAAGTTACGTTCTTTGCTAACACAACAAAAAGTTTTTTTTTTTTTTCTAATTAGGTCCATTTAAACATATACCTAAGTGTTATATACTTTTGAACTCACCTCTTAAAACCCTTTATTTGGATACCCCACACGACGGGCTGGGTAAAAAAATTGGGCCCTACAATATGGCGCCCAAAATCCGCACATTTTTCCATCTTTATTGTAGCCAGTAAGACTCGCAAGGTTACGACAATTCGATTGAAGAATCATCAAAATCGGCCGAAGCGTTTGGTCTCTAGACCGCCACATAGGAACATACATACACAGACTGAACACATTACCCTCCTTCGGCAGTCGGGTTAAAAGGACGTTGATATTCAACTTTGGTTTTCCCCTAAGGCTCAGATCCCATAAAATCTTCCGGAAAAACTGCGTGGCTTCGCCTCCTATTAAACCATGATTCTCACCACTAAGCTGCTTAGTCATGCTATAAAACGTCTTTCCTGCTTTAGTTATATTAAATGACGTTCTTCAGCGGATTAGTCAGTCGTGGCACGTCTGCCGTCTAGTTAGGGCGTCCCGCACAGGCTTCCCGCACAGGCTTCCCGGAGTCGGTGAAGATTTAAAAGATTAAAAGTTTTATAAGAGGTTTCTAAAGACTAGTAAAATCACCTTTATTGCTTGTTTCTAAAGACTAGTAAAATCCGTATTTTATCCTACAGATGACTTTTTAGTATAAACCCCCTTAAAGTTGAATTTCCAAAAATCCCTTCTTAGTGCATAATAAAAAATAAAAAAAAACAAAAAACCCGCCTGCTTCAAAAGCGAACTAAAAAGTCGTAAACAAGGAAAAAATCATGCTGTGCAGTCGGAGGATACATATTCGCGGGCTGGCTGACCAAAATCTGGTGTATCCTCCGCCTGCACAGCATGATTTTTTCTATTATACAATTTTAATGTAGCCTATGACACTTGCAGGGTTAAGACACATCGATTGACGTATGAATCATCAAAATCGGCCAACGCGTTTGGTCTCTGGAACGCCATATAGGAACAAACATACAAACATACATACATACTTACACACATACATACATACATACATACATACATAGACTGATAAACACATTACCCTCCTTCGGCAGTCGGGTAAAAAAAAAGAAGCCCTGTTCAGTAAAATTCTGCAAAAATCTTTAACACCCCTTAAATCGTCTTTTAAGAGTTGTTTTAAAAACTAATAATGAAAATCTTTACTATTTACTTAGGTAAGTATTTATGCCAATTTAAAAATATATAAGCCCAAATGTCCACCTTTTCACCTCCTTAGGGGTAGAATTTCCAAAATCTAATAAATACATGAATGCTCTTTATCAACCAAAAGCGTAAACCTTTAATTTCATGTGTCCAATTTACATACTGTAGAAATTTCATACAAACTTTTAAACATTTTTTTGCCCCTTTATAAGCCCAAATGTCCACCTTTTTACCCCCTTACGGGTGGAATTTCCAAAAACCAATAAATACATGAAATCTTTTTGTCAATCCAGAGCGTAAATGTAAAATTTCACGTGTCTTTTATACAAACTGTAGAAATTTCATACAAACTTTCAACCCTTATACCCTCCTAGTAGTGGAATTTCGAAAAATCCTTTCTTAGTGCGCACTTACGTCACTTGAGGAACCTCCTTGCCAAATTTCATCTTTATACGTCAAGCCGTTTTCGATATTTCGTGATGAGTGAGTGAGTACCTTTCGCTTTTATATATATACCTACTTAATAGATAACAAGTAAGTAGTCAACAAAAATAACGAAATACTATGACCCACACCTAGGTATTTCATTACGTAAAAATACTTAGAAGAGAACCCTTATTCCTTCCAAATGAGCTCTATTACAGCAGCAGTATTTAATTGAAGCCTTGAAATTTTTCTCAACGCGACGGTGAAAAATGAAAAAGTCGTAGTGTGAAAAGAATTCATTGGGACAGGGTCGCTCTTATTTCGCTCGACTATCGCTCCATAAAGCGATTGCAACAGGTTGCGATGTAAAGATTTTCTTGTACTTATGTTGGTACTAACTGTTTTGGAAAGTGTTTCGGCTGAAGTATATGGTTGTTGATATTATTTTCGTCGTTTTATTGTCTTGTTTCAGAGATACGATTCTTTAATGGTGATTGGATGGTTTTATGGATCTGCTGTTTGGTTTGATTGATTTATGGTGAAGGGTCACATAGAGGAGGCTTCCCCTTAAATTTTTTGGCAAAAGTTTTGTCCTGTAGTATACGAATTAATTTGTTACCAGTGTGATGACAGCCCCGGATTTTGGCGCCCCCTGAAACTGCCGCAAGGGGCAGGTGCCCTGGTTTGGCCTTTCCACCCTCTAGAACAGAGTCAGTGTGATGGTAACAATAAAACTTTTGACAGCCTTTCGTGTGTTTAAAACGTGTCTCCATGCGAAACATAATGTTTTTTCTATTGTTTCGGTAATTACCGGCACACGACCGATTAAGTCTCGATTATGTTCATTTCTTACTGCGCTAAACAAACAGAAAATATCCAAAATTACTTTCTGATTTGACTTTTTTATGGCAATTATAGAAAAAAGAGCCACTCTTTGATTTTATTTAGACATATATTTTTATTATAGATATACCTATGATAAAATACTTATAATATAGCTTCACAAATAATTGTAATTCCAGAACCAGAAAATATAACTCGGAGAGAAAAATATAGGTCAAGATACTTTTATGAGAAGTATATTGTTATGTCACAAAGAAATGCTCTGAGAGATACGAGGGTGCTTGAAGGACGTACTGCGGTGTCTACAGCCCTTATGTAGGGGGTAGTTTTGTACTGTAATAGCTATATATATACCCACCTACTTGTTGAAGAAAGTTGTAGAGTTATAAAGCGCCGTAGCTGAGTACTGAGGGAAGTACAATGTTTAAAAACTGTGAGGCGAAGCACAGTGTTTAAAAGTGATAAATATGAAAGAAAGAGTAGTTCGTTACGATAACACAGATACATACAATCATAGGGAATATGCATGAAAAAACATTGTTATTTGACCAGGTTATCGATAAAAAGACTAAAATAGAAAACTAATAATGAAAAAAGAATTAAAAAAGATCAAAAAACGAAAGTGATATAACAATTTAAAGAAATATGTCTGTCCCTTTTTACGAAAACACCGTTTTCTATGGCAGCTGTATGGGCGTCGTGCCATCTGACGTCATGTGGCACGTCGGATTTCTCTTTCTAGTTCTCAACTTTGCCGCTTTATAAATTAGTTTCTGACCGAGATATTTAAGACAATCTTTCATATTTATTTACAAGTAAATAAGTATTCCATTTAGCAAATAAAAAAAAATGCATATTCCCTATTATTGCGTCGTAAGCTAGCCCTAGCTTGTGAGGGCGTCAGTATTTAACTCTGGCATTTTTATGTTTGTCTTTTGCTTGCAGGATAAAATAACAGTTTTCAAAATAAAAATACGTTGAATAAAAGCTGTTAAGTCTTAAAATCCGGCGCTTTAAGATGACGACAGTCGCCAACGACCTTGACAATATTGTTGGTAAGGTAACGTTAAACCATATCGGTAATTCCTGGATAGTTTGGCTCGGATTGGCTTCCACCATCTCTTTCAATTCATTGTTATTCACCTGTGTGGGCGGTCTTCCATGTGGTTCGTTCATCAAATCAAAGTTTCCATCACGAAAGCGTTTAAACCAAAATCGCACGGTGCGTTGATTCGCAGTCCCCTCTCCAAACGCAACATTGATATTGCGAGCTGTTATGACGCGTTAGTTCTGCGTCGGAACTCGTATTCAAAAGTCTCGAGTGACTTTCGATTTTCGAAGTATCCATCTTTCTTGTCTAAGCTGAATAAAAAAAAACAACTGAAAGTCGATAATCGAATGCTGCACATTTTTTAAAAGAAGAACTTCATACGGTACCATGTGAAAAAGGTTTCACTCAAAAATCTCAAACCATGAAGGTTCTATGCCAATTCGAAGTAAAACGGCAATTTCATACTTTAACCCCTATTTCTATGACTTCAATATGAATCAAAATGTAGATAATTTAAGTGTCTTTGAGATGGTGAAAATTTCATTAAAATACGCCCGGCGGTTTTGGTGCGATAGTTGTTTTTTATCCATGTTAGGCTTAATTGTACGAATTAATTACACTATGTTATACGAATAAAACTCTAAATTTTTATACATGAAATTCTAAAAATAATGGTCTTATGTAACATATATTTTTCCAAAAAAATACGACTAGCCGTTGAGTCGTGATTCTCATTTTAAAATCAGCTACTGAGGGGTATCAGCGCCTTAAAGGAAAGTTTATCTATTAGCTAGTACAGCGATATCCGTTTTCAAAATCGTATCGCCGTTATCAATCTGTGTAGATGGTTGGTTTTATAGAAGGAAGCATACTTCTTAGCATGAAATGCATAATAGCATTAGCTGTAGTGCAAGATAAGACCATCCTGATTAATCACAAAGTTATCAGAAAATGAGGATATTGTATTAGAGAAAATGTAATAATAGAATGCTCCTCATTTATTGCAGCATTTCCAGAAAAACATCCTGTCTTTTATTCTTTAGACTCTTGTTTTGTACCTACATAAGAGTCTTGAGGTTTTTACACCTAATTTTTTTCAGCAGCAGCCCGGTGTTTAAATTTGGGTCAGGTTGCCGGCCATAGGAAAAAGTGAATGTACTTTAAGTACATTTCTGCCTAACCTTTCGAAGGGGGTATTCCTCGAAGCGCGCCATATTTGAACCGCATCAAACGAAGTGCACAAAAAGGATTTCTCGAAAAGCACCATGCAGCTAATCTAATAACTCTAATAACTAATCTAAGCTAAGGAAATCAATAGGGATTTTTCCTGGGTAGGAAAAATATAATTTTATTTAGTCCTTCAGTGAGATTATCAAATAATATTGGTCCCGTATTTTTTGCTTTATCAAATAAATAAAAACAGGCTTGTGACGTCACTTCGTCAGTATAAACTGTAGCACACCGTGACGTCACACGTATCGTCGTACTTTTTTTGTTTACGTGGCAAAAGAAAATATACGTGTCCAATATTTTTAAGTTATCTTACTGACGGACTATATAGTTAGTTTTTGTCAACTACCCTATTAAAAATATTATATTTTTATTCCTCGAAACGTACCAACGATGAAACATAGAGAAGAGCATGAAGGATTCGTAATAAATAATATCGATAGACGTTTAAAAATTCAACTGTCCTAATAAAGACGTGTAGTTAATGATGTACCTATGTGTAAGAGTCCAATAATAAGATAATATTATTATGATCTAAATCACTCAAAGATTTGCTGGAAGAAAACTCCATTTTGGAGTTAAGCTTGCCTTTGTACATGGATATTGTTTTCAATAAAGAATTAATACGCGGTTCATACAAATAATAAAAAAAATATAATTATCGATGCGTCACGACGCGTTTTGGATGAAATGAAAAGGGCTGTCAGTTCAGTTTGGTCGACCCTCATGTATGCCGCTCCGGAAATTTGCCCGTCTGCCCCCCTCCCCCCCTAGATCCAGCCCTGATACCAGTGGACAACTATGTCGCGCCGCCACCGCCACCGCTAACATACATACATACTCTTACATACATACTTCCGCTTACATACTCCTTGACGATGTGGAGGACTTTTTCGACTTCATATTTTAGATTAGTTTATTTTTAGGCTTAGTTAGTTAGTAGTTTTTAGGGTTCCGTAGCCAAATGGCAAAAAACGGAACCCTTATAGATTCGTCATGTCTGTCTGTCTGTCTGTCTGTCTGTCTGTCTGTCTGTCTGTCTGTCTGTCTGTCCGTCCGTATGTCACAGCCACTTTATTCCGAAACTATAAGAACTATGCTGTTGAAACTTGGTAAGTAGATGTATTTTGTGAACCGCATTAGGATTTTCACACAAAAATAAAATTAAAACAATAAATTTTGGGGGTTCCCATACTTGAAACTAAAACTAAAAATATTTTTTTTCATCAGACCCATACGTGTTAGGTATCTATGGATAGGTCTTTAAAAATGATATTGAGGTTTCTAATATAATTTTTTTCTAAACTGAATAGTTTGCGCGAGAGACTCTGCCAAAGTGGTAAAATGTGTGTCCCCCCCCCTGTAACTTCTAAAATAAGAGAATGATAAAACTAAAAAAATATATGATGTACATTACTATGTAAACCACCAGCGAAAATTGGTTTGAACGAGATCTAGTAAGTAGTTTTTTTTTAATACGTCATAAATCGTAAACCGCAATTTACCAAGAACGGAACCCTTCGTGCGCGAGTCCGACTCGCACTTGGCCGGTTTTTTTATTTTAGTAGGAATGTGCTTATAGTATTTTATAAACTGTTTATATTTTTACATACGTAAATAAAAAAAAATGTATTAGCAGTGGAGGTGGGGGAATTTAAATTATTTGGAGTTAAGAACATATCAATCCTATTTTATAGACAAAGTTTCACTGATGTGCAGGATTTAGGAGCGTTTGACAAATATACAAATTTAAATTCTTAATTCAAAAATCGGGTATGTACTTAATTATTCAATTTATGATCAAACAAGAGATCAACAAGCACAAACACAACCACCTCAAACCGTTTACAGACACATAACCTGAAAACTGAACTAACTGTGATGATACCACCCTTATCTGAGTCACACCGAGTCCTTTCCGGCGTGGGTCCACTAATTAAATTAGGTAATTAAAATTCCCCGAACAACTTTCCCGGACGCGCAACTTAACCGGCCTTAAGAGGCCTTGACTTTAACTTATAATGCTTGCCGTTAAAAATGTAAGATATCGGAAGGATGGAGCGGCAGCCTTTTTAATAATTTATTCTTGGTTTGGACTGAGCTTGAAGGAAATATGCGAGCTTACGTAACCTGTTTTATAAGCCACTGCTGCCCGAAAATTAGACATTACAGGTACTAGGGAGGTCAAGGTCAAAGCTTTAGGCCTTTATCTTGTACTTTTTTACCTGACTACGGCGACGCCAAAAGGAAGGGTTATGATTTTAGCAGGTTATACGGTATTTACGTATGTTCCTCCGTAGCGCCTAAACTATTCATCCGATATTGATGAATAAGGTGTCAATCGATTCGTTATTGTGACCCCAGTAAAACAGGCTAAAAAAACCGGAGTTACAGTTTATATTAAACTTTTCTTCTGTTTTTAGTTTTTGTCTTTCTGGGATTTCTCAATAGTAGATCTGAGCTTAAACTTGTGACCGGTTGATGGTTATAGAGTCACCCCTATATTTTTTATTTTTTGGTTTATCCTCGCACTGGAACGCCTTGCAGCAATTACGCCAATGCTCTCCCATGCAACTCTCTATAATTCCAGGTTTTATTCAAGATATTATCCTTCATCAAAGTCAGCGATGTCCAAGATTAACTTAGAAAGTATATATGAAATGAAACAGTCACATTGATACTTGCCCGGATTCCATCCCACGACCTCAAAAACGAGAGGCGCCACTGGGCCACCACGGCATGAAACCTATTACATGGCGCTTAGCGATAACTGTTGGAATGAGGGCTTCTTAGGTGCATCTCTGCTTTTCCGTTCGAGAAACATAGGCGTGATGTTACGTTATCTAGTTGTGTGTTAGCTAGCACTTTACATATTTGACTCTAGGATTTCAGAAACTTAGGCGCAATGTCCACAGTCGCGGCATTGAAATAAATACAAATTGTAGATTATTTGCTGCTGCCAGAGAGTTATCAGAAAATGATACTGAATTTCATTTAGCTATTTTGTAACACAAAGCAACAGGTCTTGGCGTTTCGCGAGTCGGTCGGGTAGTGACATGATGCCGCGCGTACCGCATGAAGAACGCAAGACCATAGCGTGCGCATGACGAGCGGTTTATGTGGACAGTGGGTCTTAGTGTTAGGCAGTCGCATAAATTGCTTTCATGCGTTGCTGTTGAGGTTATTTACATCTTAAGTGACCTTATACAACCTTTTACATCCAAAAAAACAGTCACTAAAATAAATGGCCCTTTTAGGAGAAAAAGCTTTTATTGAAATCCAATTAAAGAAAAATTAAAGACCAAAGGCCACAATTATGTCAAAAATAACATTTTCCTCAAGAAAAAGGGGTAACACGTCTTTATTTTTTTCGTCGTAGGAACCTGTTGTTAAAAATTCATTCGTTAGATTCCCTTTTGGAGTATTTTTCTGGAACGTTCTCTCTTGATTACATCGTTGGGGGGAGACGGTGTTGCTTGGGGAATAACGAAATGGCTTCCTGATTACGGAATTAATTTAAAATTGTCACTGCATAACATATTTTTTTTCTAACAAACACTCTTTTAGCTATATTTTCAGTTAAACGATCAAGGTTGCTTTACATGTGTAACCCAGTCGCAAATCTTTACACGCAATTTAAATTGCACGTATTTTCTTAGAAAATTCAGATGCAAATTAGTCAAATTGCGGTTGCTGTCGCAGCTTAAGATTAGATTGCGCAAGTCGTAACGTAACTTCGAACTCTATTTTGCCTCATAACTCTTTTAATTAACTGCTCAAATTCCTTATTGCAACAATAGCGCGTTTAAATTAGGTCGGTCACCGAACAACGCCTGTATTCGTTTAAGTTGTCAGTTTACCGAAATTGTTGACCGCATTCAACCGAACTGTGTACACTCGTGTTGTGAGCATTATCATGGACAGACATATATAGTGTAACGACAAGGAACAAAAACACACAAAGAAAATAAAAACACAATACATGACGCGTGTGTCGTCCGCACTCTTCGATTGTACAATGAGTGACGCGTTTCAACGAGTCAGCCGTGTTCGGTCACCGAAAACTGTCTGCGGCCGAATACGGCTAACCGAAAAACTGTTTACACTAGTCGGTGACCGAATACGGTCTGCGGTCAATGTAAATGAACCATTATGTTTTTAATAAACAGGAAAGCAGATATAATTGTTGAGTGAAGTAGTGAGTAGAGTGTAGTAGAACTTAGGCGGTGATAAGTTCATCGCATCCACATTTTAATTACCGGTCATGATATGAACAAGCAATTGTTTTTTATGGAGGAAACTAGAGTAACTAACTCTGAGTAATACTCCTATCTAAAAGAAAATCTTAATAAGGAAGTATCAGGTACTAACGAGCGAGTTGGAGTTTATTTTCTAGCTTGTTATAATGAAACCTAAGAACACAGTGAATGGGAGACCCTACAGACTATTGTTAATAATATGAAAATTAAGTAAGTAGGTATCACTGATCAGCAAAGCACCCAAAAGCACTTATTGTTTTGCTTTCTACAATCGTTTGTGAATTTTATGGACAAAACTTTAAGAAAAAGATTAACTATCTTTTTCTTAAAGTTTTGTCCATAAAATGTAAAATAATCTAGGAAATAAAATACGTATAAATTAACGTAAAATCAACATTGCCTCAACATTTTTTTGTAAAAAAAATATCTCAGTAGAAAAAAGCATTACCAATTACCTTTGTACCTATTTTCTGTTCCTTCTTCTTGTCTGATTATTGTATGTGTGTATTTATTGTTAAATATAAAAACTAAAAAGATTCTCAATCTTTTACCGTAAATAAGTTTTTTTCGAAAATGTTTTATCCCACATTGTTTCTATTATTATTGTTTGACCTGATGATGTCCAGCCAGTGGCAGCCAGGGTCCGCGTAGGGCTTCGCAATTAACCAGAGCGCCTCCAAATTTAAATAAAACACGCAACCTGGTTCAACGGGTATATTCGCAGTGACAAGGGTCGATTCCACCAGTACACAGATATTATATAAATGACGGAAAATCTTAACATCGAGATCTACAAAACACAAGAATGGTACACCGCCATCTATCGAGCTTATGCTCAACTAATTCAACATAATTAGCGAGTTGTTACGAACTAAGCTATACATTCTCCCCCCATTAAGGGCAAGCATAGATTGACCTTAATATCAACAAGCCTTATTAATAAAAATAAAATAAAAACTTAGATACTAAATATTTACCAACTAATGCACAGTTAACGACAACGTGTAACTATAGTCTTAAGGGCCTGCCACCGCCTTAGTGCCATAAAACGGTAACTTTCTAAAGCATATCTCATAATGACGGCTAAGTTAAAAGAAAAAAAAATATGTTTATTGTTGTTTCCTGTACATTATCTGTGAAACATGGTTTCTTCGCACACAGGTTTGCTTAAAACATTATAATAATTAACAACACAATATCCCTTCGCTACCTTTGGATATTCCTCCAAAACGACTTAAAACTCAAAACATATTTGTACACAAAAAACTTGATGGCTAGAATTTCCTCACAACTGAAATAGCATATGTAAATATAAGAACATTTTGCAAACAAAACCTTCCAAAAGGAGGTTCAATACTGATTGGCTGGATCCGAGCAGGCGCACGGCCAGTACTGCGTTAACATTGGGGTATATACAACTTAATAAACCACAGTGTAAACTTAGATAACTTGAGCTTGCTAATCCCTTACATTTATTTGATTTTATTTTGATTTGTAATGTGGGGTTTAAGTGACCTTAATAAACGATTTATTATATTATTATAAGAGACTCATTACTACACAATCAAACAATCTATTCAGTAACAGGCAGTAAACATAATTTCGATACAGGTCTTTTAACAATAGAGTTTTTAGTTTTAATAGTGACCACTCGAACTATTCCGTCACTACCTGGATGCTCTTCCTCTACTAAGCCATAAAGCCAACGACACGGAGGAAGACCGTCTTCCTTAATTAAGACCACATCTCCTCTTTTCGGAGAAGGAGTTTCCGAGGTCCACCTATGTCTATAAAAGAATTGCCTCAAATATTCTTGAGACCACTTTCGCCAAAATGTTTGCAACATACGCTGAGTATACTGCCATCTCTTTAACGAGCCTATATTAGAATTTTCGAAGTTATAATCTGGTGGGGTAACAAGAGGTTCGCCGACTAGGAAGTGGCCAGGAGTCAAAACCTCCGTATTTTCGGAATTCGTCCCCAATCTTGACAGAGGTCGGGAATTTAGACACGCTTCGACCTGAGCTAAAACAGTTGCCAGTTCCTCGTAAGTCAGGGTGGAAGTGCCCACAACACGTTTCAAATGATATTTTACTGATTTTATTCCAGCCTCCCACAAACCTCCGAAATTAGGTGCGTGAGGTGGAATAAAATGCCATGATGTTCCATTTGAACCTAAAGCTTCTGCTATTTCAGACAAAATGCTACTCTTTTCCTTTGTGAAAAGAATCCCTAGTTCCTTTGCTGCGCCTACAAAATTAGTGCCATTGTCGCTCCACACCTCCTGACAGCGACCTCTTCGCGCCACAAATCTTTTAAAGGCTTGCAAAAATCCTTCAGACGTAAGGTCAGATACTGCTTCAATGTGGACAGCACGTGTTGACATGCAGACAAACAGACATATATAACCTTTAAAAGACTTATGTCCACGACCTTTTGCTGTGCGTAATTGAATAGGCCCAGCAAAGTCAACACCACTACGAAGAAATGCGCGAGAGGGTTTGGCACGTGCTGCAGGTAGCTGTCCCATAAGTGGATTACAGGTAAGTCCATTGTTTTTAACACATGTAACACATTTCCGTATATGGCCAGATACAAGCTGTTTTGCTCCGAATATCCAAAATTTATTATAAATGTAACTCAACGTTAATTGTGTTCCCCCATGACAGGTCTGTTTATGACTGAAAGCTATAATTAAATTCGTAAAATGTGATTTTTTGGGCAAAATGATGGGGTGTTTTCTTGAGATACCTAACTCAGATTGTTCTAATCTGCCACCTACCCTTAAAATATTGTTCGCATCTAAATATGGATTTAATGTTTTTAAACTACTCTTTGATTTAATTTGCTCTTTCCTTTCTAATGATAATATTTCCTCTTCAAAATGTTTTCTCTGACACAATCTCACGCATGTTTCCAACGCTTCATTAAATTCTTTGGTTCGTAAAAAACCTTTCTGAAAAAGGGTTTCAGGGCTTATTTTTGCCTTCAACATACGCCTACAATACGCTATAACCCTAATAAGCCGTGTCAACGATGCATATCGATCACAGATTTCGAGTTTCTCGACAACATGGTGCACACCAACTGACTCTAAGTCAGTGGTCAAATTTTGGGGTTTATCATATTTAATATTTATTTCCCGAAGGAAGTCAGGTCCTTGAAACCACAAAGAGTACTTGCTTAGCTCTGCTGGGAGCATGCCCCTGGATGCGCAGTCAGCAGGGTTCTGTTTTGTAGAAACATGCGACCATTGCCATGGATCCAACGAAGTAAGTATGTCTGACACCCGATTCGCGACAAATACCTTCCATTTATTCGGCAAACCATTAAGCCAAGCCAGCACAATACTGGAATCAGTCCAAGCTCGCAAATTCTGTTTTTCGATGTTCAAAACCTTCGCGGTTTCTAACAAAAGTCCTTTAAGTAACACTGCCCCGCACAGCTCTAGTCGCGGAATCGACACTTGTTTTATCGGCGCGACCTTGGTTTTGGCAGTAACCAATGACGTTTGAATATTATTGGTAGAGTCAATCACACGAAGATATATAACCGCAGCGTATGCCGATTTAGAGGCATCGCAGAAACCGTGCAATTCTACTCTAGTATTGCCAGAGTTGATACCTACCCACCTAGGTACCGCAATGTTTTTTAATTCATGTAAACTATTTATGTAAGTATACCATTCTCTTTTTATTTCAGATGGTATTTCCTCGTCCCATTTGTTTCCAGAAATCCATAATTTTTGGATCAGCATTTTGGCCAACACAATCACGGGAGCCACCCAGCCTAAAGGGTCAAATAATCTAGCTATCTCGGATAGTACCTTTCTTTTAGTTACGGGTTCTTGAAGTGGAGACAACTTAACGGAGTACTGGAAGGTATCGCTGCTTCTGTTCCAGGTAAGTCCCAGTATTTTAAATATGGCATCCTGCTTAATATCGAACTCTTTACCTACTGTGTCTTGTCCTTGATACCTTTCATCGATTATTCGCTCGAGTAGTTCCTCGCTATTGCTCGACCACTTCTGCAAATTGAATCCTGCTTTTGACAACAACTCATTCATTTGACTGTAGATTTGCAGTCCTTCATCGATTGTGTCACAACCCGTCATAAGGTCATCCATATAATAATCATTAAGGACTCTTTCAGCCGCCAGAGGATAAGTCACTCCTTCATCATAAGCCACTTGCTGCATCGCTCGAACCGCTAAGAATGGTGCAGAAGACGTCCCGAAGGTTACCGTAAGTAGCTTATAATCCCTAAGAGCTGCTTCCTTGTGGTCTCTCCACACAACACGTTGGAAGTCTGTATGTGCATCAGCCACGCGCACCATTCGATACATTTTAGTTATGTCTGATATAAGACAAATACGGTGAGTTCTCCATCGGATTATCAAATGTCGCAAATCGGGTTGCAACCTGGGACCAATCATTAGGTCGTCGTTGAGAGATACCCCATTACTTCCCTTACATGAAGCATCGAAGACAACTCGGACCTTTGTTGTGTCCTTATCGTTTCTCACAACGGCATGATGAGGCAAGTAGACTGCATGTTTATTATTTATCTCTGATTCTTCTACTGGCTTCATGTGACCCAGCTGTAAATATTCTTGAATCACCTCAGTATATTTTACTTTTAGCTCCACATTTTTATTGAGTTTAGCTTCCAGGGCACCAAATCGCTTTATGGCAATGGATTTTGAACTTCCATATTTGCAGCCTGGATCTTCACTTCGGAATGGTAGGTTTACCACATAACGGCCTGTCTCATCTCTGACCGTAGTATTCCTAAACAATTCTTCACATTTTATTTCTTCTATGGTCATTTTCTGATGCCCAGACAGTTCCTGATCTGATTCCAATTCCCAGAATCGTTTCAGGAACTCATCTCCTTCTTGCACTTGACAATGTAATGACAGTACACCTTCAGGTTGAGTGAACGATGTGTCCACCACTCCAGACAAAATCCAACCTAAAGCTGTAGACTGAGCAATAAGAGAGCCACTAGGACTGTGCATCAACCCTTCATTAAGAATCTTACTATACATCTCAGCACCTAATAAAAGATCAATTTTATTAGGTTGATGGTACCTAGGATCAGCAAGATCAACCCCTTCTAATTCTGACCATTCCAATACATCTACTTTTCTCGTTGGAAGAAGAGTAGTGATTGAGGACAAAACATGAGCCTTAAATGTGAATGTGTAATTTGGTTTGGTTCTAGATTGAATTTTCATGTGAACAATTGATTTTGAGAGTAATTCTTGATCTCCTCCCAGACCAGAAATCTTACTTCTTAACGAAATCTTCTTTAATTTCAGGTCCTGAACCGTGGACTCTGTCACAAAGTTTGCTTGCGAGCCTTGGTCCAGCAACGCTCTTAAAACATGAAGGTTACCGAATTTCGACTCGGCTTTGACTAGAGCCGTCGCTAGCAAAACCTGTTTACAAATTTTCCCTGTCGAAAAACAGCTAACTACCGACGTTTGGTTTTCTATTTTAGCTACAGAACCCCCTGACTTAGGAGATTCTGGCTCCTGCTGCGAAACACTCTTGCCCGATACCCGGTTGGAATTGACATCAGTGGTCTCAAGCGTATCTGAGTTCTTTGGGTGTAATAATGTATGATGACGACGATGACATAATTTACATTTGGTACTAATGCGACATACTTTGGCTGTATGGTTGTTCCCTAAGCAATTAAAGCATAACTTCCTTGCAGTGACGAAATCACGACGTTTGTCCACTAATTCATGACAAAATTTCTTACAACTACCTATCTTATGTGTATGGTCAGCACAAAATGAACAGACAACTTCAGATACATGTAGTGATTTTAATTTTAAATTATTATTGTTATTAGTTTTGTTTGCTGAAGGCTTATTCTCAATAAACTCTAGTGCTCTGTATCTATTTGTAAGAAAATCCTTGAATTGTTTGTAAGTTGGCAAGTCATCCGAACTGTTGTTATTACTAAATTCAAATTCCCATTGTTTTCTTGACTCCAAATCTAATTTTAAGGTTAAAATGTGAATGATAATGATATCCCAATTAGCAACCTCTATTCCTAGATTTGCCAACCCACTTAAGCAATCACTAGTAGTGTCCACTAATTCCTTAAGAAGAAATGCCGATTCTGATGTTATATTTTTCTGACTAAGTAGCCGTCTTATTATATTGTGAGAAAGAAAACGTTTGTTGTTATACCTACATTGTAATAATGACCAACATCGCTCATAGTTAGCTTCTGCAATTGGTATTTGCCTTATTAATTGTTCGGCTTCACCGCTCAAATGACTTTTCAAATAGTGTATTTTCTGAACATTAGTTAATTTCGAATTATCATGTACTAATGATAAAAACAAGTCTCGAAAACATATCCATTCTTCATATTTGCCTGAGAAGGTGGGAATAACTATTTTTGGTAACCTTACCGCATCTTGTTGATTACATACATTTTCTTGTTTTGACGTTTTATTATATGGCGAAAAAGTTGACTTCAACTCCGTTTTATATTCTAAATAACATTCTTCAGCTTCATAATACTTATCATCCTTTATATATTCGTGATTTTTTAACTGTGAACCAAAATTTTTTATTAAAGTTATGTGGGTGTCAGTAAAAATATCCCATAATTTTTCTAAAGCTTCTAATCTTACTTGAACATAAACTTCTGTGATCCTTTCTTTTGGAGTCTTTTTGAAATTACGTCTCGCTTTCACAATATTGTTAAGATTATCGCTTTGCAGTAAAAGTTCAGACTCCATTGTGAAAAAATACAATATCAATTAGATAGTTATTAATCTTATTAGTTAACCTCACTTTTTATGAAAGTAGAAAAATCGTTCAGTTTCACCGTAGTTATACTAGATATAGTCTATGATTCTCTTGAAACGTCAAACCGATGACAAGTTAATAGTTTCGTTCAGGTTCAAACACTCACGTTTCGTTCACTCCATATAGGAAAATAATGTTCACTCACTCGCGATTGTACCGACCTCGTGACGTCACTCCACCTGGTCACCCTCGCTTCTTCAGATGTCTTCCGGGCCCGTAGTCCTGACAGCGCCAGAGCGCCTGTCTCGAAGTCCAAGGGCAGGATTCACCACCAAACCCTGGGCTCCTGATGCTGCAGCAGCTCCTCACGAGCTGGTCTGCTTGCTCGGAAGACTCCTTCCCGCTCAGTCACGGAAAAATGCACCGCTGCCGAGGTGCCCAAGATACTGTTCATCCACAAGTATCCAGTTCGAAGGACCAATGTTTGACCTGATGATGTCCAGCCAGTGGCAGCCAGGGTCCGCGTAGGGCTTCGCAATTAACCAGAGCGCCTCCAAATTTAAATAAAACACGCAACCTGGTTCAACGGGTATATTCGCAGTGACAAGGGTCGATTCCACCAGTACACAGATATTATATAAATGACGGAAAATCTTAACATCGAGATCTACAAAACACAAGAATGGTACACCGCCATCTATCGAGCTTATGCTCAACTAATTCAACATAATTAGCGAGTTGTTACGAACTAAGCTATACAATTATTATATATTAAAGATAATCCCGGTTATAAATCTTCAGTTGTGCGAGATTTTTTTCGCGGAAAAACACTTTACACTACTTTTCCTGCCCTAAAGTTTTTGTCCGGCAGGCTTATTACGTAATTTTTGCAAGAGCCAAACGATAGCGATTTTTGCGCAATAATTGTCCTTCAATACGGAAGTTTTAGAGTTCTAGCCGTTTTTTTTTTAAATAAGTGCATTTGACAAACAACGAGCGATTAGCAAACGATTGTGTAGGACTTACCATACCTACACTGCAGGTAATGCTGACTTGTATGACATAAAGCGTTTGATTGCTATCGTTTTGCTCTTGCAAAAGATACGTAATAAGCCTGCGGTTTGATGTACTTGAGTTCGTCATATTTGTGTTTCCTAACAACCACGAAACAGGAAAAACCCAACTGAAAAAACACTACCTGAAAACATGACCCAGTATTGGGATACCTTGAATATTCCATCAAAAACGTTGTCTCAGGCTTGAGTTTCACACCTGAGGGCACTTCAGATAACAAAGAGTTATTCTGTAGACAGCGTGCCACAGGAGGGACTTACCTCGATGGCTCGGTCACCCCCTCTGAGGCGTTGCTAAGCTGAGAGCTTGTGGCCCTTAACCAAATGAAGGTAGTTTGAGCGAGTTTCATGTCCATATAAGTTGGCTAAGTAATTAGAGTGGCATATAGTTTTACAGTGGAATAAGGGGACAGTTTTACGTCAAAAGTTTTCTGTTCTGAACAAATTTCTAATCATTAAAAGGTCATAGCGTGTGGCTTTTACACATTAGGGTCAATACTGCAATTTGGCATACGTTTTTAAGTGTTGAAATGTTATTATTTTGTACATTTAAATGCCAACTGACTTTAAGTAACCCCGTAGATGGATGCACGTGGTTAGCTTGTTCTATATATATCTATTGTTACGGGAAGCAGCCATACAAGATGAATGTGGCTGGTGCCCATCTTTAAAAACAAAGATGATGTGTTGGACTGCAAAAACTAGAGGAATAAAGCTAATTTCACATAGTCTGAAAGTTTGGCAGAAAGTTATTGAAAGGCGGCTGAGCGAAGAGAATGAAATATCGCAGAACCAGTTCAGTTTTATGCCAGGGAAGTGACCATAAGCTCTTAGAGTAAGGTTATATTGAGTTTGTGTAAGGGCCAGATGTATAATATGAGTTGTATACAATTGTCCCTTACGCACACTCAAAATAAGATGATACGGTTGGCGTAGTGGTTGAGCGATCGGCTGCTGCGCTGCGTGTCGCGGGTTTGATTCCTGCACGGAACAAATATTTTTAATGGCCTACAAATTGTTGTTCCAGATCTAGGTGTCTTGTGTATGTGAGTTTTAATGTTTGTAAACGCACCCACGGTACAGGAAGAAATGCTTAGAGTGGGGTAACAATTATTATTAAAAAAAAACCTTATTCTAAGAGCTTATGGTGGCCTTGGGTCGGGGTACAATGGATGCCATTTTCGTAAACCGCAGGTTGTGCAAGAAATACAGAGGTGCACATAAAACTTGCACATGGTTTTCATTGACCTCGAAAAGGCATACGACCGAGTGCTGAGTGAGTTTTGTGGTGGGTCCTAAAGAAAAAAAGTGTACCTGGGAAGTATGTACAGTTGATGCAGTCGATGCAGTACCCAAGTCCGGTCTACAGTGATTTCAGTATGGTAGTCGGCTTGCACCAAGGTTCGGTCTTCGGCCCTTACCTCTTCCTTTTGATAAGGGACGCTCTGATCGACGGACATACAGGAAGAGGCACCCTGGTGTATGGTGTTTGACGATGACATTGTGCTGGTTGCCGAAAATGGCCCAGAGGTCCAGAGCTTATGAAATGAAATGAGAATATTAGAGGAAGTTTGAAGGTAGCGCCAGTGACAGAAAAGTTTAAAGGAAACCGTTTTTCCTGATATGGTCATGTAATGAATAGGGATGAAACGCGAGTTCCTAAAAGAGAAATGAATATAAATGTGGATGGATGGTGAGGTTGAAAAGGGTCAAAGAAAAGATGGATGGCCTGTGTGAGGAGTTATATGTAAGAAAAGGGAGTCAGTGATAGCGTGACGGGGGAAAGGACGGTATGGAGGAAGAAAACGTGTTGAGCTGACCCCAAGTAATATGGGATAAGGGCCAGGAAGAAGTATTTTACAAAGAAATACCATTCTATACTATATTTGGAACGGCACTCTAAATGTGCAAAGCCTCGCACTTGGTCGGTTTTTTTACAATGAAATACTTTAGCCGAAGATAAGCGAAGCTACCTTACAATTTGGCAGATTTTTCTCCACAATAACCCACAATAATACCCACCGCACAAATAACAGATAATACCGAGTATATACACAACACAGCCTCAATTTTTCACACAAATTACACGCAGCAATCACAACAGCCCTCCTTTGTTATTGTAATGACAGAACATAATCTCCCTGTTCACCTGCTCACGACAGCACACGGACGAGCCTGTATTTATAATTTGAGAGGATTCATGTGGCCACGTGCTTCTAAATTATACTGATGTTAATGTTGTCCTAATGCGAAATGTTGTTGCTCCACATCGCTGTCGATGCGGTGAAGCAGTCGACTGCCTCGGACACCATGGCCTTTCTTGTAGTAAGAGTGCAGGTTGGATTGCGCGGCACGCTAGCATTAATGATCTCATCCGTCGGGCTCTTGCCACCGCCGGGGTGCCAGCTGTCTTAGAACCCAATGGCCTGGCACGCGTCGATGGGAAGATACCAGATGGTATGACCATAATGCCATGGAAGTTGGGTAGGCCTGGTGGGGGATGCAACTTGCGTCGACCCCCTTGCACCATCTCATCTTCCTAGCACCGTGGGTTGCGCTAAGGCAGCTGCTGCAGGTGCTGAAAACTTCAAACGGCGCAAATACAACAATTGAATTGGTAATTATGTGTTTGAGCCGTTTGGGGTTGAAACACTAGGGCCATGGGGTCCGAGTGCACACCTATTATGTCGGGATATCGCCAAACGGTTGATCGACTCTTCACGAGACCAGAGGGCTGGCCTTTTTTTTTTGGCTAAAGAATTAGCATTGCCATCCAACGTGGCAAAGCTGCCAGCCTTCTGGTCACTTTTCCTGTTGACAGCGATGTGGACTAGTTGTTTGACGCCCCGTAATTGTACATATGTTCGTCTTATTTTAGTTCTAATATTAGTTTGTAAATAATAATGTGCTTATGTAAAAATAAATACTGTCCTAATGAACTTTGGTATGAATTGGTCGGACATTTAGCGGAGGTTTGAGGCAGAAATCTTGCTATAACACAACAAGCATGAATCTGTATTTCAAATGAAAGTTTCAACTTCATGGAAATAACGGTTTTCTAGCCTAAGATTTTTTGGGAGAACCAAAAAAACATTTTAAATAGTGAAATTTTGAGAATTATGATACATATCGATTCTGGGCGGCTTTAAGGTTTATTCCATTGTTTAAACTTGTTAACGAATGTAGTGTCAAGAACCGCTATTGTTATTCTAAAATGCAATGGCTATCGATTTTATTACATATTTGAAGAAATGCAAAACACATTATGATTTTACAAATACGATAATATTTAGAGGCATATAGCCTCCCTGATATACGTGTAGGATGGAGTAGCAAAACTTTTTTTTAAGCTTTTGCTGTTGCAAACGTAGAAGCCATGCAAGAATTTAACAGAAATCTTAAAAACCGTAGTAAATTAAACAACCCATTATTATACTCGTATTACAGCTAAAAAAATGAAAAGTCTAAGTAAAAGAAGACCCACAGTATCTTTATTCGTACTAAAAAGATAAAAAAACATTCGGCAAACGTTGAATAAAATACACATTTTCTTCCAAGGTGAAAATAGAACGTACGTGACACGATTTCATATGAATGCAGCAAAAAGAAAAAGTAGTATTGGAAATTGGCATCTAAATTTCAAAGGCAGATATGGCCGACAGGTCACACGAAAAATATCCTCTGAATTTCAGCACTTTTAGTTTACGTACATTTTTTATTAGGATTCCGGGCAAAAATATTGTGTCTGGCCTTTAGAACTAGGTAGGTATAATAGAGCCTGCCCGCGATCTCTATTGGAAATTATTTTTCCGATAGTTTTTTTACCTACCTAGGCTGAGAGGTTTTCTTGAAGTTGCTTGTAAAACTTGCGCATAACAAGTATATAAGTACCGGTTCTTACAAGAAAGTAAAAACTTAGAATATAGGCATGTGAAAGGATCGATAGCTATTATATGTCTCATTAAGTGTCAAAAATAACATAATGTGTTTTGAGATGCTGCTACAGAGATTTTGTTGTCGTAAGCCACATTTGGCCCCGTTTTAACGGCACCTGACTGAATGGCACCTGAGGTATTCCACATACGGTACCTATTGATATTTTCTCAGGTTCCAAAAGTGGAATAATTTATAATTTAAAATCTTATTCCACATTTGGCACCTACAGATCAGTAGGTACTAGTTAGTGTTGGGGCGTTTATTCTTTTTAGGACGTCAAAATCAAAATGTTGTTTAAAATCATTAGAGATCAGTTTAACAACATGATAAAAATATAACTTTCCCTTTTCCCGTTTTAGTTAGATGTTGAACATTATAAGCATTTATACCCAAACTACCAGAAGTGAGAATCTGCCAAACTGCCAGAGATTACTGAGGCTGGAATCATGAGATGTAAAAAAACATCTGGTACTTCGTTAGTCTCTACCGCTTATGATTCGAGGCCCGCAAATACTCACAACGGCCCTCCTTTGTTATTGTAATGACAGAACATAATCCCCCTGGTTTGCCTGCTCGCGACAGCACACGGACGAGCCTGTATTTATAATTGAGAGGATTTATGTCGCCACGTGCTTTTAAATTATTATTGTGTTATTCGGGCCTGTAATAATACATTAAAAGGGTGGCGCATGGTGATTACACGTATGCCTAAAACACTTATAAATTAATCTTGTAAAGTGTAGAGTTCGTAGGTAGGTCGCTGGTGTGTTGGGAGGCCGGGGGATGAACGGAAACAACGGTTTTCATCGGTAAACAAACGGCGGGCGAGCGTCCTTCGCGTTGTGTCGCGGTGCGTGTGCGCGTGTTGGAATCTAACGTCTGACTGCGGGGGCCAGGGGGCGCGATGGCGCGCCAACCCTTTCCGCGAATGATTGAATGTAGAAACGAATCGCGGACCGAATGAGCACAGGCGCGAATGGGACGCTCGCGCGGGCATTTCAATTTATTCATAACATCAATAGTTCCACACATAAATACATGAAATAGGCATGGGCAACATACAAGGTAAGTATTTAGTATTAAGACACATTTAGGTTATTTAGCTTTAAGTTATAGTTTTAGGATTAGTTATAAGTTTATTAGCTTAAGTAGGTACACATTACAGGTAAGTATGAAAGTGTGATGCGTCGCCTACAAATCTAATACTTAGGTATACATAAATAATACACCCTTGATATTAGATTATAAGTACAACAAAACTTTTAATCATGGCCTGAGTAATCAATGTTAATTTAGCTCATTTTGACGCAAACGGAGAAGACATACAATAACTAAACAGTATTATTAAATACTGTATTCTAAATACAACAACACCGTTGTGGAATACCTTAAGTGCCATTAACTCAGGTGCCGTTAAAACGTATACTCAATGTGGAATTCATCATTTTGTTTAATATTATTTTGACAGCAATTGTACCTATTCGCCATTTTGTGTGGGCCTAAGCAAAGTCTATCTACTAATAAAACATTTCACCATTGTATTGATAGAAACACAAAAAGTATTAATTTATTGTTACAGACAGTTATCAGGAAGCAGGACATTCATCAGCCATCATAGAGATCCTTATCTCATAACAGCGGCCTTTGTATTTTTGTAAGTAGGCATGTGTTTTATCAAAGAACCCCGCTCGTCGGTGACGTCACTCCTCCCAAACTTATCAAAGAATTGTTCCTGTACTCTCTTTGAGACGTTCCCTTTGAAGAGAAGAATCTAAGATGATTAAAGGCATCCCAACTTACGGTACATTTGCTGTCGGTTTCTGTGCGTTGTTACAGCGAAATATTCAAAATTAAGGCTAAATTCAAGCTCGAGTAAATTGAGACAAAGATATTGATACGATGTTAATTAATAGGCATGCATGTTATATTGGGAATATTACACAGCAACATGCGAATTTTGCACATTGAAGCTGGTAACAGGAAGTAGGTAACAATGAGATTCTCCAATTCCATTTTCAAAGGCTTATGAGCACTGTCTGAATAATTACAGCGAAATTTCGAGTATGTACTTATCTAATTGAAAACGTTCAATATTTTACGAAGACGTGGAATTACGAAAACGTATGTAACTCGGCGTGAAATTTACAAAAGAAGTCAAACCAAGCGTGATCCTGTTTGCACGCTAACATTTGAAGCGACGTCACATGAAATATTTAACTCATTCCTACGTTTTAGTCATTTCAGAGACAGATGGTGAAAATATACTGAATTCCGGATTGCGCCACAACATGTATAAAATATATCCTGTGGTGAAGAATCTGTAATGAATACCTACCTACCCTAGTTTAAGGTAACAAACGCTGAAAGGGATTAAGGAAAGAGATGACAGAGGATTATGTGGTGTAGGATAAATTACGTAATTTCAGGAATAGGGAAAATGTATAATTTAAAGGAAGGTTTAACAAAGCTTTTTAAGTTTAAGTATTCCAGATCCAGGCGGGCGAGCACGGGTTACTGTGACAACTTTAGTCAAACTTTGACTCAAGCTTATCACAGAGGCCGTGCTCGCCCGTTAGATGTTGACGAGAGAAAGATATATATATATTTTATTTTTAGCAAGTGTAAATATGTTTAGCTTATCTTTGTGTGTATTTAAAGAAACGATGGATGGACTGTGTGACAGGTGATATGACAGGCGGTGACAGAAGTTCAGAAAAAGATAAAATATCACGTTGACCTTTGGGCACTTGTCACACCGCCGGACGAGGAAGCTATATCCCGTGTCAATAAAAGAGACACATATATTAATAGTCATCGCTGTTCACACTGCCGGCGAGAACTCTCTCACCACTAGTTTGTCGCAGCGACAAGAGCTATCAAAAATAACGCCGGCAACCAGCAACTGGTTGCCCCGTGCGAGTGGTGCGAGTAATCGCCCGTCGCTCAAGAATACTCGCATAAAGCCGGGCGATAAAACTATCAGAACATTGCTTTTCGCTGCTTGCCAACTCCTATCTAGTTTCTAGCTCAACTCGCTTCTCTCTGATCTTCGGTGATGGGATAAGTGCCTAAATAAATAAATAAACTTTGTATTTTATGTCAGTAAAATATTTTAATTGATATTATACTGGCTTACCTAATAATAAAATTTGTTATTAGCAGATACCATGAGCAAAACTTAAACACAGTCGAAAAATGTTGAAAACAATGTTTTTTGTTCTCTGAATTTTCTCGTTAGCCTTTTCCGGTCCGCTTCTAACTTTCGACTTGTTTTTAGGCTAAAGTAGAGTTCGACAAATACTCAATTTCTAATACTAATTCTGAAATCGGGGGTATATATATGTGATGCCTACTCAGCAATGGTAATAGCACATTCGAAAAAGGTGGTAATATGCAATAATATTTACGTCAAACACAAGGTATATACTGCTTCGAAACTTTCCGAAGCAGACTATATTGATAACTCTCTCAGACTTTGTCCGCCAACCAGGACACATCCGGGCAAACTCTGCCATATCCCAGCCCTATGTGAACAGTTGTAGGTATTATAATACTATTGTATTACGAGACCCCACCGCAAAAATATGCAGTATTTTTTTTGATTATCTACACTTAATGTTTGAAGAAAGATACTTGAGAGAAAAATGGATTACAGCAGTGTTGCCAAATGTACCGACAGATTTGGGCAGTGGGAACTTAGGCTATTGGTACTTTAAGTACCGTTACGTACGTAACTAAGCTCGGATACGTAATTAAATTGAAGCCGGCTTAGTTGTCGGTTTGAATAAGCTTAGGCCTGCGTGGTAAAGGTGCCACGAATGAAGATTTCAGAGGCTTTTAAAAAGGGTTGCTGAAGTAAATTTGGGTTATATTATTGGTGTTTCCCTTTGAATTTATTTTGAGTGTTGGATTGAAAGGTATTCGGGACTAATCATGAATTCAACTAGACCTTTATGCCATATAGGTTGCTATTCAAGATAAATATAGCTTTTCTTCTGGAAATAGCTGTGGTGTATTTTGTGGCAGCTTGCAACTAATAGATGTATAGTACAGGATGCCATTAACTTTGAATCTACTGCAGGTCAATTCAAAGTTAGTGACGTATATGAGGTTCGATTTTCACTGCGAGTACTGGCACCAACCATCACCCCACTTTCATGAATCTGATACTGTGCAGCGACTCGCAGAGTGTTCCGAGCCAACATTAGATTTAATTGTTCCTGTACCTATGTGTGCCCAAATCTTAACTGGCGTAATTTGAGTGTGCTTTAGGTACACATCTCCCTATCCTTTTGGAGAATACAAGCAGCTGTTATAAGCGTTTAATTTTATTAGCAGAATGTTCTACACTAGTTTGTGATGCAAATTGTCGGACGTTACTCCGACATACTGTATGCAATCTTGATTCCTGAGTCCAATTCAATTATCCATTATCCTGAGTCCAGTACATGACTGTGATTTGGGTACTAAGGCAAGTAAGTAAGTCCAGTCTCTTCGGGAGGCCATAGTTGAGCGCTCGAAACTGTCTTTGGAGGCAGTCTCCGAATGGGGCAATGCCAATCTAGTCAGTTTCAATGCTGCTAAGACCCAGGCGTGTCTTTTTTCCGCAAAAAAGAGCCAATTTCACCCGGCTCCAACCTTCCGTGGTGTAACCGTGCCGATAACGGACCATCTCGACCTTCTTGGTGTTACGTTAACATCGACCCTCAATTTTGGTCCATTCATTGAGGCAAAGGCTCAATTGGCTGCAAAAAAGTTGGGGATCCTTGCGATGGTGAGACGGTACTTCACGCCTGAACAGCTGCTCAACTTGTATAAAGCGCAAGTTCGGTCATGCAAGGAGTACTGCTCTCATCTCTGGGACGGATCTGCCAGGTACCAACTTGATGCACTTGAGTCGATTGACAGACGGGCCAAGAGACTTATCGGCAACGATGCGCTGGTTGACTCAAAGCTCCAGAGCCTTGAACACCGACGACGAGTTGCCAGCCTGTCGGTTTTCTATCGGTTACATTTCGGGGAGTGTGCGATGGAACTGCACAATTTGATTCCACCTAGCCCTTTCCATCATCGGACTACAAGACGTACGGCAATGCGCCATCGGTACATGGTGGATATTCCACCCATACGCACAAAGCGTTTTGAAAATACTTTCAATGTGCGTACAGCTAAGGAGTGGAATTCCCTGCCGGCGTCTTTGTTTCCTGATAGCTACAATCTAGGGGTCTTCAAGTCAAGAGTGAATAGGTTACTTCTAGGCAAGCGTGCTTCACCTTCGACCACATCATCACTTAACATCAGGCGAGATAGTGGTCAAACGCGAACCTATAACAAATAAAAAAAAGGAGGTGATTAGATATTGAGATGACAACAAATAAATGCATGGAGACATGCTGTATCGACCATATAATAATTTTATTAGGATATTAACAAGATGATGACGACTATTGTGGAAATAAAGAGTACATACTACATCGAATTGGGAGAGATTTGTCTTCAATTTCTCTATAGTAGGTAGAATTTTCAAATAGTACATGACATACTTAATATAAAGACGTAGGTATATTCGTGTTTATTTGCAGGGTCTAGAAAGCTGTTGTTAAAGTAAAGATCGCGGTAAGATTTAAATAAGTCATCATACCTACAACAAAGTTAAGTATACCACGGTAATGATATCTATACAGTATTCTATCTTCATACAAACGGTCGGAACGCGAGTCATAACTACGCGCCTCGAGTTTGGTAAACTCTCGGTACATTTTACAGTCTCGAACGCGTCGCAGTGACGAATGAACGGTGTGACGGTGCCGGTGTACCGCACGATTGTAGTTAAGTATTTCAAGGAAAAGGCCGAGTCCCAATACTGTATAGATATCATTACCGTGAGTATACTGTTGAATATTCAATATTAAATAAATCTGTTGCATAAAAAGCCAACGTTGTGCCGTATTTCACGCATGGTTCAGTCTTTACTCTGATAATCCTGTATCGCACAGATTTGAATACACTCGTGTGTAACAAGCCTGCTTCTATATTTTACGCGAGTATGATATTATTTCCATGCCTGCCGGCAAAAACGGCAGGATGCGTAATTGCGAGAGTTTTTATGTTGGACTGAGAACCTCATGGAGAAAATGAAACCACCTGTACCCTGACCTGTCAAAACTGTCATGGTTCGACTATGAAAAAGAGACAGATGTATACAAGTCATATATATCTGTCCCTTACGCACACTCAAAATAACTTTGCACTAAGAGCTTATGTTTTTATTATTAGATTGAGCTACGTTTAAAAATGAATCATTTTTTTTAATACTTTATAGGCTCGCGCTTGACCACTATCTCACCTGGTGGTAAGCGATGATGTGGTCGACTGTGAGACACGCTTGCATAGAAATAACCTATTCACTTTTGACTTAAAGTCTCCTAGATGGTACCTGTCGGGAAACACAGACTCCGGCAGGGAATTCCACTCCTTAGCTATACGCATAATAAAAGTGTTGTTTTTCATATATTTATATTTTTTCTGGCTCACAGAAGTATTATTAAAATATCGTTTGCTTAGATTTACAACTTAAGGTTCAATGTAAATATAAAAATTTTGCTGACCGACACTCCGACCCTAATTCGCGTGCAAAAGAGTTATAGAGCCTTTAACAAACAAAGTTCATAGATGAACCCCAAACGCCCAAAGGGAATATTGTAATACAGAAAAGTAAGATTACTTTTGGATTCTTTTAGCAGAAATGAGGGCCAAAGCTGCGGGGAAAAAGTCAGCAAAAGTTTAGCCGCTTACACGAAGTTAATGTTAGTCCTTGTACCGAGAATTAGGACCACTTGTCCTTTAGTTTTATCTCGAGAACGACAGAATTACTTTTGATGTGTTTTTCTCTGAGAGAAACTTGTTATTCGCTGCGGTAATTACTAATTTCGTGTTCACGTTGCTAACTCCTAACCTGGTAATTTGGTATCGCTCGTCCTAATTTTTTGTCGACAGAAAATAATTATGTAATCTTCGTGTCCTTCATGGACTTAGGTAAAAATGTTTTAAAATTCTTTCTTTCAAGTTTTTACCAAAATAACTGAAATATTTTCAGTCTCTTGAAGCACCAAGTACTTGAGATATTTTTGTAAGCAAATAAAACGTACGCCGGCAAAGTTTTTTCAAATAAGATTTTCTGAAGCATCTCTTTATTAAAGCTGTAGTGGTAGCTTCAGGCAAACATGTAAGGTAAGGTAAAATGGAATAAAAATATACAGAGTTGGAATTAAAACCAAACAAAATGATAATATAATTAGACTGCAAAATTCTTACCAATAGCGTATTAGAGAAATTCATTTGACCCTTTACAGTTTAATCGAGCGCCGGCGCTATCCATTCAACAGAATCCCGCAGGTGGCAATCTCAAGCGGTTCTTTCAAATAAATTGTTTTAATTAGAAGCCGTTAAAGAAATGGGCATTTTAAAAGGCAATTTCGTTTGAATTGAGCTTTCTCTTTTAATGTATCGTGCAATAGAAAATGGAATTGGTACAGTAACCATACCTTTCTTCGATCAATAATTTATCGAAGGCTCCTTTAAGAAAAATCTCAGTTAGTTCTTGGCATTTAACTTGGTTTATATTTATTGTAGTTCACTAGGTTAAGGTTGCGGAAATCCACTGGATGCGAGACGCAAGAAACTGAAGGAACCAGTTTATGTGGCGACGCCTGGGGAAGGCCCATGTTCAGCAGTGGACGTCTTTCAGCTGAAATGATGATGACATGATGATATTTGATTGTCCGATCTTGTTGTTTGATTGATTGAGGAAAACCTAATAATCTGATTGCTAATATTGTTTGCCAAGTTCTTAAACCCTAGTATTACTATTTGTTCAATTGTGATCTAATTTTAATTCAATTTTGATCTAATTCTGTTCAACTGTTGATCCTAGTTGGATACATACGTATCCAACTAGGATCCACAGTTGTCTGGATCATATAATGCTTAATACTTCACGACAGGCGACCGTACTGGTGGTAGATTCTACGGTGACCGACCATGCATTGGTACTACTAAACCTGTCCGGCAGTCAACAACGGGTAAATAAACTAAAGTCTGTAACTAGGATTGATTATCCCGCTGCCCTAGAGCATTTAAAAAATATAGATTTTTCTTTTATAAAAGTGGACTCTGACGCAAATGCAGCGACTTCACAATTTGTTGAGATACTGTCCTCAGTCATAGCTACTCATTCAATAGCTATTCGCGTGTCCTGTAGGAAACGAGTCCTGAAGCCCTGGTTAACACCTGGCCTACTCCGATGTATACGCCACAGGGATAAATTGCACAAAAAGTCATTGTATGATCCAGATAACTATATTATAAAAACTACATACAAGAGATACCGCAATTACTGTAACACATTACTTAGGAAATTGAAAACTAACTACGAGAAGTCGCTATTGACTGCCTCAAATAACACTAAAGACACCTGGAATGCAGTCAAAACTAAATTGGATTTAAAAAATAAAAAACGACCGACAGATGACCTTTTACATTCAACTGAAAATGTCCCAAAAACGATAGACGCAATAAACGTGTACTTTAGCAACGTAGGAAAAGATCTAGCAGACAAAATAATACTTTCTTATGATAGCTCTCAACCACCCCCATATAAGTTTGAAATTCCGCCTAATATTGACTCTATTGTGTTGATCCCACCTGATGAATCGGAGATAGAATCACTGATCATGAACTTAAAAAAATGATTGTGCTATTGGGTGGGACGCTATCCCTGCACGGTTTTTAAAGCTAGGCAAAGCTACAATAGTTCCACCACTTACGAAGTTGGTGGAACTGTGCTTTGCACAAGGAATATTTCCGCAAGATTTTAAAAAATCTCTCATAACACCAGTGCACAAGGGTGGAAATCCGACCGATTACAAAAATTATAGGCCAATCTCAGTGTTGTCAGCGTTGTCGAAGATTTTGGAAAAGGTTTTAAATAGTAGACTCAAAAAATTTCTAGATCACAATGGAATCTTATCTGAATCGCAGTTCGGGTTAAGATCGGGAAAGAGCACAGAAGACGCTGTAAATTACTTGGCAGTTTTTTTTTTTTTTTTTTTTTTGGGACAATCCCACCGCACTATTCCCAAACCACTGCAACTCCTGAAAGCCAGAATCAACAGTGGCGACCACCAGAAAAGCGCCGAGGCAATGAAGCTCGACGAAGTCCCGGAGAATGAATTTACCTGTCTTGGATCCCGCAACGAAATTAATCAGAAAAGAATAACGGAGGAGTAGGAAAAATGTAAATTTCCACTTCCCTCCATATCAAGCAGGAGACAGAACAAACAAGGCCATTAGGCACAAAGGGTCATATACAACTGGGATAAGCCCAGTTGCCTAGCACAACGGATAAAAAAAAAATAGCATTAATACATATTAATGGGTCCTAACATTGTGAGCTGTTATATTTGGTTCCAATAATAGGTATGGCAAAAACGCTTGAACGCACGGAAATTTGTTCTAGTTTCCACAAGGTCCGTATAGTAAACAACTCCTGATGCAGCCTGTACATTATTCAACATAATATTACGTTCATTCTGCCAAAGAATACACTCCCATAAGATATGATGTGCAGATTGTACATATTCGCAGTCAGATGTAGAACACTGACATAAAGGCGAGGCAACGAGCTTGAAAGAAAATAATTTACTTTTAAAGTTACCATGTCCCGTGAGAAATTGGGCAACACAGTGATCCACTTCCAGCCACGTGCTGGCCAGCCGCACGCGAACGGATGGAAAGAATTGGTGGAGGTGTCGGCCCTTGATAGAATTATCCCACCTACATTGCCATTCGGATAAAAGTTCCTCCCAGACGTCAATAGGTGGTTTAAATAATCTAGAGATTTTCTCACGGTCACTCCGCGTTAAAAAGTTTGCGTCCGCGGTCTCTCGTGCGGAATAGTACATTGCAGCACGTCGCTGCACTTCAAGATCGACCGGAAGTACACCAGCAAGTATCGGTAAGGCCTCAGTACTAACCGTCCTGTATGCTTTGCATAAGAATATCAAAGCCAAACGCTGACTTTGAAGTAATTTACGTCGTACCGCCCCTATGGTGGCCCTATCAGCCCAAACAGGCGCCCCATAGCACATACAACCCAAGTAAGTAGCCCCATAAATAGTTTTTAAAGTTAAAAAAGACAGACCCCACGTAGATTTAGATATTCTCGTTAAGGCATAGAAATTTTTTTTTGCTTTTTCACCGACTATTTTAATATGATCTATAAATGCAAAATTCCTCTCTAACACTAGACCAAGATAGCACACGGACTGCTTCCTTTTTACGGGAACGTCATTAAATTTAATAGTAGGACACGATTTAAGATTACCCTTCAAAATGAGTTGATAAGTTTTGTGCGGAGCAAAGGTCAGGCGGTTTCGATCGCCCCACTGAGATATTAATCGTAGGCAAGTGTCAGCCAAGTTCTCGAGTCCAGCTCGAGTACTTGATTGAATGAGCAGAAGACCGTCGTCCGCGTAACCGGTTAATGAACAGCCGCTAGGAAGCGGAATCGCGAGGAAATCATCAAAGCCTAAATTCCATAAAGGTGGACCAATAACCGAACCCTGAGGACATCCCATGGTGAGAGACTTCGACATGGAATGATGACCGAGTTTGAGTTTCGCGGAACCATTTAAAAAGTAAGAGTAAACTAGATTATATATGTCGGGTTTAGTCAATAGTACGGACGTTAAATCAAATGGCAAGCACGCCATCTGGCGTCAAAGCAAGTACAACTACGCATTGGCGCGCTATTTCTAACCACTTGCGTGGTGGGGAACATAGAATATGGCAGTTGAGTACTGACAGCCTTAGAGCTAACACGTCGTAGAATCAGTGTCGATCCGTAATATTAGTAAGCAAGATTGTAACTGAAAATATTTGAATAAACCCAGTGTATCGAATAATTTATGTGATTTCATTTGCACGATTGTACCCACCGACCTGCCCACACACGATGTCTTAACCTAAGCGAATACATCCTGATTTCCCCATGGTTTACATCTATCGGCCAGCCTTGATGCGACATCGGAATTGGGATTCGGTCGTGCTAATGAGATCACACGTAAAAACAATGCTAGTGAAAATGGCGGTTACATTCTTGCAAAAAAAATGCGGTGTCAGATAGAAACAGTTGTCGAGTTTTCTGTGACTACCCTCAGTCTTGAATAATGAAAAAAACCAGTCCGGAACGGAGCAGGAAGGAGGATAGTAGCAACCAAGGAGCTGGACAGGTCAAGGAGGAGCGTGTGGACATGTGAAAAGATCCATACACACTGATCTTTATGCAAATCTGGTGAGTCGTTTTCAATTTGTTATGACTGTGGAAAAGTATGTTCATTATTCATAAACTCTGTTTTGTGTACGGTATGGAGGTCAGTGGTTCGTCAGGGTGGCCCGTATCAGCTCATAGTTTCATGTTAGTTATCGATGGTCAAGTTTTGGTGTTGTTGAAGAGTTATTATTCTATTATCACTGGAAATAACCCTTGACTGACCTTGGCTGACTATTATTGTTCCTCTTACCGTACCGTACCTTTACCTTATACTTCAATCTGGAAATTATGATAATTCCAAATGAAATATTTTGATTAGTTTTGTAGTGTGTTTTGTAGTTTTATTTAGTGAGAGTTAACTAAGTTTGAGAAGAAGCTTATTATTCTTCTTTTGTGGTCGGTGGGCCAAACTTTCTAAAAAGTGGAAAACCCTACCATGCCTCATTAATTGCGACTTAAAATGCTATGGCATTCATTGGATTCTCTAAAGCCCATTTACCTGGGTAGGGCACTTGGGAAACTGTGATGTGTGGTTCATGTTTTGGACAGGAACTCTGCAATCACATTCTGTGTCCATAATAACCTATTTTGCCATGCTGGTTTAGGTTACTACTACTACTAGGAACTCGTGGCTAAATAATAACAGCCGCACTGGTCGATCATCAAGGTTAAGCAACGCTTGACGAGGTCGGTCCGTGGATGGGTGACCATTTTAACATACCGAGTTTCCTCCGTGCCTCGGCAAGCACGTTAAGCCGTTGGTCCCGACTGTCATTTGAAGATCTTTGACGGTCGTTACGGGTAGTCAGAAGCCTGAGATCAGACACCAGTCTTGCCAAGGGGTTACCGTGTTACCCAGTTACTGGGTTGTGGCGGTCAGAAAGGCAGTCGCTTCATGTAAAACACTGGTACTCGGGTGAATCCGGTAGGACTGGAAGCCGACCCCAATGTAGTTGGGAAAAGGCTAGGCAGATAGATTGGTTTAGGTTAAATTCCATCAAAGCTGTGTATGGTTAAGATAACTGTGTGAACAAGTACTCTCGTTGTGTTTTCGTGTTTCAGATACCATATTGTGTCGCAGTGGAGTCTCTGCTGCAAGCTAGCGGCTAGCGATGCCGGCTAGAGATGCTGTTTGCGAAGTCTGACGTGGCACCATCTGAGAGGATAAGGCTATCAGTTCTCAGATCGTAGCCGAACGTTACGAGCGCGTGCAAGTTTGGAATGGAATACTCGGTGAGTCGCTTCCATGTTATTTCGATAGTGAGGTCAAAGGTTCTCTAGTGAAGAGATGCTATTTCGAGTTATAAGTGTTCATGTTTGATCACTGAATTGGTAGTGGTTATACCTAGCACTATCACTAGGTAATTTAGACACACTTACTAAAAGGCAAGTAGTTGGTGAGTTTCCTATTGGTGGTATAGTTTCAACATTTGGTTCAGTACGAACTTTAGGATGAGATATCCCATACGAAGGAGATGAGATATCCAGAATGACTAAACAACTAGTCGTTTCAGTGGCAAAGCGAGTTAGTGATGTCGTTGGGCTATCGTAATTGTATCGAGTTAGTAACGGTACTGGTCATTTGCGTGTATTCAGGACGGATCTTGTTACGTAACGATGTACAACCACCGTCTTCAGATCTGAATTCACTTGTTTACTTTCAAAGTAATATTATGATAGCAGTAGATCTCGCGATCGTTTTCCGTACATGAAAACTGAGTTTGTGAGCGATAGTAAAGGGTTACTGTTGATAATCTGGTTTAAACTATATTGATCCGAGTTATTCGTGAAGGTCGTTCACGCGAGCTATTTAGAAGCAAATATGATCAGGCCTAATTGTTCCCCTCATATAAACATTCGGTATGTTACAAGATCTTAGAGTGAAAGGCGCGAATCTTGTGGGAAGGATACCCGATCACCAAGTTCTTTGAGGATTGTAAGTCATAGTTGATGACAGTGTAACATGTCTGCTCGTAAGACCAATTCTGGACCGCACCTCATGCGTAACATGTGGCGATGGGTTTTTGAAGAGGTTTCATGAGTTGGGTATGCATTGCCTTTGAATTATGGTAAAGAGTAACAGAATTGTTACAATTGCTTTGTTTCGTTGAACTTGTTGATCGGCGGACCTTTTTCTAATGAAGTGTTGAAAGTGGGAAACTTTGGTCCGAAAACTAAATAGGCCCTTTATTAAGTCTGCGATAGGTGATTATGACAGGGCAGTGATCGTTATACACTGAAAGCTTTAGATAGGTACGCTCAGAACCTACAAGTATGTACACGGTAGGTTAAGGAAGATGCCAGCGGGTCATGTACCAGTCGATGTGCATGTTAAAAGGAATGATGATGAGCAAGCTTAAAATGTCGAGTAATTGAGTCTATCAGCCGTATTATGTTTGACCGTACCAGTGGATTCTGGCGGAGGTCGGGGTCTTGAGAGTCCGTTGTGTGAGAGCAATATAATTGCTGTTCGGCTACAGAGCCGTGGCGTTAGAGGTTTTACTCGAGGGTTTCTGTAAGCTTGGCAGTTTTTGCTGCAGAAGAAGTTTTAAAGTTTGATTTGAGCGACTGGTGGTACATGGCCCAGGGCAATGATTTAGTTAAAGAGTAGAGTTCTAAAATGTCCCTATTATCACGAACCCAATGATCTAGTTTGGTCAGGAGTAGCCGAGCGATGTGTGTTGGCCTGTTGGCCTTTATGGCAACTGTTGGCCTTTATGGCAACTGTTGGCCTGTGTGGCAACTGGAGGTCTTTGTGGCAACTGAGGGCCTGTAGGGCACCTGTAAGTCGGTGTAAAAAACACATTTGTGTAAGGAACCTTACAGAGGATTCCTGTTGAGTTATGAGGTTAAAATAAAGTAAACTCGCATAGTCACGCGAGAGGTGAGGTCACCATGTTATTCTTGATGACGTTCGAATCGTCAAGCTTTCATTACGAAAATTGAAATAGTTTTGGTTTTCTAATTTTGATTACTATGCGTAGATTGTTTTAGTAAGATACACAAAGCTCAAGTACCAATTGAGATGGTAGATGACGAATTGACGTAAAATACGACAGGCTAAATGTCTGTATGGAACTGGATCTAAGTTCAGAGAGTTGAGTTGATTGGACATCGTGGAGATGTGCGAGTAGAGCAATTGTGATTGCTAAGAGAGCTATGAGATAGCTAAGAGAGCTATGTGATAGCTAAGAGAGCTATGTGATGGCTAAAGATCGTGAATGAGATACCTGGTGTCTTGTTTCTTTTGTTTCATTTAATTTGATATTAATGACTATCAGTGGGTACTTGGACTTTGTTATCACTAGGATTGGGTGCTTCTAGGTACCAAATCGATGATTAATTTGCTATTTTCATAAAATTGGAAATAGAATTACTCGTGCCTTGCAAAAGTGAACAGAGAGATTTAAATGATCATGTTTGATTGTTTCGAAATGTTTCCTCACTCTAGAGTATGAGTCAGGATTGGACGAGTGAATACTGTTTGGAAATTTTGTGTTTCAGAAAAACATCCCTTGTATGATGGGAGACTGGCGGGTTGGAGTAGACTAAGAAGACGTGTGGCGCAACACGACATGAGATGGCAGTGAGCAAGGACAAGAAGATGCTGCCTGCGGATGATAGATTTGGGGATCTGTCACCTGAGAGAGGCCCGAGAAGGCGACGTGCTGTGTTCCACGCTCGCCTCTCAAAAGAAATTACGGCCTAGAGAACACCATGTGGTTTTAGTCAGTAGGAGTCTGACAGACCCCTCAGCTTCCCCAAGGGCTGAGGACATTCATGAGAATTTCCACATGATTCGATACACTGTTAACCCTGACAATGAAGAACAGACGAGGACGCCTGTCTCGCAGGATGGCCGTGTCGGGTTTAGTCAATAGTACGGACGTTAAATCAAATGGCAAGCACGCCATCTGGCGTCAAAGCAAGTACAACTACGCATTGGCGCGCTATTTCTAACCACTTGCGTGGTGGGGAACATAGAATATGGCAGTTGAGTACTGACAGCCTTAGAGCTAACACGTCGTAGAATCAGTGTCGATCCGTAATATTAGTAAGCAAGATTGTAACTGAAAATATTTGAATAAACCCAGTGTATCGAATAATTTATGTGATTTCATTTGCACGATTGTACCCACCGACCTGCCCACACACGATGTCTTAACCTAAGCGAATACATCCTGATTTCCCCATGGTTTACATCTATCGGCCAGCCTTGATGCGACATATATATTTCTGTAGCAGCCCCGAGTTTTCATTTTAAGTAATAGCATTGGCCACCATGCGTTATCAAAAGCCCCAGAAATATCTAGAAAAATCCCAATTACGTACTTATGTTCAGATGTATTAACTATTTTCCTAACAGTAAGGGCCGCGTCTACGGTAGATTTTCCAGTAGTGAAACCGAATTGATTGTTATGAAATTTTGGTCCGTCCGGTAGCAAACGTGGAACGATAAGGCGCTCCAGGAGTTTTCCCAAAGATGGAAGTAATGTTATGGGCCGGTACGACTTAGGGTCGTCCGGGGGTTTGTCGCCACTTTTCGGGATAATTCGTATAAATCCGCGTCGCCATATACGAGGAAATACGCCCTCCGCAATACAACGGTTGTAAACGGTTAAAATCGCATCACCGGCTGTTTTACACGCTTCTATAATCATCCGATTAGATATTTTATCTTCACCCGATGACTTGTTGAGTGGTAACCTCTTGACAACGTTAATAAATTCGTCAGTGGATGGAAGGTCTGACGCTGGTGATTCAGGTGGTACAGCTGCCCACGCTCTGATTTGTTGATGGTAGTCGTTGTCACTAGCAAGCAAGTCATCAGGTATAAGAGTATTCAGCAAAACTTCAGTTGTTTCCTCAACACTGGTGGTGTGTTTATTATTTACTTTAATGTTCTGAACATACGCGAGGTCGACTGATCGATTGGCTTTAAACTCATGATATAAAGGAGACCACGGACCCTCTTTATCTAATTTTTCTACTATTTTACGCAATAAATTACCCTTAGATTTTTCCACCGATGCTCTGTAGCGGGACCTGGCAACTCTAAACGTATTTAACGCAATGGAAAGAGGGTCACCGGTGACCTTACGTTTTTTAAGCTTGTTAAGATGTTTACGCGCTCAGCGATAACTTTTACGCTGTTCAGTTAGGTAGTCACACCACCAATCACATCTACGTATATTGGTCACAGATCCACGACCAATGGCAATGTCAGCACAGTAAGTGAAAGTGTCTGACATAATTTCAGCACTTTCTTCAGCTGACAGCCCATCACGAGTGAAGTCTTTGGCGTGACATGCAAGAAGCGAGCTAAAGAATTCCCAATTAGCACCCTTACATTTATACCTTAGGTTACCAATGACATGTGACGTACCCTGAGTAAAAACCGGAACAAATTCGTACACGATCAAGCGATGATCACTACAAGACGCGTCCGGTAGGACACGCCACCTATCCAAGCGTACGTCTGCACTAGAAAGTGTGACGTCAATACAAGATTCGCCCATTTGGCTGCAAAAAGTTGGTGGTGCGTCAGGGGTATTATGAATAGACAGATTCATTTCAGCAATGAAATCTTCAACAGCGCAGCGTCGTTCATAATCCGTAGACCGAACTTTGCCATACCAAAGAGTCGAGGACGCGTTAACATCAGCGCCAACAATAACTTTGCAGCCCGCGAGCGACTGCAAGACATGACGGAGGTTATGTATATGAGGAGCAACAGGGTCTGAATATTGAAAGTAACAGCTCACAACGTAAACTTTAAAAGAAGACGATGAGACCTCCGCAACGGCACAATGGGGTGTCATAAGGTTACGCAAAGACGTTACTGTAAAGTTAGAAGAACGCGCCACGTAAATACCGGCTCGTGCTTTGCCATCCAACTGTACTACTTTGTGACGTAACCGCGCGTTTTGGTATTGTTCTTGAACAAGCACTATATCTAAGTTATAATCGATTGTTAGTTTGTCTAGTTCAGAAGTCGCCACCCTATCGTTGTGGAGATTTAATTGGCCTATGGTTAATCTATCCATTATTTTAGTAGTTGGTGTTGAGGATAAGTTGTTCGAGCCTATGTTTATAAGTAGTACACTCGGGAGAACCACAACGATGGTTATAAGGTCTCTTAGAACGTTTACACGCTACGCACGACGGGGTATAATTTAAATTGTCCTTGTGCGGGCAGTCTTTGGTTTCATGTGCCTCAGAACAATTAGCGCAGGTAGGTGATTTATTAGTGCAGTGTTTCTTAACATGACCGAACTGTTGACAATGGACACAACGAACCACGTCGACATCATCAATGAAACGGCAAGTCGCCCAATCAATAAATAATTTGTCTTTAGTTGTAACCAAATGTTTCCGGACCGAGGACTCCAATTCAATGCCTATCCATTTCCGGCCGTTGTCTAGCGAACGCCGACGTATAATTTTGGTAGATTTAATAAAGTCGTCTTCATTTAATGGCATCTCGTCTTTAATGTTTTGACAGAATAATGCATGCAAAAAGGCAGTATCTTCCATTGAGGATGGGACGTCCTTAACTAAAATGCGAGGCCTACGGCCTTTTGGCTTCTCAAGCCGCAAGCCAGCGGACCTAATGGCATCGACCGATTGCAATTTTTTGATCTGAAAATCGTTAGCGACACGTAACACGACGCCAGACTTTGCAGCTTTTTTAACTCCTACAATTTGAAAGCCATCACTGGGTTTTATCGCTTTCATAAGCGCTTCTTTAGTTGCCGAAGAAGTGGCGTAATCATTTGATCGCTCATCCGTGGGGTAAGCCACAAGACACGGAAGTTTGGCGCGAGAGTCGACCACGGGTGCAATTTTGGGCAAACGAAGTTTTAATTTATCAGCATATGTAATATTACTGACATCAGACTTGGCAATGTTGACACCGGTATTAAGTTTAATTTTGTCTAATTCGCGTTCCGTATTGGCTAATTTAGTTTCGTTGGCGGATGATTTTATGGCTAGCAAGGAAACAATAGCCGTTACGCGTTGAGTCATGTCCATAATAGCGGATTTATTCGCAACATTAATGCGGGACCCTTGGTCATTAACAAGGTCGTTAATTTTAGACAGGTATGCGGACGCCTGAGAAACCAAATCACAATAATCGTCATTGCTCGCATTACTGACATTTAATATCGGCGAAGACCTTTCAGTTGACTCCGATGTTGGCAGTCGTTTTAATCTATCTTCGGGTGAAATGTAAGAAGGAGACATTTCACAAAATAGACGCTTGGCGTTAGCGGAGGTCGACGGCGACCTTTGTTTATTATTACGTCGAAATAATGTTTCTCCACCACGATCAGGCGGGTCATCATTAATAGACAACATAGTTACTTAAAAACAAGGTTACAAATCAAACGAATAAACGTATTAGAACGTAAAAAGCGAAAGATTAACAGACGATAAATTATTTCGATGTACCCTCAAGTCTAGAAAAATAAATGTACTTACCGATAGCCGACGGAATTAACTAATAACAATTAAAAACGGACGTAAACACGTTCAAAAACTTACGATACCAGCACTTAGCACAACAATACACAACTTCAAGCAAACCACAAGCCGGAAATAAATTACGGAACACAATAATCTCAACAATAAACAGGAGCAAAGCAGATCACCGCCAACCGGAGCGCGCGCGCGGAGGGAAGTGGGGATTGGATTGGCAGATTATGTAACAGCAAAAGTAGACGCAAAACAAAAATGTCTGGGTGTATTTCTTGATCTCGCCAAAGCCTTCGACACCGTCAGTATTTCAACCCTTGCAGACAAGCTGGAACGCGCGGGCATCCGAGGTAATGCCCTAAAACTTTTTAAGGACTTTCTGTGTAACCGTACGCAAAGAGTAAAGATAGGTGAAAACTTGAGCTCCGAATCACCTATCAGTTTCGGCGTGCCGCAGGGAAGTGTCCTTGCCCCGAGTCTCTTCCTGATTTATATTAATGACCTGTATCAGCAAGTTCTAACAAACGGAAAAATCTTCTCCTATGCCGATGACACAGCATTGATTTTTCATGGAGGGACTTGGGAAGAGGCGCAACAACATGCAGAAATGGGACTCCATAAAATTAAATTTTGGCTAGAAGCAAATGTACTAACCCTCAATCTGTCGAAAACATCTTTCATGCGGTTTGCATTTTCTAAAACCAAATTACCTGAAATATTGATTAAGGTCCACTCCTGCAACTATCCAGGCAATACCGAACACTGCTCATGCCTGTCCCTAAAAGAGTCTTCTTCTAGCAAATACCTGGGAGTACTCTTGGATTGCAAATTTAACTGGCACCTTCACATAGACTTAATTATAACACGCACAAGAAAGTTAATCTGGGCATTTAAAAAGTTACGACACGTTGCTGATCTGGGGCTGCTTCGGACGGTATACTATGCACTAGCACAGTCGGTACTGGGTTACTGTAACACGGTCTGGGGTGGAGCATGTAAGTCCTACATGATTAATTTGGAAAGAGCCCAAAGATCACTCCTCAAAGTCATGACCTTTAAGCCATACCGGTTTCCAACAGTGACTCTGTACCAAAGCTGTCAAGTTCTAAAAGAGAGACAATTATATCTACTCAATCTCCTTATACAACAGCATCGTGTTACTCCTTACAATGAGTATGCAATAAACAGACGTACGATTCGCGATGTTTGTCAGTCTACTAAATGTAACACTGCATCAGCAAGACGGCAGCACATGTTTTTAGGCACAAAAATCTACAATAAAGTTAACACGCTAATGAACATTAACCCACTACCACATAACAAATTTAAACAGAAAATAAAATCTTGGCTTCAAACACTAGATTACGAGCGGACTGAAAAAGTCCTACAGTAACACGATTAATGTAGTATTCTATCTCCAACTTTACACACCAACATCAAATCACACACACACACTAAGACACACATTGTACAAAGTACAGTTCATTGATGTCAATCGCGCGCGCAGTCAGCAGTTCCACGCTGACCCAAATATTTAGTTTTAGTATTAAAATCATTATAAAGTTAGTTAACGATCGGTCACCAACCAAGCCGCGTTTGCTCATACCATTAACCATTACCATTTTACCAAACCAATATACCATAATTTAACCATACGTGTTTTACTATTCATTTGTTGGGTTTACGCCCAACACACATACTCACAAACTGTATTATGAATTTTAAATTTAATTTAGGATTTCATTGTAATTTTGATTTATTGTATTTTGATTTTGCGTTTATTATGATTTGATTTAAAAAAAAAAAACTATTTTATTAATTATTTTGTTTTTTTTTTTAATTCTAATTGTTGACATTATCTTATTGTGATTTTAACTTCACTTCATTTAATTGCAATTAGAGATCAATTTGACTCTATTTTATTTTATTTTATTGTAATTTTGAATTTATTTTATTTTAATTTTATTGAAATTTTATTTGACATTATCTTTAATTTTTGATTTTTATTTTATTTTTTTTTTGGAATTTTGAATTTATTTTGATTTTAGTTTTATTTAATTTTATTGCAATTTGGAATTTACTCTGACTTTTCTTTATTCAGATTTAATTTAATTCTATGTAATTTTAATCTTAGTTTGAGCATGATATTAAAATATTTATTTTGTCATTACTATTGTAAACAAGCGTCAACTATGGAACTGACTTCTGTAACACAGGTTTTTACCTAGCTCAGAAGTCAGGGCTTCAATACTTCTGGTGTAAACAATTTATTTGTCAATAAAAACTATTTGATTTGATTTGATTTTGATTTGATTTGAATTCTTATTTTAATATTGTATCTCATTTTATTTTATTTTCTGTAAAATAACTAATTCGTAGTCCTAATCTGTGAGTGCTGTGCATTCCTATAACTGACCTGTTTCATCATCATCATCATTTCAGCCGAAAGACGTCCACTGCTGGACATAGGCCTCCCCCAGACTGACCTGTTTGCACAGGAATTTCTATTAAATTTAAGTCTATAAAATGTAATTGCGAATAGGTTGTTGCCATGCCTTATTGAATTAAATAAATTAGTATTTTAGGAGATCTTAATCATTTTGGTCTCTATATCTTTTCAAAGTTACATAATCCTTTTTGGTTGACACCGGAGTTTTAGTACTTTATATTTCTTGCTCGTAGTTTTATGTATCATGAATATTTACGATATTGTCTTTCTTTTCAAAACTTTTCATGTCCTTGAGCAACTTTATTTATAAATCCGAAGGTTCCATGTTTGCGACTCATTCTGTCCGTTGAACTAGAAAGAAGAACTTTGAAATTATTTCATTTCTTTTCTAAAATATAATACAGCCATACTTTCAGACTTTTTTGCTTCGACCTCGAAAGTTTGGATACAATGTTACGTGACTAAAATAAGATCCGAAAATATTGGACGAGCCTTTGCCCTTGGAATCGTTTGTTTATATAAAAGTACGAGAAAATGTCTATAAAATGAATCTATTGGATTCTTTTTTAAAAGATTTTTACCCGTATAAGAATTTCAAATCTTGCTTTGTCCAAAATATTTTAGAAATGAAAATTATTGGAGTCTAAGGGTCTTTACTGTTGGCGCGACGCAATTTAAAAAAATTGCAAGTGCCAATCGGTCGAATGGCATCGCATTGCGTTCATGTAAACGTATGGGCAATTTTGCTTACTAAAAATCGCTTATCAGTATGATATAAATCAAATCGCGTCGAACCATCAGAAAGGGGTCTAAATTAAATTCTTAGTAAACTGACACAGCAGATTCCTAATAACCTCAACCAAAAGTCTTAAAAAAATATTTTAAACGCAAAATGATGGTCCTTAGCTAGTTAACAGCTTTGTGTACTAAGCGAATTTAGTCATTTTAAGGAGAGAGAGAGTAATTAAATTTTTCATCTCCTTAAGTTCTGTCTCTCCGTTTCAATTATTCATGCCGTGTGCCGAATTTAGAATATTCCGTGAAGGAGGTTGTTCTTTAAATTAGGCTGAAGGTAGATTGGATTATATTGAAGAGTTTGCTGCTCTGAATTATGAAGATGGTTACTTTGTAATAAGTTTTTGGGTTATTTTAGAGAGGTAGGTAACTGTGTCTTAGTTGCTTTTTGTATCTTCTCTACTGAATTTAATATAAAGCAAAGATGGGTTTAGCCGTCGACAAAAAAATACCTACTTACTCGATAAATTAATTGTTTCTTGAAAAGATTGCACTAAGTGCAACCCCATATTGTGTCCAGGCTGTCTCTTTCCATTCTAGGTCCCCGGGAAGAGGTCGCGGAACGCTATAGGGCCGTCTTTTGTATGTTTGATTTTGTTTTAAATGTCTTTTTGCATTGTTTTTATCTTGGTGTATAATAAAGTATATATAAATCAATAAATAATTACGTACTTTCATACAAAGAGACAAACTCTTTCCATTATTTTTTTCATTTTGATACTTTCCTGGTTTTTGAAAATTTCCCTCCCTCCGTGAGTGCTCACCTTCGTTACATAAGGAACTCATGTGAAAGATTGTATGCTCCTATACCCAGCTGTTTAGGCTGCATATTGTCTGTTAGTGAATGAATTTAAGTTTTTTTTTAAGAAGATTAAGAATACACTGCCATTGAAGATGATACCAATTCGCTATTGTAAACATATAGCCGATAACAACATAATCAAGTTTAAACAGCAATCTAGATTCCACAGATAGTGCAGCTTAGTATTACTGCAGTCAAATCACTGAAGTCTACCTACATTATAATTGTCACATAAATTAAGAATACAGTTGCCATGGGTATCTACAAGAAGTCACCAATCTGGTGTTGCAAATACGTAGCTTCTAGCTTAGGGCGCAGTACCATCGAGAGCTAAACTAGTTTTCTCTACTGACAAAATAGAGAATATTGCCATTTCTGTCTAACTTTGTAGATCTTATTGCAGTGAAGTTCATCTTGAACTACAAATTACTCAGTGAGATCACACTCTTAGTCTATCCTTTTCTCAATTCCACAATCTTAGAAAACATATCGACGATCAAACTTAAGTCTGGAACCAAGTCTCCTTAGATAGTTTCAGCCGGCTTTTACCGCAATCAATTCACTGTACCCTGCCAACTTCCACAGCTATAGTTGCTTAACAAACTTTGTCAATAACCATAAATAATTTTCGAAACAACCGTTTAGTTTCCTACTTCAAATGTTATGGCGGTCGCAGAAACTTGGCGCCGTAACCAAGAGGTAAGATGCGAGAAGATCAACAAAGGTTAAGCCGATCGGATTAGGGTAGTTTTCAACATGTAGGTAGGAACATACCTGTAGGAGTGTAAGTAGTTGTGTTTGAGTTAGGAAATGAACAGTTTGGGAACAGGTGACGGTGTGAAAGTCATCATCACAAAGACTCAAGATCTATGGTAAGGTATAGAGTCTCACTTCAATTTATTAATGGTATTAAGTTGGCAAATATATTATATATGCGTTTTGTCTTATTATATTTATAGACACTAATGGCTGATTTCTGAATTACGTATTCGACGCTAAGTATGTGCTGATCTCGATTTAAGCATCTGTCACCCTTGATCATCTGCCACTTTAAGTTTTCTGCGATGCTGAGCAGGGTTTGAGTATACGTAGTCAATTCATGCCAAAGTCATGTCAAATCACATTTGATCATTCTCGAATTCTCAAAGTTTTCTCAAACCGTTGTCAACGTTACATCATCAGTGTAGCCAGATTGGGCGCCTTTTTGCCATTTAAGCTACTCGGAAGGGTGCCGGAGTGACCAATTTTTTCGAGCGGCGCCAATTAGGTTACCTCCAAAAAAAATAAGGCGATTTCGGAATGAGACTATCTAATAGAACATTATCTGAAGAATAACTGGCAACCAAAATGCTTTTAACAGTTCATCACTATTTTTCATTATACTTCAGTCGCAACAACACAGGGAAATAAAGAAATGCTGAAAAATGTTTTATGTGCCAATACTGATTAATTCACTAAAACCAAAAATTATTATTGTAGCTAATGCATTTAGGTTTCGAAGAATTTTTCGTGGTTTAAGTGAATAATGGTGGTCTTGAGTTTTTTATAAATGGAAAAACAAAATTTTCGGTGACTTGGGGCTCGTCGAATCTTGCTACACTGGTTACATTTGGCAGTTGATAGTTGACAGGCCTGTGCCACAGAGAAACTTATATATACGGACAGCCTGTGCTTAAACGGTGATCAAGCAAAATAAATACAAAATAATATATAAACTTATAAAACGAGTGACGAAGAAGACCTTGTCTTCCTTGGAGATCCTCCACGAAGACCGATGCGTGGAAGAAGAGTGTTTACCCTGAATTATCGAAAACATTAGATTGGATGCAAATATTTCACGCCTGATAGATCTCAGATGCTCGAAGAACGGATGGTCAATGGGGCTGTTAAGTTCTGGAGTGGCGACGCGGAATACGCAGCGCTTTAAGGCCTCCCTCTGTAGACCGGTGACCTGGTTAAGGTCACGGAAATCTGATGTATGAATGACGCACAGGACCGGTTGATGTGGTGACGCTGGGGAAGTCCTGTATCCAGCAGTCTTTCGGCAGAAATGATGACGATGATGAGTGTGTTTCAGTAGTAGGATTTTCCGTTAAATAACCCAAAAACTTATTACAAAGTAACCATCTTCATAATTCAGAGCAGCAAACTCTTCAATATAATCCAATCTACCTTCAGTTACTGTGTTACTGTTACCTTACTTACCAAAGAAGGTCAAAATCAAAATACCAAGCTCGTTTGAACTTAGTTCCTGTAACATCATCATCTGCCTAGCCTTTTCCCATTTGATGTTGGGGTCGGCTTCCAGTCTTACCGGATTCAGCTGAGTACCAGTGTTTTACATGGAGCGACTGCCTATCTGATTTCCACAACCCAGTCACTGGGTAACACCATACCCCTTGGCAAGACTGGTGTCAGGTCTCAAGCTTCTGACTACCCTTACTTAACCTAGTTCCTGTAACAAAACTAGTTTTTATGGTATAAGTTGAAACTATACAATACTTGGTAATACTTTAACGTGTTCCAAGTTAATTGGTTCAAGGTGGTCTGTAGTTGGCTGACTTTAAGGTTTGTAGCGTGTCAGCAGAAAAAGATACAAAGCTTTATTGGAGCTTAGTCACGGCAACTTGCAATAAGAAATGGGTGAAAATAGAATGTCAAAAAAAATACTTAACCACAAAATATTACACTCAGTCTGTATGAAGTTTTTACTATAACCTATGTAGTTAACATCCCATACAAAAGCAATTGGGTGCAAGTCTGTAACATTTACATAAACCGTTTGTATATTAACATTTGTGACATCAGAAAGCCGTTTTATCTAGGAACATCCTACTTCAGACATCTTTCACTATCTAAGATTGTAGGTATATTTTATTAAGGTAACAAATACCTGTTATTATGAAGATATACGATTATGATAATTACCAGTTCCTACCAAACTGTGCACGTTTCCTGATTACAAAGGATGCTTTGTGTAAGCATATCGATAGCAGTCGATATTGAGTCGGCCCAGAACAGGCTTAGCAACGAGTTAGGCATCATCAGTGATATTTCATATTGATACTTTACATCCAATTGACAAAAATAAAGTTATTTGACATGCTGGACCTCCAAAGTGCAAGTGTGTGGGAACTTGAGGCACAAGTTCCCACACACTTGCACTTTGGAGGACCTAATGGACGCCACTGACGCTGCTATTGGTGTGGCTGCCTGCTGGTCCCAAAATATCTAAAGAGTTTGCCTTCGATTCAAAAAGAAGAGTTTTGACATTTTCTTGATAGTGCTGACATTTTTATTATTTATTTTTATTGTTTTACTTTCTTTGTTGACATTTGTAATAATTGCTGTTAATTCATTTCATTTATTATTATTATTGTATTAATTAATTCAAGATTAGCACGCCATAGTATGTGGCAAACATGTTTGATTGAACCATTTATTGTAATATTGCATGCACTTATTATTATTTGTTATATGTAAAGACATGTTTATGCAAATCAATATACCTATTTTAATCTGAATGGTGTCCACCAGATTACAGACAGAAGATTCTCTATATACTAAAATTAATTATAGGTCTCTCTCTAGGTGGACAGCTGACCTGCTTAAGATTGCGGAAATCCGCTGGATGCGAGACGCACAGGACCAGCCAATGTTTAGCAATGATCTTTTGACTGGAATGATGATGATGACGATGATTGATTGGTGAGATAGATGACTTGATTATCTATAACCTTATTGCGTAAATGATTCGGCAAGGCAAAGAGTAAAAACAATCGACCAATCACATAAACGGAAATCCACATTGCGTCTTTCATCTTGCATGTCGATTGTTCATAATCTTTTCCAGGCCTTGCTGAATTTACCTAAGCAATAAGGCTGGGACTATCCTTCTCAAACATCTGGCCCAAAATTGCAAAAGACCGGGCAAGTCAAAGAGGGACGGAGAGCTTTTGTTCTGCTCTGCAGTGATGACAGTACTGGCTCCATAAAACCATAATAATATTAATGTCCTATGGCTAGGTTTATGTTATGATAGCCACTGTTTAAACTAGGACAACATATATGTCCTATAAACTACGGACTGCAGTTGTACACTATGATTTACGAGCATCTTCAAGCTATAGTACCTCCTACATGAAGCAATATTGTTCGTTGACGTGGTTTATAGCTTGTCATTTCACGCTGAAAACCGCAATACTCTTCGTCATAGTAATTTTATAAGACCAGACATTGGAAAACTATTAAAAGTAAAAAAGGGGAATAGTCCTTGCTTTTAAACCAAAGGCTTATCACTAAGAATATCCATTACTAGCTTCGCCAGCGATTTCTCCCGCGTGAAAAATGTTTTATTTTCCAGAGGGGAACATTTTTCTGGGATCAAAAGTATCTTAAGTGCTATGCCTGACTATAATCTATCTCTGTGCCAAATTTCATGTATTTACACACACATCCATTCAAACTTTCGCAGTTATAATATTAGTGCGTGTCTCCTGTGCGGGTCACAAATAAATATTGTTCTTACTTCTTTTCTTTTTTTAGTTAGATTATGTGATTATGAAATGAACATTTCTAGTTATTAGCTAGGTCAATACTCGTAGCACTGAAAAGTTCTGCAATACCGGCAGTCCTACCACTATATGGACCGATGACCTGGTTAAGTGTGCGGGAATCTGCTGGATGCGAGACACACAGGACCTGTCAATTCGGCGACACTTGGGCTCCCCTAAGTGATCTCCCCTTCTTTCGGATGAAATTATGATGATAATGATGAGTCTATAATAATATGAGGTCTTTCTTGCCTTTAGCCAAATTTATTTGGGCTAGTTACATACTAAAACTGATGCCTATTTGACATATTCAAATAATGTTTTTTCAAGTCAGCCAATATAATTCGTATTTTTATACTTATGAGTCAGGTAGTACCATCCCAAAATTCTAAACGAAAATAGATTGAATACACAAGGAAATTTTCAATGACCGCCTGTCCAAAGTTAAGTCATTATCTTATTAGTCATTATTGGTGACCTGTAACACAGGTTTTAACTAAACCTACATCAGGCACAAGCTCTCACAATGTGAATTTATACATTTAAAACTGTTTAGTGCTAAAAACCATTGTGAGAGAAAATAAATGAACTTATTATTATTAACCCGTAACCGCTGTCCGCTCAAAATTGGGGCGTTCACCTGAAATCAGTCAGCAACAGAGAGCCTACCTTATTTACTATAATATTTATTTATTTATGTACACACAAAACACTTAAAAGAGAAAGTACATATAAAGAAAGTATAGCACAAAGGTGCTGCTTATTTCTAAAGAAATTTCTTCCAGCAGACCTACGACAGGAGAATTTGATAAGACACATAGACACAGTGTGTATAAGTACAAGGAAAGATAATAAAACTAAACTAATACGAACATAATATATAAAATAAAATTACATGCCTAAACATTATTATAAATTATATAAAAATACATAACTACTATAAAATAAATAAAAACCTATAATATATAAGATTACGGGATAGAAGAAAGATAGTGTTCTTTGACTTGCTTTTTAAATATAGAGATACTTTTTGCGTCACGGATTTTAGGTGGAAGTGAGTATACTAATTGTGGAGCACAATCAATTAGAACGATTCTACAGGACACAGGACAGCTGTGTAGGTGATGGTAGATGGTGTAAGCAATCGGAAAGTTTTCTCATTGCCTCGTACACCTCGCGAGCGGGATTAAATATTCCGACAGTTTCAAGTAAATATAAGTAAATATTGGAAGCGATTTCTTTGTTGGCAGTTTCAAGTTTGAGATTTACTATACTTTTGTAATCTTTAGTGCTAGCGGTAAGTATAGAAGAAACAGCTTAGTATAGAAAATAATAGAATTTACTTTATTGTTTACCATATTAAATTAGTAACACAACTTTTTTTACAAAACATGTTACAACGATATTGTATCAGGAATAAGATTGTTAAAACCAGGGGGGTGACCATAAGCTCTTAGAGTAAGGTTATTTTGAGATCGAGTAAGGGACAGATGTATACACGTCATATACATCTGTCCCTTACACACACTCAAAATATCCTTACTCTAAGAGCTTATGGTCACCCCCCTGTACTATAAAATCCTACTACTATTACAGGAGGATAGATGGATCGATCTTTGTTACTCTTTCTCGCAAAAACTACTTAACGGATTTTGATGTAACTTTACAGAAATATAGATTATACAAATGTCGTCACAAGCGATTCCAGATGGCAACATTACACCTCGTAGATTTCATAATGTTGTCAACCTGTTAACTTCACTCTTATTAGGTTGTTCAATGTATTTCATAATGTTTGTCAACCTGTAAAACTTAACTCTGATTGGTTGTTCGATGAACTCCGCGGGAGGGCACTTAAAAAGGTGACGCCATGCGTGGATAAAATCGGTCGGCACTCGGCACTCGGCAGTGAACGCCAGATTGTTGAGATCATAAGACCGGGATTATGGGTTCATCGTACACTACGAGCCTTTGTTCTTTGACTGTAAAAATTACCGAATAAACAATACTGTGATTTGTGCTTCAACCTAAGTTTTACTGGTTTACCCGAGTACCCCAACATCATGGAACCTACACCTAGAGAAGAAGATGTCCATGATGTCGCTCCGCCTTCGCTCCCGTCGTCACATATTATACATCAGAATAACACATAGGCTATAATTAATAAAGATATTGGGAGAAAAACTGCTACATGCGCGTGCGCGGTGAAGCCGCGGGTGACAGCTAGTATAATAAAAATATTACAGGCGCTAACGGAATATCACTTGCTCATACCCTTTTGTTTTGGCATTTGGCAATCATAGCGATTGCCAAATGCCAAAACAAAAGGGTGCCAAAAATTATATTTATTTATTGCAATTACTCTCTGCACTTAGAGTTTGAGTCAACACGTGCAGAGAGTCAATATATAAATAATTACATAAGACAAAATAATCATTAATAATTTACAATTCATAAAAACTAAAAAAATACAGACAAATCAATTAAAGTAACAAAAAAAAACATAATTCAATAAAAATTATTCAACAATTCAATAAAAGTTCAATAATAAAATTTCGTGCTGTAATAGCTTAATGGTATTAAATTTGCTAATCATTTTGAGGATATACCTAATCATTTATGTGGTAAGAACCGACAGCCTAATTGCGTAAGCCAATTCGGCAAGGCAAAGGAAAATGAAAGATTATGACGAATTCTCTTTAAAAATTACATATTGCCAAATATTTGGACGCTTTCATTGGTAAAAATACTCTTTTCGAAAGAGTCCGATATTTTTTCTACATTGAGCAAAAAAAAGCCTTGTGGTCTTTCAAACGGCCACAACGCAAATTTTGCGTCAACTATTCAAGCTCTATGTGAACACCGTTAGTAGGTGTACAATGATGCAACTTGCTATAACAGAAGCAATTTTTGTTAGATGCATTAGGAGCAAGAGTAGTGCACTCTGAAATGATCTTGTTACATTGTGTAGACTGAAGGACGGATCGTTCTAACGGATGTTTGAACGATCTCGTGAAGTCTGGGATAAGGTAGTTTACGAGGTAGTCAGGCAAGTTTTGTTATCGTTAAAGCTGTAACTATGTATGTTCTAGTTTAATTCAGGACGACGACGATAGAATTATGATTGATAGACGAGACTTTGTTAGGTAATATGTTTAGATGTGTTCCAATGGTGATCAGAACTGCTTGTTTAGCTACTACTGTGGCGTTTTTGATGGGGTTTTGTGAGATTAAAATAAAACAAGTTGTCATTACAAATGTTTATTATACCTATATCAATCGAGGGAAAAGTGACGGGAACAAACGGGCCAATCACAACAAGCTATCGCGTCATTTAGCTGTGCTATGATTGGTTTAGGATGACGTGATCGAATTCTGTTCGGATATTCATCCCAAACAAGCCTTTTGTTTTTCATAAACAAATGGCATACATAGGTGAGTTTTCCTACCAGAAAAAGCTTAACTTAATGAAAACATACATAAGTTCGTAGGTAATTCTGCAGCTGGAATGTGTACAAGACTTGAGCTCTAGACACAATATTGATTTCCAAGCCCCTTTCCTGATGGCGCGACGCAATTAGATTTATATCACAACGATAATCGATTTTTACACAGCGATATTGCAATCATGTTCACATGGACGCAATGCCATGCAATTCAAACGATTCGCATTTGAATTATTCTATGAAACAATACATTCAAAATGTTTGGGGTTGTCCACGTTACATTTTTGTAACGACAATTTTATCATTATTGCTAATAGAACGTCACTATGCTTCTTGTTAGATTTTCCAGTATTAAATGTTGATTGGTAGCAGAAAGAAACCTTTACAAAACAGACATTTATGTAGAAAATTTTACATCAAGTAGGTATGGAAAATAAAATTTCCTTTCCTGAAACATGGCGTAAGAACTTTTATTTTTAAATTCTTTAAGCCATAACCTGAGTTTCCCAGTGTTTTTACTACGTGAGTTAATTCTGCTCGTGCGAGTGTAAGCTAAACGAAACATTGTTATGCAGAAGCTCTGAACTTGCTTTAATAATCTATCTTGTATTCCGATGTTTATTCCATGCGTGTTTTCTTCTCATTATGTTTATATTTGTTTTTTTTTAGTGTTTCTGGATATGTTTTATGCCTGCAGCAACGCTGGCGAGAAGGTTGAAAATTAGCTCACGGAAACGAACTACCGGCATGAAATATTTTATTTCCAAAGCCAACCTAATCAAAATCTGTTTAGCTAATTAGGTGTATTTGAGTAAAAAACATACATAATTTCACATTTATAATATTAGTAGGTGGTAAAGTAGAATAGGATTATGTAAGAAATAGTGATTAAATATGTTAATAGTAATTATAATACTCGTATTACCAGGAATAGGTAATAGAAAAGGGGGGAGGGAGGGAAGATTATGTTAATTCCGTTTTAAATGACACAAATCTTTGCCTGAAAAGCGATAAGATCAAGCGGCAAGAAGGCTGAAATTTCAGTTATTATTAATTATCAAGAAATATTAAGGCCAGAGATGGAACCAGAGCGTAAGTAATGTCAATTTGATAGGCCATCGCGCCGAGTATTTAAGTAATGAATTTTCATCAAGACACTTAATTATGAATTATTATTATTCTGAAAAAAAGAGATACAATCCCTGCCGGGGCGATTATCTGATCATCTTGTCAATATATCTATGAAACCATCACTTGATGTAGTTTAACAATTTATTTTTTCCGGAATGACATCAACCTAACGACGCGATGGTCTGTTTTTTCGCCTTCATTTAATTTTGTTAGTATTTACATCTCATGCATACCTATTACATGTTATTAGGTACGACATCATTAATATACAATCTAGGCAGATACATAGATACAGCGCAGTAACATGGGAATGTCCAATAAACAGTATATAAACAAATCATAAAGTTCGAAGCTGTGTAATAAATGAACGGTGCCTTGTGTTCGATTCTCTTTGCTGCAAATATATATTATGTACATATTTACTGTAGGTAGTTGTAGGTTTGCATAGCCAAACAAATTCAACCTCAGTATACACCTTTAGATGGTGATTTTGCACTTACTGAGAGAGGAGTAATGCATAGCCAAAAAAAGTCTGACACGGTCTCCACCCAGGTACTTCTGCGTGTTATAACTTGATATGAAATTTAAAGATGTTATGTGATAATAAATTACCAAGCAATGATTGCTGAAACAATTAGAAGTGTGATCTAACATGCGTGCGACTTCTTGATACGGGCTCACTGTGAGGTCCAGACACACACACACACATATGTAAACCTATCCACTAGTATAATAGCCCATTTAACTTAGATTTAAGTTTTCTTCATTTTATATCACTTTTGCTGAGCACACGTGTATTGATTTAAATAAATATATTTTTATCAAGTCTTGCGCGTTCATATTTGTCTAGGTACCTGCTGTATTCAACAATAAACGGTGTCGAGGTGTGAAAATAAAGTCGTTGATTTAAAAAAATATACCTTCAAAAAGGTTCGAATAAACTGAAGTTTTTGTAGATTCAACTTTTAAATGAGTTTCTATACATAACATTCGATCACGCATGTATTGACCGAAGGGTTGGGCAGAGGTGACCATTAATATACCCACCCACAAAAACCCAATAACAGGCGTATTTATCGAAACAGTTAAAAAAACCAGGTATTTAAAAATAGCAACATGGAACAGATATCCATAAATTGAAATAAAAGTTCCTGCTTCTTTCGCCTGTTCCACAACTTCGGTCACAGTCGCAGTAACAGTCACAATCTGTTCCGCGTGGTCACAAGTCACAACATACCATTGGCGTAACTAGTGTGTGTGTATCTGTTTAACATAACAAGCTCTTTTTCTGGTCTAGCTTAGGGATGTTTACGTTGTTAGAAAGAGATAAAAACAAAAATTATCTGCGCCTGTACCAGTTTGGGACTAGAACAAGCTATTTTCTCTTCTGACTTATTAGTAATAGAAAGAGATAGCGTCTGTTCTCTGCCTGTCACTGTTACCCATTCGGATACACACACAAATTATGAACATTGAACAAAAAAATGTGTAAACCATCGATTTTATAATATAATATTGATTGTATTTATTTTAAAATATTTCATGTAATGTAAAAATAAAAATATGATGGTGAAATATTTATTTTAAACCCACACAACACATTGTCGTGCTAAAAATATAAATAGAACTATTGAAATATCGTGTGTGTACCCAAACGTGCAATAAAAGTCATCAAAGTCATCCAGATTGGGTATTATTGCCCAATTTTAGGGAAAAAGTGCAAACTATCGGGGAAAAAGGATAAATGGGTTAATATTGGGAATTTTTTTCCAATATTTTCAAATAGTATGTAGGTCATGGTAAAAATATGAGCAAGTTTATAAAATACATATTAAAAGTACCCAAACTACATAAATAACTCTTTTATCGCAAATTTTAGATTTTTACTCTTCTATGCTTATCATTTATTTATTATAAGTTTTTTTTTATTACAATATATGCCACCACAAAATATGGGGAAAATTTTAAAAAATTGATTTAATTTTGAGGAAAGTTATCAAGTATAGGCAGATATAGGCAGATTTCACAAAATGAATCTGTAAACACTGCTTTATTTATTGGTACTAGTAGCTGTTGCAAAGTAATAGGCTGTTATTTTGGAACAGGATTTTGGAACTGCTATTTCTCTGGAACTGGAACAGGTGTAAACGATATCTAATTTTACCTGTTAAAGACCACCTCTATAACACTATGCCCGTTCTGAGAATCGAACCTGGGACCTCTCGCTAAGCAATAGAACTTTCGACCGCGAGTCCAATGATGCACACAAATATATTTTTACAAAGCTAGTGAAAAGCAATTTAACTTGTGGCAGCTTCGAACTTGAAGAGTAATGCACTATCAGTAGAATCCATTAGTTCAAACACTGAACTTAGTACTAAGTGTTGCGGCATATATCGCGTTTTATAGGGAAGAAAAGTTAAGTGAAAATTGTACACGGGAAAAATAAAACATAAACCAAATATTTTCGTTTTTAACTATGCATGTGAATGCAGCATGCTCAACTAAAATTTGCTTCATATCTTGTCTCAAGTTCAGCTTTGTCATTAAGTGTGTTACTGTGTTATTAATTTGTAGTAGCCTCAAGGTTTTCTCTTTAATCGAAGAAACTTTGTGTTAAATTAATGTAGGTTTGTATCTTCAAACAGTTTTTACATCTTCACCAGGAGAGCATGTTCGAAATCGTTAAGTATCTACCCACTAATACGGTGTGTTACTGTTATTTTATAATTTAATTAATCTTAAACACAAGTACTTAGGTACAGCGATAACCTCTTGCAAAATGAGGCAAACTCGACTTTAAACTTTCGAAATGATGGCTTTTTCATTCATACAATGAGAAGAGACTCGCGTGTGTAATATTGTCCCAAAAAAAGACTGTTTTTTACATCGAAAGTTTGATACCTAGTCGAGTTAGTTAGTTTTATTTATTTTTTAATACATACAATTAATATGTATAATAATCTAAAAAAATAAAGTTATCGACTTCAAGGATTTGGATTTTGATATTTTATTGAGACCTTTTGAAATAATCATTAGTTTCATGTTGTTATTGCCTATTTTGAAAATCAAAATTTATTTTGATTAAACTCTCATAAGTGAAAAACATGTACTCTTTTTATTAGGAGGTATTAAAAACTCAAATGAGACATAAACTGCAGATGGTACTCCGGATATTTTATAGTGCAGTTATTGAAGCCAGCTGAAATGGCATATTTTTTGATGACCACAACAGCACTGGATGTGCTGTGGTCATCAAATATGTCATTTAACGAAATGGGTTCGTAAGGAATATAGGTTGTAGGAAAAAAGGAAACTCAAATTTTAAAAACTGCTTCTGTTCAAGGGAATGAAGAACTTTTGTTAAGGAAATCATTGACAAAACCAAAAAAAAAAATCTGTCCATATAAAATTATGATCAGTTGATCGTATATTTTACCACATTTTTTTTTGGGAATTTATTTTGGCTTTCTTGAAGAAAGTTGTTCATTCCCAAAGGAAAATCTCATAAAATAATTTTAGTATAAACTTAATTTTGATCTTGATTTTAATGTTAGTGTTGCTATTGATTTTAATTTTTAGTGCTAATTAGCTGTGCCCGCTGCTTCGCTCTCATTTACCTTCCCAAAGAATTTTATTTTTAGCTAGGAGGAATGCTCAAGCATACTGCGCTACCACGGGGTGATAGCGCAGTTATGTGGGATTCCAACCCACTAAAACTCCACGGTGTCCTCCTGCGCCGCTTATGGCGGGAACACGGGCACGCGTTAGCACTCACCGCGAACCCACCGCGGCTGTCCGTCACTGGACCCTCCTCTGGCGAGTACACCCCATCACCGGCGCACCAGAACACACTGTACGCCATGACCACCCTAGGGACCAAACCAGCACATGGGCGCCAGACGACCGCCTGATGGCACCTTTGGTCCCCGTGATACGGGTCAATGTTAATGGCCCCGCCACCTACCATTTTTCAGCCGCAGACGATAGGGAAAGCGTATAGCTTTGCTGCTCTTCCTATCGGCCAGCGCTATACCGACACTCCTCCTCCCCTGCGGCCCCACCGCGTCCGTCTTCAGACGGTGGCGACCCCGTCCAGGCCGCGAAAAGAAGTGAAAGTGGCGCACCTTAATACCGGCACTCCTCTCCCGCCGTGGCCGCCAACCCTCAGCCGCAATATCGTACGGGTATGGTAGGCCCCATACGACATCGCGGCCCGCCTCAGTTGCGATGTCGCCGCAACCTACATGTTGGCCGCTACGTCGTCAGCTTATCGGAAAAATTGTAGCGAAGACTGCCAGACTGGCTCGAGTACAATACTGTCATGTGAATGCTGCAACCACGTGGCGACGCGCGGTCATGTGAGCTTAGCCTGATTATATTTAGATTTTTATTTTAACTTGTGATTTTATTCTGGCTTTATTTCGATTTTTATTTGGAGTTTGGTTGAAAATATAATCATTTGTGGTGAGTATAAGAACTCATCTTAATGTGAGTAGGCGTCCAATATCAATCGGCAAATAAGTAATGCATGATGTGCTTACCTGTAAGAAATTGGTACACTAGTCTAAAGTATAATATTGGATGAATCTCATATCTGTGTATTCAATTGTTGGTGAGCCAAATAAATAATAAAAAATATAACAGTTTTAAAAGTATGACTACTCATTTCCCTAACACCCTGTACAAGTACACTGTACTGGTGGGACTCATAAAATATTAATTAGCTCTTTGTTTGAGATAGATGTCATGAAAATTGGAAACAGTTTTTAATTGTTTTCGTAATGAGAAACGTGCCACCGCAAATTAATTATGATTTTGGAATCATTAAATTGATGCTGAGCTTTTAATTAAATTGGAATTAGGTATTTGATTCTTGCTAGAGATATCGGCGTTGTTTGCACGTTTTATAAAACCGCCCAAGTGCGTGTCGGTCTTCGTACGTTTAGGGTTCCTTACCAATTTATCAATGTATTGGTATGTTATAGTATAATATACGTAATAATAAAACATTATCACCAAAGTTCAAGTTCATAGGTCAATGGGAAGTTAAACAATTCTTCGGAACAAAATGTATGACAGACGATGGACAGACGGACAGACAGACGGAAACGTGAGTGACTGCAATAGGATTCCGTTTGGACCCTTCGGGTACGGTTTCCTGAGAACCAAGGTGATTCTAACAACCGAGCTATTCTGTAAAAATTCCACCGTCAAAACATACGTGAAGGGAGCTAGAAGTAAGGTGCACACTTAGTTATAGATCATTGTATCTTTCTACGATTTGAAGTTAAAATTCTACATGATCCGTAGTCCACCGCGCGGACCCAGTGCGGGTTGGTGGATGTCATATACCTTCGAATTTCTGGTTCCAAGACATGCCTGTTTCCTCACGATGTTTTCCTTCACCGTTTTGAGAGGGAGTTTTTTTTTTTCGCAATTCTGTTCTTAGTTTTGCCATCATTATCTGTGCGACAGAGCCTATCCGTGAAAATTGTAAAAAAAAGGTACCGGTACATGTTTGTTTTGATCTTGCATGCTTGAATTGTATGTAAACGCATGTTGGACAAATAAATTATCTTTATTGAATAAAATTCTGTATTTCGCTTTCGACTTCCATAACACAGTAACCTCGTGTAAGATCACAACAAACATCTCTTATTTCTGTTTAACCACGATATGCTACTACATAGTAGTGAAGTCACATATCAGTAATATACGATGTAGTCAGCTAGATAGCGAGTGAAACTAACATCCTGCAACGTCCGTGTCACTGGAGTTATTTCGCACCAAATTACGAGAGAAATCTTGGAGAAGCGAATTAGATTGGAATTTAGACCAAATGTTGTGACGTTGAAAAAATTGAGTGATGTGTTTTCAGGGGATATATAAGGTGAGTAAATGGATTTCTGTTTCGTTTTTATTGAAGCTTCATACACGTGCAAACGCGGACTTTAGTAAATAATACTTAAGTATTTTTTTACTAGTAACCCAAAGCTGTGGTGGTGTTGAAGCTTCAATAAACCTTGATCGTGTAATCTGTCAATTACCACTCGACTTTAAGCTACTTTGTACTAACCCATTGTATAAGTGCAATGGGCTAATTCTTTACCACTTTTATTGGGTTCACCCACAATTAATAAAAAAAATCTGAATACAGAGTAACAATCACTCACAGGTAAATTCTGCATGCACACAAAACGTTGTCGTAACTTAAAAGAAAATAGAAATAAAAGACTGCACTATCCAAGTTGCACTAAATTAAACTCAAAATAATTAAACAAAATTAAAACAAATAAAACTAGGTATTGCGAAAATGAAAATAGGTAATATGGTTGCCACACCCAGTGAGAAACAGGGCGTGGAAACTAGGCTAGGAAACTCAATGTTCGGGAAGATACATATAAAAACTGGCTTCCAATTTGCCATTTTGACAGTTTATCAAAATGGCTATATATACACATAGACATAACTTTCCATAGTCATGATACAACCAAAAGAGATATAAAAGCTGTACCTATGACTGTAGGTATATCGAGTAAGAAAATATAGTACTGTTTGCCTAACCTTATCTTGAGTTACTTTAGCATAAGTTTAGATCCCAGGTAAACGTCGTCTGTAAAAGAAAATATGCTCAAATAACTTTACTTATCTTGTACCAAGATTGGTATGGTTTGTACAATACGTGGAACAGAACATTGCTTCTAGGCAGTGATTTGCTTAGATCAATAAAATAACGAGGGTTGATAAAATTATTTTAATTCTTTCTTCTATGCAAGCGTGCTTCACCGTCGAGCACATCATCGCTTATCTACAATCAAGTGAGATAGTGGACAAACGCAAGTCTATCAATAAAAAAATACATACACATATCTACATATATTAAAATTTAAGCTACGTAAACGACGCCGACGTCACGTTTTAGCGACGTTAAGGTACATTGATATTTTTGAAATAAAGATTACTTTATTTCAAAAATATCAATGCCGTAGCTATTAAGCTACGGGGTGTGTGAAGGGCGCCAAAGGATGTGTGGGGATACTGAAATTAAATAATTATTTTTTAGACTTTTTGTCTGTTTGGCGCCAATATAACTGAACAGATTATGTTCAAATTTTACACAATCAATCCTAAGAGGTGAGGTCAACTTTTAGGCTATAAATTATGACCCTTTTCTCTATGGAGTATGAGCAATATTGCATTATGTGTTTATTTTCTACACATTCCCTCTTGATTTCTAAAGCAAGATATAAAATACATTGCAGACTTTGTAAAGCACCTGCCATAATACTCATAGGTAGGTATCTCAAAAGAAAAAAAGGTCACCGAAGACAAGAAAATATGCTCCCGTAATATTTGTACCTACCAAATTTTTTACGTAGCTCAAAAAGACGAAATTGCCACGTTTTCCCGTATAGTTTGAAATATAAATTATACCATGTGTACCGGCTTGCCCACGGCTTCGTTTTACATAATTTATTCGGTGCCCCCGCGAACGGCTTGTGGTCAAGCGAGGCGGTCAAACACAGATGTGCCAGTGCCTACAATGGTATGAAATGTTATGTTTTGTTTTCTAACATTTTGGTGCAAACAGAATTGTGAATGAGCAGTGTCAATAATTCAAGTGTGTGTTAATGTCTTGCCGTTTCATTTGCGCTGGAGAGATTCGCGTTGAATATAACGGGAATAAATTGAAATAAATAAAAGTTTCCGACTTGGCTGCCTCGTTGGTCTAGTGGTTGAAAACGCTACTGCTGAGCATGAAGTCTTGAGTTTGATTCCCGGGTCATCCAACGATATATTAGATTTTTCCATCTGGAATTTCTTTGTAACAATTACGGGCTTTAGACTTCTGTCTGTTTGACAAAAGGCTCGCTGCCTATGACATGGGACTAAAATGTTATGGTGAAATGTGAGTGTACCTACTGTTATACTATATACGTTGACTTGAATGTGCAGTTAAGAATATGTCATGCTCTCTTAAATATCTCACTGATGGTGGCATATGTGTGTTGGATTATTCAGTTCCCTACATGATGGTTGAGATGAGTGATGCCAATCCATGCGTCATGTTTGTGAAAGGGCGCCATCAGTTGGGATATTTCATAACTTGGTTGCCTCAGCCTGTTTTTAATTAATAATTGTAATTTTAGGTTGTTTATTTTACTCTAGACGCTTTTACGTGCACATCTTTTTACATCGTTTTCACATACATGTAATTTTCCAACAAGAATGCTGTAACCAAATACTTGTAATTAAAACTTATTGATGGACAAGAGTGTCCATGCACTTCTTGCACATTCTTCTGCATATAGACCTACTGACGCTTGCTAATGTGCAACTAGCTTCATTTTTGTTTACTTTTTTGCTGGCGATTTAAAAGCACCTTAACAGTTGCCCTGTTCAATGAATCATATAGTCCGTTCATAACTTTTGGATGTTTTACTGTTAGAATCAGGCTGTTTTCGCAAGATATCCTGTTATAATTACGTGTTCAATAGATTGTCAATCAAAGCGTGTCTACTACTAGGTAAATTATGTAGCGAGGTAAAAATGAGTAGTTTTTTTAAAAAAAATTATGTGTAATATTTTTTTAAGGTCCTATCTTTTACCTATTCCTTGTTCCACGCCTGATTATAATGCCAACACACGAGACAGAAAGCAATAACGTAAATGTTTGGATCTGGATCTATAGGCTTAAAGAGCCACTAGATTACTTATTCAAACAAAAGAAAAACCTTTTTCTCCACAAAATAACCCAGACTTTTCAACTTGTTTATAAACGACTTTAAGGCTTGCTACAAGTAAGAGAAGTACATTTTCTCTCGTATATTCTTGTACTTACTGAGAATATCACGACAGCGCACCGCTTTGGGACATTTACGTCCCGCTTACACCGTTTATGTGCCTTGAATGTTCCAGTCTTATGTACCTTAAATGCCCCAGTGTTCGCTGAATGCGCTCGTAATTATAAAAGCCTTTCATATTACAGAGATACGGTAGGGTTTTGTGTGTCGTACATGCATGTGGAAGTGTCTTATATTATCTTTATTACTGTAGGTATGTATGTGGTATGGAGGAACTCGTGTATAGTAGGTAATTACTGGGAACGGTGCAAGAATTGAAAAGTGGGAACACAAGTTTTTAAGCCAGGATTTCAGGTGAGTTCAAACTCGTTTCATTTTCTTTTTGGTACATGCGTCTTACCTAAACATGTCTACTGTGAAAGACGAAATCAAAAGTACTTCGCATACCTACCAGCAACGTTTTAAAAATCACCCCAATCCTCTCGCTTCACAGTTAAAATGTCGAGGCTATACCAGGATGCTAAAAAGGAAAAACTTAATCAGTAGGATCCGTGAAAACGGTTTTGTGAGGCATAGTTCTTATGTTAAGATTTTATAAACTGATAACGTATTTTAATAAATAAATAAACAAATAATAATAGGATGAGTAGACATTCTCACTGAAGAGTACACTCGATATCTAACAATTACCTACATCCAATTTGCTTACATTGAAACTGATTGCAAACAATATAAAAACCGGCCAAATGCAAATAAAATAAAATAATATAAAAAATAAAATAAATTGCGAGTCGGACTCGCGCACGAGGGGTTCCGCACCATTATCACAAAAAACGGCAAAAAAATCACGTTTGTTGTATGAGCCCCACTTTTATATTTATTTTATTCTGTTTTTAGTATTTTTTCTTATAACGGCAAGAGAAATACATCATCTGTGATATTTTCAACTGTCTAGCTCTCACGGTTCATGAGATACAGTCTGGACAGACAGACAGACGGGCCGCGGAGTCTTAGTAATAGGGTCCCGTTTTTACCCTTTGGGCACGGAACCCTAAAAATAAGTCTTAAAACTTAAGCTCAGAGTAGAGAGAGAAACTAAGTTGTTGTTGTTTTGTTGCAGTTGTTGTTGCTTGTCGGTACCATAGATTTAGAATTTTTTTTGCTACGTCGGTACTTTGGATGTTATTAGGGAGATTCTAAAAAAATGCATCTTGTGCAAATAAAGGTAAATCACCTACATTTTATACTCAACAGATTTCCACTTAAAATCAGTCATTAATAAAAGCGACGTTTACACTAGGTAGAAAATAAGAGGTAAAAATGTTACCCTCAAAAAACACAAGCATAACATAGTACCTATTTACGCATTTCATAAGAAACGGAATGAAAGCTCCCTTCGGATTTCCCGTCTCTAAGCTAGCGAGAAAAAAGGTTATAAGCCCGTGAAAAATACACATAATATTTTTTGATTACCCCACCTATTCGAGTGACGTTTGCCCGCGTATGTAGACTCGCCATTAGTCTTGATTTCCTCGGATTTGTCCTCATTTCGGTGTCTTTGTTTGCATTTGAGACCAAGACGAATGTCTGAGACGAGCGCTGGCGACATTTTATATTTGTTTTATTTAACACTTTATGTACACGGGTCCCGAGTTTTCTTTGTGAATTGAGAGCTCTAGGAGTCTTGGATAACACTTTTCCGCTTTTGCAAAAAAGCTCTTGACATTGTTGTGTTAGTTTATTGTTCAGAAAGATTGTACGTATTACCTGCCTATTTCAGAAGTTGGTTCGGATACGTTAGTTACACTTAATAAAATCTACAAAGAAAAAATATTTTGTTGTAAAATAAACTATAATTTGCACACACTAGATTTCACATGTATTTATTTGAAATTTCAAAATACTTCCTTCAGATACAAGCATACCAAAAACATTTTATCTATCCTGAAACAAATTCGTCTCTTGGCGACCCTATGGCAAGTATGTATCTTACCACTCTTGGTAGGTATATAAATAGCTCCCCTGCCATCCTATCTGCCACTTGCGATTTTTCCCTGTCGTGTGCGTTATAAGCGAAGACTTCTCCAAGACTCTCATTAGCCTGAAGATCGATCTGAGCGTAATCCCACCAGGCTTATGAGAATTTTTCGTAGGCACATTTTTTAGCTGAGATTTTGAATGAGTGTGTTTAGATTTCTTGTTGATAGACGGCAAATGATATAGGGTAATAATTTAGTGAATTGTTACAACGAGATTCTGTAGATTCCGCAGATATTGTATAAACTTCCTACTAAGAATTTTACAAATAATAATCGCCGCGCCGCCGCTTACATACTTTGTGCTAATACTATAATTATTATTATAAACGTGAAAGTTTGGGTGTATGTTTGTAACTCAATCACGCCAGTACGGCTGGACGGATCTGGATGAAATTTGGCACAGAGATAGATTATAGTCTGGAATATTTATTTTGGTATAACGTTCCATTCACGCAGGGGAAGCCGCAGGCAGAAGCTAGTTTACAATAAAAGTGCTCCAAACCTAAATAACTGTTATTCAGAAGGTATGAAAAGAAACATGGCTACAAAATGTCACTGAAGCAATGGTATCAGATTTCAAATGAAATATGATCATTTTTGTAAACCTACAACATTGCGCAAGGAGGGAAATAAAAGAAAAACTATTATTACATCTATAATATTGCAGGTGGACGCTTGAACCGTCTCCTTCCTGTATTATAGTTTTCTTTATAATACTAGAAACAATAACAGCCTTTCTTATAAGGAACTTCGACCGCTTACGGCACAGAGGGTTATGGGATCCGCACCAAATCATGAGGGCCATGCCTGGCCTGGGAAATGCGATGAATTGAACAAGCACTCCAGCGGCCAGGTCAAAGGTATGAGTCTACGCCCCACTCCAGGGCGGTGAACATTCATAAAGACACTACACTCTACACTCTACTCGAATAAAGTCTATACTTAGACCGATTTATAACTAATAACTGGAAATGATCACTTTCGAAATGATCGCAAAAAAAACACATTATATCATTTGCATTTTACTTAATTTTATTTTATTTCAAAGTTAACAGTCTCAACAAAACCTTAAATTAAATTATTTCTTTAGAAATCTCATATAATTGTACCATTCCCATTCTTTTGTTTGTAGGACGTTTTGCTACTAGGGGCATTTTAAGAATAGGATGATCTGCTCATAAGCCTTTTTGCGTATAGGTCATTTTAATATGGAATCTTGCTGAACCCCGTCGAGATTTTTATAAATGGGTGATTATAGTTAAACAGTTTTTAAATAATGTCCTAAATGTTTATTCAATCCTAACTGCATGCTACACGACGACACGTGCCTTCAGTCTAATAATCATACAATAATCCACAGAACATGCCTTCAAAAATTCCTGAAACCGCACACGAACACTGAAACATCTCTCATTCAAAAGCATGTGCATCAGAACTCCGAGCATCCTTTCAGCGCGTAATTACAAGTTTACTTCGTTATAGTTTTGATGCACAAGACATTAACAAGTTTAAATGCTTGTCGAGACTGAAACCTGAAGCTCAAGTAATGATAGTTAAGAAGAGGTAGCTATTACGAGTGGCACTGATGGAAATAGTACCAAAGCAGCGAGAAACGTTCTGAATTTTACTTTTGAAAGCGTATTGCGGTTGATTTTCAGGTTGTTTGCATGCAGATTGCGGTGTATGAATGAGGATGACAGGCTAATGCAGTGTGGATGAGATGAGTTTTGCTTCCTTTTGGTTTCTACAGAATTATTTAAAGGGATTAATATAGATAGTTATAGTATCACAATAATACCTGGCTAATTGCAGCGTGGCGTGGTTTTGCAAAACCGTGCAAAACCTCGCCCTCGCATATATATTGAACTATAAATACTGCCAAGTATTGTCACGATCAAATTCCTAAAATATGCCCAAAACTAGAAAACATCAAAGAAACGAAAGGAAAACGGTTAGTATTATTTTTGCTTAGGTGTGCAGGCCCTACGACCCCAACGACGTTCCATCCTGAACATGAATGGTTTTTTAATTTATTGTCGATGTAATTCTGCACAACAGGCATATTGCGCGATTGTGTCTTACAAAACGCTCCCCAAATATTCAGAATAAACCCTCACCATAAAAAGTCTGATATAAAAAGAGAGATAATCGTAGGCAAGCATGCGGGTTGGTAACCCGAGGCTGTCGGTACTGTCACGGCGGTAACATCAGCTGAGCGCTGGGCAAACCTGTCAGTTCCGTGCTTCACTGTACCTACTCATTTACGCTGAATAATTCGAATTGAAGTGGTCCAAGAGAAGAGAGAATGCGGTTGAATAGAATATAAGGTAAGTTTAATTCATTAGTTAAATAGATGTAAAATGTCACTTATAAATGAAATTTAAAAAAATACGTTTGCGTTTAGTGTATTTTTGTTTTGGCACAGTTTGTCCGGGAAGAGATTGTTTGCAGCTAATTTTTTTCACACTATTCACTATAGAAAGCAAGTGTGGGAAGTGTTGGATTTAAGATCCCATCAGGTCCTGACCTGAAGTTACTTAAGATCTAGGAGTGACTTTATGAGTCTTTGACTCCTATGAAGAACCGATAACTTGTCGAGCGGTTTGCCTCTCTTCGATTTACGAGAATGCGGTAGTTGTTTTAATAAGCAGGATAATTGGCGACCACAGCCTGTCAGACCTGCCACTGCTGACACTGATCGAGCGTTGGCCAAACCTGTCAGTTCCGTGCTTCGCTGTACCTCCTCTATTATACTTTGAATACACTGAATTGAGAGTGGTGGCCCAAGTGAGGAGAGAATGTGGTGGTTGTTTTAATAAGTGAGAGGGTTGGTAACCTGAGGCTTTCGGCACTGTCACGACGCGACGGTAACATCGACCGAACGCTGACCAAAACTGTCGGCTCCGTGCTTCGCTGTAGCTGCTCTGTTACTCTGCCTCAGTCATTACAATTCCAGTCGCTTGTAAACTTGTATTTCCTTCGAAATCATACACACTACAAATTACTCGTACATTCATACTATTTACAAATTGACGACTTTATAATTGAAACTATTAATCCAGTGACTTTATCATTCAAACAGTGTTACTAATTCCTCTGGATAAAGCAGTCAATGGCTTAGAAAACCATGTCATGAAATAAAAAGCTCTAATTTCTTACACCTTGTACCACACAAAAATACTATTTTACCTGAGAGGTTTTCATACAGTATTGATGGGTCAAGTATCGCTCGACACTCGACATGTTCGTTCCGGGAAAGCGAAACCTTATCCTTGTTTAATTTTCAAGTATTCATGTATTTTTGTGTCGAGTTTCTTTAGTGACACGTAAATAATAAAACCGGCCAAGTGCGAGTCGGACTTGCGTACGAAGGGTTCCGTACCATTATCGCAAAAAACGGCAAAAAAATCTCGTTTATTGTATGGGAGCCCTACTTAAATATTTATTTTATTCTGTTTTTAGTATTTGTTGTTATAGCGGCAACAGAAATACATCATCTGTGAAAATTTCAACTGTCTAGCTATCACGGTTCATGAGATACAGCCTGGTGACAGACAGACAGATAGACAGACAGACGGACCGCGGAGTCTCAGTAATAGGGTCCCGTTTTTACCCTTTGGGTACGGAACCCTAAAAAACGATATTTGTTGATTGCTTCGTGTTAAATATTTATTTGAGTAAAATCTGAATAGGGCAGGCAAATTTAAAGGTAGGATGATGTTATGAGGCTTTTTTTTTGCTTGGTGATTCTCATTCACGGGGAGATATTGCAGTTCTGTGGGACTTCAACCCACTGAAACTCCACGGTGTCCTCCTGTGCCGCTTATGGCGGGAACACACGCACCGCGTTTATGGCACCTTTGGTCCCTTTGTGACGGGTCCAGGTCAATGGCCCCGCAACCTACTATTTTTCGGCCGCAGGGGATAGGGAGAGCGGCCAACGCTATACCGGCTGTCCTCTCCCGCCGCTGGCTCCAACCCTTAGCCGCGATAACGTTTAGGTATGGGAGGCCCCATACGACATCATTCTGCTGTCAAACTGCAGGCCATTACATGACTGGTCATGTAACTGTTGTTGAAATAAAAAAAAAAATAAAAAATCGCGTCTCGCCTCAGTTGCGATGTCCTCGAGGCGGCACCGCAACCTACTTGTTGGCCACTACATCGTTGGTTTATCGGCAAAAGCTCTGACGAGCGGCCCTTCCTCGGGTTCCTCTTTGAGACCAAGCCACGACTACTGAGGCCCCCCGCCTCGACAACGCGGGAACCCACCGGGGGGGTGATGTTATAATGCTAGCTAGGCGAGTGTTCGGAAAGATAACTCACTTTTAAAACTGTGTTAAGAGATGTGATGTTTACAAATATAACTGAAAATCCATTATGGCTACAGCCATTTTGCAAATTTTATTTCTGGTAGTCATAAACTTTTCAGGAACGTATTGTTACAGAACTCATTTCCCGTTGTTGCTACGTAGCCAGAAATTCCGATCATTTCTACAGACAATATACCTACCATTAAACTCAGAATATCTTGAGCACTTGGCACAGCGAGTTCTTGACAGTTGAAGTACCCACTGGATCACCCTTAATCTTTGATCAAACGTAACAACCTGTCGGCCCCCAGTCTTGTCCTTTGAGGCGGACGTTCTAAATATATAAACTGTTACAATGAACTTTCGAAAGCTGAAGATAGAGACCGAAATAGATACATATTTTGCTAATTATGCGATCACTTTTTTATCTAAATACATTCATTATCTATTGCTAAAAAACTTAATCAAAATCACTTGGTTGCTTGGTCAGCTTGGTTGCTACAAGTGCGGAAGGTAGGTGATTGCCGATGAGTGGCATTTTTATTCACGAGCGAGCAAAGCGAGTGAGTGGATAAATCGACACGAGTCGGAAATCATCTTACGTACGTGTATCATACAACATTTTACTATGCATTGTGCGAGGAAATAAATTAATTAATAAAATGGCGGGCTTATTCAAGCGCGTTCAGCATATCCACAGATTAACTAATAGTTACTCGGGCATATCTACTGCGCATGTGCAAATAGCTGTCACATCGTAACGCAATAAGGCACGAGCAAAATATACGTTCTGCCAAACATATTTATTGAATATTAAAAATTAATTCATTGATCAAAATTCAAATCTAGAGTAATTAAAAACGCCTAAAATGAAGTATTAGTTTTATTTTACCTTTAATATTAATGATAATCTGTACATAACTAATTTGTAAAACTTTTCTCAAATAATAAAAACTATGCGTCGGGCTGACGTTGGAGTTAAAATTAAAAAACCGGCCAAGTGCGAGTCGAACTCGCGCACGAAGGGTTCCGTACCATTATCGCAGAAAAAACGGCCAAAAAAACACGTTTGTTGTATGGGAGCCCCACTTAAATATTTATTTTATTCTGTTTTTAGTATTTGTTGTTATAGCGGCAAAAGAAATACATAATCTGTGAAAATTTCAACTGTCTAGCTATCACGGTTCATGAGATACAGCCCGGTGACAGACAGACAGACGGACCGCGGAGTCTTAGTAATAGGGTCCCGTTTTTACCCTTTGGGTACGGAACCCTAGAAATTTTGATTTAAAATAAATCAATTATTTTTTTGTAAGATTTGCTTTATATGTGATATGTGATACCTATGATTATTTTGCATGTTGACTTAATTATTGTATGCCTACTAGGCAGGACATACTGGAACTGTAATTTACCTAACATCTGTCTGTATAACCTATGCCTACAATGAAAAGATTTAAGTTGATTTGATAAAATAAATATTTAAGGCTCCCATACAACAAACGTGTTTTTTTGCCGTTTTTTGCGATAATGGTACCGAACTATTATCGCAAAGGTACAGGGCATAGGTTATCTGTATGTATAACCTATGACCACAATAAAATTTGATTTGAACCCTTCGCGCGCGAGTCCGACTCGCACTTGGCAGGATTTTTTTTTTCAACTGAGCTTTGTCATATCGACGCTGGAAAGGCATATTGTATGAACGACCATTTTTGTCAAAATTGAGTTATTTATATCATTGGAATCGGCAGATTTTTCTCTTTTGAATGATCTAGGTTCCAGTTAAATCCGAGCACTTTTGTGGTCGTTAATACAACGGTGATTTCAGTTATTTTCGTATTGAATTTTGTTTTAAATCCTACCATTTTCGTAATTTGTTTCATAAACCGTACATAACCTTAGACTGTTGGCCATAATTCACTTTGCTTTTTTTGCCTTAATAATGATTTGATCTTAAAACACTTTACCTAATCATTTGTTGTTTTTTTTATCATTAAATCTTTTTACTAGTTGGCCACTTTAACTAATTTTGGAAATAATACAATTTACTTGTGTATATTTTTTTGTTTAGTGTCCGATTAAACACTGTACCTTTCTGCTAATTACAATCACTTGGACGTTACGCGTATTTTGTCGTCAATGTTTAATAACAAGTTGGTCGATCATACATTTTTACCTGAAACGATTTTGACGTATCGTAAGCATTTAAGCTACTTTAATATAACCAAAGTGTTTTAGTGTTGGTAAGTTAAGCCTACCTTAAAAGTCTTTTTTGGGTGAAAAAGTGGTGCATAAGCTGTATTCAATTAGTGCATTTTATGCGCGCGAGCCGCTGCGTGTAAGGTTTGAGTGTTGCGTGGGCACTTCAGTCGACCACGCAGTGTCGACGAGGGTAGTCACGCACGAATTGCCTTTTCGAACATTAGTTTATCATGGCGTCCGAACGATGCAAGACGACATTGAAAAATGTTATATGATTATGAAGGAGAATATTAATGTTTGACACTGAACCACATTCAGCAGATTGTGAACAGGTTAGTGTACATCTTAAGGTACCTATTATTATCAAAACGCATGAAGTGAGTAATTACCTTCTATTAACATACCTACATATAACACACATAGGTATTTTATGTTTTAGGACGAAGACGTAGTAGCATACCAATGCCGACCAATCGAATATTATTGAGGAAACTAACTATCAAGTATGTATGCTGCTTACCTACTATTGCTAGGTTTTTGACCTTACCATGCATAAATAATTGCGAAAGGTACCAAATAATTTTAATAAAATAATTATAATAAGTACCTATCTCGACAACATTTAGTACGATTTTGATTTTTTATCAATGATGTCTTTCTTGTACTGTTTGCATGGTTTATTTCAGGATACTGGCCACAATAACTACTTTAAGGAATATTCTACGCTTAAACCGCCTTAGCCAACAATAATAATAAATAAGGATCCTACTCTGGATGATGTAAGTGTATAAATAAGTTCCAAACGGGTACCTATTCGTAAGATCAAATATTACCTACGTAAGTTGATATTAAACATAATCATTATAATTTACAATCTGTTTTAATATACAGTCTAGTTTTTTTTAAGTTCGGGTTTATTGTTAAATAGTTCCTAGGAATTGATTGCAAGAATAATTTGAATAAATAGGTACCTATATTATTTTCTGCAAAAACCAAACGTTGTTTGGTACTAAGAAGAGCATTTAAAGAACTTATTTACAACTTAGTTCAGGATTGTGATTACATTGAAAACTTATATAGAAAAAAACTGACGAAACATTAAAAAATATTGAAATTAGCCGCCAAACAAATAATATTATTTATCTAGTGGATGCAGTAACTATTCAGGTATGAAGTACTTTTATTTTTAAGTCATTAATGAGGATAGGTAGTAATGTTTTTACTTATTTTTAAATTCGGGTTTATTGTTAAACAGTTCCTAGAAATCGATTTCTAGAAAAAAAAATGTGTACTTATATTATTTTCTGAAAATTTAACCCGTTTGGGTACTAATATTAGCATTTAATGAACTTATTTACAACTTAGTTTCAGGATAGTGTTTAAATTGAAAACACTGATACAGAAAAAACTTACGAAGCTTTAAAAAAATATTTAAATTAGCAGCCAAACAAATAATATTGATCTAGTGGATGCAGTAATTCTTCAGGTAAGAAGTACTTTTATTTTGAAGCGATTTATAAAGATAGGTAGTCATTGATTTTTATATTTATTTGTTCAACTATAACTTATCATACTTTTATTTCAGGATTTCAATAAGATTACGAACTTCAAGTCTGAAACCATTGTGACACAGATGGATGAACCAGAAAATGCAGAGGTATAGAGGCATTTTGATTCAAGCAAAAAAATAAGCAAAATAATTAAAGCATTTTTTTTTAATTTAAGCCTTTTATGGCTTATGGTTGTGCAGTGTATGTTATATCTGTTAGTGTGTCAGATCATGAAAACATGTTGTGATCATAGAATATTTTTTTCAGAAAGTCACAACTACAAGAGAAACACGCACCAAAAATATTGTAAAAAAAAGTTACATTGATTATTTGTCTGACGATGGCGACTTTCAGTGGTCATCTTCATCTTGGGTAATATCTTCAAATGAAGAACATAGTGAAGAAGAGGCATCTCGTAAAAACAGAAGATATGCAATTTAGAAGACGAAAATGTGTGTGATAATGGATTTCAGAAGGAGAAGAAAAATAATAATAGAATTGAAAGAAAACGCCTACGTAACGAGGGACAAGAATACACAAAAAAAAAATGTTTTAGTTGTTAGGGCGAAGGTGAAAACCTTATCCATGTCTAGATAAAAATCTTGTGATGAAAAAAAGAACAATCTATGTATTTTTTCATCGTTGATCTCAACGATGAAAAAAGACATAGATTGTTCTTTTTTTTGTAAATTACATTTTTTATACTTCTATATTTGTATTTTATTTTTACCTTTCGCTAAAAATATAATAATATTGGCATATTATACCTTGATGCTAGACGGAAATAAGTTTAGTAAGTAGAATAAGATTTTTTGGTTTTCCATGGTTTATTAACTCGGCCTGATAAAACATTTTATTGGAATATTGAAGTTTATCGAATAGCATTTAAGATAATTTAGTTGAAGGTTGTTTGCAGCTATTCGATCGTTAAAACATTTTTTACAGGACCTCTAATGTTGGGATTGTGACTTAAGTCAATTTTACCTAGCCAAGATTATTCACAACCTTGTATTATCTCCTGAAAATATATCAAAAAGGTCATCGTTTATTTTTTTGAATAAATAATTAAATAGTAAACATATTACATAATAACTGTTCTGAGTTTCAACAAGAATACTCCAGTAGTTAATTTACTATGTTTTTTTTTTGTGAAAAGTTGAACTTCAAATCAATTTTTTGAACAGTTTATGCATTGGTCGTTAATACAATATGCCTTTCTAGCGTCGATATGCAGATCTTTCTTTCTTTCTTCTTCTTTTTCTTTTCTTTTCTTTTTTTAAAAAACGTTGCCCAAAACTAGGAATTTCTTCCTGTATCGCGGGTGCGTTTACAAACATATAAACTCACATACACAACACCCAGAGCCGGAACAACTATCTGTAGGTCATACAAATATTTGTTCCGTGCTGGAATCGAACCCGCGACACGCAGCGCAGCAGTCAATCGCTCAACCACTGCGCCAACCGTGCGCTCACACCGTGCGATCCACAGTTATTTATTGAAATCCATGCAAATATTTCAAGTGTTCTCATGTCAGCGGCGGATTCCGATCCAATACGTAGCGGGTAGAGAGTGGTCACTTAATACTCAATGCGGCCGCATTTTTTATTGTTCGATGAAAATATTGAATACTACCGCAATAGCAATGTAAAACACTACCTCCTCATCGTACAACCTTTTTATTAAATTGTTATGCTACATAGTATGCATTTATTAAAGAATAACTTACTTATTTAAAGCCGGACGATCGTTCTACACTAGCATACAAAAATAATACTGGTGCTAGGACCATTTTAGGCAAAAAGTGTGGCTTTTGCCTAAAATTAAGCAAAACAACAGTAAAGGTTGTTGCTCATTGACACAACCGCGCTCCCACACAGCACCGCCTCAAAAGGAGACGACTGCTCGCTGTCCACGCGCCGACAGCTAGCAGGCAACCAGTTGTCCACACTCTTACAGCTAGCAGTCAACTGTCTGTCCACGCGCCGATCGCTTCAGCCTTCCTTTTTCGACACACTAGCAACGAGCTTCAAGCGAAGTTGCCTGCGTACGTACAGCGCGAGGCACCGCCCGCCCGCTTGAAGAGCGTAGTAAGCGAGACATCAACTATCGAATGGTAAGATGGCGGTAAGCTCGCTTACAGCAAGCTGTCTGCTAATTTGTGTTCTCAAAGTAAAGTATGTCTACAGAGGACACATTTCAATGATCATTATTTTTCCGTATCGGAGCGGTGTCGTATAAGTTGGCTACGACTTAAAGCCTTGTCCTTTTCTACATAATTTCACCTGCTTTGTAATTTCAGGCAGGGCCGTAATTGTAGTTCTTTGATACGAAGTTCTGATCAAACATAAACATTAATCGCTTTTCTATCATTACAAAAATAAAGATTACACACCCTATCTCATATTACCAAGATATTTCCATGAAATACGCGTACCTTTTTCGGATATACTTCCATGTCAGTGTGCCATCATGCCACATATCCAATCAGTGTTGTCTCCAGTGACGGCTTGTTTTAACCATTTTAATCTCAGATTAAACGTCAACACTGGCTGTTTTTTGTCATTATTTGTAGGATACACAATCCTGCTATCTCATGATTAAAACAAAAGTTTTACCACCGAAATAATTGAATAAAATTATCGTACATTTTTCGAGTGTGCTTCAAAGGCTCGAACCGTTAAGGCTGGCACCCAATCAGTGCTGGCTGGAGTGGTGGCTCGATCCGGCCGTACTTAATCTCCGATCAAACGTAAACAAGCCCACCCCTACATGTTGCGGGCGACATACACGACAGGATTCAATTAAGCCCCAAATATTTTTTACGTAAAGAATACTCCTACAGCTATCGGTTAACTGTTTGGCATTGGCTGTTGACCGCAATAACGTGGTCAAACTTTTATCGGGTTATGTTTTTGAAAAGTGTTGAAATGGCCCTGCCTACAATTGGTTTGACAGTTATTTAAGGGGTCGAAGACAGTGCAGAGATTGTAAAAATGCATTTAGAGACTAACACGCAGGTAACACACAGGTTGGGGACCTATAGGTTACCTGAGTGTTAGTCTCTCATACTTTAATCACTATGGCGTACCACAAGGGACTGTGCTATCCCCGATATTGTTTTTAGCATATATTAACGAATTGCCAGAATCGACGGATCAGTTCATTGTTTTATTCTTAGATGATACTACTGTTTTAACTAAAGAAGCTACTATTATCAGGCGATAAGCGCCACCAATGAAGCTCTAAAGGGAATACATGACTGGTTAATTGAAAATAACTTAGAAATAAATACCGATAAAACTAAATTCATGAGATACCTGCCATATTATAAGTAATAAAAAAGACACAATAGACTTGCCAATAAAATACAATAATAACATCATTAAGAAGTAAAGGAAATAAAATTTCTAGGAATAAATATTGATAATTACTGTAACTGGAAATCTCATGTAGATCTATTTTGTAAAAAAAAAACACAATAGAAGTTATTTATTATGGTATGATGTGTATGACTAATGATGACTAATGAATGATAATTTCATGATATTATGCATGTACCTACCTACTTAAAATATTTGCACGACTGATAAGTCGAATATAGTGAGACTAAAATTGTTTTACCATGTTATTATGTAAGTACCCATATTCTTGCAAATAATTAAATTTCATTTCATTTTAATAGTTTCCTATTTTCATTAAGCTTTAGCGCGAAATAGGCTCGCGTGAATACACTGGGCATCAAAGGTAGAAAACCGTCATATTTTGTCAGAGGTTCCTTCCGCATCTTCGAACGTTTGATGTTGCTATAACTAATCTTACCTTAGTTATATTATTCTCTTACACAGTTATTTTCTAGACCACATAATGCCAGAAAGACAAGTTCTCAGAACATTTAGCGGACTTTCTTGAAAACGTTTACAAGCCATTACCATCCTTTCACTTCGTTTGTCAAAGGAAATCGTTTTGCAGAAACCACTGTCCATATCCACGAAGATATAATAAAATCTAAGCATCATAGAAACGGAATCTGTAACTCGTATTTATCGTAAACGTCTTGCTTTTATGAACCATCATTATTTTTATGTGCCATAATCTCCCCTGAAGTTTCATTAAAAAAAAACTTTGCCCATAAAAATATGATAATGCCATATCGAGGATTGATTTGTACTTTATGACCCGGTAATAAGGACTTGTTTGCCTCTTAAATATTCTGTTTGAGGAAAATGAGATAATTATAATCCAAATAACGTTTACTGGACTTTATGGGTATCTATTTATTTTGTTTGGAAAATTGATTCCTTATCTTTGATTTATGAAATACAGATGTTTTAGGCATTGTAATGAAGTAGCTTCTGCCAGCGGCTTCGCCTGCATGAAAGTCGAAAATTATCCCGGAGAACATATTTCCGGATAAAAATATGTTTTGTTAAGTGTGCTTTTCCTGACTATTATCTATCTCTGTGCCAAATTTCATCCAGATCCATTCAGCCGTTCTGGCTTGATTGAATAACAAACATATACACACATCCAAACTTTCGTATTTACAATATTAGTAAGATTCTCTATTTAGTTAATCTATTGGGAACTATATAATAACCAGAAATTAAATTTTTATTTTCAATAGCTGATTTTCTCTTCGTAAACTGGTTGTTTTTCCTTAGGTACTCCAAAATTATATAAGTAGCAAAAATAAAAAGAGCCTTTATTCAGACAAAATACTTAAAATTTACGTGCACAATTATTATTCCATTTGATTAACTCTATTTATTAATTTTTTATTAATTATTTAATATGATAGGTTGCATATTTTGCATAAGTACTGCACCTAGTGCGGACTTAGATGAGTCTACTGATAAAACAAATTGAACATTAGGGTTGAAATGAGCTAAGACTGGTGCTTTTGTTATCTTTGCTTTTAGGTTATCAAGACATTTATTAAAATTTTCATCCCATACCCATGTTGAGCTTTTTTTTTAACAAATTTCTCAATGGTTTGGTTTTTCAGACAAGTTTTCAAGAAATGGTGATAAATAGTTAATCATGCCTAAGATTCTTTGCAAGTCCTTGACATTACTAGGTGTAGGCATGCTGACTATGGCTTTAACTTTTTCCTGATCTACCTTTTAAATACATAACCTAGAAAACAGACTTCCTGGACAGAAAATATGCATTTAGACTTATTTAGTTTTAAATTTGACTCTCTAGCTCTTAGAAGGACCTTATGTAAACTTTGATTATGTATTTCTTTAGTTTTTCCATACACTAAAATGTCATCGACAAATACTAAGACACCTTCTAAGTCTGCAAACATATCAGTCATTATTCTTTGAAATATTTCTGATTATGCATATATACCATAAGGTAACCTTAAGTAACGATAACGACCTCTGCTAGTATTATCAAGTCTAATCATCCAAAATCCAGAATATGCATATAGATGGTAAAAATAAGAAGCTCCTTTTAAAACTGACCTTATTTCATCAATAGTTTTGAGTGGATAGTGTTCCCATAATATATACTTGTTAAGATTTCGCAGATCTAGACAAATTCTTAACTGACCTGACTTTTTCATTGTTATGACAACAGAGTTTACCCACTCAGTTGGTTTTGTAACTTTTTCTATGACTACCATTTTTGACATGCGATCCAATTCTGCCTTCAGTTTATTATACAATCCAAACGGAACTTTTCTTGGACACCTATCTGCACACATGTAGGTAAACCTATGACTGTCACACAATTAATATTTGCTATCAAAAATGTTATGACTTGTTTGCTGTTATTAAAGTAACAATTTAAGTGACATTGGCCCAATATAGGTACTGTTGAGCCGTCAAACCCTTGGCTTCTGACTTTATAATTTTTGATTTTGGCAATAATAAGCTGTTGAAAGTTGTTAATGACATAATATTTGTATCTGGTCCTGAGTCTAATATGCATTTTATTTCTACATTATTGACAAATACACTTAAGTACCATGACTTATCAGAATGAGCTATATTATTCTGAATATTTGCCATACCAATAAAAAAGTTTTCTGTGCTGACATTTGCCTGTTCTTTGGGGTTCTGTCCAGACTCTAAATTTCTAACATTATTTTTAGCAGTGAAACAATATTTTGCAAAATGACCAATACGCTTACATAAATTACACTTTACTCCGGACGCTGGACACTTTAATCTATAATGTTGACCACACCGACCGCAAGATTTGTTGCTATCCTTACGTTGACCATGTGGGCTCTGACTGCGCTGCCTGACGAACGCTTGTTTGTTTTGACTTGAAGTACTTCTTCTTGTGCCCGTTGACTGTAACTTTGAGTTATACTTTTGTATTTGAAGTATATTTTCTGAGTTTTCCATATCTATTTTCTGCGCATTTTCTTGTGCCATGACGACGGTTTTTGCTAGTGATATTGTTCTTTCCAATGTTGGGTCTATTTCTTGTAATAATCTTTGACGTACATAGATTAGTTTTGAGCTTAAAATTGCTATGAAAACATCACAAATGAGCCCTTAAGGTTCCAAACTCGCACTTGTTGCTTATATTAGTAAGATCAGTCAAGAAAGTATCAATATTTTCATCAGCCTTTTGAGTACGTGTGTAGAATGAATGTCACATCATGGTTAAGTTTTGCATCGGTTCAAAGTAGTTTTGAAACTTGTTTTTTACTTGTTTTATCGTGATTTTATCCATGTCCATGTTGAAATAATTGTATATTTCTACGCCTTTCTCCCCAATCGAATGTAACAAAATGGCGATCTTTCGTTTTTCGGAGGCGGCTTCATAGTTGGTAGCTAACAGGAATACTTCAAAACTTTGCCATTTGATTGATGCCTATTTGCAATATGGGTATCTTGCTAAAATTGGCATAATTTTGAGAGTACGCATCACGTACCTCCTTGATTTCTTCAGCATCGTTCGGCATTATTGCAATGTTTTATTAAAATCTTCCTTGTTCTTTACTTCTGACACCATGTTATGATATGTTGTACATTAAATAAGGCTCCTTGACTTGACACTCGTATAGATCCCTTATGATGATCAGCCCTCAGTACAAATTATATCGACAACTCGAGAGCGATACATTATAAAAGACTTATGGCCGATTTCTGAATTAAGTATTCGACGCTAAGTACGTGCTGATCTCGATTTAAGCATCTGTCTCCCTTGATCATCTGCCACTTTAAGTTTTCTGCGATGCTGAGTAAGGTTTGAGAATACGTAGTCAAGTCATGCCAAAGTATACCTTATGTCATACAAAAAACCTTCATTGACGATCAATTGGGTATCACAACTACTTGGGAAAAACACATTTGATCATTCTCGAATTCTCAAACCGTTGCCAACGTTACATCATCAGTGTAGCCAGATTGGGCGCCTTTTTGCCATTTAGGCTACTTGGAAGGGTGCCGGGGCGACCAATTTTTACGAGCGGCGCCAATTAGGTTACCTCCAAAAAAAATACGGTGATTTTAGGCGATTTCGGAATGAGACTATCTAATACAACATTATCTGAGGAATGATGTAAATAACTGAAAAATAAAATGCTTTTTTCACTAGCTTTCATTATACTTAGAAGAAGAAAGAAAGAAAGAAAAAGTGTTTATTCGCCACAAAAACGACATACAATTTTTGATTTTTCCTTAAATTAAAACCATCGGTAGTATTAGTAAGTACTTAAATTATGTTAGTAAAGGAAGTTAAAATAAAATACCAGTTTTGAGTACAGTACAAGGATCATGAGTAGGTAAGTACAAGCAGATGCATGTCGTGACTGTGACAAGAAGGCTTCCACTCAGCATAATGCTGTGCCGTGGGAGACCCACAGCACAGCGCTGATTTTCAGTGGTCGCCTAGGACGTGACGTACGGAAACCAAAGCTTGTTGCGTCCAATATAATACTAAAATATATAACAAATAAGTATAGAGAGATAATATAAACCACTACGTAAATATGTTGCGACTAAAATTAAAGTAGGTATCTAGACAAAATCAACGAAACACAAAGTGCGGGTACCATTGCTCTGTCCCGCCCTCATCGCGCACACACTGGCGTGGCGTTCTTAAAAAGCCTTAATGAGAGCCTACGTGACGTCGTACACAAGCGCGCGCGCTGCTTGTCGTGCGTGAGGCAGCGCGCGCCACCCAGACGCGCACCGGCCCATAGATAAATATACTCCTACTACACCGGCCGCGGTTCGTGTCGTATGACGTCAGGCGGTGAACAATTCCTGTACGGTCGCATGCCTTGTGGTTAGCTTGTGAGATACGCGATTGTGATGACAATGTGACGATGCTTGACAACAACCAAGGAAGAAGAGAGAGTGCAGTGCCCAGCGAAGAGTGGCGCACATCGCTGCCTGTGAAAGGGATGCGATGCCGCCGCCTCGAACCACTTGGATATGATGCCCATGGATCACGAACCTCAAGTGAGTAACTGTAAAGGTTAAAAAACATTACTTATAAAATATACTTTGCCCAACCTTCAGTCGCAACATTACAGGGAAATAAAGAAATGCAGAAAAATGTTTTATGTGGAACCAATAATGATTATTGCGGCTAATGCATTTAAGTTCCGAAGAATGTTTCGTGGTATTAATGAATAATGGTCGTCTTGAGTTTTTTATAAAAAATTTTCGGCGACTTAGGGCTAGTCGAATCTGGCTACACTGGTTACATTTGGCAGTTGATAGTTGACAAGTCTGTGCTTAAACGGTTATCAAGCGAAATAAATACAAAATAATATATAAACTTATAAAACGAGTGACGAAGAAGACCTTGTCTTCCTTGCCTCCACGAAGACCGATGCGTTGAAGAAGACTGTTCACCCTGAATTATCGAAAACATTAGATCGGATGCAAATATTTCACGCCTGATAGATCTCAGATTCTCGAAGAACGGATGGTCAATGGGGCTGTTAAGTTCTGGAGTTGCGACCGCGTGGCGGCATACGCAGCGCTTTAAGGCCTCCCTCTGTAAACCGATGACCTGGTTAAGGTCACGGAAATCCGATGTATGAAAGACGCATAGGACTGGTTGATGTGGTGACGCTAGGGAAGTCCTGTATCCAGCAGTCTTTCGGCAGTAATGATGACTATGCTAAGTGAGATCTTCAAGAAAATATTCAAAATGTGCCAGTGTTTGTAGTCGACATTAGCTTTTCCTGCGCGAAAACCGACAGTTATCCAACAGGAATTATGTGTAAAGTGGAGATGGACCGGTTATATGATGCGCGATAACCAAGGGACATGGAGAAAAGTGACATGGAGAAAATTGAAAAATTGGTACACAAGAGATGGGAAAAGATCCTTTGTCGCCCGTGTTACTACCAATCTTACTACCAGTAGTAATACTGGTAATTTGATTCCTTTTCTTACTACTGCAGTAGTAAGTTGTTAGAAGGGTAATTACAATTATAAAAGAATATGGCGAGATGATGCAAGAAGGCCTATAAGATTCGATGCCACATACATAACTTATGAGGGTGCTGGTGTTGTATAAAATTGGTGAGACTGCGCATCTTCCTGACGTCATGTATGGGGCAGTGAAGGACGGTCCTTCTCTATCCAGGATGTCGACAGATTCAGGAAAACAGCGAACCTATAAGAATCGAGCGTGGAATATTTTAGGGCGACAGTCTGAGTCCTCTGTGGTTTCGCTTAACCCTGAACCCTTTTGAGTACACTGCTGGATGGTTCGGGCCTGGGCTATCGGTTGAGAAGAGGGTCAGGTCATATCACACCTCCCCAACAACTTGCAACTGATGAAGCTTCTAGGTAACAGAAAACTTTAGTGACGCCATCAGGACGGAACTTGGTGTGGACAAATGTGCAGTCATGCATATAAAGCGAGGAGAGATTATGGTATCCCTTTCCTCAACCGAAACTTACAAGTATTTGGGTATGTCGGCAGCACTAGGCATCAATGCTACTGACGTCAGACAGTCGTCGCTTCTTTGGTCGCTTGAAAAAAGTACTAAATATAATTTTATCACGCGGGAACAAGGTGTGCGCCTTCAACGGCTGGGTCTTGATGTTCTCTCTCAGACAGAACTTGACGCCCTGGATAAGAAAGTCCGCACATTGATTACAGCAAAAAAAAAACGATTTACTAAACCTTCCAAACCTATTGCTCAATATCTTTTTCTCCATATTTAACAGTAGTCCTGCACCAACCGGTAATTGGTGAGAGTCAAAATGGTGGGTGTACCAAAGCGAATTAAGACGACGACTAACGCCAACGACCATGAGGGACCCAAAATTTAGTAGTTTTTTTTACTTTCCTTATTATTCTATGACTTTAAAAAAAAGCTTCAGATCAAAATGTAGAAAATTCAATTGTCTTTGATATGGTGTCGATTTTATTAAAATACGCCCAGCGGTTTTGGTGTGATTGTCGTGTTTTTGTCCGATTTAGGCATAACTTTACAAATTAATTACACTATGTTACACGAATAAAACTCAAAATTTGCTCAGATGAAATTATTAAGAAAATGGTCTAATATAACATATATTTTTCCAATAAATTACGACTAGCCGTTTAGACGTGATTCTCATTTTAAAATCAGCTACTCAAGGGAATCGGCGCCTTACCAAAGAAATGTACCTAAAATATACTTTATTGTACCTAGATCTAAATTATGGTACACCCGCCAGCCATATTGACATCAAGATGTCGGGTGTTCCGTAATATTTTATTATTTCACCATTAAAACTATGAAGGAAAAGGGAATCAGTAATAGCGTAGGAGGGGATAGAACGGTATGGAAGAAGAAAACATGTTGCGCCGACCCCAAGTAACATGGAAGATGATGACTCATAAAATATAATTACACCAAAAAAATGTACCTAAAAAGTAGGTACCTCAAGTAAAAAACCCCCCTTCGGCCCCTAGCACGCCTTTCAAAGATCCGGGACCCCAGAGTACTGAAATTGGTAAACAAATATAAAATAGTATTAATAATTGTAGTTTTTGTGGCGAATAAACACTTTTCTTTCATTGGTAGTAACAAGAGGAAATCGTAATTACCCTTCTAACAACTTACTACTGTACTAGTAAGAAAGGGAATCAAATTACCAGTATTACTACTGGTAGTAAGATTGGTAGTAACTCGGGCGACAAAGGGAATAAACACTTTTCTTTCATTGGTAGTAACAAGGGGAAATCGTAATTACCCGTATAACAACTTACTACTGTAGTAGTAAGAAAGGGAATCAAATTACCAGTATTACTACTGGTAGTAAGATTGGTAGTAACACGGGCAACAAAGGGATGAAATTGTGTACAGAATTTGCCTTTAGTATGATACGATTTTGGTATCAGAACAATAAAAGTTGATAATAACAACATGACAAGTCTCATTACACATATCCAATCGCACCGACCCTGGCTAATATTGTTTATCTTCGGAGGCTCTTCGATGGCTAGCAAAGTCTTTGGTCATGAAAACCCAGGTCACAACAGTCCACATTTGTTGGTAAATCACAATTGCAATCAGATTCCGATACATATGCACGATTTCTGTGTGTGTCGGTTCTGTTCTGGTTCTGTTCTGTTATTGGGTGAGTTTTAATTGTCTATACTTATAGTCTATGCTTTAAAAGCAAGACGATTTCAAATTTGGATTAAGTTGTGTTTTTGACAGTTGGTTGAAAAGAAAATTCTAGCCATTGGTTTTAGAATTTTCTTCAGAGAATGTTATAATTTTGGAGTGTATTAATTTGATAGAAAGATGTGGTGTTTATATTGAAGTATTAGTAATGTATTAAATGAGCATGTGCATGTACTAAAAGGCGGTGTTTTATCTAACTGGATCCCAATAGTTAATCATCCAATGAAGGCGAAATTTTTTCCTATAAGAGGTCATGGGCCCTTTACCTTCGAAGATTGGATGAAGATGAGCCTCCAAGATTGAATGAGGATGAGCTAAGCTACCTACCCGGGCAACTACTATGGTAATAATTTTATAATTTTTGGAAGTAATAAAATAGAAAGATGACAGAAGAATTGTCAAAATTAGACAAAAATTCAAATTATGTAATTTGGAGAAAGAAATTACAACTACTATTATTATCAAAAGGATTGAAATCAGTTTTAGATGGTTTAGATGTTCAACAAAAACTAAAAGAAGAATTTATTAGCAAAGATGCTAAAGCCAGAATTATAATTATTAATAGTGTGGATCAAAAATATGTTGGGCGAATAATAGATTGTGAAAATGCAAAAGAAAGTTTAGAAACACTGGATAGAATATTTTTGGGACAGATTGAAACGGAAAGATGTTATTTACTGCAAGATTTTTATAATTATAAATTCGAAAAAAATGATTTACTAGAGGATATAGGAGACCTCATGAACATCGTTAATTCAATAAAGAGTACTGGAATGAACATAACTGACACAGAGATTGTGTCAAAGATTCTATGTATTTTACCTACGGAGTTATCGAGTTTCAGGACAGCATGGGAATCTACGGGTAAAGAGGACAAAACTTTGGTAAATCTAATGTCAAGGATTCAATTAGAAATTAAAATGAAAGAAAGAGATAATAAAAATTCAGAAATAAAGAAGATGAGTCCAAAAGCATGAAGAAAAACAGATATATCATATGTTTCAAGTGTCTAAAAAATGGACATAAAAATACAGAATGTAAAGAAAAATATAATTGTGTGTTTTGTAAGTCAAACACACATTATTCCAAATTTTGTTTAGAAAAACCACAATTTTCGGTAAGTAATTGTACAAAATTAGAAAATGATGATGAGGAAACTATTATTGAGTTCATATTAGATTCCGGAGCTAGCAGCCATATAATTAATTCTGAAGTATTTTTACATTTTAAAGAAAAGTGTAATTATAAAATCTCGACAGCTGACGGCAATACACATATTATTGACACTGTAGGAAAGGTGTTATGCAGGTCTAATGCCAGTTCGCATAAAATTACATTCAATGATGTGTTACTAGTCCCGAAGTTGAAGAAGAACCTAATTTCAATTTCAAAAATAGCGGATAATAATTATAAAATTATATTTTTCAGAAAAGAATGTAAAATTTACGAGAGAGATGGTACCTGCTTACTGACTGGTGAGTTAAGGAGTGACGGACTGTATTATGCAGAGATGACAGCGACTCGATCAAATACAAAGTCAGTAAACTTAATTTCTAATATTAAGAACAATAATTTTTGGCACCGAGCTTTGGGACATACTCCCATTTCAAAAACGCAGAAAATAGTGTATGGTATAAATTCAAAAGATAGTGACAACAAAATTGACACCTGCGAAGTCTGCACACGTGCAAAACTTTGCAGAAGACCATTCAATACCGAAAGATATAGAGCTACTAGGCCATTAGAAATAGTTCATAGTGACATTTGTGGTCCAATAGGTTCAGAAACATATGATGGATTTAAATATTTTATCACTTTTCTAGACGACTATACTCATTTTGCTAAAATTTATCTCATCAGAACTAAGAGTGAAGCTTTTTCGAAAATAACTAATTTCATAAATTTATCCGAAAATCATTTTAATTTAAAAATTAAAACATTTAGATGTGACAATGGTGGTGAATATACATCAAATAATTTCAAAAAATACTGTTTAAATAAGGGAATTTCAATAGATTATACAATACCGTATACTCCACAACATAACGGGAAGGCAGAGAGACTAAACCGAACAATTATGGAGAGAACTCGTGCTCTTCTGTTCGACATGAATTTGCCGAGAGAGTTATGGGGCGAAGCGGTGTTAACAGCAACATACATAACCAATAGGTGTTCCAATACAATTAACGAGAGGACACCATCAGAAATGTGGTTTAATAAAATTCCAAACTTAAAACATATGAATATTTTCGGTTCTTTGGCATATTACAAAATAAATACAAAACTAAATAAATTAGATTCCAGATGTAATAAGGGTTTGCTAGTAGGATTTACGAACAATGGGTATAAGATTTGGGATCCGGTGGATTTGAAGGTATGTTATTCAAGAGATGTGACTTTTAATAATAATGCGAAGGATGTTTTGGAATTTTTAAAGCAATGTGATAAGAGTGCTAAAGTTACAGATTTATATAAATTATTTAAAGAAGAAGAGGAGGTGGAAGAACAAAATGAGAAGAGAAGAGTCATTACAGCTGATAGTGGTTGTGAAGTTGAGAGGGGAAGTTTTTATAGAGAAGATCAGAAGAAGAAGACAGATGTCGAAGATAGGCTGGAGGAGGAATTTTCTATTTTGGAAGAAGAAAGAAATGATGTCATAGAAGAAGAGGGAAATGATGTCATAGAAAATATTTTAGAAGAAGAACGAAATGATGAAAATGAAGGAATTGATGTTTTTGAAGATAGTATTGCTGAAGAATTATCAGATAATAATAATAGAAGAGAAGTTATTTTGGAAGATAGTAGTAAAGAAGTGAATAATGGAAATGAAATTGAAGATAATAGTAGATTGACGGTGGATGGAAATGAGTTGTTTGTGGATGCGGAGGAGTCCGTTGAAGAAATTAGTGGTAAAAGGATTTTGCCAAAACGTGATAGAAGATTACCGATAAGGTTGAAAGATTATGATTTAGAAACATCATTTTTAACTTACAGCGAGGTGTTGAAGAGTGATGAGAGAAGTTTATGGGAGAAAGCTATTAAAGAAGAGATGGATTCTTTGGAGAAAAATAAAACTTGGGAAGTTGTTGATAAAATAGAAGCTGGAAATAGAAGATTAATAACTAGTAAATGGATTTTTACTGTGAAATCGGAAGGAAGATATAAAGCAAGATTGGTTGCTAGAGGATTTTTACAAAAATATAATATAGATTATAAAGAGACTTATAGTCCAGTGGTGAATACTACTAGTGTAAGATTATTGCTTTCGATTGCTGCACAGAAAGGTTTAAAATTAAAACAGTTTGATGTAAAGACAGCATTTTTGTATGGAGAGTTAAATGAGGATATTTTTATGGAAATTCCATTAGGATATGATTATGGTGAAAATAAAGTATTGAAATTAAAGAAGAGTCTCTATGGTCTTAAACAAGCACCGCTGATGTGGAATAAGCGGCTAACTGATTATTTAAAGAAATTGGGATTTGAACAATTGAAATTAGATCCATGCTTGTTTTTGTGTAAGGAAAAAGAAATTTACTTGGCAATATATGTCGATGATGGAATTTTAATAGGAAATTCTGAAAATGAATTGAATAATATAATGATTGGAATGCAAAAAGAATTTGAAATTAGAAAATTTGATAAAGTCGAGAAGTTTATCGGTATTGATATAAAGGTTGGAGCAAATTATTTGAAAATTTATCAGGAATCTTACATTGATCAAATGTTAAATAAATTTGGCTTTAATGACTTGAAAGAAATTATATTTCCGAATATTTTAGTTGATACACATCAAGAGGGGAAAGGTAATAGTAGTGATGTGCATCGTTATAGGCAGTTGATAGGGTCTTTACTATACTTAGTAAATAAAACTAGACCAGATGCTTCATTTCATGTTGGTTATTGTAGTAGACATCAAGAGAATCCTAATTTAAATGATTTTGCTAACATTAAAAATCTCTTCAGATATCTCAAGAGCTCTATATCTTCTGGTATTGAATATTTGCGTGGTAATAGTTTAGTTTTGACAGCGTATTGTGATGCAGACTTCGCTGGTGATCCTGATACTAGGAAAAGTACGACTGGCTTTGTAGTTTTGTACAGTGGTGGTCCTATACATTGGTGCTTGCGTAAACAGTCCGTCACCGCTCTCTCCAGTACGGAAGCAGAGTACATCTCTGCCGCAGAATGTATTAAAGATTTACTTTATGTTCAAAGTCTGATTAAGGAGATTACAGGTCATACACCAAAAACGCAATTATTTGTTGATAATCAGTCAGCTATTGTTTTAATTAAAAACGGCATTTTAAATCGGAGAAGCAAACATATTGATGTGAAATATCATTTTATTAAAGAAAAGATAGATCAAAATTTAATTGAAATTTTCTATTGTCCAACCAATTCTAATATTGCAGATATTTTGACAAAAGGATTAGACAGAACTAAGTTTTTACGTTTAAGAAAGCATATTGTGAGTGATCAATGAGTTTGATGTGAACTTTAATGAAGTGAATTTAGTGGAATAATTAGTTAATTATGATAGGTGTTAGATGTTATATCTTGTAGAGATAATGTTTTGGAACTTATTTGAAATTTAGGTATTAGTTATAGTTTTAAGGTTGTTTTGATTGTTAATTTGAAATTTATATTTAAGGGGGACGTTTATGTATGTAGAATATAATGATAGGTAGGGAATACTAGTATGGGTTTTTATTTTTGTATTAATTATGTGTTCAGTGTTGGTAATTGTATAAGGGGTGTTCTAGGAAAACATGTCAAAGTTAAATACAGGTTGATTATGATTTTATTTGAGACAATATAAAATTCAGAGGGGATGTTATTGGGTGAGTTTTAATTGTCTATACTTATAGTCTATGCTTTAAAAGCAAGACGATTTAAAATTTGGATTAAGTTGTGTTTTTGACAGTTAGTTGAAAAGAAAATTCTAGCCATTGGTTTTAGAATTTTCTTCAGAGAATGTTATAATTTTGGAGTGTATTAATTTGATAGAAAGATGTGGTGTTTATATTGAAGTATTAGTAATGTATTAAATGAGCATGTGCATGTACTAAAAGGCGGTGTTTTATCTAACTGGATCCCAATAGTTAATCATCCAATGAAGGCGAAATTTTTTCCTATAAGATGTTCCACCTTGAGAGATCTTGTGAAGTTCTGAGTAAAATATTCTGTAGTTCTATGAGGTATCACAAGAACTAGCAACTGCTCGCCTGAACACATTCACTTCTAGTAATTATAAGCTTCAATTCTTGATTTTAGCAATAACAAATTATATTAGATATTACTTTCTTTCGATAAGACATCATTGACAAAATAAAAACGGTTGCCATGACAATTTTGAAGTAATTGACTAGTGCCTACGATCCATTTCATAGTTTTATAATAAGGTTGTATACATTCGAAATAGGTATCTATTAAATTGCTTAAATATGAAAAATCAAGTTATTAAAGATTATAAAGTCTTTAATAACTTGATTTTTTTAATCTGGAATGAAGTAGATAATATAATAAGAACGTACTTTTTATAGCTGTATAAAATTTATAATAGTAAATTTTATGCAATCTTGTGATATCTCGGATTCCTTTTGTAAAATGGAACGTAAGAGTGAAAGAGAATGGAACTTTGACTAGTGATGTGCCAACTCGGGATAAACACGACTTGAGTTAACCCGAGTTGAAATGCACATAACTCGAGTTGCGCAACTCGAGTTAGCGCAACGTAGCTTCGTTAGTTAGAATTAATTATTTATTTCGTTTATTTGTTAAAAACCACTTTTTTACATACATATTTGACAGACAAATTGGATAACTTCCTCGAGAATGTACGAGATGAGGCACAACACCGAGGGAAATGGAAGGAATGGGGGAAGCCTTAGCCCAGGAGTGGGACACAACTGGCCAAAAAAAAACATTTTAAACTTATACCCTATTCGTTGGGGACAACTTTTTTTCACGTCAAACGGTTATAATTCGACTAATTTAAAATATACAACCTTGATCGCAAAATGGTTAGTTTTGTAGCATTCTTTAATTTGTTATCATAATTAGTTATAAATAGTTCCAAACTCCTGGCTATCGTGATGCTTTTTAATGTTGGTTATTGGTTTTGCTTCTACCTTTTTTTTATTCAAACTTTAATAATATTGATATTGTTGTACGAACACATTTAAGAAATAATGGTTTAAATGTTTGACATGTGTGTATTTGGTTGTTCTTTATTATATATTATTTTAGATTTTGGTAATATCAACTCGAGTTCGGAAGAATACCACTCAAGTCAACTCGAGTTAGCCGCAACTCGAGTTAACTCGAGTTGCACATCTCTAACTTTGACGGGTCCATACTTAAGTAGTTACTTAACTGAGCTAGGTAGATTCTCAATTGAGAAACGTAAAATACTCAAACGCTTCCTAAATTATTTGACAATACTCAACTGATTATTGCTGCTTTACTTAACTCAGAAACCGGCCCAAAGACCACCGGAAGGAACTCTTGATTCGCAGTTGTCTGTGTCCGGAAAGACTTATGGCCGGTTTCTGAGTTAAGTAAAGCAGCAATAATCAGTTGAGTATTGTCAAATAATTTAGGAAGCGTTTGAGTATTTTACGTTTCTCAATTGAGAATCTACCTAGCTCAGTTAAGTAACTACTTAAGTATGGACCCGTCAAAGTTAGAGATGTGCAACTCGAGTTAACTCAAGTTGCGGCTAACTCGAGATGCTATTACCAAAATCTAAAATAAAATATAATAAAGAACAACCAAATACACACATGTCAAACATTTAAACCATTATTTCTTAAATGTGTTCGTACAACATTATCAATATTATTAAAGTTTGAATAAAAAAAAGGTAGAAGCAAAACCAATAACCAACATTAAAAAGCATCACGATAGCCAGGAGTTTGGAACTATTATGATAACAAATTAAAGAATGCTACAAAACTAACCATTTTGCGATCAAGGTTGTATTTTTTAAATTAGTCGGATTATAACCGTTTGACGTGAAAAAAGTTGTCCCCAACGAATAGGGTATAAGTTTGAAATGTTTTTTTTTGGCCAGTGGTGTCCCACTCCTGGGCTAAGGCTTCCACCATTCCTTCCATTTCCCTCGGTGTTGTGCCTCATCTCGTACATTCTCGAGGAAGTTAACCAATTTGTCTGTCAAATATGTATATATCTATGTAAAGAAGTGGTTTTTAACAAATAAACGAAATAAATAATTAATTCTAACTAACGAAGCTACGTTGCGCTAACTCGAGTTGCGCGACTCGAGTTATGTGCATTTCAACTCGGGTTAACTCGAGTCGTGTTTATCCCGAGTTGGCACATCACTAGTCAAAGTTCCATTCACTTTTTCTTTCACTCTTACGTTCCATTTTACAAAAGGAATCCGAAATATCACAAGATTGCATAAAATTTACTATTATAAATTTTATACAGCTATAAAAAGTACGTTCTTATTATACTATCTACTTCATTCCAGATTAAAACAATCAAGTTATTAAAGACGTTATAATCTTTAATAACTTGATTTTTCATATTTAAGCAATTTTATAGTTACCTATTTGAAATGTATACAACCTTATTATAAAACTATGAAATGGATCGTAGGCACTAGTCAATTACTTCAAGATTGTCATGGCAACCGTTTCTATTTTGTCAATGGTGTCTTATCGAAAGAAAGTAATGTCTAATATAATTTGTCATTGCTAAAATCAAGAATTAAACCTTATAATTACTAGAAGTGAATGTGTTCAGGCGAGCAGTTGCTAGTTCTTGTGATACCTCGTAGAACTACAGAATATTTTACTTAGAACTTCACAAGATCTCTCAAGGTGGAACAGAACCAGAACAGAACCGACACACACAGAAATCGTGCATATGCATCGGAATCTGATTGCAATTGTGATTTACCAACAAATGTGGACTGGCGTGATAAAATTTTTAATGAGTGACCTGGGTTTTCATGACCAAAGACTTTGCTAGCCATCGAAGAGCCTCCGAAGATAAACAATATTAGCCAGGGTCGGTGCCATTGGATATGTGTTGCTATTATGAAGGAGGACTGTGTTCTACCTACTTATTTTGTAAAATAATAAATAAATGAGATTTGTCATGTTGTTTTTATCAACTTTTATTGTTCTGATACCAAAATCGTATCATACTAAAGCCAAATTCTGTACACAATTTCATCGTTGTAACCTCTTCTTGTATTGTGGAACCTAATAATAATACCTATTCTATATAGGTATGAAAGTCTGTATGTTTGGATATTTGTTAATCACACCTCAATGGTTAAACGTATTTGGAAGTATATACTTTGAAAAACACACAATGACCAGAATTAGAACCTAGGATATAATAACAAAAAACAAATACATTAAATAATAGATATAAAAATAAATAATCTGTGGCCTGACTTGTCACGAGTGACAGTTAAATTTTCTTAGCTCTTAAAATTTTCTTTAATATAATTATAAAACCGTACAACGACATACATATATCAGCTAAAAAGTAAATTGAAATAATGTCTTTATACAATAAACCAACAACAAGAAGAAAACAAACAACATAATTAAAATGACGAACAATTAAACATCAAACAAAAAATGACAGCTAAGAAGACGAAACTAAAAAGAAAATGTTGACAAGAAGCCAGGCCCGAGCCAAAAAAACACGCCCAACATCTTCGGGTTCGTCGCTCAGCTCCGCCTCGCAGCCACCGGGATCCCCTACAACCGTCAGTCAAGCGATCCCGGACGCTGTAGTTGCGTCGAGTTCGAGCGACGAATACTTCTCTCCGCCGACGTCACCACCACCTACGCGTCGACGGGGAGGACGCCGGCCACCGGACTGCCTGGGACCTCGAGGCCCATCGGCTTCTGACAGGGTCCCCGCTCCCGGTGGAAGTGTGCAGCGCATGCGATGGACGCAATCGATTAATGAAAACGTCATGCGCGCATACTTTGGGGCTACAGAGGGGGGAAGTAATCTGACTGCGTACCGTGGTCGGATGCTCTCTCTGTTTCAGGTGCTTGAGCCAGCTGTCAACGTGTCGGCCCAACGTCTATCGGATCAGGTGCGGGTCATCCAACGTAACCGTATGCTGGATGACGCCGTACTTGATAGACTGCGTGAGGAATCACGGAGTAGCCGTGTCTCGCCTGCCTTGCCACCGGCCGCGGTGCTAATGCAACCCAGTCTTTCACCGCGACCCGACCATGTTGGAGAGGATGACGACGACGGGGCTATATCCGTGAGTACCCAGTGCAATGAACGACTGAGGAGCGCTTTGGAGTGTGCATTCCGAGAGTATCGTTCCACACCGCCTGAGCTTAGACCTCGATTACCTCGTCTGCCCATGCATAAGAAAAATAGGGCGCTGGTGTGTGCTCTAGATTCACAGCTATCAAATGTTTTTGATAGCAGCAAAGACCTTGCCGATACCCACTCGATCTTGTACTGTGCGGCTGCAGCGGCATGTCGTGTAGCTAACGTCAAGTTTCCCAAAACTGACAGAGCTACACGACCAGCTATACCAGCTTGGCAGTGCAGGATTGAGCGTCGTATCGGTGAGGCTAGAGCACTCATCGGCAAGCTTATCTGCTTCAGGGAGGGCAACACTCGCCCTAGAGTGATGCGCTTTGTGAGGCGGGCATTCTCGGGGACGGATATCAATTCTCGAGATTATCTGTCCCGCGTCACAGAGCGTATCGACTTCCTGAAGCAGAAGATCTATGCATGGGCAAGCCGTATTCGTCGGTACAAGCGGCGAGTGGAGCGATACACTCAGAATCGCACATTCCAGAGCAACGAAAGGTGGGTTTATAGGGCTTGGGAGCGACCTGACCAAGGTGTGACTGATACTCGCCTACCAGATGATGACGCCATGTATTCGTTCTGGCGCAATATCTGGTCGGTGCCTGTCAGTCACACCGAGGGTGACTGGACTCGAGAGGTCGAACGGGCGTGCGATTCGATACCACAAATGGGGGCAATTACCATCAGCCCCCAAGATGTAGCTTGTGCAGTCCGTCCGTTGCCTAACTGGAAATCTCCGGGGCCGGACGGACTGCACAACTTTTGGATTAAATGGTTTCAAAGGTCGCACGCTCGTTTGGTAACTCAGTTCCAGTCTGCCTTAGAGTCAGGATCGCTGCCCCAGTTCCTAACGACAGGAATAACCCACCTGCTCCACAAATCAGGTAGTACTGCGGAACCTAAAAATTATAGACCGATAACATGTTTACCGACGGTCTATAAAGTTTTTACATCCATTCTGAGAGCTAAAATTAATCAGCATATTGAGAATAATTCCATCATGTCTGCTTCTCAGAATGGATGTAGGAACGGGTCCCGCGGTACTAAGGAGCTGCTCCTCATAGACATTGCCATTAGCCAACAGGTTCGCCGTTCCCGCAAGGATCTGGCGACATGTTGGATAGATTACAAGAAGGCCTATGACTCAGTGCCACATACATGGCTCATGAGGGTGCTGGAGTTGTATAAAATTGATGCAACTCTGTGCGCCTTCCTGACGTCATGTATGGGGCAGTGGAGGACGGTCCTTCACTATCCAGGATGTCGACAGATTCAGGAAAACAGCGAACCTATAAGGATCGAGCGCGGCATATTTCAGGGCGACAGTCTGAGTCCTCTGTGGTTTTGTTTAGCCCTGAACCCTCTCAGTACACTGCTGGAGGGTTCGGGCCTGGGCTATCGGTTGAGAAGAGGTGGTCAGGTCCTATCACACCTCCTTTACATGGATGATCTGAAGCTCTTTGCACCCAACAACTTGCAACTGATGAAGCTACTGAAGGTAACAGAAACCTTCAGTGACGCCATCAGGATGGAATTTGGTGTGGACAAATGTGCAGCCATGCATGTAAAGCGAGGGGAGATTATGGAATCCGTGGGAATACAACTCTCGGATTCCATACACCTTCGATCCCTTTCCTCAACCGAAACTTACAAGTATTTGGGTATGTCGGAAGCACTAGGCATCAATGCTACTGAAGTGAAACAATCGTTGAAGGAGCGCTTCTTTGGCCGCCTGAAAAAAGTACTAAATAGTCTTTTATCAGGTGGGAACAAGGTGCGCGCCTTCAACGGCTGGGTCATGCCGGTCTTGATGTACTCTTTCGGCATACTCAAATGGACTCAGACAGAACTTGACGCCTTGGATAGGAGAGTCCGCACATTGCTTACCGCAAATCGTATGCATCACCCACGATCATCGGTTATGAGACTGTATATCCCGCGGAAGTGCGGAGGTCGTGGCTTTTTAAATGCTAAAACCCTGCACAACCGCGAGGTATGCAGTCTTAGGGAATATTTCCAGGCTGCCGACGTGGGTATGCATCGAGATGTGGTAGCGGTGGACAAGGGCCTTACCCCGCTCTCCTTGGCTAACGAGAACTGGCGCAAACCTATAGTATTAGATACTAATGACCGCAGGGAGGTATGGCAGAGCAAGGAACTTCACGGACGCTTCTACCGGGTCCTATATGGGCCCGATGTAGATCTTTTAGCGTCCGTGGCCTGGCTGCGATTTGGTGATCTTTTCGGGGAAACCGAAGGTTTTGTCTTTGCGATTATGGACGAAGTTATGATGACGAACAACTACCGGAAATACATTGTGAAGGACGGCACGGTTGACATCTGTCGGGCATGTCACCGGCCGGGAGAATCAATCCGACACATTATTTCCGGTTGTTCTAGTCTGGCTAACGGAGACTATTTGCATAGACACAACCTTGTAGCCAGGATTATCCACCAGCAACTTGCTCTTAAATACAATCTTGTGGAATCGGAAGTGCCTTACTATAAGTACGTGCCCGACCCAGTTCTCGAAAATGGCAATGTCACGTTGTATTGGGATCGGTCTATCATCACTGACAGGACTATTGTTGCCAATAAGCCTGACATAGTGGTGATAGACCGATTAGAGCGTCGCGCAATGATTGTTGATATAGCGGTCCCCCATGACGAGAACCTCGTGAAGGCTGAGAGAGATAAGAAAAGTAAGTATCTTGATCTAGCTCGCGAGGTTGTCGACATGTGGGATGTGAATACAGCAGTCATTGTGCCGATAGTCGTGACGGCCAATGGCATAATAGCTAAGAGTCTCGATGAACATCTGAGGAGGCTCTCGTTGGGCAGCTGGATCAAGGGCGTGATCCAGAAAGCGGTACTCCTGGACACGGCGCGTATCGTTAGGAGGTTCCTCTCTCAGCAGCCCTAACCACCGGTAGCTTGGACCTTGTTCCCGATACCGGTGGGCTACTAATTTTTATATTTTTAAATGTTTTTTTTTATTTTATTTTTATAAGATAATATTTAAAAATGTAAAAACTATGTACAATAATGAAATAAAGGAAATAAACGAAATAACAAAGCCTTTTATTCTGAAATCAGAGAAATAAAACTGAAGTCTATACAATACTATACGTAGTTTATAAAATGTCCCTAATCTCAGTGTACTTGGCATAGGCCTCCACTAACAGTTTCCACTGGGGTCTGTCCTGAGCTACTCGCCAACACCACAGAGCACCATCTCTTACACTTTTTGCCTACATCTTGGACCAGCGGTATTTCCCATATCCCATTTCCATCTATGACACTGTCTTCAACGGCATCTTTTCCCATCTCTTGTGTACCAATTTGACAATTTTCTCCATGTCACTTTTCTCCATGTCCTTTGGTAATCGCGCATCATATAACCGGTCCATCTCCACTTTACACATAATTCCTGTTGGATAACTGTCGGTTTTCGCGCAGGAAAAGCTACTGTCGACTACAAACACTGGCACATTTTGAATATTTTCTTGAAGATCTCACTCAACATAGTCATCATTACTGCCGAAAGACTGCTGGATACAGGACTGCCCTAGCGTCACCACATCAACCAGTCCTGTGCGTCTTTCATAAATCGGATTTCCGTGACCTTAACCAGGTCATCGGTCTACAGAGGGAGGCCTTAAAGCGCTGCGTATTCCGCCACGCGGTCGCAACTCCAGAACTTAACAGCCCCATTGACCATCCGTTTTCGAGCATCTGAGATCTATCAGGCATGAAATATTTGCATCCGATCTAATGTTTTCGATAATTCAGGGCGAACAGTCTTCTTCAACGCATCGGTCTTCGTGGAGGCATCTCCAAGGAAGACAAGGTCTTCTTCGTCACTCGTTTTATAAGTTTATATATTATTTTGTATTTATTTCGCTTGATCACCGTTTAAGCACAGACTTGTCAACTATCAACTGCCAAATGTAACCAGTGTAGCCAGATTCGACGAGCCCTAAGTCGCCGAAAATTTAGTTTTCCCATTTATAAAAAACTCAAGACGACCATTATTCACTAATACCACGAAACAGCCACAATAATCATTATTGGTTCCACATAAAACATTTTTCTGCATTTCTTTATTTCCGTGTTGTTGCGACTGAAGTATAATGAAAGCTAGTGAAAAAAGCATTTTATTTTCCAGTTATTTACATCATTCCTCAAATAATGTTGTATTAGATAGTTTCATTCCGAAATCGCCTAAAATCGCCTTATTTTTTTTGGAGGTAACCTAATTGGCGCCGCTCGTAAAAATTGGTCGCCCCGGCACCCTTCCAAGTAGCCTAAATGGCAAAAAGGCGCCCAATCTGGCTACACTGATGATGTAACGTTGACAACGGTTTGAGAATTCGAGAATGATCAAATGTGTTTTTCTCAGTTGTGAAACCCAATTGATCGTCAATGAAGGTTTTTTGTATGACATAAGGTATACTTTGGCATGACTTGACTACGTATACTCAAACCTTGCTCAGCATCGCAGAAAACTTAAAGTGGCAGATGATCAAGGGTGACAGATGCTTAAATCGAGATCAGCACGTACTTAGCGTCGAATACTTAATTCAGAAATCGGCCATTAGAGATGTCCCGGACCATAAATACAGATAATCAATGTAGTAAGTAATTGGTGTTGTACGAACAGTTAGAAAAGCGATTAAAATACTACGGATTAGAGTCCTGCCTTAAATTGCAAGGCAGGTGATTTTATGTAGGCAAGGACATGGTTTTAAGTCGTAGCCGACTTATACGACACCGCTCCGATACGACAAAATAATTATCATTGAAATGTGTCCTCTGTAGACATACTTTACTTTGAGAACACAAATTAGCAGACAGCTTGCTGTAAGCGAGCTTACCGCCATCTTAACATTCGATAGTTGATGTCTCGCTTACTACGCTCTTCAAGTGGGCGGTGCCTCGCGCTGTACGAACGCAGGCAACTTCGCTTAAAGCTCGTTGCTAGTGTGTCGAAAAAGGAAGGCTGAAGCGATCGGTGCGTGAACCGACAGTTGACTGCTAGCTGTAAGAGTGTGGACAACTGGTTGCCTGCTAGCTGTCGGCGCATGGACAGCGAGCAGTCGTCTCCTTTTGAGGCGGTGCTGTGTGGGAGCGCGGTTGTGTCAATGAGCAACAACCTTTACTGTTGTTTTGCTTAATTTTAGGCAAAAGCCAAAATTTTTGCCTAAAATGGTCCTAGCACCAGTATTTTTTTTGTATGCTAGTGTAGAACGATCGTCCGGCTTTAAATAAGTAAGTTATACTTTAATAAATGCATACTATGTAGCATAACAATTTAATAAAAATGTTGTACAATGAGGACGTAGTGCTTATATTGCTATTGCGGTAGTATTCAATAATTTCATCGAACAATATAAAATGCGGCCGCATTGAGTATTGAGTGACCACTCTACCCGCTACGTACTGGATCGGAATCCGCCGCTGACATGAGAACACTTGAAATATTTGCATGGATTCGCTGTGCCAAGTGCTCTAGATAGCGATTTCCGAGTTTAATGGTAGGTATATTTTCTTTAGAAATGATCAGAGTCCTATAACAATTCGTTCCTGAAAAGTTTATGACGACCTAAGTGGTCAAACGTAAGTATAATACTCACAAAGGAACTTTGTGTCTTTGAATTGGCTGCAAGACCCTGCGCAATAGCTATTTTTGTGTTAATGTTGAAGGTGAAAATAGCATTGTATAATTGTCTCTTTCACTCTCTAACGTTTGTTGCATCGTCCTATCTCGCTTACTCTCTGCATTATACTCAATACAAACTGTTTCATGCGCAATGGTTGGCAGAGCCAATGACAGAGACACAAAGATCCACTGTGACATAGATACCTAGAAATATTGCAAAATTTCTGTAGCCATTATCGATTTGCAATTCTATTTGTAAACATCCCATCTCTTAAGACCGTTTTAAAATTTAGGTATTTTTCTATCACTCTTCTAGCTATCATTATAAGATCAACCTACCTTTAAATCTTCCTGTCCCATTCAGATTAGACTCAAATCGATATTTAACACGAAGCAATCAACAAATATCCTTTTTATTATTTACGTGTCACTAAAGAAACTCGACACAAAAATACATAAATACTTGAAAATAAAACAAGGATAAGGTTTCCCTTGCCCGGATCGAACGTGTCGAGTGGTTAGCGATACTTGACCCATCAATACTGTATGAAAACCTCTCAGGTGAAATAGTTTATTCGTGTGGTACAAGGTGTAACAAATTAGAGCTTTTTATTTCATGACATGCTTTTCTATGCCATAGACTGCTTTATCCAGAGGAATTAGTAATACTATTTGAATGATAAAGTCACTGGATTAATAGTTTTACTTATAAAGTCGTTAATTTGTACATTCATACCGAATGTACGAGTAAATTTTATTGTGTATTATTTCGAAGGAAATAAATTGTTTACAAGCAACTGTAATTGTAATGACTGAGGCAGAGAGAGTAACAGAGTAGCTACAGCGAAGGACGGAGCCGACAGTTTTGGTCAGCGTTCGGTCGATGTTACCGTCGCATCGTGACAGTGCCGACAGCCTCAGGTTACCAACCCTCTCACTTATTAAAACAACCACCACATTCTCTCCTCACTTGGGCCACCACTCTCAATTCAGTGTATTCAAAGTATAATAGAGGAGGTACAGCGAAGCACAGAACTGACAGGTTTGGCCAACGCTCGATCAGTGTCAGCAGTGGCAGGTCTGACAGGCTGTGGTCGCCAATTATCCTGCTTATTAAAACAACTACCGCATTCTCGTAAATCGGAGAGAGGCAAAGCGCTCGACAAGAGATCGGTTCTTCATAGGAGTCAAAGACTAATAAAGTCACTCCTAGATCTTATGTAACTTCAGGTCTAGGACCTGATGGGATCTTAAATCCAACAATTCCCACACTTGCTGTATATAGTAAATTTATACCTTGTGTGAAAAAAAATTGCAATAGGCTGCAAAAGATCTCTCCCCGGACAAACTGTGCCAAAACATTTTATTTTTTTGAAAAAACGTTGCCCCACGTTAGGAATTTCTTCCTGTATCGTGGGTGCATTTACAAACATATAAACTCACATACACAAACACCCAGAGCTGGAATAACTATCTGTAGATCATACAAATATTTGTTCCGTGCGGGAATCGAACCCGCGACCCGCAGCGCAGCAGTGAATCACTCAACCACTGCGCCAACCGTGCGCCCTAAAATACACCAAACACACACGTAATTTTCTCTATTTAAGGTTGAACTAGTTGACGGCACAAACTATTTTGTGCGCGGGGTTAAAATGCATGATATCGTATCCGACAACACGTGCGAAAGAAATAGATGCTGTGATGAGCAGTAAGAAGCTAGTTCGTGTACGAATTAGTACTTTTGCAAGTCTGTAGCGAAATGGATGATGATTTAGGACGAAAACGAGCGCGTGATTTTTTATAAACAGACCTTTCGGAGTCTAGATATCATGAAAAAACTACTAAATGTATATTTTCAAAATCAAATTATTTGCATTTTTGAATTATTATTCTATCCCTGTATGGAGGCCGTTTTGCAATTTTCCTTCTTCTTATGGTATTTATTGCCGCCCAAAGATGCGTTAAAATTAGTGTTGAAATATGGAACTTTCGACGCTCATAACTTTCAAATATTTTTTTTTTTTACATTTTTGTTTCCATACAGGACTAGATAATGATGAGAAAAATTGATATCATTTATTATTTTGAACGTACATCGTCAAACAGTGGAGTAATCTCTAGACTACGTTTGTATGGAAGAATTTTCGACTAGTGTAACCTTAACTAATGAATTAAAGTTACCTTATATTCTATTCAACCGCATTATCTCCTCTCTTGGACCAGTACCTTCAATTCAATTTATTCAGCGTGAATGAGTAGGTACAGTGAAGCACGGAACTGACAGGTTTGCACAGCGCTCGGTTGATGTTACCGCCGTGACAGTGCCGACAGCCTCGGGTTACCAACCCGCATGCTTGCCTACGATTATCTCTCTTTTTATATCAGGCTTTTTATGATAAGGGTTTATTCTGTATATTTGGGGAGCGTTTTGTGAGACACAATCGCGCAAAATGCCCGTTGTGCAGAATTACATCTACATTAAATTAAAAAAACCATTCAAGTTCAGGATGGAACGTCGTTGGGGTCGTTGGGCCTGCACACCTAATCCAAAATTATAATAACCGTGTGCCTTTCGTTTCTTTGATGTTTTCTAGTTTTGTACTTATTTTAGGTAGTTCGTGACAATACTTCGCAGTATTTATAGTTCAGTATATATGCGTGACGAGGTATTGCACGGTGCAAAACCACGCCACGCTGCAATTAGCCAGGTGTTATTGTGATACTCTCGCTATCTATAATAATCCCTTTAAATAATTCTGTAGAAACCAAAAGGAAACAAAACTCATCTCATCCACACTGCATAAGCCTTTCATCCAATCCTAACACCGCAATCTGTTTGCAAACAACCTGAAAATCAACCATAATACGCTTTCAAAAGTAAATTCAGAACGTTTCTCGCTGCTTTGGTACTATTTCCATCAGTGCCACTCGTAATAGCTACCTCTTCTAAATAATCATTACTTGAGCTTCAGGTTTCAGTCTCGACAAGCATTTAAACTTGTTAATGTCTTGTGCATCAAAACTATAACGAAGTGAACTTGTAATTACGCGCTGAAAGGGTGCTCGGAGTTGATGCACATGCTTTTGAAGGAGAGATGTTTCAGTGTTCGTGTGCGGTTTCAGGAACTTTTGATGGCATGTTCTGTGGATTATTAGACTGAAGGCACGGGTCATCGAGTTAGGATTGTATAAACATTTAGGACCTTTTTTTTTATTTTTACCCATTTATAAAAATCTCGACGGGGTTCAGCAAGATTCCATATTAAAATAACTTATTCGCAAAAAGGCTTATGAGCAAATCGTCCTATTCTCAAAATTACCCTAATAGCAAAACGTCCTACACACAAAAGAATGGGAATGGTACATATGAGATTTTAAAAGAAATAATTTTATTCAAGATTTTGTTGAGACTGTTAACTTTGAAATAAAGTAAATTGCAAATGATATCATGTTGTCTACGCCGCACACAACCAATCACAGCCAGCTACTGTCTCACTCAGCCAGCCGACCAATGAGAGCGCCCGAATGTGGCGTGATCTTCAAAAGCCAATCGCCGAAGCGAAATATCGCGCGATGCATGGCTTGCCGCCGCCGATGGAGGAACCCGTTTTTTACTCTGCCACAGCCATCAGCTGACAGACCACTGTTTGCCTCAAATTTTGTAGACTCCAACAAGCCTAGTTATATTAAATATTTAAACTCAAAGTCAACGTATTTTCTTTTGTTCCAGCGCGAACAAAAAGTGGCAACCGTGACAGGACTGCAATCTCTAATCGAGTCCGTCTATATTTCTGATCCAGAACCGCTCAGCTCGAGGTCTGCAAGGGAGTTGCAGGTCTACGACTTTGAAGGTTTGGAGCTTGGAGCAGCCTACAACCCGGAGCAGCCTACATTCCGGAGTGATCAACAGCAAATCACTGCCGGGAACAGCGCCTCGGGTCTATTGCTACCTGCTACGCAACACCTACCAATCTAACTGTGAGCCCGTTCCTATCATTGTTCCTAGGTCTTTCCTCTTCTATCTGAGTGCATAGTGTTCGATAATTCGATTGTTTGGTGAAAATATCTAGCTAATTAATTCGACCTACCTACATAGTTCGAATTATGTACTTTTAATTCAAGCACCTACATACTCGTTTTTTCTGCAAGTGCCTACCAGTTTTATTTTATCTGTGGTGCCTACGCTAGTTACCCAATTATTTATCACCTTTAATCACATTGTAACAAAATATCTGGCTTGCTGAATACGCACCTATATTGCACATTTTTGTGATCTTTCTCACCCCCATTTCCTTTCGAATCATTTGCAAGCTACTAAAATCATTATACCCACATAGGTATCTACATAGCAAACATAACTTCTCGCTCGCTTGTTGCTACCAGCTGCTTATTTGCACAACGGTACATTCCAGGCGATCGGTACACTGAGTACATCGGGCGGCCGCTACTGCGTGCAACGTTTGCGCGCGGCGCTGCCTACCCGCTCATCAGCTGTGCCTGCGCTTCGCTCGACATCTTCGCTGACCACCTACATCGGCCTCTGCTGCACACCGGACGGCGAAACGAGGAGCGTATCGTACCCACTTCTTTATTATTTCACTTAAAAATAAAGTTTATTCGCCATGACTTCTGACGCAAAGTTTAAAGATTTGATCATTAAACGAGGTGCCATCAAAGGGCGTTTAACTAAGTTCAAAACTTATTTAGATACTCTAATCAATTTAGATTTAGTTTCACCCATAGAAGTCAATAAGCTTGTCATGAAGTTATCGCGAATGGAAGCGCTATTCGGTGAGTTCGGCGAGTTGCAAAACATAATAGAAGTACAAGCTGAAGCTAATCAGGCTAATGAGTTAACTGCTCGGGATTTAATTGAACAAGAATTTGATAATTGCATCGCTTTAGCCCAAAACTTCATTCAAACACATAGCGTGCCCTCCAAAAGTAATGAAGGTGACAACGGCAATTGTTCTCATCAACATGATAACTATGATAGGCTAGGATTTAAATTACCCATCATCAACATTCCTAAATTTGATGGTACATATTCTAAATGGTTAGAATTCAAGGAAATATATTGTTCGTTGATCCACGATAATTCTACGATTAAAAATGTACACAAGTTTCACTATCTTTGTTCGTATTTGGAGGGTGAAGCAGCGCGTGTTTTAAGTAACCTAGAAATTTCCGACAAAAATTATGATGAAGCTTGGTCTATTCTCTGCAGTCGGTACGATGATAAACGGCAATTAATAAATAACCATCTAAAGTCCCTTTTACAAATCGAGTCAGTGCGAGAAACTGAAAAATCTATAAGATTTCTTATTGATCATGTCAATCAAAACTTGCGAGCTCTGAGCACCCTAGGACTACCCACGGATAAATGGGACGCCCTTATCATAGCTATTCTTGTGGAAAAATTAGGTAATGGCACCACATTCAAGTGGGAAGAACATAAAAATACTTTGCCTTTAATACCTACCCTCGATGATTTCTTTTCATATTTAAAAAATCGAGCTAACGTTTTAGAAACGTTTAACCATCACAAATCTGATAAAGACAAACCTAAACAAATTCCTTATAACAATAAACAAACCAAGTCATTTATCGCAACATCCAAGGAGACTATGTTTCCCAAAGCCAAAGTTGAATGCTACGTGTGCAAGGGCAGTCACCGCCTTTACGAATGCACAACATTCAAGGGGAAGACTCCTGAAGATAGGAACTCTGTTGTTGCGACACTTAATTTATGTGTAAATTGCCTAAGACCTGGTCACAATGTGCAAGCATGCAAACTTTCAGGTACTTGCCGCCAATGTAAACAAAAACATAACAGTTTACTACATCTAGCTAATAACCCTACGTCCATATCTATGTCAGCGTTTTCATCGCCAGAAATATTATTGTGCACCGCTAAAGTACGCCTAATTAATCCACAAACTAATGCAAGCATTGCTGTTCGAGCTTTACTTGACAGCGGGAGTCAATCGTCCTTTATCACCGAAAGGGTAAAGCAAAGACTCAAGTTGACGCCTCAGCCATCAAATGTCGGTATTCGCGGTATAGGCAATAGCCCCCTCAAATTGAGCACAGAACGCTGCGCTCTCAAACTACAATCCACTGCACATACATGCAATAAATTTCAAGTATCAATGTTCTGCCTAGTTTTGAAAACCATAACAGAAAATTTACCTAAATTTCCAATCGATATTAGTCAATTTAATTTGAGTGAATACGAACTAGCTGACCCTAGCTTCTACGAGCCTTCTCCAATTGATATGCTTATTGGTGCTGATCTATTTTGGGAGTTGATGGGCAATAAACAACATTCTATAGGCACCAGTAAGACTTATCTGCGTAGCTCTAAAATCGGATGGCTCGTGGCCGGTCGCATGCCTAATTCTACTCAATCGTCACATGCGAAACCTACTGTTTGTAATTTTATACTCCAAGAAGAACAATGCATAGATCAACAGTTAGCCAAATTTTGGGATTTGGAAAATGTTCCCCAAGTTCAGCCGTACACAGGAGAAGAAAACCTTTGTGAAAGGCACTTTCTTTCTAATACGTGTCGAGAAAGTGATGGTCGTTTTAGTGTAGGTCTTCCACTAAAGGATGGTTTAGATTGTCTGGGCGAATCCTACTATATAGCAAGGAAACGATTTTATAGTCTTGAGTCACGTTTTAGAAAAAACCCTGGTCTTAAAGAACTTTACTCTCAATTTATTAAAGAATATGCTGATTGTGGACATCTTTCTGAATCATCTAATTCAAAGCCACCTAACTCCTATTTTCTTCCTCATCACCCCGTTTTTAGAGACAAGAGTGAGTCTACTAAGCTCAGAGTAGTGTTCAATGCCTCCGAGCCTACTACCTCTGGTCTATCGGTTAATAACCTTCAGATGGTAGGTCCTACTGTTCAGGATTCATTGTTCAATATACTAATACGTTTCCGTCAGTATAAATATGTTTTGTCAGGGGACATAGAAAAAATGTACCGACAAGTGAAGCTAAGGCAATCAGATCGCGATTTGCAATTAATTTTATGGCGTGACAATGAAGACGAGCCTCTACGCACACTAAGGCTAAATACTGTCACTTACGGTTTTGCTAGTGCAAGTTTTCTTGCAACCAGGTGTATTTGGCAAATTGGCGAGGAATGTGTAGATCACCAAATAAAAACAATAATACAAAGGGATTTCTATTGCGATGATCTGCTCACAGGTGCTGATACAAGCACAGAATTACGCCACATTCAGCAATCTGTTGCCACCGAATTAGCAAAAGGGTGTTTTCCCCTCAGGAAGTACCGATCCAACCTACCTAATCTAATAGGTCAAAATTCTATAGACAACGAAAATTCAAATTTAATAATTAGCAATGCCACTAGCACTTTAGGCGTAGGTTGGTCCCCTAGTACCGATGATATTCATTTTCCAATTAATTACCCTGATAATGATAATTCCAAATGCACAAAACGAACAATCTTATCCACTACGTTTAAAATATTTGATCCCCTTGGTCTTATTTCTTTGTGTACAATTAAGGCTAAAATATTCCTTCAAATGTTATGGCTTAAGAAATTGGACTGGGATGAGCAAGTCCCAAGGGATATTCTAGATCCTTGGACAAAGTTTGCCAAACACATTAATATCTTATCGTCTTTAAAAATTCCAAGAAGGGTTCTTATCGATGACATAACATCGGTAGAACTTCACTGCTTCTGCGATGCCTCACAACAAGCTTACGGTAGTTGCATTTACCTACGTTCTGAGGATAGGACCGGAAACATACATGTCCAATTATTGTGTGCTAAAGCACGAGTAGCTCCAATAAAAACCCAAACTATTCCTAGACTAGAACTTTGCGGTGCTTTACTCGGTGCGGAGTTGACTGCCGCTGTCAGTAAGGCTCTAAGCTACAAACTAAAGCGTAAGGTGTACTGGACTGATTCGAACGTGGTTCTAGGTTGGCTCAAGTCTCCCGACAAAACCAAAACATTTGTCGCTAACAGGGTTGCTGCTATAGTTGAGCTCACCGATACCACAGCATGGCGTCATGTACCCACCGCGGAAAATCCGGCTGACCTCGCGTCTCGCGGCGTGGACCCACAATACGTCGATAAGGCCGATCTATGGTGGTCCGGGCCTCCATTTCTAAGACAGCCAGAATCATCATGGCCAGTACTTAATATAAATCTAAATAAAAACTTACCTGAAATAAAGGCAATGCCTGCTGTGCAATATATTGAAGATAAATCTATTCCTAACTTTCAACAATTTTCTAAATTTTCCTCATTACAAAGAGTGTACGCAACAGTTCTTAGGTTTATAAATAATTGTAAACACCCAACAAATAAAATTACAGGAATCCTACAAGTCCAGGAACTTGAAAGGGCTCTAACGGTGCTCATTAAAATAGCTCAAGGTCAGTCTTTCCCTAAAGAGATAATGTTATTGCAATCACAAAAACCCTTAAAGGCTAACACTAGCATTTGCTCTTTAAATCCATTTCTTGATGACAATAAAATTCTTCGCGTCGGAGGACGCATTGATAAATCATCTTACGCCTATGATAAGAAACATCCTATTATTCTGAAGGCAGAACATTACCTAACTAAAATAATTTTTCAAACTGAACATTTACGCCTGCTTCACTCAGGGCCTCAAGGTCTTTTAGCCTCGATTCGCGAGCGTTATTGGCCACTGGGAGGTAGGAAATTAGCACGAAATGTTGTACGGAACTGTTTCATATGTCGCAGGTTTAAAGGAGAGACTATGTCCAATATCATGGGTAATTTGCCAACAGATCGAATTGAACCCGACTTTCCTTTCAGCGCTGTCGGTACGGACTTTGCCGGTCCCTTTCTAATCACCGATCGCAAGGGCCGAGGATGCAAGATAACAAAATGCTATCTCTGCATCTTTGTGTGTCTCAGATATAAATGTATACACCTTGAAGTCGTAAGTGACTTAACTAAAGACGCGTTCATACAAACCGTTACTAGATTCATTGCTCGACGAGGAATGCCAAAAACAATTTACTGCGACAACGGTCGCAATTTTGTAGCAGCTGCCAAGGAAATTGGTAGCTTCATAAAGACTAACACTGAAAATATCAAGGATTTTGCTGCTCGCCGCGGCATCGAATTTCGCTTCTCCCCAGCGTACGCTCCTCATTTCAATGGTCTGGCAGAGGCTGGTGTAAAATCAGCAAAATTCCACCTACGTAGAATTTTAGGTCAATCTCACCTGACGTTCGAGGAATTGACCACTGTGTTTGCTCAGATAGAAGCCATCCTCAATAGCCGACCCCTTTGTCCTCTCAGCCCTTCACCCAACGATTTCCAGCCTCTTACCCCGGCACACTTTTTAATTGGTAGGTCGCTGACGTCACTGCCCACGCCGAACATTGTGGACTCCAACGTGAATCATCTCAACCGATACCAGCGCATCGAACAAGCAAGGCAACACTTCTGGAAACGATGGGCTGCCGAATACATCTCCGATCTTCAACAGAGGACCAAATGGCGCGTCAAGGGGAAGGAGTTACAACTCGATGATCTGGTCTTGATCAAGGAAGATCAGACCCCCCCCCTATGCTGGCGTCTTGGACGAATCAGCAAACTATTTCCAGGTTCCGATGGAGTATCAAGAGTGGCTGACGTAGGCACAGTCAAGGGCACCGTTCGACGTGCACTCAATCGCCTCTGCCTACTGCCTGCCCCAGAACACTGATTGTGTTGAAAGCTGGACCTAGAGCTTTCAACGGCCGGGAGGATGTCTACGCCGCACACAACCAATCACAGCCAGCTACTGTCTCACTCAGCCAGCCGACCAATGAGAGCGCCCGAATGTGGCGTGATCTTCAACAGCCAATCGCCGAAGCGAAATATCGCGCGATGCATGGCTTGCCGCCGCCGATGGAGGAACCCGCTTTTTTTACTCTGCCACAGCCATCAGCTGACAGACCACTGTTTGCCTCAAATTTTGTAGACTCCAACAAGCCTAGTTATATTAAATATTTAAACTCAAAGTCAACGTATTTTCTTTTGTTCCAGCGCGAACAATGTTATGTTTGTTTTGCGTACAGTTCGAGAGTAATCATTTCCAGTTTTTAGTTATAAATCGGTCCAAGTATAGACTTTATTAAAGTAGAGAGTAGAGTGTAGTCTTTATTAATGTTCACCGCCCTGGAGTGGGGCGTAGACTCATACCTTTGACCTGGCCGCTGGAGTGTTTGTTCAATCCATCGCATTTCCCAGGCCAGGTATTGGCCCTCAAGACTTGGTGCGTATCCCATAACCCTCTGTGGCCGTAAGCGGTCGAAGTTCCTTATAAGAAAGGTTGTTATTGTTTCTAGTATTATAAACAAAACTATAATACAGAAAGGAGACGGTTCAAGCGTCAACCTGCAATATTATAGATGAAATTATAGAAATCCTTTTATTTCCCTCCTTGCGCAATGTTGTGGTTTTACAAAAATGCTCATATTTCACTTGAAATCTGATACCATTGCATCAGTGATATTTTGTAGCCACGTTTCTTCTCATACCTATTGAATAACAGTTATTGAGGTTTGGAGCACTTTTATTGTAAACTAGCTACTCCTAGGGGTTTCGCCCGCGTGAAGCGTTTTATCATTCCAGGGGAACATTATACCGGGTTAGAAATCCAGAACATAATCTTTCTCTGCACCAAATTTCATCCTGTTCCGTTCTGCCGTTCCGGCGTTATTGATTAACAAACATACATCCATCCATCAAAACTTTCGCATTTATAATATAATTTTAGTATAGTATACATAATATAGTATTGGCACAAAGTATGTAAGCGGGGGAGCGCCGATTATTATTAGTAAGATTCTTCGTAGAAACTTTATTCAATCTTGTTGGAGTCTACTGAATCTCGTTGAAACAATTCACTAAATTTTTACCCTATATCATTTGCCGTCTATCAACATGAAATCAAAACATCCTCATTCGAAATCACAACTAAAAACCGTGTCGACGAAATATTCTCATAAAATTTTGCGGGATTACGCTCAGATCGATCTCCAGGCTAATGAGAGTCTTGGAGAAGTCTTCGCTTATTACGCACGCGACAGGGAAAAATCGCAAGTGGCATGTAAGATGGCAGGGGAGCTATTTATATACCTACCAAGAGTGGTAAGATACCAGGCCCCTCAGAAAGTATTGCGAAAAAAAGTTTTTATATATGGGAGACTGGCCAGTTATAATGTTTTTCGAAAATATGATTATTTATAAGTAAAAATAAGTAAGTTCCAATTTCAAAATTTCCCTCCACATTTTTTGCGAGTTAATTCAAAGTATTGTGTCTCACTGAAATATGGATCTGCGCCGGGAACATTTTAGAGCTATGATTTTATACGATTTCAAGTGTCGCCTGAAACCGGATGAATCGTACGATAGACTTCAAATGGCATTCATGCATGAAGGCCCTTCCAAGGCAACCGTGTATCGTTGGTATAACGAATTCAAGCGCGGTCGACCAACTTTGGGGGATGACGAAAGAAGCGGTCGCCCTTTGACGGCTGTTACCGAAGAAAACGTGCTAGCAGTGAAAAATTTAATCCAAGACAATAGGCGAATTACATATCAGGAGATTCAACACATATTGAAGATTGGATCGGGAAGCGTTCACGAGATTCTACACAGCCATCTTCGCGTGAGGAGGATAGTATCACGCTGGGTGCCGCACAACCTCACCGATGCTCAGAAGCAGGCCCGGGTGGAATGGTGCCGTGATATGCTTAACAAATTTGAAGCAGGCTCGTCTCGGCGTGTTTACGACATCGTTACAGGTGATGAGTCCTGGATTTATCAATACGACCCAGAAACCAAGCGCCAGTCGACTGTTTGGGTGTTTCAAAATGAGCCAACGCCTACCAAAGTGAAGCGATCTAGAAGCGGGGGTAAGATTTTGATCGCTAGCTTTTTTAATTTGACTGGCCACTTGGTATCAATTCCCTTACGGGATCAAAGAAGCATTAATGCCGAATGGTATACTACCAAATGTTTGCCAGAAGTTTTCTCTGTTATAAGCAACAAGCGACCAAACACAGGGCTCCGCGGGCTACTGCTCCACCACGACAATGCACCTGCGCACACCGCACTCAAAACGAGGGACTTCCTGGACAGCACGCCAGTCAAACTCCTGGGTCACCCTCCTTACAGCCCTGATCTAGCACCGTGTGACTTCTTTTTATTCCCAAAAATAAAAAATCAGCTCAAAGGGATACAATTTTCGTCGCCGGAAGATGCGCTGGCTGCGTTCGAGCAGGCTGTAAACGAGGTGTCTGCGGCGGACTGGAAAAAGTGTTTTGAAAACTGGTTTAGGCGCATGAATCTTTGTATAGAGGCTGGTGGAAAGTACTTTGAAAAGATTTAATAAAAATATATGTACGTATAGAACAATTTTATTTAGTTTCGCAAAACTTTCTGAGTGTCCCACGTACATACTTGCCGTAGGGTCGCCAAGAGACGAATTTGTTTCAGGAAAGATAAAATGTTTTTGTCATGATTGTATATGAAGGCAGTATTTTGAAAATTTTAATAAATATATGTGAAATGTAGTGTGTGCAAATGATATATTTTTTTTCCCAATCTATTTTTCTTTGTAGATATTACTTAGTATAACTAACGTATCCGAACCGACATTTACTTATGAAAAAGGCAAGTAATACGTATAATCTTACTGAACAATAAACTAACACAACAATGTCAAGAGTTTTTTGCAAAAGCGGAAAATTGTTATCTAAGATTTCGAGAGCTTTCAATTCACAAAGAAAACCCGGGACCCGTGTACATAAAGTTTTAAATAATACTAATATAAAATGTCGCCAGCGCTCGTCTCAGACATTCGTCATGGTCTCAAATGCAAACAAAGACACCGAAATGAGGACAAATCCGAGGAAATCAAGACTAATGGCGAGTCTACATACGCGGGTATAGCGGGCAAACGTCACTCGGATAGGTAGGGTAATCAAAAAATATTAAGTGTATTTTTCACGGGCTTATAACCTTTTTTGTCGCTAGCTTAGAGACGGGAAATCCGAAAAGAGCTTTCATTCCGTTTCTTATGAACTGCGTAAATAGGTACTATGTTATGATTGTGTTTGTTGAGGATAACGTTTTTATCTACCTAGTGGATATGCCACATTTTTTATTACAGATTTTAAGTGGAAATCTGTTGATTATAATAAAGGTAGGTGATTTAAGCGTAATACGCACAAGATGCAGTTATGAGTCGCCCTAATAACATCCAAAGTACCGAATATTGAGGTGTTTCTTTTTTCGTTTACTTTGAAGTATGAGATAAAACAACAAGCAACAACAACTGCAACAAAACAACAACAACTTAGTTTCTCTCCCTAGCTAAGCTTAAGTTTTAATACTTATTTTTAGGGTTCCGTACCCAAAGGGTAAAAACGGGATCCTAAGACTCCTCGATCCGTCTGTCTGTCTGTCTGTCCGTCTGTCACCAGACTGTATCTCATGAACCGAGAGAGCTAGACAGTTGAAATTTTCACAGATGTATTTCTGTTGCCGCTATAACAACAAATACTAAAAACAGAATTAAATAAATATAAAAGTGGGGCTCATACAACAAACGTGATTTTTTTGCCGGTTTTTACGATAACGGTGCGGAACCCTTCGTGCGCGAGTCGGACTCGCACTTGGCCGGTTTATTTTTGTCTACAATCAGTTTCAATGTTAGCAGATTGGATGTGGGTAATAGTTAGATATCGAGTGTACTCTTCAGTGAGAATGTCTACCTACCATCATGTCTACCATCATGACCATCGTGACGTGAATGTCTACTCATCCTATTATTATTTATTTATTTAATAAAATAGGTTATAAGTTTATAAAATTTTAACTTAAGAACTATGCCCCACAAAACCGTTTTCACGGATCCTACTGATAAAGTTTTTCCTTTTTAGCATCCTGGTATAGCCTCGACATTTTAATTGTGAAGTGAGAGAATTTGTGTGATTTTAAAGACATTGCTGGTAGGTATGCGAAGTACTTTTGATTTCGTCTTTCACAGTAGACATGTTGAAGTAAGACGTATGTACCAAAAAAATATGATACGAGTTTGAACTCACCTGAAATCCTGGCTTAAAAACTTGTGTTCCCACTTTTCAATTCTTGCACCGTTCCCAGTAATTACCTACTATACACGAGTACCTCCATACCACATACATACCTACAGTAATAAAGGTAATATGCACTTCCACGTGCATGTACCACACACAGAACTCTACCGTATCTCTGTAATATGAAAGGCTTTTATAATTACGAGCGCATTCAGTGAACACTGGGACATTTAAGGTACATAAGACTGGAACATTCAAGGCACATAAACGGTGGAAGCGGGACGTAAATGTCCCAAAGCGGTGCGCTGTCGTGATATTCTAAGTAAGTACAGGAATATACGAGAGAAAATGTACTTCTCTTACTTGTAGCAAGCCTTAAAGTCGTTTATAAACAAGTTGAAAAGTCTGGGTTATTTTGTGGAAAAAAAAGGTTTATCTTTTGTTTGAATAAGTAATCTAGTGGCTCTTTAAGCCTATATATCCAGATCCAAACATTAACGTTATTGCTTTCTGTCCCGTGTGTTGGCATTATAATCAGGCGTTGCACAAGGAATAGGTAAAAGATAGGGCCTTAAAAAATATTACAAATAAAATTTAAAAAAAATCCGACACATTTTTACTCCGCTACATAATTTACCTAGTAGTAGACACGCTTTGATTGACAATCTATTGAACACGTTATTATAACAGGATATCTTGCGAAAACAGCCTGATTCTAACAGTAAAACACCCATAAGTTTTGAACGGACTATATGATTCATTGGACAGGGAAACTGTTAAGGTGCTTTTAAATCGTCAGCAAAAAAGTAAACAAAATGAAGCTAGTTGCACATTAGCAAGCATCAGTAGGTCTATATGCAGAAGAATGTGCAAGAAGTGCACGGACACTCTTTTCCATCAATAAGTTTTAATTACAAGTATTTGGTTACAGCATTAAAAATAAAATCAAAATAAAATCATAATCAAAATTAAAATAAAATCATAATCATAATCAAAATTCAAAACAAAATCACGATCAACATCAAAATTAATACCAACATAAAAATTTATTAACAAAATATAGTGTGCGCACCAGGTGTTTGTGTGTGTGTGTATGTTTGTGTTTGTTTGCGTCAATGTGTCTCTAGAATTATGTGATCGTATGTAGGATTGACTCGATTTCTTCGTAACTTTTATTTACCAGCCTTTGAGTGAGTGTTTTTTTGCAGTCGTGGTATGTCATAGAATAAATGTTTTGTTCTTTATTCAGAATATTGTATATGTGTGATGATTGTTTTGTATATTGTCTCGTGGCAAATGTGGTTTTGACTGAAGTTTCTGGAGCGACATTATTCTTCCTCCTAGATTGTGTCCTGGAAGGGGTGAAGGGAAGTGATTTATGTTTTTTTAATGTAATCTGAAGAATATATAGCTTTCTAACTGACAAAAGATTCGAGGTTAAGTAAAGGCTTTCAGTGGAGAATCTCAGTGGTTTGAAGAACATGATCTTCAATAGCGCTCGCTGCGCCCTCTCCAGTTCCAAAAATTTTGTTTTTGTTGCACCACCCCAGATTGGCAAACAGTAAGTTACTATTGATTGACCCAAGGAGATGTAGACTTGCCTGATAAGATCTTTAGTAGCCACATGCCGAAGCAACTTGAACGTCCATATTAGTTTCCTGACTCTACCCATTATTAGTTCTAAGTGCAAATGCCAAGATAGTCGTTGGTCAAGCATAACACCAAGGTATTTAGTTTTATTGACCTTGTTTATTTTTAGACAAGTGCAGTTGTTGGAGGAGTCGGAGCATGTATGGATTTTAATCTGGAGGTCTTGTGATGGCTGGGAACGGTTGTAGATGGAGAAACAGATGTAATTAGTTTTTGATACATTCAATGTTAAAAGGTTGCGATCGAGCCAGGTAGCTATCGTAGATAAGCCACGTTCAGCAGTGCGGCTAACGCTGTCCCACGATTCTCCCGAGAAGACTATTGCTGTATCGTCAGCGTAAGAGAATATATGAGCGTCTTCAATAGAAAAGTTACACAAACTGTTTATATAAACGAGGAACAATGTTGGACCTAGGACATAACTGTAGAACACTCACATTTTGACCAATAATATTTTGGTCTCATGTCATAGGGAGCGAGCCAATTGACAAACAGACAGAAGTCTGAAGTCCGTAATTGTTACAAAGAAATTCCAGATGGAAAAACCTAATTTAACCTATCATTGGATGATCCGGGAATCAAACTCAAGACGTGCTCAGCAGTTGCGTTTTCAACCACTAGACCAACGAGGCAGCCAAGTCGGAAACTTTTATTTATTTCAATTTATTCCCATTATATTCAACGCAAATCTCTCCAGCGCAAATGAAACGGCAAAACATTAACACACACTTGAATTATTGACACTGCTCATTCACAATTCTGTTTGCACCGAAATTTTAGGAAACAAAACATAACATTTCATACCATTGTAGGCACTGGCACATCTGTGTTTGACCGCCTCGCTTGACCACAAGCCGTTCACGTGGGCACCGAATAAATTATGAAAAACAAAGCCGTGGGCAAGCCGGTACACACGGTATTATTTATATTTCAAACTATACGGGAAAACGTGGCAATTTCGGCTTTTTGAGCCACAAATTACGGACGGATATTTTCTTGTCTTTGGCGACCTTTTTTTGTCTTTTGAGATACCTATGAATATTATCGCAGGTGCTTTACAAAGTCTGCAATGTATTTTGTATTTTGCTTTATAAATCCCGAGGGAAAGTGTAGTAAAATACACACATAATGCAATAATGCTCATCCTTCATAGAAATTAGGGTCATACATTAGTCACCTCTTACGATTGTTTGTGTAAAATTTGAACATAATCTGTTCTGTAATTTTGACGCCGATCGGACCAAAAGTCTAAAAAATAATACTTTTATTTCAGTGTCCTTCACATACCCCGTAGCTATAACTTTTTTTCAAAAATATTCAATGTACAGTCTTATGGCACAAAATTTTTATTATACGTAGGGATGTGTATTTTTTTTATTATTGATAAACTACTTTTCTATATTGATAGTACTTTTCAAAAAAAATGTTATAATTCAATTTAATGAACCTTTATGTATTTTAACATTATTGACAAAAAAATGTTAAAATACATAAAGTTAAAATTTAAATTAGTTGCGATCACAAATTCGAATTAAAAATATTATATGTTTATACCTTTGAGAAAAAATTTATTTGCTCTTAGTTGGTTGCACTTGAAAATAGTTGCTCTTTGAGGAATAGCCCGCTTTTGCTACCTCTCTTGATTGTAAGCGAAAATGTGCTCGACGGTAAAGTACGCTTGCTTAGATACGAAAGTATTTTTGCAACCTGAGTTATTTTATTGATCTAAGCAAATCACTGTCTAGAAACAACATTCTGTTCCACATAAAGTACAAACCATACCAATATTGGTACACGTAGATAAGTAAAGTTATTCGTGCATATTTTTCTTATACAGACGACTTTAACCTGCTATCTAACCTCATGCTAAAGTTACTCAAGATAAGATAAGGCAAACAGTATGATATTTTCTTTTTCGATATACCTACAGTCATAGGTAAAGCTTTTATATCTCTTTTGGTTGTATCATGACTTTATATATATAAGTCAGCGAAGATATTTCTTCTCATCTTGGATGAGAGATCTTCGCTTACTGTAGGCCAAATATGTCTATGTGTATGTATGTTAAGTGGTAAAGAATTAGCCCATCGCACTTTAACTATGGGTTATCTTATCTTGTGGAAGGGCCGCGAAATTTCTCGGACGCTTCGACCCATTTGGATCAATAGTGGCCCCCTAGATAACCTACTCCTCCCCAATCTTGTTGAAAACTTTCTTCATGAGTTTTACATCTAGACCAGGAGATATGAGCCTACAGTCTTCTGGTTATGGATATCCATCACCATATTTTTTTTTTGGGTGGGTAATCATCCAATGCCTTCTCCCGCTCTGGGTGAAGCGGGAGGGCGTGTGAGACTTTTACTGACTAAAACCCACCCGTGTTCCTTCAGTTTCTTGCAAGCTCTCACGACAGGGGATGCAGTGGCCCGTGGTGGAGTCGTATTGGCGTTGTCTCTAGACATCGCCAATGCCTTCAACACCCTGCCATGGAGCTGCATCAGGGAGGCACTCCAGTATTACCGGATGCCACCCTACCTCTCTCGCGTGGTCGAGGCCTATCTGACGGACAGGGCCGTTATCTACCCCGGTCACCAGGGAGAGTGGAACCGGCGAGAGATGTCGTGCAGTGTCCCATAGGGATCGGTCGTGGGGCCGCATCTGTGGGACATCGGGTACGACTGGGTGCTGCGCGCCGATCTCCTTATTTGCATCAGCGTGGTTTGCCACGCTGACGACACGCTGGTCCTGGCGCAAGGGAGGTTGCACCAGGCGGCGGCTGAAATAGCGACACGCGGGGTTGCGACAATCGTCGAGAGGATCCGGCAATTGGGACTCGAGGTGGCCCTGCATAAGTCCGAGGCCATGTGTTTTCACGGTCCTCGGAACGCGCCACCGCCGGGATCCCAAATAACGGTAGGAGGGGTTCACATCGGCGTCGGGTCGACGATGAAGTACCTGGGACTCGTCTTCGACAGCCGGTGGAATTTCATGGAGCATTTGCGACGTTTGGCTCCTAGACTGGAGCGGGCGGGGGCTGCCCTCAAGCGACTGCTGCCCAATCTAAGGGGTCCAAACGCCTCCTGCCGGAGGCTCAACGCGGGGGTTGTGCGTTCCATGGCCATTTACGGGGCACCGGTATGGGCGCGTTCAAATCAAATCAAATCAAATCAAAATATTTATTTGCCAGAAAATACATTGTTTAACAAGGAAAGATCTTAAAGCCTAAAAGTTATTGTATTCTGCCTGCAAGCAAGCGTGCAAATTACTTCCAATAATAATCAGTTTCTCGACATCATACCCAAAACACAATTGTAAACATTATATAAAAAAAAACCAGACCAAACCAAAACAACATTGATGCTTCATTTATACCTTCAATGGTCAGATTATAAAAATTTAAAATTAGATAAATCAAAATGTTAATAATTAAAATTAAAAATGCCAATAATAAACATTACATGTCAATCCCATATTTAAATGTCAATAACTAATATGCCAATACTTACAATTGTCGGATCATAAACTCGACAATAATTAAATAGTAAAATAAAAATGTCAATAAAATAAATTAACATGTCAATAATTAAAATTAAAAATGTCAATCAAATAAATTAAAATGTCAACAATTAAAATTAAAAATGTCAATCAAATAAAAATGATTGTTTACAATGTTGATTTAACAATTAATCCATATATATTTTTGTATTACAATTATCATTTCAATTACATTATTTATACTCTTAACAATAATTATGTCTATGCTCTATAAATTCCTTTAGGCTATAGAAGCAACTATTTTGTAGCCAATCTGTCAATTTGATTTTAAAAACATTACCCTGCAATAATTTTAATTCATTTGGTATGTTATTATAAATTAATATACACATATTATACACATTTTTCTTGTAAATATCTTTGTGACCAGATGGATGATATAATAGATTGCGAAACTTAACCCTTTTTTGTCTTGGCACAACTTCGCTATGTTGCATAAAATATTGCATGTGTTTCTTTGTAAAGATGCAGATGTCTCGTATGTACATACAGGGCAGTGGAAGAATTTTATTTTTTTTAAAGAGAGGTTTACAGCTATCTAAAAACCATGCCTTGTTAATGACCCGGATGCAACGTTTCTGGAGCTTAAAAACTCTGTCGGTATCAGTCGAGTTACCCCACATGATAAGACCATAGCTTAGAATAGATGACACATAGCCATGGTAAGCTGAAAGAGCAGCTTCTACAGAAACATTTTGTCGTAGCTTTTTTAAAGCAAACACAAACCTATCAAGTTTCTGACATATATGTTCCACATGGCTTTTCCAATTGAGATTCTTGTCTATATTAATACCTAAAAAATTTATTTCATCCACTTGTTGTACTTTTTCATCTTTATATCTAATATCCAAAGCTAATTGTTTAGTATTATACGAATTAAATTCTATTAATTTGGTCTTACTAACATTTATATTTAAGTCATTATCTGCCATCCAGCTAATTATATCTGATAGGGTCTTTTCAGTAACAGATTTGTAATTTATTTTATCCTGACACTTTAATATAACTGTCGTGTCATCTGCAAAAAGAATACATTTGTGCTTAGTGGCCTCCGGAAGATCATTTATGTAGATTAAGAAAAGCAAAGGACCAAGAATACTACCCTGAGGCACACCAGACTTATTTGTTATTGCTACTGATTTAAATTTCTCTTTAGAATATATTCTGTCACCTTTCTTTACAACTTTGGATATCTCTGTATATTGCTTCCTATTACTTAAATAGCTAGATATCCATTCATAAGCCTTGCCCCTTATGCCGTAGAAATCTAATTTGTTTAATAGTTTAGCATGATTAACAAAATCAAAGGCCTTACTCATATCTAAGAATAATGACACTGCTGGATTGCCATTATTAATAGTTTCTGTTACAAATTTAATCAAGTTGAAGATGGCAAGAGCAGTTGAACAACCTTTACGGAAACCAAACTGCTCCTTGCATAATATGTCGTGTCTACTGAGAAAATTATTCAACCTAATATGCATAGCCTTCTCAAAAATTTTAGATATGATGGGTACTATCGTAATAGGCCGGTAGTTATTTGGGTCTGACTTATTTCCCCTTTTAAATAGTGGTTTTACGATAGACATTTTGAGCTGATCAGGAAAAACACCTTCCATAAAAGATAGGTTTATAACATGTGCTAGTGGATGACATATAGAGCTAGCACAAGCCTTCAAAACCTGTGTGGCGACGCCGTCATATCCGCTAGTTTTGCTATTATTTAGGGACATTATAATTTTATACACTTCTTCTGCATCTATAGGATTTAGAAAAATAGTGTTAAGATTTTTGTTTTTTTGATTAAGCTTAATATTATTAGAATTAAATGGTTGATTAGATGTCAAATTAATAAAATAGTCATTAAATATATTGCAAATGTCAGATGGATTATTATATGTCACATTATTAGAATTTATTTCATCAATGTCATTTTTATACAAATTATTATTATTTATCGTTGAGGAGATTGCATTCCAAGTGGCTTTACATTTATTCTTATGTTTTTGTATACGTCTTGTGTTCATCAATTTCTGAGCTTTCTGTGCACATCGTTTAAACATATGATTATAAAGTTTGTAGATATTCTCATTATGCTTTTTATTCGTTTTACAAGTTCTAAATTTTAAATAAAGTTGTCTTTTCGTTTTGCTGGATTTTTTAAAGCCTTTCGTTATCCAGTTTTGAGTAACTGGTTTATTATTAACTTTAACCTTAATAACTGGAAAGCACAGGTCGTAATATAATGTGAATGTTTCATAAAATAAATTGAAGGCTTCTGTTAGAATACCGGAGCTTAATGTTTCCGAAAATGAGAGAGAAGACATACATTCGCAAAATTTCTTAAGATTTTCCGCACAGTAGTCACGTTTTAATTCAGACCAACAAGTTATTGTTTTGAGTTTTTTTCATCTTTATAGTAACAGTTTGTGCTGTTTCGTGATCTGACAAGTTTAGGTGAAGAACTTCTGACTGAACACTTTGTACGTTACTGGCAATTTGGTCAATGCACGAGTTCGCCCGAGTTGGTGATTTTATGTGTGTTTCAAAATTGTAGTTACTGAGTATACTTAAAAGTTCCTTTGATACGGAATTATCCTTTAAAATATCTATATTCCAATCACCACAAATAATTATTTTTTTCCTCTTGTATTGGTCAGTCAAGTAATTTAGCAAATGGTCTAGTTTATGAAGAAATACACCAGTTTGCGCCTTTCTTTGATCGGGTATCCTGTAGATATTTACAACTATCAAGCTCAAACCTATTACCTCTACGCCGCAGCATTCAAAATAGAATTCCGTAGCTATACCTGAAGGCATAATTATTGTTTTTGTGTCAAATGCCTTATTGGTCATAATACACGTACCCCCTCGACATTTGTCTCGACTAAATACTGCAGCCAATTTAAAATTATCGAGTTTGATGTTAGCTTCCGTACCTTTCTTAACAAACGTTTCACTAAAACATAGAATATCCACCTCCTTGTTTTTTCCTATTAATTCAGATAAAGTTACTTCTATCATGTCTAGTTTATTGCAGAGGCCGGCTATATTTTGGTGTAGGATTCGTAGATTACTATGTCGGCAATCCAGTTTTGATGTATCATAATTAATGACGGGAACGGAAATCTTACTAACGTGGGACTTAGGAACGAAAAAAATTATTATTATTTTTACCATTGCCATGAAGTGAAATTCGTGCAGCTAAAGCTAGTTTTGTAGTCTTTTCATATTGCATATAATCAATCTCTATATTAAGTTTGTAAGTAATTAATTCTAATTCTGAGAGCCTTTTATAGTAATTTATATCTAACTGATTTACTTCAATAAACTTACAATTCTTAAAACTTTTTGTGAACTGTTTTAGTTCATAATTAAGTTTTTTAACATTAAGATACCTATTTTCAGTAACATTCAATATCAATATTGTACAATTGCTTAAACTACACAAAGTACTACACAAATTAGATAACAATAAGTATGGATTTTTGTCATGTTTACCAACTGAGAGTATAACAATGTCATTGTCCGATATGGTGCGTGATAGATTCTCTGGATTCCGTAGGATCTCGCATGAAGAAGCATATGGCTGAACTTTACCCTGGATGTTGTGTCGTTCCCGGAGGCGGCGACCAGCCCGCCAGTTGAGCGCGTCCCAAAGGGTCATGGCCATCCGGCTGATCCGGGGATACCGCACGGTCTCCGGTGAGGCGGCGAGCCTCCTTGCCGGATTGCCGCCATGGCATATCCATCCCCTAGGAGATTCATTTGCTTACCAGCCAGTGCATCGCATGTGCACAGAAGGTGCTCCATGCGTTCCGTATGTTCCCCACACAACGTGCACATGGGTGTCGCGGTTAGACCCATCTTCATCAGCATGTCAATGTGTGTGTACAATGGGTAAGTAGAAAGTAACTTAAAGTCGACTGGTTTTTTTTTTTTTTTTTGTTATAGGTTCGCGTTTGACCACTATCTCGCCTGATGTTAAGTGATGATGTGGTCGAAGGTGAAGCACGCTTGCCTAGAAGTAACCTATTCACTCTTGACTTGAAGACCCCTAGGTTGTTGCTATCAGGAAACAAAGACGCCGGCAGGGAATTCCACTCCTTAGCTGTACGCACAATGAAAGAATTTTCAAAACGCTTTGTGCGTATGGGTGGAATATCCACCATGTACCGATGGCGCATTGCCGTACGTCTTGTAGTCCGATGATGGAAAGGGCTAGGTTGAATCAAATTGTGCAGTTCCATAGCACACTCCCCGAAATGTAACCGATAGAAAACCGACAGGCTGGCAACTCGTCGTCGGTGTTCAAGGCTCTGGAGCTTTGAGTCAACCAGCGCATCGTTGCCGATAAGTCTCTTGGCCCGTCTGTCAATCGACTCAAGTGCATCAAGTTGGTACCTGGCAGATCCGTCCCAGAGATGAGAGCAGTACTCCATGCATGACCGAACTTGCGCTTTATACAAGTTGAGCAGCTGTTCAGGCGTGAAGTACCGTCTCACCTTCGCAAGGATCCCCAACCTTTTTGCAGCCAATTGAGCCTTTGCCTCAATGAATGGACCAAAATTGAGGGTCGATGTTAACGTAACACCAAAAAGGTCGAGATGGTCCGTTATCGGCACGGTTACACCACGGAAGGTTGAAGCCGGGTGAAATTGGCTCTTTTTTGCGGAATAAAGACACGCCTGGGTCTTAGCAGCATTGAAACTGACTAGATTGGCATTGCCCCATTCGGAGACTGCCTCCAAAGACAGGTTCAAGCGCTCAACCATGGCCTCCCGAAGAGACCGGACTTGAGGCCCAGTAGCCCGCGGGCCAGACACGTATCTCTCAGCAACAGTGCTGTCGTCTACATACCCAAAGGTTCCGGGTTTTAGAAGGTCATTAATGTGCAGCAAGAACAATGTTGCCGAGAGCACTGACCCCTGAGGAACTCCGGCGTTAATACCTTACTGACTGGACGAGCAGCCATCGATAACCACTCGGATGGACCGATCCCTCAGGAAGTCTGCAATCCAGTCACACAGACCACTAGGCAGACCGAAGGAAGGAAGCTTACCAATAAGGCTCTCGTGCCAGACCCTGTCAAAGGCCTTCGATATGTCAAGAGAGACAGCAAGCGCCTCCCCGTGCTTCTCAATGGCCTCACTCCAGATGTGAAAGGCATACGCTAGAAGATCCCCAGTTGACCGGTTTCGGCGGAAGCCGTATTGGCGGTCACTAAGGAGGTCGTTGACGTCTAGGTATGCCAGGAGCTTATTATTCAATACACGTTCCATGCTCTTACAGAGGATGGACGTTACTGATATGGGTCGGTAGTTGGCCGGGTCAGCTCGACTACCCTTCTTGGGCACGGGCTGAACGTTAGCTTGCTTCCAAGCCTTCGGGACTTTTCCAGTCACCATCGAGAGGCGATATAGGCGTGTCAAGATCGGAGACAATTCAGGCGCACAAGTTTTAAGTACAATTGCTGGTATCCCGTCCGGGCCACTAGCCTTGTTCAAGTCAAGGTTTCGCAGCACCCTACATACCTCCCTCTGATGGATGCGAATGTCCGACATACTCGTCTCACATCGAACAGCAGTAGCAGGGGGCCGCGTGCCATCAGTATTCAGACGCGAAGATTCCGCAAAGAGGGAGGCAAACAAGTTTGCCTTATCCTCAGCGGAGTGGGCCAGCGACCCGTCGGGTCTCAGCAGTAGTGGTAGTGAGGGGCGACAGAAGTTTGATTCAACCGACTTAGCCAGGGACCAAAACGTCTTGCTACCTGCGGGGTGTGAACCAAGTTTGTCCCCGATTCTGCTAATATGGTCAAACCGTGCCCTTCGCATCGCCTTTTTGCAGGACTTGGCAGCCCTGTTGAAGCCTCTCTTTTTGTGACTCACGTCACTTGCCTGGCGCACACGAGCGTCGACCCATGCCAAGTACGCCTTGTGTTTAACCGCGTTTGCGCGGTCACACTCGGCACCAAACCAAGGACGGTCAACGCTGGACACCGTTACGTCAGAGAACGGAATGTAGTACTCCATCCCCCGACGCAACACATCCGTCACTGCGTCAGCGCATAACGACGGGTCATCCGAAGAGAAGCAAGTGGGCCGCCAAGGATAGCATGCGAAGAAAGATCGCATACCATCCCAATCTGCTGACTTGTACCGCCAAACCCGCCGGGTGCCTCTTGGGCTGGGATCGGGCGGGGAGTAGACGGATACAGACTTCACCAGACAGTGGTCAGAACTACCCAAAGGTGATGATATCGATACTGAGTATCGGTCTGGATCAGTTGTCAGCAGAAGGTCCAAGCAATTGGCTGTATGTGCATCAACATCCGGCACCCTCGTAGCCCCTTGGACCAGCTGGGTAAGATTTAGCGCAATCGAAAGATTTCGCATCTCTCGTTCAGAGTGGTCAGTGCACTAGTATGGTAAGAGCCACTCCTGGTGGTGGGCATTAAAGTCCCCCAGTAACACTAGTTGGGCGGAGGGGTACCGTAGCTGAGCCACATCCGCCGCCTCACTAAGGTACTGTGTGAGCTTGGTTGTCTCCAGATCACCGCTATGCGATCGGTAGACACAGGCATAGATGATCTTATCCAGACCTGTGTCTACCAGGGCCCATAGTACTAAGTAATTTGAGTCTTCAAGGTCACGGAGACGCCGATAGCAGATGTCGTCCCGGGCGTACATGCATACACCAGCGCGTGGCTTGAACATGTGCTCCAGGGTAAACCCTGGGTAAGATAGGTACGCCACGTCTGACGGGCATCCGATCTGCGTCTCCGTAAGGAACAAGAGTGCTGGTTTCTCAGTCTCAAGGTGGTGATGGACTGCGACAAGGTTAGAGTGCAGACCTCAGATGTTGCTGAGGTGCACCTTATGTGAGAGTGATTGCTGCCGCTGCGTAGCTTTTTTTCTCTTGTTCCCTGGCATTTTTGATGTGAGTGAAAAGGAGGAAGAGGAGAAGGAAGTGAGATGCGGTTCCACGCTTGCAACATACAGATACGCGCCAATAGGACACCATCATTGGGGGACTGGTCTGGAGACTGCGGGGACACCCGAGCCCCCCCAGGAATGTCCATCGGGTACTCTCGTCTGGTTGCCAACCAGCACGATGGTGCATTCCGGGATTTTTCGACAGTTGGCGGGGCAGCCTTTCATGTGTGGCTGGCACACTACTTGGGCCCCCAACTACCTGCGGTCGGCCAGCGGCGCACCGTGCCTCGGATCCCGCTACCCTCCGCGACCAGTCTCCCGATACGTCCATTACAGCGCGATTCAGGCCGGCCTGCCTGCAGTGGAACAACTATCTCGACCCAACTCCTCTAGTGGCTGCACCGAGCATCATACCGGAACACGACTAGGCCGCTTGGCGGTACGTCTTTGCCCGGTGGAAGGTCGCAAGCCTTCGGCCGAAGCCTACCACCAGTTGTCACCTGATTTGCACCACCCGGAGACCACGTGTAGGGAATCGAGTGGGGTACACTCCTACGGACGTGGGTGACTCAGCCCCCAATTTTTTAAATATTTAGAACAAAGCAATAAGACCTTCAGCCTGATGAGCGACTTCAACGCTTGTGTTGGGCAATAAAAACTTAAAGAAGAAAATGTATTGGGATCATATTGCTATGGTAAAAGAAACAAGAGGGGTGAAAAACGTATACAGTTTGCATTCCAAAATAACCTCACATTCATCAACAGCATATTTAAAAAGAAACTATGCAATATGTGGACATGGCTCTCCCCAAAGAATACAAAAAGTCAAATAGATTATATCTTATCTAACAGTAAGAAAAACTTTATAAATATTGAAATTATTAATAAACTAAACTCCCCCAGCGATCATCGACTGATAAGAAGCACGTTTCAACTTACAAAAACTAATAAAAGTAGAGCCAGATACAACCACAAAAACACCACTCTAAAAACAAAAGATGTTGAAAAACTGTTCATAGATAGAATTAAACAAAGCATAAAAAGCGTTCAGATGGACACATGCACAGATGTAGAGGCTTACTATTCAAGAATAAAGAAAATTATTACCGATGGGCTTCCACAAAAAATACAAAGAACCAAAATATATATGTTATCTCTGAAGAAACAAAATCACTATTGGATAGAAGAAATGAACTTCTACATAAAAAAACCACTCTCAAAGGAAGAAAAACAAGAACTCTGTTGCTTGTTCAAAAGAAAACTGTTCACAAGAAAATTAAAAAAGATTACAAAGAGCACTAAAGACTAGACTACTACTACTAGACTAAAAATAATAGAGAGGCATCTTAGGTCAACAGGAAGTCTAAAAAAGGGATTCAAAGACCTAAATGCCACCAAAACTTGGATTCCTCACCTAAAACAAACTTCATCTGGAAAAGAAATATTCTCAAGATCTAGCATAATAGAAACAGCAACAATTTTTTACAAAAACCTTTACGCAAAGCAGAACAACCTACCAAGAAGAAACTCAAAAGAAAAGGCTGAGAATCTATTATACCTGAATGACCAACCGCTTCAGAGATTTGCCACTACCAAGATTATCAATAAATTTGAGACTCTAAAGAAAGGAAAAAGCTGTGGACCAGATAACACCCCCAACGAAATAATTATAATAGGCAGATACGTACTAGCACCCATTTTGCCCTATCAGCTTACAATCGTGCCTCTACAAATGATTTGCTTCACGCTTAGAACAACGCATCTCTGCATTTACAGAAGAATATCAACCAGTCGAACAAGCAGGCTTTAGAAAATGTTTCTTAACTACAGACCACATATACACTCTGGAACAAGTGATAGTGTGACTACTCGTCATTTATCTCTATATTTTAATATTTTAAAACTACGCATGGCCGGCCAGATGTGTTGAACACATTGAGACGCGGACCTTTTGGGTTTGACAGGCTATGTCATAAACTATGGAACACGAAGCCAACCTTTTCAAGATGCTCATAAATTGCCTTTCAAAGTAAAAGCTGTCAAGACAAAAGTAATATTCTAAAGGGTCTTGGAATATCTGATTTCTAACACGAACCAGACCCAAAACAATTAAGCGATGCACAAAAAACTGAACTGAAAAGCAGATTGGTAGATGGGAGACGGGCTGTTAGAGGCGAGAGGTAGGGACACTTAACTTTAGGTGGGCAGAGACGACGGACTGGGTTTGGAGAGATCGAGAGAAGTCCATACTGGTCGAATACTAGGCTCGGAACGGAATAGGAAAAGTCGCGTCGTTGTAACGTATCGTGATAACGAGTTTAATTGTTAAGTTAATTATAATTTAGTCTATCCGCGTTAATATGGTGTGAGTGCGTGCCAGTATGAATGGGGTAAGTTTTAATCTTTGTATTACAAGGGTAGGGACAATTCACTAATGTACTATTTATTCTAGCTTGGCGAGTCCTTGTATAAATCCTCCAATCCTACAATCCATCCTTGCCAGGCATTTGTCATGAACATTTGGTTTAGGGACGCGGTTAAGTCTTCTTTCACACTTTCATACCCTAATTCACCATTTATACACTAAACAATTACACATTTGATTAAGGACCTTTATTGAGAGTTAACTGACATTACATACATGGAAGGCGGAACCGCTAATACTCATTTCTGTATAAAATGGGCTAAATATGGCCGCTCTTAATTGATCACGTAGGAGAACCAAATGTTAGTTTTTAAAATATACTGTTTCCTAAGAAGGTCTAGCTCAGAACACTTCGCGAAATACTTGCTGTCGCTCATATTCCAGGGAGGGGGGTAGGTTTCAGCCAGTAGGCATCACAAAGAACCCCAAATTACATCGTCTAATGACGCTTAGGGAACGTGTCTCGTTAAAACCACACCAAGCCGTTTTGTAGGCAATTACTAAATCATCACTATTTAGCGAGACACGATATTGGATGGCTGCCGTCCCTGACGGCCCCAAAATCTACGCAATGGGCAGTTTAAGGAGATGAGAAGCGACGAATGAATCCGCTCCGACGTACGGCAAGTATCTTTCGCATTGAGTTTTGCTAAAGACTGAGTCTACGGTACGCTTGCGCTAATTTTGTATTGTCTTAGTAAAGGGTGATTATAGCCCACGTCCAGTGTAACTGGTAGCATGTCTCGCTCAAATGGCAGAGGCAAATAGGCACAAAACTGACCACTGTCTTAGGACTGGGCAAGGCATGCTAGAGCTTAGGGAGCCTGTACTCTTGGAGCCGCAGCAGATTCTCACTAGAAAATGCAGTCTAGGCCGAGTAGTACAGGTTACGACGGACCTGCTGCTGAAAAGCGGTCTCACGTCACTTGGGTGGGAATCTAGACTATTGCTAATTAACTCATTAACGTAATTCAAATAAACGTATTATCAATGCAAGCGTAGCGATCCTACCAACTCCCTTTCGTTAGGTAAATTATGCACTTTGCAATCCCTTTGTCTAATTAACTTCATACTTCACTATTGTTTTACTTATTTAGCCCTTAAGGCTATCAGACAGAAATGTGTGCTGGAAGTTTGTTTTCATCATTTCTTCTTACCAGCTATAACACTACGAAATGATGGCGGGATGGGCGCTTTTGGGGCTGTCTGTAGGCGAGTTGATATTATCAACTCCAGTTACTTCCTGAGTTAAAGTCTCTACTAATTTAGTTATTTGTATTTGTATTAATTCTTGAATGTATATTCATTATCCGCGACCATTATTCGGTCTTTGATTTAAATACTCTATACATTAGTGTAAAGAGTTTCTCACACAAGCTTTAGTTAATTGTAACAATTTAGTTTATATCCCCTTAGTTATATTTTATTCTTCTAAACCACTTCCAAGTTATAATTGTATAACTGTGAATTCCAAAACAAAACAAAACAAAACATAATTTGGAATTCACTTGTCGGAAGAGAATTGACCAAGCCAGGTGACGAAATTCATTGTGCAGCGCGGAAGGCGGGGCGCTCCACCTCTGTTAACAACAGAGCCGATTTTAACACCAAATCTAGGACATTTTAGGAAAAACGAAAATTTTGTCAGCCTAGGGTCATTTAGGAACAGTCATAATAGAGAAATTCGAAGAGCATGGACGTCCACTCTACTTGGCTTTCATCAATTATGCAAAGGCTTTCGACTCAATTTCTCCCAGCAGTATGTGGAAAGCTTTGGAAGATCGCAAAATACCAACAGAAACGATTGAACTCCTGAAAAATATATATAAGAAAAGCGTAAGTCGAGTTAAACTAGACAAGACAAGTCCGGAGTTCAACATATGTAGGGAAGTAAGACAAGGTGATCCCTTATCTCCAATAATATTTATATCCGTACTCCAAAGTGTAATGAAGAAGCTCAACTGGTCTAAAAAAGGCATAAATATAAAAGGTAATCTAAGTAATAATCTAAGTAATTTAAGATTTGCTGATGATATATGTAGTTTTGTTCTCTGAAACAGCTTCACAACTCGAGCAAATTATAAATGAACTTAACTCTGTCAGTCTCACTATTGGTTTAGAACTAAACGCAGAGAAAACAAAGATTATGACCAACAATCTAGAAAAACCTATAAAAGTAAAAGTAAACAACAAACAATTGGAGTATGTGCAAGAATATATTTACCTGGGTAAAGAGATATCTTTTAAAAGATCCAGGCATCGAGACGAGCTTAACAGACGTGTGAACATGACGTGGAGGAAATTTTGGAGTTACAAAGAGATCATAAAATCAGACCTTCCTTTAAGACAGAAAAAAAAACCTAGATTCATGTTTACGAGTACTTCCATGTCTCACATACGCAAGTCAAACATGGGTTTTTAATATATTCACAATGAGGAAAATTGAAACTTGTCAGAGAAGCATGGAAAGGAGTATTCTAAATCTGAAACTTAAAGATAAAATAAGAAACACCGATATAAGGAAAAGGACAAAGGTCATAGATGCTCTGTCACACTGTCTGAAATTAAAATGGAAATGGGCTGGTCATGTTGTACGTATGTCAAATGAAAAATGGACAAAGAAAGTGATTACCTGGAGCGGCAAAAGAGGGAGACCGCTAGAGAGATGGACTGATGAAATTAAGAAGACTGCAGGAGATGACTGGTTTGCCACAGCCCAAGATAGAGAAAAGTGGAAAAAAATGGAGGAGGCCTATACTCGTCGAGAGGGGTTCACCCTTGTTTGATAGAACAACGTTTGATATAATATAACTAAATCGAACAACGTTTAAGAAAATCATCACTTTGTATAATATCGTTTGACAGAATTTTCAGTTCATCGAATATTTATTTGCTATAACAACATTTGCGCTAATGATCAAAAGGTATAATGTTCATTTGATGTAATGTTCAGGTGGTATAACATGTATTTAAAAAACCGAGAATAACCCCAAGAGCGAGCGAAGCGAGCTCGGGAGCTTAGGGCACCCCGACACGGATAGGTTAGGTTCGAAGGAGATGACGGGAGCTGAAGTGAGCGAGCAAAGCGAGCGAACTCAGCTCCCGTCATCTCCTTCATGTTAGGTTACTTTAGACCATGAAGACAGAAATAAGAGCCCCGCGCAGCGGGGCTCCGTCGACTTTGTTGCTTAAATAGTAATCGTACTTATACATTGTAATTTAATTTGTATATTCTGTGCAAGTGACCTAAGATGCCCGAGCAAAACGCCGTTTTCGTGTAAAATTAGTGCTTTTGAAAATTCGGTCAAATGACATTATTTCAAAGAAATAAATATGCTAAATAAAAATCTACCAATTAATTATTCGGTCAAATGAATAATTATACGAAATGACTTTATTGTAACTAAAATTAGCCAAAGCGATTTTCGACAAAACGTTGTTATACCAAACAAGGGTGAACCCGTCGAGAGGTCCTTAACAAAAAATGACTAATTGAGAAATTATTATGATTTATTTGACATACACATTTGATTTTACTTTTGACTATGACTGTATTATTTATTTTTTATTCTAATGATTTTTTAACGATAATTTGACTATATACGATGACATTTCTTATTCTAATTTATAATTTCGTTAATGATGGTGAATTGTGTCAAAAGTTATTTTATTAATCCAAAATGTTCAAATCAATTGTGGCAATTCAATTCAAATCAATTGTTCAGGCGTAAACGCCTGTTCTAAATAAATAGCAAAAGTTGTAAAAACACTTAATTATTAAAATTTGCATAGGCGTTGCGGCACGTAATTGTAAAATTCAATGTCATCGAGGACTTGCCCGAAAACCATTGTGCGTGTAGCTTCTCTATAGTATATTTAACCTAATTTCGTTAATTTTCCGAGTTTTTTATTACTTTGATTGGCACCATTACATCCTCTAAAGTTGTACATGGTGGCCCATGAGGGGAACTAGTAAAAATCGCGACTATTTAATGTAAATCTACGAAATAACGACTTGGATTGGGGCATCGCGACAACGCGTGCGCGGCAGAAACCTCAAGATTTGAAGCCTGCTGTGGAAGATCGAAAATCCACAGAGTCCAGCGTGTGGGGAATTGCTGTCTGGACAATTGAAGAAGCCAGCCTTCGAGCCAGTGGTGCCGCTAAAGCATCACCTCGTGCGGAGCGTCATCGTGTCGTACCAAAGTTGAGTGTCCATCCTTTGTCTATCCTTCCTATTACTTACCTATTTGAAATATTGACTATTGCATTCCATTTGTGTGAATCAAGGTATATTCGAGTAAATTAGGTATTACAAATTTTCTAAATATTCCGTTAATTGCGAAATTATACCGAACTATTTTTTTTTTTCATGTACCGTCAATTAAAATAAAATCTTAAAGAAGTTGCATCAGATCAATTAAAACGATTCTAATAATACCTAAAATTTATATGCTACTGTTTCCAAATAATATCTATCCCTTTAAATAAAAAAGAAAAAAAAAATTATAAAATTCATAAATTCTGTTAATTTGTTGTATCTTTGTCGTTCCGTTCACAATAAAAATAGGAACATTAGAACAGCATTAGTTTTTACTCAAAGTTAAGCGAGATTTGCCGACTATTTCAGATCTAACCGCGAGTGCGAGAACACAGACCGCGTGGGTCGGTTGCGGGGTCAAAGTCCCCCGCAGCTCACTAGCAGCGTTAGCGGCTGAGCGTGCTCGGCCAGCTTCTCTGCTTCTCAGGTGACACCGGAACGAGGAACGTGAGCCCATTCCATTTATTACTTAGTCAATCTTATTTTTTTTTCTTTATTTGCAATGGCTGAAAATAAGCGTTTTAAAGAACTTTTTACGAAGAGGGCGTCCGCCAAAGGACAAATCACTAAATTTAAAAATTACCTCAGTAGTATTTCAAGCGAAAGCGAGTTAAATGAAATTCAATTGACAGAGTTGAACATAAAGCTTGCTAAGTTTGAAGCTTTAGCAGTCAGGGTTGACGATTTGCAGACTGAAATAGAGGTTCTGGATCCTGATAACATTGATGCTGAAATTGACGAACGTGAAAATATTGAACAGGATATAGTGATTAATATAGCTACTGCTAAGAATTTAATATCCAAGTTTTCTAGACAGGCTGAACTCGAATTAAGACGTCATTCCGTTCATAATACTACATGCTGTTCTGAAGATCATCCTAGTTTAGGTTTGAAGCTTCCGCAAATCCAAATTCAACGATTTAATGGTGATCATTTCCGCTGGCTTGAATTCAAAGATACATTTGAAAGTTTGATACACAATAATGATCGTATTCCAGATATTAATAAATATTATTAACTTCCCTCAGCTGAAGACTTAAACGGTTGAAAGCTACCTTTCAACGGCCCGGAATATGTTCAGGCGTAAACGCCTGTTCTAAATAAATAGCAAAAGTTGTAAAAACACTTAATTATTAAAATTTGCATAGGCGTTGCGGCACGTATTAGTAAAATTCAATGTCATCGAGGACTTGCCCGAAAACCATTGTGCGTGTAGCTTCTCTATAGTATATTAAACCTAATTTCGTTAATTTTCGGAGTTTTTTACCGACGTACGGCAAGTATCTTTCGCATTGAGTTTTGCTAAAGACTGAGTCTACGGTACGCTTGCGCTAATTTTGTATTGTCTTAGTAAAGGGTGATTATAGCCCACGTCCAGTGTAACTGGTAGCATGTCTCGCTCAAATGGCAGAGGCAAATAGGCACAAAACTGACCACTGTCTTAGGACTGGGCAAGGCATGCTAGAGCTTAGGGAGCCTGTACTCTTGGAGCCGCAGCAGATTCTCACTAGAAAATGCAGTCTAGGCCGAGTAGTACAGGTTACGACGGACCTGCTGCTGAAAAGCGGTCTCACGTCACTTGGGTGGGAATCTAGACTATTGCTAATTAACTCATTAACGTAATTCAAATAAACGTATTATCAATGCAAGCGTAGCGATCCTACCAACTCCCTTTCGTTAGGTAAATTATGCACTTTGCAATCCCTTTGTCTAATTAACTTCATACTTCACTATTGTTTTACTTATTTAGCCCTTAAGGCTATCAGACAGAAATGTGTGCTGGAAGTTTGTTTTCATCATTTCTTCTTACCAGCTATAACACTACGAAATGATGGCGGGATGGGCGCTTTTGGGGCTGTCTGTAGGCGAGTTGATATTATCAACTCCAGTTACTTCCTGAGTTAAAGTCTCTACTAATTTAGTTATTTGTATTTGTATTAATTCTTGAATGTATATTCATTATCCGCGACCATTATTCGGTCTTTGATTTAAATACTCTATACATTAGTGTAAAGAGTTTCTCACACAAGCTTTAGTTAATTGTAACAATTTAGTTTATATCCCCTTAGTTATATTTTATTCTTCTAAACCACTTCCAAGTTATAATTGTATAACTGTGAATTCCAAAACAAAACAAAACAAAACATAATTTGGAATTCACTTGTCGGAAGAGAATTGACCAAGCCAGGTGACGAAATTCATTGTGCAGCGCGGAAGGCGGGGCGCTCCACCTCTGTTAACAACAGAGCCGATTTTAACACCAAATCTAGGACATTTTAGGAAAAACGAAAATTTTGTCAGCCTAGGGTCATTTAGGAACAGTCATAATAGAGAAATTCGAAGAGCATGGACGTCCACTCTACTTGGCTTTCATCAATTATGCAAAGGCTTTCGACTCAATTTCTCCCAGCAGTATGTGGAAAGCTTTGGAAGATCGCAAAATACCAACAGAAACGATTGAACTCCTGAAAAATATATATAAGAAAAGCGTAAGTCGAGTTAAACTAGACAAGACAAGTCCGGAGTTCAACATATGTAGGGAAGTAAGACAAGGTGATCCCTTATCTCCAATAATATTTATATCCGTACTCCAAAGTGTAATGAAGAAGCTCAACTGGTCTAAAAAAGGCATAAATATAAAAGGTAATCTAAGTAATAATCTAAGTAATTTAAGATTTGCTGATGATATATGTAGTTTTGTTCTCTGAAACAGCTTCACAACTCGAGCAAATTATAAATGAACTTAACTCTGTCAGTCTCACTATTGGTTTAGAACTAAACGCAGAGAAAACAAAGATTATGACCAACAATCTAGAAAAACCTATAAAAGTAAAAGTAAACAACAAACAATTGGAGTATGTGCAAGAATATATTTACCTGGGTAAAGAGATATCTTTTAAAAGATCCAGGCATCGAGACGAGCTTAACAGACGTGTGAACATGACGTGGAGGAAATTTTGGAGTTACAAAGAGATCATAAAATCAGACCTTCCTTTAAGACAGAAAAAAAAACCTAGATTCATGTTTACGAGTACTTCCATGTCTCACATACGCAAGTCAAACATGGGTTTTTAATATATTCACAATGAGGAAAATTGAAACTTGTCAGAGAAGCATGGAAAGGAGTATTCTAAATCTGAAACTTAAAGATAAAATAAGAAACACCGATATAAGGAAAAGGACAAAGGTCATAGATGCTCTGTCACACTGTCTGAAATTAAAATGGAAATGGGCTGGTCATGTTGTACGTATGTCAAATGAAAAATGGACAAAGAAAGTGATTACCTGGAGCGGCAAAAGAGGGAGACCGCTAGAGAGATGGACTGATGAAATTAAGAAGACTGCAGGAGATGACTGGTTTGCCACAGCCCAAGATAGAGAAAAGTGGAAAAAAATGGAGGAGGCCTATACTCGTCGAGAGGGGTTCACCCTTGTTTGATAGAACAACGTTTGATATAATATAACTAAATCGAACAACGTTTAAGAAAATCATCACTTTGTATAATATCGTTTGACAGAATTTTCAGTTCATCGAATATTTATTTGCTATAACAACATTTGCGCTAATGATCAAAAGGTATAATGTTCATTTGATGTAATGTTCAGGTGGTATAACATGTATTTAAAAAACCGAGAATAACCCCAAGAGCGAGCGAAGCGAGCTCGGGAGCTTAGGGCACCCCGACACGGATAGGTTAGGTTCGAAGGAGATGACGGGAGCTGAAGTGAGCGAGCAAAGCGAGCGAACTCAGCTCCCGTCATCTCCTTCATGTTAGGTTACTTTAGACCATGAAGACAGAAATAAGAGCCCCGCGCAGCGGGGCTCCGTCGACTTTGTTGCTTAAATAGTAATCGTACTTATACATTGTAATTTAATTTGTATATTCTGTGCAAGTGACCTAAGATGCCCGAGCAAAACGCCGTTTTCGTGTAAAATTAGTGCTTTTGAAAATTCGGTCAAATGACATTATTTCAAAGAAATAAATATGCTAAATAAAAATCTACCAATTAATTATTCGGTCAAATGAATAATTATACGAAATGACTTTATTGTAACTAAAATTAGCCAAAGCGATTTTCGACAAAACGTTGTTATACCAAACAAGGGTGAACCCGTCGAGAGGTCCTTAACAAAAAATGACTAATTGAGAAATTATTATGATTTATTTGACATACACATTTGATTTTAATGAACTTTTGACTATGACTGTATTATTTATTTTTTATTCTAATGATTTTTTAACGATAATTTGACTATATACGATGACATTTCTTATTCTAATTTATAATTTCGTTAATGATGGTGAATTGTGTCAAAAGTTATTTTATTAATCCAAAATGTTCAAATCAATTGTGGCAATTCAATTCAAATCAATTGTTCAGGCGTAAACGCCTGTTCTAAATAAATAGCAAAAGTTGTAAAAACACTTAATTATTAAAATTTGCATAGGCGTTGCGGCACGTAATTGTAAAATTCAATGTCATCGAGGACTTGCCCGAAAACCATTGTGCGTGTAGCTTCTCTATAGTATATTTAACCTAATTTCGTTAATTTTCCGAGTTTTTTATTACTTTGATTGGCACCATTACATCCTCTAAAGTTGTACATGGTGGCCCATGAGGGGAACTAGTAAAAATCGCGACTATTTAATGTAAATCTACGAAATAACGACTTGGATTGGGGCATCGCGACAACGCGTGCGCGGCAGAAACCTCAAGATTTGAAGCCTGCTGTGGAAGATCGAAAATCCACAGAGTCCAGCGTGTGGGGAATTGCTGTCTGGACAATTGAAGAAGCCAGCCTTCGAGCCAGTGGTGCCGCTAAAGCATCACCTCGTGCGGAGCGTCATCGTGTCGTACCAAAGTTGAGTGTCCATCCTTTGTCTATCCTTCCTATTACTTACCTATTTGAAATATTGACTATTGCATTCCATTTGTGTGAATCAAGGTATATTCGAGTAAATTAGGTATTACAAATTTTCTAAATATTCCGTTAATTGCGAAATTATACCGAACTATTTTTTTTTTCATGTACCGTCAATTAAAATAAAATCTTAAAGAAGTTGCATCAGATCAATTAAAACGATTCTAATAATACCTAAAATTTATATGCTACTGTTTCCAAATAATATCTATCCCTTTAAATAAAAAAGAAAAAAAAAATTATAAAATTCATAAATTCTGTTAATTTGTTGTATCTTTGTCGTTCCGTTCACAATAAAAATAGGAACATTAGAACAGCATTAGTTTTTACTCAAAGTTAAGCGAGATTTGCCGACTATTTCAGATCTAACCGCGAGTGCGAGAACACAGACCGCGTGGGTCGGTTGCGGGGTCAAAGTCCCCCGCAGCTCACTAGCAGCGTTAGCGGCTGAGCGTGCTCGGCCAGCTTCTCTGCTTCTCAGGTGACACCGGAACGAGGAACGTGAGCCCATTCCATTTATTACTTAGTCAATCTTATTTTTTTTTCTTTATTTGCAATGGCTGAAAATAAGCGTTTTAAAGAACTTTTTACGAAGAGGGCGTCCGCCAAAGGACAAATCACTAAATTTAAAAATTACCTCAGTAGTATTTCAAGCGAAAGCGAGTTAAATGAAATTCAATTGACAGAGTTGAACATAAAGCTTGCTAAGTTTGAAGCTTTAGCAGTCAGGGTTGACGATTTGCAGACTGAAATAGAGGTTCTGGATCCTGATAACATTGATGCTGAAATTGACGAACGTGAAAATATTGAACAGGATATAGTGATTAATATAGCTACTGCTAAGAATTTAATATCCAAGTTTTCTAGACAGGCTGAACTCGAATTAAGACGTCATTCCGTTCATAATACTACATGCTGTTCTGAAGATCATCCTAGTTTAGGTTTGAAGCTTCCGCAAATCCAAATTCAACGATTTAATGGTGATCATTTCCGCTGGCTTGAATTCAAAGATACATTTGAAAGTTTGATACACAATAATGATCGTATTCCAGATATTAATAAATATTATTAACTTCCCTCAGCTGAAGACTTAAACGGTTGAAAGCTACCTTTCAACGGCCCGGAATATGTTCAGGCGTAAACGCCTGTTCTAAATAAATAGCAAAAGTTGTAAAAACACTTAATTATTAAAATTTGCATAGGCGTTGCGGCACGTACCAGGCCCCTCAGAAAGTATTGCGAAAAAAAGTTTTTATATATGGGAGACTGGCCAGTTATAATGTTTTTCGAAAATATGATTATTTATAAGTAAAAATAAGTAAGTTCCAATTTCAAAATTTCCCTCCACATTTTTTGCGAGTTAATTCAAAGTATTGTGTCTCACTGAAATATGGATCTGCGCCGGGAACATTTTAGAGCTATGATTTTATACGATTTCAAGTGTCGCCTGAAACCGGATGAATCGTACGATAGACTTCAAATGGCATTCATGGATGAAGGCCCTTCCAAGGCAACCGTGTATCGTTGGTATAACGAATTCAAGCGCGGTCGACCAACTTTGGGGGATGACGAAAGAAGCGGTCGCCCTTTGACGGCTGTTACCGAAGAAAACGTGCTAGCAGTAAAATTTTAATCCAAGACAATAGGCGAATTACATATCAGGAGATTCAACACATATTGAAGATTGGATCGGGAAGCGTTCACGAGATTCTACACAGCCATCTTCGCGTGAGGAGGATAGTATCACGCTGGGTGCCGCACAACCTCACCGATGCTCAGAAGCAGGCCCGGGTGGAATGGTGCCGTGATATGCTTAACAAATTTGAAGCAGGCTCGTCTCGGCGTGTTTACGACATCGTTACAGGTGATGAGTCCTGGATTTATCAATACGACCCAGAAACCAAGCGCCAGTCGACTGTTTGGGTGTTTCAAAATGAGCTAACGCCTACCAAAGTGAAGCGATCTAGAAGCGGGGGTAAGATTTTGATCGCTAGCTTTTTTAATTTGACTGGCCACTTGGTATCAATTCCCTTACGGGATCAAAGAAGCATTAATGCCGAATGGTATACTACCAAATGTTTGCCAGAAGTTTTCTCTGTTATAAGCAACAAGCGACCAAACACAGGGCTCCGCGGGCTACTGCTCCACCACGACAATGCACCTGCGCACACCGCACTCAAAACGAGGGACTTCCTGGACAGCACGCCAGTCAAACTCCTGGGTCACCCTCCTTACAGCCCTGATCTAGCACCGTGTGACTTCTTTTTATTCCCAAAAATAAAAAATCAGCTCAAAGGGATACAATTTTCGTCGCCGGAAGATGCGCTGGCTGCGTTCGAGCAGGCTGTAAACGAGGTGTCTGCGGCGGACTGGAAAAAGTGTTTTGAAAACTGGTTTAGGCGCATGAATCTTTGTATAGAGGCTGGTGGAAAGTACTTTGAAAAGATTTAATAAAAATATATGTACGTATAGAACAATTTTTTTTAGTTTCGCAAAACTTTCTGAGTGTCCCACGTATTAGTAAAATTCAATGTCATCGAGGACTTGCCCGAAAACCATTGTGCGTGTAGCTTCTCTATAGTATATTAAACCTAATTTCGTTAATTTTCGGAGTTTTTTATTACTTTGATTGGCACCATTACATCCTCTAAAGTTGTAACATCAATAGTTATGCAATGTATGTAAATATTTGTTAAGGAAATAAAGGGCTATATTATTATTATTCCTTTATTTAATTGCATTTCTTATTTTATACATTTTTAAATATTTTTATAAAACATACAAAAAAAACATTTAAAATATAAAAAATAGAGGCCCACCGGTATCGGGAACAGGGTCCAAGCTACCGGCGGTCAGGGCTCCAGAGAGAGGAACCTCCTAGTAATACGAGCCGTGTCTAGCAATACTGCTTTCTGGATCAGGCCCTTGACCCAGCCTCCTAACGAGAGCCTGCTAAGGTGTTGGTCGAGGCTCGTGGCTATTAAGCCATTGGCTGATAGGACTATCGGTACAATGATCGCTGTGTCCACATCCCACATGTCGACAACCTCGCAAGCCAAGTCAAGATACTTGATTTGCTTATCTTTCTCGGGTTTCACGAGGTCGCCCGTCATGCGGGACAGTTATGTCAACAATCATCGCACGCCTCTCGATTCGGTCCACCACCACTATGTCAGGCTTATTAGCGATAATAGTCCTGTCAGTGATGATGGACCGATCCCAGTACAATGTGAAATTGCCATTTTCGAGAACTGGGTCGGGCACATACCTGTAGTACGGCACCTCCGATGCCACAAGAGTGTATTTCAGAGCAAGTTGCTGATGGATAATCCTGGCTACAAGGTTGTGCCTATGCAAGTACTCTTCGTTAGCTAGACGAGAACAACCAGAGATAATGTGGCGGATCGATTCACCCGGCCGGTGACATGCCCGACAGATGTCAACTGTGACATCCTTCACAATAAATCTCCCGTAGTTATTCGTCATGATAACTTCGTCCATAATTGCGCAGTCAAAACCTTCGGTTTCCTCAAAGAGGTCACCGAAACGCAGCCAGGCTACGGACGCTGACTGATCTACATTGAACCCATGTAGGGCCCAGAAAAAACGTCCGTGAAGCTCCTTACTCTGCCATACCGCCCTTCGGTCGTTAGTATCAAACACTACAGGCTTGCGCCAGTTCTAATTCGCCAAGGAGAGCGGGGTGAGTCCCTTATTATTATTATTACATGCCCTGAAAAATCTTCGCTCATTTATTTCAACGTTACAACATTCGGTCTACATTCCAATTTAATTCGCTTCTCCAAGATTCCCATTCTCTCGTAATTTGATAGGAAATAACTCCTAGACATGGACGTTAGTTTCACTCGCTATCTAGCTGGCTACATCGTATATTACTGCTATGTAGACTACACTACTACATACATATCGTGGTTAAACAGGAATAAGAGGACCTGCACGAGGATTTATGTAATATTTTAGACGAGGTTACTGTGTTATTCAAGTCGGCAGCGAAACACAGAATTTGATTCAATAAAGATAATTTATATGTCAAGCATGCGTTTACATACAAATCAAGCATGCAAGATCAAAACAAACATGTATTGGTACCGTTTTTTTTTACAATATTAACAGATTGCTCTGTCTCACAGATAAAGTTGGCAAAACATAGAACAGAATTTAAAAAAATCGGCCAGGTAAGTAAACTAGAACATAATCTAGAGAAGGCTCATAACCTAGATTAAATGCAATCCGTATCGTATGCCTTTTTATCATCATCATCATCTGCCTAGCCTTTTCCCAATTGTTGTTGGGGTCGGCTGCCAGTCTTACCGGATTCAGCTAAGTACCAGTGTTTTACATGGAGCGACTGCCTTTCTGACCTCCTCTGATCGGATGCCTATGTATAATTGCGAAAAAAAAAACTCACTCAAAACGGTGAAGGAAAACATCGTGAGGAAACCGGCATGTCTTAGAACCCGCACTGTGTCCACGTGGTGGATTACGGATCTTGTAGAATTTATTCATCTGCACTTCAAATCGTAGGAAGATACAAAGGTCTACCTATAACTAAGTGTGCACCTAAGGCGAAGTTACATTAACTAGATACTTCATACTTACAGCATACTTCTAGCTCCCTTCACGTATTTTTACACGATGAGATTTTTACAGAATTGACCGTTTGTTAGAATCGACTATGGTATTTAGGGTTCCGTTACCGAAGGGTCCAAACGGAACCCTATTGCTGTCACTCACGTGTCTGTCCGTCTGTCTGGCACACATTTTAGTCCGAAATATTTTTAACTTCCCATTGATCTATGAACTTGAAATTTGGTGATAATGTTTATTATTACGTATATTTTACTAACAAATACTAATATATTGATAAATTGGTACGGAACCCTAAATGTACGAACTCACTGGGCCGGTTTTTAGGGTTCCGTAGCCAAATGGCAAAAACGGAACCCTTATAGATTCGTCATGTCTGTCTGTATGTCTGTCTGTCTGTCCGTCCGTATGTCACAGCCACTTTTTTCCGAAACTATAAGAACTATGCTGTTGAAACTTGGTAAGTACATGTATTCTGTGAACCGCATTAAGATTTTCACTCAAAAATAAAAATAAAACAATAAATTTTGGGGGTTCCCATACTTGAAACTAAAACTAAAAATATTTTTTTTCATCAAACCCATACGTGTGGGGTATCTATGGATAGGTCTTCAAAAATTATATTGAGGTTTCTAATATAATTTTTTTCTAAACTGAATAGTTTGCGCGAGAGACTCTTCCAAAGTGGTAAAATGTGTGTCCCCCCCCCTGTAACTTCTAAAATAAGAGAATGATAAAACTGAAAAAAAAATATGATGTACATTACTATGTAAACTGCCAGCGAAAATTGGTTTGAACGAGATCTAGTCAGTAGTTTTTTTTTAATACGTCATATATCGTAAACCGCAATCTACCAAGTACGGAACCCTTCGTGCGCGAGTCCGACTCGCACTTGGCCGGTTTTTTAAGACGTGCAAACTACACCGATATCTCTAGCAAGAATCAAATACCTAATTCCAATTTAATTAAAAGCATTTCTGGAAGAAGTCCAAGATGGCCAGATTCCTCCGCCTGTACTTCTGTCCCTGTTGCACCTGCCTGTACAGACTAGAGAAAATGCGCGACGAGCCATCGATTTATTTTTCGAAACGTCCAGAAATGTATTGTAATGCTGGCACTGCTGCTGCGGCTGCTGAGGCCCTCAAGCGGCGCAAATACTGTAACCTAACTGGTAATTACAGTTTTGAGCCGTTTGGGGTCGAAACGCTTGGGTCATGGGGCCCGAGTGCACGTCTTCTTTTTAAGGAGATTTCTCGCCGACTAATCGACACTGTGCGTGACCAGAGGGCTGGCTCTTTCTTTGCGCAAAGAATCAGCATTGCCATTCAACGTGGCAATGCTGCCAGTCTTCTGGGCACGTTCCCGGATGACAGCGATGTGGAGGAGTACTTCGACGCCTAAGTATACCTGTCTTTTGTATATAGTGTAAGTAGTTAGGTTTAGTATAAGTTTGTATATTTTACTTTTGTTTAGTGTTTAAGTATGTACAAATTTTACACCTTCATTAAAAGCTCAGCATCAATTTAATGATTCCAAAATCATAATTAATTTGCGGTGTCACGTTTCTCATTACGAAAACAATTAAAAACTGTTTCCAATTTTCATGACATCTATCTCAAACAAAGAGCTAATTAATATTTTATGAGTTCCACCAGTACAGTGCACAGAATGTTATGAAAATGGGTAGTCATATTTTAGAAACTGCTTTAATTTATCTCAATTTTTTTTTTCCGATATGCCGACGACGTAGCGGCCAACATGTACGTTGCGACGACATCGCAACTGAGGCGGGCCGCGATGTTGATGAAATGTACGATATTGCGGCTGAGGGTTGGTGGCCACGGCGGGATAGGACTGCCGGTATTAACTTTCGCGGCCTGGACGGGGTCTCCATCGTCTGAAGGCGGACGCGGTGGGCCGCAGGGGAGAAGGAGTGTCGGCCGATAGAGAGATAGCGGCCGATAGCGTTGGCCGATAGGGAGAGTAGCCAAAGCTATACGCTCTCCCTATCCCCTGTGGCAGAAAAATGGTAGGTGGCGGTGCCATTGACCACTGACCCGTCACAAGGGGACCAAGGGTGCCATACAGGGGGTCGACTGGCGCCCATGTGCTGGTTTGGTGTCCTAGGGAGGTCATGGCGTACAGTGTGTTCTGGTGCGCCGGTGATGGGGGTTGTCGCCAGTGGAGGGTCCAGTGACGGACAGCCGCGGCGAGTTCACGGTGAGAGCTAACGCGTGCACGTGTATGCGCCGTAAGCGGCACAGGAGGACACCGTGGAGTTTTAGTGGGTTGGAATTCCACATAACTGCGCTATCTCCCCGTGGTGGCGCAGTATGAATGAGCATTTCTCCAAGCTAAAAAAAAACATAATTAGGGTAGGCAAAGCGGCACAGCTAGTCAGTATTAAAATCAATATCAACACTAAAATCAAAATTAAGATTACACTAAAATGCTTTTACAAGATTTTCTTTTGAGAATGAACAACTATCTTCAAGAAAGCCAAAGAAAACTCAAAAAAAAATTGTGGTAAGATATACGATCAGCTGATCATAATTTTATATGAAAAGTAACTTTTTTGTTGGTTGTTTTATCTATGATTTCCTTGACGAATGTGGTTCATTCCCATGAGCAGAAGCAGTTTTTTAAATATGACTACCCATTTTCATCATTACCTGTATTCCATAACAACCCATTTCGTTAAAAGACATATTTGATGACCACATCCAGTGTTGCTGTGGTCATCAAATATGCCATTTCAGCTGGCTTCAATAACTGCACTATGAAAATATCCGGTGTACCATCTGCAGTTTATGTCTCATTCGAGTTTTTAATACCTCCTAATAAAAAGAGTACATGTTTTTCACTTTTGAGAGTTTAATCAATAATAAATTTTTGTTTTTCAAAATAGGCATTATCAACGGATTCAATAAAATAAAAAGAAGAATAAAATAGAATAGAAAACATTTATTCGACATAGAAACAACACAACAACAAAGTAACAGAAAATAGTAAAAAAAAAGGAATAAAAAAAAGAAAAAAGAAAGTAATATCAAAATCCAAATCCTTGTACTCGATAGCTTTATTTTTATTTTATTGTTTTTAATAAATAAATAAAATTAACGAACTCGAACCCGACTCGACGAACTTTCGATATGAAATAGTTTTGTTTTTGGGACAATATTAAACTCCAGTCTCTTCTCATTCATACAAGGAAAAAGCCATTATTTTGAAAGTTTAAAGTCGATTTCGCCTCATTCTGCGAGAGGTTTTCGCTGTACCTAAGTACTTGTGTTTAAGATTAATTAGATTATCAAAAAACAGTCACACACGTTATTAGTGGGTAGGTACTTAACGATTTCGGACATGCTTTCCAGGTGAAGACGTAGAAACTGTTTAAAGATACAAAACTACTTCGATTGCAGATTAATTTCAAATTAGCTCATCAGAATATTTTTATAATGAGAAAAGTTAAGGAAACTACAAATTAATAACGACAAAACTAAACTTGAAACAAACTCTTAGGAAAATATTAGTTAAACATGCTGCATTCACATGCATAGTTAAAAAACTAAAAATGTTGGTTTATGTTTTATTTTTCCCGTGTGCAATTTTTCACTTAACTTTTCTTCCCTATAAAACTCGATATAATCCGCAACACTTAGTACTAAGTCCAGCGTGTCCTTAACACCTATCTACGTAAGGCGAACTAATGGATGCTACTGATACTGCAATACTCTTTAAGTTCAAAGCTGCCACAAGTTAAATTGCTTTTCGTTAGCTTAGTAAAAAGATATTTAACTGCATCGTTGGAGTCGCGGTCGCAAAGTGCAATTACTGAGCGAGAGGTCCCGGTTTGTGGGTAGGTGTATTAATGGTGAACCTCTGCCCAACCCTTCGGTCAACACATGCGTGATCTTATGTTATGTATAGAAAACTCAAACAAAGTTCAAAGTTGAACCCACTGAAATTGATTACTTAGGAATTTGGCGCGATGGCCTATCAAATTGACATTACTTACGCTCTGGTTCCATCTCTGGCCTTAATATTTCTTGATAATTAATATTAGCTGAACTTTCAGCCTTCTTGATACAACACCTTATCACTTTTGATGCAAATATCTGTGCCATTGAAAACGGAATTAACATAATCTCCCCTCCCTCCCCCCTTTTCTATTATTCCTGGTAATACGAGTATTATAATTACTATTAATATATCTAACCACTATTTCTTACATAATCCTACTCTACTTTACTTGCTTCGAATTTTATACATGTGAAAGTCTGTATGTTTGTTACTCAAATACGCCTCATTAGCTAAACAGATTTTGATGAGGTTGGCCTAGTACATAAAATACTTTCATGCAGGTTGTTCACCCTTGACATAATCTTCGACCTTCTCCCGAGTGTTGCTGCAGGCAAAAATCGTTATGTTTTTTAAGAAACATTATACAAAACATATATAAGCAAAAGAAGTATGTAGGGATCGTAGCAGGTGGCGTTCTGTAGTTTCTGCCTACCCCCATGGGAAAAAGGCGTGAGTTTATGTATGTATGTATGTATATAAGCATAATAAGAAAAAACAGGCATAGAATAAGCATCAGAATACAAGATATATCATTAAATCAAGTTTAGAGCTTCTGCATAACAATATTACGTTTAGCTTACACACGCTCGCACGAGCAGAACTAACTCACGCCAGTAAAAACACTGGAAAGTCCAGATTCTGGCTTAATGCGTAAAAAGAAGATTACAATATTTTTACGCCATGTTTCAGTAAGAGAAAAATTATTTTCCATTCCTAGCTGTCGTAAAATGTTCTACATAAATGTCTGTTTTAACCCCCGGCGGAAAAAGACGGATGTTTTAAGGTCGACACCATCTGTTTGTGGCATCATAGCTCCTAAACGGATGGACCAATCTTGATGCCGTTTGTTTTAATTTGAAAGGTGACTTTATCGAAAGTGTTCTTATTGTTACAAGATAGGGCAGCGCCATCTAGTGACAAGTAGAAGAACTAAGTAGTAACTAGTGGCGCCATCTAGTATCGAATAGCGGAACTAATGTTCTCGAAAGTTCGTGTCGTGTAACCGAACATTCTGGAAGTTTCTAGTCGCTTCGAGAACGATGAGTTCAAAAGTCGATTGTTCTGGAAGATTCTCGAAGTACCTAGAACAGTATGGAACGTTCTAGAAACATCTTCCGAGCTATATAAAGAGCGGTCGGGTTCGTCGTGGGTCAGTTTCGATTGAGAAGCGATACAGAGCGATCAAAGCGGAAAATAGTGCGAAGTAATAGAATTGTTTAAGAAGTGTTTTTGTAATAAACAGTGATTAATTGAAGTCAGCTGTTTAAATAATTTATCCCTGAACCCCAGCTCGTAACAAATTGGTGTCAGAAGTACGGGATAAATTATGCCGGTTCTACCGAAGGAAGGAACGGAAGGGATGCGCACCAGGAGTCAGCGCCAGCAAGACGTAGACCAAAGGCGCATTGGAGACGCTCCCTCACCGTCATCAGGTGGACATGGAGATTCCGCGGCTGCAGCGGAACCAGCTCAATCGTCGGCGTCGCCTGACGAGCAGGCTCGCCGTCAGGAGGAGCAGGCTCGCCGTCAGGAGGAGCAAGCTCGCCGCTTAGAGGAGCAGCTGCAGCGTGACAAGGAAGAGCAGGCTCGCCGTCAGGAGGAGCAAGCTCGCCGCTTAGAGGAGCAGCTGCAGCGTGACAAGAAAGAGCAGGCTCGCCGTCAGGAGGAGCAAGCTCGCCGCTTAGAGGAGCAGCTGCAGCGTGACAAGGAAGAGCAGGCTCGCCGTCAGGAGGAGCAGCTCTTGGTGATTAAGGATCTCCGCGGAGCCATTGGTAAGGAGATGAAAAAGGTAAAGGACCAGATCCAGCAACACGAGACCCGCATCGTCGAAATGGAGAAGTCAATACGTGGCCTCAAATCTGGAGATGGGATCGTGGCAGCTGCGGTAGTGACACCTTCGCCTCGTGGTTTTAAAGTACCACCTTTCGATGGCTCTTCGTCATGGTCCGCCTACAAGATTCAGTTTGAGGCCGTGATGAAATCGAATGGGTGGACTAACGAACAGGCTTTGACTGCTCTAACCTTGGGTCTTCGCGACCAGGCCTTGACTGTGTTAGAGGCGCTGGGACAAGACGTCACTTTCGAGAAGATTCTGGAAGCATTAGAAGCTAGATACGGCGACGCGCACCTGGAACATGTGTTTCGGGCCCAGCTGAAAGACCGATCGCAACGGGTTGGTGAAACTCTTCAACAGTGGGCTCTTGAAGTGGAAAAACTGGTCCGGAAGGTTTACCAGTCATCACCTGTGCTGATCAGCGGGAACCTCGTACAGGCCTTCACGGATGGGATCCGCGACCTGGAGGTTAGGGCTGCCGTAAGGCTAGGTCATTTCAAGGACCTCAAGGACGCTCTAGCCCACGCTTTGGAGGTGGAGGCAGTTCGACGGGACGATCGAACTCACCGAGTCAGGGAGGTTGCGACTTCACCCCGATGCTATGGCTGCGGAGCAAGAGGCCACATCCGATTGAGCTGCCCGAAGCGAAGGCCTCCCCACGTTGGTAAGCAGTCGCCAGTGGAAGGATCACCTGATGTCCCTGCTGGGCAACAGCAGCAGGGAAACGAGTAGATGCCAGGACTAAGGGGCGGGTGCTGGCTGGTGATGGAAGAGCCCCAAGGATCTCGATCTCACAATCCTGTGACGGGAACAGCCTGATCATCGAGGGCGAAATTAACAGAACACCATGCAAGCTGACATTGGATACTGGGGCTTCTCGAACTGTTGTCAGTTTCCAACTAGCAAGAAGGTTTCTTGGGGACTTCTTCGGGAACCATGAAGGTGTACATCTGAGAACAGCCACCGGTCAGCACATAACCATCCGAGGTGAGAAGGTGGTGGAAATGAAGTTAGGGAATAAAGTTTACCGGCACAATTTTATCGTGGCTGACATAGTTGACGACTGCATTCTGGGTCTAGACTTCATGAGGAAACATCAGTGTGAGATTGACGTTTATCAAGGAGTGTTGAAGTGTGGCTCAGAAGAAGTCTTCATGGAAGGTGCATCATCGGGGAAGGTGTACTGCCTGGAAAAGGTTACTCTTCAACCAAGGTCAGAAACAATCGTACCAGTTTGTCTACCAAGAAATTCTGGTCGAGAAAACCGATGTGTACTTATAGAAGGTTTAGATAACGATGCTTCATGGAAAATTGCACGCACATTGGTGAGAGGTACTAGTGTTTCATCGGTACGTGCACTCAACACAAGTGACCAGGACCTGGTGCTCAAGAAAGGAAAAATGTTAGGCACTTGTGAAGGAGTGGTTTGGATGCGTAGATGCCACGAACAACCTACCAACGCCAAAGTTCAAAGTACAAGTTTCGATGTGTCATCGCTTTTGAGGGACTGCCAGAATAATCTGTCGGAAGAAGAAGAGAACAAGGTTAAGAAGATGTTGAACAGGTTCGCCGACATTTTCTCAACAAATGATGCCGACATAGGGAAGACTGCGTTAGTTCAACACAGAATAAATACAGGAAATGAGGTACCAATCCGCCAGCGACCAAGACGTGTGCCAGTGGCAAGGGAACGGGAAGTTGACGACATGGTCAAGGGTATGGTAAAAGATGGCGTGATTGAACCTTCATCCAGCCCATGGTGTTCACCGGTAGTGCTGGTGAAGAAGAAGGAAGGTAGCATGCGCTTCTGTGTGGACTATCGCCGTCTAAACGACATTACGAAGAAGGACAGTTATCCGTTGCCAAGGATCGACGACACGCTGGATACGCTAACAGGAATGAAGTGGTCTTCCACCCTAGATCTGAAGAGTGGCTACTGGCAGGTCCAAATAGACCCTCGGGATAAAGAAAAGACAGCGTTCTCTACAGGCAAAGGATTGTGGCAATTCAATGTTATGCCATTTGGACTGTGTAATGCTCCTGCCACCTTTGAGAGATTGATGGAGCGGGTACTTACTGGGCTGATTGGTGACGCCTGCCTAGTTTACTTGGATGACATTATAATCGTGGGACGGACGTTTGAAGATCACCTACGCAATTTGGAACGTGTGCTGTCAAAGATACGAGGAGCCAATCTAAAGCTAAGTCCAAAGAAGTGCGCGTTGTTCAGGCGGCAAGTGAACTTTTTAAGACATGTGGTTTCTGAAGAAGGTATTCAAACGGACCCGGATAATCTCGTTGCCGTCAAGGATTGGCCAGTTCCGGAGAACTAAACGCAAGTCAGGGCATTTCTCGGTTTGTGCTCCTACTATCGGCGGTTTGTGAAGAGCTTTGCTGACATTGCCCGACCTCTTCATAAGCTAACTGAAGACAAGATACAGTTCTGCTGGAATGAGAGCTGTGACGTTGCATTTCAGAAGCTGAAGGAACATCTGTGCAATGCACCCATCCTAGGCTATCCTGACAATGAAAATGAATTCATAGTTGACACAGATGCCAGCAATACTGGAATCGGTGGAGTATTGTCTCAACGAAAAGGAGATCATGAGGTTGTAATTGCGTACTTCAGCAAAGCCTTATCCAAACCTGAGAGGAACTACTGTGTCACTCGAAGGGAGCTTCTAGCTGTAGTAAAAACATTGCAGCATTTCAATAAATATTTGTTGGGGCGGAAATTTCTCCTGCGAACGGACCACGCTGCTTTAAAATGGCTACTGCAATTTAAGAACCCGGAAGGACAGGTAGCAAGATGGATTGAGCTACTGCAAGAGTTTGATTTCGTAATTCAACATCGTAGCGGAACGTCGCACGGTAATGCTGATGCCCTCTCGCGAAGACCGTGTCCAGACCATTGTAAACATTGTGCGAGACAAGAAGCTAAGCAGGTAACGCTAGTGCGGGTTTTGAGGACGGATCTTAGCGAAGAGTGGAAGGAAACCTTGCAGAGCGCTCAACAAGAAGACATAGACCTAAAACCGATCCTTGAATGGAAGAAATCCGGTGCTCCTAGGCCTCACTGGAGTGATGTCGCATCAACCAGTTCTATCACCAAGAGTTATTGGGCACAGTGGGAAAGCTTGGTTATCCAGGATGGAGTTATGTGCCGGAAATGGGAGAACGCTCGCGGTGACCAGTGTCATCTACAAATGGTCGTACCTAAAGTTAAGGTGCCGGAGATCCTGCAGCTCTACCACAATGGATGTTCAGGGGGTCACATGGGAGTTAAGAGGACTTTAATCAAGATCCGAGAACGATTTTACTGGATCCATTGTCGAGAGGACGTTGAGGAATGGTGGCGCAAATGTACAAGTTGTGCGGCTGTGAAAGGACCACAAACTCGTAACAGAGGGGCACTAAAGGTTTACAATGTTGGTGCACCATGGGAACGTATAGCATTAGATTTTGCTGGGCCATTTCCGGAAAGCCAAAGCGGGAACAAGTACTTCTTGGTCGTCATGGACTACTTCACAAAATGGCCGGAAGTGTTTGCAATACCCAATCAAGAAGCGGTTACGGTGGCTGATAAGTTAGTTCACGAAGTGTTTTGTCGGTTTGGGGTACCCTTGGAAATTCACAGTGATCAAGGCCGGAACTTCGAGTCAGAAGTGTTCAAGGAGACGTGTCGTGTGATGGGTGCTCACAGAACCAGAACTACTGCTTATCATCCGCAATCAGACGGGATGGTTGAACGATTCAACCAATCGCTGGAGAGGTATCTGGCAAAGGTTGTGGAAACCAGACAGAAGGATTGGGACAAACACATTCAACCATCTCTCCTGGCATATCGGAGTGCTGTAAATGAAAGTACAGCAGTAACACCAGCTTTTGCTAATTTCGGAAGAGAACTACGATTACCTGCAGATCTAATCACCGGTACCCCACCTGATTCTCCACGCAATGTAACAGATTACGCGAATGAACTACGGAATAGGATGAATGATGTATATGAGCACATCAGACAGACAGGTCAGCAGATGTCTGATAGGATGAAGACTCGCTACGATCGGAAGGCTAACAATAAGGGCTTCGATGAAGGATCTCTGGTATGGTTACATAACCCGATACGCAGCAAAGGAAAATCACCTAAATTGCAAGCCAAATGGGATGGACCATATCGCGTAGTTACCAAGATCAATGACGTCACCTACCGAATTCAAAAGGGACCACGAGGTGCATTGAAGGTCATTCATGTGGATCGGTTGGCCCGTTATCATGGGTCTCACAATGCTCGGGACGAGCATGTCTTAGAAGGAGGCAATGTTACAAGATAGGGCAGCGCCATCTAGTGACAAGTAGAAGAACTAAGTAGTAAATAGTGGCGCCATCTAGTATCGAATAGCGGAACTAATGTTCTCGAAAGTTCGTGTCGTGTAACCGAACATTCTGGAAGTTTCTAGTCGCTTCGAGAACGATGAGTTCAAAAGTCGATTGTTCTGGAAGATTCTCGAAGTACCTAGAACAGTATGGAACGTTCTAGAAACATCTTCCGAGCTATATAAAGAGCGGTCGGGTTCGTCGTGGGTCAGTTTCGATTGAGAAGCGATACAGAGCGATCAAAGCGGAAAATAGTGCGAAGTAATAGAATTGTTTAAGAAGTGTTTTTGTAATAAACAGTGATTAATTGAAGTCAGCTGTTTAAATAATTTATCCCTGAACCCCAGCTCGTAACATTATTTATGTTTTATGAAAATCGGTTCAGCCGTTCTAAAGTAATGGGCTTATTACTGTTTGAATTGGCGTCTTCTCGCAAGATATCATGTTATAATTAAGTGTACTTTAGATTCTCGATCGAGGCGTGTCTACTACTAGATAACTTATCTAACATGAAATGTAAATGTGTCGCGATTTAAAAAAATCTAAAATGTTAGTTGTGTATTGGAAAAAAAATAATTATAGGTTTATTTCTGTTACCCATTAACATTTTATACTGGAAAGTTAACATACATGCAATATCGCTTAGTAAAACTGCTTATCGTTGTGATATAAATCTAATTGCGTCGCGCCATCAGGAAAGGGGCTAAGAAATGAATATTGTGTCTAGAGCTCAAGCCTTGTACACATTCTAGGTGCAGACTTACCTACGAACTTATGTATTTTTTCATTAAGTTAAGCTTTGTTGGGCAAACCCACCTTTGTATGTCATTTGTATAAGAAAGACAGAAGGTTTGTTTGAATATCCGAACAGAATTCGATCAAGTCATCGTAAACCAATGATAGCATACCTAAATGACGAGATAGCTTGTTATGATTGGCTCGTTTGTTCCCGTCCCTTTTCCCTCAATTGATTTATACTAAAAAACTCTAACGACTATTTGTAACGAAAACTTGTTTTAGTTTAATCTCACAAAACCCCATCAAAACGCCAAAGTAGCAGTTCTGATCACCATTAGAACACATCTAAACATATTACCTAACAAAGCATCGTCTCCTGATCATAATTTTATCGTCATCCTGAATTAAACTAGAACATACATAGTTACAGCTTTAACGATAACAAAACTTGCCTGACTACCTCGTAAACTACCATAACCTAGACTTCACGAGATCGTTCAAACATCCGTTACTCTCCTTCAGTCTACACAATGTAACAACATCATTTCAGAGTGTAATACTCTTGTTCCTAATGCATCTTACAAAAATTTCTTCTGTTGTAGCTAGATGCATCACTGCACACCTACTATAGTTGTCAAAAAATAAAAGGCCCGTTTTGACAGCAATAAAAATACTTAATAATAATTAAACTTGATGCTTGCGAATGATACTCGTTGTTATAGTGTATGGGTAACATAGTAATTAATTAGGATTATGAATTTGATTTATTAATTTCATACGTAGAAAGTTATAGCGGCATGTAAAATGAGAAACGTCAACGGGCTTCTTAGATTGTGACGACATTAATGGTGTTCACATAGAACTTGTACAGTTGACGCGAAATACTCCGCCTGAGGATTTTCTTTTCAATGAACGTTTTCGCACAAGTAGACAAATTGAAATTCAATTGGTAATAAAAAACTGAGACATTTCGGTTGCGGGTGTCAATCTCATACATATACATTTTGAGTTTTTTGATAATCGTTAACACTAGACAGAATGCCCTCTTTTAGTAGATACAGCTACTTAAACATTTTCTGTGAAGAACGTCGTATCGGATACTAAAGAATCCACAGACAAGTTATTACCCGGTTTTTACCACCTAAATTGAGTTTGAATCATCGTGGTGAAAGGATTAGTCAGCTACCACCTTGTGTTACGGGGTGCTAGCTGACCAGGGTGCGCCGGCCGTTTGGAATCGTCATACGAGATATTTAACACCGCTCGGGGAGGCTCCTTTCATGCACCCTAGAGCGTCTGTCCCCTGGAAACGAAATGCAGTGGTCAATCCAGAAATCCCTAAACCAATTGCGACTAAGAGACACACCAGAGAATGGGCAGCAGCGTTCTCATTGCACTTTAACAATGTACTGCGATCTCCAAGCCACCTGCAAAGCGTTAAGGCAAAACCCCCCAAACATAAATTAATACCACTTCAAAAAAACGGCCCGAGTGCCCGGCAGCCCGTCTACCCTCAATTATGGTAGCGGTCAAGAAGGGTAACAATGGCCTACTAAAGAACTATAGGCCCATCTCACTTCTTAGCCATTCTGTTTTCAAGAGTCATCACGAATCGTCTCGCGAGCACGTTTGACGATAACCAGCCTCCCGAACAAGCCGGTTTTCATAAAGGCTTCAGCACCGTAGACCACATATATACGCTGCGGCAAGTTATACTTCGAGTACAACTTGCCACTCTGTTTAGCGTTTGTGGATTACGAGAAATCGTTCCAATCGAGACTTGGGCTGTATTGCAGTCTCTCCAACGGTGCCAAATCAACTACCGGTACATCGAAGTATTGAAGTGTTTGTACAAAAACACTACCATGTTAGTTCGACTTCAGGATCAGATTTCGAAACCTATCTTTCTGCAGCGAGGTGTGGGACAGGGAGTCGACTTATCTCCGAAACTGTTTACCGCTGCACTGGAGGATGCCTTCAAGGTTCTGGAATGAAGAGGGCTAGGCATTAAAGCCAATGGCAAGTACATCACTCACCTTTGGTTTGCCGACGATATAGTGGTTATGGCTGAGACCACGAGCTTCCAAAAGAATGGGTCTTAAGATGAACATGGACAAAACCTAGGCTATGTTTAATGCCCCAGTTGCACTCACTCCTATAGAGGTCAGAGACTCTAAACTTTAAGTTGTGGATGACTATGTCTACCTGGGACAAAAATCCAGTTGGGTAGGGCCATCTTCGAGAAAGAGGTCAATTGTCGAGTCCAACTAGGCTGGGCAGCGTTCGAGAAGTTGCGCGGTATCTTCTCGTCCAACTTATAACAGTGTCTCAAGACGAAAGTCTATGACCAGTGTGTGTTGCCAGTGATAACCTATGATTCTGAGATGTGGTCACTAACAATGGGCCTCATCAGAAAGCTTACAGTCATCCATAGGGCAATGGAGAGGGTTATGCTCAGAGTTTCCTTGCGTGATCGAATCAGAAATGTAGAGATCCGGAAGAGAACCAGGGTTAAGTAAACCAACACTTAAGTGGCAATGGGCAGGGCACATTGCTCGCAGAACGGATGGCTGAAGGGACAGAAAAGTTCTGGAGTGCAGACCGAGAGCCGGAAGACGTTGCGTTGGAAGGCCTCCCGCCAGGTGGACTGATGACCTGGTGAAGGTTGCGGGGATCCACTGGATGCAGGACACACGGGAACAGTCAATGTGGCGACGCTTGGGGGAAGCCTATGTCCAGCAGTGGATGTCTTTCGGCTGATATGATGATGATGACTAGCTGCCATCCGCGACTCTGCCCGCGTGTGAGAAGTTCTTCTCCAAATCACGCTTATATTATAAAGGCGATAATTCATCACGCCAGAAGGGCTGAACGGATCTGGGTGAATTTGGGTAAATTCTATTCTTTTCTATAGAAAATATATATAGATAGATTTCGTTCCATTTTTTTTTGTTCAGCCGTACAGCTTATCTGTTTCTTCTATCCTTACCGCTAGCACCAACGATAACAATAGTATACTAAATCTCAAACTTGAAAGTACCAACAAAGAAATTGCTTTCAATATTTTCACGTTCACTTGAATCTGTCAGAACATTTAATCCCACTCGCGAGGTGTACGAGGGAATGAGGAAACTTTCCGATTGCTTACAACAGCCACCTACACAGCTGTCCCGTGTCCTGTAAAAAAGTTTTAATTGATTGTGCTCCACAATTATCACAGTACGAGTAGAAGGGTTGGCTCTCTGTTGCTGACTGATTTCAGGTGAACGCCCCAATATTTAGCGGACGACGGTTACGGGTTAACGACTTAACTTTGGACAGGCGGTTATTGAAAATTTGCTTGTGTATCCAATCTATTTTCGTTTAGAATTTCGGGATGGCATTACCTGACTAATAAGTATTTTATAAATCGTATTGAATTGGCTGACTTGAAAAAACATTATTTAAATATCTCAAGTAGGCATCAGTTTTAGTATGTTACTCGCTGTGCCCGCGGCTTTGCTCCCGTCAGTGGCCTACCCCACCTTACTTGCCTACCTAACTACCCTACTTACCTTGCTACCTACCTATCTACCAATTTTTTCTAGGGCCATTCTTCCGCGGAAAATCTTAACACAGCCAATCAGAAAATTACGTAAAATGCACAACGCCATCTATCGAATATGGAGTTTAACTGTCCGAGTATCTGAATTGCGTGTGTTGTGATATTTTACTTCTTGAACACTTTGAATTCATCTAAACTTTTGATAAAGTGAACGTATTGCGATGAAACGAAATCTAAGTTATACTTCAAGTTACGCAAAATTGTTATATATAAAAATTATCTTCATTGGTTTTGTCCATATTACGGGATGCGTGCACAACTAAACAGACAAAAATTCCAAAAATACTGGAAATGGGTTCTGTTGGTTATTCATTACTACTCTGGCAATTTTTATTAAATACTAGTTGACCCGGCAAACTTTGTTTTGCCATAAAAACACCACACATTTATCTACCCTACCTACCCTACCCTACCCTACCCGACCCTACACTACCCTACCCTACCCTACACTACCCTACCCTACCCTACACTACCCTATCCTACACTACTCTACCCAACACTACCCTACACTACCCTACCCTACACTACCCTACCCTACCCTACCCTACCCTACGCTACCCTACCCTACCTACCTACCTACCTACACTACACTACTCTACCTACCTACCCTACCCTACCCTACCCTACCCTACCTACCTACCTACACTACACTACACTACTCTACTCTACCTACCTACCCTACCTACCTACCCTACCCTACCCTACCCTACCCTACCCTACCTACCTACCTACACTACACTACTCTACCTACCTACCCTATCTACCTACCTACCCTACCTACCTACCCTACCCTACCCTACCCGACCCTACACTACCCTACCCTACCCTACACTACCCTACCCTACGCTACACTACCCTATCCTACACTACTCTACCCAACACTACCCTACACTACCCTACCCTACCCTACGCTACCCTACCCTACCCTACCCTACCCTACCCTACCCTACCCTACCCTACCTACCTACCTACCTACACTACACTACTCTACCCACCTACCCTATCCAACCAAACTTTTTTTTTTTTTTTTTTTTGCTTTTAAACCTTCCCTGTATTCTGTCGAACATAACAAAAAAAGAATTATTCAAATCGGTCCAGCCGTTCTCGAGTTTTAGCGAGACTAACGAACAGCATTTGATTTTTATATATATAGATTTTCGATAATGTGATGCGGAGGAATGAGTCAAAAGTTATAAGAGAAGTTTTGAGTATGAATGTGGGTTGTTTTAAGAGAAGAGGAAGACCAATCGATAGACTGACTCTGCGGACGATGATATAGCGAGTAACCTTAAAACTGAGAGGACAAATAATATAAAGGATAAAACAATACATGTTGCGCTGACCCCAAATAATAAAAATAAAATAAAAAAATAAAACCGGCCAAGTGCGAGTTGGACTCGCGCACGAAGGGTTCCGTACCATTATCACAAACGGCAGCAAAAACACGTTTGTTGTATGGGAGCCCCCCTTAAATATTTATTTTATTCTGTTTATAGTATTTGTTGTTATAGCGGCAACAAAAATACATCATCTGTGAAAATTTCTACTGTCTAGCTATCACGGTTCAGGAGATACAGCCTGGTGACAGACAGACAGACAGACAGACGGACCGTGAAGTCTCAGTAATAGGGTCCCGTTTTTACCCTTTGGGTACGGAACCCTAAAAATCATTTATTTCAGACAAAAAAGTCCATATACAAGGCAAGGTTGTTAGTAACAAGAATTTTATAACTATGTTAGTAATTAATAAGGTAAGAAATCTGACACACCGTCTACCCCTGCACAGTAGGCTCATCGGTCTCGCAACACATGGAGTCCAACGAACCTACTGAGCAGAACAGTATCGGTTCTTTCGCCAATCATCTTTAGTACGCTATTCGGGCTCCCCCGTACTCGTCGCACCACTGACGCAACTTTTTTACGCATGGTTGCATAGAAATCATCTACGCTGGCGTCAGTAAACATGCACTGAAATATCGAGGGAGCCTAAACAGAGCCCTGAACACATTATTATACTGGACGCGCAAGGCATTGTAGGCTTTTTGCGTAAAGTTTGCCCACAGGCCGCTCGTGTAGAACGTCTGGCAGAATGCCTTGAACATTGTTATTTTAACAGGAGCGAACCTGTATGCCAACATGTTACCGCGCACCGACAATGCCCTGCGCTCCCTCTCAATGTCTAATTCGTCACTCAAATTTTCAGTTACAATATGTCCCAGATATTTAAACTGTGCAACACGACCTAGAGGTACATCATTAAGTAATATAGGTGGTATAAAGATATTGTTTTTATTTTTACATTTAAATAACATGAACTCACTTTTACTTTCGTTCTACCTCAGGCCATGTTCTGCAGCATAACCCTCACACACCTTTAACAGCTGTCTGAGACCCCCAATTGAGGGGCTCAGCAGCACCATATCATCGGCATAACTTAAATTTTTGACACATATGTCATCAATATGGCATCCAACATGCATGCTACTGAGCTCCTCAATCAGCTGGTTAACATACATATTAAAGAGCCGAGGCGAAGTGCAGTTCTTAACTTTGTCCAAAGCTTATTACATGACACCAGATCAAAAGCTTTGGACAAATCCAAGAAGCATGCATATACTGGTGTTTGCCTTTTTACATAATAATCAACAGTGTGTTTCAGAGACAGTATTGCATTTTCAGTTGACAACCCCTTTCTGAAACCGAACTGTCTATTCTGTAATGTTACAAAACTATCAAGTTTTCTATCCAATAACCCATCAAACACCTTTGCGATTATGGTAGCTAAAGAAATCGGCCTGTAGTTACTTCTATCAGAGATATCAGCAGTGACATTTTTCACTATTGGTACGACCACTGTTCTCATAAGATTAGATGGTAAATATGAGTGCCTTATACAAAAAGTGTAAAACATGGCTAAAACCCTATACAGGTGAACTCCCCCATGCTGCAAGTGCTCGACACTGAGTTCCTCATGACCAGATGAATTCCCTCTTTTCATATGTTTAATAATGTCAGCCACATCCTAACCTGAAAACCCAATAGGTTTTTCTACTGGGCAACGTTCAGTATCAGACCCCGACAACAAGGAGGATTCTATCCGAAAATGATCCTTAAATGAATTTGCAATCATTTTAGCATCACTGATGCCATCAACGCACACGGGCAGACCAGCCTTACCATTTAAACGCTTAGTGCCCTTCCAAAACTTATTAAATTTTTTATCAGAATGTTGTGAGGCCAGGACATCCATTTTTATCTGATCCTGATTGTTCTGACAGTACTTTAAGCGGGACTTGAAAACTCGTGGACTTTCACACATTTTATCATACAAAGGTCCACTACCTGCCTAGCGAGCATGGGCGTACCCAAGACATTTGTGACATGACATGATAAATTATATCATGTCTTACAATTTGTCTTAAATGCTAGCAAGGGTCAAACATGTGACATATTTTAAAGGCGCAACATGCCTTTCTTGTTGCTGCCCGGCGAGCACGGCCTACTGTGACATGGCTTGAGTCACACATTTCATCGCAGTTTGGGCGATAACGCCATTTTGTCCTAAATATTAGCACCGGCGGCGTGAGAAAATTTCCTGACGTTTGTTTGGGACTCATCGGGTCTTAATTGCTAATACGGGCGCACCCATTTTGTCACAAATGTCACATTTTGACAGATGATTTAGAAAATGTATCACTTTCGTTCGGAGGTGGTGATAAAATTTTATAGTTGATAAAAATATATTTGCCTTCTAATTACTGCACCAAATAGCAATAAATTAATTTTGTGTGTATGGTGAATTGGTGATCAATGCTTATTAATTAATTGAAATGTTACAGGATTATTAATTAATTTTATATTATTACTTTTTCATAATTGTAATTTTTTTTATTGTTGTTCTTATTTTATTTTTATTATTTTTTTTATAATTATTTTCTTTTATACCATATTCTTCTTGCTTTCTACATTTTTAAATGTTTCTTAAATAAAATCCCCAAAAAACATTTAAAATATAAAAATAGGGGCCCACAAATACCGGTGGTACTGGTCCAAGTTATTATATTCTTTAGTAATTATTAAAATTTTTACAATAATTATATCTTTCTAACAAACACTTAATATGTTATCAAACAAACAAAGAAAAATAAAGTGTGCATAAGTCTATTTATTCCCAACAAAATTAAAAAGTTCTTTAGCTGTATGAACGGCATACTTTTTTACGTATTATTTTATTTGGTCGTCTATTCAAATTATGTCGCACTATGAAGTCAACAACAAGAAAAGCAAGTCGCGCCTGTAAATTATGTCACATGGTTGTCCCGTGCTAGCATTTAAGACAAATTGTAAGACATGACATATTTTATCATAACTTGTCATGACCGAGTCGAAAACCAAGCAATTAAAAAAAAAAAAACTTATAATTCATGTTGGGATGCTGCTAACATGGGGGCAGCAAAGGGGGGGGCTAAATTTTGGTTATTTTTGGCCTAGGACATACCGTTTTCGAGATATCATTTTGGAAATATGCAAAATAAAATAAGATACGGAGGCCCATAATTCGGCAACAGTGCGTCGTAGGGCTATGCTTCTCAGAACATAAATGGTTTTTATGGCCAAGGTTAAACCGAAACTGCAATAAAATTGGAAAATTTCCGAAAAAGAAAAAAATAAACGTCAAGAAGTTATGCCACAAGTCAAGAAAATATCTCACGCCGCCATGCTAGCATTTAAGACAAAATGAGTTTATCGCTCAAACTGTGATTAAAAGTGTGACTTAAGCGATGTCACAGTAGGCCATGCTCGCCGGGCTGGTTTACCACCTAAGACATACAATTGATGGTCCAGTCTAGCCTGCCCGTGGGCGTCTCTGACATGCTTGTTCCAACCATGGACACACTTAACATTAGCTGGCTTCCTAGGTAAGAGACTGCGACTGTTTGCCGAAGCCTGACTTAATATAATAACAATATTGTTGTATAAGTTGTCAATTACAAATCTGTGTTGAATATTCTGACACATACTATCAGCACAGTCATAAAGTTCATTAGGAAACATAATTTGTCTGAAGTTATTACTACAAATTTCATGATATTTCTGGATTTTTTACCCCGCATACAATATTATTACATAAAAAATTATGAACCTCTACTTTAGCTTTAATTACTTCTAAATTACAAGTCACTTTTAAAGAGAAATGATCAGACCAATATACATCATTGAGAACCATAATATCAACCACAGACTGCCATGCTGACTTGGTTACCACACAGTGGTCCAGCCATCGCTTACACCCATGTACTTCACTTTGAAAAGTATATGTTTCAGATGACATCCCTAATTTGACTAGATCGGCACATATCCAGTCATTTTCCTCACAAAAATCAAGAAGTTCACAAAAGAATGTAGCTTTAGGGTGTGCGTTGAAAGCCCCCAACATAAATACTACTTCGATACTATTGTCTTGTATAATTGCATTCAACTCACCCAAACACTGAGTAAATTCCGGCAAGTTCAAATGAATTTGGCTAAAGGCAAGACCTCGTATTATTATAAACTCATAATTTCATCCGAAAGAAAACCACTGCTGAACAAAGGCCTCCCCCAAGTGTCGCTGAATTAACCGTTCCTGTGCGTCTCACATCTCGCATCATCAAATAACTTGTACAAAGAGTTATGCGCATTGCAGCGTGAAATGACAAGCTATAAACCACGTCAGCGAGGAGTATTGCTTCTTTTAGGAGGTACTATAACTTGTAGATGCTCGTAAGTCAAAGTGTATGACTGCAGTCCGTAGTTTATAGGACATATATGTTGTCCTAGTTCGAACAGTGGCTAACAGGCAGTAACATAAACCTAGCCATAGGACATTAATATTATAATGTTTTATGAGGCAGTACAGTCATCACTGCAGAGCAGAACAAAAGATCACTTTTCCCGGTCTTCTGCGATTTTGGGCCAGTAATTTAAGGAGGATAGTCCCAGCCTTATTGCGTAAGTAAATTTGGCAAGACCTGGCAAATAGTATGGACAATCCACCAATCACATGCGAGATGAAAGACGCGATGTGGTTTACGGTCTATGTGATTGGTCGATTGTTCACACTGTTTGCCTTGCCGAATCATTTACGCAATAAGGCTACAGTTAATCAAGTCAGTCAGCTCACCAATCAAACATCGTCATCCTCATCATTTCAGCCAAAAGATCACTACTGAACAGTAGTCGGCCCTGTGCGTCTTGCATCCAGTGGATTCCCGCAATTCGCAGGTCATCGGTCCACCTAGTGGGAGGTCTAAATAAATTTTAGTATTTTCAGAATCTTCTGTCTGTAGTCTGATGGACGCCGTTCAGATTCAGATAGGTATATTGATTTTCAGAAACATGTCTTTACATACAACAAATAATAAAAAGTGCATGCAGGATTGCAATAAAAGAAAAGGTTCAATCAAACATGTTTACCACACACTATGACATGTTAATCTTGAATTAATAAATGCAATAATACAATTGTTGTATTGGGATCGGTCTATCATGACTGACAGGACTATAGCTGCCAAATAAGCCTGACAAAAAGCCTGACAAATAAGCAGTGGTCACAGACCGATAAGAGCTTCGCAAAATGATTGTTGATATAGCGGTCCCCAATGGCGAGAACTTCCTGAAGACTGAGAGAGATAAGAAAATTAAGTAACTTGATTTGGCTCGCGAAGTTCTCAACATGTGAGATGTAAATACAGCAGTCATTGTGCTGATACTTGTGACGGTCAATGGAATAATAGCCAAGAGCCTCGACGAACACCTGGGGAGGCTCTCGTTAGGCAGTTGAATCAAAAGCTTGATCCAGAAAGCGGTAGGAATATCGACACAGCACGTATAGTTAGGAGGTTCCTCTCTCTGGAGCCCTGATCACCGGTAGCTTGGACCTTGTTCCTGATGCCGGTGCGCTACAATTTTTTTATTTTCAAAGGTTTTTTTTCATTTATTTTGTAATTGATTAATATTTAAAAATGTAAATGCACCTAAATACAATGAATAAATGGAACAATGATAATAATAAATGAAATTAATGTAAAAGCACACGCACATTTACAAATGTCAACAAAAGAAAGTAAAACAGTGGAAAAATATAATAAAATGTAAAAACCGGCCAAGTGCGAGTCGGACTCGCGCACAAAGGGTTCCGTACCATTACCGCAAAAAACGGCAAAAAAACACGTTTTTTGTATGGGAGCCCACTTAAATATTTAATTTATTCTATTTTTAGTATTTGTTGTTATAGCGGCAACAGAAATACATAATCTGTGAAAATTTCAACAGTCTGGCTGTCACGGTTCATGAGATACAGCCTGGTGACAGACAGACAGACAGACAGACAGACAGACAGACAGACGGACCGCGGAGTCTTAGTAATAGGGTTCCGTTTTTACCCTTTGGGTACGGAACCCTAAAAAGTATCATGAAAATGTCAAATATTTTTTGTTGGTCAAATTCATGTAAAATATCAAAAATAAATATCATTGATGATGCCTAACTCGTTGCTAAGTCCTGGGCCGACACAATATCGACTGCTATCGATATGCTTACAGAAAGCATCCTTTGTCATCAGGAAACGTGTTCAGTTTGGTAGGAACTGGTAACAATCATAATCATAATCTGTTATACTGAAGATATACATCTTCATGTTGTTACCTAAATAAAATATACTTACAATCTTGGATAGAGAAAGATGACTGATGTAGGATGTTCCTAGATAAAGCGACTGTCTGATGTCACAAATGTTAATATACAAACGGTTTAAGTAAATTATACGATTTTTTAGATTTCACCCATTTCCCATTTCCACCCTATAGCTTTTATAAGGGTCGATAACTACATAAGTACTGACGGTATAAGGGTGAAAAAACTCCATACAGACTGGGTGTAATTTTTTTGTCGTTATGTTCTTTTAGACATTCTATTTTCACCCATTTCTTATTGCAAGTTGCCGTGACTAAGCCCCAATAAAGTTTTGTATCTTTTTCAGCTCGCACGCTACAAACGTTAAAGTAAGCCAACTACAGACCACCTTGAACCGAAGTTTAACTTGGAACACGTTAAATTATTACCAAGTACTGCATAGCTCCAACTAGTACCATACCAACAAGTTTTGTTACGGGAACTAAGTTCAAACGAGCTTGGTATTTTGATTTTGACCTGATCTGTAAGTTAATACATAAAACAGTTAAATTCAAATAAATTTCGTTTAAAATGTCATTAAGGTGAATAGTTCACACAAGTATTTCTTCAACGTTACGATTTTGGTATACCTAATTGTTATATACCTATTTATATAACACCTATGCCAAAAACATCACATAAAGTTTTCGATGGGTTTCACAGGAACATCACGAATAATTTACTATTGGTAAAAACCCATTAAAACCGTATAGTATTTTATATAGCTATATATTTTTGATGTATTCATATTTTTTTCAATATAACAGTACACCCTACCCCCTGTTTTTATCTTAAGTTCTTTAGTCCATCCAAAGGTTGTCTGGTAGATATCGCTGTCAGCGATAAGACCGCCTTTGTCCCCATAGTATTAAGTTGCTGTAAAATATATGTGTTATTTCTTATTTTGGTGTACAATAAAGTATATTCTATTCTATTCTATTCTACTGTAGTTTTGAATTTTAAAACATTAAGTATAAAAAAGGACGGAAACGTTTCTTAATTCATTAAATAAGACTCTTTTTAACCGACTTGCCAAAAAAGAGGAGGTTATCAATTCGTATTTTTATTTTTTTATTTTTGTTGCCTCAGAACTTTTTACTGGGTGGACGGATTTCGATGATTCTTTTTTGAAAGCTGGTGCTTGTCATGTGGTCCCATTTAAATTTCATCAAGATCTGATGAAGAACTTTGGAGATATACATCGGAACTCTTCAATAAATGACTGCGATTCACTCGGGATAGCTGCAAACGCATATCTGTTTATAGTTTTTACCATTACATAACATACATCACACTAGTACGCTCTAAAGAGGGTACGCAAGTGTGAACAGTTAACCCTGGTATACTCTCATTCCACCAGTTTTGTTTAAGTTTCATGTTATTGGGATAATCAATTCTGGCTTCACTTTGGACATTATAGGTACCTAACCTATGGAACTGGTCCATTATGTACCGCAACAAAAAAGTGAAAAATAAAAAAAACTTTTGATAAAAAATACAACCGACTTCCAAATAAAAACACCACAAAGTGAAAAATTAATTCAATTTCGGAAGTCGGTGTTCCTGTTTTGGTTTCTTCGTTTTTTGACACCGACTTCCGAAATTAATGGATAAGCGCTCATGCATACTGCGCTACTACGGGTAGATAGCGCAGTATGCGCTTTTTTGTGGGTAGTTGTACCAATTAGCACTAAATAAAAAAGGCTTGTTGTTAAAATTCAATTTAATTTAATAGAATAGCATTTTATAATATTTTATGACATATTTTATAAGTTTATACTTATTACCTGCTGGTGAAGCGTTATCCTTACACTTTATTCACTACAAATTACTGTTAACATCACACCAACAATGGATTCACTGACTAGCACTTTGAGTGATCTAAAGAACTTGTTTCACTCACGGATGTCCATCTTTGAAGCTGAACTGTTGAAGGCCCCTTCATCACCGGTCACAAGTGCCGGCCTAGCAGTTGAATTCAACATGTACCGGGTATCCATCTCACAAGCCCTCAACACCCATCAGCGACAAGTGGACCTTCCAGCCCGTAGTGTTGGTCAAATGGAGATGCGAGGATGGAGGAAGATTCTGCTTTTGCATGGCGTGAGTGAGGAGCAGAAGGAGGACACCGCCAGGGTCATCGCTAAAGTGGTTAATGATAAACTACAGTTAAGCGACTTCATTGTAGCTGACATAAGCCGATCTCACAGGATGGGTCGAACAGTGGCCAATAAAACCAGGCCTATCCTATTTAAAGTTCGCAGTCTTGCGGTTCGGGACAGGATCTGGTTTTCTAAGATCAAACTAAGGGCCTCGGGCATTACTATGTCCGAGTTCCTTACAAAGGGGCGGCATGATGTATTCCTGGCTGCGACGGAGAGAGTTGGCGTCTCCAGGAGCTGGACTAAGGCGGGCTGCCTATATTCTTGTTCCCGGCGATACGCGACACCGGATTGAGTCTCTCGCTGAATTGGACAAAATTGTGCCGATTCTCATTGACGCCGAACCGAGTGTATCTAAAGCAGCAATGTCAGACTCTGTTCCGACCACTGCTTCTGTGAAGACCGCAAGGTTGAAGCGTGCTACTGCTTCGAAGAAGTGATAGCCTTCTTTGTGATGTTTTTATGGAGATCCGGGTGATATTTTATTCTGTTTTTACCTTCACTATTGTTTGTTATAACTTTAAAGTTTTTGTTTACATGTTTTGTTCTTATTTCCGTGTCATGGCTTAAACCCTGTCTCCCTTCAATTAGTTACTCTCTCTTCCTGGCTTCGTACTCATTAGAAACGACCGGACGCTTAGTGGTGGTGGTGTTGCCATATACCTTTGCGCATATATTCCTTTCTCTGTTCTCAATGTGTCTGCACAGCCACCGCCATCGAATGCTGGTGAGCATCTCTTTCTTGAGGTCGACCTAAATAATGCCAAATTACTCCTTGGCGTCTATTATTGCCCTTCTTTACGTATAAATTTTTAAAAGCTCTTAGAAATGCTTATCCCTTCTTACAGTCATAGCATAATCATGGGTGACTTTAATACATCCATTTTCCTAACTCTACTCCTTCACTTCTTGATTTGATTTTGGTCTGTTCTCCTGACCGCGTCGCTAAGCATTGCCAACGCTCAGCCGATGTCTTTTCTTATCATGATCTGATTTTTCTTTCATGTAAAATTCGTCCACCTAAGGCTAAAGCCAAAACTCTCATGCAGCGCAATTTTGGTGGTATGGACGTTGACAGTATTTGTAAGGATGCCAGCAACATAGATTGGTCTTCTCTATTTGCCTCTACTTCAGTCAATGAGCAAGTTCTTACGTTCACGACTAAACTTGATGAGCTTTATGACCATCACGCTCCTGTTCGGGCAGTTAAAGTAAGGCATTTGCCAGCGCCGTGGCTGACAGACGAAATTAAAAGTATCATGAACAAAAAAGCTACGGCAAAAGCCAAATTTAAGCGTCGGCCTACTGACGCTAATAGGGAAAGATATGTCTCAATCCGTAAACACTGCAATAAGGTGTCTCGGAATGCCAATCGCCAACATATTCATGATTCTGTCCAAAATGGGGACGCTTCCAAAGTTTGGAAATTTCTAAGGTCACTGGGGGACAACTAAATTAAATACATTGAATCATCTTTCATTTCTCCCGACTCCCAGTTATTCTACATTTGTTTTTGGTCCATTTTCTGCATGTGATGTTAAGAAGAGCGTACTATCGATTTCATCAAACGCAGTAGGAAGCGACTGTATCAGCCGTAAAATGCTACTCCCGGTGCTAGACATTATCCTGCCCGTCATTTGCCACAACCTCAATTTTTCTGCGTCTAGCAGTGTTTTTCCAAGTTCATGGAAAGATGCTCAAGTATTTCCTTTACCTAAAAAGTCCAATCCCACATCCTTCTCTGAGTATCGTCCAATATCCGTCTTACCATTCCTATCCAAAGTCCTTGAACGGTTAATCCACAACCAAATAAGCACCTTTCTCTCCAAGAATAATCTCCTTAACCCCTTCCAGTCCAGCTTCCGCCCTGGTCATAGCACAACTACAGCGCTTCTGAATATTACGGAAGATATAAGGTCTGCCGTGGAGATGGGTAATCTAACGGTTTTGGCTCTACTGGATTTCAGTAATGCCTTTAATACCGTGGATTTCGATGTTTTACTTGGCGTTCTTTGTGCTCTTAACATATCTCCATCGGTTGTTGAATGGATTCGTAATTACCTGTTTGGTCGCCGACATCGGGGAGACCTTGTCTTGCTGGTGTAGTACTTCTGCCGGGGTTTCTCAGGGCGGCGTTCTAACTCCCTTACTTTTCGCAGTTTTTATTAACTCAATATCCAATGAATTAATTTCTTCCAACCACCTTTGTGCAGATGATCTTCAAATTTACACACGATCTCCTCTTAGTAATCGATCTGAGGCTATCTTGACCATAAATAGTGATCTGGCCCGTATATGCGACTGGAGCAAGAAGCACATACTTACGGTGAACCCTATAAAAACGCAAGTTTTTTTGGTGGGCAGTTCAAGGTTGGTCTCAAGGATCGACTGGACGACTCTTCCCCAAGTTTCATTTGACAACTCTGTTTCTTGTACCTTTAGCGAGAATGTTAAGTACTTGGGGATATTCATTGACAAGAACTTCTCTTGGACTGCCCAGCTGCAGGAAGTTAGCCGCAAGCTATTCGCATCTGCTGGATCTCTGAGGAGACTGCGTAATTTTCTGCCGACTGCCACCGAGATTGCGCAAGCGCAATCTTCTACCTATCCTTGATTATGCTGATGCCAGTTATCTTGACCTCACTGAAGCACAACTTGATAAACTTGAGCGTCTTCAAAATGTTTGTTTTAGGTCCATATTTGGTTTGCGCAAATATGACCATGTCACAGAATGCCGCGAGAAACTCAAGTGGTTGCCAATTCGCCTTCGCCGGAATGCTCATATTCTTTCCCTCCTGTATAATATACTATTTTTCCCATCTTTCCCTCTTTACCTCAAAAATCGATTTCAGTTTTTATGTGACACGCACACGAAAGTTCATAGGTCATCGGATAACATGAAACTTAAAATGCCAATGCAATCCACAATCTTCCTGGACAAATCTTTTACTGTCCAGGCCGCTCGTCTATGGAATGCATTGCCTGTAACTATAAAACGCGCGCAATCACTACCGATCTTTAAAAGAGTGGTAAAGGAGCACTACCTGTCACTGTGATCTTATTCTTGTTGGAGCTGTATCGTTTTCTTGCCTGTTTATGTATATGTATGTATGCATTTATGTATCTATTTTAGTATTTTTTATTTAGATGGTAAGCACTGTTTGTAACTTATTATTTTATTTAAACTTGCACCTAATGCAACCTCATGTCGTATCCAGGCTATCTCTCTTCATTCTGGGTTGCCTGAAAGATATCGCAGAACGCGATAAGGCCGCCTTTTGTTTGTTTGTTTTTATTTAAAGGTTTCCATGTGTGTTATTGTTTTTATCTTGTTGTACAATAAATTATATAATAAATAAAGTATATAATAAATAAATAGCGCAGTTATGTGGGACTCCAACCCACTAAAACACCACGGTGTCCTCCTGTGCCGCTAATGGCGGGAACACGGGTACGCGCTATCACTTGTCCGTGAACCTGCCGCGGCTGTCCGTCACCGGACCCTCCTCTGGGTACTACTCCCCATCACCGACGTACCAGAACACACTGCACGCCGTGACCACCCCAGGTAGCAAACCAGTACATGGGTGCCTGACAACCCCGTGTGTAGCACCTGTGGTACCCCTGTGACGGGTCAGGTCAGTGGCCCTGCCACCTACCACTTTTCAGCCGCAGGGGATAGGGATCTCCATTAAGACCCCACCGCGTCCGCCATCAGACATTGGTGACCCCGTCCAGGTCGCGGAAGAAAGGCAGAGCAGCGAACTGTAAAATCGGCACTCCTCTCCCGCCGCGGCCTCCAACCCTCAGTCGCGGCTTCCTCATCGCATGCACGCTGCATCGTATTGGATGCCACGATACGACATCGTGGCCCGCTTCAATTGCGATGTTACCTCTATTAGCAAGAGGCACCGCAACCTACTTGTTTGCCGCTACATCATCGGCTTAATCGGCAAAGCCCTGACGAGCGGCCCCCGACTCGGGTCGATCTTGGCTTTACGGTGGGTGGCCAAGCCACGGCTACTGTGCACCCCCACCTCGACATTGCGGGCACTCACCGGGGGGAAATGAGTCACCTTAGCGTCTATAAATATAAAAAGATGAAACGGCTATTTAATATTTTTGAAACTTTCTACCACTAATAAAATTAAGTGAAGCTTTGACCTCTATATCTTACCATAGATCTTGAGTCTTTGAAATGATGACTTTTACACTGTCACCTGTTCCCAAACTGTTTATTTCCTAACTCAAACAAAACTACTTACACTCCTACAGGTAGGCTACATGTTGAAATCCTACCTACATGTTGAACCCTAATCCGATCGATTTCACCTTTGTTGACCTTCCCGCATCTTACCTCTTGGTTACGGCGCAAAGCTTCCGCGACCGCTATAACATTTGAAGTATGAGACTAAAACGGTTGTTTCGAAAATTATTTATAGTCATTGACAAAGTTTAGCAACTATAGCTGTGGAAGTTGGCAGGGTACAGTGAATTGATTGCGGTAAAAGCCGTCTGAAACTATCTAAGGAGACTTGGTTCCAGACTTAAGTTTGATCGTCGATATGTTTGCTAAGATTGTGGAATTGAGAAAAGGATAGACTAAGAGTGTGATCCCATTGAGACCTATTAACTAGTAATTTGTAGTTCAAGATGAATTTCACCGCAATAAGATCTACAAAGTTAGACAGAAATGACAATATTCTCTATTTTGACAGTAGAGAAAACTAGTTTATAGCTCTCGATGGTACCGCGCCCTAAGCTTGGAGCTAGACATTTGCAATATAGATTGATTGGTGACTTCTTGTAGGTACCCACGGCAACTGTATTCTTAATTTCAGTGAGGTAGAGTTCAGTGAATTGACTGCAGGAATACTCAGCTGCACTATCAAATATATGGATATCAAATATATCTGTATACAAATATATGGAGACTAGCTTGCTGTTTGAATTTGATAATAGTTATCAGCGATATGTTTGCAATAACAAATTGTTATCGAATTCAATGGCAATGTGTTCTTAATCTACTTTAAAACAACCTTAAATTAATTCAGTAACAGACAACGCGGAGCCTAAACCACTGGTTCTAGAAGCATACAATCTTTCACATGAGTTCCTTATGTAACGAAGGTGAGCACTCACGAAGGTAGGGAAATTTATCCGCTTAATGGATGAATTTTCAGAAATCAGAAAAGGAAGAAAAATAAAATAATTGGTCTGGTGGACAGTTTGTATGAAATTTCGTAAATTTTGTCGATGGCGAATCCCATCTTTGTTTTATAATAAATTCATTGAGAAGGTACAAGTGGCAACCTATCTACCTATCCAAAACAACACAAAAACGTATTACAAAGTAACCATCTTCATAATTCAGAGCAGCAAACTCTTCAATATAATCCAATCTACCTTCAGCTTACTTTAAAGAACAACCTCCTTCACGGAATATTCTAAATTCGGACCACGGCATGAATAATTGAAACGGAGAGACAGAACTTGAGGCGATTCATATTTTAATCACTCCTTAAAATGATTAAATTCGCTTAGGACACAAAGCTGTTAACTAGCTTAGGACCATCATTTTGCGTTTACCATAATTTTTAGGAACTTTTGGTTGAGGTTATTTGGGATCTGCTGTGTCAGCTTACTAAGAATTTTATTTAGACCCCTATAAGTGCCCTAATTGATGGTTCGAAACGATTTGATTTATATCACACCGATACACGATTTTTACGGTACATGGACGCAATCCGATGCCATTCGACCGATTTGCACTTGCAATTTTCCTCGGCAATAAGTGCGTGATATCGCCTATGATCACAATTTAAGTTGCGTCGCGCCATCAGTAAAGACCCTTAGACTAAAATCATTTTAATTTCTCAAATATTTTGGACAAAGCAGGCTTTGAAATTCTGATAGGGTACAAAATTTAAAAAAAAGATTTCGTTGGATTGTTTTTATAGACATTTCCTCGTACTTTTATATAAATAAACAATTCCAAGGGCAAAGGCTCGTCCAATATTTTTGGCTCTTATTGTAGTCGCGTAACATTGTATCCAAACTTTCGAGGTCGAAGCGAAAAAGTCTGAAAGTATTTCTGTATTATATTTTAGAAGAGAAATGAAATAATTTCAAAGTTCTTCTTTCTAGTTCAACGGACAGAATGAGTCGCGAACATGGAACCATCGGATTTATAAATAAAGTTGCTCAAGGACATGAAAAGTCTTGAAAAGAAAGACAATGTTGTAAATATTCATGATACATATAACTACGAGCAAGAAATATTAAGTACGAAAACTCCGAGGTACACTAAAAAGGATTATGTATTTTTGAAAAGATATAGAGACCAACATGATTAAGATCTCCTAAAATACTAATAGTAATACTAGGGTTTAAGAACTTGACTAATAATATTAGCAATCAGATTATTATGTTTGCCTTAATCAATCAAAGGACAAGATCGGACTGTAAAATATCATCATGTCATCATCATTTCAGCCGAAAGACGTCCACTGCTGCCCGACCAGCAGCGATACCCATGGGCCCCTATTTTTATAATTTAAAAGATTTTTGGGGGTTTTATATACGAAATATTTAAAAATGTAGAAAGTAAGAAGAATATGGAATAAAAGAAAATAGTTATAAAAAAAACAAAATTAAAATAATAATTAAAAATAAAAATTACAATAAAAAAATACAATTACTAGGAGGGATCAAAAAGTAGTGAGAACAACATACTCCTTGGTAAGAAAAAAAAATACTGGCAGGCATAGCTCAGATACATATTTGAAATATTAATAATGAAAAAAATCTTCGATTCTCTTTTGGTTTTTTCCGAACGTAGTCATTTGTTTGTTTCGTGTCGGAACGTGTTCTCGAAAATGGAGGAAAACGAAGTGCGAGCCGTTATTTTAATAACGTTTATAATATACCTCTGTTTAAAAAAGTTAACGACGCAAGAGATTTATTGCGATTTGGAGGCAACATTAGGAGAGTCTGCTCCGCCGTATTCCACGGTCGCAAGGTGGGCTTCTCAATTTCGAGTAGGGAGAACGAGCACGGAAGACGAACATCGTTGCGGCCGTCCATCGACGTCAGTCACTTAAGAGGCAGGTTTGCGAGCGTGTGAACTTATTTTAGAACCCACACATCGACATTTTCACTAACACATTTGCATCACACATTGTAGTGCACACGCACCCAAGAACAAGTGAAAAATTATGCGGCGCGACGGGCATAATATAGCTTCAATGCGCGTTCGCTTCTGAAGGATTTGTAAGCTTGTCTCAAAAACGCGCAATGTATTAGCTATTGATTCACCGCTCCGCACGGCACGCGTGCCCATAGTAATATAGTCGTGAATAAAGGGTGGGGTCACAGTGTAATCGGTTGTGTAGTTTGATAGTTAGAAAAAATAATTACTATATGTAATACAACATAATTATTATTATGATGATAAGTACAAAAAATAATGCTTGATTGAATGATGTTCTCTAATTTATTTATTTTATTGCTTAGATCTAGAACCTTTTTTAGGGTTCCGTAGCCAAATGGCAAACAAAAAACGGAACCTTTATATATTCGTTATGTCTGTCTGTCTGTCCGTCCGTATGTCACAGCCACTTTTTCCCTAAACTATAAGAACTATGCTGTTGAAACTTGATAAGTAGATGTATTCTGTGAACCGCATTAAGATTTTCACACAAAAATAGAAAACAATAAATTTTGGGGGTTCCCATACTTGAAACTGAAACAAAAATTGTTTTTTTTTCATCAAACCCATACGTGTGTGGTATCTACGGATAGGTCTTCAAAAATGATGTTGAGGTTTCTATTATATTTTTTTTCTAAACTAAATAGTTTGCGCGAGAGACACTTCCAAAGTGGTAAAATGTGTCCCCCCCCCCTGTAACTTCTAAAATAACAGAATGATAAAACAAAAAAAAATATATGATGTACATTAATTACCAAGTAAACTTCCACTGAAAATTGGTTTGAACGAGATCTAGTAAGTATTTTTTTTTAATACGTCATAAATCGTAAACCGCAATTTACCAAGTACGGAACCCTTCGTGCGCGAGTCCGACTCGCACTTGGCCGGTTTTTTTCAACTCATGATGGCTTATAAATATGTTAGGTATTTTGTGGTACAAGTAGGTTTGTGGCTGCTTAATGTTAAATGCCACAACGCACGTTGCACAACGAGCTGCGTAAGATTGTCTAGTTGAGAAATTAATTAGTTTTCCTCCTACGAACTTTGCAACAACACTTTTAAAAATCTCTGCTATATTACTATTGACTTTATAAATTAAGCTTTTAGCATTGTTGACTAATCTTGAGACAAGTTTCATTACGGCATTATAAAAGGTGTAAGCTTTCATTACCGGCAAAAAAAAATATCAGTGCCAATCACACCATTTATATTTGTTGAATTCAGTTGCTTGCAATAGTATGGCTTACAAGACACATGATTACCAAAAACATGATTTGGTCCATTTTATAAGCAAGTCAGTCAAGTCATGTCACGACACTTGCGACCCACCCTTATGCCTATTGTGTATGTGTGCGTAGACGTTTTGCGAACTCGGCTCGGAAAAAAAAACGGACGTGCTCTCACCTTGGAGTCTAAGACGGCACTGAAAATATTTCGCGCGCGTGGTCGTTTATAAAACAAATTACGGGAGCGTAACGCTCCATACTAAAATGTATGGGGAATAGAAAACAATTTGTGTAGAAAAAATAACAATGTTGAAACGTGGATTACTATCATTTGGTGTGACTTATTAGATAAATAAAACGGTGAACGTCATATTCATACTTTCGTGTCACGATATATCTAAAGAGATTTATAAAAAATCTTCTAGAATTATGACAATAGTGCAAATAGAAAAGGTCGATTTAGATGTTTTTGAGAGATTTCAAAAAAAATTTTTATAGGAATTTAGGATGGTTTTACAAATATCTCGCGGTGAAACTGTTGGCACATCTGTTAAGGTTCTTCATTTTTTATGGTGTAATTCAGCGCGGTAAATCTTAAGAAATAACGAAAACTGTAAGTGCCTTTTTAGGTGTTTCTTAAGGACTCGCCTCTTAAGAAAATGTTGCGAAAGTCGAGAAAATTGTATTGAGCGATCGAAGAGTTAACATCCGATACTTAATTCAAGAAACGGGCATTTCATATGGAAGTATTCAATCCATATTGAAACAATCTTTGAATATGAGAAAAGTCGATTTATTCTTCGTTCGGCCCGAAGTTTTGTCCCACATTCCAAAAAATTCTTAGTTCGTCCCACATCATCATTGAAGTACTGTTTCGTCCCATATTACAAGTACTTTAAAGGTACAGTCAATAAAAATAACACACACACATGCACACTGAAGCGTAAAATTAAAAAAAAAATACATAATTTTTTTCGACTTATAATACATCGTACTTTAGAATAGTCAAAGAAAAATATGAATCTAGTTGCACATTAGCAAGCGTCAGTAGGTCTCTATGGAGAAGAATGTGCAAGAAACTCCACGGACTCTCTTTTCCATCAGTTTATTATTTGGTTACACCATTCTTGTTGAAAAAATATATGTGTGAGAACGATGTAAAAAGTCGTGCACGTAAAAGCATCACGAGTGAAACAAACAATAAAAAAAAAATAGGTAATTAAAAACTAGCCGAGGCAGCTAAGTTGAGTTGGCGAGTAAACCAATCCCAACTGATGGCGCCCGTTTACGAACATGACGCATGAATTGGTACCACTCAGCTCAACCATCATGAAGGGAATTGAATAATCCAACACATGTACCACCATCAGAGAGACAGTTGAGAGAGCATGACACAATCTCAACTGCCAGGGCACACACAAGTCAACGAACGACACATAAGTACAGTAAATCTTAGATTTACAGTTGGTACATAGTACTCACACATATGTTGTGCAGTTATCACTAAACGAAATTGAGTTTATACATTAAAAATTTATGCATACAGTCTTCAGCAGGTCCAACAATACTTCAAAACAATAATGTTCTACATATCACTTGTTTTTGCGCCCTAGTGGTTGTGGAGCAGGGCTATGATTGAGCCAAGCATTTTTATCTGCGATGTAAGCGCTCAACTTATAATAATTATGCCTGCCTGCATAGTGTGCGTTTTATACAAGTTTTAAATTTCGTCTCATTCAGTTATAGAATGGGGGGAGGAATTTTATTGTGGCATTTTACACAGTACCGCATGAAAGAAGAGGCTACTTTAGCCAGTCTGAAACCTGGTTGAATTAATTGTTTCCTATTTCTACTAACGTAATTATGTCTGTCGCCGTTTTTACTAAAAAGTATTTTTTTTTTTGTTTGTTTTATGTTGCGATCTGTCTTTCACTATGAGCAGATGAAATGGTTCGGATGGCGTGTTAGGCTCTACTCTCAGTGGGGTCTGCCCCATCTTTACAAAGTCACTCTTCTGGCTGACTGTTCTGGTCGAAAATAGCCCGCCGCTTTTTTAATCGGCGGATGCTTTCTGGGATTGTAAGTTGTTCTGCGAGCATGTTCGGATAATTTAGCAGTCGGGATTTGTACTGGACGCCATGTGCATTTATCTCCTCATTGACCATAGGAATATTGAGGATTTCATGAATTTCTGTTGTTTTGATAAACCATGGTGGCGTTGGATATTTGTTTTAGTATATAATTTTGTGCCCGTTGCACTTTCATTATGTTGGAGGCGCTGGCTGATCTCCAAAGTTGGATGCCATATGTCCAGATTGGCTTCAGTATGGTCTTGTATATTAGAAGTTTGTTATCTATCACCAGTTTTGAGTTTTTTTTAAGTAGCCAGAAAAGACACAGACATCCAACACCATTTAAAACTAAATGATTGGCAGTGAACCAATCTTGAACCTGCCGTAGGGAGTTATTTGCGCCGTCAACCTCACTGTTAAGTCTAATTATAAAATAAAATAAAGATGTGTCATCAGCAAATAATACCATGTTTAGTTTATTTTCCAACAACACGGAAGTTATATGCGTACTGAAGTGCAGCGATGAGTCCAGTATGACGCCCAAATATTTATCCTTAGCTATGACAAACTCGATCAATTCTCAATCTTTCTTTATACACACTTTAAACTGGTGACGAATGAGTACTAATATTGAATGCACCACTTTGCATCACAGGAGCTAGCGTGAAGCCTATTTTGCTGATAACGGAAAGAAATGCTATTGGCCAAATGAGTCAAAACAAACAAAGGACGCAATATATAAAAGGGGTGGACCTTTTTTACCCGCTCTTTTAAACAGATTCCGGTGACTTCAGCTGTACCTGTGTAACTTGCTCACTAAGAGCGGCTAAAAAGTGTTATTATAATAATACGAGTACATTTTCCATCGCGGAGAAGACAGAGAGGAGCGGTGGTTTAAAATAGTTTATTGATGTTAAATATTTCAAAATACGTAACCCTTTTTAATAGCTGATTGTACAAACAAGTAAGTTTGGTACATACAAAAAAGATATGGGCCGTAGAAGGAATATAAAATAGGACGAAGCAGGCATAAAATAATTAAAATTATATTTTGGGACGAAGGAAGCATATTGTTTGGGACGAACCAGGATTTTGGCATTTGGGCCGAAAATCAGTGGGCCGAACGAAGAATAAATCGAAAAGTCTCCGCAAGATTGGTGCCAAGAATGTTAACCGACAGTCAGAAACAAAATCGACTTGACATTTCGAAGATATTGTTGGACAAGTTTCAAGAAGATTCTGAATACTTTTTGTCTCGTTTCGTAACAATGGACGAAACATGGGTCCATCATTTTGATCCCGAGACAAAACAACAATCTTCGCAATCGAAACGGCCATCATCACCAACCCCGAAGAAGTTTCATGTCGCGGCATCGGCTGGCAAGTTTATGTCCTCAATATTTTGGGACTCAGAAGGGATATTGTTGATTGATTACCTGGAGCGTGGAACCACTATTACAGGCCAATATTATGCAGCTTAAATTCCCAAGTTGAGGAATGCTATCAAAGAGAAAAGGAGAAGGAAACTTCGAAGGGGCATGATGTTTCATCACGACAACGCACTTGCGCACAGGTCGGCAGTTGCGATGGCTGCCATTAAGCAAGCTGGCTATGAATTGGTTGACCACCCCCCAGATTCAGCAGATCTGGCGACAAGCGATTTTTATCTGTTCCCCAAATTGAAAAAATACTTAAGGGGAAACAGGTACGAAGGATATAACGAGGTGATGGATGCCGTAGAGAGCTTTTTGCAGGACCAAGACAAAACTTTTTTTGTGAAAGGGATTTAAGCCTTAGAAAAGCGCTGGACTCGGTGTGTAGAGAGACTCGGAAACTAAGTAGAAAAATAAATTAATAAGTTATCAATAGTCATTATATTCTATCTCATTCTCACTACTTTTTGATCCCTCCTCGTATAAAAAAGTGTAGCGGCACCAACGCCGCCACTTACGAACCAATGACATGACGTCACACAAATCCTGCATCGCGCAAGCAAAGTTTTCGGCGCGATTAAAACACATACAACAGTCCAACAACAACCGTTGGGCAGTTGCCCGGACCAGACACAACATCCGTCTGATCGGAGGATCCTCCCTTTTCTATGGAGGTTTGTGGGACTTTACACCCTGTTCCACATACCCCCAAAAAAGTAATAATATAAAATTAATTAATAACCCTGTAACATTTCAATTAATTAATAAGCATTGATCAACACACACATAAAATAAATTTATTGCCATTTGGTGCAGTAATTAGAAGGAAAATATTTTATTTTTCATCTATAAAATTTTATCACCACCTCCGAACGAAAGTGATACATTTTTCTTAATCATCTGTTAAAATTTGAAATTTGTGACAAAATGGGTGCGCCCGTATTAGAAATTAAGACCCGGTGAGTACCAAATAAACGTCAGGAAATTTTCTCACGCCGCCGGTGCTAGTATTTAATACAAAATAGCTTTATCGCTCAAACTGCGATGAAATGTGTGACCCAAGCCATGTCACAGTAGGCCGTGCTCGCCGGGCAGCAACAATAAAGTATGTCACATGTTTGACCCGTGCTAGCATTTAAAACAAATTGTAAGACATGACATAATTTATCATGTCTTGTCACAAATATCTCGGGTACGCCCATGCTCGCCGGGCAGATCATAGGTATCCCCCAAGTGTCGCCACATTAACTGGTTCCTTCAGTTCCGCAACCTTAAGCTAGTGAACTACAATAAAATAAAACCGGCCAAGTGCGAGTCGGACTCGCGCACGAAGGGTTCCGTACTTGGTAAATTGCGGTTTACGATTTATGACGTATTAAAATAAAACTACTTGCTAGATCTCGTTCAAACCAATTTTCGCTGGTAGTTTACATAGTAATGTACATCATATTTTTTTTTTAGTTTTATCATTCTCTTATTTTAGAAGTTACAGGGGGGGGGACACACATTTTACCACTTTGGCAGAGTCTCTCGCGCAAACTATTCAGTTTAGAAAAAAAATATAGTAGAAACCTCAATATCATTTTTGAAGACCTATCCATAGATACCCCACACGTATGGGTCTGATGAAAAAAAATATTTTTAGTTTTAGTTTCAAGTATGGGAACCCCCAAAATTTATTGTTTTATTTTTATTTTTGTGTGAAAATCTTAATGCGGTTCACAGAATACATCTACTTACCAAGTTTCAACAGCATAGTTCTTATAGTTTCGGAATAAAGTGACTGTGACATACGGACGGACAGACAGACAGATAGACAGACAGACAGACAGACAGACAGACAGACAGACATGACGAATCTATAAGGGTTCCGTTTTTTGCCATTTGGCTACGGAACCCTAAAAACGAAGTTAAATTCCAAGAACCAACTGAGATTTGTCTTAAAGGAACCTTCGATCAATTATTGATCGAAGAAAGGAACGGTTACTGTACCAATTCCATTTTCTATTGCACGATACATTAAAAGAGAAAGCTCTTTTCAAACGAAATTGCCTTTTTAAATGCCCATTTCTTTAATGGCTTCTAATTAAAACAATTTATTTGAAAGAACCGCTTGAGATTGCCACCTGCGGGATTTCTGTTGAATGGATAGCGCTGGCGCTCGATTAAACTGCGAAGGGTCAAATAACTTTTATAACTTTATCCTAACTTAAATAACATAAATGCCTGTAATTCGCTATTGGGAAGAATTTTGCGGTCTATTATCATTTATTTCAACATTTTTTTATTTCAACTCTGTATATTTTTATTCTATTTTACCTTAGCGTACATGTTTGACTGAAGCTACCACTACAGTTTTAATAAAGAGATGCTTCAGAAAATCTCATGTGAAAACAACTTTGCCGGCGTACGTTTCATTTGCTTACGAAAATATCTCAAGTACTTGGTGTTTCAAGAGACCAAGCATTTCAGTTATTTTGGTAAAACCTGAAAGAAATAAACAATTAAAAAAAAAATACCTGAGTCTATAAAGGACACGAAGATTACTTAATTAAATTTCTGTCTGCAACAAATCAGGACGAGCCATACCAAATTACCAGGTTAGGAGTTTACAAACACGAAATTAGTCATTACCACAGCGAATAACAAGTTTATCTCAGAGAAAACCACATCAAAAGTAATTCTGTCGTTCTGGAGATAAAACTAAAGGAAAAGTGGTCCTAATTCTCGGTACAACGATTAACATTAACTTCGTGTAAGCGGCTAAACTTTTGCTGACTTTTTCCCCGCAGCTTTGGCCCTCATTTCTGCTAAAAGAATCCAAAAGTAATCTTACTTTTCTGTATTACAATATTCCCTTTGGGCGTCGGGGGTTCATCTATGAACTTTGTTTGTTAAAGGCTTTATAACTCTTTTGCATGCGAATTAGGGTCGGAGTTTTGGTCAGCAAAATTTTATAATTACGTGGACCAAAATATAGATATTTAAATAATACTTTTATGAGCCAGAAAAAAACATAATTATTATGAAAATGTTTCATTTTCATACATAGCTAAATCTAATAAAACTATAAGCTAAGTTCAAAGTTATTTTGAGTGTGCGTAAGGGACAGATGTATATGACTTTACACACGAGTGTATTCAAATCTGTGCGATACAGGATCATCGGAGGAAAGACTGAACCATGCGTGAAATATGGAACCGTATTGGCTTTTTACGTAACAGATTTTTTGAAAATTGAATATCCAACTGTATAATTGTCTTTGTTATAAGTATAATGACTTATTTATATAATACGAGAGTGAAATATCGCAGAACCAATTCGGTTTTATGCCTGGTCGGGGTACAACGGATGCCATTTTCGCAATCCGCCAGTTGTGCGAGAAATACAGAGGTGCTCATAAAAACTTGCACATGGTCTTCGTTGACCTCGAGAAGGCATACGACCGGGTGCCCCGTGAGGTTTTGTGGTGGGCCCTTAAGGAGAAAGGTGTACCTGGGAAGTATGTACAGTTGATCCAAGCGATGTACAGTCGATGCAGTACCCAAGTCCGATCTACAGTGGGCACTACTGGCAGCTTCAGTGTGGCAGTCGGCTTGCACCAAGGGTCGGCTCTCAGTCCTTACCTCTTCTTGATGATAATGGACGCACTGAAGTCAGACATACAGGAAGAGGCACCCTGGTGTATGCTGTTTGCCGATGACATTGTGCTGGTCGCCGAGAGTGGCCTAGAGGTTCAGAGCAGATTGGAGGTGTGGTGGCACAGACTGGAGAGTGTTGGCTTGAAATTGAGCAGAACTAAAACTGAGTACCTTTTCTGCGATTTTGGCGGTCTCTCCAGTTCCGTGCCTATAGCTCTTGCAGGAACACCCATACCGATATGCTCCGACTTCCGGTACCTAGGGTCGCTTGTCCAAGGGGATGGCGAGGTAGACCGAGACGTAACGCACAGGATCAACTCGGGATGGATGAAATGGCGACAGGTCACTGGAACAACTTGTGACCCACGGATGCCCCTCAAGTTAAAGGGGAAAATTTACAAGTCCGTGATTAGACCTGTCGTACTGTATGGATCAGAATGTTGGGCTGTGAAAAAGATGGATGAAAAGAGATTGCATGTAGCAGAAATGAGAATGTTGAGATGGATGTGCGGAGTGACGAGAATGGATAAAGTGAGAAATGAGTATATTAGAGGTAGTTTGAAAGTGGCGCCAGTAACAGATAAGTTAAAAGGAAACCGTTTGTCCTGGTATGGTCATGTGATGAGGAAGGATGAAACGCATGTTACTAAAAGAGTTATGAATATAGATGTGAATGGATGGAGAGGGAGGGGACGGCCAAAGAAAAGATGGATGGACTGTGTGAGGAGTGATATGAAAGAAAAGGGCGTCAGTGATGGAGTGACGGCGGACAGGATGGTATGGAGGAAGAAAACGTGTTGCGCCGACCCCAAGTAACATGGGATAAGGGCAGGAAGATGATGATGATGACTTATTTATATCTTACCACGATCTTTACTTTAACAATTGCTTTCTAGACCCTGTCAATAAACACGAATATATACGTCTTTGTATTAGGTATGTCATGTACCGACTGATTGAAAAATCTACTATACTATACGAATGTCTCTCTGTCCACAATGGTCATCATCATCTTGTTTTTATCCCAATAAAATTCATCTGTGGTCGATACATCATGTCTCCATGCATTTATTTGTTGTCATTTCAATATCTACTCACCACCTCAGTACCCATATCACAGTCATGTACCAAGATAATTGAATTGGACTCAAGAATCAAGATTGCATACAGCATGTTGAAGTAACGTCCATCAATTTGCATCACAAACTAGTGTAACGAAATCACGCGAACGAAGTCGCGGGCGAAGTGCTAGTATGGCATTTAGCTCTAGTTGAATTCATCATTAGTCCCTAATACCTTTCAATCCAACACTCAAAATAAATTCAAAGGAAAACACCAATAATATAACCCAAGTTTACTTCAGCAACCCTTTTTAAAACCCTCTAAAACCTTCGTTTGTGGCACCTTTACCACGCAGACCTAATCTTATTCAAACCGACAACTAAGCCGGCTTCAATTTAATTACGTATAAGAGCTTAGGTACGTACTTAAAGTACCAATAGTCTAAGACCCCACTGCCAAAATCTGCAGCTGTACTTTTTTATTTTTGATAAAATTTTCGTAAATGATACTAGATAGTGCAATAAATTGCTGCAGTGTTGGGTGGGGCAAAGTTAAAAACATAAATAAAACTATTGCGACTATTGCAACACTGCTATAATCCATTGTCTCTCAAGTATCTTTCTTAAAACATTATGTGTAGGTAATCAAAAACAAAATGACTGCAGATTTTTGCGGCGGGATCTCGTACTACCATAGTATTCTAGTACCTACAGCTGTTCACATAGGGCGGGGATACGGCATAGTTTGCCCGGATGTGTCCTGGTTGGCGGACAAAGTCTGAGCGAGTTTTCAATATAGTCTGCTTCGAAAAGTTTCGAAGCCGTATATACCTTATGTTTGACGTATATATTATGGCTTTTTATCAGAGATAATGAGTCATTATGTTACAGCAAACATATTTCGAGCTCGTTTTACGAATGCGCAATTACCGTTGCTGAGTAGGTATCGCATACCCACGATTTCTGAATTAGAGAAGTTTGAAATTGAGCATTTGTCAAACTCTACTTTAGCCTGAAAAGCTGTAAAAATTTTGGCATTGAAGTAGGATTTGACACCTTTTTAACTCCTTATAGTCAGTTCAGAAACCCGCCCATAGTAATGGCTAATGGATTTAGATTATTACATACATACATACATAAACTCACGCCTTTTTCCCATGGGGGTAGGCAGAAACTACAGAACGCCACCTGCTACGATCCTTACATACTTCTTTTGCTTCACACACATAAAGATAATAGAAAGAATAATGAATAAATGAATTATAAGATGAAAAATAATGCCTGCTGTTAAGGTTCAGTAATTGGGTTATGAAAGTAAGATGGTACGGAAAAGGCTAACGAGGACGATGACCTTTTACACGGAAAAGATTTGATACCTTCTGGAATAGGTAATTAAAAGAAATTATTATGTGCTTTTTTTCATTCAAACCTTGGGTAAACAAAATAATACCAACATACTTATTCATAATAAAAAATCGATCTTTTGATCGATTGTATATAGAAGGTACACTTCTAATCACTTAGTTCAGTTCATTTCATCAGTTGTTGTATTAGGTACTACAACAATATTATGGCTTAAATAATAAGGATGTTTCCTGGGTAGAAAAGTGATAGTTATTTTTAGTCCATCAGTGAGATTATCAAATAATATTGGACACATATTTTTTGCTTTACCAAATCAATAAAAAATGACAAAGTTACAGCGCATCAAATTCAGGGGTACTATAAAGTGTACTAGCGGCGTGATGTCACACGATATTTCAACGCATTATATCGTCGTCACTTCTATGTGTACGTGTCAAAAGAAAAATACGTGTCCGATATTTTTTATTAATCTACCTGACGGACAAAAAACAAATTTTCGGTATATAACCCTATTGGTTACAATCAAGAAAACAAGAAACAATCTATGACCGATAAAGCTCGCTGACGTAACAATAATAATTACACGAAAAGTCTTGTTTGAATATATGATAACAGGTAAAACCACAAAGGATACAGGGCTAGAATATATCAACAATGGGAAGAACTTCATCAATTGAATATATCCCCAGACAAGTCGCAAAACTTTTGCCATTAAAATTCAGAGAATAAAAACATTATTTTTAGCATTGTTTGACTGTTTATGTTTTGTTCATGTTATCTGCTAATAAAAAATATTATTATTAGGTAAGCCAGGATATTATCAATTCAAATATTTTATTGACATAAAATACAGAGTTCACCAGGATATTTTGAAGTCCTAACTTCTGAGTTAGGTAAACACCTGTGTTTTGCAAAAGTTTGTGACTATACCGACCACGCTGTGGCTGAAAAAGAAGTCGTTCTACTTCAGAATTTTTTTAAATGAATGAATTTACTATTGTTAACAACCCTACAGGATATAGGGAGTACTTTTCACAAGCCAGGTCCATAATTACGTACTACGAGATGACCATTACATCGGTAATGCCGTTAGCACGAGCAACATTGTAGAAGTGACGGCCTGCGCAGAAGATACGACGGCTTCCGGAGATTTACGCTTGTGGGGGAAACGGAGTAATTGGAGAGAGAAATTAATACTTTATTGATTTGAAATTGATATTAAAAGAGCTTTTGAATAAGTAAGATGGGTAAGTAGGTACTGCAAAGACAATACAATTTCATGTACCTAAATTAATAAATAAATACACACCTCATTATTCTCTTGTCAATTTATTTAGGCACTTGTCCCATCGCCGACGATCAGCGAGAAGCGAGTTGAGCTAGGAACTAGATACGAGTTGACGAGTAGCGAGTGTGTTGTTCTGATAGTTTTGTCGCCCGGCTTTATGCGAGTGTTCTTGAGCGATGGGCGATTACTCGCACCACTCGCACGGAGCAACCGGTTGCTGGTTAGTGTCTCGGCGTAAGTTCTGACCGCCAAACAAGCATCGCTGGGTGACTATCGCTGAGCCAGTATTATCTTTGATAGCTCTCGTCGCTGCGACAAACTAGTGTTGAGAGAGTTCTCGCCAGCAATGTGTGTGTGTGTGTGTGATGTGTGTGTGTTACGGACACGGGATCTATATCTTTAGTTAATTTCTTCAGCGAGTAAATAGTCGATAGCTTATCGTTTCCTCGTCCCGCGGTGGGACAAGTGGCTAAATGTCGACGTAATGTTTCATCTTTTCCTAAACTTCTGTCATCCCCTGTCATATTACCTGTCACACAGCTCATCCATCGTTTCTTTAAATACTGACATAGACAAGCTAAACAAATTTACACTTGCTTACAAAATAAATGATATATCTATCTCTCGTCAACATCTGCTGGATATGAATAACTATAGTAAACTTAAAAAGCTTTGTTAAACCTTCCTTAAAATTATACATTTTCCCTATTCCTGAAATTATATAATTTATCGTTACCGCATAATCGTCTGTCATCTCTTTCCTTAATCCCTTTCAGCGTTTGTTACCTTAAACTAGAGTAGGTACGTATTCGTTACAAGTAATTATCCGCAGGATATATTTTATACGCCATGTTGTGGCGTAATCCGGAATTCAGTATATTTTCACCATCTGTCTCTGAAATTACTAAAACGTAGGAATGAGTTTAATATTTCATGTGACGTCGCTTCAAATGTTCCCGTGCAAACAGGACCACGCTTGGTTGACGTCTTTTGTAAATTTCACGCCGTGTTACATACGTTTTCGTAATTCCACGTCTTCGTAAAATATTGGACGTATTCAATTAGATAAGTACATACTCGAAATTTCGCTGTAATTATTCAGACAGTGCTCATAAGCCTTTGAAAATGGAAATGGAGAATCTCATTGTTACCTACTTGCCTACCTATTACCAGCTTCAATGTGCAAAATTCGCATGTTCCTGTGTAATATTTCCAATATTACATGCATGCCTATTAATTAACATCGTATAAATATATTTGTCTTAATTTATTCGAACCTAAATTTAGCCGCAATTTTGAATATTTCGCTGTAACAACGTACATAAACCGACAGCAAATGTACCGTAAGTTGGGATGCCTTTAATCATCTTAGATTGTTCTCTTCAAAGGGCAGATTGAGGGAAAGTCTCAAAGAGAGTAGAGAAACAATTTTTTGATAAGTTTGGGAGGTGTGACGTCACCGACAAGCGGGGTTCTTTGATAAAACACATGCCTACTTACAAAGGCCGCTGTTATGAGATAAAGATGAAGATATGATGGCTGATGAATGTCCTGCTTCCTGATAACTGTCTGTAACAATAAATTATTACTTTTTGTGTTTCTGTCAATACAATGGTGAAATGTTTTATTAGTAGATAGACTTTGCTTAGGGCCACACAAAATGGCGAATAGGTACAAGTGCTGTCAAAATAATATTAAACAAAATGACGAATTTCACATGGGCATACGTTTTAACGGCACCTGAGTTAATGGCACACAACTAGGTTGTTGTATTTAGTACAGTATTTAATCATCCTGTTTAATGATTGTATGTCTTATTCGTTTGCGTCAAAATAAGCTAAATAATAATAATAATGTATTTTAATATAATAATAATAATATATTTATTTAAAATCGTAAGGCAAAATAATCAATACAATTTTCGCTGAAGTCTATGTCATGTTCACATTGTCTTATGTGCCTGGACTAGGTAATCCTGTGTTTCAGGCGAGAAGAGGTACATTTCTTTATTTTAATATTTATTTTAAATAATCACAATTAATCAAATATAATAATCTTCGAATCTAAGGTAATATTTAAGGTGAAAGGTGTAAATTATATAATAAAATTCTTATTTTCTAACATCCTAGATTCTTAAAATAAATATTATACGTACAATATCTATTTTAGGACACTTAATAACTTCTCTGTATCTTCGTAGGACATACTTTGAAGAGCTTCTTTGACAATTTTCTTACAGTTACAATAATTTAGGGAATAAATATTTGTTGTTGCGTTTAGTCTGTTGTAAACTAGTGGTCCGAGGAACACATAAAATTTGTCTGTGAATGCATGTTTTGTGCTTTTTGTAGGGCAAACTACATCGCTCCGTATTTTTTTAGTATGTTCTATGTGATAGGGGAGGGCTGCGTGTTGATTTTAACACGATGCTCATTATGAATAACTGGCGAACTAAATAAACATTGATTACTCAGGCCATGATTAAAAGTTTTGTTATACTTATAATCTACATTCAAGGGTGTATTATTTATGCATACCCAAGTATTAGTTTCATTTATAAGTGTTTTCGACATATGTGTTATCACAGGCCCGATTAACACAACAATAATTTAGAAGCTCGTGGCCACATAAATCCTCTCAATTATAAATACAGGCTCGTCCGTGTGCTGTCGCGAGCAGGCGTCCAGGGGGATTATGTTCTGTCAATAGAATAACAAAGGAGGGCATTTGTGAGTATTTGCGGGCCTAAAATCATAAGCGGTAGAGACTAACGAAGTAACTGGTGGTCATTTTACATCTCATGATTCTAGCCTCGGTAATACTTCCTCAGAATTATAATCTCCTGATACTCAAGTAAGTCTTTACCGGTAATGATTCCAACCCCGCAAATACTTAGACTTCTTCATGATTCTGACCTTCTTGTAGTTTGGGTATAAATGCTTATAATGTTCAACATCTAACTAAAACAGGAAAAAACCAAGTTATATTTTTATAATGTTATTAAACTGATCTCAAAGAATAAACGTCCCAACACTAGTACTTAATGATCCGTAGGTGCCAAATGTGAATAAGATTTTAAATTATAAATTAATCCAATAATGGCACCGGACAAAAATATCGATTGGTGATATGTAGAATACCTCAGGTGCCGTTAAAGCGGGTCCAATGTGGAAAACGTCAACAAAATCTCTATAGCAGCATCTCAAAACACATTTTTTATTTTTGACAATTAATGAGACTTATAATATAATAGTTATCCATCCTTTCACATGCCTATATTCTTAGTTTTTACTTGCCTTGTAAGAACCGGTACTTATATACTTGTTATGCGCAAAGTTTTACAAGCAACTTCAAGAAAACCTCTCAGCCTAGGTAGGTAAAAAACTACCGGAAAAATAATTTCCAATAGAGATCGTGGACAGGCTCTATTATACCTACCTACTTTCAAAGGCTAGACAAAAGATGTTTTCCCGAAAAACTACTAAAAAATGTACGTAAAAGAAAAGTGTTGCGACCTAAAATTCAGAGGGTATTTTTCGTGTGACCTGTCGGCTATATCTGCCTTTGAAAGTTAGATGCCAATTTCCAATACTTCTTTTTCTTTTTGCTGCATTCATATGAAATCGTTTCACGTAAGTTCTAGTTTTTCCTTGGAAGAAAATGTGTCTTTTATTCAACGTTTGCCGAATGTTATTTTTTTATCTTTTTAGTACGAATAAAGATATTGTGGGGCTTCTTTTCCTTAGACATTTAATTTTTTTTGCTGTAATACGAGCCAAAAATGGAATTTACTGTTTGTTGAATTTACGGCTTAGTACGAATCTGAAGATTTTTGTTTAATTATTGCATGGCTTCTATGTTTGCAATAGTATGAGCTAAACAAATATAGAAATTTTGGTACTCCATCGTACTCGTATATCAGGGACGGTATGGGCCTCTAAATATTTTCGTATTTGTATATGTTTAAACATTATTCAAGACCAATATTTCTTCCAATCTATACTAATATTATAAAGAGGTAAAATTTGTAAGTTTTTGAGTTTGTAGAGGGTAATCTCTAGATATACTCAATCGATTTAGTTGAAATTTGACATGGAGGCAGTTTGAGACCCTAGGAAAGACATAGTATACTTTGTATTCCCTTGGGATGATGTTAAAACCTTATACGCGAACGAAGCCGCGGGCAGAAGCTAGTATGTATTGAAATCGATAGCCATTGTAATCTAGAACAACAATAGCGGTCATTGATAATGGAATAAGACTTAGCCGTCCAGAATCGATTTAGATCATAATTCTCAACATTTTTTACTAATTAAAATGTATTTTTTTGGTTCTCCCAAGACGTTTCCTAAGGTGTCTGAAGTTTCGTATTCATGGCAATAATGCTTTCTTTTCCTAAAAAGAAAACCATTATTGCCATGAAGACGAAACTTTAATTTGAAATCCAGATTCATGCTTGTTGTGTTATAGAAGGATTTCTGCCTCAAACCTCCGACTAAATGTCCGACCAATGTCACTTCATTGGGACAACAATAACATCACAATAAGCACGCATAATTAGAAGCACGTGGCCAGATAAATCTTCTTAATTATAAATTCAGGCTCGTCCGTGTGCTGTCGCGAGCACGCAAACCAGGGGGATTATGTTCTGTCATTACAATAACAAAGGAGGGCTGTTGATTGGTGCGTGTAATTTGTGTGAAAAATTGAGGCTGTGTTGTGTAAATACTCGGAATTGTCTGTTGTTTGTGAGGTGGGTATTCTTGCGGGTTATTGTAGTGAAAAATCTGCCAAATTGTAATGTAGCTTCGCTTATCAATCGCTATCGAATGATAGATACGTCACTATTTTAATAATCTATATTAACTCTAGCGGTCGCCTTGCGGTTTCACCCGCTTAGTGCCTGTTCCCGTGGGAATACAGGGATAAAGAGTAGCCTATGTCACCCGTGAATAGTGTAATTTCCTAACGGTAAAATAATTTTTGAAATCGGTTCAGTGGTTTTTAAGTTTATTCGTTACATACAAAAATATAAAAAATACAAATCTTTCCTCTTTATAATATACTAGCTGACCCGGCAAACTTTGTTTTGCCATAAAAATACCAAACATTTATCTACCTTACCTTACACTACCTACCCTACACTACCCTACCCTACCCTATACTACCCTACCCTACCATACACTACCCTACCCTACACTACCTTCCCTACCCTACGCTACACTACCCTACCCTACACTACCCTACCCTATCCTACACTACCCTACCCTCCACTAGCCTACACTACCCTAAACTACCCTACACTACCCTACACTACCCTACACTACCCTACACTACCCTACACTACCCTACACTACCCTACACTACCCTACACTACCCTACACTACCCTACACTACCCTACACTACCCTACACTACCCTACACTACCCTACACTACCCTACACTACCCTACACTACCCTACACTACCCTACACTACCCTACACTACCCTACACTACCCTACACTACCCTACTCTACCCTACACTACCCTACACTACCCCACACTACCCTACACTACCCTACACTACCCTACACTACCCTACACTACCCTACACTACCCTAAACTACCCTACACTACCCTACACTACCCTACACTACCCTACACTACCCTACACTACCCTACACCACCCTACACTACCCTACACTACCCTACACTACCCTACACTACCCTACACTACCCTACACTACCCTACACTACCCTACACTACCCTACACTACCCTACACTACCCTGCACTACCCTACACTACCCTACACTACCCTACACTACCCTACACTACCCTAAACTACCCTACACTACCCTACACTACCCTACACTACCCTACACTACCCTACACTACCCTACACTACCCTACACTACCCTACACTACCCTACACTACCCTACACTACCCTACACTACCCTACACTACCCTACACTACCCTACACTACCCTACACTACCCTACACTACCCTACACTACCCTACAATACCCTACACTACACTACCCTACCCTACGCTACACTACCCTACCCTACCCTACCAAACCCTACCCGACACTACCCTACCACACACAAAGCAAAAATAGCTTATACAATAGCAATAAAGCTCAAATTGACTCTACGTTTTAGTTAGAAAACTTTTGTATGGGAAAAAGAAAAGGGCAATTTTTTTTTTTCCTGCAATTATTAGAATTTTTCTCCCCGTAAAAACCATCTTTGAACTTCAACGACCATTTAAAAAAAAGAATTGGCCAAATTGGTCCATGCGTTGTTGAGTTATGCGCTTACCAACACATTTTGCGATTCATTTTTATATTATAGATTATTACTAGCTATTCCCCGCTGCTTCATTCCCGTGGACCACCCCACAGGAACCGTTTTCGGGATTAAAAAATAGCCTATGTCACTCAGAAATAATGTAGCTTTCTATTGGTGAAAGAATTTTTTAAGTCAATTCAGTAGTTTCGGAGCCTATTCGGTACAAACAAACAAAAAAATCTTTCCTCTTTATAATATTAGTATAGATTAGTAAAAAAGTATAAATTATTATATCAATAGGTGAAATTGATCATTTATAAAGTATAAAATAAATAAAATAAAAATAAAAAAACCTTTTATTTCATGCAAAGTTGAATACATACATAGTTTAAGGAAAAAAAAAATTAAATTAAATGACGTTGTTTAGACATTTTCATATGTTAGGAAATAATTAAATATAAATAATATAAAAAAAAGTGTTCGTTTGCATGAACCCCTCCTCAAGTGAAGGTGAAGGTCTCCTCTAAAGAACTCCATTGGTTTCTATTTTGAGCTATTTGCGGCCAGCAGGTACCAGCTATTTTTATTAACTCGTCAGCCCATCTCGTGTGTGGTCTGCCTTTAAGACGCTTGCCGTTTGGACCCTTCCACGTTGTTACCCTGCTGGTCCATCTCTCGTCCTTTAGCCTCGCTACGTGCCCAGCCCACTTCCATTTTAGTTTTTTAGCGTAAGTTAGAGCATCCGTCGCTTTGGTGGTTTCTCTGATTTTTGTGTGACGTATTTTTTGCATTTTTTTAATATTGAGCATACTTCGTTCTATTCCGCGTTGGCAGGTAGTGATTTTGCTTTTTATTATGGATGTATATTTCCAAGTTTGACATGCGTAGGTTAGGCAAGGTAGGAGGCATGACGTCAGAACTTTTGTTTTGATATTTATTGGCATGTTACTTTTGAATATCTCTCTTAAGGACCAGTACTTGTTCCAAGTATTTTGTACTCTTCGTTCTACTTCAAGTTCATTTTGTTTTCTGTTGAATTTGTTTTCCAAGGTAGATGTATTTTTCTGTATATTTCAGAGTTTCATTGTCTACTGAAATTCTTCTGTGTACACTATTTGTCGTGACCATTGTTTTTGAAAGATTCATTTCTAGTCCTACCTGCTTGCTCGCTGCGTTTAGTGAATCAATCATGGTTTGTAGTTGTGTGCTTGATTCTGACAACAGAACCAAATCATCTACGAAGCGTAGGTGGGATAAATATTTGCCATTGATGTTTAATCCTGTCTTTTCCCAGTTTAATCTTTTTATTATTGACTCTAGAATAGATATAAATAATTTTGGAGACAGCGGGTCGCCTTGTTTCACTCCTCTTCCGATGGAGAACGTAGGACCAGTGGTTTCCAGTTTTATTTTTGCTGAACTACCTTTGTAAATGTTCCTGATTATATCTATATACTCTTGTTCAACTTCTTGAGCTTGCAGGACGGTCCATATACTTGAATGTGACACGGTATCAAAGGCTTTTTTATAATCGATATATACGATGTAGAGCGCTCTTTGCTTCTCTTGGTATTTTTCCATTATTTGTTCTAAAGTATGTATATGATCGATTGTTGAAAAGCGCTTGCGAAAGCCTGCTTGTTCTATTGGTTGGTTTGCTTCTATTGTGACACTTATTCTTTTGTTGATTATGGAGGAAAACAGTTTGTAAATACTTGAGAGCAAGCTTATAGGCCTATAGTTTGTGATATCTTTTGAGTCACCTTTTTTGTAAATTAAAATTATTTCCGACTCTACCCACTGCGAAGGTATTTCGGCGGTTTTTAATATAAGGTTAAATAAGTGTGTTAAGGGTGGAGTCAGTAGCGGCCAGGCAGCCTTTATAGCTTCGTTTGTAATGCCGTCTGGTCCTGGGCTTTTATCTAACTTTAACCTTTTTATTTCTTGTGTGACTTCAATTTCAGTTATTGGTGTTATGTTTCCGCTCTTGTTTATAGAGTTAATATCATTTGCATTGCTATGGATATTACCCTCGTTTTCCTGGGCTTTATATAGGGTTTTATAGAAATGGGTTGCTACATCTATGATTTCTTTGCGATTATTTACGGTTCTGTCTTTGCAGTTTAAGCCGTCTATCCAATTTTTATTCGTTCTAAAGGTCTTATTGTTTGGCAAATTAATTTTAGGTTTTTAGATACTTAAAAAACATCATATAAAAATTTCAGCCATACTGAAATACTTTGGAAAAAAATAGCGTCTGGCACAGGTTAAACAACAATAAAAATATCTGGCAATAATATGTTGATGTTGCAAAAAGTTCAATAAAAATAACAAAAAAAAGAAACTTCTAAAAATTATTTGAAAAATTGATATTTTACCTGTACACGTAGGATGTGCACTTATGAACGCAACCACTACCGCCAGCCAGATAGCCCGTATGACGTCCGGAAAAGTGAGAGAGATAGCATATCTAAAAACTGGTCTACCTGAAAATCTGGAAACTCATATACATCTGGGCCTTACACACACTCAATATAACCGTTACATAACCGTTATATTGAGTGTGTTAGTTAAGTGACCATAAGCTTTCCCTGGCATAAAACCGAATTGGTTCTGTGATATTTCACTCTCTTCGCTCATCCGCCTTACAATAACTTTCTCCCAAGCTTTCATACTATGTGAAATTAGCTTTATTCCTCTAGTTGTTGCACTCCAACACATAACCTTTGTTTTTAAAGATGGGCACTAGCGAACTGTTGCCTCATTCATCTAAGTATGGCTGCTTCCCGCAACAATTTATTGAAGAATAAAGCTAACCACGAACATCCATCTACGGGGTTTTGGCACTTAAATTCACTTGGCATTTAAATGAACAAAATAATAACATTTCAACACTTAAAACGTATGCCAATTTGCAGTATTGACCCTAATGTGTAAAAGCCACACGCAACGACCTATAAGGAATAAAAATAAGTTCAAAACAGAAAACTTTTTACGTCAAACTGTCCCCTTATTCCACTGTAAAACTATATGCCACTCTAATTACTTAGCCAACTTATACGGACATAAAACTCGCTCAAACTACCTTTATTTTATTAAGCGCCATAAGCTCTCAGCTTAGCAACGCCTCAGGGGGTGACCGAGCCATCGAGGTGAGTCCCTTCTGTGTCACGCTGTCTACAGAATAACTCTTTGTTATCTGAAGTGCCCTCAGGTGTGGAACTCAAACCTGGGACAACGTTTTTAATGGAATATTCGAGGTGTCACAATACTGGGTCATGATTTCCGGCAGTGTGTTCTTTCAGTAGGGTTATTCCAGTTTTGTGGTTGTTTGCAAACACAAATATGACGAATTCAAGCATATAGACCCAGACAAAAACTTTAGGGCAGGTAAAGTAGTGTTATTCCGTGAAAAAAATCGTACAACTGAAGATTTATAACCGGGATTAACTTTAACTATGTAATAGCAACAATCTGGGAAAAAGCATTTTCGAAAAAACTTACTTACGGTTTAAGATCGAGAATATTTTTATTTTTACATTAACCAATTAATATACACACTTACAATAAACAGAAAAGAAGAAGGAACAGAAAATAGCTACAAAGGTAATGTTTATTTCTGCAGAGTTTTTTTTAAAATGATTTGTTGAGATAATAATGATTTTACGGTAATTTATACATATTTACTAGATTATTTAACATTTTCGTAACTATCTTTTTCTTAAAATTTCTCCATAAAATTCACAAACCATTATAGAATGTAAAACAATGGGTGCTTTGCTGATCAGTGATACCTACTTAAAAGCTTATTAATTTTCATATTATTAACAATAGTATGTAGGGCATCCTGTTAAATGTTTACTCCGGTGTTCTTAGGTTTCATTATAACAAGCTAGAAAATAGACTCCAACTCGCTCGTTAGTGCCTGATACTTTTTTTTGGTTTTTTCTTTAAATTTTTATTGTTTTAATTTGGGGTTTTTATTTAACTTAAACTTAAATTATATTGTCGTTTCAAGAAACTCTAAAAATTTTTTTTCATTTTTTTATAAGCGATTGAAAATCGATAAAATTTTGAAAAGAACCACGTGACTACAAACGGGCCACATTTGGTTGCCATGTTGGTGACGTCATAACGTTCAAGGAAACCATGACAATATAGTTTCAACTACACGTAGATTGACTAAAAATATCCGAAAATGAGTGCAAAAATATTATTAAACAATAAATTTTATTTAGTCATGTGTGATAAAGGATTTATAAAGGCTAATGTCGATAATATACCCACCTGATGGACGATTTAGAAGTTTTGATCATAAATAAAGTAGTCGTAATGAATAATACGTGAGAGTGGACCGGTGTTAGATATTGTTGTTTACCAGGTACATTAGGAAACAATTGTCATAACGTAATAGGTTTTACATATGGGTAGGTGATATTGGTGTAAAATAAAAAGTAAACAAACACGATTGGCGCGAAACTTTGACTTTGGATATCAAAAAACTTCATTAGATACCACTAAATATGATACACATAGTTACACATCTAATTTTCGGTAATGCCCATTATTTACATATCCCTTAATAGAGGAGCTCGTGGCTAAATAATACAGCCACACTGTTCGATCATCAAGGTTAAGCAACGTTTGACGAGGTTGGTCCGTGGATGGGTGACCATTTAAACAAACCGAGTTTCCACCGTGCCTCGGAAAGCGCGTTAAGCCGTTGGTCCCGGCTGTCATTTGAAGATCTTTGACAGTCATTACGTGTAGTCAGAAGCTTGAGATCTGACACCAGTCTTGCCAAGGGGTACCGTGTTACCCTGTTACTGGGTTGTGGAAGTCAGATAGGCAGTCGCTCCATGTAAAACACTGGTACTCAGCTGAATCCGGTTAGACTGGAAGCCGACCCCAATATAGTTGGGAAAAGGCTAGGCAGATTGACAATATCTCTAAATAATATTGAACACTAATGTCTTTAATATATATTTACAAACACTAAAAAGTTTGTAGAAAAGAAACGTGAAAATATTATCTTGGTAGATTTTCACTAATTCTTCAGTAAATATCTCTTAAATACGTCGACTGATTTTTACAATTCAAACAGAAATGTTAGTTTTACGCCTATATCTGTCATTTAAGTATAAAATAATGAATATATAATTATACAACAATGTCAACTTTGCTCGAAAGTTCCCGTAAAAATTTACTATTATCAGTCTTTAATGATCAAAGTAAGAATTTAATACAAATTTAATACTAAATTAGAACAAGATAGCAATTATAAGTAATTGGAATCTAGTTAGACGTAGAACACTGCTCAAATTTAGTAAATTGCTAGGTACTAGGCTATTGCGCGAATCACATTTAATTGGGATCTTTTTGTAGTATTCGTACATAATGGTACGAAGCAAGCACGATAACTTTTAAGGTTCGATATTTATGGTCAATATATTCGATATTCATCAATATATTGAGATAATAACAAGATTGAATCGGTTAAAAGTCAAAACTCTTTTTCAGATATGTGCTACAATGAGTAGAAATAAACGTTGTGACGTCACACGGGCTCGCATTTGTTCGGCAAACTATCGGGGTGTTTTCGGTACTGGATTCAAAAAAATATTTTCAATTGGATTTTACTTTGTAATTACAGTGAAAAAAAAAACAAAAAATAGTTTTTTATGAAAACTTATATATGATCTATTCATTTTTTACAAAAAAAAAATTGGTTCATCAAACCAATTCGCAAAATCTTATCGCCACATCTGACTTCGGTTGTGCTAAAATTGACTGAAATTAACCTACCTCTGATATATTTAGATTAAATTCATTGATTAAAATTCTCCTTTTGTCCTGGTTCCTGACGCAATCCATCAGCAAATGATGTACATCCTCACGTGTCCTTATTAAAAAAGCATATTATAAAATCAAGGACTACGTTGAAGGTAAAAAATTTGGCTTTAGCTCCTTCTGCGCATGCGGCTTCCCTGGTAACTCATAAACGGCACAAATATGTGGTTGTCTCTAACTATTCTCAATCTCATTAATTCTTTGTTTTTTTTTCCTTCTTTTGATTATTCTTTTTACAATGGTTTTCAATCATCTTCATAGCCCTTTGCTAAGAATAGTTACAGCACTGATAACAATATTTGTGCCACATGTTAGATTTAGTCTTTTTTTTATCTTATTTTTGTGTAGATTCCTTTACCGATTGTTTTGTAAATGCGTGAACATTGTAGGCCTTCTAGATGCTTGTTAACATTTGTTAACTTTTTAACTCGTTTTATTTTCTTTTATTTAAATAATATGTAATCTTCTTTTTTTTTTGATGTTCTTACGACTTATTGTCGGGCCTACGTTGTCCCCACATATCTAAGTACTAATGTTGTAACAAGGAAATATTGTAAAACCAAACCATTTTTTTAAAAGAGTAACCATGGAGTTTCTTGCCGGTTCTTCTCCATAGGAAACGACGAACCCGAACCGTGCACCTTTTGTCGACGTTTTATAAGTGCCCATGTAGGCCAATATGAAATAAATAAAAAAAAAATGATTTTTGAAGTACATTACATGTGTTGCAGTTAAGAGAACTTACTTTCTTCATGATGCCTGATACTTCCATATTAAGATTTTCTTTTAGATAAGAGTATTATTCAGAGTTAGCTACTCTAGTTTCCTCCATAAAAATCAATTGCTTGTTCATATCATGACCGGTAATTAAAATGTGGATGCGATGAACGTATCACCGCCTAAGTTCTACGACAGCATATATATATTTTTTCCTGTTCATTAAAAACATAATGACTCATTTAAATTAGGTCGTTTCGACCGATTCAGTTGCAGCCCGTATTCGGTCACCGACTAATGTAAACAGGTTTTCGGTTAGCCGTATTCGACCGCAGACCGTATTCGGTCACCGACTAGTGTAAACAGGTTTTCGGTTAGCCGTATTCGACCGCAGACCGTATTCGATCACCGACTAGTGTAAACAGGTTTTCGGTTAGCCTTATTCGGCCACAGACTGTTTTCGGTGACCGGCTGCCTTGTTGAAACGCGGAACTCTTTGTTCAATCGACGAGCGCGGACGACGCACGCGTCATTTATTGTGTTCTTTTTCTTAGCGCGTTTTCGTTACTTGTGGTAACACAATATATGCCTGTCCATGAAGATGGTTTCAACACGAGTGTACATAGTTCGGCTGAATGCGGTCGCCAAATCCGTTAAAACGACAACTTAAACGAATACGGTCGCCGTATTCGGTGACCGACTTAATGTGAACAGCTGAATTCGGTTAACCGATACGGTTCAAACGAAAGCGCTCACCGTATACGGTAGCCGACCTAATTTAAACAAGCCATTACACCGTAAGAAGGATTTTAGACAGTTAATTAAAAACAGTCATTCTAATGATGTCAAAATAGAGTACGAAGTTACAACTTGCGCAATCTAAACTTAAGCTGTGACAACAACCGCAATTTGACTAATCTAAAATCTGAATTTTCTAAGAAAATACATGCAATTTAAATTGCGTGTAAAGATTTGCGACTGTGTTACACACGTAAAGATTTGCGACTATAGGTTACACCTTGATAGTTTAACTGAAAACATAGCTGAAAGAGTGTTTGTTAGAAAAAAATATGTTTTGCGGTGACAATTTTGAATTAATTCCGTAATCAGGCAGCCATTTCGCTATTCCAAAAGCAACACTGTCTCCACCAAATCCAAAAGGGAATCTAACGAAAGAATTTTAAAAACAGGTTCCTACGACGAAAAAAAGAAAGACGTATTGCCCCTTTTTCTTGAGGATATTTTTATTTTTGACATAATTGTGGCCTTTTGTCTTTAATTTTCTGTTAATTGGATTTGAATAAAGGCGTTTCCTGCTAAAGAGGGGCTTTGTAATTATGTCTTAATTTAGTTTAGTGACTGTTTTTTGGTGGGTGTAAAAGGTTAAATGATAAATGATTTTATTTTGTGTAAGTTGGTTTGTACAAACACTTTTACATGTCTAACATATTTTTTTAAAAACTAGATGAGGTTGGCGTTTCCTATCTGACTACTCTGAGAAGAAAGGCCGAAACAAACTCAGAGGTCACAGTCTCTTTTAAAGTCCTGACAAAATCTTGGTTAGATCATGTGAAGACCATGTAGACTGATGTCTGAAATGGTCTTTTGAGGAAAGAACCAGCCAGATTGAGTGGACCTCTCCAGTCAGTGCACGCATTTGTCAATAACCGAGCAGCTCAACTCAGAATTTAAGGAGCTCAACGATTCGACGAACAATACCAAAGAAAGGACATTTAGGTAGGCCGCATAAACTACTCAAACTGCCAGACCATGATTAAAAACTAAGATAAACTTAAATTAGAAACAAAACAATTATCCACATAGCTTCACAATCACAATAATTAAAATAATATAATATAATACTTTAAAAAGTAAATATTCTTGTCATTGCAAGAATACAAATAAACTAAATGTATAAAAAATAACAAAATTCATGGTGCAAAAAATTAAAAAAAAACTAAATTAATTGGAGCAGCTCACTCCCAAGCCGTTTTATCCTCAACGTAATCTTTAATGCTATAAAACGCTTTTTGGCACAACTTACGTTTAATGAATGATTTGAATTTATTAAGACATAGATTTTGTACGTGGCTTGGAAGCATATTATAAAAGCGTACACATTGACATCTAAACGAGCCACCTATTTTTTTCAGCCTTGTTGTAGGTACTATAAATTTGTGTTTGTTCCTAGTATTTATATTATGGATATCACTGTATTTTTTAAACAATTTTATATTTTTATGGGCATATAAAAAGATTTTCATAAATATACTGATAAGGCACAGTCATTACATTAATCTCCTTAAATTTCTGAGAGAGTGCCTCGGGCTTAATTTACAAATTGATCGAACAGCTCTTTTCTGCAAAACAAAGATAGTCTGTATGTCGGCGGCATTTCCCCACAACAGAATACTGTACGACATTACACTATGAAAATAGCTAAAGTATACTAAACGGGCTGTCTCTATGTCAGTTAAATTACGAATTTTTCTAACAGCATATGCTGCGGAGTTTAGCTTCTTTGACAATTGCCCCACTGAAGCTTAGTATCCAAAGTTAAACCTAAGAATACTGTGCTTTTTTCAGGATTCAATTCTTCGCCCTTTATCAGCACATCAGTTTTCACCTGCCTAACGTGAGGTAGGGTAAACTTAATGCATTTGCTTTTTTTTTCATTAAGAAGTAAATTGTTAACATTGAACTAGTGAACTAATTTTGAGATCGCGCTATTTACATCGTCAGTAACCAGCTGCTGACGTTTAAGTTAAAACAAAAGTGTAGTATCATCCGCAAACAACACTATATCATGGTTATCCTTTATGAGGTAAGGCAAATCATTAATATAAATAAGAAATAAGAAAGGACCAAGAATTGAGCCCTGCCAGACTCCGATTGTTCGTTGTTTGTGTAGATCCGGTAGATGTTTTTCCATTAACGTCAACGCTCCGAATCCTATTACTCAAGTATGAAGTAAAAAGATCCAGAGCGCTGTTCCGGATCCCGTAGTGGCGGAGTTTCCTGATTAGGGTTTCATGAAGAACACAATCAAATGCCTTGGACAAATCACAAAAGATTCCCAAGGCATCGCACTTATCCTCCCATGCATTATAAATATGTCCTAAAAGCTCAACACATCTGTAGTTGAACGACCCCTTGTAAAACCGAACTGTTTGCTATGTAATAATTTATGTTTATTAAAAAATCTTTGCAATTGCTCTAAAATTAATTTCTCAAATATTTTACTAAAAGTAGGTAGTACTGAAATAGTTCTATAATTTATAGGGTCTGTTGTACTACCTGATTTAAACAAAGGTATTATTTTACTATTTTTCATTAGTTCAGGAAACTCCCAACAGTCGATACAATTATTAAAGATAATAGCTAAATTAGGTGCGACAATATATATAATAGACTTAGCAACTTCAACAGAATGACCCCACAGATCTGCAGTCTTTTTAACATTTAAAGTAAAGTAAAGTAAACGTTTATTTGCAAAGATTGTAGGTACAGTAAATAAGATGTGACAGTTAAAACATGGGTGATCCTCGTACAATCTACCATAAATTAGGCATGCAAACATTATTTAAAGAGATGCAATGATATTATAATTAGATTATTTTTTAAATAACAATAGTCGGCATGGTGCATTCACATTACAATATTTTAATTGAAATGTCTAAGTACAATATAATAGGAACAGAATAAATAAATTAGAACAATGTCATAATTAGTTAAGAATGTCAATTATATAATAGCAAGTTATAGATTACAAAATAATATGTCAGTGTCATTTAGAAATTCATTTACAGAATAGTAGCATTTTGCAATTAATAGTTCTGTCAGTTTCTTTTTAAAGTTTCTCATTGTGTAATTTTTATTTTTGTATTTTATTATATATTATTGGGCCCAGGGCCTCGGGCCCATATTTTAAAGTGTGAAAGTTTTTAATTATGTCTCTACAAGTAATATGTTCAAAAATAAATGCCGAATCGCAAACATTAACATTTTCTTTTAGCAAAGACTCAGCAACAGAAGGTGATGAGTTTAAAGATTTAGTAGTTGAAACGGGAATATCTCAAAATGAATTTTCAAAGGCCAGTGCAACTTGTGAGTCTGATTTTATGATGTTGTCATTAATAGACAGGCTGTAGTCAATAATTCTGTTACCAGATCCTCCCGTTTCACTATTAATAATATTCCAAGTCATTTTAATAACATTACTGCTTTTAATCTTAGAACTCAAATAACGCGAACTGGCCAAAAAACAAACTTTTTTAAACAATTTTGAATAATTTCTAACATATAAATTAAATTCAGCAGTGTTTACATAAGTCCTTTCATCGTACAGCTCATAAATCCGTGTTTTACTTTTATGAATACCAATGGTATCCCAATCACTGAATGATGCATTACCATTAACGGAGATTGTCTTGGGAATAAAGGTGGAATTAAATTGTTTACAGTATATACTAAAAATTTGATAATTAGGATCAGCATGAATTGACAAAATTGGTAATTTATCAATGAGTTTAACTTTAAAAGCTTCCAAGCGACTTGCAGTTTTGGGGTTAACAGTGATATCCTTTTAAGCCACTTTGTTGTTTTGGTTTGGTATAGTAATCCTCTGCCCGCAATGATCAGAATCTAGTAAATTTATAATTTCTTTGTGGACTGGTATAACATTAGTATAAATATTATCTAAGCATGTGGCACTAGTAGGGGTTATTCTTGTGGGCTCCAAAAATAGGTTAACAAGATTGTAGGACTGAACAGACTTATTATTTTACTACAAGAACCTGAGTTTTCCAATAAATTAACATTAAAATCACCACAAGTGATAATGGATTTATTTGAGTTACAAATCTTGTGTAACACTTCATCCATTACCTTTCAAAGCAATCATACAATCCTGAAGGGGGTCTGTATACACTTAATACAATAAACTGCTCCAATTCTATACAAGCTATTTCAACTGTCCGCTCAACAGATAGGCTCACAATATCCTTACGGTCTTTAAATTTAAGCTGGTTACTTACTAAAATCAATGAGCCACCATGTATAGCATTAACTCTGCTGAATGAACTAACAACCTGGTGATTATTAAAATTGAACAATAACTGGAGGCTTTTAAGCCAATGTTCTGTTATCCAAAGAATATCAATACTGTTAAAATTCATAAATAATTCTACTTCTTAATCTTTGTTCATAAATCCTTGAATATTTTGATGCCAGGTGCATCAAAATATTCAAGGATTTATGAATACCATTTACTGAATTAAAAGGAAAATTAAATAGTATTTTCTTTTACCGCAATGTAAGTAGATATATAGATTTGTATTTATGTGTGTATGTACATATTTATGATTTATTTTTATGATTATAATTATGTTATTTTAAAATTGTACACTGGATCCTACTCTCTTTTGTCATCATTCTCTATCACTCTGGGGTTTGCTGTAAGAGAATTCAACATTGAGTTGTATTTATCACTTTTAAACACTGTGTTTCGCCTCACAGTTTTTAAACATTGTATTTCGCTCAGTACTCAGCTACAGGGCTTTTTACCCGACTGCGGGAGGGTAATGTTTTTCGAGCGTATGTATGTATGTCTGTCCATTTCTATAGCACGCTCTACAGCCCAAACGGTTTGACGGATTATGACATATGAGGTGTCGCTGGATTTGTCTTAGTTGTGGGTGTGAGATAGGCCATATAATTTTAAAAATAGCGATAACCAACCCATTTTTTTTTTCTTTTTTCTGCCTATCTGGATATCAAATGAAAGCTACTAAATAGGCCATGCCAAACATATATATACATATATTGTAACACTTTCAAGTTCCTATTTTGGCACAAATTCAAGATAACCGTATCTTTGATAACAACATAAACAATCTTTTACTACATAACTTAGTTGGAGAACTCGTTCATTACTAAAAATAAAAAGTCTGAAATAAAAAAACTTTCTATAAAAAGTAGGTAGGTATATATAGCTATTATAGTACAAAACTACCCCCTACATAAGGGCTGTAGAGACCGCAGTACGTCCTTCAGGCACCCTCGTATCCCTCAGAGCATTTCTTTGTGACATAACAATACACTTCTCATAAAAGTATCTTGACCTATTTATTTCTCTGAGTTATATTTTCTTGCTCTGGAATTACGATTAGTTGTGAAGCTAGTACTTTTTTATATGACTTTTATTATGGGTATATCTATAATGAAAGTCTATATCTAAACAAAACCAAACAGCCACATCGTTTATCTTTAATTGCCATAAAAAAAGTAAAATCAGAAAGTAATTTTGGATATTTCCGACACAGTAGAAAAGCGGGGATCTACGTCTTAAATACTCGAAAGGACGTCAAAAGTGTTTTTGTTACCATCACACAGACCCTGTTCTAGAGTGGGGAAAGCCCAAACGGCAGTTTCAAGGGGCGCCTAAATCAGAACTGCCTTCACACGGGTAACAAAATAATTCGTATACTACAGAACTAAACTGTTACCAAAAAAATAAAGGAGAAAACTCCTTCCAATATTATTTGACCCTTCCAAACACCATAAATCAATCAAACCAAACAGCAGATCCATAAAACCATCCAATCACCATAAAAGAATCGTATCTCTGAAACAAGACAATAAAACGACGAAAATATTATGAAAAACCATATATTTCAGCCGACACACTTTCCAAAACAGTAAGTACTTACCAAAATAAGTACAAGAAAATCTTTACATCGCAACCTGTTGCAATCGCTTTATGGAGCGAAAGTCGAGCGAAATGCGAGCGACCCTGCCCCAATGAATTCTTTTCACACTACGACTTTTTCATTTTTCACCCTCGTCGCGTTGAGAAAATTTTCAAGGCTTCAAATTAAATACTGCTGCTGTAATAGGGCTCATTTGGAAGGAATGAGGATTTTATATTTTTACGTTATGAAATACCTAGGTTCAGGCTCATAGTATTTCGTTATTTTTGTTGACTACTTGTTACAATATATAACCATAGGCAAGTAGAAAGAAAAACAAAATATAAGTGTCAATTACATACTATAATTTTGGAGAGAATTACATACTATAATTTTAGTGAAGTCAATTACATATTATAATTTTAGAATTTTGGGCGCACGGTTGGCGCAGTGGTTGAGCAATTGACTGCTGCGCTGCGTGTCGCGGGTTCGATCCCCGCACGGAACAAATATTTGTATGACCTACAGATAATTGTTCCGGCTCTGGGTGTTGTGTATGTGAGTTTGTATGTTTGTAAACGCACCCACGATACAGGAAGAAATTCCTAGTGTGGGGCAACGTTTTTATAAAAAAAAAAAAAAAAAATGTTTATTTTTCAATGAATACGATTTCTGGTAAGAGTTGACTTTGAAACCGATTTTTTTTGTAGCTATTTAGAAAATTTAAAAAGTTTAACTTTGGCTTTAAGTAGTCTGACTTTCTTTTAAATCGCCACCGACTCCAAGGAGCCTGTGCGAGGCGTCCTAACTAGACGGCAGACGTGCCAGGACTGACAATTGGGTTGTTGAATTTAAAAAAAATAACGATTTTTTTATGTATTTCGAAACTTTACGTTTCATAAATAATATTGTCGTTTCAAAAAACACTTAAATATTATTTTTCAATTTATTATAAGCAATTGAAAATCGATAAAATTTTAGAACCAAAAAGCCATGTTGGTGACGTCATAACGTTCAAGGTATTTTACGATACAATGTCAACTACACGTGAATTGACTAAAAATATCCGAAAAATTGTGCAAAACTATTATTTAAAACAGCAAATTTAATTTACTCATATGTATATGTAAATATAAAGGATTCATATAGGCTAATTTCGATAATTAACCCACATGATCGTAGTAGATTTAGTATTTTTATGAAATAAAATAGTGGTGCCGGTATTCTTATAGTTGTTTACCAGGTATATTTAGAAACATAATTGTCATAACGTAATCGTTTTCAATTATGGGTAAGTAATATTGGTGTAAAATAAAAAGTTAACAGACACGATTGGCGCGAAACTTCAACTTTGGGTATCAAAAACTTCATTAGATACCACTAAATATGATACAAACCGAAATATCTGGAGCCTTTATTTTTATTTACTTTTAGCACAAAATCCTAAATATGTTGGGTAATTTCTATTATTTACATATCTCATAATAATATTAAACACTAATATCTATATTATATATTTACAAACACTAAAAAACTTTGTAGAATAAAAACGTGAAAATATTAACTTGGTAGATTTTCTGCCACTAATTCTTTAGCAAATATCTCTTGAATGCGTCGACCGATTATCACAATTCAAACAGAAATATTAGTTTTACGCCTGTATCTGTCATTTCAAAATAAAATAATGAATATATCTCCATAAACAAAAAATCATGTTTTCAATTTACGTAATTATACAACAATGTCACCTTTGCACGAAAGTTCCCATATAAAAATACTTTTCCAAAGTAAGAGATTAATACGAATCTAATACCTGTGCTAATATTAAATTAGAACAAGTTATCAACATAATTAACACATTCTAATTGTAATCTAGTTAGACATAGAACATTTCTCAAAACTTTAGTACAGATTGCTAGGTACTTGGCTATTGCGCGATGCTCATATAAAGGGTTTTTTTTTGTAATATTCGTACATAATGTGTGCAACAAGAACGATAACTTTTATGGTTTAATGTTTTTGATCTATGTATTTGATTTTCATCAAAATATTCAATATAATAACAAGATAGAATCGGTTTAAAGTCAAAACAGTAGGTATATCAGCTATGTGCTACAATGAGTAGAAATGAACGTTGTGACGTCACATGGGCTCGGGTTTTGTTCGGGAACTGTCGAGGTGTTTTCGGTTCTGGATTCAACAAAATCTTTTCAATTTGATATAACTTTGTAATTACAGCGAAAAAAAAATACTAAAAATAGTTTTGTATGCAAACTTATATATGATCTTTCTTTTGATCTTTCTTTTTACAAAAAAAAAATTGGTTCAACAAACCAATTCCGCTGAATAATAAGAACGTCATTTAACAAAAGCAGGGAAGACGTTTTATAGCATGACTAAGCAGCTTAGTGGTGAGTTTCTTGGTTTATTAGCAAGCGAAGCCACGCAGTTTTACCGGAAGATTTTTTATGGGATCTAAGCCTTAGGGGAAAAAAAGGTGAAAATCAACGTCATTTTTACCCACCTGCCGAAGAGAGTAATGTGTTTATCAGTCTATGTATGTATGTTTGTTCCTATGTGGCGTTCTAGAGACCAAACGCGTAGGCTGATTTTGATGATTCTTACGTCAATCTTAGTATCGTAAATCGATTCGTCTTAACCCTGCGAGTATCACTGCTACAAAAAAATGGAAAATAGCAAAATGGCGGCTTTTTAAACACTTATATGTTTAAATGTACCTAATAAAAAAAAAAACTTAATAACTAAAAAGTTATAAATCAAAAAGTTAATACAAACATCAAAAAACCCGACTGCTAAAAGACGTAAACATAAAGAAAATCATGCTGTGAAGTCGGAGAATACGATTATATATGAAGATTCACGAGCTGGCTGACCAAAACCAGCATTTTTTGTATTAAAGTTATATTGTTTCGGCGTCACCCAGTCGACACCGGCTATCGCTGAAAACCAGCGCTGTGGCTCTGTCTTGCACGCGAGTCCCAGCATTATGCTGAGCGATGACCGTTTTGCGTAGTTGTGACGCATACTCTGTATTTGTATTTAAGCTTTCCTTTTGTTTTTTTTGGTATGCGTCGTGCCTGGCGCAAATAAACGTTTTTTCTTTCTTTCTTTTTTTCTTTCTGTTTCAATAGATTAGAGTTAGCAAAGAACATATCTATCATCTTTCTCCTGACTGCCTGCTGATCTACATAGGATATGGAACTTAGTAGATTCGCTTTGTTATTTTTTGAATTGTGGAGTGCTTTCTTCCCGTCTTATTCCCGCTAAAGGTATTTTGAAGAGAATGATTAGGTACCATACTCCTGTCGTATTAAAGTGGAGAGAAATAACTGAAGTAATGAAAGTATTCATACCGAAGCTTTTAAAACAAGAACAGCAAATGCTAACCGCGCAGAAAACTTCCAACAAAATCAAACAAGAAAACTTTTAACGACATCTAAAAAAAAACTGTACCGACTGTAATGTTTCTGCCGATATTGTGCGCTTAGTAAACTGAAGTTAAAAGTTAAAACGTAGGTATCGATTGTCTTTTGTAAATACACTAACATTCACGGAACTAATAGGTACTTCATCTAAGCTTTTCTCTTTCATTTTCAAGTAAGTATATTTTAATTCGTAGGTGGGCTGATTTATAAAGCGTGTTTATGACCAAACGTGCTAATTGCAGAATCATTTAGTACCCATGGATTAATTTATACAGCTTGAAATCATGTTTTGCAGTAATCAATAGTACATATCGTATGAAATGCCTCCCGCAATTTGGACCAATGATATGTTGAGTGCCGCAGGAGCACACCGAATACGAGAATAAAAGTCCTGCCGTGGTGGCGACGTTTCGAAGCTTAGGTCCATCAATAGACTGCTTCTGACTGCAATTAATATGACAATGGTGAATAGTTCCTTTTGAAACCACTCAATCAAAGAAGAAGCAGTTATCAAATCATAGCAAACTTATAAAGCTGCTGCTGGCTTCTATAAATCCTTTTACCGTCCCTCCTCCTCCTCCCTTTTCCCTGTTTGGATTAGTTCCCAGATTAAATTCAGCACCGGTGTCACTCCGCTAGAGCGAGAGGTAATTTATTCCGTGCACCCGAATGCAATATAAATCACCCGGCAGACGTGTTATTGTTACACTTTAAGCATTTAATAGAGGCTCAGTTTGTCTTCTTTGTTTGACTTTCTCTTGTTCTTTGGCAGTTTAGATTTATTGCGTTTTAAATAAGGAAGGATGTCAGAACGAAAAACAAGCTAGGAAGATTTTTTTTACAACCGCCAGCGTATTTTCATTGATTGTCTCAGTTAGATGCTTTCAACCCTCATGCATAAATAATATAATACTAGCATACAGATGCCTCATCCCATACAAAGAAACCGTGCCGATGTTAGTAGCGTGTTTTGTCTGATTAAGATGATTATTTTTATAAGCACTTCAATCGCGTTCGGTTCCACGGCATTAGATGGTGTTAGTAGCGACTTGCAAGTAAAAGAGTTTTCTGAGTGCGTGACTATTTTTTTTTAAATACAGTGACGATTTGTTTTATAGTGATTTTTGCACGTTTTTTACACTTTCATTGTACTAAAATGTACTACACTACAAATTTAAAAATCGAGTGGCATGCCTTAGAAATTTATAACCGCGCCATTTATTGGAATCAATTTTAAATGATCCGTTTAAATAATCTTTGAAATGTGAATTAAGAGCCCAATATACCACCTTTTTGTGCTTAGGAGAGTTGATTATAAATAGTTTATTCAAAAAATCAAAAAACATACTGTGCAGTCGGAGGATACATCTGGTTTTGGTCAGCCAGCTCGCGAATATTATATTTTATAAATTTTTATGTTTTTGTTCTTGTTGATACAGATTTAATAGAATCTTGAAGGATTTTTCCGAACTTTTATTTCACCCTTGTATTATATATTTTAATCCCATTTCACAAGGAGCGATAATTTTGCCTACCGAACACAAGTCTAAAGTCCGGAGTTGTTACTGAGAAATTTCAGATGGAAAAACATAATAACTCTTTGGATGAACGGGAATCAAACCCAAGACCTCATGCTCAGCAGTAGCGTTTTCAATCACTAGATCAACGAGGCAGCCAAGTCGGAAACTTTTAATTATTTAATTTTTTCCCGTTATTTTCAATATAAATCTCTCTAAAGCAAAGGAAACGGCAAAACATTAACACACTTGAATTATTGACATTGCTCATTCACAATTCTGTTTGCACAGAAATGTTAGAAAACAAAACATAACATTTCATACCATTGTAGGCACTGGCACATCTGTGTTTGACCGCCTCGCTTGACCACAAGCCGTTCGCGGGGGCAACGAATAAATTATGTAAAACAAAGCCGTGGGCAAGCCGGTACACACGGTATAATTTATATTTCAAATTATCCGGGAAGACGTGGAAATGTCGGCTTTTTGAGCTACATAAATATTTTTTTAGGTACAACAATTACGGATAGATATTTTCTTGTTGTTTTCTTGTTGGTGACCTTTAGTCTTAATGTTGACCTGATCTCTTAGAATTTCTTGTGCAAAATTTGAACAGAATCTGTTCAGTAATTTTTGCGCCAAAAAGTCAGAAAATAATAATTTGGTTCACTGTCTTGTGCTCTTTTTCAAAAATATTCAATTTAGTCTTACGTCGCTAAAATTTCGTATTTACTCGCGTTTGTCCACTATCTCACTTGATTGTAGATAAGCGATTATGTGCTCGACAGTGAAGCACACTTAGGTACTTAGAATTAAGAAAGTATTTTTCAAACCACGTTATTTTATTTATGTAAGCAAATCACTGTCTAGAAGCTACATTCTGTTTCACATAAAGTACAAACCATACCAATCTTGGTACACGTAGATAAGTAAAGTTATTCGAGCATATTTTTCTTTTACGTTTACCTGCGATCTTAGCTAAAATTACTCAAGATAAGGTTAGGCAAACAGTACAATATTTTCTTTTTCGGTATACTTTCAGTCATAGATATAGCTTTTATATCTCTTTTGTTTGCAGACTACCAGCGAAGATTTCTCATCCACTGCTCGTCTAACAATGGATGAGAGATCTTCGCTGACTTTTGGCAAAATATGTCTATGTGTATGTATGTTAAGTGGTAAAGAATAAGCCCATCGCACTTTAACAATGGATTAGTACTAAGTAACTTAAAGTCGAGTGGTAATTGACAGATTACTAATCAAGGTTTATTACGATGTATTCCGTTCTAATGTTCTAATACCAAAAACGAATACCACTGGTATTTGTTTAAAATCATATTTCTTTTGTATTCCGAACGGATACCACGGTTTAAACGAATACCAAAACAAGTACAAATATATAAAGGTACAGTCAGTAAAAATGCTTTTTATTAATTATATGACCTTTAATTGAAAAAAAAAACAGTTAATTCCAAAATAATAAAATCATGTTAGCAAACGTCTAGTTCAATAATAAAATATGACTAGGTAATAATCAACTTAATTATAAATTTTACCTGAATATTATTTTTTGCAACTACATCAAAACAAGAACAATTTATTTACAATAAAAAAATACAAAATATCTTAAAAAATCAACTCTTAATTTATATTAACAGGGTCATTGTCCAATTTGTAAAACAATAGTTAGTATTATATTACGATCACATAAAAATATCAGAAAACCTATTCATTTGATTAGGTTTGACTGTGCTGACTGTACCAAATTCAAGTTGTTGGTATTCGCTCTCACATTCAATTCAATTATTTAAAGAGTGGTAACCGTTCGTATAAAAAATAAATATTAGTTGAAACAAATACCAGTGGTATTAGTTTTTGATATTCGAAAGGAATAAATCAAAACTTCAACATTACCACATCCTTGGGTAACTAGTAAAAAATTGCTAAAGGATTAAGTCTGCGTTTGTAAGTGTATAAATTTTCAAAAAAAATATATCAGAAATCCATTAACTCATCTTATACATCCTCTGAAAAATCTTCACTCATATATTTCATCGTCACAACATTCGGTCTACATTCCAATCTAATTCGCTTCTCCAAAATTCGGATTCTCTCGTAATTTGGTAGGAAATAACTCCAGTGACACGGACGCTGCAGGATGTTAGTTTAACTCGCTATCTGGCCGACTACATCGTATATTACTGCTATGTGACTACACTACTATGTAGTAGCATATCGTGGTTAAACAGAAATAAGAGTACGTGCACGAGGATTTATGTATTATTTTAGACGAGGTTACTGTGTTATTTAAGTCGGAAACGCAACAAAGAATTGGATTCAAAAAAGATAAATTATTTGTCAAACATGCGTTTACATAAAAAACAAACATGCAAGATCAAAACAAACATGTATTGGTGCCGTTTTTTTTTACAATATAATCGGATGTGCTCTGTCTCACAGATAAAGTTGGCAAAACATAGAACAGAATTTTTAAAAAAACGGTCAGTTAAGTAAACTTGAACATAATCTAGAGGTGGCCTATAACCTGGATTGAAGGCCGTATCGTAAAAAAACTCACTCTCAAAACGGTGAAGGAAAACATGGCGAGGAAACCGGTATGTCTTAGAATCCGCACTGGGTCCGCGTGGTGGATTACGGATCTTGTAGAATTTACGTCTGCCACACATTTTGGACCGAAGAATTTGTTAACTTCCCATTGATCTATGAACTTGAAATTTGGTGATAATGTTTATTATTACGTATATTTTACTAACAAATACTAATATATTGATAAATTGGTACAGAACCCTAAATGTACGAACTCACTTGGCTGGTTTTTTTAAGACGTGCAAACTACGCCGATATCCCTAGCAAGAATCAAATATCTAATTCCAAATTAATTGAAAGCTCAGCATCTATTTAATGATTTCAAAATCATAATTAATTTGCGGTGGCACGTTTCTCATTACGAAAACAGTTAAAAACTGTTTCAAATTTTCATGACATCTATCTCAAACAAAGAGCTAATTAATATTTTATGAGTCCCACTAGTACAGTGTACAGGTTGTTAGGAAAATGATTAGTCACACTTTAAAAACTGTTATATTTTTTATTATTTATTTGGCTCACCAACAATTGAATACACAGATACAAAGATATGAGATTGATCCAATATTATACTTATAGACTAGTGTACCAATTTCTTAAAGGTAAGCACATCATGCATTACTTATTTGCCGATTGATATTGGACGCCTACTCACAATTAGATGAGTTCTTATACTCACCATACATGATTATATTTTCGAACAAACTCCAAATTAAAATCGAAATAAAGCCAGAATAAAATCACAAGTTAAAATAAAAATCTAAATATAATCAGGCTAAGCTCACATGACCGCGCGTCGCCACGCGGTTGCAGCATTCACATGACAGTATTGTACTCGAGCCAGTCTGGCAGTCTTCGCTACAATTTTTTTCCGATAAGCTGACGAGGTAGCGGCCAACATGTAGGTTGCGGCGACATCGCAACTGAGGCGGGCCGCGATGTCGTATGGGGCCTACCATACCCGTACGATATTGCGGCTGAGGGTTGGCGGCCACGGTGGGAGAGGAGTGCCGGTATTACGGTGCGCCACTTTTACTACCTTTCGCGGCCTGGGCGGGGTCGCCACCGTCTGAAGGCGAACGTGGTGGGGCCACACGGGAGGAGGAGTGTCGGTATAGCGCTGGCCGATAGGGAGAGCAGCCAAAGCTATACGCTCTCCCTATCCCCTGCGGCTGAAAAATGGTAGATGGCGGGGCCATTGACCTTGACCCGTCACAAGGGGACCAAAGGTGCCATACACGGGGTCGTCTGGCGCCCATGTGCTGGTTTGTTCCCTAAGGTGGTCATGGCGTACAGTGTGTTCTGTTGCGCTGGTGATGGAGGGTAATCGCCAGAGGAGGGTTCAGTGACGGACAGCCGTGGTGGGTTCGCGGTGAGTGCTAACGCGTGCACGTGTTCGCGCCATAAGCGGCACAGGAGGACACCGTGGAGTTTTAGTGGGTTGGAATTCCACATAACTGCGCTATCTCCCCGTGGTGGCGTAGTATGTATGAGCATTTCTCCAAGCTGAAAAAAAATACATCATTAAAAAAACCCGACTGCTTCAAAAGCGAACTAAAAAGTCGTAAACAAGGAAAAAATCATGCTGTGCAGTCGGAGGATACATATTCGCCGGCTGGCTGACCAAAATCTGGTGTATCCTCCGCCTGCACAGCATGATTTTTTCCTTGTTTACGACTTTTTAGTTCGCTTTTGAAGCAGTCGGGTTTTTTGATTTTTTTAATTAAGTTTTTTTATTTATAACTTTTTAGTTCGTTTTTTCGAATTAGATACATTTAAACATATAAGTGTTATATATTTTTGAAATCACCTCTTAAAACCCTTTATTTTGATACCCCACACGATGGGTTTAGAAGAAAAAAAAAATTTGGGCCCCCACAATATGGCACCCAAAATCCGCCATTTTTCTATTATCCAATTTTAATGTAGCCTATGACACTCGCAGGGTTAAGACGCATCGATTGACGTACGAATCATCAAAATCGGCCCACGCGTTTGGTCTCTGGAACGCCACATAGGAACAAACATACATACATACATACATACATACATACATACATACATACATACATACATACATACATAGACTGATAAACACATTACCCTCCTTCGGCAGTCGGGTAAAAAGGCTTATGTTTAACTAACCACCAGATCTAGTAAAATGTAACGGCAAAAAAATCACTTTATATTGCCAAAAATATTAAATGGTCACCAAAATTAAATCCATTTTAGCATGAAAGTAGAACCAAAAATTTACAACTTGTGATTCAACTTAAAACAACCAACTAATCCAATAAAGTATATTCTATTCTATTCTATTCTATTCTACAATTTTAGGTAATAGAGGTTATAGTCACAAGGTTATTTTTGGTGGTTATGATATTTATACCCATTAAAAATAAGGGTAGCGAAGCAGCGGGCACAGATAGTCAGTACTAAAAATTTAAATCAATATCAACACTAAAATTAAAATCAAAATTAAGATTACACTAAAATGATTTTACAAGATTTTCCTACTAACTACTTCAAGAAATCCAAAGCAAATTCTCAAAAAAAATTGTGGTAATATATACGATCAGCTGATCATAATTTTACATGGAAAGTAATTATATTTTTTTGGTTTTAACTATGATTTCCTTGACCAATGTTGTTCATTCCAATGAGCAGAAGCAGTTTTTTAAATATATACCCATTTTCGTTACAACCTGTATTTCATAACAACCCATTTCGTTAAATGACATATTTGATGACCACAGCACATCCAGTGCTGTTGTGGTCATCAAAAAATATACCATTTTAGCTGGCTTCAATAACTGCACTATAAAAATATCCGGTGTACCATCTGCAGTTTATGTCTCATTCGAGTTTTTAATACCTCCTAATAAAATGAGTACATATTTTTCATTTATGAGTGTTAGTGATGAGAGAATCGCTCCGGCCGGGATTTTATCTCTTTTTTCAGAATAAAAATAAATAATAATAATTAATAATCAAGAGTCTTGATGAAAATTGGTTACTTAAATACTCGGCGCGATGGGCTATCAAATTGACATTACTTACGCTCTGGTTCCATCCCTGGCCTTAATATTTCTTGATAATTAATATTAGCTGAACTTTCAGCCTTCTTGATACAACACCTTATCACTTTTGATGCAAAGATCTGTTCAATTGAAAACGGAATTAACATAATCTCCCCTCCCTCCCCCCGTTTCTATTATTCCTGGTAATACGAGTATTATAATTATATTTAAACTTTTTTCTTACGTAATCCTTACTATCTACAAATATTATAAATGTGAAAGTTTGTATGTTTTTTACTCAAATACGCCTCATTAGCTAATCAGATTTTGATTAGGTTGGCTTTGGCAATAAAATATTTCATGCCGGTAGTTCGTGTCCGTGAGCTAATTTTCAACCTTCTCGCCAGCGTTGCTGCAGGCAAAAAACATAACCAGAAACACTAAAAAAAACAAATATAAACATAATGAGAAGAAAACACGCATGGAATAAACATCGGAATACAAGATAGATTATTAAAGCAAGTTCAGAGCTTCTGCATAACGTTTCGTTTAGCTTACACGCGCTCGCACGAGCAGAAATAACTCACGCTAGTAAAAACACTGTAAAATCCAGGTTAAGGCTTGAAGAATAAAACATAAAAAAGTTTTGTACGCCATGTTTCAGTAAGAGAAAATTTATTTGCCATACTTACTTGTCGTATTTTTTTTACAGGCTGTTACTAATTAACATTTTGTACTGGCAAATGTAACAAGAAGCATAGTGACGTTCTATCAACAATCATTATAAAATTGTCATTACAAAAATGTAACGTGGACAATCCCAAACACTTTGAATGTATTATTTCTTAGAATAATTCAAGTGCGAATCGTTCGAATTGCACGGTATTGCGTCCATGTGAACATGCTTGCAATATCGCTGAGTAAAAATCGCTTATCGTTGTGATATAAATCTAATTGCGTCGAGCCATCAGGAAAGGGGCTAGGAAATGAATATGGTGTCTAGAGTTCAAGCCTTGTACACATTCCAGCTGCAGACTTACCTACGAACTTATGTATATTTTCATTAAGTTAAGCTTTTTCTGGTAGGAAATCTCACCTATGTGTGCCATTTGTTTATGAAAGACAAAAGGCTTGTTTGGGATGAATATCCACGTCATCGTAAACCAATCATAGCACAGCTAAATGACGCGATAGCTTGTTGTGACTGGCCCGTTTCTTATCCCGTCACTTTTTCCTCGATTGATGTTTACTGAAAAAATAATATATATTCGCTAACGCCACCAATATTTTTTTTAATTTCACAACACCCCATCAAAAACGCCACAGTAGTAGCTAAACAAGCAGTCAGTTCTGATCACCATTGGAACACATCTAAACATATTACCTTACAAAGCATCGTCTTCCAATCATAATTTTATCGTCGTTCTGAATTAAACTAGAACATACATAGTTACAGCTTTAACGATAACAAAACTTGCCTGACTACCTCGTAAACTACCCTATCCCAGACTTCACGAGATCGTTCAAACATCCGCTACTCTCCTTCAGTCTACACAATGTAACAAGATCAATTCAGAGTGCACTACTCTTGTTCCTAATGCATCTAACAAAAATTGCTTCTGTTATAGAAAGTTGCATCATTGCGCACATTCTAACGGTTCACATAGAGCTTGAATAGTTGACGCAAAATTTGCTTTGTGGCCGTTTGAAAGACCACAAGGCTTTCTGGGGTATTTTCGGTTCATCTATCTTTTGATAGAGTGAACCGATTGCGATGAAACAAAAAATAAGTTAAAGTTCAAGTTACGCAAAACTGTTATAGATAAAAATTATCTACATTGGTTTCGCCCATATCACGGGATGCGTGCACAACCAAATAGAAAAAAAGGCAATCATTCCAAAAATACTGGAAATGGGTTCTGTTGCTTATCCTTTACAAACCGGGCATTTTTTTAAATATATTTTTGATGTACATAAACGTCTTTTCTGCAGATTTATTATATGCACCTATTAATAATGTGTAGCGGAGGATTGAGGCAAAAGTCATAAGAAAAGTTTTGAGTATGAATGTGGGTATTTTTAAGAGAAGAGGAAGACCACACGACGGATGGACTCTGTGGATGATGATAAAGCGAGAAACCTTAAAACTGAGAGGATTAATATTAGAAAACAATGAAACAAAACATTTTGCGCTGACCCCAAATGAATTTAGCTAAAGCCAAGACCTCGTATTATTATAGACTAATAATTTCACCCGACAGAAAGCCACTGCTGAACAAAGGCCTCCCCCAAGTGTCGCTGAATTAACCGGTCCTGTGGGTCTCACATCTCGCATCATCAAATAACTTGTACAAAGAGTTATGCGCATTGCAGCGTGAAATGACAAGCTATAAACCACGTCAGCGAGGAGTATTGCTTCTTGTAGGAGGTACTATAACTTGTTTGCAGATGCTCGTAAGTCGTAGTGTATGACTTCAGTCCGTTGTTTATAGGGCATATAATATGTTGTCCTAGTTCAAACAGTGGTTATCGTAGAAAGATTTTAAACAAGGAGTATTTTGGTGAAAACCATAAATAGCTTTTTTGATTCTGATTTTGAGGTTGCACGACTTGACATACCTAAATAATAATAAAATGTTGCATATAGTATGTTGTCTCGACACGCCTGATATGTTTACATAGATATCTTACCTTACTGTTTGTTTGGTCAAATCGCGGTAACTGGTCAACGCAAATAACGCGTAATTATGTGAAGCTTGTAATTAGCAAATGTCCTTACTTACGCATGATATTCAAGATTGTTATTAGTCTGTAAGCTTTCTTAAAATTAAATAAATAAACCTAGCTTTAAGACATTTATATTATTATGTTTTATGGAGCCAGTACTGTCATCACTGCAGAGCAGAACAAAAGCTCCCCTACCCTCTTTCACTTGGCCAGTCTTTTGAAATAAAAAAAATATGTGCTTGTTATCATATATCTTTACAATTAAGTTGACGGGGCTACCCAGAAAGTAATACGAAGATACTTGTGATGGGATAAACCTCGCTCTTCCTCGATTAATTAACAATTGTTTCGTTGTGCTAATTAGGTATAAGTTACACATTTTTAAAAGTAAAATGAAGACCGTGCTTATGGCAGTGTGTGAAAGTAGAGTGTGTTTTGTACAAATGTGTGTTTCTACGTGTATTTATGTGTGTGTGAATGTATATTGTGTGTGTATGTGTGTGTTTGAGTGTCTGTGTGTCTGTGTGTGTGTGTGTTGGAGTGTCTGTGTGTGTGTGTGTTGGAGTGTGTGTGTGTATGCGTATGCATGACGTACAACCCAGTGTAGCCAAAATGTCTTCCATGGCATCATAATTAAGTGTGAAGAGCCATTCCGTCAATGTCTTCTTACACTTATACAGCTGCATAGGGTAAATGTTAAGTATGCGATTTACTTTATTATAAACGAGTGGGACGCTATACCGAAGATATCCCGGACGTCAGCCTGTACGAGATTAGGATGGCTCTGAAACAGCTTAAAAACAACAAGGCGCCGGGTGATGACGGAATCACGGCTGAACTCCTGAAGGCGGGTGAAAAACCGGTCCCCAAGGCCCTTCAGAAGCTGTTTGATTCCGTCATACTCGAGTGAAAAACGCCACAGGCATGGTGCAGGGTGTGGTGGTACTCTTCTTCAAGAAGGGCGACAGTGCCCGGCTGAAGAACTATAGGCCCATCTCACTTCTTAGCCATGTCTACAAGTCGTTTTCAAGTGTCATCACAAATCGCCTCGCGGGCAGGTTTGACGATTTCCAGCCTCCCGAACAAGCCGGATTCCGAAAAGGCTTTAGCACCCGTTGAGCATATACATACGCTGCGGCAGGTTATACAGAAGACCGAAGAGTATAACTTGCCTCTCTGTTTAGCGTTTGTGGACTACGAGAAAGCCTTCGATTCGATCGAGACTTGGGCTGTACTGCAGTCTCTCCAACGGTGCCAGATCGACTACCGGTACATTGAGGTTTTGAAGTGTCTAAACAAAAACGCCACCATGTTAGTCCGTCTTCAGGATCAGACCTCGAAACCAATCCTTCTCCAGCGCGGCGTGAAACAGGGAGACGTCATTTCTCCGATACTGTTCACTGCAGCGCTGAAGGACGTCTTCAAGGTTCTGGACTGGAACTGGACTTGGCATCAACGTTAATGGCGAGTATATCACTAACCTTCGATTTGCCGACGACATAATGGTCATGGCTGAGACCATGGAGAGCCCCAGTAAAATGCTCGATGACCTCAGTAGAGCTTCCGAAAGAGTGGGTCTTAATATGAACATGGACAAAACCATGTGAATGCCCATGTAACACCCACTTTTATCAAGATCGGAGTCTCTATACTCGAAGTACCTGGGACAAACGGTCCAGTTGGGTAGGTCAAACTTCGAGAAAGAGGTCAACCGTCGAATCCGATTTGGGTGGGCGGCGTTCGGGAAGTTGCGTGGTATCTTTTCGTACAATTTACCGCAGTGTCTCAAGACAAAAGTCTATGACCAGTGTGTGTTGCCAGTGATCACCTATGGGACCGAGACGTGGTCGCTCACAGTGGGCCTTATCAGAAAGCCTAAAGTCACCCAAAAGGCAATGGAGAGGGCTATGCTTGGAATTTCCTTGAGTGATCACGTCAGAAATGATGATATCGGCAGGAGAACCAAAGTTACCGACAGTGGGCAAGGCTCATTGCTCGCAGAACGGATGGCCGATGGGGCCGAAAAGTTCTGGAATGGCGACCGCGAACCGGAAGACGATACGTTGGAAGGCCTCCCACAAGGTGGACCGATGACCTGGTTAAGGTTGCGGGAAGGCGCTGGATGCGAGACGCACGGGATCGGTCAATGTGGCGTCGCCTGGGGGAGGCCTATGCCTGGCGGCTGAAATGATGATGATGATGATGAAACGAGTAGGGCTTAAGTTACATTTTGGCGACTAGCAAAAGTTAAACGTGCTTTTTTTAAGTTTGGCATAGCTAAAAGGTAGAATTTTGTGATATCTTAGTAATATGTGTAGTATATAGAGTTTTCTGACGGAGAGCAGCTTAGAGCTTGCGTATAGAGTTTCAGTAGGGAACCTGTAGGGCTTAAAGTACATGACCTTAATCAAGGATCTCTGTGCCCTCTCTAGTTCTATAAAATACGACTTAGCTGCACCACACAATCCACCTCAAACCAAGATACAATATATGATTACAGATTGGGTCAGTGCGATTTAGATTTTATTTTCTAGTTCTGTAATCATAACATGTCTCAAAGGTTTGAAAACCCATATGAGTTTTCTTACCCTCCCTATAGTTAGTTCGAGGTGTGGGTACCAGCTTAACCTTTGATCTACTACAAGACCTAGGTACTTGACGGAATTTACCTTCTGAATTACAGGGCAACTACAGGTAGATTGGGTTGGGATACGACAGGAATGTATTGTAATATTAAATTGAATTTAATATTAGAATTTTGGGCCAGATGTTTGAGAACGATTGTCCCATGGTCCCAGCCTTATTGCGTATGTAAATTCAGCAAGACCTGGCAAAGAGTATGAACATTCGACCAATCACATGCGAGATGAAAGACGCGATTAGGTTTTCTGTCTATGTGGTTGGTCGATTGTTCATACTCTTTGCTATTACAAATTATATTTATCAATTTTAATTTATCAGTAACTTGATCTGGCTCGCGAAGTTCTCAACATGTGAGATGTGAATACAGCAGTCATTGTGCTGATTGTTGTGACGTTCAATGGCATAATAGCCAAGAACCTCGACGAACACCTGAGGAGGCTCTCGTTAAGCATTTAAATCAAGAGCTTGATCCAGAAAGCGGTAGGAGTACCGAAACAGCACGTATAGTTAGGAAGTTCCTCTCTCTAGAGTCCTGACACCGGTAGCTTGGACCCTGTTCCCGAGGCCATTGGGCTACATTTTTTTTATTTTTAAATGTTTTTTCTTTTATTTTGTAATTGATTAATATTTAAAATGTATATGTACCTAAATACAATGAATAAATTTAACAATAATAAATTAAATGAATCTAAAAGCACTAGCTTTTTGAGGGCTGAGTCACCCGCGTCCGTAGGTGTGTACCAGGTCCGTAGGTGAGTAGTGGTGCTAATCAGGTGATACTTACTGGTGGTAGGTTTCGGTCGAAGGCTTGCGACCACCCACCGAGCAAAGACGTACCGCTAAGCGGCCTAACCGTGTTCCGGTACGATGCTCGGTGTAGCCACAAGAGGAGTTGGGTCGAGATAGTTGTTCCACTGCAGGCAGACCAGCCTGACTCGCGTCGTTATCCCTATCGGGAGTGTAGTAGCGGACGGTAGCCGAATCCGAGGCACGGTGCGCCGCTGGCCGACCGCAGGTAGTTGGGGGCCCAAGTAGTGTGCCAGCCACACACGAAAGGCTGCCCCGCCAACTGTCGAAAAATCCCGGGATGCTCCGTCGTGCTGGTTGGCGACCAGACGAGAGTGCCCGATGTACATTCCCGGGGGGGGGCTCGGGCGTCCCCGCAGTCTCCAGACTAGTCCCCCAATGATGGAGTCCTATCTGCACGTGTCTTAAGGTTGCCAGCGTGGAACCTCATCTCACTTCCTTCTCCTCACCTTCCTTAACTCACAGCAATAATGCCAAGGAACGAAAAGAGAAAAGCTGAACAGCGGCAGCACACACTCTCACATAAGGTGCACCTTAGAAACATCCGAAGTCTGCACTAGAACCTTGTTGCAGTCCATCACCACCTTGAGACTGAAAAACCAGCACTTTTGTTCCTTACGGAGACGCAGATCGGATGTCCGTCAGACGTGGCGTACCTTTCTTACCCAGGATTTACCCTGGAGCACAAATTCAAGCCACGTGCGGTGTATGCATGTACGCCCATGACGACATCTGATATTGGCGTCTCCGTGACCTTGAAGACTCTAAATACTCAGTGCTAAGGGCCCTGGTGGACACAGGTCTGGATAAGATCATCTATGCTTGTGTCTACCGATCGCATAGCGGTGATCTGGAGACCACCAGGCTCACATCGTACCTGAGTGAGGTGGCAGATGTGGCTAAGCTACGGTATCCCTCCGCCAGACTAGTGTTACTGGGGAACTTTAATGCCCACCACCAGGAGTGGCTCTTCCCATACCAGTGCAGTGACTATGCTGGACGAGAGATACGAAATCTCTCGATTGCGCTTAATCTCACCCAGCTTGTGCAGGGGGCTACGAGGGTGCCAGATGTTGATTCGCATACGGCCAATTGCTTAGACCTTCTGCTAACAACAGATCCAGACCGATATTCAGTGTCGATATCATTATTATTAGTATATTATTATATTATATACTTTATTGTACATCACTAAAACATACAGGACAAACATTTATAAAAACAAGTGTACAATGGGCGGTCTTATCGCACTAGGCAATCTCTTACAGACCTTTGGATGGACTGAACAAGAGGAGATGAATTTAGGGCTGTGAGTGTACCAAATATCATAAATAAATAATATTACTTACACATAATAAAATAAAATACATATATACAATACTACATAATAGACTAATAAATATCAAATTTATAACAGAGAAAGGAGAAAATATCACGTTTTAGTCATTCCGACCACTGTCTGGTGAAGTCTGTATCCTTCTTCTCCCCGCCCAATCCCAGCCCAAGAGGCACCCGGCGGGTTTGGTGGTACACGTCAGTCGATTGGGATGGGATGCGATATTTCTTCGCATGCTATCCTTGGCGGCCCACTTGGTTCTCTTCGGATTGTCCATCGTCATGCGCTGACGCCGTGACTGATGTGTTGCGGCAAGGGGGGTTACATTCCATTCTCTGACGTAGCGCTGTCCGGCGTTGAACGACCATCGTTTGGTGCCGAGTGCAACCGCGCAAATGCAGTTAAACACATGGCTTACCTGGCATGGGTCGACGCTCGAGTGCACAAAGCGAGTGACATAACTCAGAAGAAGAGAGCCTTCAATAGGGCTGCCAAATCCTGCAAAAAGGCGATGCGTAGGGCACGTTTTGACCATATTAGCAGATTGGGGAACAAACTAGCTTCATACCCTGCTGGTAGCAAAGCGTTTTGGTCCCTGGCTAAGTCGGTTGAATAAAACTTCTGCCCCTCACTGCTGAGACCCGACGGGTCCCTGGCCCACTCCGCCGAGGACTAGGCAAACTTGTTTGCATCCCTTTTTGCGGCATCTTCACGTCTGGCCTCTGATGGCGCGCGGCCCCCTCCGTCTCCTGTTGGATGTGGGACGAGTATGTCGGCTATTTGCATCCATCAGAGGGAGGTTTTTAGGGTGTTGCGTAACCTTGACGTGAACAAAGCTAGTGGCCCCGACGGGATGCCGGCAATTGTATTAAAAACTTGTGCGCCTGAGTTTTCTCCGATCCTGACACGCATATATTGCCTTTCGATGGTGACTGGAAAGGTGCCGAAGGCTTGGAAGCAAGCTAACGTTCAGCTCGTGCCCAAAAAGGGTAGTCGGGCTGACCCGGCTAACTACAGACCCATCTCGGTAACGTCCATCCACTGTAAGAGTATGGAACGTGTGTTGAACAATAAGCTCCTGGCATACCTAGAAAACAAAGATATCCTCAGTGACTGCCAAAACGGCTTACGCCGAAATCGGTCAACTGGGGATCTTCTAGCGTATGCCATTCACGTCTGGAGTGAGGCCATCGAGAGGCACGTGGAGGCGCTTGCTGTCCCCCTTGACATCTCGAAGACTTTTGACAGGGTCTGGCATGAGAGCCTTATTGGTAAGCTTCCTTCTTTCGGTCTGCCTAGTTGTCTGTGTGATTGGATTGCTGATTTGATTGTATTGATTTTATTTTTCCGCAAAAAAGTGTCTATTCCACCCGGCTCCATCTTTTCGTGGTGTAACCGTGCCGATAACGGACCATCTCGACCTTCTTGGTGTTACGTTAACATTGACCCTCAATTTTAGGCCATTCATTGAGGCAAAGGCTCAGTTGGCTGCAAAAAAGTTTGGGATCCTTGCAAAGGTGAGACGGTACTTCACACCTGAACAACTGCTCAAATTGTATACAGCGCAAGTGTGGTCATGCATGGAGTATTGCTCTCACCTCTGGGACGGATCCACCAAATATCAACTTGATGCACTTGAGTCGATTGACAAATGGGTGAAGAGGCTTATCGGCAACGATGCACTGGTCGCCTCAAAGCTCCAGAGCCTTGAACACCGACGCCAAGTGTCCAGTCTGTCGGTTTTTAACGGTTACATTTCGGGGAGTGTTCGATGGAACTGCTCACTGGTATACAAACTCCAAACAGATATAGTGATTTTTTTCTCGTTAAGTATATTTTTTGGCATTCTATATTTCACCCATTTCTTATTGCAAGCTCCAATAAAGTTTAGTATCTTTATCTGTTAGCACGCTACAAACGTTAAAGTAAGCCAACTACAGACCGCCTTGAACCGAAGTTTAACTTAGAACGCGTTAAATATTACCAAGTTCAAACGAGCTTGGTATTTTGATTTTGACCTTCTTTAGTTAGTTAAGTAACAGTAACTTAAAACAGTTATATTAAAATAAATTTTGTTTAAAATGGCATTAAGGTGAATAGTTCACATAAGTATTTCTTAAACGTTATGTTATGTCTACCTATGCCAAGACAAACCCACCATAATTGTTATATACCTATTTATATAAAACCTATGACAAAAATATCACAAAACGTTTTCGATAGGTTTCACAGGAACATAACGTCGTCGATGGGTTTCACATGAACATCACGAATAACTAATTAAATATTGGTAAAACCCCACAACTCAAAATACCTTAGTTTTGAAATTGAAAATATTTAGTATGAAAATGACGGAAGCGTTTCTTAATTCATTAAATAAAACTCTTTTTTTTAGTTTGGATAAGTGCTCATGCATACTGCGCTACTACGAGTTGATAGCGCAGTTATTTGGGACTCCAACCTACTAAAACTCCACGGTAACTATGCCGCTTATGGCGGGAACACTGGCACGCGTTAGGACTTGTCTATGAACTCGCCGCGGCTGTCCATCACCACACGTCATCCTCTGTGGCGTACCCCCATCTCCGACGTGGCAGAACGCATTGCACGCTGTGACCACCCCAGGGACCAAACTAGCACATGGGTGCCAGACGACTCCGTGTATGGCACTCTTGGTCCCCCTGTGACGGATAAGGTCCGTGGCCCCGTCACCTACCACATTTCGGCCGCAGGGGATGTGGACCTCACCTGTGGCCCCACCGGGTCCGCGATCAGACATTGGCGATCCCGTGCGGGCCGCGGAAGGTAAGGATTGTGGCGCACCTCAAAACCAGCACTCCTCTCCTACCGCGGCTTCCAACCCTCAGCTGCAATATCGTACTGGAGGGCACGTACGACATCGTAGCCCGCTTCAATTGTGATGTCGCCTCTGTTACCAAGCAGCACCGTAACCTACTTGTTAGCCGCTACGTCGTCGGATTAATCGGCAAAGCCCTGCCCTCCCCCCCAAGCGGCCCCTGCTCGGGTTCCTCTTCGCTTCACCGTGGAAATAAATAAATGTTTGCTAACTTTCTGCCACTAATAAATTGAAGTGAAGCTCTATACCTTACCATAGATCTTGAGTCTTTATAATGATGACTTTCACACCGTCACCTGTTCCCAAACTGTTCATTTCCTAACTCAAACACAACTACTTACACTCCTACATCCTACTCCTCCTTCCCGCATCTTACCGCTTGGTTACGGCCGCTATAACGTTTGAAGTAAGATACTAAACCGGTTTTTTCGAAAATTATTTATAATAACTTTGTCAATAACAAAGTTTAGCAACTATAGCTAAGAGGGCAGTAAAAGTAACCTATAAGTTGGCAGGGTACAGTGAATTGATTGCGGTAAAAGCCGGCTGAAACTATCTAAGGAGACTTGGTTCCAGACTTAAGTTTGATTGTCGATATTTTTGCTAATATTGTGGCATTGAGAAAAGGATAGACTAAGAGGGTTATTAACTAGAATTTTTGTAGTTCAAGATGAACTTCACTGCAATAAGATCTACAAAGTTAGACAGAAATAACAATATTTTAAATTTTGACAGTAGAGAAAACTACATAGTTAATAGCTTTCGATGGTACCGCGCCCTAAGCTGGGAGCTATGCATTTGCAATACTAGATTGGTGACTTCTTATAGGTACCCACGGCAACTGTATTCTTAATTTCATTGACAATTATAATATAGGTGGAATTCAATGATTTGACTGCAGTAATACTCAGCTGCACTATCAAATATATGGATTTCAAATATATCCGTATGCAAATATATTGAGACTAGCTTGCTGTTTGAATTTGGTAATAGTTATCATCTATATGTTTGCAATAGCAAATTGTTATAGACTTCAATGGCAATGTATTCTTAATCTACTTTAAAAATATCTTAAATTCATTCACTAACAGATTACGCGTAGCCTAAACCACTGGGTTTAGAAGCATACAATCTTTCATATGAGTTCCTTATGTAAGGAAGATGAGCACTCACGAAGGGCTTAATTTAACTTAACGCAGGAGGCGTTTAAGGGATGAATTTTCAGAAATCAGGAAAGTAAGAAAAACAAAATTATTGGACTGGTTGTCAGTTTGTATGAAAGTTCGTAAATTTTGTCGATGACTAATCCCATCTTTGTTTTATATTAAATTCAGCAGAGAAGATACAAAAAGCGACCAAGACACAGTTACCTAGCTCTATAAAACAACACAAAAACTTATTACAAAGTAACCATCTTCATAATTCAAAGCAGCAAACTCTTCAATATAATCCAATCTACCTTCAGCTTAATTTAAAGAACAACCTCCTTCACGGAATATTCTAAATTCGGAACACGGCATGAATAATTGAAACAGAGAGACGGAACTTAAGGAGATTAAAAATTTAATTACTCTTTCTCCTAAAATGACAAAATTCGCTTAGCTTACACCAAGCTGTTAACCAGCTAAGGACCATCATTTTGCGTTTACGATCATTTTTAGGACTATTGGTTGAGGTTATTTGGAATCTGCTGGGTCAGTTTACTAAGAATTTAATTTAGACCCCCTTAAGCGCCCTTAATGATGATTCGACGCGATTTGTTTATATCACACTTATAAGCGATTTTTACTGAGCGAAGTTGCCCATACGTTTACCTGAACGCAATAGGTTGCCAGTCGACCGATTAGCACTTGCAATTTTCTTAGGAAATACGTGCGTGATATCGCCTATCATCACAATTTAAATTGCGTCGCGCCAACAGTAAAGACCCTTAGACTCCAATCATTTTCACTTCTCAAATATTTTGGACAAAGCAAGATTTTAAATTCTGATAGGGGAAAAAGCTTTTAAAAAAGAATCCAACATATTCTTTTTATAGAAATTTTCTCGTACTTTTATATAAATAAACGATCCTAAGCGCAAAGGCTCGTCCAATATTTTTGGCTCTTATTTTAGTCACGTAACATTGTATTGAAACTTTCGAGGTCAACGCGAAAAAGTCTTCAGACTTTTTCGTGGTATGTCTGTATTATATTTTAGAAAAGAAATGAAATAATTTCAAAGTTCTTCTTTCTTGTTCAACGGACAGAATGAGTCGCAACTTTCAGATTTATAAATAAAGTTTCTCAGGGACATGAAAAGTCTTGACAAGAAAGACAATATCGTAAATATTCATGATACATAAAACTACGAGCAAGAAATATTAAGTACCAAAACTCCAGTGTCAACCAAAAAGGATTATGTATCTTTAAAAATATATAGGGACCAACATGATTAAGATCTCCTAAAATACTAATTCATTTATTTGTTTATTAGATGGAATACAATCCGCCATCCTGCGACGATTCCTAAGTGGTTGCAGATGGAATTTCTTGCAAAGGTCTAAGTAATTTTCAGAACGATATTGAATACGGAGGTGAAGACACTTAAAACGAAGGAATCTTTTTTGGATACTTTCTATGTATTTACTGTAATAAGTGTTCTAAATTTGAGACGCATATTCGAGATGACTCCGCACAAATGGGCAATACAAAATCTTTAGGGTTTTAGCTTTCTTAAAGCATCTTGCAAGTCTCATAGCAAAGCCGAGCGACTTCGAGGCTTTAGCCACTATATGTTCCACGTGTATGTAAAATAAACGCTTAGAATCGTGATAGACTCCTAAGTCACGCACTCCATCGCATTGCTGTAGTAGCTGCCCTTTAAGTATGTAAGTAGTAGGGAGTGGCACACGTCTTCAGGTAAATTATATTACGTAGCATTTAGAAGGGTTCAAGTCCAATTTATTGATCTGGCAGTCAAAATCAAAATCAATAATTTTTATTTCACATAGGCCTACATGGGCACTTATAAAACGTCGACAAAGGTGCACGGTTCGGGTTGGTCGTTTCCTATGGAGAAGAACCGGCAATAAACTCCATGGTAACCATGGAGTTTATTGCCGGTTCTTCTCTTTTAAAAAATTGTTTGGTTTTACAATATTTCCATGTGACAGCAGTACTTAGATGGGGGGACAACGCAGGCCTAACAATAAGTGGTAAGAAACTATAAACAATATGATTATAAAATATATAAACAAAATATTAACAAATGTTAACAATCTAGAAATCTAGAAGGCCTACAATGTTCACACATTTACAAAACAATCGGTAAAAGAATCTATACAAATTTTAACAAGACTAAATTTAACATATGGCACAAATGTTGTTATCAGTGCTGTAACTATTCTTAGCAAAGATGATTGATAACCATTGTAAAAAGGCTTATTAAATGAAGAAAAAATGAGATTGAGAATAGTTAGAGACATCCACATATTTGTGCCGTTTATGAGTTACCAGGGAAGCCGCATGCGCAGCCGCAGAAGGAGCTAAGCCAATTTTTTTTATCTTCAACGTAGTCCTTGATTTTATAATATATTTTTTTAATAAGGACACGTTTGATGTGATTTTTGAACTTTCCATCGCTCAGTTCTATAACTGACTTTGGCAACTTGTTATAAAAGCGTATACTGTGAAGAAAAGACTTGCTAGTTTTCGTTAATCTGAATTTGGGTATTACAATTTCGTGTTTAATGCGTGTATTTAAATTATGGAAGTCGCTTCTAGTTTTAAAAAGCCCTCGATTTTTGCGGGCATACAGAATACATTCCAAAATATAAAGTGAAGGTAGAGTCAGTATATCGATATCTTTAAATTTTTCTCTGAGGGACTCGCGAGGACCCATTTTATAGATCGCGCGGATTGCCCTCTTTTGTAATATGAAAATTATGTCAACGTCTGTTGCTGATTCCCCACAGCAGAATGCCATAAGACATAATACTGTGGAAATAAGCATAGTATACTAACCTAGCTGTGGATACATCGGTAACCTGCCTTATTTTCCTTACTGCATATGCAGCTGAACTTAACCTACCCGAAAGAGTTCTAATGCGCGCCCCACTGCAGTTTTGATCCCTAAGTTGTAATCCCTAAGAATACAGTTTCAGCTATAACTTCAAGATTTTTGCCGTCAAGATTTAAATTTAGGTCACGTTGTGCATTTGGTAAAGAGAACTTTGGACATTTTGTCTTTTTCGCATTCAGTAAAAGATTGTTAGCTGCGAACCATTTTGAGAGAATAATTAGAGTTTCGTTGACATGCAAGACATCTGTATCTTTCTATCTATTTTAAAATTAGCGAAGTATCATCAGCAAATATAATTATATCCGATAATTTGGCCATCATAAAAGGGAGGTCATTAATGTAAACAAGGAAGAGAAAAGGGCTGAGAATTGAACCTTGGAGCATCTTGACTAGAGACCCGGAGGACGTCGCCCCATTAACATTTACTTTTTCTGTCTGTTTGGTAAATAGGAAAGCACAAGATCAGCAGCTTGTCCTCTAATTCCGTAGTGGTGTAATTTACAGATCAGTGTGTTGTGGTCAACGCAGTTGAACGCTTTTGAGAGATCACAGAAAATGCCAATGGCATCCTGGGACTTCTCCCAAGATTCCAAAATAGGACTGATGAGTTTTACGCTCGCGTCCTTTGTTGACCAACCTTTCGTGAAACCAAACTGCTGACTATGCAGGATCCCATTTGAATTGAAGTGAGACAACATACGGTCCAGCATGATTTTTTCATAGATTTTACTCAATGCTGGAAGCACGGATATAGGTCTATAATTAGAGGGACCACTCTTACAGCCTGATTTGAAAATTGGTGCTACTTTACTGTGTTTCATTAAGTCAGGACACGTGTCGCTGTCCAAACATTGATTGAATATGCCTGTTAGGACAGGAGCAATTGCGTCAATAATATATCCAAGAACCCTAACGGATATACCCCATAAGTCTTCAGTATTTTTTATGTTGAGACTTTTGAACGCGTTTTTAATTGTATCAATACATATTGGTTTAAATCTAAAGGTTGGTAAGTCTTTAGTAAAGTTTTTGAAAGGTCTTAAGAAGAACTTCAACTTATTTAGAGGAGAAGGGAAGAGACTTCGTAACCTCTAACGGAATGTTGGTAAAGAAATTTTCTAATTTCTCAGTGACTTCTTGCTTATCAGAAATGGTTTGATTAGTTATTTTCAAAGACAACTCATTCTGATCGCGTAGTTGTGTCTTTCCAGTTTCTCTATTAATTACTTGCCACACAGTTTTTATTTTATTATTAGAAACACCAATTTCGTTAATTATTATCTGAGATTTTGCTTGAGCGCAGACTCTTTTGAATATTTTGGAATAGTTTCTAACATAAGTGTGGAAAACTTGATTGGAAGTCAAAGATTTTTGGAAATTAAAATTATATAAGATATCTCGGCTTTTTTTTATGCCCACAGTGGCCCATTCACTAAATTTTGATTTGTAATTGTTGACTTTAACTGTTTTTACAGGACACGTTTTATTGAATTCTTGGCAAACTGTAGAAAACAACGTGCCGTAATTTATATTGGGGTCTTTTGAATCAAAACTGGCGTTACATAGGTTGCTAAAAACATTATTATTAAAAGTTTTTTTTTTTGTAAGAGGTCTTAATCGAATTGATTTAGCTAGGTTATATTTTTAACTGACTCAAAAGATACTAGTTGACCAGTATGGTCTGACCTAACGCCACTAATTAAAAACGAATTTTTTACTTTACAATTAGTGAATACATTATCTATGCACGAAACTGAAGTTGCTGTTATTCTTGTCGGTTCATTAAATAAATATTTTAAGTTAAATGATATAAACAATGATATGAGCTTACATTTTTCAGGTGAATTTACTAATAGATCTATATTTGAGTCACCACAAACAAAAACTAATTTATTATCTCTGAAAAGTTAGTAAATAATTCTTCCACTGTAATTAAAAACAATGACAAGTTTGATGCTGGTGGTCTGTAAACACACAAGATAGTATGCCCCTCGACCTCTGCACATGCTACCTCACATAAGCGATCATCAGAGTAACCAGTGATATCCTTCCTTCCAGTAATCATCTAAACGTGCTTAGTCTGATTGGAGAGCACCCATATCATCCAATGATGAAATTGAAGAAAATGTCTTCATGTCGTCAGCAAAGCAGAGCAAGTTAGAATGATGAAAACACGATCCGATGTCGCTCACGTAGATTATAAAAAGTAACGGACCCTTCAGAGAACCGTGAGGAACACCACTGGGAGCCGAAACCCAGCTTGAGATGTAGTTACTAACAACGACTGCTTGAGACCTGTTACCCAAATATGAGGAAAACCAGTGAAGTAAGTCGCCTCTAATACCGTTGTTAAAAAGCTTCCTTTTGAGGATATTATGATAGATTCTATCCAAAGCTTTGCTATAGTCAAATTCATAGTCCGTGTAAAATGACGTCCACCTGTGCCCCATCATCCATCGTTTCCGTTAGGAACTCATTAAGCAGAGCCAAGTTAGAAACAGTTGAATGGCTTTTGAGGAACCCATGCTGTGAGGGACTAAAAGACTGACTGAGGGCAGCATACACTTGGTCATAGACCACTCAAAAATTTTAGCTAATATGCACAGTTTAGAAATTGGCCTTTAGTTAACTACTTCACTTTTATGGCCTTTTTTATGCACTTGAGTTATAAAGGCAGACTTCCAGATATGGGGAACAGTACATGAAGAGAGTGATTTTTTAAACAAGAGATATACTGGCAATGCAATTGATTTAGCACATCCGATCAAAAATTTAGGTGATAAGAGGTCCGAGCCACCAGATTGAAATGGATCAATATTATTGATTAATTAAGCTATAGCATTTGGGTCAATTTCAATAGAATGCATATCCGAAGGAATATTAAGATTTACAGCAGTAACTAATAGTAATACTTGGGTTTAAGATCTTGGCAAACAATATATATTAGCAATTAGATTGTTAGGTTTTCCTCAATCAATCAAACAACAAAATCGGACAATAAAATATCATCTTGTCATCATCATTTCAGCCGAAATACGTCCACTGCTGAAAATAATCCTTCCCAAGTGTCGCCAGATTGAGCGGTCCCTTGCGTCTCGCATCCAGTAGATTTCCGCAACCTTAACCTAGTAAACTACAATAAAATATAAACCAAGTTAAATGCCAAGAACCATCTGAGATTTTTCTGAAAAGAACCTTCGATCAATTATTGATCGAAGAAAGGAACGGTTGATGTACCAATTCCATTTTCTATTGCGCGATACATTAAAAAAGGAAGCTCAATTCAAACGAAATTGCCTTTTAAAATGCCCGGTTCTTAAATGGCTTCTAATTAAAACAATTTATTTGAAAGAACTGCTTGAGATTACCACCTGCGGGATTTCTGTTGAATGGATAGCGCCGGCGCTCCATTAAACTGTAAAGGGTCAAATAAATTCCTTTAATACGCTAGTGAATTGTTGAACAGTCTAATTATAGTATCGTTTTGTTGGTTTTAATTCCAACTCTGTATATTTTGCCGGCAGGCATGGATATGATATTCTACTGACGCCATACTCAGAAGCAGGCTAGTTACACACGAGTGTATTCAAATCTGTGCGATACAGCATTATCGCGGGAAAGACTGTACCATGCGTGTAGTATTGTTGCACTGTTGGCTTATAACGTAAAAAAATGATTTGAAAATTGAATATCCAACAGTATAATTGACTTTGTTGTAGACTAACTTAACTTTGATTTATTCATATTTTACCGCGATCATTACTCTAACAACAGCTTTCGAGACCCTGCAAATAAACACGAATATATGTCTTTACATCAGGTTTGTCATGTACTGTTTGAAAAATCTACTATAGAGAATTTGCCATATAAATCTCTCCCAATATATATAGATCTCTGTACTCTTCATTTCCATAATAGTCATGATGATCTTGTTCTTATAATAATAAAATTCATTTGTGGTCGATACAGCATGTCTTCATGCATTTATTTTTGTCATTTCAATATCTACTCACCTCCTTAGTATATATATTTATCCCATATCACAGTCATGTACCAAGATAATTGAGTTGGACTCAGAAATCAAGATTGCAAACAGTATGTCGGAGTAACGTCCGTCAATTTGCATCACAAAGTAGTGTAGAACATTCTGGTAACAATATTAAATGCTGGTCACCAAAGTAAAGCCGTGTTACGAGATAAAACAGGAAGTGTTTTACTAGATTTCCTAGAAATAACATAATATAACAGCTGCTCGCTTTCTCCAAAAGGATAGGGAGATGTGTACCTAATTTACACTTAAATTTCCACAGTTAAGGTTTGGTCTCACCTAGGTACAAGTAGAATTTAATCTAATGGCGGCTCGGCACACTCTGCGAGTCGCTACGCAGTATCAGATTGATGAAAGGGTAAGGAATGGACTATTGCACAGCGAAAATTGAACTTCATACACGTCATTAACTTTGAATTGACCTACAGTTGATTCAAATTTAATGACATACTGTACCATACATCTATTAGTAGGAAGCTGCCACGAAATACACCACAGTTATTTCCAACAAAAAAAACTGTATTTATCTTGAATAATATTTATATTTAATGGCCTATATGGCATATAGGCCTAGTTGAATTCATCATTAGTCCTCAATACCTTTCAATCCAACACTCAAAATAAATTCAAAGGAAAACACCAATAATATAACCCAAATTTACTTCAGCAACCCTTTTTAAAAGCCGCTGAAATCTTCATACCTTTAACCACGCAGACCTAATCTTATTCAAACCGGCCAACAACCGAACAACTAAGCCGGCTTCAATTTAATTACGTTTATGAGCTAAGGTACGTACGTAACGTTACTTAAAGTACCAATAGCCTAAGAACCCACTTCCCAAATCTGCAGGTTTATTTGTTTTTAATAAAATTTTCGTAAATGATACTTGATAGTGAAATAAATTGCTGCAGTGTTGGATGGGGCGAAGTTAAAAACATAAATAAAACTATTGCGGCTAGATATTGCCGAGCAACACTGCTGTAATCCGTGTTTCTCTCAAGTATCTTTCTTAAAACATTAAGTGTAGGGAATCAAAAAAAAATACTGCAGATTTTTGCGGTGGGATCTCGTACTACAATAGTATTCTAATACCTACAACTGTTCACATAGGGCTGGGATATGGCAGAGTTTGCCCGGATGTGTCCTGATTGGCGGACAAAGCCTGGACGAGTTTTCAATATTGGCTGCTTCGGAAATTTTCGAAGTCGTATATACCTTGTGTTTGACGGATATATTATGGCTTTATATCAGAGATAATGAGTCATTATGTTGTAGCAAACATATTTCAAGCACGTTTTACGAATGCGCACTTACCGTTGTAGAGTAGGTATCGTATACCCCCGATTTCTGAATTAGAGTAGTTTGAAGTTGGGCATTTGTCAAACTCCACTTTAGCCTGAAAAGCTGTAAAATTTTGGCAATGGAGTAGGATTTAACCCTTTTTTAACTCCTTATACTCAGTTCAGAAACCCGTCCATAGTAATGGCTAATCGATTCAGATCCCTAATTAAAAGAAGAAAAATATCACTCGCAGATATCGTTCAGTAATTGGGTTATGAAAGTTAGACAGTACGGAAAAGGCTAACGAGGACGATGACCTTTTACACGGAAAAGATTTGATACCTTCAGGAATAGTTATTACGGTCGAAAAAATAAAAGTGCTTTTTTATTCGTTCAAACCTTGGGTAAACAAAATAATACCAACATACTCATTCATCATAAAAAATCGACTTTGATCGACTGTATATAGTAGGTACTCTTCTAATCACTTAGTTGCTACCTACTACTACAACATTATGGCTTAAATAATAAGGATGTTGCCTGGGTAGAAAATGATAGTTCTTTTTAGTCCGTCATTGAGATTGTCAAATAACATTGGACACATGTTTTTTGCTTTACCAAATAAATTAAAATTGACAAAGTTAAAGCGCATCAAATTTTTTTTTTTCAATTCAGGAAAAGGGCTTGTGACGTCACTAAGGTACTATAAAGTGTACTAGCGGCGTGATGTTACACGATATTTCAACGCATTATATCGTATGTAATAGCAGTACACCACAGACTACCCCCATTTTCATTGTAAGTTCTTTCAGTCCATCCAAAGGTTGTCTGGTAGATATCGCTGTCAGCGATAAGACCGCCTTTGTACCCGTATAATTAAGTTTTTCTTATAAAATAGATGTGTAACTTTTATGGTGTACAATAAAGTATATTCTATTCTATTCTATTCTATTCTATTCTATTCTATTCTATTCTATTCTATTCTATTCTATTCTATTCTATTCTATTCTATTCTATTCTATTCTATTCTATTCTATTATATTCTATATCGTCGTCACTTTTATGTTTACGTGTCAAAAGACAAAATACGTGTCCGATATGTTTTATTATTTACCTGACGGACAAAAAACTAATTTTCAGTAAATTACACTATAGTCCAATAGCCAGAAGAATATGCCCTTCGATAATTCAAAAGTTTTTTTTATTTTTGCTGGGATAACTTATGTGAATTCATTGCTATGTTCAAAAATGCTAACCGTTTAGAGTTATGCAATAGGTATGAAGTAGATAATTCCTAAAATTTCGTGTTATAACAATAATATAAAATTTTCATTTTAATAATTTACTATTTCTTTATTAGTACTATCTAAACTTTATATTAGTCAAAATGTTAACAGGTAGGTACTGTGGAATAATGGAAAACTGAAAATGGCTCATAACTCTGTCAATAAAACCTTTAAGTTTTTCAAATCATTACCTATAAGCTTGGAGGGATTAGTTATACCTTACAACAAAAGTTCTAACAACTTAGTATTATGCTGCACAGGTAATTGTATTTTTACTTTGCGATATGCGAAATATTGTATTTAAGTTTATAATTTTGTGCCACCATATTCGTAATAATAAACTCTGCCACCATACAAAAGTTTTAACACTTACGTGCTGTGCCTTTAGTTTAATAAATAAAATACAATTTGGGTATCATGGGGCGCGGTGTAGGTATTGTTAAATACAGGCCTGCGGATAACAACCAAGGGCCGAAGACTGGGGCCCATAGCAGTTATGTGACCCCTGGATACTCAGGACTGCACCCACGAAACCACGGTACGTGGCAGTGGAAAGCTAGTGGTTTGTTGTTTATGGCTGAGCTCTTACCTGAGTTATCTGTGGTGGTTCTTCTCCTTCTCGATCGGCCCCGTGCCTGGGCGAGGGTTTCAGGAATCAGATATATATAATAAAGGACAAGGCTGGGATGAGGGACACGAACGCGTTCCGAGCTGGGGTCCAGCTGCCGAGCAGACACATACACGTTCCCGGCAAAACCAGCTAGGCTCGCGAAATATGCACAAATACGACTGCACGGACGATACACTACACCAATCGCGAATGTCCATAAGAGATTCTATCTCGGATGGGTGATTTACTTAGAAATTACAATTTATTCAATAAAATCCATCAAAAACGGTTGCGCGCGTTTTACCTCGGTTTTTCAAGTTCAAGTGTCAAACGTGAAGTACCCTCACCCGCTGTCAAAATCGGTGACGGCTAACAGACCACAGATTAAGGCGGTACCCTGACCAAAAAATCGGCGTGAGATATGAGCGTTCCTATTGGTCTAGCGGCACTGGTGGCGCATGAATTACAGTAGTGAATACGCCCAGATTTTAGAATAAAATCTTTATAAAATCTAAGTTTGGTCTTTTGAAAAAAATAATTCTACAAAAATGTTCGTAATTAAATTGTCTATCCATTAGTGTTAGTATAAAAAATAATCAATGAACACTTTACGAGGAGATGCATAATATCAATAATTATTTCTCAATTTCATGTTTTTTTGGAAGTAGATTAGTGAAATATATACAACATTTAAAAAAAAAACTAAATCTACCATTTTAGAATCAATATTATGTAGAAATTTAATGTATTTTTATTAATTGATATTTGTTTTTAATTACCGAGTAGATAGCTCCTAAAAACAGCACAAAAAACGGCTTGCGCGGCGTTTTGCTCGGGGTACCGCCTTAAGAAAGAATGAACGAACGATGCGTTCGTAACAGGTATGTACGATCAGTATTAAATTCTTTGAACTATTGAATCGACGGCATGATGTAGAACAGTTGACAATCGACACCTGAGGATTTTAGCCTCGCCCACTACCATAGACAGCTTAAGGCCACACTTAAATTGGAGAGAAAAGTATTTGAAAATTTAATAAACATACAAGACCGACCTCAGAGACCCACATCATAAACGGACTCTTTCGATGGTTTTTATAAAAACATTACCGCGCAAGTTCTTATACTTCTTATTTCAAACTGGCGGCTAGCATCTGACAACAGACCGTTCACTGTTATGTCTATTAATGCAACCTTATTGCTACGAAAATAAATAACACTACAATAGGTAATTTGGCTTGTGTCATACAAGCCTTTGCCGTGTGAATTGATTAAATATTAAATTTATGTCTAATACTATGCGATTGCCCCATATAAGAAAGCAGTACATGACATTTATTTTTTAATGGATCAAATTCTAAAAACACATTAAACGAGCAAATATCCGGCTTTTACTAGATATTGAGTTGTTTTATTAGAGATATATAAAATATAAAAGAGATACATGACAATATTAATATTATTTGTGTATATTTAAATACAGTTTAACCCTATGCCTTGTTCAGTACACTCCTAAATTATTATTTTTTGTTTTAGTTATCTAACACAAGATGACTTTCCATAATGGCTAATCCATATTTTTTGCGCTATGTTGGAAATAATAGTTTAAGGCATTTTTTTGTTTTTTTTTACAGCAGCCGTGTGGTAAGGTCACGTGGTGTCGATTTTTCTGTTCAATAGAGTTTAAAAACAAATAGACAAGGCGCAAAAAACACGATCAACTAAAATGTACCTACCTATAAAAAAAAATGCTCTAGTGGTGGTAAGCGTATCACAAGGGAACGGCTGAACGAATTTGTAATTTTTTACCCGACTGCAAGGAAAGGGGTAAGTTTTTCGCACGTATCTTGTATGTATGTATGTATCTAATACCAAAAAATAGAAAGTTATAGACGGACCATTCCTCCATCCTCGAAATTTACACCTAAACTTGCCGGACTCACTAGGGTTGCTACTATATTGAATCTGAAATTAAATAATTGTAGTTTCCTATTAGTTTACAAACATAAATACATCGATTCGTCTAAACTTATACCATATCATGCTTACATACCTAAGAGTTTAGAGGGTAACACTGCCTTTATTGTATTAGGTCTTAGGACCAGCGATGCAGTCAATTTAGTTATGTGACAGTTGCACCTGTCTAAGATATGTATAAGATAAGATGTGTATATTTCTAGAGTGACATCTGTTTGGCGAAGGCTTTTGCTTGCAGTTTTCCCTAATATGTTGGTGTTGGCTTCCACTGCTTTCAGTCGAAGCAGATGCAGCTGAATACCAATATTTTATATGAAGTGACTGCCTACCCTGCCAACCCAGATTATACGGTAATCCTACTGGATAATACGGTACCCTTTTCTGACGACCCGTAATGACTGTCAAAGATTCAGGATACGGAGAATTTTATTATCCTGTCATCTCGAGACACTCTCAGCACGGCAGGTACGACCATTCCGTGTTCTGTGAATATTTCTTTTATATTCTTTTTATAGGAAAGAAGAAGGTAGAAATCGTTTTCGACCACAAAAGTAAAAATACTGATGTGACAGTAATGGTTTCGCGCTTCATTCAATTTGTTCGGAGTGGACATGGATGGACGTGGAGTATCACCGCGCCGCGCCGCTCGCATAGTCATACATAAGTATACCGCGCCCCGCAATACCAAAATTGTATTTTATTTATTAAACTAAAGGCATGACTATCATAGCACTTAAATATTTAAACTTTTGTATGGTGGCAGAGTTTATTATTACGACTATGTAAGCACAACATTATAAACTTAAATTCAATATTTCGCATATCGCAAAGTAAAAATACAATTACCTGTTCAGCATAATACTTAGTTGTTAGAACTTTAATTCTTAGGTATAACTAATCCCTTTAAGCATATAGAAAATGATTTGAAAAACTTAAATGTTTTATTGACATAGTTACGAGCCAGTTTCAGTTTAGTTTCCAGGTAGGTACTGTGGAACAAGGGAAAACTGAAAAAGAAAAAGTGTTAGCATTTTAACTAATATATAGTATAGATAGTACTAATAAAGAAACAGTAAATTATTTAAATTTAAATATTATATTATTGTTATAACACGAAATAATAGGAAATATCTACTTCATAGCTATTGCATAACTCTAAACTGTTAGCATTTTGGTACATAGCAATGAATACACATATATTATCGACGCAGCGAAAATAACAAATTTTTGAATTTTCAAAGGTTATGTGAAAAATAATTATATCCCACTAGACTACTATTGGATACAACCAAGAAAACAAGAAACAATCTATGACCGATAAAGCTCGCTGACGTAACAATAATAGTTATAAGAAAAGCCTTGTTTGAATAAATGATAACAGGTAAAAACACACAGGATACAGGGCTAATAGACTATATCAACAATGGGAAGAACTTCATCAATTGAATATTTTCCGAGACAAGACGCAAACCTTTTTCCATTAATATTCAGAGAAAAAAATACATTATTTTCAGCATTGTTTGACTGTTTAAGTTATGCTCATGGTATCTGCAAATAAAAATTATTATTATTAGGTAAGCCAGTAAAATATCAATTAAAATATTTTATTGACCACCAGAATATTTTGAAGTCCCGACTTCCGAGTTAGGTAAACATCTGTGTTGTAGAAGTTAGTGACTATATCGACCACGCCATGGCTGAAAAAGAAGTCGTTCTACTTCAGAATTATTTACTATTGTTAACCAGCCTACATGATATGGGGAGTACTTCTCACAAGCCAGGTCCATAATTACGTACTGCGAGACGACCATTACATCGATAACGCCGTTAGCACGAGCAACATTGTAGAAGTGACGGCCTGCGCTGAAGATACGACGGCTTCCGGAGATTTACGACTATGGGGGAAACGGAGTAATTGGAGAGATAAATTAATTCTTTATTGATTTGAAATTGAGATCTTTTGAATAAGTAAGATGGGTAGGTAGGAATAGGAAAGACAATACAATTATATGTACCTAATTGATAACAAAAATCATATTATATGTAGGTATATCCATAGAGATAAATAAATACTCAACTCATTATTCTCTTGTAAATTTATTTAGGCACTTGTCCCATCCCCGATGATCAGAGAGAAGCGAGTTGAGCTAGAAACTACATAAGAGTTGGCGAGCAGCGAAAAGCGAGTGTTTTGTTTTGATAATTTTGTCGCCCGGCTTTATGCAAGTGTTCATGGGCCACGGATGACTCGCACCACTCGCACGGGGCAACCAGTTGCTGGTTGCCGGCGTTATTTTTGATAGCTCTTGTTGCTGCGACAAACTAGTGGTGAGAGAGTTCTCGCCGGCAGTGTGAAGAGCGATCACTATTAATATATGTGTCTCTTTTATTGACACAGGATCTATATCTTTTGTTCGTTTCTTCAACGAGTTAATAGTCGATAGCTAATAGCTTCCTCGTCCGGCGGTGAGACAAGTGCCTAAAGGTCGACGTAATATTTCATATTTGCGATACTTCTGTCACCCCCTGTTGATATCACCTGTCACACATTCTATACATAGTTTATTTAATTACACACATAGATAAGCTAAACAAATTTACACTTGCTAAAAAAATAAATTATATATATATCTATCTCTCGTCAACATCTACCGGGCGAGCACGGCCTCTGTGATGAGCTTGAGTCACGAATTTTATCACGGTTTTTGCTCCCAAACTGTGATAAAAATGTGTGACTCATCCTGTCACTGTACCCCGTGCTCACCCGCCTAGATCTGGAATACTTTAACTTAAAAAGCTTTGTTAAACCTTCCTTTAAATTATACATTTTCCCTATTCCTGAAATAACGTAATTTATCCTACACCACATAAACCTCTGTCATCTCTTTCCTTAATCCCTTTAAACGTTTGTTATCTTAAACTAGGGTAGGTATTCGTTACAGGTACTTATCCGCAGGATATATTTTAAACGCCATGTTGTGGCGTAATCCGGCATTTAGTATGAGTTTAATATTTTATGTGACGTCGCTTGAAATGTTACCGTGCAAACAGGACCACGCTAGGCTTACGTCTTTTGTAAATTTCACGCCAAATTACATACGTTTTCGAAATTCCACGTCTTCGTAAATTATTGGACGTATTTAATTAGATAAGTACATACTCGAAATTTCGCTTTAATTATTCAGACAGTGCTCATAAGCCTTTGAAAATGGAAATAGAGAATGCTGTTACCTACTACCTGTTACTGGTAATAGGTAGTAGGTAACAGCGAGATTCTCTATTCTCTACACAGCAACATACAAATTTTGCACATTTAAGCCAGCTTAAATGCATGCAACAACATGCATGTCTATTAATTAACATCGTATAAATACGATTGTCTCAATTTAGTCGAGCCTGAATTTAGCCTTAATTTTGAATATTTCGCTGTAACAACCCACAGAAACTGACATCAAATGTACCGTAAGTTGGGATGCCTTTAATCATCTTAGATTGTTCTCTTCAAAGGGAAGATTGAGGGAAAGTCTCAAAGAGAGTACAGGAACAAATCTTTGATAAGTTTGGGAGGAGTGACGTCACCGACAAGCGGGGTTCTTTGATAAAACACATGCCTTCTTACAAAAATACAAAGGCCGCTGTTATGAGATAAAGATCCCTATGATGGCTGATGAATGTCATGTTTCCTGATAACTGTCTGTACTCGTAACAATAAAATATTACCTTTTGTGTTTCTGTCAATACAATGGTGAAATGTTTTATTAGTAGATAGACTTTACTTAGGCCCACACAAAATGACGAATAGGTGAAATGCTGTCAAAATAATATTAAACAAAATGATGAATTCCACATTGGGTATACGTTTTAACGGCACCTGAGTTAATGGCACTTAAGGTATTCCACAACGGGGTTGTTGTGCTTAGTACAGTATTTAATAACCCTGTTTAATTATTGTATGTCTTCTTCGTTTGCATCTAAATAGTCTAAATAAACATTCATTACTCAGGCCATGATTAAAAGTTTTGTTATACTTATAATCTAATATCAAGGGTGTATTATTTATATATACCTAAGTATTAGTTTAATTTATAAGTGTTTTAGGCATATGTGTTATCCCCATGTGCCACTCTTTTAATGTGTTATCACAGGGCCGAATAACACAACAATAACGCCGTAAACATATACAAACAGTATGGAAACTACCTATAAACGCTCGAAACGGCACACTCACACAAACGTACGCACTGACGAGACCGTTCGTGCACTTTCAAGGTAACGTCAGTACTAAGTGCCGCGTCGCGACGAGTAGTCAATTTTTTTTGTGTTAGTGTGCCGTTTCGGGCATTTGTAGGTAGTTTCCATACTGTTTGTAAATGTTTACTGTGACAATAATTCAAAAGCACGTGGCCACATAAATCCTCTCAATTATAAATACAGGCTCGTCCGTGTGCTGTCGCGAGCAGGCGACCAGGGGGATTATGTTCTGTCAATACAATAACAAAGGAGGGCCGTTTTGAGTATTTGCAGGCTTTCTGGAGATTTTTCCGAATACGAGTATTCCAAACCCCGAAATATACCGACTATGAATGCTTTTTTAGGCTTCCGTACCCGAAGGGTAAACACGGGACCCTATTACTAAGACGCCGCGGTCCGTCTGTCTGTCTGGCTGTCTGTCTGTCTGGCTGTCTGTCTGTCTGGCTGTCTGTCTGTATGGCTGTCTGTCTGTCTGTCTGTCTATCACCAGGCTGTATCTCATGAACCATGATAGCTAGACAGTTGAAATTTTCACAGATGATGTATTTCTGTTGCCGCTATAACAAAAATACTAAAAACAGAATAAAATAAATATTTAAGTGGGGCTCCCATACAACAAACGTAATTATTTTGCCGTTTTTGCGATAATGGTACGGAACCCTTCGTGCGCGAGTCCGACTCGCACTTGGCCGGTTTTCTCATTAGATACACCGACTAAAAGTACCTATATGATAAATTGTTCGCATAATATGTTAGTGTTACCAGCTTACTTTAAAGATCATTTCGTAACAATCGAAGCCCAATGCTGTAACAATAACTAGATATTTCGGATAACGATGTGATCGATCTCCTCTTAAAAGCGAAAGAGGTCACGCGGTAATCTACCTTTCTGAACCCCACGTTTCTTTCACAATGTTTTATCTTCATCAGCTCTAAATGTGTTTTTGTGAAAATCTTGAAAACATATTTTTCGCTTCTATAGGCTTCTTTTCAACATCGGAAAACGAATTACGGAACTTAAATGGAGCAGAGGCCTTCATAAGCGGTAGAGACTTTAGGGGTTTGCTCTTGACTCTAGTCTAGGTCAGAGGTGACAGAGACAGAGTCTACGATGGAGTGAGCTTACCCAGAAGAAGCCTGTTCACTCTAACTTTGAAGAGATTCAGGTTGAATGCCTTTGGAAAAAACAGACGCAGGTAGTGAGTTCCATTCATTCGCTGTGCGCATTATGAAGGATGTTTGGAAGCGCTTGGTGCGAATTGGTGCAATGGCAACAAGGTAAGGATGGTAACTTGCAGTGCGTCTAGATGTCCGATGGTAGAAGGGGGCTGGTGGGATGAGTTCGTGGAGCTCTTGAGCACACTCACCGAAGTACAGTCTTTAGAAGACCGACAAGCAGGCAACCTTGCGGCGATGAGCCAAGCTATTAAGCTTGGCATCCACCAGTTCAACGTCGCCGATGAGCCTCTTGGCTCTGCGTTCCACAGAGTCAAGCGCGGCAAGCTGATACTTTGCTGAGCCATCCCAAAGGTGGCTGCAATACTCCATACAGGATCGGACTTGCGCTTTGTATAGGGTTAAAAGCTGTCCAGGCGCTTCACTCTATTTAGGATGCCCAGTTTTTTGGCCGCAATTTGGGCTTTGTACTCAATGGCTGCGCCGAAGTTAAGACTGGATGTCAACTCCATGTCTAGGAGCTCGAGCCGATCAGTCACAGGAACAGACGCCCCCCGGCAAGTAGGAGTAAGATCGAAAAGTCTCCTTTTAGCGGTAAAAAGGCACGCTTGTGTTTTGGTGGCGTTAAAGGAGACCAGATTTTCATCACCCCACTGGGAGACAAGGCTTAAGGTCAAATCTGTCCGCCTCACCATAGCCTCTCTCAAGGAACGAAATTCATCCACGCTGGTTTTTGCGCTGGACAAGTATCTCTCTGAAACAGTACTGTTATCTGCGTACCCAACAATACCAGGCTGAAGTAGGTCATTGATGTGCAGCAGGAAAAGAGTTGCAGAGAGAACAGACCCCTGAGGAACGCCGGCATCGATAGCCATAAGATCAGAGAAGCAGCCGTCAATGACTACTCGGATCGACCGTTCATTAAGGAAGTCTGATATCCAGCTACAAAAACCAGCGGGAATGCCATAGGCAGGAAGCTTACAGAGTAGACTTGCGTGCCAGACCCTGTCGAAGGCCTTCGAGATATCAAGCGATATAGCAAGAGCTTCGCCGTGTCTCTCGATGGCTTCACCCAGTGCGTGACATACACGAGAAGATTGCCAGTTGACCGTCTCGAAGTCTTTACCGGTAATGATTCCAGCCCAGCAAATACTCAGGCTTCTTTATGATTCTGACGTCCTGGTAGGTTTTGTATAAATGCTTATAAAGTTCAAAATCTAACTAAAACAGGAAAAGAGGAAGTTATATTTGTATCATGATGTTAAACTGATCTCTACTGATTTTAAACAACATTATGATTTTGATGTCCTAAAAAGAATAAACGCCCCAACACTAGTACCTACTGATCCGTAGGTGTTGGTAAATTATGCCACTAATGTCACCTGAGAAAAATATCGATAAGTTCCGTATTTGGAATACCTCAGGTGCCATTCACTCAGGTTCCGTTAAAGCGGGACCCAGGTTGGAATAGGCCAACAAAATCTCTGTAGCAGCATCTGAAACAAAACACATTAATTTATTTTGACACTTAATGAGACTTATAATATAATAGCTATCCATCGTTTCACACGCCTATACTCTAAGTTTTTATTCCGGTACTTATATACCTACTTGTTATTCGCAAGTTTTACAAGCAACTTCAAGAAAACCTCTAAGCTAGCTAGGTAGGTAAAAACTATCGGAAAAATCATTTCAAATAGAGATCGTGTGCAGGCTCTATTATACCTACCTACTTCCAAAGTTGGTGTTTGGATGTAGGTAGGTATACAAAAGATCATCATCTGCCTAGCCTTTTCCTAATTGTTGTTGGGGTCGGCTGCCAGTCTAACCGGATTTAGCTGAGTACCAGTGTTTTACATGGAGCGACTGCCTACCTGACCTCCACAACCCAGTAACTGGGTAACACCATACCCCTTGGCAAGACTGGTGTCAGATCTCAAACTTCTGACTACCCGTAACGACTGTCAAAGATCTTCAAATAAAAGCCGGACCAACGGCTTAGCGAGTTTTCCGAGGCACGGAGGAAACTCAGTGTGTTGAAATGGTCACCCATCCACGGACCAACCTCGGCAAGCGTTGCTTAACCTTGAAGATCGACCAGTGCGGCTGTTATTATTTAGCCACGAGGTATACAAAAGATGTTTTCCAAACGTAAACTAAAAGTGCTGCAACCTGAAATTCAGAGGGTATTTTTCGTGTGACCTGTCGCCCATATCTGCCTTTGAAAGTTAGATGCCAATTTCCAATACTTCTTTTTCTTTTTGCTGCATTCATATGAAATCGTATCACGTACGTTCTAGTTTTTCCTTGGAAGAAATGTGTCTTTTATTCAACGTTGCCGAACATTTCTATCTTTTTAGTATGAATAAAGATATTGTGGGGCTTCTTTTCCTTAGACTTTACAGTTCTTTTCCTTAGTTTTTTTAGCTGTTATAAGATCCAAACATGAAAAAATGGGTTGTTGAATTTAGTACCTTTTAAGATTTCTGTTTAACTTTTGTATGGCTTCAACGTTTGCACCAGAATGAGCTAAAAAAAGAAATTATAAATTTTGCATTGCATTTTGTCATTGACATCCCTACATTTGTTAACACGTCTCAAAAACGGAATAAGGCTTAAAGCCGTCCAGAATCAATATGTAATTCTCAAATTGTTTTTACTTATTAAAATGTATTTCTTTTGGTTGTCCCAAGTCATCTTAGGTAAAGAAAAACGTTATTGCCATGAATACAAAACTTTAATTTGAAATTCAGATTCATACTTGTTGTGTTATAGTAGGATTTCTGCCTCAAACCTTCGCTAAATGACCGTTCGATCGATCCTTCGCCAATTCATACCACACTTCATAAGGACAACAATAACATCACAAAAATTTAGAAGCACGTGGCCACATAAATCCTCTCAATTATAAATACAGGCTCGTCCGTTTGATGTCATGAACAGGCGAACTAGGCAGATTATTTTCTGTCATTACATTAACAAAGGAGGGCTGTTGTGATTGGTGCGTGTAATTTGTGTGAAAAATTGAGGCTGTGTTGTGTAAATACTCGGTATTGTCTGTTATTTGTGCGGTGGGTATTATTGTGGAGAAAATATACCAAATTGTAAGGTAGGTTCGCTTATCTTCGGCTAAAGTATATCATTGTAAAAAACCGGCCAAGTGCGAGGTTTTGCAAATTTAGAGTGCCGTTCCAAATGTAGAATAGAATGGTATTTCTTAGTAAAATACTTCTTCCTAGCCCTTATCCCATATTACATGGGGTCAGCTCAAAACGTTTTCTTCCTCCATTCCGTCCTGTCCCCCGTCACGCTATCACTGACTCCCTTTTCTTTCATATCTCCTCACACAGTCCATCCAGCTTTTTTTTGTCCCTACTCTCCCTCTCCATCCATCCACATTTATATTCATTACTCTTTTAGTAACTTGCGTTTCATCCCTCTTCATTACTTGACCATACCAGGACATACGGTTTTCTTTAAACTTTTCTGTTACTGGTGCTACCTTCAAACTTTATCTAATATACTCTTTTCATTTTATATGCTCTGGACCTCAAGGCCATTTTCGGCAACCAGCACAATGTCATCGGCAAACACTATACTACAGGGTGCCTCTTCCTGTATTTCCGTCGATCAGAGCGTCCATTATAAAAAAGGAAGAGGTAAGGGCTGAGGACCGACCTTTGGTGGAAGCCGACTGCCACGCTGAAGCCACTGTAGACCGGACTTGGGTACTGCATCGACTGTACATCTGTATCGTTCAGATCAACTGTATATACTGCCCAGATACACCAGATACACTTAAGGACCCACCACAAAACCATAGCACTCAGTCGTATGCCTTTTCGAGGTCAATGAAAACCATGTGCAAGTTTTTATGTGCACCTCTGTATTTCTTGCACAACCTACGGTTTACGAAAATGGCATCCATTGTACCCCGACCTAGGGCCACCATAAGCTCTTAGAGTACGATTTTTTTTTGTATAAAAAGTGTTCATCTCTTTCTGTATCGTGGGTGCGTATACAAACATTAAAACTCACATACACAAGACACCAGGTGTTTGTAGAGGGATCCTGCCGTTTCGCCGAAAAGATTTTGACAAAATTTCATTACCCAAACAAATCTTAGCAACCTTTTTTTAAACCATTGCAATATTTCGAATGATTTTAGTACGCATATTTTTATTTGGTAAAATTTTTACTTGGCAAAAATTACCAAGTATAAATTATTATTATTATTACCATTATGGCATTTGGTCTTTAATCAAATTATTTATTACAGCAAACAATCTCCAGACAATAAACGTTTGGTGAAATGATTTGTTAAGACAAAAAATATTAAGGAAAAACTTAGATTTTTTGGGAATTATATAATTAAAAATGCAATTTTATTTTAATATAATCATTTGTTTAATGCAAAATATTTTTACATTACAATTTTAAATTTTTGCAATGGACTTTAGCAATTTTATTTCGGAGTATTTAGACTTGTGTTGCAGAATTCGATAAATTCTTTCAATTTGTCTGAAACAAGTCAAATTTATGGTCACTTGATATTAGTTTATTTATGGAAGTAGTTAGAGTAGGTTAATTATTAAAAAAATGGTTAGGTTAGGTTAGGTTAAAACTGTGACCTCCAACAACGCACTGCACGAGCCGAGCGAGCGAAGCGAGCGGTGCCGCCGCAGCGGCCGGCGAGTGCCAGAAACGACTTGCATTAATAGAAAAAAGAGATTGTTTTTAGTAGGTTACCTGGAACTGAACTATTTAGATTAGGATAATTACTTATTTAGAAAAAAATGGTTAGGTTAGGTTAAAACTGTGACCTGTAGCCAGGTACGACTACATTAAATAAAAAATAAAAATGAAATAAAATAAAAAGTAAAAAAGTATAAATATTTGGCTTATTTGACTAAATAAAAAATGTTAAAAGTACTAGTTGCTAAACAAGTTATAGTTTAAACGTTCATTTTTTTTTTTGTTTTTTTTTCATTTTTTTTTTCTTGAACAATAAAGATTATTATTATTATTATTATTATTACATTAGGTTTGCGTTACAATTTTTTGTGAATAAATTTTTTGCTAAGTAATAATTTGGCAAATGAAAATATGCGAAACATTTTTTGGGAAGTGAAAATTTGTCAAATTCCTTTCGGTGAAACAAGGGAGACCCGTTTGTAGGCCATAACAAATATTTGTTCCGTGCGGGAATCGAACCCGCGACACGCAGCGCAGCAGCCGATCGCTCAACCACTACGCCACCCGTGTCGTCTTATTTTGAGTGTGCGTAAGGGTCAGATGGGGGAGTAAGGGGGAGAGCGGACATAACATCATTCCGGCCCCAAGTGTCATCCTCACCTGCACGCGCTGCAAGGCGGCGGCTTTCTTCTGACAGCCGTGGTGCTCCCTGCTAGATAACGAACGAGGCTATGGCAACCGAGCAATAGCGGTAACTGGGTTGGAGGCTTCAGCGGCCTTTGAGTCTAAATAACCCTCAAAATGTCTTGTGCAGAAGGCAACGGGAAACCACTGCACTAGTTCCCACGAGAGTCACAATGGATTTAAGGAATAGCGATGTAGATCTGTTGAGCGATCCGGCTGACGCCCGGCACCACCAAACCGGGGATGGTGGTGTGAAATGTGCTACCGACCATGTGATTGTGTCAGATCAGGCAACACATGGAAACTATGTTACTGATAAACAGAAATCAGTTAGAGAGCCTCACCACCTTGGCACCTGGAATGTACGCGGGCTAAACCAACCTGGAAAGCTTCAGATAGTAGAGAGTGAAATGAAAAGGAAGGCAATCACTATCCTCGGATTCAGCGACACACACTGGAGAAATTCTGGACACTTCTCGACCCAGTCAAATAAAGTCTACTTCTCAGGACCTGAAAATAAGAGCTCCAAAGGCGTTGCATTCGTGGTACCACTTAGCTTAGACAAGTACGTCAGCGGTTATAAACCGATAAACGACCGAATGATCGCCATCAAAGTTAACACAACTCCCTGTAAATTAAACATCATTCAGGTATATGCGCCTACCGCCCAATCCAGCGCGGACGATATAGATAACTTCTACAGCGCTTTGGCAAAATCTCTCCAAGAAATACCTAAACAGGAGATAACAGTGGTTTTAGTTAATTTTAACGGCAAAATCGGCAAAACAGACAGTGACGGACATCTGCGACGGGTAGTCGGGAAGTATGGAATCGGTAGCAGAAACGAGAGAGGCGAACGTATGCTTCAGTTCTGTTGTGAAGAAAACTGACCGTGACCAACACCTGTTTTAAAAAACATATACGGCGATTGTATACTTGAATTTCTCCTGGCGACTGTTTTCGAAACCAGATAGATTATATCCTCGTTCGGAGTCGATGGAAATCGTCTGTCATGAATACTACGACATGCACTGATGCGGACTGTTGTTCTGATCTTCAACTTTTAGTCACCACAATCCGACTTCGATTGAGAAAACTCCACAAGCAAGAACGCACACTGAACATGCGCGATGTTTACCTACAAGCCTTCAGACAGGTTACCTATCATAAGTTTGAAAAATATTTGATCGAATTTCATTTCACCTAAAACTTTTCAACTATTATCGTTTCGTTTTTTTTTTATTTCATCGAAGTCACATCTGCCACTGTCTCAATTGAACTATTATCAATTCGATTTGTTTCGTTACCTCGACGTTTCATTTGATCGAAAAGCTTTTTACCGAAGTTACACTTAGCCGAAATAACATTTGTACGAATTATTTATTTAAATACGCATATCAAAATACTAAGTGCGAGAGAAGGAAAAAAATTGTAGACGGTAAAGACGCGAAGGGGAGATTGAAGTCTAGGAAAACTGGTCATTGTTGGCAATACCGGAGGGAAAAGAGCACGAGGCCGGTCGCCAACACGATGGTCTGACCAAGAAAGAAGAAAGAAGCTACGTCCTCAAGCAAATTTCAGCTGGTGGTGATCGCAACTTTGGACCGGAATCGGTGAAAGGCAGATCGTACGCTTAAAAGGGTCCAGTGGCCACGATCCTCAGTAATGAGGGACCGATTAAAAAAGAAAAAGGGACAGATGTATAACTCATATACATCTGGCCCTTACACACACTCAATATAACCTTAATCTAAGAGCTTATGGTCACTTCCCTGGCATAAAACCGAATTGGTTCTGCAAAATTTCACTCTCTTCGCTCAGTTGCCTTTCAATAGCTTTCTCCCAAGCTTTCATACTATGTGAAATTAGATTTATTCCTCTAGTTGTTGCACTTCAACATATCACCTTTGTTTTTAAAGATGGGCACTAGTGAACAGTTGCCACATTCATCTTGTATGGCTGCTTCCCGCAATAAATTATTGAACAATAAAGCTAACCACGTGCATCCATCTACGGAGTTTTGGCACTTATAGTCACTTGGCATTTAAATGGACAAAATAATAACATTTCAACACTTAAGAACACATGCCAAATTGCAGTATTGACCCTAATGTGTAAAAGCCACACACTGCGACCTTTTAATGATTAGAAATTAGTTCAAATCAGAAAACTTTTAACGTAAAACTGTCCCCTTATTCCACTGTAAAACTATATGCCACTCTAATTACTTAGCAAACTTATATGGACATAAAACTCGCTCAAACTACCTTCATTTTTTTAAGCGCCAAAAGCTCTCAGCTTAGCAACGCCTCAGGGGGTGACCGAGCCATCGAGATGAGTCCCTCCTGTGGCACGCTGTCTACAGAATAACTCTTTTTTATTTAAGGGCCCTCAGGTGTGGAACTCAAGCCTGGGACAACTTTTGTGATGGAATATTCGAGGTGTCACAATACTGGGTCATGCTTTCAGGTAGTGTGTTTTTTAAGTAGAGTTTTCCTGTTTCGTGGTTGTTTGGAAACACAAATATGACGAACTCGAGTATATAGACCCGCAGGCTTATTACGTATCTTTTGCAATTGCAAAATGATAGCGATCAAACGCTTTATGTCATAAAAGTCAGCATTACCTGCAGTGGTGTATGGTAAGCCCTACACAGTCGTTTGCTAATCGCTCGTTGTTTGTCAAAAGCACTTATTTAAAAAAAAACACCAACAACTCTAAAACTTCTGTATTGAATAACAATTATTACGCAAAAATCGCTATCGTTTTGCTCTTGCATAAGATACGTATTATGCCTGCCGGACAAAAACTTTAGGGCAGTAAAAGTATCGTAAAGCGTTTTTCCGCGAAAAAAATCTCGCACAACTTTTTTTTTTTTTTTTTTTTTTATTTTTTTTTTTTTTACTTTGTTATTAAGAACAGAATTCTTAATAATTAATTACGATCTAGCCTAAAAGACTAATAAGCAATTTAACTCTAACTTAATTTGTTACGTTATAGATTATGTTAAAACTAAGAATAGTGTCCATTTGCACTTTTACACAACTGAAGATTTATAACCGTGATTATCTTTAATATATAATAATAATAGAAACAATGTTGGAAAACATTTTCTAAAAAACATAATTACGGTAAAAGATAGAGAATGTTTTTATTTTTACATTTAACAATAAAATATACACACCTACAATAAACAGACAAGAAGAAGGAGAGATCATTTTTTTACAAAAAGTGTTGAGACAATGTTGATTTTACGTTAATTTATACATATTTCCTAGATTATTTTAAATTGCGTGTAAAGATTTGCGACTAGGTTACGCCTTGATAGTTTAACTGAAAATATAGCTAAAAGAGTGTTTGTTAGAAAAAAAAATGTTATACAGTGACAATTTTAAATTAATTCCGCAATCAGGCAGCCATTTCGCTATTCCCAAAGCAACAACGTCTCCCCCAATGACTTAATCAAGAGGGAACGTTCCAAAAAAAAACCCAAAAGGGAATCTGACGAATGAATTTTAACAAAAGGTTCCTACGACGAAAAAAAGAAAGACGTGTTGCCCCTTTTTCTTGAGTATTTTTTTATTTTTGATATGATTGTGGCCTTTGGTCTTTAATTTTCCGTTAATTGGATTTGAAGGCTTTTCCTGTTAAAAGGGGCTTTGTAATTATGTCTTCATTTAGTTTAGTGACTGTTTTTTTTGGTGGGTGTAAAAGGTTGTATAAGGTCACTTAAGAAGTGAATGACCTCAACAGCAACACTATTTACAATAGGCTGTAGGGCATTCTGTTAACTGTTCACTCCAGTGTTCTTAGGTTTCATTATAACAAGCTAGAAAATAGACTGCAACTCTCTCGTTAGTGCCTGTGATTTTAAATACGACTTGCGCAATCAAATCTTTAAATAACGAATCGATTGACTTATTCATCAATATCGGCTGAATAGTTTGGGCGTTACGGAGGAACATACGTAAAAAACATACATAGACTGCTAAAATCATAACCCTTCCTTCCGGCTTAACCGTAGTCTATTTATTTATTTATTTATTTATTAGGAAACTCAACAGCTTATTACTAATATACATGAATAGATGTTCACCTCACTGTCAATGAACAGCCCAGTGCTGTTGTATCAACGTTACTAGCATCTTAGTAATTAGTGAACACACACACACTGCACAGTGACAGCGAGATGATGACAATTATCTCTTAAGCCAATAACAGAGTTTCACGGCATGGATAAAGCTAGGTTAGGTTATGTTAATTAGCTACACACTAGTGCAGCTATTAGTGATCATGTGGGAATGAAGACTCATTGATCACATAAAATCAGAGTTAGTAGTATGTAAAGTAAACATGCAAATATGGCTATATTAATCAGACAAGGGGAAAACAAACAAAAAAACAAAATATTTGCGAAATCTAACATTATGAATGCATCTAAATATATATCACACATAATCCTTAATCCTTAGAGTTATGAGAGTTAAGAGTTATGGCACAATCAGTTTACTAAACAATATCTGCTTGACTTGTCTCCGATATGACTGTTTGGATAAATTAAATATATCGACATTTTCAAAACTCTCAGAGTAGATGCGCGGCAGTCGGGTCATAACAGCATTTCTACCGTATTTTGTGCGGAAACCAGGGATACTAAATAATTTTGTGTGTCTGGTACGTGTTTTCGGGGCACAGAAGTCCAAACATGATAGCAGATCACTGCTGTCCAAACGACCTCGAAGGATATCAAAGAGCAAAAACATATCCAACATCCTACGTCTATCCACAAGAGGAAGCATATCATAGTGTTTGCAGTCTCTGGCATAGGAATCATGACGTTTACGGGATTTGAAGTTTAGAAATTTTACGAACTTTTTCTGTAGATTTTCTATTCTATTAGTATATACCTCGTATTGGGGTGACCAGATTGGGCTACAGTACTCCAAAATACTACGCACATATGCAAAGTATACAATCTTTAGACTATGACAACACCTAAAAGGCTTACAAGTACGCATTACAAAACCAAGGTTACGAGAGGCCCTATTGGTGATGGTATCTATATGTTGGTCAAAAAGCAATTTGGAATCTAACATTACACCAAGATCTCTGACCACATCAACCCTTTCGATGGCATTATAATTAAATCCATAAGGATACTTAGTTGGGTATTTGGAACGGCTAAAGCTAATGCATTGACATTTCGAGACATTGACAGTGATATTATTTTGTTGATAATACCTGAATAGTGCATCAAGATCACGCTGTATTAGTTCACAATCAAGTCTGGATTTTACACACATATATATTTTCATGTCATCAGCGTACATGAGATGCTTCGCGGATTTGAAACACGACCGAACGTCATACAGGTATGCGCAGTAAAAAAGTGGACCCAATAAAGATCCCTGGGGAACACCGGAGGGAATATTTACGAAGTCAGATTTGAATCCTCCCATAACCACAGCTTGCGATCGGTTCGATAAGTATGACTCAACCCATCTCAGTAAATCTCCATGGATCCCAAGTTTTTGTAGCTTTGCCAGCAAGATCACGTGGTCCACTCGATCGAATGCTTTTTCGAAATCCGTGTAGACCACGTCAACCTGGCCACCGGCTTCCATATTATGCAAGACATAGTTGCAAAACGTGGCCAAATTTGATGTTGTGGACCGTTTCCTAACGAAACCGTGTTGGCTCTGGCCTATACCGTTTGAGATGATGGGATATATACTATTATATATAATTTTCTCCAAAACTTTGCTAAGTGTGTTAAGAATAGATATCGGACGATAGTTTTTTATATCTATCTTGGGCCCCTTCTTATGCACTGGCACTATGTGAGCTTTTTTCCACAGGGAGGGACAGACGCACTCAGCTAAAGACTTTTGAAATAGTAAATGTATAGGATATGCCAAACTGTCAGCGCAATTGTGCAAGAAAATAGGAGGCAACCCATCATTACCGGGACCTTTTGTAGTGTCTAACGCGCGCAAGGCTCTGTGTACGGTGTCTTTGGTGATATGGAGATTAGTTAGTAAATTATCTGATCCGGTCACCTCATTCGGAGTACTCATAGCTGCAGCAGAAGGTGTGGACGGGCCAGAGAAAACACTGTGAAAGTATTTATTAAATGCTGGTGGTGGTAGTCGGTTAAAAAAGTATTGAACCAAATTTCAGAAATTAGATAAAGCCGTTTTAAACTTGACCTCCCTAGTACCTGTAAAATCTCGTTTTTGGGAAGCAGTGGCTTATGAAACACGGTGGCTTTTGGGCGCACGGTTGAGCGATTGACTGCTGCGCTGCGTGTCGCGGGTTCGATTCCCGCACGGAACATATATTTGTATGACCTACAGATAATTGTTCCGGCTCTGGGTGTTGTGTATGTGAGTTTATATGTTTGTAAACGCACCCACGATACAGGAAGAAATTCCTAGTGTGGGGAAACGTTTTAAAAAAAAAAGAAAAAAAACAGGTTACGTAAGCTCGCATATTTCCTTCAAGCTCAGTCCAACCCAAGACTAAATTATTAAAAAGGCTGCCGCTCCATCCTTCCGATATCTTGCATTTTTAACGGCAAGCATTATCAGTTAAAGTCAAGGCCCCTTAAGGCCGGTTAAGTTGCGCGTCCGGGAGAGTTTCCCGGGAGAATTATAATTACCTTATTTAATTAGTGGACCCACGCCGGAAAGGTCCTGGTGTGACTCAGATAAGGGTGGTACCATCACTTGCCGGGAAGGTACGACAGTTTTCAGGTTATGTGTCTGTAAACGTTTTCAGGTGGTTTTGTTCGTGCTTGTAGATCTCTTGTTTAATCATTAATTGACCACATTCCGGATTTTGGAATAAAGAATTTATAGTTATGTACTTGTCAAACGCTCCTAAAGCCTGCACACAGTCTCACTTTTTCTAAAAATAGGATTTGATACGTTCTTAACTCCAAATAATTAATTCTGAAAACGGCCCTGCATGAGTCTTGAAATTCCCCCACCTCCAAAACTAATACTATTTAAAAAATACTATAACTACATACAAATACACTTAAATCAAAAATCTAACTAAGCCTAAAAATAATCTAAAATATGGCGTCGAAAAACTCCTCCACATCGTTGTTCACCGGTATTGATAAAACTATTATATGAAACAAATAAATGCAAAAGTTTAATGATCAACTTGCATATTATGGCGTCGGTCGAACTATAAAGCATATGCCTAGTTAATGAAACGAAAATTATCGCAAAATTAATGTCAAATTCTCAAATACGTGGGACACTCAGAAAGTTTTGCGAAACTAAAAAAAATTGTTCTATACGTACATATATTTTTATTAAATCTTTTCAAAGTACTTTCCACCAGCCTCTATACAAAGATTCATGCGCCTAAACCAGTTTTCAAAACACTTTTTCCAGTCCGCCGCAGACACCTCGTTTACAGCCTGCTCGAACGCAGCCAGCGCATCTTCCGGCGACGAAAATTGTATCCCTTTGAGCTGATTTTTTATTTTTGGGAATAAAAAGAAGTCACACGGTGCTAGATCAGGGCTGTAAGGAGGGTGACCCAGGAGTTTGACTGGCGTGCTGTCCAGGAAGTCCCTCGTTTTGAGTGCGGTGTGCGCAGGTGCATTGTCGTGGTGGAGCAGTAGCCCGCGGAGCCCTGTGTTTGGTCGCTTGTTGCTTATAACAGAGAAAACTTCTGGCAAACATTTGGTAGTATACCATTCGGCATTAATGCTTCTTTGATCCCGTAAGGGAATTGATACCAAGTGGCCAGTCAAATTAAAAAAGCTAGCGATCAAAATCTTACCCCCGCTTCTAGATCGCTTCACTTTGGTAGGCGTTGGCTCATTTTGAAACACCCAAACAGTCGACTGGCGCTTGGTTTCTGGGTCGTATTGATAAATCCAGGACTCATCACCTGTAACGATGTCGTAAACACGCCGAGACGAGCCTGCTTCAAATTTGTTAAGCATATCACGGCACCATTCCACCCGGGCCTGCTTCTGAGCATCGGTGAGGTTGTGCGGCACCCAGCGTGATACTATCCTCCTCACGCGAAGATGGCTGTGTAGAATCTCGTGAACGCTTCCCGATCCAATCTTCAATATGTGTTGAATCTCCTGATATGTAATTCGCCTATTGTCTTGGATTAAATCTTTCACTGCTAGCACGTTTTCTTCGGTAACAGCCGTCAAAGGGCGACCGCTTCTTTCGTCATCCCCCAAAGTTGGTCGACCGCGCTTGAATTCGTTATACCAACGATACACGGTTGCCTTGGAAGGGCCTTCATCCATGAATGCCATTTGAAGTCTATCGTACGATTCATCCGGTTTCAGGCGACACTTGAAATCGTATAAAATCATAGCTCTAAAATGTTCCCGGCGCAGATCCATATTTCAGTGAGACACAATACTTTGAATTAACTCGCAAAAAATGTGGAGGGAAATTTTGAAATTGGAACTTACTTATTTTTACTTATAAATAATCATATTTTCGAAAAACATTATAACTGGCCAGTCTCCCATATATAAAAACTTTTTTTCGCAATACTTTCTGAGGGGCCTGGTATATCTTAGCTGCTGTGATTGGTACCTACAATGATCTTCAGCCGATATCTCACTTGACAGGAGCTTAATTTGTGAAGTGCCGATACTTAAAATTTATTTCAGGGAACCGGGTATTAATTCTTTATTGTACACCTAAACAATACGTTTATTAAAAGTGAAAAAAATATTCATGTACAAAGGCAAGCTCAACTCCAAAATGGAGTTTTCTTCTAGCAAATCTTTGAGTGATATAGATCATAATAATATTATCTTATTATTGGACTCTTACACACAGGTACATCATTAACAACACGTCTTTATTATACTACAGATAATATAATACTAGCATATAATAGTATATAAATATATATATATATATACACAATAAGGACAGTTGAATTTTCAAACGTCTATCGATATCATTTATTACGAATCCTTCATGCTCATCTCTATGTTTCATCGTTTGTGCGTTACGAGGAATAAAAATATAATATTTTTAATAGGGTAGTTGACAAATAAAAACTATTTAGTACGTCAGTTAGATAACACGTATTTTTCTTTTGCCACGTAATCAAAAAAATACGGCGATACAGTGCGTTGAAATATCATGACAACGTGACGTCATAAGCCCCTACTCCTAAACTTTGATGCGCTTATCTTTGTCAGTTTTCATTTATTTGATTAAGCAAAAAATATGGTTTCAATATTATTTGATAATAATTTTTTAGTCTTTTTATCGATCAACTGCTAAAATAACATTTTTTTTTTTCATGGATATTCCCTATTATTGTATGTAACACTGAGTTTCGCCTCACAGTTTTAAACATTGTATTTAGCTCAGTACTCAGCTACGGCACTTTTGAACTCTACAACTGTCTATAACAAGTAGGTAGGTATATATAGCTATTACAGTACAACACTACCCCCTACATAAGAGCTGTAGACACTGCAGTACGTCCTTCAGGCACCCTCGTATCCCTCAGAGCATTTCTTTGTGACATAACAATACACTTCTCATAAAAGTATCTTGACCTATATTTTTTTCTCCGAGTTATATTTTCTTGCTCTGGAATTAAAATTAGTTGTGAAGCTAGTACTTTATTATGAGACTTTAATTACTGCCTAATAATATAGGTATATCTAAATAAAACCCTAACAGCTACATCGTTTTTCTTTAATTGCCATAAAAAAGTCAAACCAGAAAGTAATTTTGTATATTTTCTGTTTGTTTAGCGCAGTAACTAATGAACATAATCGAGACTTAATCGGTTGATTGCCCGTAATTACCAACACAATAGAAAAGCCATTGTGTCTTGCGTGGATCCACGTGTTAAACACACGAAAGGTTGTCAAAAGTTTTTTTGTTACCGTCACACAGACCCTGTTCTAGAAGGGGAAAGGCCAAACGGCAGTTTCAAGAGGCGCCTAAATCCGAACTGCCTTCATACTGGTAACAAAATAATTAGTATACTACAGAACAAAACAGTTACCAAAAATATAAAGGGTAAGATTTCTGCCAATATTATTTTACCAAACACCATAAATCAATCAAACCAAACAGCAGATCCATAAAACCATCCAATCACCATAAAAGAATCGTATCTCTAAAACAAGACAATAAAACGACGAAAATAATATCAACAACCATATATTTCAGCCGACACACTTTCCAAACCAGTAAGTACTTACCAAAATAAGTACAAGAAAATCTTTACAACGCAACCTTTTGCATTTTGCGATTGCAACCGCTTTATGAGGCGAAAGTCAAGCGTAATGAGAGCGACCCTGCCCCAATGAATTCTTTTCACACCACGACTTTTTAGGGTTCTGTACCCAAAGGGTAAAAACGGGGTAAAAATAAAAAAAAACCCACCGACTCCGGGAATCCGTCCTAACTAGACGGCAGACGTGCCACGAGTGACTAATCCGCTGAATAATAAGAACGTCATTTAACGAAAGCAGGGAAGACGTTTTATAGCATGACTAGGCAGCTTATTGGTGAGTTTCGTGGTTTAATAGGTAGCGAAGCCACGCAGTTTTACCGGTAATTTTTTTATGGGATCTGAGCCTTAGGGGAAGAACAAAAGTGAATATCAACGTCCTTTTCACCCGACTGCCGAAGGCGGGTAATGTGTTTATCAGTCTATGTATGTATGTATGTTTGTTCATATGTGGCGTTATAGAGACCAAACGCGTTGGCAGATTTTGATGATTCTTACGTCTCTCGATTTGTCTTAACCTTGCGAGTGTCACTGGCTACATTCAAATTGGTACATAGAAAAATAGCGGCTTTTGGGCGCCATATTGGGGGTCACATTTATTTTTCTTCCAAACCCATATTCACGAGCTGGCTGACCAAACCAGATGTATCCGCCGACTGCACAGCATAATTTTCTTCTTAATTACGTCTTTTTAGTTCGCTTCTTAAGCAGTCGGGTTTATTTTATTTTTTTGTATTAACTTTTATTTTCAATTAGTCTATTGAAGAGTAAGCAAAGAACGTTTCTATTATCTTTCTCTTGACTGCCTGCTGATCTTCATAGGATATCGAACTTAGTACATTCCCTTTGTTTTTTTTTGAATTGAGGAGTGCCTTCTAATGAAGTGAATGATATAGAAAAACTGAAGTAATATTGAATACATACCGAAGCTTGAAAAACAAGAATAGCAAATGCTAACCGCTGATGACTCAAAAAAACTGTACCGACTGTAATGTTTCTGCCGATATTGTGCGCTTAATAGATAAAACGTAGGTATAAGGTCTACCAGAATCTCATGGCAAATGTGGAAATAAAAATTTGTTGTGTGCAATACTGGGGAAATTGGATTCAACGATCTTGATACTGTTTAATTTTTATTTATGTATTTAGTATTTATGAACATGAGGTACCTATTTTATAGTAGTCACAGCGGATCTTTGTGTCTCTGAAGTAGGCCCTGCCAATTAATGCGTAAGAACTAGTTTGTCATCGAGAATACTGCATAGAGTAAGCGAGATAGGATGATGCGACATACATAAGCGAGTGAAAGAGACAGTTATACAATGCTATCTTCACCTTCAACATTGACACAAACTGCGCAGGGTCTTGCAACCAATACTGAGACACAAAGATCCGCCGTGAGTGAGAATTATAGGTATGTGTATGAAGAATGTTGTTATACATCGGGTTCTTAACATAGGAAAAATCAATCAATTAAATATTAATGTAAGGACTAATTTATTATATATCATTTAAATCATACTAATAACTTAAAACCTCATTCAGAACTAGAAAACTAGAATACGATTCCATGAACTCCACTGGCATTTCAAAAACTTGTATCTTTGTGGTTTTATGTCATCTCTCTCCATCAAAATTGTTCTTTTTCATTGGCATTTAACATATTCAAAACCAATCTCTTTATGTATAAAGTCTGTAAACAATAATAAAATGTATCATGTTACTTATAGTCATTCATCATCATCAGTCTTTATATACTTTTTTTATGTAAGTTTTATGGCCTGGTTGCTAGGACCTAGGCTGGTTGTTAGCCACGTCTTTGGAAAGAGTTTTGGATCTTATATTTATTCTTTAGTATGCATTAGAATGCGGATGTAACAGATTCTAATGTTTTTGGAGTATTTGGCAGCAAATTGTATCGAGTCAGTCTTTCCAGTAAGCTTTGCAGAGGCAGTCAATACTACAATAAAATACTCCGCTCCACTATCCTGAGATCGCTTCTGTCAATGATTTTACAAAATGTCCAGTTGCGTAGACAGTTGAGTCACAAAACTACACCAATAATATATCACGATATCCACTAGGAATAAATTTGCAAATAATATTAACAGCCACTGTACTTCACTCGACAAAATCCCGCCAAAAACGCTCGTCTATATACACGTCCCACTGCAGGGCGCAGATTATTACTTAATATTTTTCTTACGTCATAGATTCTCCATCTCCGTTAAAATCAATATCTTGTCGAAGAATTAGTAACAGTTACATTACTGTTGCCATTTCTTCATTTTTAGTAATGAAAAGAAATAAAAATTAAGTAAGAAAAATATAAAATAAACTAAAAGTATCAAAACAAGACAGTCCAACTTACCGGTCCACTCTACGACGCACTTTAAAATCACAGATTGAGTTTGATTTACGCCTTCTTCTTCCCTTATTTTATGATACACATTGAAAACAATATGTCTCGCTTGAGATCGAAGTGGGTTTTTCGACATTTTCACAAAAATAACAAATTTTCAAGATAATATCAAAAAATTTCAGCAGCGGTTGACACATCAAGTACTTTGATTTGACAGGTGACAATTTACATTGCCATATGAAAATCACAATTTAAAAAAAATAAAAAATGCCATGAGATTCTGGTAGACCTTATATCGATTGTCTTTTATAGGTACACTAAAATCCACGGAACTAATAGGTACTTCATCTAAGCTTTTCGCTTTCATCATATAGATCGCTGGTTCCTAATGAAAAAAACCAGCGATCCTTTGGATATTGCAGAAGTAAGTACATTATAATTCGTTGGTGGGCTGATTTATAAAGCGTATTAATGACGAAACGTGCTAATTGCAGAATCATTTAAGAGCCAATGGATTAATTCATGCAGCTTGAAATCATATTTTGCAGTAAGCAATAGTACCGTATAAAAGGCCTTCCGCAATGTGGACCAATGACATGGTGAGGGCCGCAGGAGTCCGCCGAATACGAGAATTAAAGGACCTGCCGTGGTGGTGACGTTTAGAAGTTTAGGTCCATCAGTAGAATGCAATGATCATGACACTGGTGAATGGTGCCATTTAAAACCACTCAATCAATGAAAAGGTGCTTTCAAATCTATAACCCTTTTTACCGTCCCTATTACAGGATTAGTTCGCAGCTTACCTTTCAGCACCGGTGTCACTCGGCTAAAGCAAGAGGTAATTTATTCCGTGCACCCGAGTGCAATATAAATCACCCGGCAGACGTTTTATTTTTATATTTTAGGCATTTAATAGAGGATCAGTTTGCCTTCTTTGTTTTACTTTTCTTGTTCTTTATCAGTTTAGATTTATTGCGTTTTAAAGAAGGAAGGATGTCAGAATAAAAAACAAGTTAGGAAAAATTTGTTCACAACCGCCAGCGTGTTTTCGTGTATTCCTCAGTTAGATGCTTTCAACCCTTAGGGACACCTCCTCGATACAAAAGTACGTTATAACTGCTACCAGTTAAATCTGGTTAACACAAAGACCTTATACGTATTTTTTACTACTAGACTGTGTACCAAAAATTTTTGTTTAGCTAAAATGAAATCTATTATCATACACCTAGGTTAGCTATTTCGTTATAAGCGGTAGCTAACCAAAAGCGGTCCTGGCGAGAGGGTTCCCACTGGTAGTGTGTCCTTGTCTGACATCTTGCCAGCTCAACTAATCATTGTGTTTGGTAGAAATGGTAGAAAAAATTATATTTTCTCTTTTATGATATGCCAAAACGAACGAATAAAAAAAAAATTAAATACATTTCAAAGTCTATGAAAATTTGAAACGTATTTAAACATTTTTACGGTTCCTATAATTAATCAATTCAGTGTATTTAAAAAAATATTCATTAATACTGAGTTAGAGTAGTACTTTTAAATGTTTGGGCCTGGTAATACTAAATGTAGGACCACCAGGTGTGCGGCGTTTTTGACGGGTTTTGTTCGAGTAAAATTCAGCGACTGTTAATATTATTCGCAAATTGATTCCTATAGTGGAATAAAATTGGTGAAGTTTTGTTTCTCAACTGTCTACGCAACTGGACATTATGAGAAATCATTGAGATCCTTTGGGGTATTTCAAAGCATCGTCTGAAGACTGCGGGATCATCTCACGCCTTCCATGAAGGTTGAGAGTAAGATCAGAGAGCTTTTTGTTCCTATCTATACGATGGGTCTTGAAGAAAAAGACTTATGCAGACTTGGGATTTGAGGATTATCGAGTCCCCCCCCTCTTTTCGAACTTCAGATAACTCTATAATACTCCATCGTAAACTGCTCAATTCCTCTTCGAGTTCGGTGATCTTATCGTCGGTCCGGAGTCTGGAGTGTGCCCGTGTTGTACGTTGCCAGGTCCTGTCGTCGGTATTTGTTGGGGTAGCCGGATCTCATCCGGGATTCTTTGCACCCCTTAGCATACCTTAACCTAGATCGCTACCGTAGTCGAGGGTACGCAGGCTGCCGGGCACTAGGGGCTATGTTTTATTTGTGCTATTCATGGGGAGTTGGGTTGGGTTGGCGATCCCAGTATGGTTGTTACAAATGCACAGAGAACGCTGCTGCTCATTCTCTGGTTTGTCCCTTAGTCGCCTCTTACGACACCAATGGTAACACATGGGATGTTGAAATTCTTTACGCCCGACAACATACGGTAAGTGATGTAGATTCCAAAAAATATACACACAATTTTTTATTTTTTTCCTTGAATTTGGTAGGTTTAGGGAGCTTAGTTAGGTAGCATAAATACATATATCGGGATACTTACATTATTGTTTTTACAATCAATTTGTCCCGTGTTATGTTTGGTCATGGTCACCTCATTAGAAAGAGACACACTACCAACAGGAGCCCTCTCAAGCGGACCGTTTTTTGAGCTATAGTGCACAGTCTAGTAGTAAGAAGTATAAGGTCTTTGGGTTAACATATGTGCCAGATTATTAAGTAAGTTCTATTTTCAAATTTATAATTGTGGATAAATGTCTAGGTCCTATTCAATCTCTGTGAATGGCGTCCAAAGTGTCTTCCATTTTGAAAAAGTAACATAAAGGTTCTTTTCTTTTTTCGGAGCGATCAACATAAAAGAACATAGTTTCCAAGAAACCATATAACTTCAGAAATGTCTACAAATTCGTAAAACACTGTCTCCATGAATATAGCGCGCGGCCGTAAACCAAACTCCGGCCGTCTCACCAAAACTTTCTAAGGTTTTCATATTTAACCGTTTCATTGAAACTAGGCGCTTTTCTTTATCTTTTTCTTCTTTTTATTTAGCGCCCGCTTCTTTGGTGAGACAGACTTTTTTATTTCTGCCTCTTTTACTGTACATACTTTGACGTTGACTTTGGAACAGTATTTTGTTGGCGACTTTTACTGTGATTTTTTGATAGATGGTGCCGATGTATTTGTTGTGTGTGCCGCAGTACGTCTAGTTTATATGTTTAATGCCGAAGGTACTCATTCGCGCGAGAGTCTGCGAGGATGATGTAGATTGCTCTCAGTACTTAGTTGAATCATGAAGTATTTTGTTTATAACCCTTTTCTTGCAAAAACTCAATCAACAGCGTTTCCTCGGGCTCTCGCGCGATATTGTACAGCCGGTATCAGTTGTTTTTTCTCCATAGTTTTCGTTAAGAGTTTACCTGATTCTGGGAAAACAAACCAAGCGTTGGTTTTCTCTTCTATAATATCTATACACTTTTATAGGCCTTTGATTTTAGTTACCGTAACAAAGTAAAGTTTTGTATTTCAGGTTTGGTTTGCTATGGCCCACTAGTACGAAAAACTTAACTCGGTTTTAGTTGTTAACACGAGGACTATTATAGTTATTGTTTATATTGTATGACAGACTGTCAATTGAATGACGTGTTAGCAACTAAGTCTATGTTAATTTTTTCGTGTGGTCCTTAATAGTGTAGCTGTTACTAGTTATGTACCAAAAAAATAATTGAAATTGTCAACACACATTATTATTGCTTACGTACCGCCATTTACTATTACTTAATGTATTTCCCTGACAATACGCCTCCCGAGAATAAATTGAAAACGATTTGCATTTCATCTAGAGTGGTCGTACTTTACTTCACACTTTATTTCTTTTTAATTTTCATCTCTTTCTTACAGAAAACTAAGACTGCGAAGATAACTAGGTAGGTAGCGGTTTTCTTTGCTGCATTGCCAGGTGTTTTCTCGGTCATTAATTATAACTATGCAATAGATTTCTACACTAGGATACTACTTCCTATTAATATTATATAGGCGAAAGTGTGTGAGTGTGTAAGTGTGTTTGTAAATTTGTTACTTCTTCACGTTCAAACGGCTGGACGCATCTGGATGAAATTTGGCACAGAGATTACTTTTTATCCTGGAAATATGTTCCCTTGTTATAATTTTCGACATTCACGCGGGCGAAGCCGCTGGCTGAAGCTAGTTCATTAATAAAAGTCACTATTTCTTTTAGATATTTTCCCTAGTAACAAAGTACATGACAACTCTTCGTCAAGAGACTTTCATGGCAAAAAGAAGTAAGAACCAGATAAAGTTATTTGAAACTTCCATTCTTAGGGGACCAGCAAAGATCTACTCAATTGAATGATAACCCAATACTCGACACACGATATCCCTTTGGGACAGCCAGTATCTCGAGATCTGCTAATGTAAATGACGATGGATCATTTTCTACTCCTAAATGTACCTAATCTAACTTTTAGGAACTTATTTTTATAGTTTTATGAATTGAGTATGCATTGCCTTTGAATTATAGTAAAGAGTAACAGAATTGTTATAATTACTTTGTTTAGTTTTTGAACTTGTTGATTGTTGGACCTTTTTTAAGAAGTGAAGTTGAAGTTGAAGTGTAGTTTGGTTAGCTCTGGTATGAAAACTAAATAGGCCCTTTATTAAGTCCGCGATAGATGACACATACAGAGACTAGATTTTGCCAGCTCGTTTGCACGCGTGAAATTGTTATTGTCAAATCATCCCACAGGAACGTAGGTTTGTACTAATCCCGGCCTGGTCACATGGTCACAGGCACATGGTCTACATGTGCCCCAAGTACCGTCCAAATTCGTTTAGGGGTTGAGGTGTGATTGATGAACAAACATCCAAGTATACGGACTATCCTACTTCTATTATATACGCGAAAGTGGATGAATATGGATGGATGGATGTTTGTTAAAGAGCACGCAAAAACTACTGAATGGAATTTGATGAAACTGCACAGTTATATAGCTTATACATCAGAATAACACATATACGTAGTTTATCTATACTTCTAAGTAAAGTTTTTGAGGTTGTAGGGGGTAATCTCTGGATCTACTGAACCGATTTAGATGAAATTTGGCATTGAGATAGTTTGAGACCCTGGGAAGGACATAAGATAGCTTGTATTCCTAAGCAATGATAAAACACAGAAGTGTTTTATCTTTTTTTTAACTGTTTTATCTAGTAATTTATAAAGATCTTGGGAAAGTCCCATTTCCCCGCGGGTGGAGCCGCAGATGGCAGCTAGTAACAAAAAAAAAATATGATATTGGTATGAGAGGTCTTTGAGTTCGCTCCCAGTCTTAATAAATGCTCTGGAATGAGCTGCTGAGCCCATACTAATAACGGTTTGCTAAGCCGCCTACCTTACCAGCCCCCCTAGCCAAGTTACAAAAGTTTCGTATCGAATCTCTTTCTAAAATCGTTAACGCGTGACTTAACGTTCAGATGTGTCCCATACTCGCCAGCCAGCGTTATCGATTGTAGATTTTCAACCTGGCTACAGGTGCAGTTGCACAAAGCCACAATGTTCCTACATTCAAAAAGTTGCAATTAATTCAGAACTAAGCTAAACCAATATGTAGATACAGGTACGTAATTCAAGCGTAATCCACTTTACCGCACACAATATCAATAACGTGGAGCTGGCGTATAAAATGGGATTACAAAGCGCATCTTGCTATATAATCCGCTCCGCTCCGCCGCCCGGTCCAGTTAGTGCGAGGCTTTACGGCGCTCGTGATATAAAATAGAAGATATAAAAGCAATATTCAATCAAGTTTATGTTTGTTTTCGCAGAAAGGAACGCTTTGTGGATTCAATTCTAGTTTTTATGTTATTGGTTAGCAAGCAAGTGCGGTTGAACTAATAAATGGTCACTCAGCCTTTGAAAATCTGCGATATCAGAGATATCGGGTTGCATTCCCGACCGAAAGGAAAAAAAAGTTTTGGTTTGCGTGGAAACAGATTTATAAGCGAATTGTATCGCTTATAAATCTGTAGAAAAGTCGTTTTTGTACATTGAAAATATTTCCAAAAAAAAACGGCGTGTTAAAGGATAACCAACAGAACCCATTTCCAGCATTTTTTGAATTTTTCTTTGTATAGTTGTGCACTAAACACGTAAAATGTACGAAACTAATGTTGATAACTTTTATACAGAAAAATTGTGCGTAACTTACATTTATGGATTTTAAGTGTGTTTTGTGGCATGCGACCGTACAGGACTTGTTCACCGCCTGACGTCATACGACACGAACCGCGGCCGGTGTAGTAGGAGTATATTTATCTATGGGCCGGTGCGCGTCTGAGTGGCGCGCGCTGCCTCACGCACGACAAGCAGCGCGCGCGCGTGTGCACGACGTCACGTAGGCTTTTAAGAGCGCCACGCCAGTGTGGGTGCGATGAGGGCGGGACAGAGCAATGGTACCCGCACTTTGTGTTTCGTTGATTTTGTCTAGATACGTACTTTCGTTTTAGTCGCAACATATTTACGTAGTGGTTTATATTATCTTTCTATACTTATTTGTTATATATTTTTGTATTATATTAGACGCAACAAGCTTTGGTTTCCGTACGTCACGTCCTAGGCGACCACTGAAAATCAGCGCCGTGCTGTGGGTCTCCCACGGCACAGCATTATGCTGAGTGGAAGCCTTCTTGTCACAGTCACGACATGCATCTGCTTGTACTTACCTACTCATCATCCTTGTACTGTACTCAAAATTGGTATTTTATTTTAATCTTATTTTCCTTTACTAACATAATTTAAGTACTTACTAATACTACCGATGGGTTGAATTTAAGGAAAAATCATAAAATTGTAAGTCGTTTTTGTGGCGAATAAACACTTTTTCTTTCTTTCTATTTACATAGCATTTTACATTAGTCATACATATATTTTACATTACATATTATACTTACTACATCAGTGCTCTGCATTAGTTTCTACAGTCGTTTTTGTCTTAATTTTCTTAGTTTAATGTTAAGTGAGTAAGGAGTTGTGCAATAAGTAGGCTTGCACCTTTGCACTTACACGTGCGACCTACATTAGATTTTATGACAATCATGCAGCAGCAGCAAGCAGAGCATTGATGATGCATTTGTATCCATACTTAATTTAGTGTTCTACCAGACGCGGTTTGGGTCGGACAACTTGCATTTTTATTTCGTGATTCCAGCTCGTTGGCACTCATTGACATTTAACATTACACTGACATTTGCATTACATTTACAATAATTAATGTTAAGGTGTATTTGCATTTGCACCCTACATTATTATTGTAAATGTAATGCAAATGACTATGACGTTATTTTTATGTTCTATGTATGCGTGCAACATGAATGAGTCACCCTGCAAGTTATATCCTCGTTTAAGTGTAATTAGACACGAGTGATGTAATGACGCCGATTTCATTTGAGCGCCGCAAATTAATTGTACTTCGCACGTGCCACAACAATAATAAAACCATGTGTTTTGCTGGTGTAGCTTTACCCACTTGTCAGCGCAGTTCTTTATTTCCGTGTGACAGTACACACTGTGTTCTTTATTGTCTCGGATCAGCTGTACATCGCAAATTGACTTGCGTCGGTCACCGGTGCTATAGATAGGGTGGTTTAATTTGCACATTAATGTTTTTTCCTGGATCTTTTGGCATTCTTGAACGTCAGATTGTGCGAGGGGTATGACCGAGTATTGGTTGGCGTTAAATGCTATTAGTTCAGAATTCGGGATGACGTACATCACCCAATTAAAGCCGATGCATTGAGGTATGCTAATAAGTTTAGTAGTTAGGTAAGAAGTTAGTATTCTTGCGACCATCTCTTCCAGAAATCCTTACTGAGCTGCTGCACAATTTGCCATCTCTTGCCTAAATTATACGTATTGTCAATGTCCGGTTCTGGAATGGTCATAAGTGCTGTGCCGGTTAGCATGTGTCCAGGCGTTAAGCAGTTAATTTCTTCGGCGTTCTCTGTTATGGTGCAAAGTGGTCGTGAGTTCAAGCAAGCTTCAATCTGGCATAGTAGTGTGGTAAATTCTTCGTACGTCAGGCGTTGATCTCCAATGACCCGTTTTAGATGATACTTCATGCTCTTCACGGCGGCTTCCCACAGTCCGCCTGCGCTTGGCCATACAGGGGCATTGAAGTGCCATTTAAATCCCATTTCTGATATTTTACCCAAGAAAAGGTTGTCAATTGTGTCTACAATGCATTTATATTGTTGCATTAAAATCCGGTTAGCACCTATAAAATTCGTGCCGTTATCGCTGTACATGTCACGTGGCGTGCCTCGACGTGCGCAGAAGCGCTTGAAGGCTGATAAAAACGCTGTACTGGACAGCTCTGACACAAGTTCGATAGCCTTTGTTGCCAGACAAACAAATACGGCAACGTACGCCAGCAATGTTTTAACGCCTCGACCTTTATTTGCCTTGATCTCAACGTGGCCAGTAAAGTCAACCCCTGTATGTTTAAAAGGGCGAGATACTGTCACTCTCGGCTCTGGTAGATCTGCCATAATCTGGTTTGAGGTTTTTGCATTAAATCGGCGACATGTTACGCATTTGTGTAGAACCTTTTTAACGGCGCGATGTCCTCCTACAATCCCTACTCTTTGGCATAGATGTGTTAGGTTCCGTGTAATGTTGTACTGTGTGCTTGCCAAATTAATAACTCTGTCAGTTTGTGGTCATGTGGTAGCAGAATTGGATGTTTGGTGTCTTCATTTAGGTTCGAGTTATGCAACCTTCCCCCTACTCGCAAAATGTCATGTTTGTCAAGGAATGGGTTCAAGTTCAGAAGGTTGCTTTTGTTGCTTAAACCCTTATTTTCCTTCAGTCTCATAATCACGTCTTTGAAGGTATGCAATGGAATCTGTTTCAGTATGAGGTTTTCAGCATTTTGTAGTTCTATTGATGTCAACTATGCAGTTGTATTTGTGTTGGACTTCGAACATTTGTTTATGAATCGTTTTATCCAGGCTGTGACCCTTGTAATATGAGCCATGTCGCTGTGTCGATCTAATAACTCAATTACAATTGAAGACGGCTCGAATTTCCCAACATACGCTTTCATTTGTTTTTGTTTTGACTTGGATGTTGTTGGTATGATTGCAACTTTATCAGCTGTTTTGTCGTTGTCATTTTTCACCCATTCTGGTCCTTACCACCACAAAGGATGTTGCAATAGCTGAGAGCAACTGATATGTATCGCATTTATGGTTTCATTGCTCGTGTCATATAACCGCTTAAGGTCAAATGCAGATTGTTTTTGCAAATTTGGTTGACGCATGAAGCTCTGGAAATTCTTGGTGAACAACAAAAACTTGTTGTTGTACCGGTGGTTCAAGATTTCACAACATGTGTCGTAATTTTCGGGTGAGATGTGTAAATGCTGGACGAGTTTCTCCACTTCGCCGTGCAATCTGCCTTTTAAGTGCTGCATTTTTGTACTTTTGCAATTACAGGGTTATTGTGTATTGCTTCCACGAACAATCTATGAAAGTAGGCCATAACGAATAGTTCCCGTTGAAAATGGGTAAGTCTATTTTGGGCACGGATTGTTGCTGGTGCACCGAGGCGTTCAGTTTTACGTTCAGCGCCCGCTTTGTTTTTACAAATACCCGTTCGTGGCGACAAAACTCATCATAGTACTCACTAGGTGCTCCTTCTAACAACCCATCGATCTGCAGGTGCATATTGTGAATCGGAGACCACCGAGTCGTTAACGTCTTCAAAGCGTATTCTATCTCCCATTTTTCGATGACCTCTTCAATTATCTTACTCGTCACTAACTTGTCGAACGCACGGAAGTTCGCGTTTTGCAGCTGCTGTAGCTCGAGTAGCTTGACCTCTGCTCCCGAGGAGCTCCCGAACAAGGTCCTGTCAAACTCCAGGTGTACCTTGCTAGAGCTGGCGTTGCTGGGTCCACTTTGCACCTTGGTCCCGCATGCTACAAGCTCCTGCCGCACCCTGGGGTACCAATCCCTTACTCATGTATATTGTTGGTGAAGTACTCATGCGTTTTGTCTTCTTCTGCACTAAGCTCCTGATGTTTCTCTTTACATTCCGCCCAAAGCTGATGTAACCGCTCAAGCCTTTGTTGAATGTAATCGGAGGTCCTCCTGCTCGCTGAATCCTTCTTGAAGTTGGTATGGATCCTCTTCATCTCCTCCAGGATCTCAGCCTGACGCGCGATTAAACCCTCCATTGTTAATGAAGTAAGCAAAAATGAACGATCTTACTTGAAACACAGGAACTCTCCCTCTACGCTGATGCAACGTGTCGCTCTAGAACCTGGATCGCTGCTACTGCTTCTGGACGGCAACACTCGATCAAGACACAGGTCACACGTGACTTTTCGCTGACCGATAAATCGGACTGTACGGTACTTGCAATAATTTCGAAGGACCAAAAAAACAATGTAGGCTGCAAATGCAAATACACCTTAACATTAATTATTGTAAATGTAATGCAAATGTCAGTGTAATGTAAAATGTCAATGAGTGCCAACGGGCTGGAATCACGAAATAAAAATGCAAGTTGTCCGACCCAAACCGCGTCTATTAGAACACTAAATTAAGTATGGATACAAATGCATCATCAATGCTCTGCTTGCTGCTGCTGCATGATTGTCATAAAATCTAATGTAGGTCGCACGAATAAGTGCAAAGGTGCAAGCCTACTTATTGCACAACTCCTAACTCACTTAACAATTTTAAAGCCCCTTTACGTGCATCGTACATGAGGTATTAATGAGTTTTTGTTTCATCGCAATCGGTTCACTCTATCAAAAGATAGATGAATTTAAAGTGTTCAAGAAGTAAAATATCACAACACACACAATTCAGATGCTCGGATAGTTGAACTCCATATTCGATAGATGGCGTTGTGCACTTGAATGACGGTGTTAAGATTCGCTGCGGAAAAATGACAGTAGAAAAAAAATGGTAGTTAGGTAGGGTAGATAGTAAGGCAAGTAGGATAGGCAGGTAGGTAAGTTGGGTAGGAAGTAGACGGGAGCGAAGCCGCGGGCACAGCTAGTTATTTTTATATATTTTTAAATGATTGTGTGTGATGCTGCCGGTTGCTGAAATAATTAGATAGTGTATCTACTCTCGTTTACTTAGTGGATATATTATTATGTAAACATGGTTTCAAGTCTCGCTTTACCATGGAATCGGTAGGTATAAGCTATTTCCTTGTTAATGCAACGAACTAGATTTTAAAGGATTATCTCCTTACTACTAAAACGTACTTACTTCAATCGAAAAAAAAAGACATTCATCAGCTAAAACATCGATTATCGCCATTTCTCAGTAAGTTGTCAAGAGAGAAAGACCAGGCGTAATTATTGGTACAAGATAAATGCATTACAGGCACACATCGCGCCCAGTTAGTTGTCTAATCGATCTTCTAATTAAGATCGATGTCTTGGGTGGGCTTGTTATCGAGTTCCATAAGATGCAGACGTTACCGAGTTCAATCTTGCGTTGATCTTAGATATTCGTGCAGATTAGAGATAACTATATACTGCTATAGGAAGGCGTCTGTACTGCAAATGAGTAATTATCGATTCCTTAGAATTTGATTTCCTTGAAAACTTTGGGAATGCATTTTTGCTCAAATTTATTTTATTGCGTTTCTAGGAAGAAAACCTCGCAATGCACATCCTGGACTCACAACTATCATTGATTTAAACGATAATTAGTAGTAAATCGATGGTCAGGTAATGGCTTGCTCTATCATTTCACCATCATTCACGCACTCAGCGCCGGTTTCTGAATTGTATATTTTGGGCTAAGAACATGTCAAAGTCTACTTTAATGAGTTGACATGTTTGCAGGCTTTTGACAAATAATCAACTTCAAATTCAGAAATCAGAGCCAATCCAATCTTTAAAGTTGACAAGACAAAAGCAATTTTAACAATTTATATTAGTATAGAAAAAAGGCAGGTACCTGCCCATCACTTTAAATTATGACAATATAGAATATATATTAATTGCGTAAACATGCTACCCAATCTATTTGCGTAATCACTAATTTGAATCTTTTAAATTCCTTCCTAAGTTCATGCTTTACAGCGAAAGCTTCACGTTTCAATGTTAATCGCGGGGTGATACGCCAATTAACTTCTCCCAATTAATTTGAGTGTAGTGTTAAGTTTTGCTTGCGAGTATACAGGGTGTTTGGTGCATCGTGTGCCAAATTGAAATGGTCAACTAAAGGGTTCATCTGCTAGCCTTTCAGACCCCTTAACACTTCTCATGCCCTGTGGATTCTCTTTATCGACTTTTTATTTTTTTACTAAAAAAAGATCCAAATATTAATAATTTTTAAAAAAATATAAGGCGTCGACTCTGAATTTTGATTTAATTTCGATGTGTATTGTTTAAGAGTACTTTTAAATACAAAATTAGTGACATTAATCACCAAGTTTTTTTTAATTCACTCGCAAAGGTAAAACTTAAATTAAAGCTGTACATGTTACAGCTGTTAATATGACCGGGATCTTCCAACTCCCTCATTAATTCTCCAGTCTATCCTCTTGCTAATGATGTGCCACATCCCATAAAAATCTTTTAACAACTTTGTGAATTTGCTAGAATTGTGAATCAAGTCACATAAGACTACATTCCAAATTCAAATTAAATTTTATTTGAATATTTTTTTTTTTATTGCGTAACTTTTACTTGAGAAAGAGGTAAAATTTGTTTTCTCACTCTTGCGCAGTAAAATCTATCTTCTATCTCTTTCTTGCAAACCTTAAATCTGTTTGAACAAATCACGCACTGCCGCTGATCCGTCCGGCGCATTGCCTTTTGACTGTGAGGGAATATCTTGACAATGTGTTCCCCATTGCGTGGATTGGACGCGATGGCCCTATTCCATGGCCTCCACGTTCCCCAGATCTAACTCCGTTAGACTTTTATGTCTGGGGACGTGCCAAAGCGCTGGTATACGCCACGGAGTTTCCAACTAGGGAGGTACTAGTCCAACGCATTGAAGCGGCATTCAATACCATTAAGGAGGAAATACGACTTCGTACAACAACTGCCGAAATACGAAACAGATGTCGGGCCTGCATTCGCAACAAAGGCCAACAATTTGAGCAGGATTTGTAGCAAATATGAAATAAATGTTAAAAATGCAATTTTGTTTTTTTATTTCAAGTAAATCCCACGAAAAGATAGAGATACGAGACAGATTTTACCTTATAAGAATGAGATAACAGATTTATAGGTTTGTCAGGTATCATTAAAGCAAACATTTTTTTTTAAGTCATATCTTGAATATTAGCCTCAGGTGACTCGATTCACAATTCTAGCGAATTCACAAAGTTGTTAAAACATTTTTATGGCATGTGGCACATCATTAGCAAGAGGATAGACTTGAGAATTAATGAGGGAGTTGGAAGATCCCGGTCGCTTTTGTTTTTTTTTGTATAAAATGCTATTTTAATAAGATGCTTAAACCCACTCTATTTGATAAGTAATACATTCTTAAGTGTTCGCGACGATACGTCACCATTTAGATAGGTAGTCGTATGTAAAATGTAAATAGTATTGACAGACACACGTCTGCTCACCCCAGAGCGCCATCGCATACTAAGCGATGTCGGTAAGTGAAAAAACCTTTTATAGTAAAGCTCGTAACTAATTTTCGTTCATGTTTTTGAGACACTAAAATTATATTTTATGTGTCTATCAGTATGTAATAGGGTCATATAGTTTAATAACAATAAATTAGAAGCATTAGCATGCATATTGATTGTGTTATTACGGAAAGAAACAAGTATTTAACTCCGTAAACACAACCACCATCGACGGCCGATTATTTCACAATGACCCGTAAGATGGCGGCGCTTTATATTTATACTAAAACCAGTTGGTGTAGAATTTTGATAACTTTAAACTCATGTTTTAGGGGCTTTTACATAGTTTATAGTGCGCATATAGCGCTTATGTGTTAGAATTATACATAAGGTACCTTAGTTATATGATAAATGTATAGGTTTAAGAAAATAAAAATATTTTGTTTATTTATTTATTTATTATTTATTTATTTATTTAATACTTCATGCACACAAACGTACAGAGGCGGACTTAATGCCTTAGGCATTTTCTACCAGTCGACCTTTGGGTGATGCAGAGAACAAATAGTGGTAGGTGCAATATTTAAAGTAAACATGATACATAAGGTAGGGTCATTCAAATACAACGCTATACATACATACTATAAATACATACAATAAATACTCAAACATATAAACTAAATACACGAATATACTTAAAAAATTAGTGGTAGCAGATGATTGGAGAAAAATTATCGCTGTGACGATACTACTGCCAACTTCTTACGAACATGCTCGCGAGCTTTCACCTTGAATGCCAATCGGTTGGTTGCCATCCTGATTTCTTGAGGGAGCGCATTCCACAGAGAAATAGACTGAACGAAGAAAGAACAGTGAATGAAGTCAGTGCGGTGAGTGGGACATTGAAGAAGACGGTTATGTGAAGAGCGAAGATTTTTGTTGTGGTTTGCGCAAATGTACTGAAAGTGAGGAGCCAGATAACTAGGGGAGTTGGAAGAGTCAAGAAATGAAAACAAGGTAGTCAGTGCCCTTAGCTCTCTACGCTGGCGTATGGGCAACCACTTTAGAAGTGACCGATGCGCAGAGACATGATCATATTTACGCAAATTGAAAACAAATCGAATGCAGTAATTTAGAAGACGGTCAAGTTTGTTGAGGAGATCTGCATTCAGGTCATAATAGCACACGTCACCATAATCGATGATAGGAAAAATTAGGGTCCGCACAAGCATTGCCTTCGTGTTCGAAGGTAATAATTTTTTTAAACGATACAGAGCCCGCAACGTTCCAGTGACCTTCTGACTGACACTAGCAACTTGAGTACGCCAGTTAAGAGTACTATCGATGCACAAGCCAAGATCCTTCACGTCAGTACTAAACGGGACAATCATACCATTGAACAGAACAGGTGGTAAAGTTGCATAATCCACCTTAGCGATGCTGCGAGGACTCCCAATGATGATAGCTTGGCACTTAATGGGATTTACAGTAACGCCAAACCTATCCGACCAGTCTTTTATCGCTATTAAGTCGTCATTTAACTTGCCGATAACGTCAGGTACTTTATCGACACTCCCCTGATAATACAATTGAAGGTCATCTGCATACAGATGATACGCACACTGAAGTTCAGAAGTAATGAGATTAATAAAAATAGAAAATAGAAGAGGAGAAAGAATGCCGCCTTGAGGAACGCCAGCTATCAAATCACACCAACGAGATGAAGAATCTCCAACGTGAACCGACTGCTGACGCTCCTGAAGGTAAGAGGTGAACCATTCCAGTGCTTTGGGGGAGACCATTAAATAGGAAAGAATGGCTAATAGGATTTCGTGACTGACGGTATTAAAGGCGTTCGAGAAATCAACCAACACTAATACAGTGACTTTAGTATCTTCCAGTCCCGCCCTTATATCGCCAGTCACTTTAAGGAGGGCGGATACAGTGCTGTGCCCGGGCCTGAACCCAGATTGCAGAGGACTAATTAGAGAATTACTCTGCACAAAGTGTGAAAATTGTTTGTGAACACAGGCCTCGAGCACTTTGGATAGGAAGGGAAGGATAGAAATGGGGCGGAAGTGGGATGGAAGAGTGGGATTGGAAACTTTGGGAAGTGGACGAACATAAGCTTTACGCCACAAGGAAGGGAATATTCCGGTGAACAAGGAAAAGTTTACGATATGGGTGATAGGAGATAGGAGGTGATCCAAAACAGTGATTACCATACCACGGGTGATATTATCACATCCCACTGCTTTGGATTTGATGGCGAGAATGATTTTTTTGATCTCCTCCGGTTCAACTGGAATGAAACGAAATGGATTAATGTGAGGACGCGTTAGACCAGAAAGAAGAGACAGAGTTTGTTGCTTCGTTAGACGATCCATTGTAGGCACAGTGGAGAAATGATGGTTGAGATCATCTAAGTCAATAGAATTAGGAAGGTCTAAATGTCGCGGTTTGCCGATACCAAGTGTTCCTAGGAACTTCCAAATATCGGCAGAAGAAGATGAAGAAATATTTTCCAGAATGTGGCGGCGTTTAGCATTGCGTATCATTTGGTTACATCTGTTCCTTGCAGCCTTGAATAGCGCCCAATTCTCGTCAGTTCGATCCCTTTTATATTTTCTGAACGTGCGGTCCCTGCGTCGCATGGCCATCTGTATGCCATTTGTCATCCAAGGCGCAGGAGGCCGTTTTAGTTTTACTTTTCTGACGGGAGCGTGTCGGTTATAAAGGTTGACCACAACATCATTAAAGATTGCCACCTTATCGTCAACCGAAGTGGCCTCCGTCATAGTCTCCCAATCGATCGCAGATGCATCTTTCTTCAGTTTCTCGACGTCCATCCTGGCAAAACAACGCCTGTACAGAACCCTGGGTTAAGGTTTAGGAGGTTTGAGGATGTAGGAAAGGAAAATCATGTCGTGATGAGAGAAACCAGGAGCGTCATGTTGACCATGGGATGAAACAAGGGAAGGATTCGAGGTGAGGATAAGATCGAGCCAGGTGTCATCGCCAGATTTGTTACAATGGGTCGCTTGTAGTGGTAATACATGCAGACTAGCTGACTCGATGAGATGGAGAAGCTTACGGGATCGAGGGGAGTTTTGGGAAAGGAGGTTTGTGTTGAAATCACCCATGATGATATGGTGTGCATACTCTGAACCCAAAGATTCAAGAACTGATTCGAATTCAGTGAAGTAATCGACAGTGGGGGGACAATAGACAACACCGATAATGGTTTTGGCTCCTTTGACGCAAACTTCAATGAAGATAAACTCAGCAGAGGCAGAATAGTTTGAGGAGGAAGTAGCAAGTATTTTGTAAGGAAAATCACTGCGAAGGTATATGGCCACACCACCTCCTCCCTTACCAATCCGATCGTTCCGTATGAGAACGAAACCGGTAAGAGGATAAGTGGTGGACAGAAGATGCGGTTTGAGCCATGTTTCGGAGATCAGGATAGCGTGAAAGTTGCTGTTATTGAAAACATCATACAGCTCGCTGTAATGACTGGCAACACTTTGAGCGTTAATGTGGCACACATTCACCAACCGACTAGACTCATAATTGAAATTATGTTGAATAAAATTACCAAGGGTGTCACCTAGAGAACAAAAGCTTGGTTCGTTCGAAGAGGCAGCAGATTCGTTAGCAGAAAAATATGACTCATTGTCAGACATAAATAGATAAAGTTAATAAAGATATAATTATATTATATATATAATAAAATGGAAGTTTACTATTGCTATAAACAGAACAGGCGCCAATGATGCTACTCTGCACCACCCGCCAGCTAACACCAACACTAAAACGATAACTTTATCGAACAGGGTACTCAGCACACAAAAAAAAAAAAACATTAATTTTGGCTCTAAAAATTCGGTTAGAAAAATAAAATTAAAAAAATCCACGGAATACTATAGTTCTAAAGCACAAAAGGATAAAGAAAAAAAAAAAAGAAAAATTACATCACAAAAAATAAAACCCAATCAGTGTCATCACAATCACACCCAACTTTAGAAAAGCACACAGTGAAACAAAGCACTACACTAAGCACTTGTCATTTACGTACTTAACTATTACTAAATCCATGCAATCGCCAGAAGTGTTTCCGAACGCAAACTTTAATGTCTATACAATTTCATACGTCAATTTGACAAGAGTTACATTTGTTTACAAAACAGCATAGAGAAAATAAAACTACGTTATACAAAACGAGGCGAAGCTGGTAAAATAATTAAATAAAAAAAAAAACAAACAGCTACATAGCAAGCCGAAACAAGTTACAAAACAGTTGGGGCACAAAACAGAAGACGAGTTATTATAAAACGGGAAAACAACACAATGGTTCGTAAGGTTTTTAAAATAAATGCAATATTAAGGTGATCACAACAAAATGACAATAAAATCGACCATCTATTTACGTGCGTTTTTCAGGTTCCAAGCAGCATCCGCACTTCTTCCGCCCATAGTTGGAGTCACGGCTGGCGCCTTGGGGTACTTGGCTAACAAGGGCTTCAGCTCGTCAGTGGATGTTACTTTGTACCGACTTCCATCAGAGGCCTTGATGTTTATGACGCCATCCTGAGTCCAACACAACCGCATACCGAAGTGCTCACGCGCCTTTCCGAAGACAGTTTGCCGGGCCTTCGTCAAGAACTCCTTGACAGATATCTTGGTGCCTTTAAGTGAGGTTTTGGCCTTCCAAACTGAGGCCTTGATGTCAACAGTGGCGAACCTAACTAGAATAGGCCGGGCATGCTCTTTGCTGGGGGCCCCAAGTGTGACAGGCTTTAATTTGAGCTCTTGTGAGACTGTTGAGGGCAAGCTTAGAACTTAGCACATCCATGATCACAGCTGTGCAGTCTTCACTCTCCACTTGTTTACTTATTTTAGACCCCCCGTTTTGAGCAGGGTACCAGATAGTGCTATAGGTATTCTATTCACCAACCAATCAGATTGCTTCCTTACACATAATTGTTTTGTTAGGAAACACCATCTAGGTGTTCTAGATAGGATGGCTAGATACCATGACTGAGAAATTATACATAATAGCAGTACATGGCCAGTCTTAATGCATTTTCACTCTAAAAAGGGAAATATACATACATTTTACTCAAGTAAGTGTTTAGAAAATTCGATACAAGCCATTTTAGCGCTTCTAGGTGACCTAGAATTCTGTCTAGGCCCTATAAATAGATAGCACCTATGTAATTCTAGTACATAGACATCACTTGCTTGAAATAATGTGTCTGTGTATGCATGGACGTTTCTATGCGTCTGCCGATGGGTCACTACGTCCAGGGACACTTGGTGCCTGGTCAGTTATAGATATGCTGTCTGAAGCATTACCTTCGTGGACCCTCAGGCAGGCGCCTAGACTCAGTCATGACACAGTGCTAGTATATAGGTGTATATAACGCACACAGACACATTAAAGCTGTGAGACGACGTAAGATTTCGTATTCGGCCGCTTCCCGGCACCTTCAGCTGCAGAAAGGCTGGTGGTACACCCATCAAGGTACCGCCATTAGACAGCCTAGTCTTCCAGCTACTCAACCACACTTCCGGAAGGAGCTTAGCTCTGGTGGTTGAGGAGTTGGACGACCTGACATGGTGCGAGGTTGCATGGATTTGTTATGTAAAAAAACTTGTAACAAAGGCTAACTAATCGGGGGTTGGACATGTAGCCACCGGACTTCTACCTTGGAATAGCCCATCACGAGGGCTACCCGGGGGTGAATGTTACTTGAAAATCCACCCAGCAGTCTGAGTAGGAATCGAGTTTATATGCCAGGATCAGGGGCATAAGCTAGCTTCTCGCACCATTGCGTGGCTGTACGCCTGAAGGTTTTGAATACAACCGTGACACTTATGTGTGTCGACGGCCCAGTGGGAGGGCTCCAAGTCCCTTGCTGGTACCCTAGAGCTAAGATGTCTAGTTTTAGGAGAAACTCGATTGTAAAGCTTCAAACTGGCGGGAATTCCCTTTCTTTGACGTTCTCCTTACAAGAACTCCCTGATGGTAGGGGCTAGGGACCTGGATCAGGGACCGGAGGGAAGGTCTCCTCCAGACCTGTCCAAAGGTGCAAATTTGACCAGAATCGGTCCAGTGGAAGGGTAGTTCCTGTCAGTTTCAAGCTACGAGTCTTAGGTTATATTTTTTTAAAATAAAAGTATTTGCGGTCGGAATGTTGTGGTCCTCGTCGCAGTCGAGTTTGCCTGCTTAATAGTGCGCAGGCACATGAACATATTGTAGCCATTATTTCACTTAAAGTATTTCCACGAATCATTGCGCATCGAGGACCATGAAAGAACGTCGCTTCTGGCCATGAACAAATAGTTTTTTATTTAACCTGGACATCACGTTTTCACCTCAACATACTTGGCAGCCTTCAAGTGTCTCCAAGGTCCATAGTTACCAGATGACAACTGAACAATAGGTGCAAGGGGCGTCAACGCGTTCAAGCAGGAGCCTTACAACCTCCTGATTGCCTGTCGGTCTTGGACGATCACGTCCGTCCCGTACATTAAGGTTAATATAGCTGAAAAACAATATATGACGGGAATTAAACGCGATGATTTCGATTGTTTATATTATAATTAATTAAGTTAACCTATTTCACCCGACGTTCATCGCAATAAATTCCCGTGATATATTGTTTTTCAATTATGAAACGCGAAAGATTTAAAGTTACCACCGTACCATGCCATACATTTATTTTTGTTTTTGAAATGTATTCTAAACTTGATTGGTACTGTTTGTTATTATTTTAGTGATTTTATTTTATCTTATTTTAGTGATCTTGTTTTATTTGGTAATAATGATTTTATTTTATCTGATATTAATGATAAATTATAACTGATTATTTATTTTATTGGATTGCCATTGTATTTGAATGATTTAATTTAATTTTAATATTTAATTTGTTTTATATTTGATTTATTTATAGGATTTGTGTGATTTTCAATGTAATGGGTGAAATTATCTGAAAATTAAAGAATTATTTTTATTATTAGTAACCTTTAGATCAAAATTTTATATAACTTAGATTTAATACGAGCGCTTATCCCGCCGACAAACTGTTACGCAGTTTGGTGGGTATAATTAAATGTGTACAACTTAATATCTAACTTTTCATGTTGTTTTCAACCACATCAACCTACATGTTCAACTTATCTGGTGGTGTGCCTATAATTAGCGCAACAATAGAAAAACCATTGCGTCTCGCTTATTGAACGTCTTAAACACACGAAAGTTTAACTTACTTTTTGTAGCAAGAAAACTTTCGTGGTTAGCAATACGTTATCCGTATTGCCACGGGGTCCCAGCGGTCACAAAGAAAATTTGGTTCATTTGTCACTAGATGGCGCGACAAACATCGGTTCGTCGATTGTCTGATCGAATTGTGTGTAAAATTAACATTTTCTAGAATTCATCATAAAAATTATATGTTGTTTTTTAATCAACTCTTCTAAGCACAAAATATGGAATATTGGGCTCTTAATTCACATTTCATAGATTATTTGAACGGATCATTTAAAACTGATTCCAATAGATGGCGCGGTTTTTAGATTTCTGAGGCATGCCACTCGTTTTTTTAATCTATATTGTAACTAATTTTGGTTCAATGAAACTGTAAAAACTTGCAAAAATGCTATAAATCACAGTATTTAAAGAAAAAAATAGTCGCGAACCCTTTCACTTGCAAGTCGCTGCTAACACCATCTAGCCGTGGACCGGAACCGCACCCAATCGGAGTACTATTAAAAATGGTTTCTTTGTATGGGATGAGGCATATATATGTTAATATTATATTATCTGTGGTATTGCTAACCACGAAAGTTTTCTAGTCACAGAAATCGATTCAAATATCTATCTGAATCATTTTCGTAGCAATTTACTGTGTAATTTTAATAGGAAGTTCTGATAATCAAACTTATTTAAAAAAAATTCACTAGCTCAAGGGTCACCATATGACTGCCGACCTATTTTGTGCAGACCTATCCAAGAGAGATTACATTATCATCATTTATAGGCCTCCGCCAAGTGTCGCCATCGCCACATTGACCGGTCCCGTGCGTGTCGCATCCAGATAGTTTCCAAGATGAACTTTCCGATGAGCTTCTCCAAGATGAAATACAATAGCCAGCACAAACTTTAGTGTAAACTTCGGACGGATAGTTCAACGCAAAACATTATTCACGTTATTATTTGAAAATGTCTTGGTACTTTCGGCTTTTATTGATTACAATTGTTTATTATTAAATAAAATATTTGTCGCATCATGGCTGGCCGATAGACGCAAACCATCGGGAAGTCAGGATGTATTCCCTTAGGTTAAGACATCGTGTGTGGGCAGGTCGTTGGGTACAATCGTGCAAATGAAATCACAGAAGTTATTCGATACACTGGGTTTATTTAAATAGTCACAACTCAGTTACAATCTTGCTTACTAATATTACGGATCGACACTGATTCTACGACGTGTTAGCTCTAAGGCTGTCAGTACTCAACTGCCATATTCTCTGTCCCCACTACGCAAGCGGTTAGAATAAGCGCGCCAATGCGTAGTTGTTTTTGCTTTGCCGCCAGATGGCGTGCTTGCGATTTATTTTAACGTCCGTACTATTGACTAAACCCGACACGGCCATCCTGCGAGACAGGCGTCCTCATCTGTTCCTCATTGTCAGGGTTAACAGTGTATCGAATCATGTGGAAATTCTCATGAATGTCCTCAGCCCTTGGGGGAAGCTGAGGGGTCTGTCAGACTCCTACTGACTAAAACCACATGGTGTTCTTTAGGCCGTAGTTTCTCTTGAGAGGCGAGCGTGGAACACAGCACGTCGCCTCCTCGGGCCTCTCTCAGGTGACAGATCCCCAAATCTATCACCCGCAGGCATCATCTTCTTGTCCTTGCTCACTGCCATCTCATGTCGTGTTGCGCCACACGTCCTCTCAGTCTACTCCGACCCGCCAGTCTCCCATCATACAAGGGATGTTTTTCTGAAACACAAAATTTCCAAACAGTATTCACTCGTCCAATCCTGACTCATACTTTAGAGTGAGGAAACATTTCGAAACAATCAAACATGATCATTTAAATCTCTGTTCACCATTGCAAGGAACAAGTAATTCTATTTTCAATTTAAAGAAAATAGCAACTTAATCATCGATCTGGTACCTAAAAGCACCCAATCTTCGTGATTATAAAGTCCAAGTACCATTGATAGTCATTAATATCACATTAAATGAAACAAAAGAAACATAAGACACCAGGTATCTTATTCACGATCTTTAGCTATCACATAGCTCTCCTAGCTATCTCTTAGCTCTCGCAGCTATCTCATAGCTCTCTTAGCAATCACTATTGCTCTACTCGCACATCCTCACGATGTCGAGTCAACTCAACTCTCTGAACTTAGAACCAGTTCCCCACAGACATTTACCCTGTCGTATGTTACGTCAATTCGTCATCTACCATGTCAATTGGTACTTCAGCTCTGTGTATCTTACTAACACAATCTACGCATAGTAATCAAAATTAGAAAACCAAAATTATTTAAATTTTCGTAATGAAGGCTTGACGATTCGAACGTCATCAACATTAACATGGTGATCTCACCTCTCGCGTAACTATGCGAGTTAACTTTATTTTAACCTCATAACTCAACAGGAATCCTCTGTAAGATTCCTTCCCTAAACGTGTTTTTTACACCGACTTACAGGTGCCCTACAGGCCCATAGTTGCTACAAAGACCTCCAGTTGCCACACTGGCCTACAGTTGCCATAAAGGCCTCCAGTTGGCACACAGGCCTTTAGTTGCCACACAGGCCAACACACAACGCTCGGCTACTCCTGACCAAACTAGATCATTGGGTTCGTGATAATAGGGAAATTTTAGAACTCTGATCTTTAACTAAATTATTACCCTGGGCCATGTACCACAGTCATTCCAGACAAACTTCAAAACTGCTGCAGCAAAAACTGCCAAGCTTATAGAAACCCTCGAGTAAAACCTCTAACGCCACGGCTCTATAGCCGACCAGCAATTGTATTGCTCTAACACAACGGTCCTCTAGATCCCGACCTCCACCAAAATCCACTGGTACGGTCAAACATAATACGGCTGATAGACTCAATTACTCGACATCTTAGGCTTGCTCATTATCATCAAAATCCCTTTGACATCAACATTGACTGGTACATAACCCGCTGGCATCTTACTTAACCTACCGTGTGCATACTTGTAGGTTCTGAGCGTACCTATCTAAAGCTTTCAGTGTATAACGATCACTGCCCTGTCATAATCACCTATCGCAGACTTAATAAAGTAAAGGGCCTATTTAGTTTTCGTACCAAAGTTTCCCAAACAACACTTCATTAGAAAAAAGGTCCGCCGATCAACAAGTTCTTGTTCAAGTAATTGTTACAATTCTGTAACGGTTTGTATTGATTCATAGGCATTGCATACTCAACTCATGAAACCTTCATTGTGACTTGTGCACCAACACAAGCCAGAATCGTATCTACCAACGATTCTCTACATATCTGCCGCCACATATGCTACACCACATCATGAGGGGCCCTTGTGCACCAACACAAGCCAGAATCGTATCTACCAACGATTCTTTACAAATCTGCCGCCACATATGCTACACCACATCATGAGGGGCTCTGTGCACCAACACAGACAAGAATCGCACCAACGATTCTCAAAAATCTTGCGCAATATGTGCTACACCACATGAAGCGCTCTGTGCACCAACACAGACAGAAATCGCACCAACGATTCCTTCTAGACCCATCGCCACATGTTACGCATGAGGTGCGGTCTAAAGTTTCGAGTATGAGTGTACAAGCCATTCTTAATCAGATTTGGTCTCATTACCACTGTCATCAACTATGACGTCTAACTCTCAAGGAACTTGGTGATCGGGTATCCTTCTCACAAGATTCGCGCTTTTACTCAAAGATTTTGAAACATACTGACGGCTTATAAAAGGGAAATAACTAACCCTGATAATATTAAGGAGCTTTACGAATTAACTCGGATCAATATCATTAATATCAGATTAACAACAGTAACCCTTTACTGTTACTCACTAACTCAGTTTTCATGCAAGGAAAACGATCGCGAGATCTACTGCTATCACAATATTACTTTGAAAGTAAGCAAGTGAATTCAGATCCGAAGAGGGTGTTATAATTCGTTACGCAACAAGATCTGTTCGTAAATGATCAGTACCGTTAATAACTCGATACAATTGAGATAGCCCAACGACATTACTAACTCGCTTCGCTTCCAAAAATCACTAGTTGTGACTGCACTGCACTGGACATCTCAACTTCTTATGGGATATCTCATCCTAAAGTTCGTAATGAACCAAATATTGAAACTATTACCGCCAATAGCAAACTCTTTGACTACTGGTTTTTACTAAGTGTGTCTTAATTACCTAGTGTTGGTGCTAGGTATAACCACTATTAATTCAGTGTTCATACATGAACACTCTTAAAACTCGAAATAGCATCTCATCACTAGAGAACATTCGACTTCACTATCGAAATAAAATGGAAGCGACTCACCGAGTATTCCATTCCAAACTTGCGCTCGCTCGTAACCTTCGGCTACGACCTGCGAACTGCTAGCCTGCCGTTCCTCTTCACCTCTCAGATGTTGACATGTCAACCTTCGCGCTCCGCATCTGAATCGCTAGCCTCCAGCAGAGGTTTCAGGCTGCCACACAATATGGTATCTGAAACATGAAAAATATTACGAGAGTATATGTTCACACGGTTATCTAAACATACACAGTTTTGATGGAAAGTAACCGGTGCACCGGTATAGTAACCAAAACCAATCAATCTGCCTAGCCTTTTCCCACTGCATTGGGATCGGCTTCCAGTCCTACCGGATTCAGCTGAGTACCAGTGCCTTACATGGAGCGACTGCCCATCCGACCTCCACAACCCAGCAGCTGGACAACACGGTACCCCTTGGCAAGACTGGTGTCAGACCTCAGGCCTCTGACCACCCGTAACGACTGTCAAAGATCTTCAAATGACAGCCAGGACCAACGGCTTAGTGTGCTTTCCGAGGCACGGAGGAAACTCGGTATGTTGAAATGGTTACCCATCCACGGACCGACCTCGTCAAGCGTTGCTTAACCTTGATGATCGACCAGTGCGGCTGTTATTATTTAGCCACGAGCTTCTAGTAGTAGTAGTAACCAAAACCTGAAAAACTGTGTTAATTTGGACACCGAATGGTAGTGCAGAGTCCCTGTTCAAACCATGAACCACACATTACAGTGTCCCGAGTGCCCAGGTAGGTATAAGAGCTTTAGAGAATCAAATAAATGCCATTGCATTTTAAGTTGCAATTAACGACCTGGTAGGGTTTACCACTTTTTAGAAAGTTTGGCCCTCCAACTACAAAAGAAGAATACTATGCTTCTTCTCAAACTTAGTCAATTCTCACTACATAAAACTAATCAAAATATTTCATTTGGAATTATCATAATTTCCAGACTGAAGTATAAGGTAAAGGCACGGTACGGTAAGAGGAACAATAATAGTCAGCCAAGGTCAGTCAAGTGTTATTTCCAGTGATAATAGAATAATAACTCTTCAACAACACCAAAACTTGACCATCGATAACTCACATGAAACTATGAGCTGACACGGGCCACCCCGTTGAACCACTGACCACCATACCGTACACAAAACCAGAATTTTGAATAATGAACACACTTTTCCATAGTCATAACAAAATGAAAACGACTCACCAGATTGGCATAAAGATCAGTGTGTATGGATCTTTCCACATGTCCACACGCTCCTTCTTGACCTGTCCAGCTCCTTGGTTGTTAGCCTCCTTGCTGCTCCGCTTCGGACTAGTTTTTCATTATTTAAGACTGAGGGTAGTCTCAACTGACACCGCGATTTTTACCGCCATTTTCACTAGCATTGTTTTTACGTGTAATCTCATAAGCACGACCGAATCCCAATTCTGATGTCGCATCATGGCTGGCCGATAGACGCAAACCATCGGGAAGTCAGGATGTATTCCCTTAGGTTAAGACATCGTGTGTGGGCAGGTCGTTGGGTACAATCGTGCAAATGAAATCATAGAAGTTATTCGATACACTGGGTTTATTTAAATAGTCACAACTCAGTTACAATCTTGCTTACTAATATTACGGATCGACACTGATTCTACGACGCGTTAGCTCTAAGGCTGTCAGTACTCAACTGCCATATTCTCTGTCCCCACTACGCAAGCGGTTAGAATAAGCGCGCCAATGCGTAGTTGTTCTTGCTTTGCCGCCAGATTGCGTGCTTGCGATTTATTTTAACGTCCGTACTATTGACTAAACCCGACATATTTATAAGACCGAGGCGTAGTTGCCGTTGGCCTTAAGGCATATTTTTTTTAAAAGACCCCGAAATGAAAGTAATGTGTGAGCAATAGCTTTTCCCACAGGAACAGTGCATTTTTTGGGGATAGGCCAAAAGGACTTAACGTCAATAAACGATGGTGTAGCTGTGTGGTGATCTACCAGTAAAATTTATATTTTACTTAATTGAATTCGGAAAATCGTACTGTACGTACTAACATAGGCCAACATGCCTGTTCCAACTACCGCGGATTTCAGTAAAAACATTCAGTAGTCGATCGTTTCCTGTCGTCAGTGTATGTCGCGCAGCGCACGCCGCAAGCTTCACTGGATGTCGCGTGCCGCATGCTTAGATACACAAAATGGAGGCCCCTGTTTACTCCACATATATTAAACTGCGATTAGCCAGGCTTCTGCCGGCTAGCACGGCCTGCTGTGACAGGCTTGAGTCACACATTTTTATCGCAGTTTGGGAGCAAAAACTGTGATAGTTAAAATATACGTAGTTAGATCTCGGGAACGTTTTTTTCTCGTAGTATAATGGATGATAAATTAGGTGCCTATCATTAATTTTGGATTTCTTAAATAATGATCGTAGGTACCGTTAATGAGGATTGGCTAAAGTGGAAATAATAACAATACACACATAAGCTTCAAATAAAAATAAAAGTACAATTGCATTACATATATTCACACTTTTAAACAACCGCGGTGTTTGTAACTTACACATGATTTTTAATTCATGAACAATAATTCAGAATGTAAATAAAAAATGAAATAATGAATAATAACAAATAATAACAAATAATAATGGAATAATGAATGGAAATACCTATGTTTTATTATGTGATCAACTCTTAAAAAAAACATCAGTTCACATACACGGCAAAAAGTAGTAAGAACGGCAGTTATATTTCCGTGATTTCGTTTTGATCCCATAGTAAAAGTTTTAGATTGCTTGAGGTGGTAGGTTCGAAGCCGGGCAAGTACCAATCTGACTTTTTCAATTCATATGTACTTTCTATGTTCATCTTGGACATTGCTGACAACGGTGAAGGAAAACATCGTGAGGAAACCTGGACTTATAATGAGTTTATTTTAAGATTGTAATCCATCGGTGTAACTGCTGAAAGGCGTTTCAATGCGAGGATACGTGAATAAATAAATGAACCTTGAGTAGGTACTCTCACCCCCATCATCTACAAACTACAAACAGCATTATTATTGCCCTATAAATCCTTTGCAATAAATAAATCACAAAGAACTTCACAAGTTTTTACATTGCCATTTTCTTCTACATTCTCGATGGCAAGAATTTATTGAATCGTGCACTTTTCTGACGTGATTTAAGAGTGAGTTCTTCTTATAGGAAAAGAGGGGTTGTCATGTTCTATGCGCACATAATTTATATGCCTGTCTGAAAATGAAAGGGGATGAAAAGTTATGTGTTATTTTCATTTTTTTCGTAAACATCTGAGAGTCAAGACGGGTGGTTCTTTTATTGCAGTTGTTATGGTGATGCTATGGATATTAATAATAGCAATATGCAGCCAAATCACTCGTTTTGATTTTTAAACATCAGGAATGTTGTTTATGCCAATTCTTATCTAGAATGTATAGCTCAAATGTAATATTCATATATTTTTTTATTTCTTTATCAAATTAAATAGTTTATTTCAATAAAAACGGAGATTCTAGTACATACGCATACAAAGTTAAATAAAAGTTTATACCATAACAATTAAAAGTAAATTTAATTTTAGTTAATTTTAGTTCTTTTCTAGTATGTCATTTTCCATGTAAAATTGTATGTATACATGTGGAAATAAATAGTATTTTTTTTTTATTACAATCAGGTGGGTTAAGTTCTGCTCTCCTAGGTAGGTAACAGAATAACCTTTATTAAGGAATAACAGTCCCTGTCCCTTAAAAAAAATTGAAATTAAACTAGTACAAGAAAATCTAATAGATACTACAGTAATATAGAAGTTATTTAATACCACAACTATGTTTATTTTTGAGTGCATAAGTGTGTGCGTTTATAAGTGTGTGTGTGCGAATTTATTTAATTTATAACATTTTCCTATAAATGCATAGGTAGTCGTAATTTTAAATCAATCGATCACAATTTTCACACGACTGGCCAAAAAATACAAGAACCCCAAATCTTTAATACATGAACCAATGACTTTTCCAGTTCAAAAGGATTGTAAGTCTATCGGTTAAAGTTTAACTTTTCGCCAGGTGAGACTGAATTTAAGAACTAGCTCGTCACGAAATAAAACCTATAAAGATTCTCCTCCAACACACAGTCAGTACAATATTAAATACCAAGTTAAGGGAACCAAGGACGGACGGGAACGGAGCGAAAGAATATTTCATAACAATACGAGAATATGAGATTATTTCATAAACGCAGGTATTTCAGCGGTTACGACCCGCCACGGAGGGTTGAGTACCGAAAAAGTTTCGCCCCGGCTCTTCACTAATTGGATTGTTCCGCGGGTAGGTACGCCGGTAAATATATAATAGGCGTACGTGGAAACGTTTATAACAAATTCTTTTTATGATATGTTTTTGTCTTCCCTTTTAGAGGTGAAGGGGGCGAAGCAAGGGTTCTTTATTTTCAAGGGATTCAGCTGGTTTTGATTGAGTGATGAGAGAATAATCGTACGAAACGATTTTATCTGAAAGATGCAAGTTGATGAAAGCCGGTTTAAAAAAAAGTATGTAGATATTTACCTGCCTACTAAGTTCACTACTAATCAGGCAAGTTTTGGAACAATCCCACCGCACTATTCCCAAACCATTGCAACTCCTGAAAGCCAGAATGAACAGAGGCGACCACCAGAAAAGCGCCGAGGCAATGAAGCTCGACGAAGTCCCGGAGAATGAATTTAACTGTCATGGATCCCACAACGAAATTAATGTGACAATAATACGGAGGAATAGGAAAAAAATACGAATTCCCACTTCCCTCCATACCAAGCAGGAAAAGAACAAACAAGGCATATAGAGACAAAGGGTCGTTGTGTCCTGGGGGGTCAGGCTAGTTGCTGCACGTACCTACAATAAATTAAATTTATAGAAAAGCTTATAAATAGAACCATGTATGAGAAGAAATCTAAATGCCTACCAAAGGCATTGTCCGCCTATATGTGTGCATGAAGTATTAAATAAAAAAATGTAGGTGAACAACACAAGTAATTTTGCTATACCTGAACACGTCAGATAGGTACAGCTATCTGATCTACAAATTATCCGATTGATTGCCATTCAACAAGTCACTCAACGAGCCATACAACGTGAAGACATACATAACATACTCACATTAAGAGCTATATTTCTACATAATCACATGATGAGATTACCTCAGCGGGATGTAAGCGAGGCTATAAAAACCTCGTAAATTGCCGCCCATAGTGTTTCTGTCGGTTAGCTAGAAAGCCCTGAGGAACGCAATAAAAGTTTTAAATTACTGTAATGGAATATTTTATTACTTGTTTCAAGGATGTAGTAGGTTGGTAGGTTTTTTGTGGTGATGTCAAAAAAAAAATGGTTTCTATTTGAAACAAATTATTTTTGTTTTTCTAATAAAGCCATCTCAACATAAGTTTAACTAGGTGCATTTCTCGGAATACACTCAACGAGCCATACAACATGAAGACCTACATAACATACTCACATTAAGGGCTATATTTCTACATAATCACATGAGATTACCTCAGCGGGATGTAAGCGAGGCTATAAAAACCTCGTAAATTGCCGCCCATAGTGTTTCTGTCGGTTAGCTAGAAAGCCCTGAGGAACGCAATAAAAGTTTTAAATTACTGTAATGGAATATTTTATTACTTGTTTCAAGGATGTAGTAGGTTGGTAGGTTTTTTGTGGTGATGTCAAAAAAAAAAATGGTTTCTATTTGAAACAAATAATTTTTGTTTTTCTAATAAAGCCATCTCAACATAAGTTTAACTAGGTGCATTTCTCGGAATACATTAATTTTAAATGCGGCAATCTCATGTTTATTCAATGTCAGATACTGACCTTATGTGTCTGGGTGGTGTTGACCACAATTACATACGATTCAAGCCAAACTAGCCATGTAAATTTAAGTAGTATTTTTTATATACAATTTATACACCTCTGTCTGCCCCTTAGGGAAATATTAGCGTGATGTAATATTTGAAAATATTATTAAATAAAATAGAAATAAAATCCGTTAACATGGCAATATTAAAAACAATACACTCGTTTTTTGAGCAGTCGTGTAAATACTGTAGTCGTGTAAGCTAATTCGTAGCTTTATGAGCTACGAATTAGCTACGACTGCTACGGCGTAGCATCCGTAGCAGTCTACGACAAAACTCATTTCTTGAACTCCTCACAACCAACGCCTCCAATTCCCACTAAAAGGCGTCATTATCAATATTAAAGTGCAATCCAACGTAACTCCCAGATATGAGGCGCAGTCGTAACAAAGTGAAGTGATCCTTTCATAAAATATTATCTTTGTGCGAACGTAATCCCGGTAATGGCCCCGGTAGGGCCGCGCGAGGCTAATTACGAAATAGCCTTCGCGTACGCTTCACTTATTAGCTTAGCTGGGTTAGAGCTACGCGGGGTTGAAATGTGGAGTTGTGTGGTGGTAGTGTAATTAAAAATTTGTAAATTATGGAAACGTGTGAAGAGTTAAATCGTGAAAGTTTTGTTAATGTTGGTAATAGCTTTATTAGATCAAGAACTAGGTACCTTCTTATAAATCATCTGACTAACAACAACTTAAATTCTCTAAAATCGTCTAATAAAGCTTATATTCAATTCAAAACCCAATTAGGTATTTTCACTTTTCTCAGATGAATAATTTATTTTCTTTTCTTCAAATTCTGTATCTATGAAATAGCCTTTTCGTACGCTTCACTTATTAGCTTCGCTGGGTTTTAAGTTTCGCGGGGAATCAATGTGGGTGGAGTTGTTGTGATGTTGTTTAATTACAATAGTGAACGGACGTACAATCACGCGCGCGTGCTCTTGTTAAGAGTATTCTGCAGACGCAGCACAACACCGTCGCGTCACCGCGGTGTACATACGTCGATCTATCGGGGTCATTGCCATGACTAGTTACAAGTGCGGAAATCATGAAGTGTTTACAATAATTTATTGTTTAGGTGTTGTAACCTGCCCTAACAACTAAATAATGGCTACACAGTCATTTAAGATAAAAACTGACCTGGAAAAGCGGTTGTATGACTGCTACACCCAGGAAAAACGGATAGAGAAAACCTGCAACTTATGGTACGTAAATTGAAAAATCACATTAATAGCTTGCAGGACCATGTACAAGCCCTTCAAGGAGAATTAAATTGCTTGAAGGAAATGAAAGAAACTGAAGAACCCTTAAAAAACAGGAAAGCGAGACAACAATATTTTCGCAGCGTACTAAAAGTGACGTTGAATGTCGCACAGACGAGGACTCGCTAAAGAGACTGAGTGGATAAGGGCCAAGAGCAGGAAGAAGAGGAAGCTTAACAACTCTCTTTCTCCAAAACAAAAACCCGGAAAAAGTGCCTAACAAGAAGAACAACAAAAAAATGCGAAAGAGACTTCTGTCAAAAAGGTACCCCCACCACCGCCAATCATAATAGACGGAGTTAAGAACTACCGAACGTTCTACGACTCGCTAACTGAAACCATACCAATAGAATCCTTTACTGCTAAAATGATGAATGGGATTGTGTGAAGGTGAACGCCAAAACAGAAGACTCTTATAGAGTAATTGCCAGACTTTTGACAGAAAAAGACTACCACTGGCGTTCGTACGAGAATAAGCAGGCTAGACCAATTAGAGTTGTTGTGAAGAAATTACATTCCTCTTGCCAACCTGATCGAATCAAAGACGATCTAACATCACAAGGACTGAAAATAGAAAAAGCAGACAAAAAATTGAGCTGAAAGAGTAAAGAACCACTCAATATGTTCGTTTGTCATTTAATAATGACGAAGATGTCAACAAAATCTATGGCATACAAATACACCCACTCAAAAATCTTAAACTTATTCCCCAATGCAAGAGATGCCAGGCATAGAGTGAGTATGTCCATACTCATGAATACTGCAGAAACGAGCCAAGGTGTGTAAAATGCACTGGCAAGCATCTTACAGCCAACTGTACCAAATCTCCGCAAGAGAAGCCAAAATGTGTTCACTGTGGCCTTCGTCACCCTGCCAACTATAAACATATTTATAAACAATATAGTGAGTCTTATTTTAAAAATATTAAACACATAAATGCAGTTTCGATGTCCACACAGACATATGTTATTACAACCAGATCAAACATCAGTAGAAACTCAAACTGAAAATAATTTACATCAAGAATGAATATAATTTTACTATATTACACAGCAATATACAGGGTATAAGGTCTAAAATAAATGATTTGGAATTGCTAGTTGAGTCAAAAGGCATCGACGTTCTTTGTCTGAGTGAAACTTTTTTTCGTGACCAGAGGGCAGAAACACTACATTTGCCGAACCATAAAATGGGTTCGTATTTACCCGGCAAAATAAATCTCGTGGTGGTGTGTGTATTTATGTAAAAAACTCAATTAACTACAAAACAATTGAATGGTTATCTGAACTATCGGTTGAAGTTCATTTTGAATGCTGTGGTATAATTGGTATATATTGTGTATGTATAGGACACCGAACAGCAACTTTAATCTGTTTATTGAAAAGCTTGAGTTATTATTGTTTAAACTAACTATTAGATTGAGATCCATAAACAAAAAAATATTTATTCTGGGTGACTTTAATATAAAACACACTTGACTGTACCAAAAAAGGTATTTTGTTCAAAAACACTTTAAAAAAAATCTATTTGCACCTGACCCTAAACCAGCCAACCTGATTAACATCACATTCTGCAACGTGCATAGATAACATAATCACAAATCATAATAAATCCAAAGCAGATATATGGGATCTAGGAATATCAGACCATACATGTCAAGTAATAAAGATACCGTGGAATTTAAGTTTTCGAGAAAAATACTGGTTCAAAATGCGACGTAATATAAATTATAACATCGACATATTTTTAAGATACATTTCACAAATAAAATTTCAAGATATGTACCATCATTTGGATGTAAACACAGCTTACGAAGAATTTATTAGCCTATTTAAATTAATATTCGACATTTGTATGACGAAAAAGTTAAAATGCTCTATAAAAAAGATACAACATGGAAAACCAAAGGCATCATAATTTCTAGTAAAAATAAAAGAAAAATGTACCTACAAACAAAAAGGAATACGTCTCAAGAACATAAAATAAAATATGTTCGCTGTTGTAAAATCTTAAAGCGTGTAATGAAACAGTCAAGAAAAAATTCTAATGCGAAATTTATCTCATACAGTACCAATAAAACTAAGGCTACATGGGCATTAATAAAACGACAAACCCAAACTAAAAATGTTCTTCAACCCACAATAGACTACATTTTGCACAATAAAGATGTAATAAAATCTCCTGTAAAATTAGCTAGTATTTTTGACAATTTCTACATTAACCAGAATCTCAACACTACTACAGCGGAAAATAACAATAATAAAGCACAATCAATCTCTAACTCAAGTAGTATTTTCTTTTACCCAGTAGACAGAAGCGAAATAATAAATATAGTTATAAAATTAAAAAATAAAACTAGTTGCGGACACGATAATATACCCATTAGAGTTATAAATAAAAGTATCCCATTTATTGTTGATCCACTGGTTCATATTCTAAACCTTATGTTAGAAACGGGTAAATTTCCCAATACCCTAAAGATAGCTCTCATAAAGCCATTATATAAGAAAGGATCACGGCACGACATTAATAACTATAGGCCAATTGCACTGTTGCCAAGTTTCTCAAAAATATTTGAAAAGGTTATAGATGCTAGAATCACAGAGTTTTTAAAAGTAAATAATATTTTAAATATCAACCAATTTGGATTCCAAAAAAATAAAAATACATCATTGGCAATATATAAATTATTCAATACCATTTGGGATAAAATCAATGATAAAAAACAATGTGCTGCTCTTTTCATTGATATGTCAAAAGCATTTGACTGTGTAAAGTATGACATTTTGCTTGATAAATTAGAAGGTATAGGAATAAGAGGTATTGCACTTAGATTAATTGAGAATTATTTAAATAATAGAATGCAGGGTACTGTTATGGAAGTATATAACGAATGTAAAAAAATGGTGGAGGTGGTTAAATCTAAATTCGAATCTGTATTACTAGGCGTACCGCAAGGCAGTAAATTGCCCCCCCCCGCCCTTGTTCTTATTGTATATTAACGAGCTTCCAAATATAATTAAGCATCTTTGCGTAATGTATGCTGATGACGCAACTATATTCATTTCAAATGAATATGCTAATGATATTATTAACGAAAGTGAAATAAATAGAACATTAATACCTGTAACTGACTGGTTGCAGTCAAAAAATTTTAAAGTCAATATCTCAAAAACCAAATTGATTCAATTTAGAAATTATAAGAGTAAATATACTAAATTGAATGTAACCATGTCTGATACAGTGATTGAAGAAGTAAAAGATAAAAATTTCTTAGGAGTTACAATAGATCAACATTTAAACTGGAAGGCACATATTGAAAAGATTAAAAAAAAAATATCCAGTGCCTGCTACGCATTGTCAGTTCTGGCAGAAACTACAAATCCAAGTGTTACTAGAAATGTTTATTTTGGAAATGTGTACCCACTGTTAACTTATGGTGTCATATGTTGGGGGAACTCGACAAACGTACAATCCACATTTATTCTTCAGAAGAAATGTCTTAAGACAATATATAACATGTATAGTACGGCATCATTAAGAGATGTCTTCAGAACGGAGGGTTTCCTGACACTGATGGGTATTTTTATACTGGAATTATGTTTATTTGTCAAGAATAATATGCAATATTTTGATTTAAAATCAAATTCAAAAATAAACATTCGGAAACAATATAAATTTGACATTAATTTACCGTCTATTAACAATATGATGTATATCGGCGCAAAGTCAACATCACTACCGACGTGAGGGCGTATTCGAGCGTCGAATAAATTATGATTGTTTATTTTAAGTTCAAATAACGTGTGATTGCTTATTTGAATATTTAAGTTGATAAAAATCTCTCAAATGACTATTTGTTTATCTTTACTCATTTTATTACTCAAAATTATTAAAAACTAATTAATCTTTACTTCATAATCCATTTTGTGATTTGTAAAATAAAAACTAGAATTTAAAAACAGACAACAAACAAAGACAGTCTATTGACTTAGTCAATAGACTTGTAACGACTCTAACCGAAGTTCTGTATAAATACGACCGCCCGACCGCTCACAAATCATTCTAAGTCGAGTCGTCGGACGGTACGGAGCTCCGGAATATTGTGAGTAATTCTTTATTGTCAATAACTATTTACTGTGTGCCATTGTGTGTCATTATTGTGTGCTTTCTGCCAGCAAGAATATAAGTTGATACTCTTGAAGACAAGTCTTTAATTTTCAAACATGAGTAGCCATCACCAGCACCAACACCATGATGATAATGGAGATAGTGACGTCAGCATTGCTGACGTCACTCTTTTTAAAAATAACCAGGGGGCCCGTCCCCCGTCATGTATTATAAAAGTACCTATATTACTGCTATTCGCGTGTACAATAAGTTACCGCCAGCAATTAAGCAATTAAATGGAAATATGTTTAAAAGTAAATTGAAAAAAATGTTAATTGATAATGTATTTTATAATCTGCATGAGTTTTTTGATAAAAAATAATATTTGTAAGTACCTAATTTCTAAATACTATTGCATATCCGACTTGGGTAGACTGTTGAAACTAAAAATGTAATGTTTATTAATAAGAACTTAATGTACACAGTTATGCAATAAATATATCTTTATCTTTAACTATAGAGGGTATGAAGTAGCTAAACAGATACAAATTATGAAAAATAAAAATATTTAAAAGAAACTTGTGGTACCAACTACCCAGCAGTGTCCTCCCCTGCAAAATCTTGCTAAACAGGCACAGAATGCAAGTGTCCAGTCAACTGCAAAACCCATGCAAGTAAACAATGTACAACAATCCTATGCGGAAGCTGCAAAACAAAGATCACAGCCTTTGAATCTAGTGGATAAGAATAATCAGATCTTAAAATGTATTACCTTATTTGACAAGAGATTAGAGAAACTAGAATCCAGCGCTAAAACAGCTATTTTAAATAATCCAAAATGAATAACACTTTAAAGTAATGGCCTGGAACTCTAATGGACTCCTCAAACATCAAAATGAGTAGCAGGCGGTCCTAGACACAGAAAATATGTGTTTGGTCTCCGAAACGCACTTCACTAAGCAATCTTTTGTCAAATTTAGAGGATACATTAATTCGCTCCACCCTGACAACTCTGCCAGAGGAGGTAGCGCGGTTATAATCAAAGACAACATTAGTCACTACGTGCAGTGTAAATATGAAGAACAAGACATTCAAGCTGTGGCAATATCTGTTAAAACCAAACATCGCTGCGTGTTCGCCGCCAAATATTGCAGCCATATACTGTCCTCCACGGCATATGTTAAGAAAAGAGCGATATTTAAATCTCTTTGAACTATTAGGCCAGAGATTTATCCTAGGCGGTGATTTCAATACTAAACACACGCATTGCGGATCAAGACTTACTACGACTAAGGGAAGGCAGCTCTTAAATGCAGTTAAAGAAACACATTCAGAAGTCATGAGCATGGGTAAACCAACGTACTGGCCCACTGACCACCAGAAAACACCGGATCTGATAATTTTTTTCATATGCAAAAATATATCCGCCAACTTCATCAGTTTGGAGGAAGGTTTTAATATGAACTCGGACCACTCTTCGATTATATTAATGCTTAGTCAAAAAATCATACTCGAAGAAAGCCACTTAACCCTGGTTAATAAGTTTACAGATTGGGTAAGTTTTGCCCTTGATCTAGATAATATTATCGACCTTAAAACTCCGATAAAAAAGCAAGATCAGCTTGACTCAGACGTATATAAATATATTGTTCATATTCAACAATGTGCGTGGAACAACACACCACAATTAAAACGTAAATATAAGGGTTTTAACAATCTGATAAAAGGAAACAAAGGAAGCTGTGGCAGCAAACAAGGTGCCCGCGAGATAAAACATCACTAAATAACCTAACTAAACGATTAAAGTGGAAAATACTACAGTTTGAGGGTGAATCTCTGAATACCAACCAATGCAGCTAACAAATGACAAATCAACGGATTACTCCCTTTGGAAAGCTACAAGAAATCTAAAAAGGCCAATTAAACAAATACGCCCATCAGAGATAGCGACGGAAAATGGGCCATAAGCAATGACCAAAGAGCATTAAGGTTTGCTCAACACTTAGAAGAAACTTTTCAACAAAATGAAAGCCCGATAGAAATACTTGAGAGTGAAAGATTGTCACAAAACCAAAGAATTAAGCTTGTGACTCCTAAAGAAGTAATGAGAGAAATTCATAATAACATTAGCTCGAAAAAGTCTCCGGGTTACGACCTCATTACAGGGGAAATTCTTAAACACCTCCCACGCAAAGCCATAGTAAAGCTGACAAAGCTTATCAATGCTGCATTTATCCTAAAATATGTACCTGAGCCATGGAAGGTCGCTGAAGTCATTATGATTGCGAAGCCTGGGAAACCACCCCATGAAGCATCATCATATAGACCTATTTCTCTGTTACCCGTGTTATCAAAGCTATTCGAAAAACTGTTATTGAAACGGTTAAAACCATTAATAGAAGATAAAGACCTTATTCCAAATCATCAATTTGGCTTCAGGGAAAAACACACAACAATAGACCAGGTTCATAGAATCCACCCACATCATTGAAAAAACGCTTGAAAATAAGGAAGTCTGCGCCACCGTGTTTTTAGATGTCGCGCAAGCTTTTGACAAAGTTTGGCATAAGGCTCTAATATTCAAGCTCAGACGCATGCTACCAGAATTTGCAGATATTCTAGAGTCGTTTATAACTAATAGAATGTTTAGAATACTGCAAGAAGACGCCTATTCCGAGCTGAAAGCTATAAAAGCTGGGGTACCTCAAGGAAGTGTGCTAGGCCCAATTTTGTACTTGTTATACACTTGTGATATCCCAGAACTGGAAAATAGCACCATTACGACCTTTGCACATGATACTGCTATTATGGCTACCGGGTCAAGCCACAGAGAATCAGTAGAAAAAGTTCAACTGTGAACAAAGTTTATGACTGGACACAAAAATGGAAGATCAAACTGAATGAATCAAAATCTATTCACATTGACTTCACAAACAAAAACTTGGACTGTCACCCAATCCACATAAATGGCATGCAAGTGCCTTATGCTAATACAGCCAAATACCTTGGCATAACTCTCGACGCCAAGTCGCGTTGGAAAGCTCATGTCAAAAAGAAAAGACAGGAACTCGTCATACGTTATAAAAGTATGTATTGGTTACTCGGAAGGAAATCCTGTATATCAATACATAATAAAATAACCATATACAAGCATATACTGATGCCAATTTGGACGTATGGTATCCAAATTTGGGGCTGTACTAAACAAAGCAACGTCAAAATAATCAAACAATTCCAAAATAAAGTGCTCAAGGATGCTGTAAATGCACTCTGGTACATAAGAAATGACGATCGTCGATCGATTCACCGTGACCTTAAAACGGAATTCGTCACCACCATCATCCAAAAATTTGCTGAAGCCCACGAACACAGACTTCATCGACACGTGAATGTTGAGGCTATCCAGCTGCTAGACAATACAGACTTAGTGTGTAGGCTAAAAAGAACTAAACCTTTTGAATTCGTGTAGTGTATAAAGTGAATAAATAATAGTGACAATGATGTGCTATACATATAACACATGGACATAGTGTTTTTTTTTAATTATATCAGACTCTAAGAAAGTGCTACGGACTTGTGGAAAAGTCCAAATAGACACTATTCTTAATTGTTTACAAATACAATTGTAAATTATAATAATTGGCTGTAATAGTAGTACGATTAACTAATTTTACCTGTATGTTTATGAACCAACCTTTCTGTGTTATAAGTGTGTTAATGTATTTTTAAGGGCTGTGGATTTTGTGATTAATAAATAAATAAATTCATTATGGCTACAGACATTTTGCAAATTTTATTTATGGTAGTCATAAACTTTTCAGGAACGTATTGGTACAAAACTCATTTCCCGTTGTTGCACAGAAACTCCGATCGTTTCTACAGACAATATACCTACCATTAAACTCAGAATATCTTGAGCACTTATTGGCACAGCGAGTTCTTGGCAGTTGAAGTACCCACTGTATCTATCACCCTTTGATCAAACGTAACAACAACCTGTCGGCCTCCAGTCTTGTCCTTTGAGGCGGACGTTCTAAATATAGAAACTGTTACAATAAATTTTAGAAAGCTGAAGACAAAGACCTAAATAGATACCTATTTTGCTAATTATGCGATGACTTTTTGTATCAAAATACATAAATTATCTAAAGTTAAAAAAAAAAAACACAGATCAACTTGGTTGTTTTGCCATGATGATTGATGACCTACTTCTAATTGGATTTTGATATAAAATCTCATATACCGATGTTTTTTATTTCAAGTGAGCTTTGTCAAATGCAGGTCCACAGTTATTTATTGAAATCCATGCAAATATTTCAAGTGTTCTCATGTCAGCGGATTCCGGTCCAATACGTAGCGGTTAGAGTGGTCACTCAATACTCAATGCTGCTACATTTTATATAGTTCGGTGAAAATATTGAATACTACCGCAAAATCAAAATAAGCCCTACCTCCTCATCGTACAACCTTTTTTTCCGTCTGCCGAAGGATGATAATGTGTTTATCAGTAGGTATGTATGATGCCGCCCCGGTGGGTTCCCGCATTGTCGTTGCGGGGGGGCTCAGTAACCGTGGCTTGGTCACTCACGGTGAAGCGAAGAGGAACCCGAGGAGGGGCCGCTCGTCAGGGCTTTTGCCGTTAAGCCGACGACGTAGCGGCCAACATGTAGGTTGCGGTGCTGCCTAGGCGACATCGCAACTGAGGCGGGCCGCGATGTCGTATGGGGTCTCCCATACCCATACGATATCGCGGCTGAGGGTTGGAGGCCGCGGCGGGAGAGGAGTGCCGGTATTGCGGTGCGCCGCTCTCCCTACCTTCCGCGGCCTAGACGGGGTCGCCACCGTCTGATGGTGGACGCGGTGGGGCCGCAGGGGAGGAGGAGTGACGGTATAGCGTTGGCCGCTCTCCCTATCCCCTGCGGCCGAAAAATGGTAGGTGGCGGGGCCATTGACCCTGACCCGTCACAAGGGGACCAAGGGTGCCATACACGGGGTCGTCTGGCACCCATGTGCTGGTTTGGTCCCTGGGGTGGTCACGGCGCACAGTGTGTTCTGGTGCGCCGGTGATGGGGGTACTCCCCAGAGGAGGGTCCGGTAACGGACAGCCGCGGCGGGTTCGCGGTGAGTGCTAACGCGTACCCGTGTTCCCGCCGTAAGCGACACAGGAGGAGACCGTGGAGTTTTAGTGGGTTAGAGACCCACATAACTGCGCTATCTCCCCGTGGTAGCGCAGTATGCATGAGCATTTCTCCACGCTAAAAAAAAAAAAAAAAAAAAAGGTATGTATGATTGTTCCTATGTGCCGTTCTAGAGACCAAATGCGTTGGCCGATTTTTATTGATGATTCTTACGTCAATCGATTCGTCTTAACCCTGGAAGTGTCACGGGCTACATTAAAATTGGAAAATAAAAAAATTACAGATTTTGGGCGCCATATTGTTGGGGACGATATTTTGTTTTTTCTTCCAAACTCATCGTGTGGGGTATCAAAATAAAGGATTTTAAAAGGTGATTTCAAAACTATATGACGCTTATATGTTTAAATGTACCAAATCGTAAAAAAGTTAATTAAAAAATTCATAACTCTACTCTCAGCAACATTATTCTTGTTGCACATTATCGATCTGCTAAAACCCGGCACCTTTGGGTATGCAGACAACAGCACTGTTGCTGAGAGATACTTGCCCAACGCACGGGCTACCGGGCCGCTGATCCGGTCTCTCCGTGAGGCCATGGTGGAGCGTTTGAACTTGCCCTTGCAAGCAGTCTCTGATTGGGGCGATGCCAATCTGGCCAAGTTTAATGCTGCTAAAATCTAGGCGTGTCTTTTTACCGCTAAGAAGAACCAATTTCACCTGGCTCCAATTTTCCGTGATGTAACCGTGCCAATAACGGACTATCTTGAGCTTCTTGGCGTTACGTTGATATCGACTCTCAATTTTGGGCCATACATTGATGCAAAGGCTCAGCTGAAAAACATATAAATCCGACTGGTAAAAAAACGAACTAAAATCATGTAAACAAATAGAAAATCATGCTGTGCAGTCCAAGGATACATCTGGTTTTAGTCAGCATGCTCGCGAATATGTATCCACCAACTGCAGAGCATGATTTTATTCTTGTTAACCTCTTTTTAGTCTGCTTTTTATGCTGTCGGTTTTTTTTTATTATATTGATTTGCTACATAGTATGCATTTGTTTAAGTATTACCCACTTATTTAAATCCGGATTAAATCATACTACACTACACAAGCATACAAAAAAATACTGTTGCTAGGACAATTTTAGTCAAAAGTATGGTTTTGTGCGTTGATATAACCACAAGCGAAGCAACAGTAAACCTTGTCCTTTCCTACATAATATCACCTGCCTTGCAACATAAGGTAGGGCCCTAATCCGTAGTACTTTCATACGAAGTTGTGATTAAACATAAACATCTATCGCTTTTCTAACATAACAAAAACAAAGATTACACAGTTACACACCCTATCTCATTACGCTTACGGCGCAAAATATTACCAAAATATTTCCATAAAATACGCGTACATTTTTCGAGTATACTTCCATGTCAGTGTGCCGGCATCCAATCAGTGTTGCCTCCAGTGACGGCTTGTTTCAACCATTTTAATCTCAGATTAAATGTAAACACTGGCTGTTTTGTCATTATTTGTAGGATACACAATCCTGCTATCTCATGATTAAAACAAAAGTTTTACCACCGAAATGATGAAATAAAATTCTCGTGCATTTTTCGAGAGTGCTTCAAAACCTCGAACCGTTAAGGCTGGCACGCAATCAGTGCTGGCTGGAGTGGCGGCTTGGTCCGGCCGTACTTAATCTGCGATCAAACGTTAACAAGCCCACCCCTACATGTTACGGGCGACATACACGACAGGATTCAATTAAGCCCCAAATAATTTTACGTAAATAATACAACTACAGTTATCGGTTAACTGTTCGGCATTGGATGTTGATTAAAATAACGTGGTTAAACTTTTATCGGATTATGATTTTGAAAAGTGTTGAAATGGGCTAATAGTTTCCTATTTTCATTAAGCTTTAGCGTGAATTAGGTTCGCGTGAATACACTGGGAATCAAAGGTAGAAAACCTTTATATTATGTCAGAGGTTCCTCCCGCATCTTCGAACGTATGATGTTGTTATACAACTAATCTGAAAAACCTATACATCCAACTTAGTTAAACACTTTTAATATTTTATCACCTTCAAAGGTATTTACAGTTTATTAACATATCTACAATAGAATACCATAAAACAAACCTTTATACAAATACAAAGGGGAGAAGGAAAAGAACTCATTGTGCATTCGTAAACATCGATGTCAATGGGAAACCTGCCCCGAACGCTGGCAGCATTGCCTTTGCCACGTTGGATGGCAATGCTGATTCTCTGGCCGAAGAAAAGGTCAGCCCTCTGGTCACGTGAAGAGTCAACGAGCTTAGTGCAAATTTCTCGAAATACTCGATGCGCTCTCGGACCCCATGTACCTAATGTTTCAACCCCAAACGACTCAAACAACAAGGTTATTACAACTTCCAATAAGGTAACATTTGCACCGTTTGAGGTTGTCAAACACATTTTTTGTGAAACACTTGTTTTTCTCCTTGGCTATATTATTTTCTTACCATTACACAGTCATTTTCTCGACCACATAACTGCCAGTAAGACAAGTTCTCAGAACATTTAGCGGATTTTCTCGGCAAACAGCAAAAAACCATTACCATCCTTTCACTTCGTTTGTCAAAGGACTTCGTTTTGCAGAAACCACTGTCCATATCCACGAAGATATAATAAAATCTAAGCATCATAGAAACGGAATCTGTAACTTGTATTTATCGTAAACGTCTTGTTTTTATGAACCATCATTATTTTATGTGCCATAATCTCCCCTGAAGTTTCATTAAAGAAAACTTTGCCCATAAAAATATGATATTGCCATATCGAGGATTGATTCGAACTTTATTACCCGGTAATAAGGACTTGTTTGCCTCTCAAAAATCCTGTTTGAGGAAAATGAGATAATTATAATCCGAATAACGTTTACTGGACTTTATGGGTATCTGTTTATTTTGTTTGGAAATCTGATTCCTTATCTTTGATTTATGAAATACAGATGTTTTTAGCTTTGCAATGAACTAGCCTCTGCCAGCGGCTTTGCCTGCATGAAAGTCGAAAATTATCCCGAGGAAATATATTCCCGGAATTAAAAGTATCCTATGTTCTTTTTCTGACTATAATCTTTCTCTGTGCTAAATTTCATCCAGATACGTTCAGCCGTTCTGGCGTGATTGAGTAACAAACATACACACATAAAACTTTATAATATTAGTATGATTATCTGTTTATTTAGTTAATTTATTAAGAATCATATAATTAACCAGTAATTAAATTTCTATATTCAATAGCAGATTTTCTCTTCGTAAACTGACTGTTTTTCATAAGGTACTCCAAAATTATATAGCACTAGCAGCCGCTCGCATCTCCGTCTGTGTGGAATTAGTATTACCCCCACTTCACCTCCCTTTTGGCCAAATTGCAAATTATCTTTATAAATTATAGCCTATGTATATATTGCTTATACATCTATTTATGTATAAGCAATATGACTGTAAAGTTAATTCAACATTTGTTCAGTAGTTTTCCATAATTTTCAAACATCCATCATCCCTTACAAAGTTTCGCGATTATAATAGCAGTAGGATTACATTACTTATGACGTAATACCTGAGTGTTCCAGACGATACCAGTATGCGCACTTAAACCTCGTGGCTCGTTTCGGGCAGTAATTTGGCACTAATTACTAAGCAACTGGGGTCCGCGTTGAGATCATTTCCAGTACAATTTGTGGATGTTAGCTTTCGTGTTACCTGTACTCCTGTTATATTCACCTACTTTTAGTTGGTCGAGTGTATATGCAATTTATATTTACTGAAGTATACAATTTTAAATTACAGCAGCAGCACGGTACAAAGTACCGTGTTACCCATTTACTTAATTGTAGAGGTCTGATAGGCAGTCGCTCCATGTGCAATTCTGGTATCTTCTTAGCCGCTTTCTGTTGGACTAGAAGCCGACCCCAACATAGTTTCAGAAAAATAGGCATCTGCCTATATTTGGTATAAGATTTTGTGGTTGAATTGAAGAATCTCCATTATTGACGACCTTTAAGATTAAGCTGGCGTTTCCTAAAAATCAGCCCCGCTAACAAACTGAGTAGCTGTATCTTTATAACACTACATAAGCTATTATCGTGGCCATTAGTAACCTAAACATAATACTTGTTCTACGATTTTGGCGGTCTTTCCAGTTCCGGTACCCAGGGTTGTTTGTCCAAGGGGATGGCAAGGTAGACTGAGAAGTAATGCACTGGATCAACTCGGGATGGTTGAAATGGCGAGAGGGCAGTAGGACAACTTGCGACCCCCTCAAGTTAAAGGGTAAAATTTACCTGTCCGTGATTAGACCTGTCGTACTGTATGGATCAGAATTTTGGGCTGTAAAAAAGATGGTTGAAAATAGATTGCATGTAACACAGATGAGCATGCTGAGATGGAACCAGTGACAGAAAAGTCGAAAGTATATCGTTTGTCCTGGTATGGTCTTGTGATGAGGAGAGATGAAACGCATGATACTAAAGTGTTATAAATATAAATGTAGATGGATGGAGAAGGAGGGGACGGCATAAGAAAATATGGATGGAGGAGGGATATGAAAGAAAACAGAGCCGGTGATAGCGTGATGGGAGACAGGACGGTATGGAAGAAGAAAACGTGTTGCGCCGACCCAAGGGCATGAAGATGATTATAAACTATCATCGTATAGCTTACGGGTATTCTTTCGACACGATAAAAGAAGATGGTTTTCATTTCCGTGCAAGCAGAAGATATTATTTTATTTCAAGTCCCTGTTATTATGTTAATATATCAGCCAATACTGACCACTCCTGGGAAATGCGTCACGCTATATTTACTCACTTCTTACTGTTTTTGGCTGTATATATCAAAACTCTTATGAAGTTTTCTGGTTCATCTCGCCATCTTCACTTGGTTCTTCCATGTTGCGAAACTAATCAGATGTAAATGCCTAGATGTATAGTTTATATAGCAAAGTCTATTATAGGCCTTAAAAGGATTTCAGCAAGTGATGCTAACCTACTAACTGTATGCGTAATGTTAATAATATACCTCGCTTTTTAGGTCACTATAAGTAGTTTTTTCAGTTAAGTACTTGTAGATCGTAGTATACTTTTAAACTAAGTCCATATGTAAGTAAATGTAAGTAAATGTGTGGTTAAATTTATTGTACGAGTAAGTAAAGGATCCTTTAAATAATAACAAAGTACACCTTAATCTAAACGTGAATAATAATAAAATTTCATTAAACTAAAGAGGATCGGCATTCACCCATAAATGCGGATAATACGTTAAATTAAGTGGTGATCCATTAGGGATCCGTAATCTAAATGTTAAGCGATTACATGGTACATGAATTATATACGGTTCTCTAATCTTGTGAGCAATATTAAAACCTTTTTGTTGTAGTCTTTGTCTGATATTCTATCTATTTCATTGGATTTTAAGTATATTTTTAAGGAATGCAACCTCTCAATTGAACAATGATGTTAGGTGGAGTAAAATATTATATTTCAAATTTATTTCGCAATGGTCTCCAAGAGTTCGTTGAGTATAATTAAACAAAGTAAAGGCGGTTATCCTGTATCTGGTTTAATCTGAGCTAATATTACGCGGCAACATCTTATGCTTATATAAGGTGTTAATAAATTAACTCTGAGAAATTATGGAATTGTGTAATATAAATTTAAAAATAATCACGAAGAAATAAAAAAACAAGCTTTCCAAAGATATGCAATTAATTTTATTAGTAAATGATTGAATTTGCGCACCGTATAGCCCCAGGCAGTCAGTCAGTCTAGCAGTCAGTGACCCGTGCCATAGAGCGGCCAACCATTGCGCAAGAAACAATTTGTCATCGAGTATACTGCATAGAGTAAGCGAGATAGGAGGATGCGACAAATACGTACTGGAATACGTAGGTTATTTTGTGAAGAATTAAAATCGTTTTTTTTGTTTGGAATCGTTTTGTTTATCGATACCGAATATTCTCACGAAGTTCTTAGAGTAATTTTTTTAACACTTTATATGTTTGTAAAGGATAATCTGGAAGTTCTGTTCCGATTACGATAATTCTAATATTGATAGAAATCTACGATATTCCTAAGCTAGCAGTATGTAAAAGCCTGCATCAATCTTAGTATAGATAGTTCAACTCATCTCTGCGTGCGGCGCAATGTGTGGGTAAGCATGTGTGGGTGGTTGTTTGCTTGGACGACGACTTGCACGACACTGCCACACAAATGAGTAATATATAATTACAAGCGCACGCACACAAGGAGCCGGGCGCACAGGTGGGTTGAAATATCTATTATGGATACCAATGTTCGACACACCAGACAACGCCAAGGGCCCGGTCCCGCTTTCAGCAAAGCTGAATGACTAATTTTTGCCCAGATCTTATCTCGCAGGTGGCTAAACCCACTGATAAGAATATGAATCACTACTTGCATTTTTACCGAGTTCTAATTTTTTTCTATTAAATCTATCTCATCTATACCTACAAGCAATATGATTACAGATACTGATATATCATGTCTAATATCCTACCGTTTTTACGCGGGGTTAAACCCACTAACAATATAGTATTTTTTCTACTATCGAAAATGTGTACACTCTGCGAATTACGAGATTGAATATACGTTTTAGGAGTTCATAGTATAGTGAATTATTCTGCTCATAAAAACGGCCCATTACTTTTTTTCATAATTGCCTTATCTTGTTATATCGCCTGATATCCCTAAAGGTCTAGGCACAGGAGTACATAACGGTACTATTGTACACCCACATTCTGCCGGTTATGTTTAAGTTGAAATTATCCGGGCACAGATATATACTCCAGGCTACTATTGAGAAATTGCAGAAAAAAAACACGCGATGACACTGCCTGACTTGGTAAACGAAGCCAGGGCCTCATGTTCAGTGGTATAATAGTGTGAGGACTCACCAATTAAGAATGCAACCTACTTGCCTATTCAAACACTGGCATTAAATATGACTTGAAAGGTAATTGAATTTCGAACAGATAATGGGTGAAGATGTTTTTTGCTAAGCTTGAATGTCAGAGTTCGATAGTAGCCGCCTAAGGTCAGGCACCTTGCTGCTGAAATATAAGTACAAAAGTGATTCCTGATTTTTATTTCGTAGCGCTCTCTGGCTACGTCCCCACAGTAGCATGTGATAACTATGAAGTCTTAATAAAAACATCAATATTTATAATTATCATGTTTTTAATTGTACAAATAGACGAAAAAAATAACATTGAAAGCGCCTCGGGTAAACAGATTTGTATCTTTCTCATAAAACATTATTTATGAACTTATACTTAGTCGCAATTTAGTGCTCAAGCTTTTGCTGTGAAACCTCCATAACTTTCTAGTGTTCGAGTTCCCAAGTACCCAAAAACATATAGAGAACGCACAGTGATACATAGAAAATATATTACTAACGATTAACGTAGTATTCATAATCCTTTGGGTATCTATTATTTCTAAAAAAACTATTTTAAACATGTCAATGACAATCTGTTGGAAACAAAACAGAAAAATTAGCATAATCATGACTAAAATAATACGTATGTTTTTTTTGGTTTTCATATTATTTTTTAGGACAGATCTGAGAGCTATTATTAGTAACACTGCATTTCCAATTAAAAAAGGCCACTTAAGTACCAACATATACAATATTAAATACTTGCGGGTTGCATCCTGACCCACAATAAACATTCCATGTAGTAACACGGCAACAGAAACGGGACCAAGCCACGCACATAAGGACACTTTCCAGATGCTCCAGCTTTCATTGGTGAACACTTTGACTAAACTGATGTAGATCTGTCGACTGAACACAAACATCCAAGCTACGAGCGCCATTTCCGTGTAAATCATGAAAACAAGGTCCATTAAGACAATCCGTCCACTATAGGGGCAGATATTGAATACTTTCTGAACATCGCCAAAATATCTGATGAACGTGTACAAAAACCTTGCTAGCATGAATTGAATGAGCAGCTGATTTTTGTAACTTTTTCTCCATTCAGCGAATAGCACAGCGGTTAAGATGAGAAGCAACAAAGCAGCCGCCGACAGAGCCATCCCCATCGAGCTCCATGCTAAAGTGAAAATGGTCCAGAATGATGTAGTATTCTTTGGAACGAAGATCACGTTGCCTTGTTCTACTTTCAACATATGCAATTTAAAATTAAAACCTTCACTGTACAGTTTATTTATTTGACATGGTGTTACGGTTGCATTGTCCGTATTATTCATAATGTCCATATAGTCTATATAGTCCATATCATCCATATTTGGGATTATGTAGTCACTTTAGCACTCACACTGTAATTTATCAGGCGATAAAACACTATCGCCCGTCTAGTTTTATTGATCATTATGGTCGTATAACATGAATGGAATGTGTTTTTAGATCTATTATTTTGCATTGCCTTGCATTATTTTATGTGACACTAAAAAAAATACTAAAATCTTCGATAAAAGCTGTATGGAATTAATAAAAATATTTTTTCTATAAACAATTGACCGCAACATGCGTCCACTGTTTAACAATAATTTATGGATTATGTACAAGCAGTTACTTGATAACACTTTTTTATCAACCAGGGATTAGATTGGATATTTTTTGGTATCAAACCATGTACATAAAGATACGTAATTAACATATCAATAACTTTCACTCATGGGATCATAATATTTACTTATAAATTATCTCGTGTCATTAACATGTGCTATAGGATTATTTTTATATGGGTTTGTCACCAGAACTTATGAAGAATATAACATGGTTAAAATTAATATAAGTAAACTCAATTACAAATGATATTGTGTGCCAGAAGTATAAATAATGATCGTTATTCTCAAATTATTTATCAATCAGATATTTTTCTACATCATTATGGAATCCTAAAAATGAATTTCGTCTGGGTCGATCAAAATTGCTTAGAAAGTTATTTTAACATTGTTCAGCATTCTATAAGAAAATAACGAGTCGCAAAGTGGGATGATTGAATAAAAATACAAAAATTTAAGAAACACAGAGGATATATTTTCAGATATAATGCCACGACAGGTCAAAAACAAAACTCACGTACGTGAGGAATAAGAAACGATAAATATATAAAACTCTATACAAATAGTTAACAAGGTGACAGTGTCTAACGATTATAGTATTAAAACTTATTGCGAACCTACTGTACACTTGAGGACAATGGTATTACAACGTTGATGAATTGTATATACTTCAGCTTTAAAGTTAAGTCCGTAGCCTTTATTGAGTTTTTTACAGCTTATAAATACTGCTTTCGTGATTCACTCCCTATGTTATTCCGTCCTCAAGTGTAAACATCTATCGAATTTCCCTTCAAAACACTTTTAGCTTGTTTGTGACAGATTGATTTAAGAAGCGTAGAGTGCTGAGCTTTGTATGTTGAATATGCTCATTCAAATGCTATTGAGAAGAGAATTCAGTTGCCTAATCGACTACAAGTAAGTGCATCTACTTATGAAATATTATTGCATCGTCTAATATACATACATAAGTAACGTCTATTACCAACATTAAAATTTAGAAATTCTACACAATAAAATTTGTTCTACGAATAGCATATTACTCGCTGCGTCAATCAAATTTTAATTAGATAACTATAATAATAATCGATATTTAATTAACGAACTACTTTTAAAAACTGACTTAATTAACAGAAGTTATAATCCAGTTTAAATTCAAACTCGAAGTCAACAGCTTCATCTTATTAGAATCAGAAACAATAGATAAGGAAGTTTATACATTTATAACGGCTGCTAGGATAAAACTTTTATGCAGGGTGTAAAAGCTTCTTATTATTTTTTCACAGACATCAATTTTAATATTCATGTTTAGATTTAATAGTATGCACTATTGTAAGTATTTAAAGTTACCAATAAAAACATTAAACTTCTCTTTCGTTCTTATTTTGAAAAATTTATAACACTTCTGATAATTCATTAACATCATTTCGTGATGTTGCAAATAAGAAATTATAAAAGATAAAATGGTTGTTATTAAGTTAGAATACATGCCAATAGATAGATCGTGTCTACTAGACGATAATATTACACTAACTATTCATAAGGACAACTCTTTGTAGTTTGAATACTATGTGTACTTATATAGAAGTCTTTATAAGGGATCACAGTTGGAAAACACTAGTTCAATACACAAATCGGGGAAATTACAATCTATATCTATTTAAACTACGCTTCTATTATTTAATTTAACACTATTTTTAATTATTTTATCTTTATTATTTTAATTAATATTTAAAATACAACTTAGTGGATTAAAATATCAGGACTTTAAACACGATAGTGAAGTATAAACAGAACATACAACAAATTTTCAAATGGCGGTAAAATTGTAAACATATTCATAGCGAAGTCCAACTTTTGTAACAAATTCATTAAAACAAACGCGTGTACCTATAATGAAAACAAAACTTTATCACACGTACTTTCAATTAAATTGATATTATTGTACTAAATTAATTTAACTTTGGTATGAAGATTAACGGATAAATAAAATAATTAAATCTATTTTGCTTTCAAATGTAGCTTATGTTACAGCGAATTCGTTTTCAACACCGAACAGGTGTTAACTATAATTATTAATAGATGCTTATTTAAAGCTAGTAAAATCAGTGATACGTAAAATCTTCTAATAGCATTAAAACTGAGCCTTAGAAGAGAACTAAGTTACTAAGTCTTCTAGTAGCATTAAAACTGAGCCTTAGAAGAGAACTAAGTTACTAAGTACTTATTCCTAAAATTACTCTAAGTGGTACCTACGAAAATATTTAAGTAGTATTTCTCTTTAACTGTCTTATTTTGTAAGCAAAAAAGGTGTGAATACTCAGTTTTCCAAACACATAGCTTCTGTTCTTCATATTCTTTCGAGTCGATGAACTGAAATATAATTTTTATAATATAATAATTTTATTTTCCTTTAAAAGTGAGAAATACATAAGATGGTGTTTGAAGTGTCCTGAAATAGACAATCCTATGCTTAAACATATATTAATATTGTCTATTTCAGGACACTTCGCGCTTCCGAAATATAGTCTCAACTATTCACATTTTGTTCGACCAGTCAAACAGACTCGACATTGCTTTTGATATAATTGCTAATAGCTTCCTATATGTTTCTTACAATCAGAGATAAAAATGTTCAGAATGTCTGGAAATTATTGATTTTCACACCGTGTTTGTTTACCAAATCAGACATGTAATCCAAAACACATTATACAATCACAAACAATGTGCTGACACAGTTTCATAGCGTGAATGAAAGTTACAGTAGAGTGAACTACAAAAGGACCAGTTTCCAATATTCTCGTTCAAAATTGATTTATTCTGGAATATATTTTTGGACATCAATAAGCTAGTATTTATTTTTAAAAGTGGACATGTAAAGTGATTTCGCTATTTTGCTACAAAACTTGCTTAAAATATTTTATGTTTTAAAAGAAACTGGCCCCAAAAGGAAGCTAGTAAAGTCTAGAAGATCACAATGCGTAAACTTTAATTATCTTATTATAGTTAACTACAACAGTTTCAGCAATTTTAAATATTTACTTCGTATTTTTTATTCTTAAGTCTACTTTTCGTAAACATACTTCGTATTTCTCCACCTTTTAGACTTTCTTTAATTTGGATTTAAGTTGCTGATAAAATTGAAATTATTAGAATTGCGAAGACAATATTATTATTAGCTTTTGAATAATATTTATTTTGCCTTCAAACTAAAAACAGTATTTCCTAACTCCTTTAAAGTTGAAGAAGAAAATTAAATTCGACGATAGATACTATAAATTCAAGTTTCAACAATCAATCATCGTTAGTCAAAAAGTAATCAAAAAGTAGTTTGCAATTAATACGAGTTGAAATGAGACCAGCTCTTATTGAGGCAATCATAATTTTAATTATATTTTAATTAAAATTTGTAAATTAACATTACACATTTTCCAATTATTCTCTACTCGACCATGTGCTCTGTGAAAGAAAAACATCCAGTTGATATTCATGATTATTTTGCAAAAATAAAAATACTGAAAATAATTGGAAACTCCTAACAAATAAGAAGATAAATCGATTGCGCCATAAAAGCCGAAACGACGCATTGATGGATTGAAATTACAAAGTTTATCCCGACTTTGTATGCAAAGTGTATCGCCCAAGATTTTGAATGGAAATTAATGTTGAACCTTTACTCGGGAAGAAAATTTATGACCCAATATATTTCCATTATGAAATTGCTTAATAAATTAAAATTTATCTTTCCTCAATTTAATATACACTCAGCATCACATAAACGCATGCATGAAACCCAATTAATATTGGTATCTGCTATAAATATGTTTAATGACCTTTAAATTAACAAAAGTTAGATTTCATAAATAACACAATTCTTCAGAGCACGAGCTGTTAAACAACTTTTGCTAAAATACGCATTACAGGCGCTACTGTTTTGGCTCACACTAGAAGGGAATAAAAAGGTCGATCAAGGTCAAACTTGAGTCATTAGACATCCAGATTTTAAATTTAATACAATTATGCAACTGCAGCAAGAAAAACAACGATAAACTCAAGATATAGATAGAAATTCCTGCGGCTATGATTTTATCAAAAAAAAAGAAAAAGAAGAAAGAAAAGAATGCCAGGAGGGGACGCCCTAGAATTACATATATAGACCTTATTAACTTGGTGATGTTCTTCAGAAACGCCAGGTACGCAGTACTACTCATAACCGGCGTGCGTGTGTGACTAGATGTATGAACGTGAGTGAGGCAAAAGAAGTATGTAAAGATGGTAGCAGGTGGCGTTCTGTAGTTTTTGCCTACCCCCATGTGAAAAAGGCGTGAGTTTATGTATGTAAGAAAGAAAAGAAACTGATTTTTCTTTAAATCATCGTAAAACTAAAAAACATTTAACCTTCTTTTCTAGGAACTGAATAAATTGTATTTCAAATGGTGTACCATAGTCATACTGTTACCATTGAATTAATATGATTTAAATTATTTTTAAGAAAATTAGGAGTAAAAGTTGCGATTTTTGTGTTGCTGAGTGTATTATTAAACACTTGCTAGTAATTTGATTGAAAATAGTATAAGATGTTTTGGGCGACAAAATTTTGGGGGAGATCCGAGTAAGGAGCGACCTTCACCTTTCTGTTTAATGGATAAAAGCATTTTAATCACACATTTAATACGTTCAAAAATATAATAAGTTCTTTGTACACATATAAAATTTTGATGTAAAATAAGTTTCATCCATTACAGATCACATTGGTGAAGGTCGGTTCTTACACGGATCTTAGACCATAATTTGTAGCTTTTTAGAATATGCAAAACAAAAGCTTTTATTGTGGTATTGAAAAATAGTGATCTTATTAATTTTTTCATAAAAAAAAACTTTACTCGTATAAAAAAAAAAACTTGGAGCTTCGTCTTTAAAATGATCTTTTTAGACGAAGCATAATTTATTATTGAACTACTCGTACAGATAAATTTGCTCAAATCATTAATTGTTCTTTCAGACGGAAACGAAACAGCTAGAATTGTAACACCATTTATTACAACAAAGCTTAATAAAATAAAAAATAAACAAATGAGAACAAAGTTAGAGGAAGTTACCTTGTTCCTCTACAGGCGTGTGCTCTTCATCGGACGAGTCGAATCGGCTCTCGATTAGCGAACTTTGTTTCTGCAGTGACTGTAACAATGGATGCAATTAACAACTCTTAATAATAGGGGAACATTGTTTTTCAGTTAGCGCTTTGTGGTTTTAGAAACAATAGAATTTATTGGGTGAATAAAAATCAAAAAAGGTTTAGTGCGTGTTTCACCACCTTCCAATGGGTTAATTCAAATTCTGTTATACGTAAACGTACTCGTATATATTCAGAGGTTGTGAAACAAGCCTTAAGAGAGCCTTGAGCAAAGAGTGAATGGGTTTTTTCTAGGCAAACGTGATTCACCGTCGACCACATCATCGCTTACTAACAGGAGAGATAGTGATCAAGCGCGAGCCTATTAAGTATGAAAAAAGAGATAGAAGTTTAAACTTTTTGGATATATTTTTCAATTTTCATATAAACTAAAATATATAGAATTAAAGTTGAAAATTCTGAATTTAGAGCAACATTCTGACCAGGACAACGTTAAACTTAGTCTAAATGCAGAATAGCCCACATTGAAACTTGAATTTTGCTATATATCAATAAAACATCCGACATACCTTATTGGAACGTCGTCTCGGCGGCGATATCTTGTTCCATAAAGCTTCAAGTTGATCAAAGTGCTGAGATTGCGCTATCGCCGCCTCTTCGGGTCCTAAGCTCACCTGTACATGACGGAAGATGTCAAATTTAAAGCTAATATCAGACAGCTAATGTTAGAAGGAGTTTAGATTGGGCGTATTATGTTACCTGTGAACCTAGGTCTTTATTCTTTGCTTCTTGTATTTTTGAGATCTCTTCCATTGATGCGGAAACTGAGAATCTAAACAAAACCAAAAATTCAGTTAGTTATTGACAAGAAATAAATTAAAAAAACATCATCCTCAATAGCGTTTACCTTCTCTTCAATCGTTCATCTACTTGAGCCATCATAGCCGCAGAAGTAAGATGTCCATATTTCTTTTGCCACGTGTAAGTATCCAAAGATACTTCTTTCTTCAATAACCTTCTCATTGGTCGCTTTGGTGCCAGCGGACGTAACTCTGCACAAATAAAAAATATTTTGTCCTTGTGTTTATACGCGCAAGTTAGAAATCAAATAATCTACTACTTCCTTTTCTTCATTAAGTAATGAACATCTTTTTATAGTAAAAACAAATTGGAGAAAGGCCAAAAGATTCCATTACATTAATTAAAAGTATCTTGTCTATATAATGTTAGATGAGCAAATTAGGATGTCATCTAAATATGCCAATGTTATAATTATGTTTTATGAAAATTTCATTGTGTTAGTAATAAAAAGCTGTAACTTACTTGACTTACCATCAACATCTTTAGTCGGCGCAGAATACGTTGGTATTTTAACATACGTAGCTGGAGTATTGTGCAGGCAGATCATTGGAAGACAACCTGGTGAAAACCGTCGAGTAAGTCCAAAGTATATTCAAAACAATTCAAAGAAATCAATAGCTTTTTAAATCTAGACCATTTTTTTATTTCTTGTAATTTTTTTGGCAGTTCCACTAATATCTTAAGCCCGGTACTCACTAGCGAGGTCTAACTGTGAATTGCGTGAGACAGTAACAAGGATCAACTGTATACGCGTGTCACAGTTTAGGTTCATGACGTCGGCCGAAGGCTTTCACCGAGCGTACTCATTTAGCGAGCTGTTATTGTAAGTAACCAAACAGATACAGTAACGATGTTCTAGTGTGTACGAGAAGTCCACATCACTATGACCGTAACAACAGGCTTGTTGTACAAACCAAAAATGCGTATATATCCGGCTGGATCTATACGCATTTTTGGTTTGTAACTCCACGATGTCGGACAAATTGTCTCACGATTGTGCAGCATACATACTTGTAGATGCTTTACTCGATGATCATAAACGGCCGCGAAGATGGTGGAATCGTGGAAATCATTTATTCTTTAACCATTCAATCATGACGAATAAACACTCTACAATATTTGTTGGTTCGCAGCAGCGGGCAACAACCATCACTCTCAGCGCCCTTTGATTCGCGGTAGCGCTCGTTGCAGACTCGTGAACCACGTACACACCAAGTTTTTGGTAACAGTAACGCTTACGGTTACGTGCAACGTTACGGTTATAGAATGAGCTACGGCTCGCAGAAGGTTTGCGAACCACATACACAGTATGTTTTTGGATAAAAGTACATGAAGTTTACGGCTCGCTAGTGAGTACCTGGCTTAAACAAGCTGAACAAAGACATTGAACAAACCAATCAAACAGAAGTGTTGTTTTCATTCAACAAAAAGAAAGGATCGTACCTCTATCCAAAAGATGGATGGCGATACGTGCGCAATCGCTGGTGATCTGGAACCCGAGTAGAGGGACGTGAAGAGCCAAAGATGTCAAAGCCAGACCTCTTTTAGTTTCCCAAATGATAAGTGTTTTATCTTCAGCACCTAGTTTGTTGACAAAAATATATTTCGTTAGTATGTTGGGAGATATGATATTGTAAAGTTTTTAAGCAGAAGACTTGATGGAAGGAAAATTAAGTTTGTATTATGTCAGCAACTAACTTTAGAGAGATTAATTAATTAAAACTTTGCAATAAATTAATTAAAACTTGTTTGCGAATGATTGTGTACTGAAGAAGATTTTGGACTAGTATTAAAACTACAATTAAGTAACCTTGACAGATAAGTGATTACTTACTAGACACGCCAATAGTTCCATCTCCTGTAACTTTAACGCAGGTGACTTTTCCAAGATGTCCAGATAATAAATGCAGGTCTGAACCAGTGTTGATGTCCCATACTATGAGGTTGCAGTCCCAAGACCCTGATACGATCTGTGTTTTATTTGTGATTGATACAGCTACACAGGTCACTATGTCTGAGTGACCGACTAATACCTGTTGAAAATTATGATTTAGTTTTAGACAAGAGTGGTGTAATATTATGGAATGGAAATCATCCTTTTCGATGAACCATTTAGTATAAAAAGTAAAGTGTTGAGGAAAGTAGGTACAAAATCTATCGTTCATTGCATAATGAATGTAGACCACATTTTTTTTTTAATTTAGCAAAGGCATTTTTTACAGTATTGATTAGAACAATTTTAAATCCTATCATTTAGGCACGTACCTGTGACAATTTTCCTCCATCTAACTTCCAGACCTTGAGTGACATATCCATAGACCCAGTGACCACATGTTGCGAGTCTGCCGTCAAAGCAAAACATGTGATCCGTTCTGCGTGAGAAACATTCCTTTTCTCCTCTCCACTGTCTCCACCAGCTAATGTCCAGATACGAACTGAATTGTCGCCATCCGATAGTACCTGTATGAAAACGATATTTTCAAGAGAAGAATTTAATTTTAGTTTTGTATATAATCTGTAGCTATAATATACGAGGGTCGGTAACTACGGTTTCCAGGTAGGCCTTAAGTACATTTATTGATTTGTTAATTGAAATGTAGTTAACACAGCTAATCATGAGAAAATTCGTCAATATGAATCAAAATAAAACGTTTCAGTAGTAGAATTAGCAAACTAGTCAAATGTGTAGCTCAAACTTAAAGTCAAAGGCATTAGCCTCACACCACAACATACTGCCAATTTACAAGCCAAACCACACAACATTCAACAAGAAACTCGTAAAACGTGGAGTCTATCAGCCTAATCCAGTCTAATGTAGATTATGAGGCAACTTAGTCGGTAAAGTTAGTTTGGAACTTACGGCAAACTTCATGTTCAAGGTAACATCGAGGCTGGCGGTGGGTGCTGCGGTTGAGTGCAGGACTATGCCGGAGTCCACAAGCCACACGTGCACATTCCGAGCTCTGTCACCCGACATCGCCCGTCTCCCGTCCGACATCATCAGTAAAGTTTGAAGCGCTGCTGAATGCCCCTGCAAAAACTCCGCTGTATATAAACTCAATATAAGAAGTTTGAAGACGAAGTTTCGAAGACAAAGATAGAATGTTTGTTAACAAGACGAGTTTTTTAATTAAATGCTCTAGACTGAACCTAAAAGTTTTGATGTTAACAACCTTTTTTTGTGAGGGATCTGTTTTTAACATAATAAAACTCAAATAGCTTTACTAAGATAAATGTAGTTCTTACTAACCTTGTAAGTCAATGATGGAGAATTATCAGCGAGTTGCCATACAACGATCGTTCTATCTTCAGATCCGCTCAGTACAAGCAGATTGTTCGGAGAGAATGTCACACATGTGACGTGTCCTAAGTGTCCGTTCAATGTGGTTTGAAGACGATGAGTGGACAGATGCCATACTCTGACTAGACCGCGAGCACATCCGCTAGCTGCCAGTTGACCGTCTCGGGAGATTTCTAGGCAGCTGATTGGAATTAGCTCACTTTGTTCTGCCTGTTAGGAACAATAATAATTAATGTTATGATGGGTGATATTTTGTTCAGTAGGGTAGTTAAAACTTATTCTGTAAAAATATATTAAAAAAAAACAACTAAGAATCTTGGACTATTGCCTTTGTCTCTCCCAATATTATATGGAAATTAATATACTTGTCAAAATGTTGGTGTTCTATTAATCTTCGCCTAACTCTTTAGAGAATACTGGCGCGATTTTAAATTATGGTGCTGTGTGTTATTAACCTTCCACAACACTAAAGTAATTGACCAAGCGTGTGCAAAGTGCGAGCGAAGCGTCTCCGTTTCATCTTGGACAAAAAGACTTTCGTATGTCCGGATATCCGGCTGTTCTCCTCTACAGGTCGCATTTCTCAACCGATGCTCGTGAAATTTTATGAGCAAAGATACGATAATTATATGGATTTAGAACCATTTTGCAATTTCCTAAACATGATTCGACAAAAAAGAAAAAGACAGACTCGCGAGGTCATAAGCTCACAGAGCCACTAGTAGGTACATTGATTGGCTTATTAAAACTGTGACTCTATATATGGAACCTTCCATTCAAGCTTATTTTTGTATCCATTTTCTGTGTTCCGTACTTACAATATTGGCAACATAAAAAATACGTCTATACATAAAGCTATTTGGAGAAAGATCTAAATATAGACCGGGATTTATTTGTGTGAGCTTTACCTGTAACATTGTGACATTCGTCATGGATTTCGTCTGGCGTCTCTTTGTCTGTTTAGTTGGTCGGAAATTAGTCAAGTTGTCTTCTGTATCGAATGAATATATCGTTACTCTGTTGCCGCCTGAAAATAATATTATTATGTTATTAATAGGGATCTTGAATTTTATATTTCCGCAACTTGACCTTTATTTCCAAATTAAGTGGGTCGCATAATTAGGAATATACATAATACTAATAGAATACATAATTATTACACCTATTTTCTTATCTTTATTTTCTTGTGTCACAGCTGGGCAATTAAATCATGTGGTAACTTTAACCATGTATGATTCCAGAAGGAGATCAGAAATCATCATGTAATACTAGGTAGAACGTTTTAGAAAAAATACTTGTGAAACATGTAGCAGAGATGATAATATTGAAATGGATGTGCGGAATGACGAGAGTGGATAAAGTGAGAAATTATTATATTAGAGCAATTTTGAAAATGGTGCTAGTGACAAAAACGACATATGATGAGGAGGCATGTTACTAAAAGACTTATGAATATATATGTGGATGGATGGACTGTGTGAATTTGAAATTGATTCATTGATAGCGTGACAGGTGAAAGGTCGTTATAGTAGAAGTAAACGTGTTGCCTCGACACGAAGTTTTTTTTTTTAACTTTATACCGCTCTAGGAATTTCTTCCTGTTCTTTCTGTATCGTGGGTGCGTTTACAAACATATAAACTCACATAAACCACACCCAGTACCAGAACAACTATCTATACGTCATACAAATATTTGTACCGTGCGGCAATCGAACCCGCGACACGCAGCGCTGCAGTCAATCGCTCAACCACTGCGCCAACCGTGCACCCAAACTAAATCTAAAACTATATCAACACAACTTACCAGCAGCCAACAAGAAGTGATCCTTATCAGCGACGGCCAGCGCCGCTAAATCATGCGCCACAGCCAACGTACGCAATAGTGTCGCACTATGAAGACTGTATAGGTAGATCCTCTGGTCTGCACAGCCTACCGCTGCACGAGAAGAGTCATGAGCCACGCAGAAACATTTCACCTGAAGGATAAACTTCTATTGATTATTTGCTCCTGGTATCTCAATTATTATTTCTAGGTATTGGTTCTATAGATTCGCGAAATCCAAATCAATTATCAAATATTAGTCGAAAGGTTTACTGAGTCGAAGGGTATTAAGGTATTCATGGAAACGAATTAATTGGCCTTAAGCAAAATCGATGTTTTACCAGATTTTTTAATTCTTTTTTAGAAATGAGTTCAACGCACGCTTGAGTCACTTGTGTGGAAAAACGAAAGTAACTGCTAATTTACGAATTTTGTACCAGATAATTCAATAAAAACTTAATAATTTATCCACGGTAATAAAGGTTTCGCCTTATCAAGCAAAGGTTTTGGTTTGCTTTCCACTTCTTCCACAAGTTTAGCAACCTCGTAAACTCTCTTTTTGCAGATTCTTGCTCTTTCAAGGTGGCTAAAGCAGATACTTCGGCTCTCGTGGAATTAATTAAAGCATCAATTAATATTTGTTCAAGTCCAAGTGTTTCATTCTATTCGCTACTAATTGAAAGTTCGTTACCGATATCGGGTAGTGAACACCTGAAATAATTAAATTTTGTCCTTGGAATTATTCCTTGATAGCTGTGAAGATATCTATTTGATTGATCGTTTTAAAATTGAAGTTGTATTTTGATGTGTTTTCAGATTGGTTAAAATAATTTTCGGAGTCACTGATAATTAGTTATCTATTCCTTACTGCGGGAACTGCCAACAACAATATTGTGTGACTAGCTGGAAAATATACACAAATAATGCTAATATAATCCCTCAGACTGACCACACAATACAAGAGACAGGACAACAGTAAACATGAAATCAATATCATCAATAACGTAATATCTAATCCTGATATTGGAAAACTGGATTTACAAGAAGAAAATGCTTTTACTTCAATAAACAAAGAAAGTTCCCGAATCCACAATATCGATGGTAACGTAATAGCATCGCTTAGTAGCGCTTCCACCGAATGTAATAAGAAACGGGTCCAAGAGCACTTAAAAGAAATCGGTGGTAATCTATTTTCTCTAACGAATAAAGAGCTTAACCAATTTAGTGATCCCCAATTAGGTTAGGTTGAATGTGCGGTGGATGTCAAGGATGTATTGGACTGAATATTTTGGGGACAACAATTTGGTCACGGCTTTCAGGAAGTTTGGATTTATTAGGAATTAGTGTTTGGAATCTGAAGTTATTCGGGTGGCGGCATTTCGGTAGTCTATTTATACCGGCCGGAATAGTTTTAATGATTAACGGCCCCGAGTTACGTTAGTCTTGGGTTCGAACCCAGGCAGGCGCTTTACTTTCTGTAAATTATTTTATCACCACGGCTCTAAAAACGGTGAAGGAAAACATCGTGAGGAAACCGGCATATCCTAGAACCAAATATTCGAAGACGTGTGACATCCACCAACCCGCACTGGGCCCGTGTGGTGGATTAAGGCCCATTCCCTCTCTCACAGTGAGGAAGCCTGTGTCCCAGCAATGGGATCATTAAATGGCTGATGAATATAATGATTTATACCAATGAAATGTCCGGAACATAATTCGGTTGATATTTTTTTGTCTATTTCGTACATCGTTGTAAATATGATGTTTCAAGGATTTATGTTAATACAGACGTAAGAAATAGTTAAACCAGAGGACTTTTCAGTTACAGTTAATTGCCGACAAGAGACATTCGATCAACGAAATCGTCGCGATACACTTCAACAGAATTAAACTTTGTCTTGAGCCCATGTTATCGGTTATATAATGACCCAGAAACAGATGATACGCAATGCTAAACGCATCTGGAAAATATTTCTTCTTCATCTTCTGTTAATTCAAAAAACACCTTTTATATAAGTTTCAGGCGATCATCATTGGGAGTCCTCGAAGCATCGCCAAAATGGATGGTGCAACACTTGGAAGTATTTTATTCGACAGTACGATCGTCCCGTTTAGCACTGACGTAAAGGATCTAGGTTTACGTATTTATAGAACCCTGAACTGGCATACTCATGTTGGTTTAAACCACAAGTTGACGTCTGGGAGGAACTTTCATCCGAATGGCAATGTAGTTGGGATAATTCCATCAAGGGCCGACACCTCCACCAATTCTTTCCATCCGTTCGCGTGCGGCTGCATGGCCAGGACGTGGCTGGAGGTGGATCACTGTGTTGCCCAATTTCTCACAAACATGTTAACTTTAAAAGTAAATTAGTTTTCTTTCAAGCTCGTTGCTTCGCTTTTATGTCAGTCTACATCTGACTGCGAATATGTACAATCACATCTTATGGGAAAAAAATCTTTTGCAGAATGAACGCAATACAATGTTGAATAATGTACAGGCTGCATTTGGAGTTGTTTACTATACGGACCTTGTGGAAACTAGAACAAATTGCCGTGCGTACAAGCGTTTTAGCCATACCTATTATTGGAATCAAATATGTTTTGCTCACAATGTTGGACCCATTAATATTAAACCTTATTGTTATACATGGTGCTAGGTAATTTGGCTTATCCCAGTTGTAAACGACCCTTTGTGCCTATTGCCCTTGTTTGCTTTGTCGCCTGCTTGATTTGGAGGGAGGTGGAAATTTGAAATTTTTCCTGCAGTTTCGTTATTATTTTCTGATGAATTTCTTTGCGGGATCCAAGATAGTTAAATTCATTCTCCGGGACTACATCGAGCTTCATTGCCTCGGCGCTTTTCTGGTGTTGGCCACTGTTGATTTTGGTTTTCAGGAGTTTGGGAATAATGCGGTGGGAAGATCCCGAAAAAAAAAACTCAAGTTGGTAGTGTCAATCAGAAGGGTACTGGAACGTTCCTAGCTCTGTATCGTCTCAAAAACTTTTTACCATCGAACGCACAGACAATGCTTGTGCACACCTTAATATTTTCTATCATCGATAATGGCGTCGTGTGCTACTATGATCTAAATTCAGATCTCCTCAACAAACTTGACCGTCTACTAAATTACTGCATTCGATTTGTTTTAAATTTACGTAAATATGATTATGTCTCTGCGCATCGGTCGCTTCTAAAGGGGTTACCCATACGCCAGCGCAGAGAGCCAAGGTCACTAAATACATTGTACTCATTTCTTGACTCTCCGAATTCCCCTAGTTATCTGGCCCCACTTTCAATACATCTGCGACAACCACAATAAAAATCTACGATCAACAAATAATCGCCTTCTTCAATGTTCTACTCACTGCACTGACTTAATTCTCTGTTCTATCTCCATTCAGTATATTTATCTGTGGAATACTTGCCACCAGGCAATCAGGATGGCATCCAACCGATTAAACTTCAAAGTCAAAGTTCGCGAACACATTAGTAAGAAGTTGCATAACCATCATCACCGTATGTTTTCTTGCATTTTACTTTGCTATTGACATTAAAACAAAAAGTAGTACCATAGTAAAAAAAAACAGTCAGCACATACGAGGTTTTGATTGCAATTTTTATTGAGATAATATGTACTACGTACTAGAGAAGCTATCCTAAGCAAAATACATGCTCCATTTTGTCAATTTTGACAAGAGTTTAAACAAAAAATTCGCTGCAGCGCTGAAACAATAATTAGTCGTCTAACAAAACAATTTAAACATGCAGCGCTAGAGCGCTTCTAAGGTGTAGTTTTCGGATCTGACGCAGAATGTCCCATTCGCAAAATGTCACGGTGAAAAAGAATGTCCTATTCGCGAAACGTCCTATTCGCAAAAAGTCCCATTCTCAAAAGGTCCCATTCTCAAAAAGTCCCATTCTCAGAAGGTCCCATTCTCAAAAGGTCCCATTCTCGAAAAGTCCCATTCTCAAAAGGTCCCATTCTCAAAAGGTCCCAAATGCATAAACTCGTATATTATGTGTCAAATACCAATGCATGCAGGGCGTATACGCCCCGTACGTAATTTTTTTTTTTTTTTTTTGCACGCTAAAAAGCCACAAAAGCTTTTTCAGACATACGTCCTCCTTGGAAGCCAGCGCAACAGACGAGAGATCTACACTGTGAAAAAACGCACATCCTACCCCTCCATACTCCATCACTCCGGCAGAGAATCTGCCTCCTGGACACGAACTGCAGTGGCCAATCTGGAAATCCCTAAACCGATTGCGGGTACAGGTTGGTCGCTGCAGATAACATCTGGCGAAATGGAGTCTCAAACACAGTGCCAGTGTGGGGCCCGGTCGCAGGATATGCCCCTCTTCCTTGTCTGCCCTTCGTGCCCAGCCACCTGTATCTTTCAGGACCTGAACGTGGCAAATGACAGAGCGGTCCAGGTGGTTACATACTGGTCAGACAAAATTTGAGAAAAGTTGAGTAAAAATTTGAGTTTCTCGGCACGAAAAGAAGAAGACTTTACAAGAAGACTTTACTATAGAACTTGCCCATTAGTGCCACAACTAAAATGTGAAAAAAAAAAAAAAAAAAAAAAAAACAATAAAATACAACCGAACTCTTAATAAAAACAATGCAAAAGTGAAAAGTAACTTCAATTTCGGCTGTCGCTTTCTTTTTTAACGTATCTTTTTGATTGATAAACACATTACCCTCCTTCGGTCTCGTAGGTATAAAACGAAATCATTGTATGGAACAGCCGATTTCCTTTTTTATGACTGGTGCTCCTAGGACATTGTGTGAATGGGACATTCTGCGAATGGGACATTTTGCGAATGGGACATTGTGCGAATGGGACATTGTGCGAATGGGACATTGTGCGATTGGGTCATTGTGCGAATGGGACTTTGTGCGAATGGGACTTTTTGCGAATGGGACATTCTGCGAATGGGACCTTCTGCGACAACGGGACTTTTTGCGAATGGGACATTCTGCGTCAGATCCTAGTTTTCTCGCGACCAAAAAGACGGAAGCGCCGTGATTTTCATGGCGCTTACGCGTTTCGTACAACGTTCTGCAACACCTTGTCATTCATATAGACTAAATTGCTGACTGACTACAGAAGTGACATAGCTTTATACCTAACAAGCTTTATTAGAATGCACACTTTTTCATAATTTATTATAAGTTGAAATAACCTTAATAGAGTTAAATAAACTTTTGTATTTCTTTAATTAAAATATATACAATGCGCTTACAATAAGTTAAAAACATATCAAATCAGAATAGGAAATTTTACAATTCGCTTGAAACACGAAGCTTCTGTAGGTATATTTTTACTATAATAATTATGTTTATTTAGTTACCCCTAAAAAAAATAAGTTTAGTTAACTTTTGACGCTTTGATAAATAATTATTAGTCTGATCAATTTTAGCTTCGTGCTCCAAGCGAATTGTTGTGTATTTGTTTATGATGGCCCGTATCAAATGTGTTCGGTGATTTAAAGTGTTAACAGTAATGTAACTGAAATGGTATTTAGTAGAGAGACTGATTCCACCACTTTGTTTTATAAGTTTTCTTAATACAGTTTCAGTAGCGATACATATTTTATAAACCTTAAATAAACCTTACCTTAACCTTACCTTTTGGAAACCTTAAATAAACAAAATGTAAATTAAGTCTTACATTATGTAATAATTGTTTTTCATCATTTTTCATTGAAAAACCACAGTCAGTTCTTTTTCTAATTATTTATTTATTTATTTAAACTTCATGTACAATGGTGATACATAGGCGGACTTAATGCAGCAAGGCATTCTCTACCAGTCAACCTTTGGGTTAAAAAGAACGCAGCAGTGGTAGAAGTCCAAAAAAAAAATGTGAACAATAATTAAAATTAGAATGAATGGATGAAATGCTAGAAAAATATATGTTAGATTATTATTTTCATCTTTAAAAAGAAACGTCAGCTAATTCTACCTACACTTGTTACACAAATTGTCACATCTTAATTTTTAGTCTATATGAAAAATGTCACAACATGACGTCCACCAAATATTTTGTTCAAATTATATTTTAAAATGATTATTTAATTACTCACCGATGAAAAAATATTCCTTTGCACTTCACCGTATTAGTTAAATTATTAGTGCAATATCTTAAAACACACCACGGCATATTTAATGCGTCTGAACGTTTTTTTCGTTTAAAAACAAAAAATGACTTAAGCTGTCAAGATCTATCAAGCAAATGAGTGAAATGCGGCTAGAAAACCGCAATTGAACGGCACGCAGTAATGATGTGTGATGACTTCCCTAGTGCGTAGTACATTATTACCTCAATGTTTTTATACCACATCAAAGCTTTTGAACTAAAATGCCTCAACATCATAATTTCTGCCGAAAGACCACTGCTGGACATGGGACATGGGTCCACTGCTGGCATCCCGCATCGTATCGACACAACACAATTTGGTTTTCCAATTGTCTATTTCAACTAATTGCTAAGTGTATTCCTGTATTTAGTTTATTTGTTTTGTTATTTATTGTATATTTCATCATCATCATCATCATATCAGCCGAAAGACGTCCACTGCTGGACATAGGCCTCCCACAAGCGTCGCCACATTGACCGGTCCCGTGCATCTCGTAACCAGCGGATCCCCGCAACCTTATCATTAACCTTATTTAAATTGTATTTATTTATAGCTTATTAAGTATGCCTTGCATTAAAATCCATTTTACTATCGTTATTGCATCTACTGCTATTTGTCACTCCATCACCCAAAGGTTGTCTGGTAGAAAATGCCCAAAGCATTAAGACCGCCTCTGTACGTTATAAATACATGTATGTAATTAATGTATGCCTCAAAGGGCCTACATTAAAACACTTTGTTTTTTTGATCTAGTCAACAAAGCTCGAACAAAATGTTGCAAGATCACACCAACTTTAATAACTTTCAGCCTGTGTATATTTAATTTAACTAAATCCCCGTACCGTTGCATGAGATTAACATTGTACCAGATAATAGGAAGGTTTTAAAAACAAAGTTTTAAGATAAAGTTGTGTTGGGACGCAACAAGGGTCGCCTTTGAATAAACTTGTCCTTTTTGATCTCCGTGCAAAATGAAAGTGATTTAATAAAAATGAAAGCGATTCTACGTCGAGAAGATTGGATTTATGGTGTAAATTTGATTAATTTGCAGAGTCTGAGCGCAGTGGAGACTAAGACTCGCCTAGTTCCTCTATAGTAATTGTGTCATCTTTTATGCTTTACTTAGCGATATTAGATTATCAACTGTATAAAGTCCTCTTGGTTGGGATGCTATTCTCTATCTATTATAATACCAACGGGATCCAGAGGGATTGTAAGACAAAAGCTTCCTTGTCTTTAAGCAAGACAATAGATCCGTTGTTTTGTATTCAAAGTTAATTAGACTGGTATGTTTTATTTTTATAAAATACCTAGAGCCTTTTGTTGCGATTAATCGAATTTGTTGGCTGGAAGATTTTGTTGGATGTTGAGCTTCGAAATGTGTTTTGTCTAAAGAAAGCAATTTTTTGGGCTTAAGAATAAGTAGGTGGTACATGTTATGCTTCATTCATTATAATACTGACATGACGGGTCGAAAAATAATACACAAATAAAGCAACAGGCCCATCACTGAGTCCGGTTGTGCCGTGGCGAGGGATACACCAATCAAACGAATCTGTTCAGGCCTAAGTCATATCACCGAGAGTTGTAAACAAAACTGTATCAAAAGTCGCACACTATGTGAACCCGACTTTACATGTTGATAAAACTGTCACTCGTCACTTCCATGGTAGATGTACCGATATGCAGTGTGACTGGGGACAAATTACCACCTGTCATTTCCATGAACACAACAATTGCATTCACAGGTACAGTAGAGTAAAATAAAACAGTGTTACCTATTCATGAATTCTCTAAACAGTTTAGTACCAGTTAAGCAGATAATTAGCGATATTGGACCTCATTTATAAAAATTCTGAGCTTTTTAGCAACTGATTATTATAGCAGATTCTTTATTCCTCTGTAGAAAATTGAATAAAGAATGTGTTATGCAATCTCTAACAGTGTTGAGATTTTAATTTGAATTAAGAACCTGCTTCACAGGTGCTAACCAGTATACATAAGTTGTTAACACGAGGTTAAATTAACAATATTGTATAACTTCGTGTTAGCAACTAACTCAGAGTTAAGTTTTTCGAGTCTAAAACTGTATGATTTTATCTTTATATCCACTCACCTTAGCCTTATGCCTCTTCAATACATGGAGATGCGTCCCAGTGATGAACGTTCTGACATGAAGTTCGTTCTCTCCTTGCAGTGTAATAAGGAATACATTATCGTCTGTCACTTCCATGGTATTTATCGGCACGCCTGCGTTCACGGTACTGAGTAGAGTGAAGTTGTCGACGTTCCATGTGCAAACTGTCCCGTCTTGGGAGCAGGTGACGAGGATGTCGCCATCTTGGATTACTTTGACAGCTGTTACCGAACCGCGGTGGTGGTCGAGTTTTGTTACCTGTTAAGACAAGGTTTGGTGTGTTAAGTAAAAACTACAGGCAGGGTTTTTTATAATCTGGAAAATATTTTTTTTTACTCTGCTGGCCAAAGACCTCTTCTCTTTCTGCCTAGACTGTACAAGGTATTTGTGCAATATCTGATCATGTTTGTACATCATACTCATCAGTTTAGGATAGTTAAATAGTTTGGAAGGCAGTTAAACAACGATATCAATATTGGAAAAGTAATTGTTATTTTTATTTCATATGATATACTTACGAACGTTTACTTTTTACTACTTGCTATCGCAAATGAGATCTCAATGGTATCAAAACAACTGTATATTTTTTCACAACCGTTTGTTTCCATTCTTAGTTGTTGTTTGTTTTTTTTCATAACATAAAAACACGTTTAATCTAATAAAGACAAATAACAAAAACATTCATCCCTTACCAGTGCGCCATCAACGAGCGAGGTCACAATAACCGCAGAGTCCTCTCCCCCGCTGATCACTAATGACCTGTTCACGATGGCTGCCACGCACAGCACCGGCGCTATGTGTTCTCTGACAAACAATACAATACGAGTTCTTAGGTAAAGGTTTGTGACTAAGTACATTGGGGCAGGTCGAACAAAGAGATTGGTACACAGGCACTACTAACCACCTTTAAAACCACCTTTGTTGGTGTGCTGAGTAGACAAATATTTTACATAACACTTCTGTTCTGCTTAGTGCCTATTACAGAACCTATAAAATAACAATGCAGGCAGTGAACAGGAAAATCAAATAATCTCCCTTTTGCCTGACTGTTCAGTCAAACAAGCTAAGATTTTGGTATTCAATGAAAAAGCAGTTATATCCCCACTGCCTCTACAATATGAATTTGTATTGTTTGTTTAATATTTTAAACAAACAATACTACTATTATCTTGACTACTCAGCACACTCTCAAAATATGTGCAATTTGGCAGTCTGTACACCTATCTATATGTTTGACTGTACATTCTGTGGCACCAACACTTGTACAGGTATTTATTATTTAATTAACGATGCGATGAGACGAATAAAGCTGAAATAATGAGAACAGCACGTACATACTTTTTTGGTTCTTATTTACTGACTTTTACAAAGAACTGTATAAGTAAAAGTATTTTTACAAGCTAGTAAAAATACTTTTAAATTTAAAAACGAAGTTATCAAGAGATTATTAAACAATAGGCAACAAATCTTTAAATGATTTTATAGTATAATTTTTAATAATGTTGTGTTTCATTATACGAAACTTGATTTAAATGGAATTTACAAAAGTTTACCAATTTTCACTTTAAAACTATTAATTTTGTTTTCGTCTAACAAAATTCGTGCACGTCGTACTCTATTTTCAGCAAAATTGATCCAAACCTTCATATATCTCCAGAATCAACTTCTAATTTGGTCTTTATCGTAAGGGATAATGGGCTATAGGTATCGCGTGTAATGTTGTTGGAACAATGGAACAAGAGATCAATTAGGTAATTGATTACTTGTTGTCCGTGTACCTAATCTTGTACATACGAAGGACGTTATTGGTCTGTCGTTTGTTAGCTCGTAATTACAACCATGGTTCACTTAATTCTTCTAGAACATAAAAGATAGAAAGACTTTATTTACGACTACACTCTTTGCGCTGTAACATGGTGTGGGTGACAGTTTCAATAACATTTTTTACGCATACACGTATACGCATTTTTTGTAGTTTAACTTCATACCATGGTTATACCATATACAATAGTTGCCTGTATGCCGTTAAAGTACAAAAAATGCGTATACGTATATGCGTAAAAATGTTATTGAAACTGTCACCCGCACCATGCTACAGCGCTAAGAGTATAATAAAAATTTGAAGAGAATTTATTTAAGCGTAAAGTCCCCGACACGAGAAGCGAACAATTTTATAAATAAAGAACTTCTACTAAGTTAGTGACAATTCAATAAAAAATTACTAAACACAACCAACAAATTAACAAATTCAACCAACTCAAAGTAACATACGTGTAATATGAAACTATTGAGCTATTTCACTTGTTCGGGTTATATTTTCGCGAAATAAAGCGCTGTCGTCTAATATTTTGTGGTACTGGAATGCGACTGACTGACTGGAACATTTATTTGTTTTTGATCAAATTTATAGCTTCTCGTGACGGGGACTTTAGAGTTTTATCCTGTGACATTTTTGACAGGTAAATGAAAAGCACAAGTACAATTTTAAAGCGCTTCACAGGTGTTATTTTATGAATAACTTAATTTATGTATAATACCGTCTTCCATAATACGAGTTTACATAATAAAGGGGGGATTCGTAATTTTACTTACAGTATTTTCGTCTTGACTGCCAGCGTGTGGAGGTCCCAAACAATGACGCTGGTGTCTTCAGATCCAGTCAAGAGATATTGTGATTCTCTTGTTACGCACATGCATAAGATCCTTCCTGAATGACCTGGTGACAAAAGGACATGATGTAAACATGTACGTTAGCCTAAAAACAGCTGTAATGATTCAGACTAATTGTTTTTTTTGTCATGTTAGGGTAGTAAAGGCTAGCAAAGCCAAATGAAAGCCATTAATGAGACATGCCTTTTAATATTGATATGCGACATTTCTGAAGACATACCTTTATTAAAACGAAGCAAAATGAGTATTTTAGTTCTGCCTACCCCCCATGAGGAAAAGGCGTGAGTATATGTGTGCATTTATCATCCGGGGTTAAATTGATCTTGTTATTTCTTTTGTAGGTAATTAAGGCGTAGAGTAAGTAGCGGTAAGAAACAAACTGCAGAATTAAAGTCTATGTTTGAAAAATGAAGCAAAATTTGCTACCGTTCTTCTTCTAAAGCTTTTAACCATCCTATAACTATTTTTTTTAATGTTATCTATATCTACGAGTGTATAAGTAGCAATGTTTGCCAACCCAAAAGCGCAAAGTAAGGGGTATACCCAGGATAAATCTGCAAGTAAATTATTAGCCCAAACACCGCCCCATCGTTGGCGGGATGTGTGGGTATTTCCTAACGTAAACGGGATCGAAACTGCATCGTAACCGTTTCCGCTCTGTTGCCCGAAAAGCGGGCGAGAGCAGGAAATGTTGACTTAGACATTCGCAAACTTTGACCGTTAGTTTTAGTGGACTGATTCACATAATTTGATATTTATTATATTCAGATTATGAAGCGTTATGTGTTAGCAGCATTTGACTTTACAATGATTTATCAACAAACAATAAAATACACACTTAAAAACAGGATGACTATTATTTTTCAGTCAAAAGCCAAAAGCAAAAGCTTTTCTCTGAATCAACATCAGCCTTTTAAAGTTTCCATTGCTGAGAATTAGGCCTCGTTTCTGTGAGAGAGGGCCTGAATCAACATACATTATATTGTAGAGCTTGTTACCAAAACTTAGTGATCGACGACAATAAGTTTAGTGCCTAGTGTCTTTTGCCACGACGTAACTGATGAAATTGCTATGCCGTAGGATTGTTTTAAAGCTAATTTCACAATTAGATAAGTTAGAGACAATACGAACTATAATTGTCTTTCTAATTTCTGATAAAAACTCACAAAAATCTTACAATCGAATGATAGAGAACGATAAGCCTAATTAGCTCTACACGTTTCTAGGCATTGTAAACCTTATAAAAAAGTTATTCAGTATGACGTAGTATCCACATCGATTAATAACCCAAACTATTAAATACAAATCATACACGGTTGGGAAACATTAAATTACCAATATCCATTAAGCTTTTGTTAAAACAAAATCCAATCGGCCCAATATTCACATTGGTATAATTCGATTTTAAATTCAATTCAATAATATGCCGTAAATGCTGGCCAACGTAATCGACCCAGAGGTATATAGATATTCGTCACAGAGCACGGAATTGCCACTCCGGCCGCAACTACGCGGTTACTAGCTACTGCCAGCGGCATCGGCCGCTTGAAAAGTTGACTCTGTCCCAAAGAAACTAGCTCCAGGAATAAAATGTTATGATGTCCTTTCCCAAATTCCAATTTGTACTAAAACTAATTCAGCAGTTTACAACGAAATATAACACGTCGAGTCGAGTCTCAGTAGGTATAAACTAATTAAAAGAATCTGTTCAAGCCTACGCCATATTGCAACGAGTTCTGAAATCTGCACTGCGTCAGATAGCACCACGATACAACACTTCACAGTATTGTGAATTCATTTATACTTAGGCATGTATAATATTAGTTTGAGCAAGTGTCCCCGCAATGAGCACAAGTTTAAGCTGTCATAGCCATAGGCACTTGTGCCAACGCCGATGATCAGCGTGTAGAGAGTATGTAGTTCCGATAGTTTTACCGCTCGGCTATGAGCGAGTGTTTATGTGCGACGGCGGTGATTACTCGCACCACTCGCTTGGGGCGGCCCCACTGTAGGTATGACTAGGTAGTAATGACCGTTGCTGGTTGAACTCTCAGCGTGAATTCTGACCGTCAAGCGAGCAAGTGAGTATAACTTTGATAGCTCATGTAACTGCGACAAACTTGTGGTAAGAGAGTACTCGCTGGCTGTTATAGCCAGTGATCAGCTATTACTATATGTGTCTCTTTCATTGACAAAGGATCTTATATCTTTTGTTCGTTACTTCAACGAGAAAATAGTTGAAAGCTAATCACTTCGTCGCCGGCGGTGGGACAAGTGCCATAGTCAGAATAGTGATCGATTTATGTGAGTACACTTTGACACTCATTGACATGCTTGGTTTGTATTAAAAATGCCGTGCCTAGCAGCGGCTTCTCGATGCTCTGTGGAATGCGTACAATGGAATTTACACGCCAATGAACAAACAATAATGTTAAGTCAACAGCTCACCGACCAATCACGATAATTACTAATATATCAGTGTTGATTCTGTAAGTGATGCGTGAAAGGTAATATTGTGGATGGTTACGTAATTTACGGCTGACTATTGAAATGTAGCGACTCTGTAAATTCTCATGGTGCATTTTGAATTTAAGGTTTCCCTAGTCGATAGCACGAACTATTTTGTGGGCGGGGTTAAAATGCATGCCATCTCATCCGAGAACACGTGCGAAAGATATAGATGCTATAATGAGCAGTACAAAGCTAGTTCGCGTACGAATACACACTTTTGCAAATTTTTAGCGCAATGGATGATGATGTAGGACAAAAACGAGCGCTTGAAGTTTTATAAACATACCTTTGGGAGTCTGGATATCATGAAAAACGACTAAATGTATCTGTTAAAAATAAAATTATTTGCATTGTTGAACTACTAATCTATCCCTGTATGGTTTTGCAATTTTCCTTCTTCTTATGGTATTTATTTGCGCCCAAAGATGCGTTAAAATTAGTGTAAAATATGGAACTTTCGACGCTCATAACTTGCATACTTTTTATATTTTTTCTTGTTTGTTTCCATACAGGGCTAGATAATGGTGTAAAAAGTTGATATCATTTTTTATTTTGAACGTACATCGTAAAAAAGTGGAGTTATTGCCAGACTACGTTTGTATGGAAGAAGTTTCGACTAGTGTAACCTTTAGGTGCAATCAAGACTGACAGAAAGCCACATGAACGTCTTTAAAATTAGGAGATTAGAGCTTAGAATATGTAAGTTTTGAACTTTAGATGAGCAATTCCAATATTTTTAACCGACTTTAAAAATGAGGAGTTTTTTTTTAGTTTATTTATAGTTTGTTTTTTTTTATTTATTTTTTATTTAACTGTATTTTATTTATGTGTGTGACCTCAGAACTTTTTACTAGGTGAACGGATTTCGAAGGTTCTTTTTATATTTGAAAGCTGGTACTTCTCATGTAGGCCCATTTAAGTCTGATAAAGATCTGATCATGGATTTCGGAGATATACAATATAACTCTTCAATAAGCAACGGCAGAACACTAGGGATTGCTGCAATCGCATGTCTGTATATTGTTTACGCCATTTCATAACGTAACATCACGAGGGCACGCTCTAAAAGGGTACGCAGATACCACGGAGGGTATATTCACCCTGGTATTCTATCATTAAACCGGTTATGTTCAAGTTTTATATTATTCGTGTAATCTATTCTGGCATAACTTTGTGTATTATAAGTAACTTACTATAGAACTTGCTCATTATGTACCACAACTAAAAAGAAGAAAAAAAAACTTTTTTACGAAAAAATATTCGGTTAATAAGTTTGTTATAATTTTTTGTAAAAACGTTTTTGAAGAGAACTTTTACATTCGCGTATCTCTCGAAAAATATTAAAAACACTTATTTACCTACATTTCGACAAGTTTTTTTAATGGATTGTAGTTGTTGCCGAGACAATGTTGCTAATTGAATGTGAACAATTTTTAACTACGCGACGTACGTTACGTGGCGTTTTCGTACAGTTTCAGGTCAAAATCGAACTCAAAACTGTACCAAAATTAAAAATTATGCTTGGGATGTTGGAATTTAGTGTGTTTGATGTGATTTTACATCACATCACACACACTAACATAAATATAAATGAAAGCATCTATCTTTCCTATATGCGATAGAAATTGGTTTCGCGAAGAGGAAATCTAATCTTTTAGATTGATCTTGGACATCGTCCTCGCGACGATGGAACGAAGTAGATAATTTATTGGAATAAAATTGGTTCGACTACTCTTCTTTTATACATGGACGTGGGACTGCATTTTTTAAAGTTTATCGATGGAATATTGCTACGCTGTTAGTCCCGGCTATTATTTTTAACCCCCGGCTATCATTTTACGTTTGGAAGCCTTCTCGATTTTCATGGTAATATAAGGTACCAAAACTAAAAAGATAATAATAAATCATTTTTAACAAAAAATCTAAAGAGACTTTCAAACAAAACACTACAAAGCGAAAAATAACATTCTTTTCGGTACCTTTAGTATATTTTTTTTAGTTTTACACCGACTTTCGTCGAAGTCGGTTTAGTTTTTATGTTAAAAAGTTTTTTTACCTGTGTAGATTGTCAGTCATTATGGGTAGTCAGAAGCCACCAAACCTGACACCAGTTTTGCCAAGGAGTATCGTGTTACTGTATTGTGGGCGTCAGATAGACAGTCGCTCTATGTAGGAAGCCGACCCCAACATAGTTTGGAAAATGCTAGGCAGACTGACTTTTTAACAGACTTCGAAAAAACATAACCCTCCCTTTTGCTTCGCCGTAGTCGGTAATCGTGTAAACAAGGAGGTTCTTAATCCAACTGTTTTTTTAGGGTTCCGTACCTCAAAAGGTAAAAAAAAGAACCCTTATAAGATCACTCTTTTGTCCGTCTGTCTATCCGCGTGTCACCACCGATTTTCTCAGGAACGGGTGGACCTAGCAAGTTGATTTTATACCAAATACTCCTACTATAGTCCCTATGAGGTGTATAAAAATCAAGGTCCTGATTCAACACGATAAAAAGATATGGGCATATTTAGATTTTCGCGAAAACTTGTAACAAAATTTACTTTAATTTTCAACTTTTTATTTTTCGGAATTTTCGCCTTACTTGTGCTGTATGAACTCGCTTTTAAACAAAATCGACAATTAGGTCAACCGGAAGTACCCTATACGTTTTGGGTCGAAAACCTATATGGTAGTTCCCGTTGACATAGAATCTCGAAATTTGACAAAAAGTAAGGAAATAGAGGAAAAAACAATAAAAGCTGGTATTTAAAGGGTGTCCCCATACATGCGTAGTTGACGCCACCCTGGGTACGAAAATCTTCGTGCGCGAGTCCGACTGGCACTTGGCCGGTTTTTTTTGTGTTTTAATTACCTCATTTTTTTTTAATAAATTGAAAGCTAGAGCTTCTCGTATAGTCCCATTTAAATTTGGTGAAGATCTGATGAAGAACTTCGGACATAATACAGAACACTTCAATAAACAATGGCAAATCTCTCGGGATTGCTGCCATCGCATGTCTGTTTATTGTTTATGCCATTTCATAACATAACATCAATAACATCAAACATCATCATTTTGGCATAACTTTGGACTTTATAAGCAAGCACCTTACTATATATAGAACTTGCTCATTAAGAACAACAACAATTTTTTCTTTTTTATAAAAGTTTTTTTTCCCAAAAAAATACTACAATGTTCCTGTTTTAGCTTTTCGTATTTTGACACCGACTGCCGAAATTGAAGTTATTTTTCACTATTTAGTGTTTTCATTTGTAAGTCGGTTGTATTTAGTTGTAATTTTTTTTAATGTTATATTGACACAGTGGCGGAGTGGGTAGACACATAGTTTTGGCAACGCACGGAACCAAGATTTATAAATTCTACAAAATATTGATAGGTAGGCAAGATTCAGGTAGGTTTGAGTGGAAGGGACTATTCTCTACAAAACCGAAGTATTCTAAATCCCGATGTGCCATATTTGGGTATGGTCGGGTAGTGAAATAGTTAGGTACTATTTCATTACCCGACCATACCCAACCCAACGTTTTGTCATGAAACCATTTAGGCGACTAAAATCAATATTTAACAAATTCCAGATTAAATACTTAGTTCTAATGTTGACTAGACGAACGCAAGATTTTTATTGAAGAAAAACAAAACAAAATGGCAAGCAACACTAGATTTATTGTTTGAGTTCATTAAAGTTGTGCTCTGACCAGTTTTAATTGCTTCAAAGTTTTTAATTAAACGCCATTTCAACCGAGAACTTTACAGTAAAAGTATTTGCCATTGGTATCTTTAAGAGTGATGTGGTTTACCATTAGGTTTGTCAATTACTGTTAAGAGTTCATAAATTACGAAATTTTATGGATACAAGTGTTTTTTAACGCCCTAGGGAGAAAAGCGTTCAGTAAGTTAAAATTTAAAATGTATTAGTCCTCTGAGAAATTAAATAATTTTAAAACCTTGAGTAGTACCTAACCTACCTATTTAGAACAAGTAAAATTTCACAATTTAAAAAACCCCCGACGTATTTATCTTGCGAAAACACCCCGATTCAAACAGTAAAATGCCCATAACTTTTGAACGGCTGAACCAATTTTATTCAAACATAGCTAAGAACACTCTCGACAAAATTACCTTTCAAACAAAAAAAAACTAAATCGAAATCGGTTCATCCGTTTAGGCGCTATGATGCCACAGACAGACACACAGATACACAGCAACACACGTGAAACTTATAACACCCCTTCTTTTTCCGGCGGGGGTTAAAAAAACTTATTTTTCGAATATTATAAAATTGGTGTACCTAGTACCGTATTTTGAATTTTAATGGAATCTAAATGTTGAAAACTAAATAATTAAAACATAACAGCTCTAGAGAGACGTATTTTATTACATGCCTGTAATGTTTAATTTACGCTTACCTTTAAACGTATGAACTCTGGAGTTAGACATGACGTGCCAAAGTTGAGGGTCTCCAGCCGATGGTGCAAGTACCAGGTGCTGTCCAGAGGGTGCCAGTTGCAACAGCCTGGCTCCCGCTCCTGGAGTTGACCCACCCACGGAGAGGACGCGAACTGTTGACGCTATTGGTGGTTGAAGCCTAGGTGGACAGAAAAAGACAAGTAAACATCGTGCTGCAATATAACCAAATTGACAAACTGTGATATAAGACAAAGAAAAAATTTTTTTTTTGATGTCACAGTGGATCTATGTGTTTCGCTAGACCTTGCGCAGTAGATATTTTTGTGTCAATGTTGAAGTAGAAGATTAAATTGTATAACTGCCTCTTTCACTCGCTCACGTTTGTCGCATCGTCCTATCTCGCTTACTGTAGGCAGTATACTCGATGACAAACTGTTTCTTGCGCAATGGTTCGCAGATACAACTTCAGATACACAAAGATCCCCTGTGACTATTTAGCTACGCCAAGGACTGATATATCTTTTAGTAGGTTTGAAAACACGATGAAAATACTAGTAAAAAAATGTAGTCGTTTATGTAATAATGAATGAAGAAACCAGATTATTCCAAATTAATACGCTCAGCAATATAAAAGCCGTACAACAAAGAAAATATATGTATACTACAAGAAAGAAAACAATAGCATATTTTTGTCTTCATCAATCCAATTATTTTCTCTGGATTTCTCATTAAGAATAATCGTCTTCTTTCGTCCCCGGGCACATTCATTACGAAAAACTTAATGGCAAAAGATAAGAGGAGTGACTAACAAGTTAATTAACTATAAACGTTACTGCTCCGAGGGTAGTACCGACCTTTTGTCAAGGATAGAGCAGACAGGTGCGACGTGACTTGCGACATCAATACTACATACGATACCTTTTTACAGAATTTACTCTAAAATTGCTCTAGGTACCAACACCGACACCAACACCGTTGTTTGTTCACAGAAGAGCAAACAACAACAACAAAAAAAATAACGCTCTAAAAAGTATGAATCAAGAAAATACTCCCGTAAATTTACCGTGGTCGTATGCCACCTACCGTTACAAAACAATATATTCTGCAAAGTACATTATTGTTTCATACTTTTTAGGGTTATACCCAAAGGGTAAAAACGGGACCCTATTACTAAGACTCCGCGGTCCGTCTGTCTGTCTGTCTGACTGTCTGTCTGTCTGTCACCAGGCTGTATCTCATGAACCGTGATAGCTAGACAGCTGAAATTTTCACAGATGATGTATTTCTGTTGCCGCTATAACAACAAATACTAAAAATAGAATAAAATAAACATTTAAGGGGGCTCCCATACAAAAAACGTGAATTTTTTGACGTTTTTTGCGATAATGGTACAGAACCCTTCGTGCGCGAGTCTGACTCGCACTTGGCCGATTTTTTTAGAGCATTATTTTTTAGTAGTCCGGTTTTAGTTTTTGAACTTATTTTTTATGTAATTATTTTGGGGATGTGGCAAAGCCTTAGGGAACAAATGAACATAAATGCATACAAATACTTTGCAACGCCGTAGTCGGGTAAAATTTAGTTTTCATGACTTTGACGGAATGTCTCGCAAACGGTACTCTTGACAAAAAATTGATGTACCAAACCCTACCTTCATTTTAAAATCCCTGTTCAATAATACTACACATGATGAGGTGGAGTGATTTTTAGGGTTCCGTACCCAAAGGGTAAAAACGGGACCCTATTACTAAGACTCTGCGGTCCGTCTGTCTGTCTGTCTGTCTGTCACCAGGCTGTATCTCATAAACCGTGATAGCTAGACAGTTGCAATTTTCTCAGATGATGTATTTCTGTTGCCACTATAACAAAAAATACTATATAAAAACGGAATAAAATTAATATTCAAGGGGGGCTCCCATACAACAAATGTGATTTTTGTGCCTTTTTTTGCGGAAATGGTACGGAACCCTTCGTGCGCGAGTCTGACTCGCACTTGGCCGGTTTTTTTTTGGTTTTTGTCTTCATGTCCCCTAGAGGGTGCCACATTCAATTTAATGTGACATCACATAGCCTGTAACCAGCAGACAAACAAGACGCTTCGAATGACACATTTGTTAATTTACGATGATGATTGATATATACATACATACTCTGAGGAAGTAGTTCAGAGAGCTCTAAATAATTAAAAGAAATTACTTTCATACGTTATACTTTATCAACAACGTGCCTGCTTTCAGGCGGGCACGTACCGAAGTGACAAGCAAAGCTAAACCAAAACATTTTCAATTATTTTTCAAGCGTTACGATTTCAATCACGTTCCAAAACTAAATAGTTATCTGTTGCCAGTCTTATAATAAGTTGCCTCTATATAGGTGAGGTCGAGTCCTCACAATACACACACATACCGGTCAGAAACATAACCCTCCCTTTTCTTTGCCGTAGTGGGGTAAAAAAGTGTCGTCGCATCATTGTCGTTTTGTCGCGTGTAAAAGTAATTTGTTCGTAATGTGAAATTAGTCCATTAGCAGCTACGAGTAATATTCATCTCTGATATCTCTACCAATTATCTATGAAAACGTTTTGAATTATCGTCGAACTATTTAATGAGTTCATTATTTTCAGTGAATTTATTGTTAATTTAAAGCAGTTTATATTATGAGTAAGCGAATGGAAATAAATTATGCTAAAATAAAAAATTTATTTCAACTATAGAAATAGCGTTTAAATTAAAAGAAAATCCAAAATTTAGAATCTCAAAATATTCAATCTAAAACAGCTATTATAGGTTTCATTACAGAATTGACTCAGAGGCCAAACTACAATTTGCAAAACTTGTCATGGTTCCACTTTGCGAGAGTGAAGGGGCTATACAGAACCACGTGGTCTCAGCACTAAGAAAAATTTTGGTTCAAATAAATCTCACTAGATGGCGTGACATGCACCGAGTTGTTATTGAATTCTGTGTAAAATTAACATTTTCTGGAATTGAACATAAAAATTACACGTTCTTGTTGTTTAAACAACTCTTCTAAGTACAAAATGATGGAATATTGGGCTCTTAATTCACATTTCAAAGATTATTTGAACGGATCATTTAAAATTTACGCCAATAGATGGTGCGGTTTTAAATGTCTGAGGCGTTCCCCTCGATTGTTTAAATTTGTATTGTAACATACGGCGATATCTTTTGATTCCGTTGATTTAGACATTTGATTTTTCACAGCTCCTTGGGGTCGAGCTATAACTTATACCAGGCCCCTCAGAAAGTATTGCGAAAAAAAGTTTTTATATATGGGAGACTGGCCAGTTATAATGTTTTTCGAAAATATGATTATTTATAAGTAAAAATAAGTAAGTTCCAATTTCAAAATTTCCCTCCACATTTTTTGCGAGTTAATTCAAAGTATTGTGTCTCACTGAAATATGGATCTGCGCCGGGAACATTTTAGAGCTATGATTTTATACGATTTCAAGTGTCGCCTGAAACCGGATGAATCGTACGATAGACTTCAAATGGCATTCATGGATGAAGGCCCTTCCAAGGCAACCGTGTATCGTTGGTATAACGAATTCAAGCGCGGTCGACCAACTTTGGGGGATGACGAAAGAAGCGGTCGCCCTTTGACGGCTGTTACCGAAGAAAACGTGCTAGCAGTGAAAAATTTAATCCAAGACAATAGGCGAATTACATATCAGGAGATTCAACACATATTGAAGATTGGATCGGGAAGCGTTCACGAGATTCTACACAGCCATCTTCGCGTGAGGAGGATAGTATCACGCTGGGTGCGGCACAACCTCACCGATGCTCAGAAGCAGGCCCGGGTGGAATGGTGCCGTGATATGCTTAACAAATTTGAAGCAGGCTCGTCTCGGCGTGTTTACGACATCGTTACAGGTGATGAGTCCTGGATTTATCAATACGACCCAGAAACCAAGCGCCAGTCGACTGTTTGGGTGTTTCAAAATGAGCCAACGCCTACCAAAGTGAAGCGATCTAGAAGCGGGGGTAAGATTTTGATCGCTAGCTTTTTTAATTTGACTGGCCACTTGGTATCAATTCCCTTACGGGATCAAAGAAGCATTAATGCCGAATGGTATACTACCAAATGTTTGCCAGAAGTTTTCTCTGTTATAAGCAACAAGCGACCAAACACAGGGCTCCGCGGGCTACTGCTCCACCACGACAATGCACCTGCGCACACCGCACTCAAAACGAGGGACTTCCTGGACAGCACGCCAGTCAAACTCCTGGGTCACCCTCCTTACAGCCCTGATCTAGCACCGTGTGACTTCTTTTTATTCCCAAAAATAAAAAATCAGCTCAAAGGGATACAATTTTCGTCGCCGGAAGATGCGCTGGCTGCGTTCGAGCAGGCTGTAAACGAGGTGTCTGCGGCGGACTGGAAAAAGTGTTTTGAAAACTGGTTTAGGCGCATGAATCTTTGTATAGAGGCTGGTGGAAAGTACTTTGAAAAGATTTAATAAAAATATATGTACGTATAGAACAATTTTTTTTAGTTTCGCAAAACTTTCTGAGTGTCCCACGTATTTTGGTAAATAGGTTGGCAATGAAACTGTAAAAACGTGCAAAAAATACTATAGCACAAATCTTCACTGTATTTAAAGAAAAAAACATTCATGCACCGAGTAAACCCATTTACTTGCAAGTCGCTGCTAACACCATCTATCGCTATGGAACGGAATCGGTTTAATCAGACGAAAAAAGCTAATTACGTCGGCGCGGTGTCTTTGTATTGGATGAGGCATCCCTAGAGCACTATCCCTTTTCCACAGCGGAATCATTATAGTTTTGACACGTCAGAGTACGGCCACTGGTCTTTTTAGTGATAGCTACATTATTATAACTATAGTTGTTCTATCTCACGATGATGGGTTACGTGACTTTTATGACGACGATATAAGATTCATTTTGCAACAACTATACCTCATTAAATAAGACAGGTACAATCAGCAAGATTGAAGCCTGACCCACCTAAAGCTAATTCTTCAACAGACATTCTAATACAATTAGGTCGAATTTTGCATTTATATATTTCCTTAGTACCAAACTTGTTAAACTTGTTGATCCTTATTTGTACGTAGATCCGTTCAGTTTAAATCCACCATAGCGTCATTGTTTAAGGGTATAAATAAGGTAGGTATGTAAAGATAAGTCACTAGCTCATCACTCTAGTGACTCGTAGAACCGTAAAAAGAACCCTTTTCTTTCGCTTGACATTTACAGATTGAGCAGGAAGGTAACCATTCTATCTATGTCTGTTTTTTCCTTCAATCCACGAGAAAGCAAAAATCTAAAAATTACCTACAGAACCTACTAGAACGATTTTAATGTTAAGCATTTCTTGTAAAAAAATGTAAGTATTAAATTAATCTTAACTAATATTATACATGCATGAAAATGAGTTTGTTGGTTCCACTGATTATCATATAAATTTTGCATAGACGTTGTCAGAAGTACAGAAAAGGACATACAGTACCATTTATCCAGAAAAAAGTAATGTTCCCGAGGGGAAACATTATCGCGAGCGAAGCCACAGGCAAAAACAAGTCATTTATATATGCAACTACACGTTCCTGAGATAATAAAACAATTTTTGTTTCTATTTTTCTAATTATTTCTTTACTTCAGAACTATACATAAAACAGGTGACTAGTCTATTGTCTACTTTCCGATTGACGACACATTGTGAAATCTTGGGCAGTTATTGAGTGACCGCTTTTAATTTCAATTTAATAGCTCAATGGCCGGTTTACCTAAGTGGAGCTGTTGAAAACTGACTGTAATCTTGTTCTACGTAACAACTTTTCAGTTAAAATTATACGCTACCAGTTTAGCATGAAACACCGGGCCGTCATAATATCGTCGGCAATATGCGCCCGGCTTTTCCCATTTTGCTTACCTAAGCCGTTTTAGGCTTGTTTTCATAGCATGTAAAGTTCACTTTGCTCTTTGTTGCTTACATTTCCCCTTTCCCATGTGAGTCATTTCGTCAAGGAACGGAATACAGAATTATTCGCAAAAACGTGAGTGAGTTAGCTACAAAACGTGATCCGGAAATTGTATAAGGGAAACAGATGGACAGTAAGATGAATGACATATCAAAGGGGAAGATTTTGATACAAGTTTTTTTTTATCTTATCATAAATTCGGAGCTTTGAAATTTCCTTTTTGTGATTTTATTTTTGATAATTTCTATAAATTGCCCAACAGCAATCAATCTACAGACTGATGTAGGCAACACTACTAAAATTTGATAATTTCGTAACAATGTTACGAAACAATATTATAATGTAATAAATCAAAGCGTAACATTATAAAATCCTACCACTATACACCACTAATAACGAATTTACGACCCAAAACTGTTAGCTTTTCAAAAACAAACTCCACTTTTGGAATAAACTTGCGATCAGGTGCGTTTAATCGCGTCCAATCTTACTGAGTGGACACTATGTTATCTAACAGAACACTGGTATTAGAATCGACTAACTCTGTTGATCGACGTCGACTAGTAGTTATTACCTATTCTCCTAAAAATATTCTAGATTCCGTACTCAATGATTCATCATTGGTCGATCGAAGAACAATCGACTATCTATCAACCGATTTATATTATGGATATTCATTACTGGACTGATGAATTTGTGGATTATTGCAGTAGTTGTAGTCTAGACTATCTACTTGTGAAACAAAAGTTATTGGTTAATTAAGTAAATATTAGAAGAATCCCATTTTAACTGATCGACATCGGCAGATAACAATTTACATCCAATGAAATCTATCGACACTGACCACAATCCGACTGCTATTCCTGTTAGGCAGCACGTTCAATGTCGTCAATAAACCACATCCTAGTCTAATATCACCTTTACCAGAGCCTGATTTATCACTTCTAGTTTTAGTTTTATCTAACGAATATCTACCGAACGCTTTGGATTTCCTCCTAAGTGTTGGTTCATTAGAATTTATGTCTGCCGGTATCTGTACTGTACTGTCTCCGGTACAGACATCTTGTGTACGGTGGCGTAATTAATATAGAAGTTTGGCTTACTCCGGCTACATTGTACAGGAACTTAGCCTTCGTTTTAATATATTTGGATTTTAGTTTAATCGTAGTGTAGTATTGATTTGGAATGTGTTTGGGCTTTATTGATGTTAGTTCGAGTATAGTTCCTTTTTTTATAATACCCATACGTGTATGATATCTATCTATGGATAGGTCTTCAAAAATAATATTGAGGTTTCTAATATCATTTTTTTTTCAGAACTGAATAGTTTGCGCAAGAGACACTTCCATTGTGGTAAAATGTGTCCCCCCCTGTAACTTCTAAAATAATAGAATGATAAAACAAAAAAAATATATGATGTACATTACCATGTAAACTTCCACGGAAAATTGGTTTGAACGAGATCTAGTAAGTAGTTTTTTTTTAATATGTCATATATCGTAAACCGCAATTTACCAAGTACGGAACCCTTCGTGCGCGAGTCCGACTCACACTTGGCCGGTTTTTTACCATGTAAAACTTTGCCCCACACTAGTAATTTCTTCTTGTATCGTGAGTGAGTTTACAAACATTTAAACTCACATACACAAAACACCCAGATCCGGAACAACTATCTGCATACAAAAATTTGTTCCGTGCGTTGGAATCGCACTGCGTAGCAGCCGATCGCTCAATAACTACGCCAACCGTGTCGTCAATTAGTTTTTGGAAATCTCTCAATTATGGGATTGAATACTAAAAATAATTTGGACAAGAACATTTACTTTCAAATTATCCTCAGAACTTTACAACATAATTGCGGCAATTTAAATACAAAGAGTAATTTCGGATATTTTCGACGAAATTGGTCTGAGCTCTCGACTACCGAAATAATTATATGAACTGAGGTAAATCTACATTATTAACTTTATAGATCACGTCAGAAGCATCCTTTTTCCGCACAGCTGTATTCAAAAGGTTTGAAAACAATAGATACCTTTTAATATTACATGATATTTAACTTTATTTAGTTAGATAATACAGATCTTGTAACACTGATAGTAGATAAAAAACCTTTTATCTGTTTTAATTGACTTCCGATGGAAAATATCCATACTTTGTTCATAAGTGTTTTAGAATATAAATATACGTTTATGAAGACATGGGCAGGCAGCACTAAACGTTTCAAAGTTTGGTAAAATCCAACAACAATTTTCGCCAAAAGTTTTAATTGAAATTCTAAAGTTGTTGTGCATATAGCGTCTTCGCACACATTCTTTTATTTATTGCCTAGCTTGTGCCAGCGGTTTCGCCCGCGCCCGGGATAAAAAGTATCCTATTTGCTATTTCAGTTTATAATCTAAGTCTGTGCTAATTTTCATCCAGGTTCGTTCAGCTGTTCTGGCGTGATTGAGTAATAAACATCCATCAATCCAAATTTCATGTAGTAGGATTTGATACTACACGCTCACAAATGACAGAGGCGGCTTAATGTCTTAGGCATTATTTATCAGAAAACCAGCATTCGGTGAGCAAGACATAAAAAAAATAGTGGCACATATAATTTTGTAAATTGCATTGCAACAAATTATCCAAATCTCAACGAGAAACTCTCTTTTAAAATTTGCTGCGTAAATGCATCAAATTATCTGAAAAAAACCGGCCAAGGGCGTGTCGGACTTCACACATTTAGGATACCGTACCAATTAAGCAATATATTGGTATTTGTTAGTAAAATACACGTAATAAAAAACATTATCACCAAATTTCAAGTTCATAGGGCAATGGGAAGTTAACAAATTCTTCGGAACAAAATGTGTGACAGACGACGGACAGACGGACAGACAGATGGACACATGAGTGACAGCAATAGGCCTCCGTTTGGACCCTTCGGGTACGGAACCCTATAAAGGGTTAACCAGTTGATGACGCTGTCCGTACTTACTTTGGTCCTGGGTGAGAACAAAAGGACGGCGTAGGTAATGCTATAACTTACCATCCATTGAGCGGTACAAGTAGTGGTTTGTCGTAGCCATCGCACCACGCCATTGCGGCGGTCACCAACGTTGCAAGCACACCGCGTCGCGCCACTGCAGGTCGCAGCCATGCTATTATCTATGAAATTAAATAATATAGTTGTAACCTTCTTTGGGTCTATCTAAAAAAATGTCGACGCTGATGATTAGTGGATTCTTAATTAAATTTTTCTAAAGAGAATTTGAATATCGAACCTGCTAAGCAGTTGCTAAACAGTACAGAGATTTATATAAATAAGTGTGATAATTACAAGAATATTACGGAGGATGATGATACAAAATGACGAGTTTCGTAAAAAAATACTCATAATAAGAAAAGTTATGAGCGGTTCAAAACTAGCAGTGGAAAGCCAAATTATACTCATTAGTGAAGCCATATTTAGAAATAAGATTTTGTTTACTGATTTTTGTAATGGAGAAGATTTGTCTCAAAGTAGCTTTCGTAAGCTAATACGGCGATTTAATATAAAACAGAGAAGTCCGGTTCTTAGAAAACTTACAAAAAATACGAGCCAAACAAAATGTACGAAAGGTAATCTCTAAAACCTTAAAGAGAACCATAGATATCTGTTTACATTAGGTACAGTAGTTTTACAATAAATTACTCTTACAGTCTTGCTACTCTGGTGAGTAGGTACTAGGTATTGTCGTGCTAGTTCAACAGAGAATAAACTTCTTCACTTTCTTGACTTCACGATCTGCATATTAGATATTTTAGCACGGGTATATTACGTTTTGTAGCTATTGCTTTCATAAACATTGGAATGGGCACCTAGCTCGCGATCATTAGTCGGGAAGATAATCCTGACTAATGACAAAATACACATGCCTGCAACTTGCATAAAAGTGTGCAAGTAGCTTGCATGCCATGACATTCACCAATGAGGGCTATTGTTTTATAGCTCACCAGTTGGCGCCACTGTTGACTATGGTCCGGAAACATAGCTGTTAAACGTTATTATAATGCGCACGGAAGCAAAGATAGAATTAAAATTCATTTCTAATGGTGTAAAAGTACGATTACATATTAAATCGAGTATACTGCAATTTCGCGCAGCCCCTTTTTTGTAAATAAAAACCGGCTAAGTGCGAGTCGGACTCGCGCACGAAGGGTTCCGTACCATTATCGCAAAAAACGGTAAAAAAGTCACGTTTGTTGTATGGGAGCTCCACTTAAATATTTATTTTATTCTGTTTTTAGAATTTTTGTTATAGCGGCAACAGAAATATATCATCTGTGAAAATTTCAACTGTTTAGCTATCACGGTTCATGAGATACAGCCTGTTGACAGACAGACAGACAGACAGACAGACAGACCGCGGAGTCTTAGTAATAGGGTCCCGTTTTTACCCTTTGGATACGGAACCCTAAAAAAGAAGAATATTTTTTTTCGAAACATAAAACTCTATTAAAGCAGTGGTTGGTAAATCCCGTACCTATCATAATCTGCCATATTTGGCAAATATTCACAACAATACAAAGATTGAAAATCGCGCTTAAAGCCACAAATCTATGGACATTTTGAACTCAGTCTACACTATCGCCCCTACCGGATAATTCAAACGCGGTAGCCTCCATTAGAAGTTACTTTGTCACAATTGCTTGCAAGCTACTTGTTCACTTTTATGCAAGTTACAGGCTTGTATATTTCGGCGTAACGATCTCCTTCACAGTCCAAGTTGCCTGATTTGGTTTAAACGATGAAATAAATGCTTTGAGTTTGAGAATGCTATTTTACTCGTGGGTGTTTTGTTCTCTGTTAGATGTTGTTCTATACGTCAAAATACGCTTTAACAAAATATTGCATCCTAAACCAGTTGCCGTTTTCAACCTAGTTTGTGAAAAATCCTATCTTCGTTCTCAATAGTCCTTCATACTCTGTCTAAAATAAACTCCCCATACTCAAGTCTCATGTCTTCATAGCTATCTACCGAATTTGTGACTGTACCTACGTAAAGCAATTTCCAAAGTTGGGGAGAACAAAGGCTTATTGAAACTCGTTAAAGGGCTTTGTGGGCCCTGCTGACATCGAGGGCACTTTATTGATTGATTCTTGATCCGGGATTTGTTATCTATCTTGCCTTGCTCCATATTTATTTTTTGGGAGATGTGTTTTTTATAGGCTTTTAGTAAATTATTTTTAGTACGTGACTGGGATAATATTAGAAACGAGTACCAGTCACGTAAGCCATACGCGTGGTTGAAGAAATGTGATGTTTTGGGATAAAGGATATAAAAAATATATCCAAACATTTCTGTTTTGTTGAAAATATCTTGTATTTTGATAAAAAAATAATACCAATAATAATAATATCTATCTTCCTTGGTATTATAATAACAGTGCCATTCTGTTTAAAGCATGTTTCGGCAGTGCTACGCTAGGACAAATTACTTACCCTGACTTTTTCATTAATATCTAAACAAAATTTTATTAGTTTTGCTTTATCCGTATATTACTCATTTTAAACTAGCCTTCTTGTTTACCAGGAAACATTTTTTTTTAAAAACGTTGCCACACACTAGGAATCTTTCTTCTTCTAGGAATTCTTCCTGTATCGTGGGTGTGTTTACAAACATATAAACTCACATACACAACACCCAGAGCCGGAACAACTATCTGTAGATCATACAAATATTTGTTCCGTGCGGGAATCGAACCCGCTACACGCAGCGCAGCAGTCAATCACTCAACCACTGTGCCAACTATGCGCCCAAATTATGGTATACAATATACATTACAATGGGTTTCCAATTATCAGATATAAGAATTTAACAATCAAGATTCAGTTACCTGAGCTCCCAGCTGCATAGGGTCCCTCGTAAGGATATCACTGGACTTCCTGACTGCTCCGTACACAAGCTCCACGTCTCGGTCCAGGATATAACATCGTACGTGCTCCAGGATGCACCGGAGATACGATACCGTTACTGTTTGTACCTGTGGGGATAGAATCACGGTTAGTTGAGTTGAACGGCAAGTTCAATGTGCGTCGTTCTTATTGAGTTGGGTTTAAGTCTAACTCATTATTCACCGAGTCTTTCTGCTGTTACTTCGATGTGTGTAATAATAGATACTTTCAGAATCCTGGATTCAGAAGACAACATTGTATTGCCAAACGAGTGATGTTAGTTAGTTAGTTTAAAAAATGACTTTTGTTTTGACTAACCAGGTTAACCTTTCAGATTCCGGTGTAACTCTCCTTGATTAAATGTTCTAAAAATCAAAACATCAAAAAACCCGACTGCTTCAAAAGCGGACTAAAAAGTCGTAAACAAGGAAAAACTCATGCTGTGCAGTCGGAGGATACATATTCGCGGGCTGGTTGACCAAAATATGGTGTATCCTCCGCCTGCACAGCATGAGTTTTTCCTTGTTTACGACTTTTTAGTCCGCTTTTGAAGCAGTCGGGTTTTTTGATGTTTTGATTTAACTTTTTTTATTTATAACTTTTTACTTAAGTTTTTTTCGAATAAGATACGTTAACAAACATAAGTGTTATATATTTTTGAAATCACCTCTTAAAACCATTTATTTTGATACCCCACACGATGGGTTTGAAAATACAAGAGAACTACATAATAGAGATAACTTAAAAAAATACTCGTCAGATCTTGATCAAATTTCAATGGGACCACCTGAGAAGCACCAGTTTTCAAATAATAAATCGGTTCATAACTGGCGGAGTAATCGCGTAACAAAAATACAGTCGAATTGAGAACATCCTCCTTTTTGACGTCAGTTGGAAAAGTAAAATTATACATACATACACACATACATAAACTCACGCCTTTTTCCCATGGGGGTAGGCAGAAACTACAGAACGCCACCTGCTACGATCCTTACATACTTCTTTTGCTTCACACACATTCATACATCTAGTCATACACACACGCCGGTTATGGGTACTGCGCACTTGGCCTTTCTGAAGAACATCACATATAAGGTCTATGTATGTCTTTCTGGGGCGTCCCCTCCCGGCGTTTCCATTCACGTCTGCCTTGTAAATACCTTTCGTAAGTCGACTTTCATTCATCCTCTCAACATGGCCAAACCATCTTAACATACCCTTTTCAATTTTAGTCACTACATCTTCTTTTAAACCACAACGTTGTCTTATTACCTCATTCCTCAATCTATCAGTTAAAGTTACACCACACATACTCCGCAAGGAGCGCATTTCTACTGCATTAATCCTACTTTCATGTCTTTTTTGCCATACCCAGCCTTCACTTCCATACATAAGTGTAGGCACCAGCACGCTGTTGTGAACGGCGAGTCGAGCTTCCGGAGACATCGACTTGCTGGTCACAACTGCATGCATAGCACCATTCACTTTATTCCCTGCATTCACTCTCCTTTCCACATCCTCTTCAATCTTTCCATCCCTTGTGAACAAGTAAAATTATTTGTTTGTAATATTATCTGGCAGTACTAATCCGATTACTAAAGCCGCGGGAAAAAGATTCTTATCTTATAATGTCACTACAATATACATTACATTGTATTGTGTTGTTTCCCAACCATTAAACTTGGTCATTTCAGTCCACGAATTAACGTTTTAATGGGTGTTTCGCCTTACGTAAACTTTGGAGGCCACCCTACTCCATTAGCAAGGAAACTTGGAAAACTATTTGTTACCTACCTACATTAGTTCGGCCGGTACTAATTACACCTTTGAAACAAACTGACTATCCGACGTCCGTTGTATGAAGCGTTTTGTAAACGATAGATCGTGAATGATAAAGCTTAGTGACTTTGCTTCAAATTAAATGAAATTTGCTTGATCGGAAAGCAGATACTTAAATGAAAAGAATCTTTAAGTAGAAATGCGTCGACGATTTTCTACCTAAGAATAGAATGATTTATGGGCCGGTATGGTAATAGAATTACGGCCTAATGTTCAGGTACTTTGTCCATTAAAAGGCGTACCTAGCTACGAGGACATCAAAGGAGGTACGACCCCTGACGGAGGTAGGAAGAAAATGAAAAATGTTTCCATGATTACCATTATTATTAACGAGAAGTATTTTATAGACCACATTTCTGGGATTTGATTTATTTTTATTCAGTTAACCTTATCGTTTGATGATACTGTTTTCTGCTTAAAGGTTATATATTTATCTAAACTGGGTGAAATTCAGTAGTACTGAGTAAAGTACAGGTAACTACGTTGTGACCTGAACTTTATTCAGTTTTATTCATTCACACTATATCAATATACATCACATCAGCGAAGTTTTGCTGTATTTTGAGTAGGTTCAACGCAAACTTTCAATAATTGTTTACGTCAGCATTGCATAAAACTGCTAGCAAGAGCACGGCTGAAATTTTTATTGAAATTCTAACTTTTCACATCGACAAAATGGTTGGCATATTGAATGAATACAAACTGTGAAAGTATTTTGCAAATAGTTTTACAATTTGTATTCGTCGATTTTGTGAAGCGTTAATTAAAATTAATGATTGATTTTAGAAATAACATTTGAAAAGTTAGTCGCTTCTGTGGAATGAACTTACCGATGCGAGTAAGAAGTCGAAATTGCATACAGTCAAGTCCTTTAGCTTGGAGAAGTCGCCAGCCAATAGTAGATGAAGCCAGGATTCTTCCACATGTCTCTGAGTGAATGCCGCCGCTGTTCTGCTGGCCGAGTGGAATGGGGTCGAGTCCAGGAGAGCATCGTCGTCATTCTCCACACAACCTATGAGGACACGGACTGTTTTTGGGTTTAGTAGGGTTCTCTATAAAATTATTGACAAATAAAAAATATTAAAAAGATATAACTTTATTATCATCATCACTTTAACCGAAAGACGTCGTCACTCGTCACCACATCGGCCGTTTGCTTGTCAGGTCATTGGTTCACCCTGTCAGTCATTTAACGCTGCACTTTCAAAATTTTGCTGTCGTTATAACTTATTGCTAGCAAACAACAAAAGGACCCCAAAAAATGATGGTCACTCGTGTTGAAAGTCCATTACGATACTGCTACATAAAATATCCATTTATTTTAGAACTAATCCATCAATGGACGTAAAAGTGTCCCTAAGGGGCCTTTGTGTACAAAATTCATTACATTACTCGTACCTACGTTAAAATTTGACATTTTCAAAGCTAAAGTAAACAACAAAATGTGTTACCATTCTGAAAACAATTCGCCTGAAATACAACGTGAAATATCCACTTTGGATGGAAAGGTTTGGTTTTCATCATCTCGGATATCTAAAGGAGTTTTCTTTGTGTGAAGGCGCAATAGTAGATGTAGGGAATTCAATCAAAAGGAATTGAATGGCAGTTTCACGTTTTGGCGTGTTTGGGGACACGTTTTCGTTCAAAGTGATATAGTATTGTGCACCTCGCCTTTGTTCCGTTCCGTCTACGTTTTCGTGTTTATTATATTCCTTATCACAATTTACAAGGCAACTGGCATTTCTTACATGCCAGGCACAAGAATTGCAATGTAACATGAAATTATTGGCGTATTAGCGCGTCGCCGTCGTTGACGATGTCAACGCGATTATTAAAACGAGCTTACGTGGTTCATTTGCTTAGGATCAGCACCCTCAAGGAATTTTGTACGCATTATTGAAGAAGGCACGCAAGGGATGGCAAGAGTACGGAGTGAAGGAATTTTAATTCCAGCAAAATTAAGTAATAAATCCACTGCCTAAAAGTTGAAATGACGTAACCTTAATAACATTGCAATTAAAAGTTTAAATGAAACTAATTTAATGAAAATAAAAGTGATTAGGCTTCTTTTTGATGAACGTACAAATAGTAATGGAACTATTAATAGAAGGAATAGGGATAAATTAACACCATCTGTAATGAAGGTTGGTCCGGGTATATCTCCCTGTGGGACGCCTGGGATCATACTGAAAATTGTTATGAATTTGAGCTAGAATTGTTGCTATTACCGTTAACTGGGGGAGAACCGTTAAAGGAGAACCACCCGTGTATTTGTATCAAAGATCGGATATTCTTGCGATGTAATAATAAAACTTAACTCACCAGGTTCTTGAGCTTCAGAAGTATCAGTATCATCGGCTTCGTGTAGAAAGTTCGCGAAGTGTAACGCAGCTAGGTCCGAGTGTGCGTCCCTCAAGGCGGCCTGTGATCGCACATATCGACGACGAGCTCGCGAGCTTGCAGCCGCTGGACGCCATCGCCACGTGCACCGGCCCGATACTACGTTCTCCGATATTAAGTTTTCTGTTGAGGATTATGTATATTAATAAACTATTGCCGGCAGGCCTAGCTCTGCTCCGGTGAATATAGAGAAGACCAGTTTGTTCCAAAATGAGATGACATTTAATAAACGAAAGCAAAAAATCAAAAAATCGAAAAACATAATAAAATCAAATTTGAACCCGCAAACTTGGGTGTCGTGGGCAACCGCCTTTTTCATTAAATTATTCAGAAAAACGTGGTGAAATTACGAACCACGTTGCGCGGGCTATTTCTTTTTACGTGAAAATACGGAGAAAATGGTTTTTCCCAGATAAGAAACCTAGATAGATCGATTTTTCGCTGAAAACCCCTATATTCCAAATTTTAGAAATCGTAAGATCCGTTTCCGATAACGTGATTATATATATATATATATAGGTATACTAGCTGTTCCCCGCGGCTTCGCTCCCGTGGTCCACCCCACTGGACCCGTTTTCGGGATAAAAAATAGCCTATGTCACTCAGGAATAATGTAGCTTTCTATTGGTGAAAGAATTTTTAAAATCCGTCCAGTAGTTTCGGAGCCTATTCGGTACAAACAAAAAACAAACAAAAAAATCTTTCCTCTTTATAATATTGGTATAGACTAGCTTTTGCCCGCGACTTCGTCTGCGTAGCATTACTACTTCGAATAGTCTATATTTAATATCGCGCAATAATATTGAACCTAGATGTATTAGTTCACTATGCAAACTCCTATCCCCTTTCCGCCCCTTCAATGATGATTTCCAGGATAAAATCTACATTACATGTCCTTCCCAGGGTCTCAAACTATCTCCATACCGAATTTCATCTTAATCGGTTTAGTTGTTTAAGCGTGAAAAGGTAACAGACGGACAGACAGACACAGTTACTCTGGCATTTATAATATTATTGTATGGATAAATAGGTAAATACAAATATTGCTCGTTCAATAGTATAGGATAGGATAGGATGAAAGAAGATTTTCGTCATTTGAAATATAATATTTTAGTCCTATGAAGAAAGATGAAATCATACTAGTAGGGAAAACGATAGAGAAATTGTTGTGGAAGATGACTTGGTTACAAAAGGACGACTTGTGAGATGGTAGCATTCATATTTATAGAAGAAGACATGAACCGGATGATGACAAAATTATTCATACGATCAGTGATTTTTATCATAATGGTTGAGTAATCTAATCTAGCGTTTGCGTAGCAGTAAGTGATAAAAGTGGTCATATATAAACGAGCATACATAAAATAGCGAATGGGCTAGCCTAATAAGCAGCTTTATAACATTATCATATCCACATAAAAACGCAACAAAACTCGAATGAAGACAATAAAAAGTAACAACCAATTTATATTTATGTATTTCGAATCGACATTGTTCCATAATCCGACAGCTTTGCAGATAAAATAAATAATAACAATGAAACAAAATTATTGGAACGAACGTTATTAGCGATATACAGAACACGAATCGTGTAGTAATATGAAACAAAAAGTAGGAGGATTGTAATTGAATTACATGACAACAAAGCTGGAACAGGTGCCGCAGAGAATATTGTTTGTTATCGAAACTCTAGTTGTAGTTTGACAATTTCGATATTGGTTTTCGTACGGTCAGGACAAAAGACCGTCTGACTCTATCAATGTACTAAACTGTGCAAGCAGACACGGATCATGGTTAATATATTTTAACTATACTAACCACCTACACTACAATAAAAGTAAAGCGCTCTTAATATTTACCAATCGTATTTCGATAGCTTTTAATTTGATCTCGAAAACAATACGAACACTATGTGAAAATAAAATTGGCCCAATCAGTGGATTAAGTTGTGGCTGTGAGCCACAATAACGATATTGGTGCGATTAAATAATATTATTATTGTAGAAACAATGACGCTATGTGATCCGGAAAATTAAGGAAAACCGAATAAGCAGTGATATTATTAAGAATTAGTTGTGATGGATTTTATTAACAGCATCAAATTTTTATAAAAAAAGGTTTTCATAAAATGAAGTGAACCAAATTTTCTTTAAGTTATTTGGTAAAAATCGTATCTTCTGTACAAATTTTGGTCAGCTGACTATAATATTTTTGTATGGAAAATCCAACTATGATTTCCGTGGTGAAAATTGTTCATATACATGTGCAGAGGCAGTTTTTAGAATATGATTGCACCTTTGCATTACACTCTGGATAAATTTCAAAACACTTCTCCCTGAACATATTGTCATGGAATTCAAATTACAATGAATTTAAGACATGTTTGTATTCATAGGATGCACTTCTGTATTCATAGCACTAAGACCTCTTCAAGTGAAAGCTTTCCATTGTAGTGAATATGATAAATTCCAAGTCTAGTCTTTTTGTAATAAAATGCTAAATAACTATACATATTATGGTCGCCATTGCTACGAATGAATGAACGAATAATAACACTAAAATCTGTTATATTACATAGATACTTACTCATCATACATTTGGCGACACATATGGTAGAGAAGTTAAAGTTGGCTTCCTTGAGCGTTATAACTGCGTCGCTGTTGCTTGTCGGCATCAGCAGTTCCAATAGTTCCAGCTCAGTCAGCCCGAACTCCGAACAAGTTATGTAACCTACGGATACAGGGAGAAATATGAGATACAGTTTCGGGGATTTTAATTTATTGTATAAAATTTTGTTTGCATTTAGAGTATTCAACAAAAACATGAAGACTTTCAAAAATCCACGTATCAATCAATTCTCTTTTCACTATCAATCTTAAAATAATTAAGAAGATACTTACTTGCTAGTTTACTAAACGCTTTAGAACCGAAGACCACTTCTAAGTTATCGAAGGCACTATCAATATAGTCTCCGTAGCTATTATTCTCCGGCGTCTCCTCTATCGCGTCCAACAAATAGTAACAGTTCTGAACTTTGAACTTTTCTTTCTGAGCTGGCGTCAGCTGCAGTTGCTCTAAAGATACGGCACTAGTACACACGAGGAACACATTTCTTGGCAACGACATTGGCAGCCAAGATAAACCCGTCACTATATCACACTCCAAAGGATTCACTCTATGAACATTATCGATAAATATCAACAAAATCTCATTTTCCATCTCTTCACATTTCCTAAGCAGACTTTGGAACCAATTGTTAATATAAAGAGGATCAAAACTCGCGTCTTTTGGTAAGTATCCTTCGGGAATGTTTAAAATTATCGATATTTGTTGACACATCACTCGTAGCAGTTCCAAGTTATAGGCCGATCTCGGTGTGGAGGCAGAAAATCTTACTATCCTTAAAACAGGTTTTGGGAAAATTTCTTCGCATTTGAAGTAAAGGTGTGTCAATAAGGTGCTCTTTCCTGAGGCATCTGGGCCGTATATCAAAGCCGGTGGATGCCGAGTTCGATTTTCGTAATTTTCCTTAGCGTTATTTAAAATACTTTTGGCTGCTTCTTCAATTTGCTTAACGTTAACCTTATACAAACGATTATGTTCTATACATATCCTAAGATGAGTGATGTGTTCCAGAAATACTTCCTGAAAGTTGAAAGGAAAACCAATAAATTATTCATGCGGGGAAAGTTGTCACGTGAAGCCTGTTAAATTTATTTGACATTTGAGACTTTATACTTGTGAGTCTGTTAGTTGATGTCTTCTTGCAGAATTTACATGAGTATTTTTATGGTTTGTTTTTATTAACTACATTCTCAAGCATATTATGTTAATTACCTGTACAGTCTTTTTTCTTCCCTTCCCCTGATCGGGCTCGGTGCTAAGGCTCTCGTCAACCAGCGAACTGATTACAACTTGTACCTTCTCCCTAAAAGGAGCCATTTTCTCTTCGTTGTCCGATGCTCCGTCTGTTCTTGACGAATCTGCTGACAATGACCTAAGAAAGACAATACATATTTAGAAAAATAAAATATAGTATTCTCTGGTCAAGATAGGTTTGAAAACCTTCGGCCATTCACTGGACTTTAATAAATTGTATCCACCACTTTCGAACTTTATCTAAGAAATTGGCAATAACGATTGCCAAACATTGTTATCGAGTGTCCCGTATTTGAAAATGTAGTAAAAAATGGTATTTTCGGTTTGTGTTTCTCTCAGGTTCAATTTTATCTACTCTTCTACTATCTCAATTAAAATTTTCTTAGTTAAGTATTGCATTAAAAACTCTGTAAACTTATTTCACCTTCATAGTCTCATAATTAATGTTACAAGCTTTTTCAAGAGACAAGACTAAAAATTTATCATAATAAATTTATAATTTGAAAGCTTCGAACTTTATTATTTCATTACCTTTTGCCATAATGAGAAAGGTTAAAAGTTCAGCCTTGCTGGGAGCTATTAAATATAATTATTTTACACTTAACTATGACGTATGATAATAGCACGGGTTTAAGTATTTTTTTAATTTTAATGAATCTGAATTTAATTTTAAATGATTTATCATGGTCCTCTTTTTCGCTAATGTGGTATTTAAGTGCTGGAAATGAAGATAATGATGATATCATAAATTAAATGAATTTCTAGCTGCAATAACATAACGAGACAGAGATATCATTGCTTTGTGTAATCTAATCTGAGTAATAAAAAGTTAATTTAGAAATAAAAAACCCGACTGCTTAAGAAGCGAACTAAAAAGATGTAAACGTGAAGAAAATTATGCTGTGTAGTCGGATGATACATATTCGCGAGCTGGCTGACCACCTGATCTTACATAAATGACGTACAAAAAACACAAATTTTTGAATGTCACTGATTTAAGAACACTTAGGCGGTAAGACGTATCTATCGATGTTCTAATTATAAAAGACCGTCAAGCGGTTTGAAAGATATGAGGTAATAAAGAATATTATACATATACATACAATATACGTGCGAAAAACGTAACCCGTACCTTGCAGTCGGCCTGAGTTACCTTTTTCAATATACATTTAAATATGTCTGAGAATTTATATAATATTATATATTTCTACACTTCTTTCTCTGATTTAGTCAATTTTTCCGTAATGAAAAGTAACAAAAGAAATTGACAGGAATCCTTACATAATACACCACTTTTATGTTCATACGCACGTATAAAGAAAATAAACTATTATAAATGGCGAGGTTTTTTTATATCTCGAGGAAAATATTTTCCCTTTATCCTCTTTGACATAACTTGACTCGTAATATGTACGTCAAATGGGACCTGCGACAAAAACTGACAATACAAAAAGACAGGAAAACCTTTTGTTAGATTGCCTTTTGTTAACTTAATCAGAAGCCAGAATATTCACACAGTCAAGGTTGTGCTTGAATTTATCTTGGATGATGATGAGGAAAAGAAATATTTCTTGGAATTTGTACTTACTTACGGGGGTTTGGAAGAAAATTATGATTTCTTTAAATATTTGAGGGAAAAATCTGATATACGTAGAAATATTTAAATACTGTGGTTAGGTATATACCACAGCGAGCGAAAGCCTCCTCCTAGGATGAGTCCAAACAAATATAGTTTTGCGAGTTGTGATTCGCGTAAAATGAGTCGCGGAATTTACTTTCAACTGGAATTCGGTTAGGCTGCCAGTCGGACGAACGTAATTTCAGTTGCTATTCTACGCTTGTACGGGGCGCTGACGCTAGCCTCGCTCCCCTCACTCACCTCGAGCGCAAGCTGATTGAAATAATGTGCGTAAGTCAGCAGACAACTCAGTTTGCGTCGCCGTGTGGCACAAACAGAACTTTAGTATGAAACTGAATACAGCGCAAATTCCACGACACATTTTATGCGATTCACAAAATTACGTTCGTTTGGGCTCACACTAATACAGAAAATATTAGTGTATGCTTGATTATTTTTCTATCGAGCTCGTAAAATCCAAGATCAACGATTTCAAAGATATTGTAAAATAACAGGTGTGATTTGTTAACACGCCATTTTAAAAACTTGAAATATTATTTCTAAATGAATACTTACTCTAAAGTAATGACGTGTGTTTCAGGCAATGCATCTTCTATTTTTCTTCTTAATTCTTTTAACCTGGTGTGTGCCAACACTGTTAGTTTGGAATCCTCTGGTTCCAGGTCTGGTACGTCTCTGACAACGGCCACTACCCCTTTGGGATGATTGCCGTTTTTAAGGAGATCTGAAAAGAAATAATGGATTAGTTTCGAAGGAGATTGACTCTATACTTTATCTCTTTTGTTGACTGTACAATCCTCTATGGTCGGAATACCTTAGCAACTAGGTGTTACGAGCATAGAGGCTTGTACAAATAAAACACGAGTATATTTTCAGCCAGGTCACTGTTTCCGCGTAATTGGAACGTTGCATCGAATCAAGAAAGCCGACATGCCTCAAAATAATTATATCGATGCATGAGCTAGTTTTTACCCGACTGTCGAAAGAGGGTAATGTGTTTATCAGTCTTTGTATGTATCTTTGTTCCTATGTGGCGTTCTAGAGACCAAAAGCGTTGGCCGATTTTGATGATTATTACGTCAATCCATTCGTCTTAACCTTGCGAGCAATAAAATACACACAGCAAACAACATTCATTACAATAAAACATACAAACATTAAAACACATTCAAATCACACAACATGCACTCACAACAAATTACATTATAATTGGAAAATAAAAAAATGGCGGATTTTGAGCGCGATATTGTGGGGACAAAATATTTTTTTTCTTCAAGACCTGTCGTGCGGGGTATCAAAATAAAGGGTTTTGAGAGGTGATTTCAAAATAACATCTGGTTTTGGTAAGCCAGCTCGCGAATATGTATCCTACTACTGACTACGACTACACAGCATGATTTACTTCATAATTACGTCTTTTTTTAGTTCACTTCTTAAGCAGTCGGGTTTTTGTTTTTTTTTAATTACCTTCTTTTTTAGTTTTTTATTCTGTGTTTATGTTGTAAAATATTCATTATTTTTCCTGTTCTTTAAATCAATCTACTGGGCGCGTAAAATAGGTATAATTACGTATGTTCGGAGCAACTTTATTAACCCTTTACGGAACAAGAGGGGTGTTATAAGTTTGACATGTGCACCTGTGTGTTTGTGTAATTGTGTATCTGTCTGTGGTATCATAGGTCCTAAACGGATAAATCGATTTTGACTTCGTTTATTGTTTTAAAGGTAACTTTATCGAAATTATTCTTAGCTATGTTTGATGAAAATTGGGTCAGCCGTTCTAAAGTTATGGACGTTTTACCGTTTGAATCGGGGTATTTTCACAAGATATCGAGTTCAATAGATTTTCCATTGAAGCGTATCTACTACTTGATTAATTATGTAGCATGAAATAAAAGTGTTGAGGGGGTTTTTTTTAATTCTACTTGTTGACAATCGCTATTGCCTTGCTTTCGATGATAGAATGTCACTCAAAATGTCAAGGATTGATCCTTTACATTTTGGCATTTGGGCAACCACCATCGCTGATAGAAGGGCCATGTTAGCCATGTTCTTTGTCCTCAGTGAGTGTGATCCTTGTTATTCAGATTCTTTTACTATAATATTGTGAATACTTTATGTGGTTGTATAAGGTATTGATAAATACTATGAAAGAGCTTCCGTGGAGTTTGTTGCCCTTCTTCTCTACAAAAACTTGTTTAGCAACCGGTGGTAAGCTCACTGAGCCTTCTCAACATGAATTAATTGACAAGCCTTATTTAAAGAAATATCTAGTATTGTCTTTCTGTGCTTTTATTCATAAAACCCTTCCCTTACACACCACATACATAGAAACTCTGATACACTCTGATGTCTAGACTCTAGAGCATCTAACACTATCATTAATTTATAAATAAAATCATAAATTTTTCTTTATAAAATTACATCTTTAAACGGAAAAGATCTCCAATCGTATTTCCCCTAACTTTACTAAGTATTATCTTATGATGCTTTTATGCTTGAATAACTCTGAGTTTCCTCGAAGACATAATAATTGATTGGAGTAGCCCAAAATATTGAGTTGCGGTAATTAATTTGCCGAACATTCATTGTTCTTGTTTATTGTTGACAAATCCGTCTTGTTTTCCTTGTGTTGAATTTCTGTTTTAATTAGATGTAAATCATGCTCATAAAGGAATCTATCATTTGGATCCTTAAGAGTTTTAATAAAACTATCTTTGTGTTGTGCTAGAGCAGCTACACAACTCTATTTGTTGGTAAGAATTAAACGATTTTTTCGATGTAAGTACACAAATATCGTATCTGCTGATAGTCAAAAGACGGCTGTCGAAGAGCAAGTATTACCGCTACTGTGTGGTTTACTAAACCTACTTGTAAACCAACTACACGACTATAGTCGTGAGCTGTGTTCAAAAAAATTACGCAAACGAAACCAAAAAAAGGTAAATTTACAAAATTATTTGTGAAAACAGTTAAAATAAAACTTTTCTTTACCTAAGGCTAATTCACACTGTACTTCGACGGGGCTCCGTAGCAAGTCAGCTACTTCAGCGCCGTTCGCTAGAGCTTCAAGCGCTGTAGCATTGAATGCCTTTTGTACCTCGAAGAGACGATTCCGCTGTTCCTCGCGATCCATTAGATCGCTGAACCTGTGAAATGATGCTAGCATTAAGCATTAATTAATATTAATTAAAAGTAAAAGAGATATTCAGGATATTATAGATTTAATCGTTGAAATCTAAAGTCGATCTAAGGCGGTTTACACACGGCACCGCGCACCGCCGCGGTAGGCGGTGAAGCGGATCTCATGTCGCATTGGCCTCTAATAAATCCGTTGATGCCTAACACACGTATACCGCCCGACCGCGCGGGTCAAGCGGTGCTCTCTCCTCCGCGTCCGCGGCGGTGCGCGGTGCCGTGTGATAATCGCCTTAAACATTTCCCGTTCAAGGCTGTGGGTCAGATCATTTCGTTCTAGCAATATAGTGCAGCTAATGAAATAATCTAAATAAATATCATGTAGTGACACGAAGCAGAAGAATGACGTGATTATAAAAAGAACAAATTTAAAAAAAAAAGCAATTACATAAAGCTTGTGTGATTTTAGAGATCACCTTTTAAGCAAGAAGATGCTTGTGTAATGTAACTTCTGCCTATTTATTATAGTTATCCAGACCTAAAATCCGGTATACCCCGGGCTACCACTGAGAAATTCCTAATGGGTAAACCCAAAAACACTTTGCCGGACGTAGGAATCGAATTCGAGAGCACTCAGTAGCCGTAATTGCGACCGCGAGACTGGGGTAGGTTATTTGAGGTATTCCCAAACACTGCTGAATACCTCAAACAAAAGTTTTTCAATAGTACCTTTGTGAAATCTCTTAGTAATGGCTCATTTACATTAGGTCGTTTTGACCGATTCGGTTGCAGCCCGTATTCGGTCACCGAATAGTGTAAACAGGTTTTCGGTTAGCCGTATTCGGCCACAGCCCGTATTCGGTCAGTGTTATTCGTTTTTACAATTACACGGTTAATCATTACAGTTAAATTCCTTGTCATAACACAATATGTCTGTCCATGATGATGATTTCAACACGGTTACACAGTTCGGCTGAATGTGGTCGCCGAATTCGGTAAGCCGACTACTTAAACGAATACGGTCGCCGTATGCGGTGACCGACTAAATATAAACAGCCCAATTCGGTCAATCGATCCGGTTCAACCGAAAGCGGTGGCCGACCTGATGTAAACGCGCCATACGTAGTCTCCTAAGTTAATAGATTCTTCTTTTTGAAGTGTCTTAAACCTAAAATATGACTGAGACTTTTAGTTGTAAGATATTATTTTCAAAGTTTGTGACAAGGCTCAGGGGAATACTTAGTTCTTAAACATACATACGTATGAATATATGTTTAAACTCAACATAATCGTGCTAAATTATTATGTTGAAAATGACGAAACAATTGTGGCTATGATTATTGTTATGTAAATGGTATTTACTTGCTAAAACTTGAGGATATTTAAGTTATGAAAATGTATAATGTTAGTTTCCTTAACTATAGCTGCTTCCTATTAACCCACCGGGTCACTTGAGTTAACATTATTATGAAAACTTTGCTTAGCAAAAGCTTGTAACGGACGTTCTTTGTTCAAAGACTTAATGAGAAAGCTCATTACCTACCTATTTTCTTCTGGGACATTATTACTGCAGACATAGTATGCTTAGTTATGAATTAAATAAAGAAACAAAGGAAAATAAATAGAGCACCTATTGTGAGGAGAAAATCCTTTATTAACGCATTTATTTTTATCCGCTATTGTTCTACGAAAGCAGATACCTACGTGAGCGGTCCTCCAGAATGGTCCATTTCCCTTGCGTGTATTGCTTCTTTATATCCTCATATTTTTGGGTTCCCTTGTCGCGGCAATAAAATATAACCTGTGGGACCTACTTGAAGGTGTAGCAATATTTATGTGGAAGGAACCCTCCGGGCTGGACAATAAATTATATATTTTACGATTCCGCTGAGTAATAGGAGCTCGTGCTTAGGAAGCGATCGTAAATTGTACCGTCGTAAATAGATGAAACACGATAAAGGATGATTCAAATTTCCTTTGTAAATTATTGAATTAGGTAGCGAACAATTATAGGGGACGCTTAGAAGTTTTTGATTAAGGACTTGTACTTATAATAGAAGTTCTGTGATTAGTACAAGGTTTACCTATTCATTGTTAACAACGGTTTAGGTTTGTTTTCATTTCGACATTAGTTATTTAGTTTCAGAAACGACTTTTTGTCTCTATGAAACCTTTAATTATAGCTTTCCCAAATGTCGTTCTATCGTCAAATGTTTAATGAGAGACAATAAACTTACGTTGTGCCGTCTTCCGAAATACAGAATTATTGGGCTTTATTCAGGAATATCGGCAAAGATTAATACATTATCTTGTTTGTTGACGCTGAATTATTACTGGGCTTAATTTAAAATCTCTCTAAATCTTCTTGTCGATTTATCGAAAATACATTAACATTGTGTGTATTGATGCGTTATAATTGGCTGCTGTAATGAGCATAATTAATATCAATTAGAGCCTGTTAGAAAACAGAATTTTGTGGAAAAGGGAGAATGAGACCTTTGCTCTGCAGTATGACAATATGGGATTACTGAAGCTGGCTTCTCACGGCGGCAGTGCGTTATGTCACGAGTCTCGTATCGCCTCCCGCGCTTCGCGCCGTGTGAAGGCAGTGGCTCAATGCGACTCGGACTAGAGCGTTATGGTGTTTCTGATCCGCAAAATGGCAATATTATAAAAGACAGGCGCGGTGCGAGGGCACCCGTGGAGACGCGGGCAAACACGGGGTGGCGCGGGCTCATGCTGTTAAACACGTTCATTTCAGGTGCGTTGCGTGCCTCGGTCTCTCTAAACTCCATTTAAAATAACATTAGATATGTCGATTTTGAGTTCTATCCCGTAATTATAAGGATGACATAAAAAGCATAAAACTTTTGCCAAAACCAACTGTTTACTACAGCTACCATTTGTCGTACAACTAACGCAATAGAAGTCAAAATCGGTTGAATGGGCTGTATAATGGGCTAATTAAAACGTCTAATGTTATCGCAAATTGAGTATAGTAATATGCGGCGCAGAAGCTTAAACGTGCGCCGCGCTGTGTCCGCGCCCGTGGGGCGTGCTTGCACGTTAAAATCGACTCACGTCACGTGAAATCACGCGTCGTGAGAAGCTAGCTTTAGAAGGACTTATCAGTAAAGGACAGAGTATTCGTCATGCGGCTAGGGAGAAAAGTAGGTATATCCAGCAGTGAACTGCTATAAGCTGAGTAGAAGGCCTTACTTATGGTGTCAAAAACTTTTTGTTCAGAATAGTATGACGGCCATTGATTTGAATATGAGAGATTTTGTTGCGGTTTTGCGCCACCATTATTTTAATTGAGTGTAAATTAAAAACGTCTATACATAGTGTTGGCTTGGCATGCTATTGAACTTCCGTATTACGCGTATAACGTATCAAATGTTATGATTTTTAATACAAAAAAAATATTGTTAATATAGACTATAATAATAGGCTTGCGCTTGGCCACTATCTCACCTGATGTAGTCGACGGTGAAGCACGCTTGCTTAAAAAAAATACTGTTCACTCTTAACTTAAAGACCGTTTGATTGGAGCTATCGGGCGCCACAGTCTCCGGCAAGAAATTTCACTCCCTAGCTGTACGCATAATAAAAGTGTTCCCAAAACTTTTTCAACAAGTAAATATAACGTGCGGCCTATGGTATGACTTTCCCGTGAAGGTATAACAACTTTTTAGTTTCTACTTACCACTTATCCTCTCCTTCGAGATGGTAGCTACCATCTCCATTCAGTCTGTAGCAAGCCCGAACGAGTGCTGACTGCGCCGAGTCTGACTTGACCAGCTCATCGAAGGTGGCTTCAGGGATCTTGTAAGGAAGAACTGGCTGGTATGATGATGCGTCACCGCCGATGAGGCACTAGGAAAAAAGGTTACTACAAAGTTAAAGCTAAGTCGAATAGGACCTACTATTCAAAGACAGCGAAAAATATGAATGACTTTTAAGCTGCATGACTGAATGAATGTAATTGTAATTTTATTATTAAAACAAATATGAGTAAAATTTTAAGTAACCGTGTAAAAACAACACTTCACTAAAATCATTTATAAACTACATAACTAGAATGAATAAAACATTGAATTTAGACTTTTTAAAATAATTTTTAGGGTTCCGTACCCAAAGAGTGAAAACGGGACCTTATTACTAAGACTCCGCGGTCCGTCTGTCTGTCTGTCACCAGGCTGTATCTCACGAACCGTGATAGCTAGATAGTTGAAATTTTCACAATGATGTATTTATATTGCCGGTATAACAAAAAATACTAAAAACAATATTTAAGTGGGGCTGCCATACAACAAACGTGTTTTTATTGCAGTTTTTTACGATAATGGTACGGAACCCTTCGTGTGCGAGTCCGACTCGCACTTGGCCGGTTTTTTAATTGTTCGAAGCGCTTCGCAATTTAAAGTCTCATGTAAAAATTCTCGGCAAAACGGACAAGCACTAAGTTTAAATTACACATTCCAATTAAAACTAATTAATAGAAAAAATATATTTTAGTGTGAATTTAATGTTTAAAATTTCGTCACGAAGTTACATAATATTGGTAGGAAATATAAAATTTTAGAAACATTTATAGATATTTTGGGACACCTAATCCTACCTGTCTTCTACTTCAAACTTCTTACTTCATCTATGAAATCCTTGTCTTTAACTTCAATAACCTGTTAATAATAATAATATAAACAAAAACTTGCTTGCAAGAATTTTCTTTTCCATTTCCCTCCATTAAACAAATGAAAAACTAACAAAAGAATAATGTTTATAATTTCTTGGTCTAGACAAGCAAAAGTATGAAATCATCCAGCCTTTTGCCGACTACTATATCGATAAAAATTCAAAACGTTTTATTTTTATGTGTAGTGTAAATTATCAATAGAATGCATACCAATGATATTCAAATAAACAGATACGTTATACACTCACAAAACAATTGAAAAAAGTGTTCCGCGCAGCAGCGGTAGCACACATACCCACTTTTCATTCATCTGACATTTCACTACAAGTCGAAAGGGATGGCTTGATAAAACCAACAAGAAAAAAAGAGACAGCTAGTGTTTGTCACTTGCGTGTGAATGTAAACAAACATTATTCTGACAACCAATGTTTTTTCTTTTTGTAACCTCCAAATAACAGAAAATTAGGAAAAAAATTGAAATAAATTAGTAAATTGAGGTGTATTGCGTATTTACATATGGTATGAGATCCCTTCTGTTTTATGTAATTTGGTATTATAATTGGTACACTTTCTAAATACACACGATGGCATTTTTTTAATTTTGTTTTTTTTTCAACAAAGCGTATCGCTCTTCGCCATGCGTGCGTGACATAAACTAAAGACTAAATCATACAATTGTCTACTATTCGAGTCTTCAAAATGCGCGCGCTTATAACATATCTGTTTATTTGAATATCATTGATGCATACATTCTGCCATACAAACGTAATCTGTAAGATGCAATATTATATTTTTACTATTTAAATTCTACTTTATAAATTTGAATTTCGAATGGAAAAAGGTAAGATAATAGACTAATGCAGCCAGTGGTTCTGATTTCCTATTTTTAATTTTTCACTTACCAAAAAATAACCAGCTTTGGATGTATGGTTGCAGCATTGTATTTCTTCGAGGTAGTGGTGGAGTAACGCTGGATTGGCTTCATCTCCACCGTCGGTACCATAGTGCATGTCCACGAACTCGACCTACGATTTAAAGAAAACATTTTGTTATTGTTTGTGATAGTATTTGTGATCCCTGAAAAAATAAATAACTGAAAAAACAGTTTACGCAAACTAAATATAGTTTCCGATGCACATCCCCGTGCTTTTATATCAGGGCAACGTTCTCGGGTGAGTGACATCAATTTATTTGAACTGGTACTAACAAACAGTAGTCTTTTTTCATCTGATTCGTTTTCCATTCCCAAACGTAAAATGTATGGGTAAATGGAAATAAAAATGTTCGTAAAAATTGAATTGAACATCAAAAAAAATATTTTAAAAAGTTTTTAAGCTTTTGAATTGATACGTACAACAATTTTTCAGTAAATATTTTCATGTTTGCAGTAATTTCAATTGAGAAAAAACAGGCCATTTGTTGTAAAAAAACGAACTGAAGATGCCTTTAAAGTTTTTTTTTTTTTTTTTTTTCTTTTTGTGATATAATGGCTTTTATCAATCGTTTTCGATAGGAATAGGTCAGCATTAATATAATTATTTGATTGCAACCTTTTCACATATTATTTGGTAAAAAGAATACAGCATGAACATTCATCATTTTCGGACAGATTTAAATTCAATTGTTCTAAAATCCAAAGCAATGTAGTTGGCTCCCAGGGCTACAAGTCATAATTTTATGCGTTTTTAATCGAGGTATTCTTCTACTGAGATAGAACCTTATTAATTTAAAGCCAATTGCAATTTTTTGTGAAAATTTACAAAACATCTCCGACGCATATTCATCGCTTTTTGATACCACAAAAGCCAAACCGTTAACAACCCTGTTTTGATATAAAAAACTTAACAGCTAACATTTAATCCAATCCTAAGTGTAAATGATTTGCTGCACATTTGAAGAAAGCCTTTAAACCGAAGCGGTACAAAGTTTCTTTGGCTCAAGTATGAGACCACAGAGCACGGAGACGCCTCGGCGGACGCTAATAGAGGCGGTATTGTCAATGTCAACCAATTCCATTAAAATCATAAGCATGAAGGCTGATCCGACTGTGAAGTTAATACGGTCTTAAAAGTTTGAGAGGCAAAGCAATCGTGGGACAGTAGTTGAGTTTTTGTAGAGTTCCGATTGGGTTTCTTCGCAAGCTTTCGTCATTACGATCTACAAAAAAGTGACAAGTATTGGCCTCACAGTCACTTTGTATCTTTCTGAAGAGTAGTTAAATTGTGACGGTATTGCTCAGGCAATTACAAACTAAGTCTAACGGATTAGAGCAGCCACCGAACCGATATATTATCTGTGAATGTGTTCTTTCAGCATGCCGCACCTACTCTGCTATAAATTTTTCGTCTTGAATATGCTTGCTCAAAAACCTGGCTAGCTCTCCATGTATAACACTTAAGGCTTTGAAGGCGGTATATGACAGAAGAAGCACGCACTCTCGGCAACACAGATTTTATTAGTACTGGCATCTCTAGTAGATTCCGTGTTCTGTAAATGAACCGCATCCTATAAAAGTTTCTACTTAACTTACTTTATCGAGCGGTTTCGTGTCGTTTAAGTTTTATTTATTTAGTTTGATTGCGTTTAAATAGGTACTTCAATGCACTTTTCTTGAATTTAAATGTTGGTAAGACGAACTTATAGAGACAGGATTTAATTTGGATTTACAAGGTTTCTATTTTGCTTGTAATTGTTTTTATGGTGTCAAAGTAAAATTTATCTACTGGCTTTTCACGGTGTTTGTAAGGGCTAAGATTTGCAATTAACAAGGTTTTTCTTAATTATTAGCTTTGTTCTCGTGAAAATGGGTTTTCGCAGCGGGGTGATTCACTGTTTTTTGTTGTTTTTTTTTGTTTCATATAGTGCAAGTGCTTACTTACGTATTAGTAAGTTTTGCTAACCATTTTTAGGGTTCCGTAGCCAAATGGCAAAAAACGGAACCTTTATATGGATTCGTCATGTCTGTCTGTCTGTCTGTCCGTTCGTATATCACAGCCACTTATATCTGAAACTATAAGAACTATACTGTTGCAACTTGGTAAGTAGATGTATTCTGTGAACCGCATTACGATTTTCACGCAAAAATACAAAAAAAGGGTGTTTCCCCATACTTAGAACTGAAACTCATTTTTGTTTTTCATCTTACCCATACCTGTGGGATATCTATGGATAGGTCTTCAAAAATGATATTGAGGTTTCTATTATCATTTTTTTCTAAACTGAATAGTTTGCGCGAGAGACACTTCCAAAGTGGTAAAATGTGTGTTTCCTCTCCCTGTAACTTCTAAAATAAGGGAATGATAGAACTAAAAAAATATATGATGTAAACTTTGGTGTACCATGTAAACTTCCACCGAAAATTGGTTTGAACGACATCTAGTAAGTAGTTTTTTTATCATAAATCGTAAACCGCAATTTACCAAGTACGGAACTCTTCGTGCGCGAGTCCAACTCGCACTTGGTCGGTTTTGAGTCTTGTATAGTCTAATAAAAATGAATTATATGCTATTAGTTCAAATTAAAAATAAATTATAAAATATTAATTCCAAATGTAAATCCCAATACTCAAAAGGCATTCGAATAACCACATTGATACTCGTACAATTAATCACATCGTACTCCGCACATACATCCGCAGATCGCACTCCATTAAGCTAGGTACAGTTCACTCAAGTCCCACAGCTCAGCTGTATCAACTAGTGGGCTGCATTCATTCGCAAAGACAAAGTTTCAGATGCAGTCGAACGTACTGAAATGGCACCCGCGGCGTACTCCATTTGACAGAGATATAAATTGAAAGTTCTACGGGATCTATCGTGATGTTTGTTTATGTGTAGAAATTGTAGAATGTTTTAGCGTGTTATGTCTAATGGATTATTTAACGTATCGTTCGTTTATTGGTAGGTTTGTTAGTGCAAGGTTTTGCTTATAAATAACGTCGTTAAAAATACGTTGCTCCACACTAGGAATTTCTCCTGTATCGTGGGTGCGTTTACAAACATACAAAGTCACATACTCAAACACCCAGAGCCGAAAGAACTCTCTGTATGTCATACAAATATTTGTTCCGTACGGGAATCGAACCCGCGACACGCAGCGCAGCAGTCAATCGCTCTACCACTGCGCCAACCGTGCGCCCGAAGGTTAATTTTGTATTTCGTTAGATTTGATCATAACTTCTTTTAGTTGTAAAAAGAAGCTATTGTAGAATGTGGGGTTGGAATGCAGAATATTAATTTCGATGCTTTAGTTTCTAGAATGTTAAATTGAAATTTACAAGTAGCGGATCTTAGCAGTATCAATTATATGGGCTGCATTTATTCACAACGTCAAAGTTTCCGATGCAGTTGAATGTAACTGTCGGTGCCTGCGGCGTACTCCATTTGTGGTTATGGTGCCGTGGATTCAAATCCGGGTAAGTACCAATGTGACTTTTTCAATTCATATGTACTTTCTAAGTTTTTCTTGGACATCACTGACAACGGTGAAGGAAAACATTGTGAGGAAACCTGGACTTATAGCATGATAGTTAGTATTTGTAAGTTTGTGCTCCATTGGTGTAAATGCTGCAAAACTTTCCAGTGCGAGGGTAAACAAACAAGTCAATTTGACTAATAAATTGATGATGTGATTGATGATCATAAGTTTGCTGATTGTATTTGCTAAACTGCTTATTTATCAAAATAAAGCCCTTACCTGAACTATGATATTTCGTATTTTAAATCCGGTATCCAGCTGGATAGGCACTTGTTTTCCGGTACGCTGCCGGATAGTAACCAAATATGCGTTTCATCTCTATAATAATGTTCCTATAGGTATTCTATCTAACTACAAGTTAAGATCAGCTAAATAACGTTTTGTACCAAAATCATTAATCTCTTTATCATCATTTCGTTCCTACGGGTGTACGATACGCACTATTCTCAAAAATCAGGGACAGCCTAATTCAATACACCATAATTTAAGCCTAATTTACGATTTAATATCAGAATATCCATAACACGATTAAACAGTAATCGATTACCGGTAAACCTGACCAGAATGTGGGACCACAGGTATACGGGACCTCTAATTCTCCTCGGTTAATTAATTCTGATCTCATAATTGAATAAAACCATAATGAAGATAGTCGTGAAACACACCTGGGCGGCTATTTTAGCTTCTCTTTGCGCTTTTATGATAATGGATGAAGCTTGTTGCAATAAGCTGTTGCCTGATTTGTGGGACGTTTTTATGAGAAGCCATTAAAAATACATAAAGTACATCCCCTCCAAAATATTAAAGTAACAGTAGGTAGGTACTGTGCACGTACTTTTTAACAGGCATTCTTTGAAAAAGCTTCTTTAGTACCTTAGGGCACTGTTTTTGGTAATCATCTTACATATCTATACTAATATTATAAAGAGGAAAGATTTTTGTATGTAACAAATAAACTTAAACACCGGTCTGATTTAAAAAAAAATATCGTTGGGAAGCTACACTATCCCTGGGTGAAATAGGCTACTTTTTATCCCTGTATTCCCACGGGAACGGGACTACACGGGTGAAACCACGAAGCGACCGCTAGTTAAACATAAATTGAATTGAATACTATTAAAAAGCTATTACAATATTACAATTCTGAAACCCATAAACCAAACTTGTAAGTTTGAAATAATATTTTAGAATACATAATAGATCGGCACATTTTGCCGTGTGAAAGTGCGAGTGTCGTTGAATATTTTATGACCACCTTCGGATTTCGTTCTCTTTTCAACTTTAAACTCCACGCGTGGAAGGTTTTCGAAAGAGCACTTAGGGTTAAGTCGTGTGAGTTGTTAGAAGGAAAATTTTTGGGAATGAGTAAATTCTTAATGGAGGTTTTATTTAGGCAGGATTTTCGGAATCGATAGTGAAAGGAAGAATAGTAGATTGTTTACCTAGGGAGCAAACAATAGTTTTAAAGGCGAGAGTGTTTTTTTAATCCAGAGCTCAGCGAACTACGAATAAGTAAGTGCAACTTATGAACAAGAACGTTTATATACAATTAGGAACCTCGTAGAAATAATTAGACGCTAATGTTTATAGGTTAGGTTAGGTTAGGTTAAGACGGGCTGGTGTCCGCAACTCCACGTCTAAGCGCGTATTTTGCGTACGGGCTAATGTTTATATTTGAACAATTATGCAAGTGCATCGTAACAATTTTATAAGTACCATCCGTTACAATGAATGAATGAATGAAATAGTTTATTTGCTAAATGTAGGTATACAGATTAAATGTTGTTTTTTGTAGAACAGTCCCGATACATTTTGCCTCACGGCATGCAAAATTGTTTATTTTAATATAAATACAGACACCAATATTTTTAAAGCAGTAAAACATAGAAAGACTCGCAACATAATACAGTAAAGAACATTAAGGATCATTTCAAAATTCATATTAAAATAATAATAATAATCAATTTGATCAATGAAATTTAAACACAATTGTTAAGAATGTAGGAAAGATGAATAATATTAATGTCAAAATATCAACAAAATGTCAAATGGAAACAATAGGCTTATGTCAAATCAACGTACAATTAAATAAATTGACAAAAAATAAATCAAATGTCAAATAATATAGTTGTAGATATATTTGCTAAATTAGCTCGCGCGCGGTTTGCCAGCCAAATTCAAATCACTTTTAGTCCCTAGGGATTAACGAGCTATTTAGTCCATGTTTTCGAAGAATACATTAGCTCTTTTTGAATAGATGTGACAAAAAATTACTTTATATTCGGAATAAAGAATTTGAAATTAAGTAGCTTATAGTCAAACTCTAATTTAGCCTAAAATATTGTCAAACTGACAAAACGTTCGTACCTCAAATTTCTCAGTTCAAAATCCAGCCCATAACTATCTTTCCTCGTCTTTGCAGGAGCTATTCTCATGCTAGGGTGATAAGATAATTTAGTCAGCGTAGCTTCGCGTAAATTGGCAGCTGGGCTGGCTGCCAAGGATAAGCAAGGCGTGGGTACATAAGTGTCACTTGTGAAGGCTCTTTTATTACACCTCAAAGCCACACTGAAGCGTATAGAATCTTCTTGATAAGCGTTTAAAATTCTTTTATTGGCAGACAACGCGCTGGTTCAACGAAACTGGTCTAAAAGCACTGCATGAATTATTGCACAAAAGTTCCTAATATAAAGATGGTGACCGCTAAGAAAGATTGTTTGAAAATTATCCTCATAAGGGGATGTCGGGTTCTACAAAAGAGAAATGTGGAAAATGTGGAAATTGATACCTAGATTTATGTTTAAAGAACCAAATTAAAATTTTAAAAACCCCTGACACATTTTTATTTCATGCTACATAATTTATCTATAGTAGACATGCTTCGATCGACAATCTATTGAACACGTAATTATAACACGATATCTTGCGAAAACACCCCGATTCAAACAGTACATTAAACTCCCATAACATTTCAACGGCTGAACCGATTCTCATCAAACGTAGCTAAGATCTCTCTCGATAAGTCCGTTTAAGAGCTATGATGCCATACACAAATACACACGTCAAACTTATAACACCCTTCTTTTTCCGTCGGGGGTTAAATAGTAAGCTGTATCATCGTTTTTCGAAAACCATGCCTAAGCTTTCTGAAGAGTTGGGTCTGGGAACCCCGTTAGGTTTGTAAATTCAATAATTGTTTATTTATGATTTTATAAAAAACACAAAAAAATGCATATTTATAAAAATATTGTCTTTTATTTCCTCATTCAGGAGCGAGGCATAAAATAACAACACAACGAAACCCGCGGTCTTGTCAGAGGGTCTTACGGTAATCCAAAATGAAATTATTATTTTCTTTCATCTCTCAAATTTAATTTGCTTTTTGTGGGCCTCGGTTTTGTTTTGAATCGAGTTACAGGTAACCGTTGATGAAAATATACCATTATACTTTTATTAGATTCTGCCAATGGCTTTTCCCACGTTAACGTCGGAAATTATCGCATGGGATACTACCAAATCCCAGGATAAATGTAGCCTATGTCTTGCTCCAAGGTCGTATTTATAACTATACTAAAATGTGTCAAAATTAGTTAAGTGGTTTACGCGTGAAAAAGTTACAAACAGACAACCAAAAACAGAGTTATTTTCGCACTTATAATATAGTATAGATGCCAGCAGAAAATTCCGACAACCCCTCCTAATAGCAGCGACTCATTTCGTCCCCAAGTAGTTTTCCCAACATATTTAGGTCTCCATCTGTTACATCTCAATATAACCCGACTTTTTGCAAAGCTCTACACATAGACCAGAAGTTCCAAACTATAACTCCATTTACATTCCCCTGGCTAATACGCCCAGAGCAACTCTGGCACACAAACTTCAGGTAGTATCGTTTTGCGTCTAAAAGTTTTGGCTCCGACCATGTTCGCACATTTTGTGGCCTTGTAGTTTAATGGAAAGTTTGTGTACTTGTGCTTTGTCAGTTGTAATGTGATATATTTTGTGGGTAGTTGTAAACTGAAATAACTGGGGCCGTCTGTGTCCGGTGATTGTGAGGAAGTTTGTTGAACAGGTGTATGGGTTCTCATACGCGAGGTTGTTGTTATAAAATTAGTCTCTAATTGGGATAAGTAATGTCCTTCGTTTATGTAGCGGTATAATAATAGACTTGGACATAACTTTTGGTTGCATGACACTTTGTAGGTACTTCTTATCCAGGTACCCAATTAAGTTTAACTAAATAGAGATACCAATACCAGTTACGTGGTCAATTAAAATGATCTCTATAAATTATTTTCTTGTTACTTACCTCAATGTATCGGTCGTCGTACGTGGACTGCAACTCTGGTCCGACCATCTCCAGGATTTGTCTCCTTTCTTCACGGAATTCTGTAAAAAAAACTTCTCATTAATATTTGACCTACAACTAATACTCTTTGCTTTATGGAACTAACACAGAGACAGAGGGCCGGTTTCTGATATTGAGTTAAGAACATGATAAACCAAAGTGTCAAAGTTTTACAGTACTTCAGTCTAGTTTTTGACAAATACATAACTACAAATTCTCTTCTTTTTTTTGTCTTCTTTAAGCTTGCGCTTGACCACTATCTCACCTGATGGTAAGCGATGATGTCGACGGTGAAGCACGCTTGCCTAGAAAAAACCTATTCACTCTTGACTTAAAGACCCCAAGATTGTAGCTATCGGGCAACACAGACTCCGGCAGGGAATTCCACTCCTTAGCTTACGCATAATGAAACTGTCCCCAAAACGTTTTGTGCGTATGGGTGGAATATCTACCATGTACCGATGACGCATCGCCGTACGTCTGGTAGACCGATGATGGAACGGGCTGGGCGGAATCAGATCATGCAATTCCATCGCACACTCCCCGAAATGCAACCAATAAAAAACCGACAAGCTGGCAACTCGGCGACGATGTTCAAGGCTCCGGAGCTTTGACTTAACCAGTGCCTCATTGCCCATGAGTCTCTTGGCCCGCTTTTCGTTCGTCTCGAGTGCATCAAGCTGGTATTTGGCAGATCCGTCCCAGAGATGAGAACAGTACTCCATGCATAATCGAACTTGCGCTTGATACAAGTTGAGCAGCTGTTCCGGCGTGCAGAGAGCCTCTCACCTTCGCAAGGATCCCCAACTTTTTGGCAGCCAGCTGAGCCCTTGCCTCAATGTATGAGCCAAAATTGAGAGTCGTTGTCAACGAAACACCAAGAAGCTCAAGATGGTCCGTTATCGGCACGGTCATACCACGGAAAAAAGGAGCTGGGTGGAATTGACTCCTTTTAGCGGAAAAAAGCCTGGGTTTTAGCAACATTAAACTTGACCAGATTGACATCGCCCTATTCGGAGATTGCCTGCAAGGATAGGTTCGTATGCTCCACCATGGCCTCACGAAGAGACCGGCTCTGCGGCCCGGTAGCCCGTGCGTTGAACAAGTATCTATCAGCAACAGTGCTGTCGTCAGCATACCCAAAGGTGCCGGGTTTTAGCAGATCCTTAACGTGCAACAAGAACAATGTTGCTGAGAGTACTGACCCCTGAGGGACCCCGGCATTAATATCCAATTGGTCTGAAGAGCAGCCATCGATAACCACTCGAATGGACCGATCTCTCAGGAAGTCTGCAATCCAATCACACAGACCACCGGGCAAACCGAATGAAGGAAGCTTACCATGAGGCTTTCGTGCCAGACCCTATCGAAAACCTTCGAGATGTCGAGGGAGACGGCAAGCGCTTCCCCGTGTCTCTCGATGGCCTCAGTCCAGACGTGAATGGCATACGCTAGAAGATCCCCAGTAGACCGATTTGGGCGGAAGCCGTATTGGCGGTCACTAAGGATATCGTTAGTTTCTAGGTATGCCAGGAGCTTTTTGTTAAGTACACGCTCCATACTCTTACAGAGTATGGACGTTACAGAGATGGGTCTGTAGTTGGCCGGGTCAGCTCGATTGCCCTTCTTGGGCACAGGCTGTACGTTGGCTTGCTTCCAAGCATTCGGCACTTTTCCAGTCTCATATGAAAGGTGGAATAGGCTTGTCAAGATCGGAGACAGTTCAGGCGCACAGGTTCTAAGAACAATTGCTGGAATTCCGTCAGGGCCGCTAGCCTTGTTCACGTCGAGGTTGCGCAGCACCCTACGGACGTCCTTTTGATGGATGCGAATGTCCAACATACTCGTCTTGCATCCAACAGGAGAAGGAGGGGGGCCGCGAATCACCAGGATTCAGACGCGAAGATTCCGCAAAAAGAGATGCAAATAAATTTGACTTCTCCTCAGTGGAGTGGGCCAACGACCCGTCGGGTTTCAGCAGTGGTGGTAGTGAGGGACGGCAGAAGTTCGACTCGACCGACTTAGCCAGGGACCAAAACGCTTTACTACCTGCTGGGTAAGAAGCAATTTTGGTCCCTATTCGGCCAATGTGGTCGAACCGAGCCCTTCACAACACCAACTTGCAGGACTTGGCAGCCCTGTTGAAGGCTTTCTTCTTCTGACCCACGTCACTCGCTTTGCGCGATGGAACGTCGACCCATGCCAGGTACGCCTCATGCTTAAGCGCGTCAGCGCGATAACATTCGGCGCCAAACCATGGCCGATCAACGCTGGACATTGTCATATCAGAGAACGGAATGTAGTACTCCATTCCCTGACGCAACACATCCGTCACGGCGTCCGCGCACGACGAAGGATCAGCCGAAGAAAAGCAAGTAGGCTGCCAAGTATAGCATGCAAAGAAAGATCGCATGCTATCCCAATCTCCTGTACCGCCAAACCCGCCGGGTGCCTCTTGGGGTGGGATCGGGTAGGGAATAGACGGACACAGACTTCACCAGGCAGTGGTCGGAACTACCCAAAGGTGAAGTTATCGACACTGAGTATCGGTCTGGATCTGTTGTCAGCAGAAGGTCCAAGCAATTGGCCGTGTGCGAATCAACATCCGGCACCCTCGTTGCCCCCTGGACCAGCTAGGTAAGGTTTAGTGCGAAGCGAAAGCTTATGCATTTCCCGTGCAGCATGGTCAGTGCACTGGTATGGGAAGAGCCACTACTGGTGGTGGGCATTAAATTTCCCCAGTAACACTAACTGGGCGGAAGGGTACCGCTGTTGTGCCGCATCAGCCGCCTCACTGAGGTACTCAGTGAGCCTTGTTGTCTCCTGATCTCCGCTGTGCGACCGGTAGACACAGGCGTAGATAATTTTATCCAGACCTGTGTCCACTGAGCCCAAAGCGTTGAGAATTTGGAGTCCTCAAGGTTACGGAGACGCCAATAGAAAGTGTCGTCGCGGGCGTACATACACACACCCGCGCGTGGTTTATAATTGTGCTCCAGGGTAAACCCTGGGTAAGACAAGTACGACAAGTCTGTTTCTCAGCCTCCAGGTGGTAGTGGACTGCAGAGAGATTTGAGTGCAGACCTCTTATGTTCGTGAGGTGCACTTTCTGGGGGAGGGGGTGCAGCCACTGTTGAACTCCAGTATTTCGTTTTCTTGTCATGATTGTGTGTGAGTGAAGGGAGGAGAGGAGATGGAAGTGAGACGAGGTTCCACACTGCTAACCCACAGACACGCACTGAAAGGGCGCCATCATTGGGGCACTAGTCTGGAGACTGCGGGGACGCCCGAGCCTCCCGGAATTTCCATCGGGGCCTCCCCATCTGGTCGCCTACCAGCACGATCGTGCATTCCGGGCTTTTTCAACCGTTGGCGGGGCAGCCTTTCATGTGTGGCTGGCACACTACTTGGGCCCCCAACTACCTGCGGTCGGCCAGCGGTGCACCGTGCCTCGGATCCCGCTACCCTCCGCGACCATTCTCCCGATACGTCCCAAACAGCGCGCGTGAGGCTAGTAAGCCTGCAGTGGAACAGCTATCTCGACCCAACTCCTCTAGTGGCTACACCGAGCATCGTACCGGAACACGGCTAGGCCGCTTGGCGGTAGGTCTTTGCCCGGTGGGTGGTCACAAGCCTTCGGCCGAAGCCTACCACCAGTAATTGTCACCTGATTTGCACCACCCGGGGACCACGTAAAGGGAATCAAATGGGATATACTCCTACAGACGTGGGTGACTCGGCCCCCAAATTCAATTCAATTCAGAAATTAGGGCAGAGAGATTGCAATATTATTTTGAATTGTTCCAACAGCTTCACTTTAAAACAATACACCTCAATCTCTCTTTCCAGGTTGAATTCTAAATGATATTTTATAATACAATATGCCGCAGTAACAAGACAACGATGTAAGCCCCTTGTCTGCTTTGCGGATAGTCGGTACTCCAGAATCTAGAGCTCTACAGTACATTGATACAATTTCATGTAAATATTTCGCCGTTGGATTCCTCTTTGCAAGGAAAATATAAAAGATGAGAATATTCATGAACATGAGACATGCACTTGTGGATGCCGAGGGGTTCTTCAATGAGATGCTGAGACGCGTTGTTTGTTTCAGGAAGGGGAAAATATTATTGAGAGTAGATACATTTTTACGAGCTTTCGCATAAAAAATATCGCGACAGTTATGACGTAATTTCTAAGTAAAGCATTATTATTTACTTTTCCTTATATGGCTTTTTCTTACCTTATGTTTGTGACAAAAGAACCATATTCTATTCTCGTCACCGTGTCACCGTGACAATGCATGGTCATCAAGTCGTTATCTGCTTTGTTGCTTTTAATTTTTACCCAACTTCAAAAAGGAGGAGACTATCAATTCGACTGTTTTTTATGTTTGTTACTTCAGAACATTTTACTTGGTGAACCGATTTTGATGATTTTCTTTCATTTGAAAATAGTCTTATTTAAATTTGATGAAGATCTGATGAAGAACTTCGGGGATATACCAAATAACTCTTGTATCTGTCGGGATTGCTGCAATTGCATATCTATTTATTGTTTACGCCATTTCACGTCACGCCGGTACTTTAGTGTGTAGGGTAGGGTACGCAGATGTGTATAGTTCACCCTGTTACACTCTCATTTCATCGGTTATATTTAAGTTTTATGTTAATTGGGTAAATTATTCTGGCATAACTTTGGGCATTATAAGCACCTTGCTATAGAACTTGCTCACTAAGGACTAAAAAGCTAAAAATAAAAAAATACAATCGACTTCCAAATAAAAACACTGCAATGTGAAATATAACTTCAGATAGGCAGTCGCTCTATGTAAAACACTGGTACTCAGCTGAATCCGGTTAGACTGAAAGCCGACCCCAACATAGTTGGGAAAAGGCTAGGCTAGGCACGCATTGTGAAATATAACTTCAATTTCGGCAGTCGGCGACAAAAACTAAGAAACAAAAACAGGAACACCAACTTCCAAAATTGAAGTGACATTTTCAATGAATAAAACCTTGATCTTGATTGCATGGACTTCTGCCGAGTTTATGACTCTTTAAGACTTAATTCAAGGAGCACACAAACCGAAACAACCATGGGCCTCTTAGCTGTCTTAGTATGTGCTTAAGATCACATTTCACTCTACTTTGAACTTTTATTTTCCCACCCAAGATTTCCAGTTCCCTTCTAAGAATAAAATACCCTCAAGTCCTCAAGTGCTTACCATTGAAAACGGAGGCGACGAAGATCTTGACAGCACGTGGTCCGGGCCACTTGTCGCTGGATTCCGTGAAGCCCTTCAGTGCGTTGAGCACCGACGGCTCGGGAGCGCTCATGGCGCCCCGTTCCCCGCGATCTCACCCCGCGCCACTTAAGTCACGCCGCCGCATTCTGTAGACAAAGGAAATATGGTTTAGAATAAAAATACGGGATTTCGGGCAAAGTACGGTTTTGTGATGCTTGGGTGTTTGATGCGGAACATCGTATTGGGACTTGTGCCGTGTGTATGCCAAAGAGTGGCCAAAGCAGAGGTTGCTTGTCTATTGGATCTGAGTGCACCAAATTTATGTGATGAAGAGCTGTGTAGGTTTTGCACTGCAAATATAGCAGGCTTTGTTCTAAAGGACAAGCATCCTTATGTCAAGCAGATTCACAAATCGACTGTATTAGAAGTCTGTCGTCCGTTGGGCATAATTTGGATAATTTGGTTAGCTATAAATCGCCTGACTGGCTCTTGGTTTTATTCAGACGCGAGTTAATGTAGCTCAAACCATCTGCAGATATCTGAAAAAGATAAAATATATTAGTCACAGTGGATCTTTGTGTCTCTGAAGTTGGCTCTGACAACCATTGCGCAAGAAACAGTTTTTCATCGAGTATACTGTAAGGTATAGAGTAAGGTATAGAGTAAGCGAGATAGGACGATGCGACAAACGTAAGCGAGTGAAAGAGAAAGGTACACAATGCTACTTTCAACTTCAACATTGACACAACAATAGCTACTGCGCAGGGTCTTGCAGCCAATTCAGAGACACAAAGATCCGTTGTGAGTATTATACCTAATTGTGTGTTTTCAATTTATACATACATAAATTCATGCCTTTTTCCCATTAGGGGTTGGCAAAAACTACAGAACGTTACCTGTTACGATCCTGATATATTAGAAATTGATATTTTTATTTTTGAGTCACTTAAATAAAACCCATTCTTTATTCCTTAAAAAAATCCTATTCGTTTCTCTACACTTAAAAATTAGAACCCTCGACCCTACCATCAATTTGATCCCGAAAAGCGATAACTGAGATCGTAAATCAAGAACGTCAAAAACAACCCTCACCTACATAGAAAACTTATTTTTATCAAAGAAAAATAACAAATTATAGCCATTTGTAAATATTTGTCTCCTAACGATGTTCCAGACATTCGGTAAAAAATAGCAGTTGGTGATAATTTTATACAATCTAATAAATTGACTATTACTATTAAACTTAAGCAATAAAAGAATGGTAAAAACTGGTTATACACTACTCAAAAGAAAAGAGATGAAATTTATCAATTTATTCAATATTATCCAAATGTTTATATGATACTGACTGAAATTAATTAAAGTAGGTAACTAGTTTTAGACGAAATATAATTAAAATGTGTAAGGCTTTCCTCTTTTAAATACGCATTCCCTTATTCGAGAAGGCAAGCTCTCGATTAAACACCGCACACTTTCTTTAGAAATCCTCTCCCAGCGTGTTCTTAGAGCATTTATTAGGTCCTGCTGCGTGTTGATGAGAATATCACCATGTTTTACCCTTCTTTATAATTGTACCCACAAATCCCCAGTGGGATCATTGGAGTATTAATGTAGTGGGATTAAAGTCATAACTTCTGGCTGGTCATTACAACATCTTAATGGCAGTGTCAGCTAATGTTGGAATTGATGTTTGAAACAGATTTTTTTTAAAACATGGCAAAGAAACGAAAACACCACCAGCTGTTTTGAAAAATTACTAGTTAAGCATTAAGTGTAAAAAATAATAATTATTTATTTCTCAAACATGCTTGGAAATTACAGCATTATTTTGACAACCTGCTTTGAGATAAATTGAAATTGCAGTACTGGCCAAATACATGCGAGCAGCGGCCGGGGAAAATTGTATGAAAATCCATATCTGTCGTGTTTAGCGGCCAAATAAATTACATAAAAAACTCATATCTGTCGTATAATAAAAAAATGGAACGATCTTTTACTCCGAAACATGGCAACCTAACCAAGGAGGTAACTTATCAAAGGTTTTATTTAAATTACGAACTGGCTTACAAATAGAAAGCTGTTTATTGAAAAAAACTAATGTACACTTTAAGGCTTAGCACGCAGTGCCCTTTTTTGTCGCCTTATCGGTCCACATTTACACGTTCGTCCATCAATACCTCTTTTGCTGGGCGCTGCAGTAATGTACTATTTCATAAACCTAATACCCAAGGAAAAATGAAGAAAATATACTGATAAGACTAAGTTTAGAAACAAGGAATTCTATTGTATTCTATTTAGGTATCCTGTAGGTTTACAAACCAAAAGCTCATTATAGGTAATAATATGCACGAATAGCGCCAAAACAATTTCATGAAACTTGAATTTTCCAGCCATTATTATTTTATTCTGCTTGAATAGCAAACGTTACGCTTGACTTGGCGGATATAATGCGATTAAATCTGTAGACCCAGCTGAGTCGGCAGCGAAAGGCCATTCTTCGGAAAAAGCAAAATGTACATAGTCACCATTTTACATAAAAAAATCTATCATATTTTGGTGTTGTTCGAAAAACTAGGATGATTCTATTTGTGTCGACTGAAATCTGAGGCTTCAGCTAGACATAAAGTGTAATTCTGTAAGCGATGACTTTTATCGAAATGCCAAAATGTCGCAATGGTCAATCCATTGAGACATTTCGAAAGCGCTTAGCAATCCTATATATTTTTGACATTTTACAATCGCTGTCGCGTGGCGGTCGTTGATAGAATTTCACTTTTCTAGAGCCTCTTACCCATTGTCCTAGATGAGCCATGGAACGCGACACGTAGCGACGCGACGCAACGCAACTTAATGCCACCATACTTCACGCGACGTGTGTTCTATTTTGTAGTCATTCGTGAGTGACAAACGCGGCACTCTCAGTTCATTATTGTTTTAACCATGGACATGTAATTAAAAAATTTCGTCAACAAAGCAACAAATATTATATACTAGCTGTCCCACGCGGCTTTGCTCCTGTCAAGTGGCTACCTACCTACCCATCTACCCTACCAACCCTACATACATGATTGTTGCGTAGCTTTAGACGGTACCCTGACCAAAAAATCGGCATGAGATATGAGCATTCCTATTGGTCTAGCGGCACTGGTGGCGCATGAATTACAGTAGTGAATACGCCCAGATTTTATAATTAAATCTTTATAAAATCGAATTTTGGTCTTTTGAAAAAAAAAATACTACAAAAATGTTCGTTATTAAATTGTCTATCCAGTAGCGTTAGTACAAAAAATAATTAATGAACACCTTACGAGGAGATGCTTTGCTATCAATAATTATTTCTCATTTTTATGTGTTTGTTGGAAGGAGATTAGTAAAATATATACAACATAAAAAAAAAAACTACCATTTAAGAATTAATATTATGTAGAAATTTAATGTATTTTTATTAATTGATATTGCTTTTTAAATAACGAGTAGATAGCTCCTAAAAACAGCACGAGAAACGGCTTGCGCTGCGTTTTGATCGGGGTACCACCTTAAACTGTTTACGCAGCGCACGCAACGGAAGCTCTCAAGAAGGCATAATTTTACCAGTTTTTGCAACATAACACAAAAACAACGTAGCGTGAACACAAAAAGAATTTTCAATTCCAACCAGTAGTTCCAGAGATTAGCGCATTCAAACAAACAAACAAACTCTTCAGCTTTATAATATTAGTTTAATATAGATTTAGAAATAAATAACTTTGGAGAGTTTTATCATTCATATCCGAAACTAAGAAATAATCCACGTTTGACCCACTACTACAACCACCGGTAAGCTTTGGTAAAACACGGTTATTCGCATTGAAATCCCTTTGCAAATGCACGTCATTCAAGTTGACACCTCACACTGCGTCGCGTCTTGTCGCTCAAAAAACAAGTCCACACTATGGCGCGTTTTGTCGCACGCTGATTAAGGTGACAACGTAGGCCACAAGTGCATACAACGACTATGTGATATTATCGCGTCGCTTCTCATTGCCGCGTTTTTTGTTCCTCTAGGACAACCGGTGAAGCTCAATTCTCGTTCATAAAAAAACATTAAAATTCACATCGCAATATTATCACGGCAACAATAAATGTCAAAAATTTCCAAATTTATAGAAATTATAGGTATTTTTTTACTGATTGCGACTGAGCTATGAATGAAAGTAGAGGAATCAGAACTCCAATAAAATTCAGTGAAAATATTAAATAAATCTACAAATAATCCACCAATTTTTCACCCAATGTATTACAAAATATAAAGCCATTTTTCAATCTTACTGCGTACAGCTACCGTTTTGTTACAGATTGCTTCCCACCACTAGCGTAAGGAAGGGTCTATTATAAAAGTGCATATAATAGAGAGGGGTACGGTTCTCATCTCAGATCGAGCGAAACACAAAAGAGCACTAATCAAAAGCTTGAAACCTTTTGTAGCTGGTCTTCACATAATGAAAAATGAATCTGCGAGATTTATAACGGGGATTTTAAAGTGCGAATATTTGTAGTTCTGAAATGATTTCTAAAAGGGGTCTTTTCGAGAATGGGATTATTTTTTGCCAGGTATTTATTTCACTATAGTTACAGTCGATTGATGGAATACTGGCAGCAATCTTATTTTCAGTAATTTGCGCAATTAAGCTATTGAACCTCGTTCTTTAAGCTCATAAGAACCGCAATTTAGAAAGTAACATTAATTGCAATATTTACAGCCAAGGGTCAAAAGTGCAGTGCTTCTTTTTCATCATATCGATGATTCTAAATTAAATTTATTTCAACCAGAATTCAGCCACGCCGACAGTATTATTACTTTCCTTGTAAAGGTCTATCATTGTGCAGGTGTTGTTGCACAGAGAGCATGACAAAAGGTGAGTCATTTTTTAGGAATTGGGACGTCTCTTGCTCCAAAATCTCATTGTGTGTCATTGGAGTACGTATGTCTGGGTTGTGCCTTCAGTAACTCATCTATAAATGAATTTATGTTCCATATGTTTAGATTCATAAGAGGCATAATTGTAAATTACACATACAAAATTCACTGAATTCAACTTCAACCTACCCTTACACGAGTAAATAGATTACGTATCATCAATGACAGCTCATTGGCTGAAACGCGAGCGTCCAATTATGGCAGAATGTGTTGAACTGAAGAGTGCAAATGTCATTAGTCGACATTCCAGATCGAATCGAGAGTGGAAATGTCGTTATGGACGAATTACTGACATTCCGGAGCCCGATGTCCCAATCAGAGTATGTATCTTTTTAATGTATGTATTTAGAGACCATATGTTTGCAATGTGCCTGTTACATGGATTTATTAGGTTTTATTCACATCATTGAGCGATTATTACTATGTGGTGCATATAGGTGATAATATCTTATTTTTATTAGTTCTAGTCTCGGTTCAATAAGCTCTCTCTGTCCCTCAAAAGATTCAGTTACAAAATAACTACCTCTCCCCATCTAATTCAAATCAATCAAAATGAATTCACAATATTAGTAAGCACTAGCTATGCCCACTGTTCGCTCCCGTCAACTGCCTACCCTACCCTACTTACCTACCTACCTACCTACCTACCTATCCTGTATTCCTATCTGCGTACCTCACCTATCTACCAATTTTTTTTTATGGTCATTTTTTCGCGTAAAATCTTAACACCGCCATTCGGAAAATTACTTCAAATGCAACGCCATCTATCGAATATGGAGTTTAACTGTCCGAGGATCTGAATTGCGTAGGAATATCTGAAATGTGATATTATAGAGTGAATTAATTGCGATGACACAAAAACTAAGTAATACTTCAAGTTACGCACAATTTTTATGTATAAAAGTTACCTATACTGGTTTCGTACTATACTACCTATACTGTATTCGTACGTGATGCCTGCACTACTAAAAAGACAATCAGACAAAAATGCCAAAAAATGCTGGATATGGGTTCTGTTGGTTGTCCTTTAAAACCCTGACATTTTTTTTTGGAAATATTTTTGATGTACAAAAACGACTTTACTACAGAATTATTATAATTTTGTATTGATTAGAATCCCAACTAATATTATAAATGCGAATTTGGGTTTATTTTTCCATTTATTTCTTTATTTATTTATGTACACACAAAACACTTTACAGAGAAAATAAAGAATACAGATAGAAGAGCACAAAGCTTTTACAGAAACGATCATCTAGAAATTACGCATACACGTTGGCAGGGGTACAAAAACGCGAGCGAAGTCGCGGGCAATAGCATTCACGTCACGGCAACTTTTTTCACAAACTAGCTGGACTCAGCAATTTCTAATTGTATTCCAACGTGTAATCTAACATTTGCCACATTAATTCAGTTTGGACAATACAGAAACTAGAATTTAGTGGCACAATATAACTCAAACGTTGTATTTCCACAACAGCTACTGATTTGCATTTTGTTAAATAATTAATGTGGATACCACGACAGCCGCTGTTCACGAGGATTACGTTGAATTGTGCGCTGGTATTGCAATTTGCGTATGTATATATTTGTACTAACATTGAGTAGGTACAGACTTAGTTATGTGGATAATTGGATGTAGTGTCCAATCTAATTGAATCCAGGTGGCTTTTTTATACCCTATAGGCTCGCCATTGACCGCTATCTCTCCTGATGTACAATGCTGTGGTTGACGGTGAAACACGCTTGCCTAGAAAAACCTATTCCCTTTTGACTCATTTCAAAAGATTTACTTTCGCTACCTAAGTACATGAATTTCTTATTAATTTTTATGATTTAATAAAATCCCTAATGTATATAAAACGCATTTTTCCTAACCTTTGTAATGTTACCTATGTACAAATACATATATCATTTTAATCGATAAAAACGGTCATAACAAAAAAAACATTATCATCATTATATCAGCTGGAAGACGTCCACTGCTGGACATAGGCCTCCCCCAAGCGTCGCCGCATTGACCGGTCCCGCAACCAGCGGATCCCCACAACCTTCACCAAGTAAGGAATAAAACCTGCGTTCTTTAAATGATGAAAAATATATCTGCAGAACGGGTATTCTTCCATGTATATTAAACAGGTAAAGTCTAAGTCCAACAATAGGACAGTTGCACACTAATTTCAATATAACCTCCTTCCTTATCTCAACGAAGCATCACCCAGTTTCAATTAAACTGCAAAACCTACACACTTGGGTGCTGTGGTTTAGTAACCCCTTTGTTTCAATTAATGTTATTCACCGAAAGCGCAGTTTGAAACAACTAACAACAGATTTAATTAATACTCTATCGGAACCTAACTGTTTGGCATCTAATTTAAATTGCTATTTGGTCCTTCAAATTGGGAATTTAGATGCAAATTATCGTTTCAGATCTGACCATTAATTAACTGATTAGAATTAATTTTAACTAACTAAATAAAGACCGGTTGATGTGGCGAAGCTTATGGCCGTTTATGTTCAGCAGTGGACGTCTTTCGGACGATGTGATGATGAAATAAATAGTAATAGCAGTTAGCAGTTTTGTCTACACCAATATTATAAAAAGGAAAGATTTTTGTTGTTTGTTTGTTTGTACCGAATAGGCGCCGAAACTACAGGACCTATTAAAAAAATTCTTTCACCTATGGAAAGCTACATTTTACCCGAGTAACATAGGCTATAATTTGTACGGGAGCAAAGCCGCGGGAGTCAGCTAGTATATTATAAACGCGAAAGTTTGGAAGTATTGTAATTAGTTTGTTACTCGTCTCGCCAGAACGGCTGAATGGAACTGGATGAAATGCAGCACGGAGATAAATTATAGTCTGAAATAGCACATAGTCTACTTTTTATCCCTTTATAATGTTCCCTTGGGATTATAAACACTTTTCATGCGGGCGTAGCCGCTGGAAGAAGCTATTAGCAGTTATATAAACGATGAAAAGCCACTACTAGACCAACACTTTTTATAGACACATACCATAAGACGCTAAGTACCTATAAGCACGTTGTCACCATTAAAACATACACAATAATAAGTCAATAACGTGCTCATTACTGGGAAAAAAGGCATCCTCTCAGTGAAGAAAAGAAATGTGCCATATTCCACCACGAGTCCACAGTGAACTTCAAATTGAACCCACGTACATGGAGATACTCGATACCACTCGGCTACCACTAATGCTCACACCATCAGAGACATAATAAAGAAATACTCAGATACTTGTCAAGATACCTAGTGTCTAGGTACGTACGTCGTTAACTTCGTTAAGATGGAGTATATATCTGTTATACTTAAGTATTCGCGCGTAAAACATTGTTCAAAATACGTTTTACCTACATACGTTAGAGTAACACCTTTGTTAATGTGAGCTTGAATTTAATACCTTCTAGATATAATATTATTCTCATAGGTACAATCCATCTGATATAAACACTAACGTACATATAATTTATGTCTAGGAGTAATATAATATTGAAGAACATATTTTTGAGTTCATTCAACGGGCAAGGACGTAGAGACAATATTATTGTATTTCAAAGTATAGAAGGTGAACTTTCGAGATGAAAACTGAAATTGTATGATAATTATTTTGTTACTTGAAACTTTTTGAATCTTGAAGAATTTGATCCTTATTTACAAAAGTTATAGATTGCTTTTATCGTTTAGTGCATCAGGTCGTGGGTTCAATTTTGGCTTACCATCTGGAGTTCAATCAGGTGTAGTGTATGTAACCTTTAGTCTGAATTTGGGCCCGGTTGGAGTGCAGTGGTGGCCAAGTGGTATCCACCGCGACTTATAATTTATAGGTCATGTGTTCAAACCCAAGCAGGCGCTTTACTTTGTGTAAATTATTTAAGCACCACTGCTCTCAAAACGGAGAAGGAAAACATTGTGAGGAAACCGGCATGTCGTAGAAACAAAAATTCGAAGACATGTGACATCCACCAACCTGCACTGGGCGCGTGTGGTACGGCCCATTCCCTCTCATAGAGAGCCCTCACAGAGGCCTGCACACACAACGGACGAAATGCGAGTCTATGGGCGGGAAAGGGGTCCATCTATCCTATCCTATACTGCACGTTAATATATATTTAAAGAGAGAGTCATCAGTTAAATCAAGGAGTAGTACGCATCACGGAGTTTACTATGTCCCTTCTTCTCCCTATAACGCATCATACACTGGCAGTTTCGCATCGTTTCATCGTTTTTAGGGTTCCGTACCCAAAGGGTAAAAGTAGGGTCCCGCCCTATTACTAAGACTCCGCGGTCCGCTTGTCTGTCTGTCACTAGGCTGAATCTCATGAACCGTGACAGCTAGACAGTTGAATTTTTTACAAATGTATTTCTGTTGCCGCTATAACTGCACTTAAATATTTAAGTGGGCCTCCCATACAACGTGACTTTTTGCCGTTTTTTGCGATAATGGTACATAACCCTTCGTGCGCGAGTCTGACTCGCACTTGGCCGGATTTTCACTTTAAATTATGTTCTCCAAAACTGCCAGTAGGTAAGCTATATAATTATCTAGTCCCACTCGTAATTTACATTATATTGAATTATAGAAGCAGGTCACACTTAGCACTCAGTCGCTTGTTTATTGATTCCCCGTAGTCTGCGAATACACCAAATTATGCTCCACTTCATCGAATTAATATTCAACGTGAAAAAACTCTTGGGCTAAAAGTGTCAGACGGATCGTGTTGCCAGTAATAATTGATACAGTTTTGTATTTTATCTTCTATTTCTACACGAGTTTTACATTAAGACGGTTATTTGCCTAAAGTGAAGTTAAGGTCAATTACAAGTAGGTGTAAAGAACTCATCCTTTAGCCGCTTGCAGAGCAAAAGCTAAGCTAAGTTGGTTTAGCTTAACTCGCACAACTGAGGTAATTTTTCGTAGGTGTCACGCAGCTTGTGTTTCACAACTTAGATCTTGGTCTACAGTGGCGGTTAAGCTCTAAGCCCTTCGCAAAAAAAGATAGAAAAAAATAACGGTTAGTTCCCTATGCTCTAGTCCCGCTGTGTTCGACTCGTAATATACCTACTTAAAAGTTTCGCTATGCACGAAATCACATTCATGGGCAGTGATGAAGAAAACTGTTACGGTGTAATATTTTATTCAATCATTTATAAAGTAAATTTAGAAAACCTAGTATGTAAATTCCGTTACTTGAGCTAAAAAAAGTTAATAAACGTTGCGTTTCATCAATTTTTTTTTTTAATCTTTATTTATTTTGAGGCTTTTACCTTACAAAGGTACGTCAGCCTCATCATATCCTTATCTAACTAATTTAACACGTAATTTTAATATTATAAAACAAATATATTATTGCGTAAGCGAGGGAGATAGTGATGCAGCAACCATTGTTCTTCATCATAGTTCATCGTTCTGGTCATTTTCCATCCAGGAAATTTGGATACCTAATGAAAAAAGTCGATTCACCTAATTGCCAAGTCTGTAATAAAGTCGATGATGTCCAACATTTGCTGCTGGAATGTGAAAAGATCAGTAGAGAGAGGGCGATAGTGATGCGGGAGTTAAAACTGAATATGTATGATGTTGGGGCTTTCATTAGAATATTATCTAGACCAAATTCGGGAGAAGCGAACTAATTCCGTTTCATCATACTAACGTACAATCGCCTCGCCGCCACTCAACACGTCACGTCATTCATTTTAAAACAAAGTGTCCATCCATTTCATATAACTGTGAAAAACGAAACTTCCTGCTCAATTTAATTGAATTCAAACACTTTTCTTTCCAACTTTACCTTCTATTGTTTACGTAGAATCAAAGAATACCCTGCATAGCGAAACTTTTCAGTAGGTTTTTTTCGAATCGAGCATAGATGAACTAGAGCATATATTATGTACTAACCGATAATTTATAAGTATCAAGAATTTTAAGCTAAGTAACTTTTTACATATTCGTATAAAGTAGCATATTTACGAACTACACGTACATGGCTTTAGATAAAAAACTTTACAAGCCAGAGACAAATTAACGTAACAAAGCAAAGATACCTGACACGTAGCCCATAAAAGCAAGGTTTATAGCCATTTCAACACTAGCAACTCCAACATAATTATCATACTTAATTTACTTAGTACACTTAGTTTACTAATGTATGTATATAATTAACGTTCCTAGGCCGTATTACAGCTAAGTGCGTCATCTGTACTTACTGCTAAGTACATTAACCTGTTGGGCTCGAAAATCGCGGTTCAGTTGTTAAAGAAACTTACTACTTAGTATGCTTGGCTACTTAATACTTGTTCTATAGGGAATCGTTAATTTTTTGAATTAGTAGTCTCTTCAGTAAGGGATGAATGCTGTAAGATTCAAACAAAATGTACCCTAGAAATAAAATAAGCAAAGAAAAAAAGTGAGGTTAGCAAAGCTGTAATAAGGCTAAAAATATGTATTTTGATACGTCACAAAGTATGAACGTGCCAAAAAGGAGGTTTAGTCAGGAAAACAGAACAAATAAGCTAATAAACACTGCTATACTGACAATTTATATTAATAAGGATAATCCTACTATAGTCAGCAACTTAGCATTTACTGTCTCCATACCAAAAGAAAATGCTCCGTCGAAGGTTATAGTTCCCCCTCGTTCCCAAGCATCTATCATCGCACAAGTGTGACGGAACCCAATTTCCTCTTTATATCACTTAGGAAAAGATAATCCCGCTATGTTTTTCTTTCATTCGCAGATCAAGATCTTAGTACCCATAAATATGGCGTCGGTATAATCCAGAGTGGATACAGTGAATAGAATTGAATATAATGCGTCTCATCCGGAGTGAATTATTCATTGGAGGAATAAAGTCCTGTGTTCGTATTCATAGCCTTTTATGGTAGACTGAAATGGGAGTGGTGTTATGGTCCGACATGGAGGAGGAAGGAATGGAATGCTCACATAAAGTGCTCATGATTAAAAATGTCTTCATCATTCTCCTGCCCTTATCATAAATTATTTGTGGTTGGCGCAGCATTTCTGTCTATATATATCTTAGCAAATTAATCAAATCTTTTCTGGCCATTAACCCAATCCAGAATATTTTTTATAGTTTTACTTTACCCCTGAGCCACTAAGATCACGTTCGTCCGTGCGCTTGCTTTCCCCAGATTTCTTTACGCAGCTAAGACATAGATACTACGATAAATGGAAAGAAAAAAATAGATGTAGGTACTAGAAATGTGTTGTAGGAGAAAAATACTTGGCATTTCTTGGAAAGAATTCCGCAAGAATGTCGCCATACTCCAAGAAGTCGGCATCAAAGAGCGTCTATCAGTAGAAGTACAGTCTCGAATACTAAAATTCTTTGGCCATTTCTCGAGGCGGAATAGCGACTCCATTGAGTGTCTGGTGATGCAGGCCAGAGTGAATGGTAACAAGCCACGCATCACCGATAAGATGGACTGATCAAATTAAGTTTGCCGTTGGTGGTCTTGTAATTGAGTGCGCCATACTTTCATATAACCGAACAAAGTTGAGAGAAACCGTGCGGCGAGTTACAACACCAGCGATTCGTCAATATTCGTCGTGACCATAGACTACTAGACCAAAAAAAATACGCTTATGACAATCCATATTCATATTCAAAAATTTCCTCACAACATGTTCTTTATTTAAATGGATGCTTCTTCTTCGATCAGGATATTTGCTCCACAGTTATTATTGTCGTCGCAAGAGACTTTTTGTGATTTCGATAAAATACCAGTGCTCCATTTATTCATACTCCACAATAATTTAATACGATACGATATGACATAATAACGTGTCGGTATTTATGTCGTCATTAGGTATATCTTTTTATCCAAGTGCGGCGGAGCTAAAGAGAAGTATTTTATTGCTTTTCATATTGTACTGGCACTTGGTGCTGGTTAACTTAGCTGTTATTGCCGTGAATAATCATTTCCTGGCGTTATTCGTGAAAGCTCTTTTTACGCGACTGCCGAAGGAGGGTATTGTGTTTATCAGTCTATGTATGTATGTATGTTTATTCTTATGTGGCGTTTTAGAGACTAAACGCTTTGGCCAATTTTGATGATTCTTACTTCAATCGGTTCGTCTTAACTTTGCTAGTGTCACTGGTTACATTAAAATTGGACGATTTTGTGGGGCCCAATTTTTTTCCCCCATTATGTGGGGTATCAAAATAAAGAGTTTTAGAAGGAAATTTCAAAAACATATAATACTTATATGTTTAAATGTACCTAATTCGAAGAAAAAGTAATAAATAAAATAGTTAATTCATACAATCAAAAAACCCGACTGCTTACTAAGTGAACTAAGAAGTAAAAGAACTAAAAAATGTAAACAAGAAGAAAAGCATGCTGTACAGTCGAAAGATACGTCTGGTTTTGGTCAGCCAGCTCACGAATATGTAGATAAATAACTTTTTTTTAATATACCTTTTATTTAAAAAAAGTTATATGAGGGCCTTATGAGGTTGACAAGAGACTTTTTATCATCAAAAACGATACGATAGCGATTGGTAAAATGTTAAAAATGTATGAGATTTGCAAGCGCTATCGAAATGTCACGTGATCAAACACTACATTTTGGCCTTTTAACAATCACCATCGCTTATAGAATTACACTTTGTCTTTGCCTCTGGTCTCTACAGACCTATAAAGTTGAAAATATCATCAAAGTTATTTCGAATCGAAGAATTATTATGGTAATAAAGAGCTATTCCGAAGCAAGACATATTTTATCAACCATTTCATTTGCAACGACGTCCAGAGGAAATTGTATTTCGAAGTCTGTTTCATAATAATAGATAAAATATTGTGGGACGAAAGATCGCCGCAGGCTTGTCTGTTACTCAGTCAATTTGGTCTTTACGTGCATTATCGAGTTTCATGTATTTATCTTACGTGATAGGTCTGAATTTATCGTGGCTAAAAAATAACAGCCATACGTGTAGGTCGTTAAGTTCAAACAACACTTGCTGAGGTCGACCCATGGATGAGCGAACATCTGTTACAAACCGAAAATATTTTGTGCTTCAGAAAACATCTTAATTTTTTCTTCAACTTATAATATTGTTTAGAAAAAGTAAATTGTTTAAAACATCTAAGATACAATTGGCCCTAAAACACTCCCTTGCAGTACACCATACGATTTAATAATTTTCCGCTTGACTAACATCATCTACATGTTATATCTCACCCTACACATCAAGGGGCGGGTCACATGTTCTATTTTCGGTAGAGACGTCTCTTGCCATGGTATTATAAGTTATAGGTATACTCTACAACAATATTTTCATTCTACCCCACATAAAGCGCCCTTTTCGCGTGAACCCTTTCTGTGTTTATTGAAGCAGCTTTATTTTATTCAAGGAGACTTATTTCTATGATTGCTTATCTGGCTATGAAATATTCACGTCTCTTCACTTACTTTCCCCTTTTTGACCACTACTTTGAAAACAGCTTAGAATTTTATATGAACTTGGCAATATTTTTTGAAGAGAATATTTTCATGTGTCTTCTGCAAAATGGGTGAGAAAATGAAATAAGAATGTCGCTTGCTGTTGACTGTTCAATTTAAAAAGTGTTTGTAGGGTGCCTCCTAAAATAGTTATTTATGATACAAGTGCGGAAGGTAGGTGATTTCCGATGAGTGGCATTTTTATTCACGAGCGAGCGAAGCGAGTGAGTGGATAAATCGACACGAGTCGGAAATCATCTTACGTACGTATATCATACAACATTTTACTATGCATTGTGCGAGAAAATAAATAAATTAATAAAATGAAATTAAAAATATGGCGGGCTGATTCAAGCGCGTTCAGCATATCCACAGATTAACTAATAATTCCTCGGGCATATCTACTGCGCATGTGCAAATATCTGTCACATCGTAACGCAATAAGGCACGAGCAAAATATACGTTCTGCCAAACATATTTATTGAATATTTAAAATTCATTCTAAATCTAGAGTAATTAAAAAAGCCTAAAATGAAGTATTAGTTTTATTTTACCTTTTCTACGAATGATAATCTGTACATAACTAATTTGTTAAACTTTTCTCAAATAATAAAAACTCTATGCGTCGGGCTGTCGGTGGAGTTAAAAATTAAAAAAATACAGGAAAGTAAAAAGCACTAGTGAAAAAAAGTGACACTTTCCGCACAGTTTGGCTGCTTGGAAAACCGCTCTTTTCGAGGACATGCATTGTAAAATATGTAAATCGTTGTTAGTTTTGATACGAAGGGGAAAGTCGTCATTCCAGTTCTTCGATACGCGGATGTACCTTCTATGAGTAGTTCTTTGTCCTTCGGGGATAAAAGCTAATGTTATGTTTCCTATTCTGTATGATTCTATTGTTCTTTACTTTTATTTTAAACACCCCAACAGTGTTAACTTACTTTCATAATGAAACATTCCTTATTACTTACATATTTTATTAGTCTACCAGTTACCTTGAATATTTTAGTTCATAAAATTGTTCTAAAGACTAGTTACAAACTAATGAGTAACAAAGGTCTGTAATTAATTAAGGGTTTCCATACAAAGTTAGGTGCTAAATACTTGAAGGTTCTGGCTAGAATTAATTGGAAAGCTTTATTGGGTCAGTGGAATAGTTCCACCTAGATAATAGCGCGGGCATGAATAACTTTAATTTATTCACTTAACGATCGCCATTGGTCGGTATGTGGGTTAGTGAATGTTCGGGTAGATGTGTGGTTTTGTGCCTGTTTCATGATGACTTTCCTAATATTTTTAGTTTTAAAGAAGAGGAGCTTTGTAAAAATGGTAGTGTATTTTCAATAAACTGTAGTTATTTTATATATTAGTCTTAGTTTTTAATGTTTAGAGTAGTGTTTTCATTGTTTTAGGGACGTTAAATTAATGAGTCTTGACCGACCGACGACGACGTCTACGACGTTATGACACCGTTAAAAAAGCAAGGTTATAAATTTGTTTTAATTCATATCTTTTAAAATGAATGCATCTATTATACAAGACGGCATGTAAGTTTGTTTTCTTATATGTGTCTGTGCTTTCATATGTAAAAAATTGTCATAAACACAACAAAATATTCAATTTTACACGCAAATATTAGCACAGATACACTATCACCAAAACAAACTCATTAAATAGAGTTCCACGCTTTTGAGGCCAAATCCAAAACGGGGGGTGACGTGCGACTGGCATGGCGGCAAACGCACCTGTAGCTCTGCACGCATATCGATCCTAATAATACGTTACTGGGCTGTTTCTCACGCCATTTATAATACCATGTAACGTTGTTTTTTTTACGTTGCGGTGTGCAATTTTGTTAAATTGGATATTATTTGGTAATGTAAAATGCATGGAGATGAAGCAAATCAGGTTGTAACAGAAAGGTCCGATCATGACATGACATTGTTGCCATTTCGTACCCGGAATGGCAACAATGTCATCTGCCAAACTCGCCGCTGGACGACCAATACTACTTCTTCCAGTCCTTGGACGCCATTCGGACACCACTTTACTCCACCTATCATCACCGCGCCTTGCCAGTTGTCCTGCCCAGCTCCATTTCAGTTCTGAAATTCGTTTTCCTACGTCGGAAACCTTCGTACGTCTCCGCATCTCTCTGCAGAAGCTAGAAGACAATAATTGTATCTCCCATACAAATTTTTGTCAGCTGACGCCAACTCCGAATGGAAAAATCATTTTGTTGGGTTTTTCTTATGACTTTCTCGGAGAGAGTTGTTTATTTACATGATCAGAAGCAGTTTTTAAAATATGATCATATCTTTTCGTTACAGCCTGTATAATCCTACCCTCTGTGCTTTCACTGCTTCTCTATATTTGGCTGTCGTTGTGCGAAAATTATCAAGGGTCTAATGAAATTATGGCCAACGGTTGATAGAATTTGCGGCACCCTAAAGGTGACCGTCTAGTAAAGGGTGACCCGTCATGGTCAATTAAGTGTCTAGCTTATGGTTATCGTTCATTTATCATACAGTATCCTGAGTAACGGTTGTTTGCAGTTTAGGCCTTTGGCTTAGGAAACCATTTTATATAGTTGGATTATATTTACAGAATGGAATAGAGTTTCTCGCGAGTATCCATGATTAAAAAATGTTTAATAAAACTTAGGACTATGTTAGTAAGCACTGTATATATGTTTTTTTTTTTTTTTTTTATTAATTATAGGCTCGCGCTTGACCACTATCTCACCTGATGGTAAGCGATGATGTGGTCGACGGTGAAGCACGCTTGCCTAGAAGTAACCTATTCACTCTTGACTTAAAGACTCCTAGATTGTAGCTATCAGGAAACACAGACTCCGGCAGGGAATTCCACTCCTTAGCTGTACGCATAATGAAAGTATTTCCAAAACGTTTAGTGCGTATGGGTGGTATGTCTACCATGTAGCGATGGCGCATCGCCGTACGTCTTGTAGTCCGATGATGAAACGGGCTTGGTGGAATTAGATCATGCAATTCCATCGCACACTCCCCGAAATGCAACCGATAAAAGACTGACAAGCTGGCAACTCGGCGACGATGTTCAAGGCTCTGGAGCTTTGACTTAACCAGTGCCTCATCGCCGATGAGCCTTTTGGCCCGCTTTTCGATCGACTCTAGTGCATCAAGCTGGTATTTGGCGGATCCGTCCCAGAGATGAGAACAGTACTCCATGCATGATCGAACTTGCGCTTGATACAAGCTGAGCAGCTGTTCTGGCGTGAAGTACCTTCTAACCCTTGCAAGGATCCCCAGCTTTTTGGCAGCCAGCTGAGCCTTTGCCTCAATGTATGGGCCAAAATTGAGAGTCGATGTCAACGTAACGCCAAGAACCTCAAGATGGTCAGTTATTGGCACGGTCACATCTCGGAAAGTTGGAGCCGGTTGAAATTGGCTCTTTTTAGCGGAAAAAAGACACGCCTGGGTTTTAGCAGCATTAAACCTGACCAGATTGGCATCGCCCCATTCGGAGACTGCCTGCAAGGACAGGTTCAAGCGCTCCACCATGGCCTCCCGCAGAGACTGGATCTGAGGTCCGGTAGCTCGAGCGTTGGAAATGTATCTCTCAGCAACAGTGCTGTCGTCTGCATACCCAAAGGTGCCGGGTTTTAGCAGATCGTTAATATGCAGCAAGAATAAAGTTGCTGAGAGTACCGACCCCTGAGGGACCCCGGCATTGATATCCAATTGGTCCGACGAGCAGCCATCGATAACCACTCGAATGGACCGATCTCTCAGGAAGTCTGCAATCCAATCACACAGACCACCGGGCAAACCGAATGAAGGAAGCTTACCAATAAGGCTTTCGTGCCAGACCCTATCAAAAGCCTTCGAGATGTTGAGGGAGACGGCAAGCGCTTCCCCGTGCTTCTCGATGGCCTCACTCCAGATGTGAATGGCATACGCTAGAAGATCCCCAGTAGACCGATTTCGGCGGAAGCAGTATTGGCGGTCACTAAGGATATCGTTAGCTTCTAGGTAAGCCAGGAGCTTTATATTCAGTACACGTTCCATACTCTTACAGAGTATGGAGGTTACAGATATGGGTCTGTAGTTGGCCGGGTCAGCTCGACTGCCCTTCTTGGGCACGATCTGTACGTTAGCTTGCTTCCAAGCATTCGGCACTTTTCCAGCCTCATACGAAAGGCGGAATAGGCGTGCCAAGATCGGAGACAGTTCAGGCGCACAGGTTCTAAGAACAATTGCTGGAATGCCATCAGGGCCGCTAGCCTTGTTCACGTCGAGGTGGCTCAGCACCCTACGGACGTCCTTTTGGTGGATACGAATGTCCGACATACTCGTCTCGCATCCATCAGGAGAAGGAGGGGGCTGCGCGTCACCAGGATTCAGACGTGAAGATTCCGCAAAAACAGAGGCAAATAAATTTGCCTTCTCCTCAGCGGAGTGTGCCAGCGACCCATCGGGTTTCAGCAGTAGTGGTAGTGAGGGACGGCAAAAGTTCGACTCGACCGACTTAGCCAGGGACCAAAACGCTTTACTTCCTGCTGGGTAAGAAGCAAGTTTGGCCCCTATTCGGCCAATGTGATCGAACCGAGCCCTTCGCAACACACCGTTTATCTCCAGTATTCCTATATATATCTCTAGTATTTATCTCCAATGGAGTAGAGGAGTAGGAAGTGAGACGAGGTTTCACGCTGCTAACCTACAGACACGCACTGAAAGGACAGCATCATTGGGGCACTAGTCTGGAGACTGCGGGGACGCCCGAGTCCCCCCGGAATGTCCATCGAGCCCTCCCGTCTGGTCGCCAACCAGCACGATGGTGCATTCCGGGATTTTTCGACAGTTGGCGGGGCAGCCTTTCGTGTGTGGCTGGCACATTACTTGGGCCCCTAACTACCTGCGGTTGGCCAGCGGTGCACCGTGCCTCGGATCCCGCTACCCTCCGCGACTAGTCTCCCGATACATCCTTAACAGCGCGCGTCAGACTGGTCAGCCTGCAGTGGAACAGCTATCTCGACCCAACTCCTCTAGTTGGCTACACCGAGCATCGTACCGGAACACGGCTAGGCCGCTTGGCGGTACGTCTTTGCCCGGTGGGTGGTCACAAGCCTTCGGCCGAAGCCTACCACCAGTTAGTGTCACCTGATTTGCACCACCCGGGGACCACGTGTAGGGAATCAAAAAAGGGGTACACACCTACGGACGTGGGTGACTCGGCCCCCAAAAAAATCTATATCATATAAATCTATATCATCAATCAATCATCATTAATATTATAAAGAGGGAAGATTTTTTTGTGTGTTTGTACCGAATAGGCTCCGAAACTACTGGACCAATTTAAAAAATTCTTTCATTAATAAAAAACTACATTATTCCTGAGTGACATAGGCTATTTTTTAATCCCGAAAACGTGTCCTGTGGGGTGGTTTATGGGAGCGAAGCCGCGGGGAACAGCTAGTACAAAATAAAATAAGCAATACAATAAAACTAATAACCGTGAATCACCGCTGCGACATCCTATGAGAGATGGGACAGCGGTGGCCCACGAATACATAGTCTAGGGGACTCGCAATCATGCTTAGGATACTGTTGGAGCTGCATCACATCCTGCACATCGTAACTATTGTACATTGTTATATTATTGTGAAGCTTTGAGTAGATGCGAGACGCACGGGACCGGTTAATGTGGTGACATTTGGTGAAGGCCTATGTCCAGCAATGGACGTCTTTCGGATAAGATTATGATTATAGCTTTGAATTCCTTGACCGGCGTGCTTAGCTCTCCGATCGCTCGATATAAACCTTTTTAATGGTTTTCACGTGGGAGTAGCTTTACCTCGCTGCAGGGAATAAAAAATGCAGTCGATTTGTAGTCAACATGAAGTTTAGTCCAAAATTCTAAATACTTCTAACTAGGACGTAATTTATTTAAATGGCTACTGTTTAAGGGCCAGCAATAAGTCAGTTGAAGATATTAAGCGTGTTAGCGCCTTGTCAAGTCGTGGAATGGGCTATTAAAGTTGTTTATGAAGACAACAATTCAGCAGAAGATGGACTGTTATATTGTTTTTCTTGAGGCTGGAGGAGCTGATAAAGCCTATTTAATTAGGTGTTTAAATATCTTTAGTTTTATTTATTTGTCTTAGGGACATGGAGACCAAATAAAACCTAGACAGCTAGATTAGATTGTGTGAGGAAATGATATAAAAGATAAGGGTGTGAATGAAAGCGTGTCGATTGACAGGGCAGCATAAAACGAGATGCGCCGACCCCGAGAAGCATAAAACATGAGTAGGAAGATGTTGATTATTTTGATATTTCAATTCATACGTTTTCACGTTACTCAAAATATGGAGCCGAAAACTGTTTTAAAAGCTTTTTAAAACTCAAACAAAGAGACTGCAATTTATAATTTGTACCTGGGCGACAGAGCTCTGCTTTGGATAAAATAGAGAAAACAGTTTTCCCAGATTAGAGCCTAAATATATTGCAATGTTTTTCGAAACCGTTAGAGGCGTTTTCGAGAACGTGATTACAAATACATATACAAATATTGCTCGTTTAATAGGTTAGGATTAGAACCTTTGCATTACTTATTATGAAACATCGTCGCTGCCAAAATACAGTACTTGCTTAGATAAATAAATGTGTCTATATCTATCAAGTTGTAGACATGTGAATAACAAGAGGTATGTTACGACGTACTGCTAACATTTCTACCTCTGTTGACCCAATAAATCAGAGTGAGTGCGGTGTTTGTTTTAGGAATGTTTTCAGGGGAACAAAACGTGTACTTTATTTGTTTTTAGAGCAAGGCCACCATCAGAGTCTATTCACATTTTTATTACATGACAAACATGACTTGTTTACGGAGGTTTCCTCATAATAATAAAACTGTAAATATATGATACGGCTATTAACATGAACTTTCGAAATTAGCTGCACTAATATTCCAAATGCGAAAGTAACTCTGTCTGCTTGTTTGTTTTCTTTGTGAACGGCTTTTAATGATACGCAGCACACACTTTTTCCATGGGATAAATTTCGCAGACGAAGGCAGAAGTCGTACTTATCCGTAAATAGTAGATTATGCACCAAGGGGATAAAGCAGTGTCTTACGTCACAGGAGGCATATTGAACCCTGAGCGTAACGAGGGACTGAGTTAATCGCGTCGTCGGCGTTATGTAGTGTCCTGAGTGAAGCGAGGGGTTCAAGCTGCCTAAGACGAAGTCAGGCTTTATCCCAGAGGAGCATTCTCTTCTTTTTACACCTTCTGTGGGAAAATAAAAACATTCTGTGTGAATTGATTTGAATTTTGTGTTTAATACTTATCGTAGATCTATATTAAATAAATGCACCATAGGGTGCTTGAATTTCGAGTTTCTGCTAAATATTGGAAATAAACTAAACGGTCGGCTTCGGACACTGTCTTGACTCCTACTTTTGTTGTTCTCCATTGAATAAAATCGTCATAGGCATTGAATAAAATCGTCATAGGCTTATCTTTGATTAGATTTTGTTGGTAGTAGATTTATTAATAATCTCTAAAGCGCCTGTTTTGATAAACTCTGGAGTAGAATCACTATCGCTCGACATTTTTTTGTCAACCCGAATATTGCCATAAAATTCACTGAAAATCATAGCACCAAATACCTTCTTTAGTTCCACAATATTTGAAATTGCTCCATTTTTTTTTGTGTTCTACTTAAGTGGCCAGTTCGATTTTCAAACAAACCTCTTTACAATGCCCTATGGGCATTTTTTTACTTACAGTTTTCCACGAATTTGAGGTTCCAAATTTAAATCACTTGACTCCCTTGGGAATTTCATACAACTTTACCCTTGGGAGGTAATGCTTTATTTTACGTTGGAATTGCATGATATGAAATCGGACATTGTCGAGCAGGTGGTGTCAATGAAAATAACCTGTTAACTTGCGTAAACTATCTGGCAAAACCATAAATAGGCATTACCATGTGGGCCTTATAATATGTAAATATTTATTGTATGCTATTGACCCGACCCGCATGCTTGTATCTGCATTGTCATAACAACATTCAGTAAAATAGGCCAGTATACATATGAGATAAATCTAGCACACATGGCAAACATTCAGCTGTTTTTGAACTCAAGACAAAAAAACAGGAGTGTTATAAGTTTGACGCTTGCTGTGTGTTTGTGTGTCTATATATCTGTGAATCTGTCTGTGGCATCATAGCTCCTAAACGGATGAACCGATTTTGATTTTGTTTATTTTTGTTTGAAAAGTGACTTTATCGAGAGTATTCTTAGCTATGTTTGATGAAAATCAGTTCCGCCGTTCAAAAGTTATGAGCGTTTTCTGTTTGAATCGGGGTATTTTAACAAGATATCGTGTCATAATTACGTGTTCAATAGATTGTCGATCGAAACGTGTTTACTAGTAGATAAATGTGTAGCAAAAATAAAAATGTGTCGGGGTTTTTATGAGTATTACTTGTTAATCTATCTAAAGATAAATCTCGTTCTGTTCGCCGGTAGAACAAAGTGGTTTTGGGTTTTCCATCTAGAATTTCTCAGTAGGTCTCGTCTCTTATTCCATGAGACCTTACGTAAATGGAGAAATTTGGGTGTACCTAGGTACTATAGGTAGCTTATCCCTGCATAATCCTAAATACAGACGTGGTGTTAAGATGTTTAGTCTCATCGAGCATATCTACTTACTTAGGCACCCAACCCAAACAAAATCACCCTCAACAACGCAACGTTATCAGGGCCAGTACATCCCACAATTCACCTCTTTGCACGCCAACCCTACCTAAGTACATACCTCTCGCCCGTTTAGATTTGGGCTAACAAAGCTAATTCGTGCCTCCATCGTTAAACCCTCCCAGAGGTACGCCTGCACTTACAGCGAGACCGCAATGTTCCTAATTACTGCGGTAATACACGTTTTAGTGCGAATTTCTGCGGATTAGTGCCCCTAGTTAGTCCGTTATCTCGCTTGAATGTTATCTTTTTGGTCGGGTGCGTTTTTGTTGCATATGAGGTTGATAAGTTGGTTTGGAATTGCTGTTTCTGAAAAATTATATGGGAAATAATAAAGCTTCCGAAAAACAAATTACCTTCCAACGATCTGTAGATGACTGTTAAACCTACTAACTTATGTTGTGTTAAAATGAATTACCGATAAAATAATACAAAATTAACCGACAAAAAATAACAAACAAACATGAGTTTATTCCCATTACAATTCTACGAAAAAATTATCTGTACTTGCAAATAAAAAACCAAATTTAAAAAAAAACCATACCGCCGAAAAAAACACTGTCCAAAAACATAAAAATCTGCTAAAATAATCGTTTTCTTATGCTCCATAGAAACCAGTTTAATTTCTACTTTTGGTAATAGATTAAGTTTTTCATTTATTTTAATGAAAATAATTACCCGGTCGGCCCGCGCGCGGTTTATTTTAGACAACTATAGAATCGGTTAGCATCAAATAATATTTGTAAGCGGTGCCACTATTTTCAACGAATTAGTCTCACTTATGGCACCCTGACACGGATAAGTTAGCTGAAGGGGATGTCGGAAGCTGAACTTAGCCAGCAAAGCGAGTGAACTCAGCTCCCGTCATCTCCGTCATGTTAGGTTACTTTAGACCCTGCAGATAGAAATAGTAGCCCCAAGGGGCTCCGTTGACTTTGTTGCTGAAGTAGTATTCGTACTCAGTAAATTTCGAATTTTAAGTATGCTCTTATTATAAGGTGTAAGTTATAAATGATATTGGTTACAAGCACATTTTAATATTTCTTAGGTTAAGACGGTACCCGGACCAAAGAATTGGCATGAGATAAGAGCATTCCTATTGGTCTAGCGGCACTGGTGGCGCATGAATTACAGTAGTGAATACGCCCAGATTTCAGAATAAAATCTTAATAAAATCAAATTTTGTTCTTTTGAAAAAAAAATTACTACAAAAATGTTCGTTATTAAATTGTCTATCCATTAGTGTTAGTACAAAAAATAATTATTGAACACTTTACGAGGAGATGCATGCTATCAATAATTATTTCTCATTTTTATGTTTTTTTGGCAAGGAGATTAGTGAAATATTTACAACATTAAAAAAAAACGAAATCTACCATTTTAGAATCAATATTATGTAGAAATTTAGTGATTTTTTATTAATTGATATTTCTTTTTGAATAACGAGTAGATAGCTCCTCCAAAAACAGCAAGAAAACGGCTTGCGTGGCGTTTTGCTCGGGGTACCGCCTTAATCTATGGAATCACTACACTCTTAGCTATAGTTATACCATATACCATAGTTGGCTGTATGACGTTAAACTACAAAAATGCGTAAACGTATATGCGTAAAAAATGTTATTGAAACTGTCACCCGCACCATGCTACAGCGCAAAGAGTATAGGAGGTCTGACCGCACTAGGCGTAACTACGCGACGCGACGCGACGCGACGCGACAAAATATATTTTGTATGAAATTGTATGTGATAAAGTGTCGCGTCGCGTAGTTGCGCTGCCGCATAGTGCGGTTTGTCTTATACAATTTCATGCGAAGTATATTTGGTCGTGTCGCGTCGCGTCGCTCCACTGACGCGTAGTGCAGTCTGACCTTAAATTATTTTTATAACATCACAATAGTATAACAAGCGCTACAGTTTATAAAATATGTAAGGTTAAAACTAAATTTATAATAGGTGAGTTACGACGAAAATGGCTAACTGTAGTTTTGGGTAAAACGCATTTTTTTTTTTTTTTTTAATTAAACGTATAACGTCAGAAAATGCTGTAATGTTTTTTCGGAATTTTCAGTATTGTTTTCGGTCGTTTCTTTATTTGTATTCGCATATAAGTTGTAGCAAAATTAGTATATAAAGCAGTAAATTTCATATTTTGAGTATGCTCATATTTAATTTTTTTTTCGGAGCTTTTATTACTACCGCTTTTAAAGATTTTACACATTCAAATCAGGCTAACTCATCGCAAAGTATTACCTCCCAAGGGAGGTAAAGTTGTATGAAACTCCCCAGGGAGTAAAGAGATTTGAATTTAGAACGTCAAATTCGTGTGAACAGTAGTGGAAAACTCTAAGTAAAAAATATCCCATACAGCATTGTAAAGAGGTTTGTTCGAAAATCAAACTGGCCACCATAAACTGAACTCAAAAAAAAGAAAAGGCGCGATTCCAAGGATCACATTCCAAGGATCACAAGATTCACACGGACCACCGGCGGACCCGCCGGTGGTCCGTATTGCTCTATGTTTGTTTCACATTCCTTGGAATCGCGCCTTTTCTTTTTTTTGAGTTCTGTTTATGGTGGCCAGTTTGATTTTCGAACAAACCTCTTTACAATGCTGTATGGGATATTTTTTACTTAGAGTTTTCCACTACTGTTCACACGAATTTGACGTTCTAAATTCAAATCTCTTTACTCCCTGGGGAGTTTCATACAACTTTACCTCCCTTGGGAGGTAATACTTTGCGATGAGTTAGCCTGATTTGAATGTGTAAAATCTTTAAAAGCGGTAGTAATAAAAGCTCCGAAAAAAAAATTAAATATGAGCATACTCAAAATATGAAATTTACTGCTTTATATACTAATTTTGCTACAACTTATATGCGAATACAAATAAAGAAACGACCGAAAACAATACTGAAAATTCCGAAAAAACATTACAGCATTTTCTGACGTTATATACGTTTAATTAAAAAAAAAAAAAAAAAATGCGTTTTACCCAAAACTACAGTTAGCCATTTTCGTCGTAACTCACCTATTATAAATTTAGTTTTAACCTTACATATTTTATAAACTGTAGCGCTTGTTATACTATTGTGATGTTATAAAAATAATTTAAGGTCAGACTGCACTACGCGTCAGTGGAGCGACGCGACGCGACACGACCAAATATACTTCGCATGAAATTGTATAAGACAAACCGCACTATGCGGCAGCGCAACTACGCGACGCGACACTTTATCACATACAATTTCATACAAAATATATTTTGTCGCGTCGCGTCGCGTCGCGTCGCGTAGTTACGCCTAGTGCGGTCAGACCTCCTATACTCTTTGCGCTGTAGCATGGTGCGGGTGACAGTTTCAATAACATTTTTTACGCATATACGTTTACGCATTTTTGTAGTTTAACGTCATACAGCCAACTATGGTATATGGTATAACTATAGCTAAGAGTGTAGTGATTCCATAGATTAAGGCGGTACCCCGAGCAAAACGCCACGCAAGCCGTTTTCTTGCTGTTTTTGGAGGAGCTATCTACTCGTTATTCAAAAAGAAATATCAATTAATAAAAAATCACTAAATTTCTACATAATATTGATTCTAAAATGGTAGATTTCGTTTTTTTTTAATGTTGTAAATATTTCACTAATCTCCTTGCCAAAAAAACATAAAAATGAGAAATAATTATTGATAGCATGCATCTCCTCGTAAAGTGTTCAATAATTATTTTTTGTACTAACACTAATGGATAGACAATTTAATAACGAACATTTTTGTAGTAATTTTTTTTTCAAAAGAACAAAATTTGATTTTATTAAGATTTTATTCTGAAATCTGGGCGTATTCACTACTGTAATTCATGCGCCACCAGTGCCGCTAGACCAATAGGAATGCTCTTATCTCATGCCAATTCTTTGGTCCGGGTACCGTCTTAACCTAAGAAATATTAAAATGTGCTTGTAACCAATATCATTTATAACTTACACCTTATAATAAGAGCATACTTAAAATTCGAAATTTACTGAGTACGAATACTACTTCAGCAACAAAGTCAACGGAGCCCCTTGGGGCTACTATTTCTATCTGCAGGGTCTAAAGTAACCTAACATGACGGAGATGACGGGAGCTGAGTTCACTCGCTTTGCTGGCTAAGTTCAGCTTCCGACATCCCCTTCAGCTAACTTATCCGTGTCAGGGTGCCATAAGTGAGACTAATTCGTTGAAAATAGTGGCACCGCTTACAAATATTATTTGATGCTAACCGATTCTATAGTTGTCTAAAATAAACCGCGCGCGGGCCGACCGGGTAATTATTTTCATTAAAATAAATGAAAAACTTAATCTATTACCAAAAGTAGAAATTAAACTGGTTTCTATGGAGCATAAGAAAACGATTATTTTAGCAGATTTTTATGTTTTTGGACAGTGTTTTTTTCGGCGGTATGGTTTTTTTTTAAATTTGGTTTTTTATTTGCAAGTACAGATAATTTTTTCGTAGAATTGTAATGGGAATAAACTCATGTTTGTTTGTTATTTTTTGTCGGTTAATTTTGTATTATTTTATCGGTAATTCATTTTAACACAACATAAGTTAGTAGGTTTAACAGTCATCTACAGATCGTTGGAAGGTAATTTGTTTTTCGGAAGCTTTATTATTTCCCATATAATTTTTCAGAAACAGCAATTCCAAACCAACTTATCAACCTCATATGCAACAAAAACGCACCCGACCAAAAAGATAACATTCAAGCGAGATAACGGACTAACTAGGGGCACTAATCCGCAGAAATTCGCACTAAAACGTGTATTACCGCAGTAATTAGGAACATTGCGGTCTCGCTGTAAGTGCAGGCGTACCTCTGGGAGGGTTTAACGATGGAGGCACGAATTAGCTTTGTTAGCCCAAATCTAAACGGGCGAGAGGTATGTACTTAGGTAGGGTTGGCGTGCAAAGAGGTGAATTGTGGGATGTACTGGCCCTGATAACGTTGCGTTGTTGAGGGTGATTTTGTTTGGGTTGGGTGCCTAAGTAAGTAGATATGCTCGATGAGACTAAACATCTTAACACCACGTCTGTATTTAGGATTATGCAGGGATAATCTACCTTATAGTACCTAGGTACACCTACATTTCTCCATTTACGTAAGGTCTCATGGAATAAGAGACGAGACCTACTGAGAAATTCTAGATGGAAAACCCAAAACCACTTTGTTCTACCGGCGAACAGAACGAGACTTCTCTTTAGATAGATTAACAAGTAACACTTATAAAAACCCCGACAAATTTTTATTTTTGCTACACATTTATCTACTAGTAAACACGTTTCGATCGACAATCTATTGAACACGTAATTATGACACGATATCTTGTTAAAACACCCCGATTCAAACAGTAAAACGCCCATAACTTTTGAACGGCGGAACTGATTTTCATCAAACATAGCTAAGAATACTCTTGATAAAGTCACTTTTCAAACAAAAACAAACAAAATCAAAATCGGTTCATCCGTTTAGGAGCTATGATGCCACAGACAGATTCACAGATACATAAACACACAAACACACAGGTACAAGCGTCAAACTTATAACACTCCTCTTTTTACCCGACTGCCGAAGGAGGGTAATGTGTTTATCAGTCTATGTATGTATGTATATAAATATGTATGTATGTATGTATGTTTGTTTCTATATGGCGTTCCAGAGACCAAACGCGTTGGCCGATTTTGATAATTCATACGTCAATCGATGCGTCTTAACCCTGCGAGTGTCATAGGCTACATTAAAATTGGATAATAGAAAAATGGCGGATTTTGGGTGCCATATTGTGGGGGCCCAAATTTTTTTTCTTCCAAACCTATCGTGTGGGGTATCAAAATAAAGGATTTTAAGAGGTGATTTTAAAAATATATGACACGTATATGTTTAAATGTATCTAATTCGAAACACTGCTTCAAAAGCGAACTAAAAAGTCGTAAACAAGGAAAAAATCATGCTGTGCAGGCGGAGGATACACCAGATTTTGGTCAGCCAGCCAGCGAATATACAATGTATCCTCCGACTGCACAGCATGATTTTTTCCTTGTTTACGACTTTTTAGTTCGCTTTTGAAGCAGTCGGGTTTTTCCGTCTTGAGTTCAAAAACAGCTGAATGTTTGCCATGTGTGCTAGATTTATCTCATATGTATACTGGCCTATTTTACTGAATGTTGTTATGACAATGCAGATACAAGCATGCGGGTCGGGTCAATAGCATACAATAAATATTTACATATTATAAGGCCCACATGGTAATGCCTATTTATGGTTTTGCCAGATAGTTTACGCAAGTTAACAGGTTATTTTCATTGAAACTACCTGCTCGACAATGTCCGATTTCATATCATGCAATCCCAACGTAAAATAAAGCATTACCTCCCAAGGGTAAAGTTGTATGAAATTCCCAAGGGAGTCAAGTGATTTAAATTTGGAACCTCAAATTCGTGGAAAACTGTAAGTAAAAAAACGCCCATAGGGCATTGTAAAGAGGTTTGTTTGAAAATCGAACTGGCCACCATAAGTAGAACACAAAAAAAAATGGAGCAATTTCAAATATTGTGGAACTAAAGAAGGTATTTGGTGCTATGATTTTCAGTGAATTTTATGGCAATATTCGGGTTGACAAAAAATGTCGAGCGATAGTGATTCTACTCCAGAGTTTATCAAAACAGGCGCTTTAGAGATTATTAATAAATCTACTACCAGCAAAATCTAATCACAGATACGAAAAGCCTATGACGATTTTATTCAATGGAAAACAACAAAAGTAGGAGTCAAAACAGTGTCCGAATCCGACCGTTTAGTTTATTTCCAACATTTAGCAGAAACTCTAAATTCAAGCACCCTATGGTGCATTTATTTAATACAGATCTACGATTAGTATTAAACACAAAATTCAAATCAATTCACACAGAAGGTTTTTATTCTCCCACAGAAGGTGTAAAAAGAAGAGAATGCTCCTCTGGGATAAAGCCTGACTTCGTCTTGGGCAGGTTGAACCCCCCGCTTCACTCAGGACTTTACATAACTCCCTTGCTTCGCTCAGGTGGACGCGGTTAACTCAATCCCTCGTTACGCTCAGAGTTCAATATGCCGCCCGTGACGTAGGAAAATGCTTTATCCCCTTGGTGCATAATCTACTATTTAGATATAAGTACGACTTCTGCCTTCTTCTCCGAAATTTATCTCAAGGAAAAAGTGTGTGCTGCGTATTATTAAAAGCCGTTCACAAAGAAAACAAACAAGCAGACAGAGATACTTTCGCATTTGGAGTATTAGTACAGCTAATTTCGAAAGTTCATGTTAATAGTCGTATCATATATTTAGTTTTATTATTATGAGGAAATCTCCTTAAACAAGTCATGATTGTCGTGTAATAAAAATGTGAATAGACTCTGATGGTGGCCTTGCTCTAAAAACAAATAAACTACACGTTTTGTTCCCCTGAAAACATTCCTAAAACAAACACCGCACTCACTCTGATTTATTGGGTCAACAGAGGTAGAAATGTTAGCAGTACGTCGTAACATACCTCTTGTTATTCACATGTCTACAACTTGATAGATATAGACACATTTATTTATCTGAGCAAATACTGTATTTTGGCAGCGACGATGTTTCATAATAAGTAATGCAAAGGTTTTAATCCTAACCTATTAAACGAGCAATATTTGTATATGTATTGGTAATCACGTTCTCGAAAACGCCTCTAACGGTTTCGAAAAACATTGCAATATATTTAGGCTCTAATCTGAAAAAATTGTTTTCTCTATTTTATCCCAAGCAGGGTTCTATCGCCCAGGTTTACAAATTATAAACTGCAGTCTCTTTGTTTGAGTTTTAAAAAGCTTTTAAAACAGTTTTCGGCTCCATATTTTGAGTAACGTGAAAAAGTATGAATTGAAATATCAAAATAATCAACATTTTCCTACTCATGTTTTATGCTACTCGGGGTGGGCGCATCTCGTTTTATGCTGCCCTGTCAATCGACATGCTTTCATTCACTCCCTTATCTTTTATATCATTTCCTCACACAATCTAATCTAGCTGTCTAGGTTTTATTTGGTCTCCATGTCCCTAAGACAAATAAATAAAACTAAAGATATTTAAACACTAATTAAATAGGCTTTATCAGCTCCTCCAGCCTCAAGAAAAACAATATAACAGTCCATCTTCTGCTGAATTGTTGTCTTCATAAACAACTTTAATAGCCCATTCCACGACTTGACAAGGCGCTAACACGCTTAATATCTTCAACTGACTTATTGCTGGCCCTTAAACAGTAGCCATTTAAATAAATTACGTCCTAGTTAGAAGTATTTAGAATTTTGGACTAAACTTCATGTTGACTACAAATCGACTGCATTTTTTATTCCCTGCAGCGAGGTAAAGCTACTCCCACGTGAAAACCATTCATAAGGAGTTTATATCGAGCGATTGCAGAGCTAAGCACGCAGGTCAAGGAATTCAAAGCTATAATCATCATCTCAGCTGAAAGACGTCCATTGCTGGACATAGGCCTTGACCAAATGTCACCACATTAACCTGTCCCGTGCGTCTCGCATCTACTCAAAGCTTCACAATAATATAATAATGTACAATAGTTACGGTGTGCAGGATGACGGTGTGAGACACCTCCAACAGTATCCTAAGCATGATTGCGAGTCCCCTAGACTATGTATTCGTGGGCCGCCGCTGTACCATCTCTCATGGGATGTCGCAGCGGTGATTCACGGTTACTATTTTGTTGTATTGCTTATTTTATTTTGTGCTAGCTGTTCCCCGCGGCTTCGCTCCCATGAACCACCCCACAGGACCCGTTTTCGGGATTAAAAATAGCCTGTCACTCAGGAATAATGTAGTTTTCTATTGGTGAAAGAATTGTTTAAATTGGTCCAGTAGTTTCGGAGCCTATTCGGTACAAACACACAAAAATATATTTCCTCTTTATAATATTGATGATGATTGATTGATGATATAGATATATACAGTTCTTACTAACACAGTCCTAAGTATTATTAAACATTTTTTAATCATCGATACTCGGGAGAAACTCTATTCCATTCTGTAAATATAATCGTACTATATAAAATGGTTCCCTAAGCCAAAGGCCTAAACTGCAAACAACCGTTACTCAGGATACTGTATGATAAATGAACAATACCCATAAGCTAGACACTTAATTGACCATGACGGGTCACCCTTTACTAGACGGTCACCTTTAGGGTGCCGCAAATTCTATCAACCGTTGGCCATAATTTCATTAGACCCTTGATAATTTTCGCACAACGACAGCCAAATATAGAGAAGCAGTGAAAGCACAGAGGGTAGAATTATACAGGCTATAATGAAAAGATATGATCATATTTTAAAAACTGCTTCTGACCATGTAAATAAACAACTCTCTCCGAGAAAGTCATAAGAAAAACCCAACAAAATGATTTTTCCATTCGGAGTCGGCGTCAGCTGACAAAAATTGTATGGGAGATACAATTATTGTCTACTAGCTTCTGCAGAGAGATGCGGAGATGTACGAAGGTTTCCGACGTAGGAAAACGAATTTCAGAACTGAAATGGAGCTGGGCAGGACCACTGGCAAGGCGCGGTGATGATAGGTGGAGTAAAGTGGTGACCGAATGGCGTCCAAGGACTGGAAGAAGGGGTATTGGTCGTCCAGCGGTGAGTTTGGCAGATGACATCGTTGCCATTGCGTACCCGGAATGGCAACAATGTCATCTGTCTGAACCTGGATGAGGTTGGTACGGGAACGTAGTGATTGGTACGAGAAGAGATAGGCCTATGCTCAGCAGTAAGCGAAGTCGGGCTGTGGATGATAAGCTTCTGCCAGCGGCTTCGCCCGTGTGAAAGTCAAAAGTTATCCCGAGGAAACATATTCCCGGGATAATAATGATGTATCCTATTTATAATATTAGTAAGATTAAAAGTCTTCTCGGAGAATGTTAAGTATTCATATGCATAGGAGAATCAGTTTTCAAAATATGATCGGACCTTTCTGATACAACCTGATTTGCTTCATCTCCATGCATTTTACATTACCAAACAATATCCAATTTAACAAAATTGCACACCGCAACGTAAAAAAACAACGTTACATGGTATTATAAATGGCGTGAGAAACAGCCCAGTAACGTATTATTAGGATCGATATGCGTGCATAGCTACAGGTGCGTTTGCCGCCATGCCAGTCGCACGTCACCCCCCGTTTTGGGTTTGGCCTCAAAAGCGTGGAACTCTATTTAATGAGTTTGTTTTGGTGATAGTGTATCTGTGCTAATATTTGCGTGTAAAATTGAATATTTTGTTGTGTTTATAAGTTTTGTGAGCTGTTTTTTTTTTGCAAATTATTTAATTTTTTTACATATGAAAGCACAGACACATATAAGAAAACAAACTTACATGCCGTCTTGTATAATAGATGCATTCATTTTAAAAGATATGAATTAAAACAAATTTATAACCTTGCTTTTTTAACGGTGTCATAACGTCGTAGACGTCGTCGTATCTAATCGTCGTCGGTCGGTCAAGACTCATTAATTTAACATCCCTAAAACGTATATAATTAAACGTATATAACGTCAGAAAATGCTGTAATGTTTTTTCGGAATTTTCAGTATTGTTTTCGGTCGTTTCTTTATTTGTATTCGCATATAAGTTGTAGCAAAATTAGTATATAAAACAGTAAATTTCATATTTTGAGTATGCTCATATTTAATTTTTTTTTCGGAGCTTTTATTACTACCGCTTTTAAAGATTTTACACATTCAAATCAGGCTAACTCATCGCAAAGTATTACCTCCCAAGGGAGGTAAAGTTGTATGAAACTCCCCAGGGAGTAAAGAGATTTGAATTTAGAACGTCAAATTCGTGTGAACAGTAGTGGAAAACTCTAAGTAAAAAATATCCCATACAGCATTGTAAAGAGGTTTGTTCGAAAATCAAACTGGCCACCATAAACAGAACTCAAAAAAAAGAAAAGGCGCGATTCCAAGGAATTTGAAACAAACATAGAGCAACACGGACCACCGGCGGACCCGCCGGTGGTCCGTGTTGCTCTATGGGAACAAAAGATGATGTCTGGTGCTGTGATTTTCAGTGCATTTTAAATTTCAAGAAAAATTTAAATTTCAAGCGATAGTGATCCTACTACGGAGTTTATCAAACCGTTTTAGAGATTATTAATAAATCTACTACCGGAAAAATCAAAATGCAGATACGAAAAAGCCTATGCCGATTTTGTTCAAAGGAGAACAACAAAATCCGTCCTTTTAGTTTATTTCCAACATTTAGCAAAAATTCAAAAACCAGGGAGCTTATGGTACGGGCTTGCGGACGGCAAGTTATGGGTAGCTTACCGTCCGATAAGGACCAAGCCCGAGTTTACGGCGCGTAGTGTTCCACGCGCGCCTCAAAGAGATGTCAGCAAAAGTGACGGGGCCTGATAGGACCGATGCCTGTCTGGGTCGCGGATAAATTTGAAAAAGAGTTACCGCGGCCCTGGCGCAAGCAACTGAAGGAACACGGGTGGGTTTTAGTCAGTAAAAGTCTGACACGCCCTCCCGCTTCACCCAGAGCGGGAGAAGTCATTGGATGATTTCCCACCCAAAAAAAAAAAGAAAAAAAAAAGGGAGCTTATGGTGCATTTATTTAATGCTCACATCAACAATAACCATCAAACACAATATTCAAGGTGTAAAAAGTAGAGTATGCTCCTCTGGGATAAAGCCTGTCATCGTCTTGGGCAGCTTGAACGCCTCGGTTCATATCAGGACTCTAAACAGCTCCCGAGCGCGCTCAGGGTTAAATATGCCGCCCATGACGTAAGACACTGCTTTATCCCCTTGATACATAATCTACTATTACTCGAACTAACGTATGAAGATTCCCGCAGATAGCTGCGACACGACAAGACAATGCCACAACGATGCGACGACCATTTTTAACAACTACAAAAAAAGGGAGGAGGTTCTCAATTTGTCGGAAACGTTTTTTTTAATATATATTATGTTCCCCGATTACTCAAAGACGCCTGGACTGATTTGAAAAATTATTCTTTTGTTTAAAAGTATATACTTCCTAATTGCTCCCATATTCATCAAGTCAGGATCTGACGATGGGATCTTGTAGAAATCGAGGGAACTCCTCAAATATTATAGGCATACATACAGCGTTTTTGGTATTTTCATCAACAATGCATTCATTTGCACTCAGAAAGTATCATTTAGTAAATTGAAACTGGTGAAGAAGATCACAGATGGCCAATGGAACTCCTTTATGCTAAGTATGTCAAGGGTCTACGATATCTCGAATAGTTAAACGATTATGATGAAGCAAATACTTATAAATAAATAGTACTGCTAAAAATGGTACCATCGACCTGATCTGATGATGAAGCCGGCAGGTAGGCACAGGTTTCCTGGTCGTGTTTGAGCTTATTGGAATCGTCATGAGATGTATTTTGACTATATATGATTTTAATGGCAATAGGAGGTACCGATCAAAACTAAAAAGAGATAAATAAAAACTTTGTTTTCTGAAGTCGGTGTCGAAACACGTAAAACAATAGGTACGAAAGACACCGACTTCGGAAAAGAAAGTTATTTTTCACTTTGCAGTGTATTTTTCGGAAGTCAGCTTTTATTCTGATATAAATTGTTTTACAATCATAGGTATTCACTTATTTCTATAAAACATTAGTTACATTGTCTAGTAGAGAGTCCTGTTATGTATGGAAAAGCTTTTATAACCCCGAATAAAAAAACGCGAGAACACAGGGTTTTAAAAACTTAACCCCACCAGGCCAACCGAATTTGAGCCCAGAAACGTAACGGTTTAGCAATCATAACACACCGCCATGCGCCATAGTAACGTCGATGCATATTCAAAATAAGAGTACAATTGGAATACCTGACTTTTTCTGTGAATTCGGAATCGAACCGATAATAATCAAATGATTTTCATAGCTAAGGAGAGTTTTCCTAGAAGTTTGCTTGCTGAAAGAAACCTTAAATTAAGCAAGCTTGCCAAAAATATTTCTGGCTGGTTAAAAATACTCGTAGGCACTCATTTGAATTTAGAATCAGTTTCCTTACATTTCATTTTGTGGTTACGCTTCAATTTGTCTCTTAATAATTTATCAACTATTTCAAATTACGAATTCAGGACCGCTCTATGCAAACAAGCCAAATACATAGACAAACGAAGCCTGTTGCATCTGCCGATATGACATAGCAATTTACAGCCACAATTACGCAGATTGAAATAGCCAGTATGGCCACACTGTCGTTTCTAGGCTGTGGTTCCATCGCCCTCACCCCGTTTAAAGTACTCGGATATCCCTGCCGCAGTGCCGCGATTTAATTTATTTGATGTAGAGTTTTGAATGGATGTTATGTTAAAAGTTTTGTATAATATTTGAGTGTGTTACTTGAATGAGAAACTTTTGATATACCAGCTGTTTAATGTGAACACAATACGGGACAATAATTTAAAGGAGTAGGTACTGTGCTGATATGTTGTACAGTTTAGTATTATGCTTAAAGGGAAGGGAAATTAAAATAATTGAATGCCAGCCCTGACCCCATTACTAATTTTAAGAAGTAATTAACGAGCAAAACTTCTTCAAGATAAGCAACTTCTGCAAGCATAACCGTTAAAAACGCCTCCAAAAAACTTACAATGATACTCTTTCAATTCTAACTGCAATGTAACTACACTAGACAGGATTTTATAACATAAGAGTAATATTGCATCTGACATAGCAAGACAACGTTGAAACGAGTACTACGGTATCAGGAACAGTCAAGATGTGTTAGGCAATCCAATGTTCCACGACGCAGACATATCGGAACGCAGCTGGGGACATCGGATTATCTAACAAGCAAGGACGTTTAGCTTTAACTTGTATTGGATCTGAAAATACGTAGAAAAAAGAGGCAGCTTCAAATGTCTACAATATAAAAGAAAATTACACGTAGCAGTTTGAGGAACTATTCCTTATTTACGGTTCACTTCATAACAATTTAAGACCTAGCGATACATATCTTTTTCTTACTAAAATTCTAGTATTCATTTTACACTGGTAGAAAATGCACAGCTTAAACCGCTGGACCTAGAAGCATGTCATTTTGCACAAGAGTTTGTGTAAGAAAAATGGGCTGTAGGGTAGTATTTTTGAAAATGTATCACCGTCTGAGTATGGCCGAGAAGAAATCCCAGAGAGTACATTTTTTGCAGCTTTTTGTTTTAAAAAGCTGAAATGCTTTCTAAAATAACGGTAAATATTTTTCACTTTCATAATATAAGTTTGAGCAGTCTCATCATCATCAAAATATCAAACATCAATTACAGGTACCTATTACATTAAAAGCTACACTTATTAAAGCAAAACCATATCTGCAGTGCTTACACCAATTACGGTTTCCAGTGTCAAAATCCGCGTAATCTGCGGCTTCCCTAACATTTCAGCAAATTATTTAGGTAAGTACGTACACATTTAATTAAATTTGTGTACATTCATGACGTCATTATGTCGTCTGACGTCATTTGAGTAACAAAACCTTTTTCAGTATCGCGGCGTCATCTCGCGTAATTCTGTAATGTTATAATATGTACACGAACAACTTTGCGAGATTAAATTTTGATGTAGTTTGCTTGCAATAGAGTAGAGTTATTTGTGAAATGGTTAAGTTTTGTGAAGAAAATATCTGCCATACCAATTTTGGCCACACGACGACAAAGTGTATGACTTCGTTGGAAAAAGTTTTAATTACACGGGCAGAAGAAGTGGCCTGCTTTTGTAAGAAGATTAAAATAACAGGGTATATAAATGACTTTCAGAAAAAGAAAAATAATTGTTCGTGTACATAATTTACTAATTAGTACCTACCTACCTAAGATGACGCAACCATGTGGGCGACAAAGACCTTATACTTCTTACTACTAGACTGTGCACTATGGCGCAAAAACCGGTCCGAGCGAGAGGGCTCCCGTTGGTAGTGTGTCTCTTTCTAATGAGGTGACCATGACCAAACATAACTCGGGACAAATTGATTGTAAAAACAATAGTGTAAGTATCCCAATATATGTATTTATGCTACCTAACTACGCTACCTAAACCTACCAAATTCATTGAAAAAAAATGTGTTTATTTTTTTTGGAATCTTACACTTACCGAGTCGGTGTCGAGCGTACAGAATTTCGACATCCCATGTTTTTCCATTGGTGTCGTAAGAGGCGACTAAGGGACAACCCAGAGAATGATCAGCAGCGTTCTCTGTGCATTTGTAACAACCATACTGTTATTGCCAACCCGCCTGCAAAGCACTCCCCATGAATAGCACAAATAAAACATAGCCCAAAAACCCGCCAAAAACGCCGCAAACCTGGTGGTCTTTTTTTTTTGTTCGCCCTTTTCGGGCTGGCTAAGGTTTTGGACCATACCGCCTCGTCTTCAGTGCAATTTTAACATTCTTTAGTATGCATTAGAATACGGGTGTAACAGATTCTAATGGTTTTTGGAGTATTTGGCAGCAAATTGTATCGAGTCAGCCTTACCAGTAAGCTTTGCGGAGGTAGTCAATACTACAATAAAATTCTCCGCTCCACTATCCTGAGATCGCTTCTGTCAATGATTTCACATATTGTCCAGTTGCGTAGACAGTTGAGACTAACTAAAAACTACACCAATTTTGTATCACAATATCCACTAGGAATCAATTTGCAAATAATATTAACAGCCGCTGAACTTCACTCGAAAAAATCCCGCCAAAAACTCCAACCTGGTGGTCTTACATTTAGTATTACCAGGCCCAAACATTTAAAATTACTAATCTTACTCAGCATTAATGTTTTTTTTTAAATACAATGAATTAATTAATTATAGGAACTGAAAAAATATTAAAATACGTTTCAAAGTTTCATAGACTTTGAAACGTATTTTTTTTTTTATTCGTTCGTTTTGGTATAACATAAAAAACAAAAATATAAAATTTTCTACCATTTCTACCACATCCAATGATTAGTTGAGCTAGCAAGATGTCAGACAAGGACACACTACCAGCGGGAACCCTCTCGCCAGGACCGCTTTTGGTTAGCTACCGCTTATAAGGAAATAGCTAACCTAGGCGTATGTTAATAGATTTCATTTTAGCTAAATAAAAATTTTTGGTGCACAGTCTAGTAGTAAGAAATACGTATAAGGTCTTTGGTGGGCGACCATTACCATGACAACTGTTTATTAAAATTAAAATTTATTTAATTATGAATTCATGACTTTTAGTTCAACTCCTGAAAAATTAATTAATTCCCACTAGTAAAACATTTACAGATTGACCAGAAGGCCACTGGCTCATCCTGATACCCAACAATACCAAAAGATATACGAGACTACTACACTTAACAATATTTTCAGCCTTCTAACAATGTATCATTACTATAAGTCCGTCCACTCTATAAATTGAAACTCGTTTACCAAATTGTACCTATGTTAAAACGACTTGTACCTATTTAACATGTCTTTTTCACCCTTTAGAAGTTATTCACCCCGTTTAAGTGAATTACTTCGATCTATCAATTCAATTTGTTACCTACTTTCATATATCAAAAATGTCAGTCTAGTTGCTGTCCTTTCAATACAAATAAATAGCGTTCATATAAAAGAATTCGTTATGTAAGTTTTATATTACACTTATTAACAGATTGTACTGCGGAGAGAGTAGCATTGGGAGCTCAAATTATAGGCAAAAATTACCTTTGACTTCTATTGACTCAACGTACCTGCCCTAAGGCGACTTTACAGAAGTGAAAAGAAAAACTAAACAAAAATATTTTCAAATATTTCGTACCGTTCGAAATATGATTACCTTCCAAAACTAAATAGGTATCTGTTGCCAGCTTTATAATAGACGAGGAGATCGCCTCCTTATATGTCGCCTCCTAACGGTACCTACACGATTATAGACAACTGGCTTTTGGCGACGGCATCGCCCGCCTGAGAGACGAGAATTATCATACAGGAACGTACTACTTATCTATTTAGCCTTCATGTACGTACGAAATATGATTAAATACCAAAACTAAATAGGTATCTGTTGCCAGCTTTATATATTGGTGAGGCGATCGCCTTCTTATATGTCGCCACCTTACAGTACCTACACAATTATAGACAACTGGCTTTTGGCGGCGGCTTCGCCCGCCTGAAAGACGAGAATTATCCACAGCAACATACTATTTATCTATTTACCCTTCATGTACGTACAAAGGCGGACTTAATGTCTATCGGGGTATAAGTATTCTACGGTCTAATCCAGGTCATATTCTACCCGTGTATCTATCCTAATCCGTTCATAATAATACCTGTCCGCAATAATACCTATGTATTTTAACTCACTTCTCTTACAAATCTCAAGGGACGCGACGTTACCCTATTTATAACCCAGAACCTTAACCTCGAGGGAGCATTTACACTAAAAACAAACTATTCGAATTGCCTCCAATAGTTTTCCCAGGGCCCTAGTCTCTAGAGAGAAATAAATACAAGCAGCAATAAATACAACTATCAAGGAACTTGCTAAAAACGTTTCCCGAACATAAAATACTAACGCAGACCAACGTAAAATCGCGATAAAAGCCGGACTTTTTATATATCTTTTTTTGCAAACGAAAAATAATTCTTTCTGCGCGTTATTGTTGGATCGCGTGCTCAAAGGTAGTGAGTCATGGTTGTAATAACCGTGCTGGAACCGTGACGGCTGAAAACCGACGTTGTACAGTTACGAGCACAATGTGTATGCACTTGGAAAAATTCTAAAGCGATTTTCTTTTGAAATAACGTTTGAAACTATCTATTCATTCAGTCATGACAGAATTGGTTCGAAAATACTTTACAAGCAAGAAATTAGGAGAAAAAAAAAAATAAAAAAAAAAAACCGACTTCCAAAACAAAACATTTCGCTTCGTAGTGCTTTGTTTTGGAAATGGGTTTAATTTAAGTAAAAAAAAAAATATATATTTTTAGTTTTGATAACTTAAATTACCATGAAAATGCGCACGTCAGAACTTGACCAAGTTGGACCACATAAGAAGCACCAGCTTTCAAATAAAAAAAAACATATTTGGCGCAGTAATCGCGTAACAACCATAACTATAACAACCAACCTAACCAATAACCAAACAACCACCACTACCACTAAACCATAATTATGCAATTCAAACTCATACATTTTTATAATTTTTGTATGTCATTAATGGCTGGTTGTACCAAAATCAAAATTGTACCATGATTTTACATCCACTGTAAACTATAAACATGATTTACAAATAAATATTTCTGATTCAGATTCTGAACAAAAATACAAAAACATACGGTGGAAATGAGAACCTCATCCTTTTTGATTTTGATTGAAAATCGCTTTTCAATTTTACAAAGCTGTATTGTTGCTCATGACTGTACAACCACAGTTTAATCACAGTCCTGTCCTAAATACGGGTATTAAAATGCCCGCTATGAATGTATCGCTGGCTTTATAATAACAGCAAACAATAGACTCATGCTCGTATTAATGCTTGTGTATCGTAAAATCTATACGTTAGGTGCAGTTTACAAGCAGTGGATATAGTGTGGGACATTCTTCATTCATATATGTTTGTAGCATTGTTATACAATCGTCAAGACAATTGATTCAAGACTTAATGACTGTGTAACAATGTTTATGCGTTGGTAGGTATCGTTAAGTTAGTAAATGGGGAGTATTAAAGGCAATCTTCTTCTTATTTCTTTTATTTTCGTGTGAGGATGTGACCACCTCAGATGTCAGAGTTAATTAAGCCGCATCTGGGAACCCCACAGGAATTAAAGGCCTACACTTAAATAGTGGAACAGATGAGCCATTTATTCCCGTCTCAAGCAAAACACACACGCTCTACTTAGGTACCATTATTCATATCATACAAACAACCATTACCCAATTAGGAAGAAAGAAAAGATAGAACAGAAAAAAAAGAAATGAAAGAAAAGAAAAAAAGGAAAGAAAAGAAGGAAAAGAAAGAAAAGAAAGAAAAGAAAGAAAAGAAAGAAAAGAAAGAAAAGAAAGAAAAGAAAGAAAAGAAAGAAAAGAAAGAAAAGAAAGAAAAGAAAGAAAAGAAAGAAAAGAAAGAAAAGAAAGAAAGGAAAGAAAAGAAAGACAAGAAAGAAAAGAAAGAAAAGAAAGAAAAGAAAGAAAAGAAAGAAAAGAAAGAAAAGAAAGAAAAGAAAGAAAAGAAAGAAAGGAAAGATGAGAAAGAAAGGAAAGAAAAGAAACAAAAGAAAGACAAAAATTAAAAGAAAGAAAAGAAAGAAAAAGTATTTTTTAGCCACAATAAGTATATTTATAAGTATTTTTTAAGCCACATAACGACATACACACATTACATTACAAGTACAAAAACAGTAGTATTGGCAATTACATATTGTTTGTTTCATACAACTAACAAGATAACCATGTGCAATGCACACACACCATATGTGTACACAGTAGTTCGGAGGCAGACGGATTATGATAAGTCCGTGTCACGTCCACGTCATGTCCATTTATGTGAACTGCGCCTTAGCAAGCCCGTTTGTTATATTCATGAAGTTATATATGTTCGAATGGAGGCGGAATGTACTGTGAAAAATCAATTTATCAGTACGTGTACTGTTCGGGCGCTTTCTACGGCCGGCGGCGCAGGCGACGGTTGGAGGAGGCGGGGGGCGCGGGCGCGCGGGACGCGGTGCCTAGGGGCCCGCCACTTCACTACCGAGCTCCGACGAAGACACACGTGCATTTCATTTATTTATAATATAGTACCTACAATACATCAGATTATACAGTCCACTGATCTTTAATTTAAAGTGTCCTAGAAAGGTCCCTAACATTTTGGTCCATCGAGCCTCTTCAAAGTCGCGTTTTGGGATATCATATTCCTAGTACGTTGGCTACTGGCAGTACGACAACTTAAATTTGAAATCGCCCAGTCATCGGAGAAACGGTTTTTTTTGAAGTCACGAAGAACTACGACAACTTCACTGAAGTCTTGAAATACGACGCCGTGCATACCAGATCTGCTGGATTAGTAGATTGTTGCCGAGTCATCGCTTCGAGTGATAAAAATCAGTTCACCCTAAGGATAAGGATCAGGATATTTTGTGAGTTTGTTCCAATTATTTCCCTTCTAGATCCTTTGCCAACATTTCTTAAGTGTTATTTTCCGTAAAATATTATAATCATCCTATTTTTCACCTTACATTTGAGCCAACACGTGTTTCATCGCAGTAGCTATTCTCTTCACACTTGTATTGCGCTTACGCACTGCTTATCTTGCCAATACCGTTAGTAACGGTCACATCAGCTGAGCGCATAAGTACCTACCCACAACAGCTGGCCGTCGCCGCTAGTGACTTCAAGGTCACGCGTATTCATCGCCGTTATCTTTTTCCTTTGTTCAAATTTAACGACTTATAACGTCTTTATACTTTGCTAACTTTTTAACAGTATATATTTATCTTGCTACTAGCTTTCATTATGGCCACAGAAGAACTTCTTATTAGAAAGCGTAGTGCTTTGAAAGCCAAGTTAACAAATTTCGCCAACTATCTGAATGTACTTCAAAGTTGTAAATCGATTTCAGACTTACAACGCATCGAGTTGGAGAGCCGTTTTAATAAATTTGAGGCTATATACGATCAATTTGATGACTTACAGATGGAAATCGAGGTGCTTTTGGACAAGCCGGACGAGGCGTATGCCGAGCGGGCCAAGTTTGAGGAGCGTTTCCACTCCCTCGTAGCGCAGGCGCGCAGCTTGCTAGCTGTCACGGTCGGCGCCAGTGACTATGGGTCTGTAGCGGGTTCAGTGAACAAGCAAACAGGTGAATCGTGCCAACAACGTAATTTTATACGCTTACCCAAGATTAATTTGCCTAATTTCGATGGTGGTTATCAGTACTGGCTTGAGTTTAGAGATACGTATTTATCACTAATACATAATAGTAGTTGCATAGACGAAATTAGTAAGTTCCACTACCTTCGTGCATCACTTAAAGGTGATGCACTAGAAGTAATTAAAAATATCGACTTTAGAGGTGATAACTATGAGATGGCGTGGAAGTTACTATGTGATCGCTTTGATAACAGTAGGCTTTTAGTAGATAATCACTTGAAGGCATTGTTCGATGTTGAACACATTTTGAGGGAATCGTGCAGTGCTCTGCGTCGATTAGTTGACCTTATTAATAAAAATATGAGAGCCCTTAAAACATTGAACGAGCCTACGGAGAGCTGGGATACGCTGATTGTTTATATGATGTCCATTAAATTAGATCCTATCACCAGTAGAGATTGGGAAGCCCATCGTAACACCTTATCACAGAAACCCACAGTATCACAATTTTGTTCATTCATGAGTAAAAAGGCTGATCTATTAGAAACATTAGAATATAATAAAAATACATGTAATCCAGAGAATAAAAATAACAAGATAGAAAATAAACATAAAGCATTAATAGTAGAAACAAATCATAGTAGTAATCAAAATCAGGATAAGTATAATAAATTAATGTGTCCATTATGCAACAAAAATCATCTTTTGTATACGTGCGAAGAATTTCGTAATCTGACTGTAGACAATCGTATATCTAAAGCAAAACAGTTTAAAGTTTGCTTTAATTGTTTGCGTACTGGACATTTAACAAAGCAATGTAGATTAGCGCGTTGTAAATATTGTAAAGGCAAGCATAACACTCTTTTACATGTTGAAGACTCTAAGCCAACCCAATTTCAAGATCCTATGCCCAGTAGTGTTGCCTTACCTACTGACCTTTCTGGAAGTGGCTCTTCTGAAAAAGACACACTAGATAATGTTGCCTTAACACAGTATACTACTTCCAATGTTTTACTGTCCACAGCGCTGGTGCGAGTAGTGAACAACCGCGGTGTGAAGGTCGCCGCCAGGATACTCCTCGATAATGGTAGCACAGCCAACTTTATTACGCAGACACTATGCGATAAGCTAGGATTGCCTCGACGTAGCACGAGTTCCACGGTTACAGGTATCAATAGTCAGATTACATCTAGTACACAGTCTTGCATTTTAACTATCGAATCCTACAGCGGTAGCTATAAAACAAATGTAAATTGTTTTGTATTACCGACAATCACAAACATGCTGCCGTCTGTTTTGATTGACATACGCAAAGTACCGATACCATCGAATTTGCAACTGGCCGATCCGTCGTTCAATGTTCCGTCAGAAATAGACATACTTGTCGGTGCAGAAGTATTTTGGAATGTCCTATGTGCTGCATCTATCAATTTAGGAAAAAATCAGCCCAAGTTACAGGAGACTAAATTCGGGTGGATTGTATCAGGCTCTGTGGCTCTTCCATTATATCCACCAACGAAGGTACAGTCACATTTTTGTAATGTATCAATTGACGAATTAAATAATAGTTTACATAAATTTTGGGAATTTGATTCCGTGTCTTCTAAGCACTCCTTGTCACAAGAAGAACGAGCTTGTGAAGAGAGCTTTCGCCGTAACACGACGCGTGATAAACATGGCCGTTTTGTTGTTACGATACCTCTTAAGAATGACCCTAGTGTGTTAGGTGAATCTTATGAAATGGCCAAGCGTCGGTTCCTATCATTGGAGCGTCGTTTCCAACGTGATCCTGCTTTCAAGGAGAGGTATGTCGCCTTTATGCAGGAATATGAGAGTTTGGGCCATATGACAATGAATAAATCGCAGAAGAAACCTCATTCAGGTGACCACAATGAGTATTTTTTGCCACATCATGGGGTCATCAGGGAATCCAGTGCAACAACAAAGCTCCGGGCAGTCTTTGATGCATCAGCTGCAACTACATCTGGAATATCGCTGAACGATATCCAAATGGTAGGTCCCACTGTCCAGGATGATCTTTTTTCTATATTGCTACGTTTTCGTCAGCATAAATATGTCATTTCTGGAGACGTAGAAAAAATGTATAGGGCTATTTCTGTGACGCCTTCGCAACGCCATTTGCAACAAATAATCTTTCGCGCAGATTCCAAATTACCTCTTCAGACGTACAGTCTCAACACCGTCACTTATGGTACGGCCTCCGCTCCTTATTTAGCTACGAAGTGCCTGGTCAGTCTGGCGGCAGACGCTACTAATAATATTGTCAAGTCTTCCATTGAACGTGATTTTTACGTCGACGACTACATTAGTGGGGGTGACTCCATTCCAGAAGTAGTAGAGATGGGTAAGGAAGTCGTTTCCATTTTAGCTTCTGCTAGTTTTCACTTGCGTAAATGGCAGTCTAACAGTGAAACCATTTTAACGGAAATCGCAGGTATTTCAGGGCATTCTAAAAAGTTGGACTTATCAGAGAATAGAAACGTGTCTTCTAAAACGTTAGGCCTATATTGGCTATGTGAATCTGATTCTCTGGCGTTTTCAATATGCATCGACACCAACAAACAAATCACAAAACGTCAGATTCTATCGGTGATTAGTCAGATATTTGACCCATTGGGTCTTGTTGGTCCTTGTGTTGTCGAGGCTAAAATAGTCATCCAGAAACTATGGTTGGCTAAATGTGACTGGGACGAGATGGTGCCTGATGACATTCATAGTTTTTGGGTATCCTTTGTAAATGGTCTTTCATGTTTAAACACCCTTAAAATGCCTCGATGGGTTTCATGCAACAACCTTACAATTAATGAAATTCACGTGTTTACAGATGCGTCCGAAAAGGCGTATGGTGCTTGTGTGTACATTAGGTCTATGGACAAGGATGGGTTAGTAAGAGTTCAACTGCTAGTCTCTAAAAATCGTGTGGCACCTATCAGGCCAACAACTATCCCAAGGCTAGAGCTATGTGGAGCCTTATTGGGAGCAAGACTGTGTACTAATGTACTGAAATCCTTCACCAAGCCCGTTAGTAGATGCCGGTTTTGGTGCGATTCGACAATAGTGTTAAGCTGGCTTGCCATGGCACCAAATACATTAAAGCCTTTTGTTCGTAATCGCATCGATGAAATTCAGGAAAGCACTACAGAGCATACGTGGAGCTACGTGCCGTCTAAGGAAAATCCGGCAGATCTTGTTTCTCGCGGGCTGAAGGCTGACCTTATCAGCGAGTGTTCCTTATGGTGGTCAGGTCCTAAATTTTTGTTGGAAGATGAAATATATTGGCCAAAAATGCCCAATGAGAACGTGAAACAGGATCTACCTGAAGTAGTATCATCACATTTCAATGATCATACTTCTCATAATCACTCATATAATAATATAATTTCGGGAAATCAATCATTCATTAAATCATTAATTCACAAATATTCTAAATTTAATCATTTACATAGAGTAGTTGCTTATATACACAGATTTATATACAATTTAAAACATAAATATAATCGTTCTCGTGATCCCCTTTCCATTCAAGAACTTAGCAGCTCCTTCAACTTCATTATGCGTCATGCCCAAATGGATATGTTTCCTGAAGAGTACGCCTTATTGCAATCAGGAAAACCGTTGCGTAGTAAAAATAGGCTAATTTCCCTAAGTCCCTTTATAGACACGGACGGTCTCGTTCGCGTAGGCGGGAGGCTTGATAATTCGCCATATGACTACAACGTCAAACATCCTATCTTGTTATGTGGCAAGCATCACATTACTAAAATAATATTTTGTAAGTATCATTACGATTTCTTACACGCTGGACCTCAGTTATTGTTGGCTAACATTCGGCAAACGTATTGGCCTCTTGGCGGCAGAAACCTTTCAAAGTCCACTGTTAAAAATTGTATAAAATGTTTTAAATATAGATGTCAAATCGTGCAACCCTCAATGGGTCAACTGCCCTCCTCAAGGACACATTTAGAATACCCGTTTTTAAAGTGCAGCGTTGATTATGCCGGGCCAGTATTGATAGCTGATCGCAAAGGTCGAGGGTGTAGGCTTATAAAGGCGTATATTTGTATTTTTGTTTGCCTTGGTGTCAAAGCTGTTCACATCGAACTCGTTACAGATCTGACGAAGGAAGCTTATATGGCTGCCTTAAGTCGTTTTGTGGCTCGTCGTGGTAAACCCGAAAGCATCCTGTCAGATAACGGCACCAATTTCGTAGGTGCAAATAACGAGCTCCGTAAATTCCTACAAGATTCCAACCTTGTCTTCGAAGTTGCTCAACAAGGTATCAAGTTTACTTTCACGCCTCCATACTCCCCTCACTTTAACGGCATTGCCGAAGCTGCCGTCCGATCCACAAAGCATCACCTAAAGAGGCTTTTAGGTTTGACTCATTTTACGTATGAAGAGATGGCCTCGTGCTTGACTCAAATAGAGGCCATTTTAAATTCTCGTCCTCTTACCCCTCTTTCCTCTGATCCCTTAGACTTCTCTGCCCTCACTCCTTCACACTTTCTAATTGGGCGACCACTTATGTCCGTTCCGCATCCACAGGTGACTGATTTCACCATTGGGCGACTGGAGCGCTACCACAGAATGGAGCACATTAAACAGCATTTTTGGAAGCGGTTTCACTTAGAGTATGTTTCTCTGCTTCAGCAAAAAACAAAATGGTCAACCTCGACAGGGCAGCTATCTGTGGGAGCACTCGTTCTCATCAAAGAGAAGGGACTTCCGCCACTGATGTGGCCACTGGGGCGAGTCATCCAGGTCTTTCCTGGGAGCGACGGGACCACGCGGGTGGTGGAGCTGAAGACGAAGAAGGGGACGATGGTGCGGGCCTACAACAATGTCTGCCCACTCCCTCTTACTTGAAGCCTTCAACCCGGGGAGGATGTTCGGGCGCTTTCTACGGCCGGCGGCGCAGGCGACGGTTGGAGGAGGCGGGGGGCGCGGGCGCGCGGGACGCGGTGCCTAGGGGCCCGCCACTTCACTACCGAGCTCCGACGAAGACACACGTGCATTTCATTTATTTATAATATAGTACCTACAATACATCAGATTATACAGTCCACTGATCTTTAATTTAAAGTGTCCTAGAAAGGTCCCTAACATGTACAGTTTTATTAATTGAAACTTTATTTGTTTTTATTTTCACTGGATTAACTGTGACTGGACTAAGCTGGGTTGAATATATTGGTGTTTAAAACAGCTGTAGTTTGTTGGGCAGACTTTTTAATTTATTATTCTATAAAGGTAGACCAATGAAAAAGTAATGTTACTCTTTCATTTATTCGTTTCTTTATTTATTTTTATACACTTTATTGTACACCATAATATACAAGACAAAATATTAATACTAAAAACATACAACGGGCGGGCGGTCTTATCGAATTCCTCGATATCTTTCAGGCAACCTGGAATAGACAGAGATTACCTGGACATGACATGGGGTTGTCAGCGGTGCGACAATACCAACAATGAACATAATATGGATACAATAATACGTAATAGAAACACAAATACATACATATGCTAAATAATAGATACATAAATACATACATACTTAATACATAAGCATTGAAAATAAATGATGTACGACAATCATAGCTCTTTTTTTTAAATCAACTATCTTAAGCACGATATTATTGCATATTGGGCTCTTAATTAACATTTCAAAAATTATTTGAACGGATCATTTAAAATTTATTCCAATACATGGCGCGGTTTTAAATTTCTGAGGCATGCGACTCGATTTTTAACATTTGTATTGTAACACATTTTGGTACAATGAAACTGTAGAAACGTGAAAAAAAATACTATAAAACAAATCGTCACTGTATTTAAAGAAAAAATAGTCGCGAACCGAGAAAATCCTTTTACTTTCAAGTCGCTGCTAACACCATCTATAGCCGTGGAACGGAACCGAACGCGATCGAAATACTTATAAAAATAAACATATTTTTCAGACGAAAAGCGCTAGTTACGTCGGCACGATTTCTTTGTATGGGATGAGGTATCTGTATGCTAGTTTTATATTATTTGTGCTATAGGTACCCAGAATACAGGCGTGTATGTATCTTTATTTATCAACACTTATCATGTTTTTTTTATTTTTTCAGGTCCTGAAATCGCGTGCCTAGGTTGATTATACACCTTCATGTTCGTGTGCATTACTAATTCAATTATCACTATCTGGTGCATTTTCGGACTGCACTATGCTCGTAAAAACTATCGAACTTTATTTGATGGTTAATGGAGTGGAGCAGAAATATTCCGCGGTAAAATGGGTTAGTAAATTCTGAAAATAAGAGAAAAACGCACGGGATCAGTCAATGTGAGGACACTTGTGGGAGGACTATGTTCAGTAGTGGATGTCTTGCGGCTTATATGATGAGATGTTTCAATGGAATATTCGTCAATAATCACTTAAAATATTTTACAATGAATGTCCTCAAAAAGAGCGTTTTCCTAGCAGCCAAACTGTGTGGCAAGTGTCTCTTTTTCACTAGTGCTTTTTACTTTTCTGTATTTTTTTAATTTTTTTAATTCCATCGTCTGCCAGGCGCTATGAGTTTTTATTATTTGAGAAAAAAAATACAAATTAGTTAAGTACATATTATCATTCATATAAAAGGTACAATAAAACTAATACTTCATTAAAGGCGTTTTTAATTACTCTAGAATTAGATTTTGATCAATAAATTAATTTTAAATATTCACTAAATAATGTTTGGCAGAACGTATGTTTTGCTCGTGTCTTTTTGCGTTATGACGTGACAGCTATTTGCACATGCGCAGTATATATGCCCGAGGAACTATGAGTTAATCTGTGGATATGCTGAGCGTGCTTGAATAAGCCCGCCATTAATTTCTTGCTCCAATTCCTTGAGCCAATCAGATATTTTTTTATTGCTTCGCAGTATGCATAGTAAAATGTTGTATGATACACGTACATAAGATGATTCCTGACTCGTGTCCATTTATCCACTCACTCGCTTCGCTAGCTCGTGAATAAAAGTGCCACTCATCGGGAATCACCTACCTTCCGCACTTGTAGCATAAATAACTATTACAATGCATGTCCTCGAAAAGAGCGTTTTCCAAGCAGCCAAACTGTGTGGAAAGTGTCACTTTTTTCACTAGTGCTTTTTACTTTTCTGTATTTTTTTAATTTTTAACTCCGTCGTCTGCTAGGCGCATAGAGTTTTAATTATTTGAGAATAGTTTTACAAATTACGTACATATTATAATTCGTATAAAAGGTTAAATATAACTAAAATTTAATTAAAGACGATTTTAATTACTCTACATTTATATTTGATTAATAAATTAATTTAAAAAAATCATGTAATAATATGTTTGGACGAACGTATATTTTGCTCGTGCCTTTTTGCGTTACGACGTGACAGCCATTTGCACATGCGCAGTAGATGCGCAAAAAGAGAGATATACCTGAATAATGCTGAGCGCGCTTGAATAAGCCCGACATTTTATTAATTTCTTGCTTGGTTCAGATGTATTTTTTATTTCCTCGCAAAATGCATAGTAACATATTCTATGATACACGCACGTAAGATGATGCCTAACACGTGTGATCACCTACCTTACGCACTTGTAGCTTAAATAACTATTATTCTCTGTTACTTTTTTACGTATCACTTCAAGTTGATACGAATGAATATTTGAGATGGCAGTTTCTTCCTCCCTACTTTAATTATAACTTTGTTTTAGGCCACAACCCTGCAACCTCAAAGTAAAAGATACTTATGATGTCAACACCCTTTAAGCAAATGGGGAAAACAGGCATGAAAAGTAAAGAAAAGGAGACACAAAAATAAAAGCTTACGTAAAGAAATGGATGAAAGCGCAAACGTGTTAAGATTTCTATTGGTCAATGAGCTGAGATGATTGATTCGATTTGGTGGAAGATGTTACATATGAATAGCTTGATATATGACGTAGGACGTGGAACATTTACACATGGGTAAGTATAAGGCCCTTGTTTTTCTTAAGTTCGAGACGAAATATAAGGGATACGGCAAATTTAAAAGACAATTTTCGATTTTAATATCCTTTTTAGGGATCCAAAAGGGTAAAAACGGGAACTCTATTACTAAGAATCCACTGTCTGTCTGTCTGTCACCAGGCTGTATCTGTTGAAATTTTCACAGATTATGTATGTCTGTTGCTGCTATAACAAAACATCCTAAAAACAGTGCATACAACATACGTGATTTTTTTGGCGTTTTTTAAGATATTGTTACGGAACCCTTTGTGCGCTAGTCCAACTCGCACTTGGCCGGTTTTTATCTAGGTATAAATGCGGCATTGTAGGAATTATGTTGTGGAGAAAGAGGTATGTATATTTTTAGAAATTCGTTTCGTTTGTGCGCCAATTTGCCTTGACCCTTTGAAAGACCACTAGTGCGACTACTGAAGCTCGTTCTGGTTTCGCCTCCGAGGCCGGTCCAAGTAGTGTCTTTTTACGTCTGTAATTTCTCAGGCTCAGAGTCCATTACTCCAGGCTAAAATACCATTTTTAGGGTTCCCTATCCAAAGGGTAAAAACGGGACCCTATTACTAAGATTTCGCGATCCGTCTGTCTGTCTGTCTGTCACCAGGCTGTATCTCATGACGCGTGATAGCTAGACAGTTGAATTTTTCACTAGTGATGTATTTCTGTTGCCGCTATAACAACAAATACTAAAAACAGAATAAAGTAAATATTTATATGGGGCTCCCATACAACAAACGTGATTATTTTGCCGTTTTTTGGTAGTAATGGTACCTTCTTTTTCTTCAGTCGTTAGTCTCACAAATGGTCAAATAAGATAGAGTTAATTATTTTACTGTTAGACTAACAATTGACGAATAAACCATTGGTTAGCATATTTAACCATTGTTTGAGTTAACTTCTGATCAAAAAACTGGGCCTTAATAAAACATCTAACTGGCGAAACTAAACCTTAGGCCAAAACAAGAGTGATGTAAAGCGAATAAATAGGTTTCATATTTTGTAGCAAACCAATTTTAATTATGTTACATACTTTAGGAAATCCATCAAAATAATTCAATGACATTTTACTCAATAGTCAAAACCAATTTGTATTACTGTGTGCTGTTCAGCAATTAGAGGCATAGAGCCGATTACTACCTAAAGCTTTCCAGTTGCACAAATACTGTAAATGAAACAACAAAATTAATGCGCTTACACTGTACAGTTCGAATGTATGTGTGTGGTAGCAGGCATTAATTTTGATATCGCCTACCGTTTATGAAAACAGACATTGAACTGGTTTCGGTACGTCAAAAATGTAATATTTACCTACACAATCTAAACTTATAAGTAACACAGAAAATATTATTTAGTTGAATGACTTAAAACTTTTGGAATTTCAGAAGCGATTACGTAAATTATATTAGAAAACAACAATATCGCTGGATGCCATAGGCTACCTTTTATCTTTAAAACAGTTTGTATTAGTAGTATAGGCCCCGGAGCGAAGTCGCATCAAAAATTTGACAGAAATAATTATTGTTATTTTTGGGCTTGCTGTAAAAACATTCTATGTTCGTTTTCCTCTTGATACCTACTATGCAAAAGGAAAGATTCGCAATACCTATGATGCAAAATTCTCACCATGTTTACCGGGCAGCCTTTAGTTCTTAATTAACTTTGCCTTTGTTCTCGATAAGTTCAAAGAATGGAGAAGAAGCGTAGATAGGCAGGTATCGAACATAATACTGTTTAAGTTTTTCTCCATACGCCGTAGACCCTTCATAGCAGTTAGAAGCCGGCAAATTCTATTCTTAAACCTTTAAAAAAACCACTCGTGTCAATCGCCTTTACAACGGGCAAGAATTTTCAAGTAAAACTAACTAGTTATACCTAACTGTCGAGTGGAGGAAATAACTTAGAACATTGGTGTTATATAAGGTTTTTTTTTATTAAAGATAGGCTTGCGATTGACCACTATCTCACCTGATGGTAAGCGATGATGTGGTCGACGGTAAAGCACGCTTGCCTAGAAGTAATCTAAAGTGTGAGAAATATTGTACCCGGGCTTTGTTGGACACCATAAGAGGAAATGCGGTCGCAGACATCTGACTGAATTTCCTTAGTAAAGAGTCATAATTCGAGGTTTGGCTCTCGCCAATTTCCACCTACAATACTGGACCAATTTAAAACATATTCCATAAAATGAAAAAGAAAGATATTGTATACTGTGCCTCTATGTTTTCCTTTTTTTATTTATAGTTGTCAAATTTGTACACTAGACCTCTGTTGACAGCGCTTTTTTAGCATCTTTTGAAGGTTCTGGTGCTTCTGCACATTAAATATCTTTCTTTTCCATTTTAAGGAATATCTTTTAAATGGGTCCAATATTGGAAGAGGAAATAGGCAAGAACCAAACCTCGAATTATGATTTTTTACTTAGGAAATTCAGTTGGATGTCTACGACCGCTTTTCCTCTTTATATAATAATTTTACTCTGTAATATTCGTTACACAATGTCACCTACATCTATTATGCTCAACAATCTCCAAATCCTTAGCTATTCATATCTTGCCCAGCATACAAACAAGCCAAAAAATGTGGAAATATTTGAATGCTGACGATCTCATAATCTTCAATGTAAAACACGGTGGAATTCGGTGCGCAGCTCAACTTTAAGCCTGCAGCCAGATAATGAGATTTAAAACTTTTTGACACGGTGCCGTGTTTTGGGAATTATTATTAAGTTGAGCAATGGGACGTTTAAATTTCACTCGTTTTATAACATAGTTGAATCAGATCGATACTCATTTATAATTTTGACTGACTAACTACGGAAAAATGTAATGTCTTGCTGTACAATAAGGAATAAATAAAAAACCGGCCAAGTGCGAGTCGGACTCGCGCACGAAGGGTTCCGTACTTGGTAAATTGCGGTTTACGATTTATGACGTATTATAAAAAAACTACTTACTAGATCTCGTTCAAACCAATTTTCGCTGGTAGTTTACATAGTAATGTACATTATATATTTTTTTTAGTTTTATCATTCTCTTATTTTAGAAGTTACAGGGGGGGGGACACATTTTACCACTTTGGCAGAGTCTCTCGCGCAAACTATTCAGTTTAGAAAAAAAAGATATTAGAAACCTCAATATCATTTTTGAAGACCTATCCATAGATACCCCACACGTATGGGTCTGATGAAAAAAAATATTTTTAGTTTTAGTTTTAAGTATGGGAACCCCCAAAATTTATTGTTTTATTTTTATTTTTGTGTGAAAATCTTAATGCGGTTCACAGAATACATCTACTTACCAAGTTTCAACAGCATAGTTCTTATAGTTTCGGAATAAAGTGGCTGTGACATACGGACGGACAGACAGACAGACAGACAGACAAACAGACAGACAGACAGACAGACAGATAGACAGACAGACAGACATGACGAATCTATAAGGGTTCCGTTTTTTGCCATTTGGCTACGGAACCCTAAAAAGCAGAAGGTTAATACATAATGACTTTTGATTCATTGACAATCTAATTAAGAATATAAAAAAAAAATATCAGATCAACTTTGTAAAGTAAAAAATACCTTTGGTCTAATAATCCAAACATGTGTACCTTTAATTTTTTTCATAATTGTATATGTTTGTAAAACGGTTACTTTATAAAACAAACTCCTTAGTAACGGCTAGGTTTATTAAGATGGGAAGGAGAGAACTTAGTTTGAAAAATAGTTATATTTATTATTGATTCATGTACATTATTTGTGATACATGGTTTTTTCGTATGACTACTAGTTTTGCTTTAAAAAAATATTAACAACACGACATTATTTCGTTACTTTTGCATAGTCCTCCAAAACGAGTTGATTGTTATGCTATAATGTTAAAAAGTAATTCTAAAGAAAAAAAAGAAAAGGAAAGAGATTCTAGAATTTCTTTTTAACTTACATGGGATATGTAAATAAAAAAAACATTTTGCACACAAAACTGTCCAAAATGAGGTCCTGTCCAATATTGATATTCTGGCATCGAGTGGGCGCACGGCTAGTACGGCGTTAACATTGGGCATTATTTGTGTGTTCAATAGTACCTTAAAAACTACTGATACGATTTTGGTAACAAGTATCATTTTGAGGTTCGTCTTTAATTAATTAAATAACACAGGTGTTGTTTTTTGAACACATTAACGTTAAAATTGTCTTATGTGTTGTCCTTGGTCTAGTGAAGCCACCAAATTCATAATTGACATTTTACTGTTGACTCCTCTTGACCTACCCAACCCAACGCCTACTACTCGTATTCTCCAGCATTTCCGAACTAATAAAACAGCACACAAACTGTAAATAAGCTAAGTTAGGGTAAATGTAGCGTAACTTTGTTCACTGAACTTACTCGTACTTTGTGCCTTCATAGGTAATGGCTAGCATGACGCGTCGGTGTTATACAATGTACGTTTAGAGTCGATTACATAGTACAATTAAATTAGTAAAACTTCGAAGACGTGATGGGTTTCGATATCAAGGCCCTGCACTAAATTCAAACATATGGCGTTGTATGAGATTGTTCACGGTGAAGCGATTTTACTCGCGTTTGCTTGAGATTCAGGCGGATCCCGCGGCGGCGGACGCGGCTTTTATCGCGGCGTCGCACGTTCTAAAAACTCACACTAAGCCCATAAATCACGATAAAACGTAGCGTAATCCGGTGCGGCGTCCGCGGCGTAAAACGCGATGGCAATTCTATCCGCTCCTGATTCTGATTGCCGCCGTTTAAAGCTATACGCTGGAGGTTCCACTACGGGTTCAATGACGGCCACTACCACTCTTGACGCCCTGCTCAACGCCCCGTGCCTCCATAAACAACATTGTACATTGCCATAAGTTTGAGTTGGCGCGTGCGATGACGCAGGCCGCTGCACGCGCCGCATAACCGTGAACAGAAAAAACGTTCGACGTGCCGCGAGACGCCACTATGCACGCACTGCGTCTCCAGAATCGAGCCCTAACGACAATGTCTCCCGATTATTACAGGCAACGTCAGCTGTAATCTTACGAGATTATAAATTATCGGCATATTGTAAACAGATCATTTCAAATACAAAAAATCCAAATTCAATAGTTTAAAATATACCCGTCTCTTGAGAAGAAAGAGTTTACACTCACTGCTATTTATTATAAACTTACGGTCTTCGAAATAATCCGGTGACAACCACAAAAGTTAAAATTCTACCAGCATTTGTTGGCCCTGCAGTCAGTAGTAGTAGTTACCTGAAATGATAAATTTAGAATTATTGGTTTTATTCGACTGCAAACGTTTCAATTGATAATTAAATTTTACCCTATGTGGTTCTTTTATACCTAAGTTTCGTAGGTGAAAACACTCAGAAACTAAATTCATAACAGGTTCTCCTCTACTAATGCGATATATATTTTGTTTTGGGCTATATGGACTCTGACTCGTTTTGGAGATATAAACGAAGTCTCTATTTACCCGACTGCCGAAGGAGGGTATGTTTATCAGTCTATGTATGTACGTAGGTATGGGTGTATGTTTGTTCCTTTGAGGTGTACTAGAGACCAAACACGTTGGCCGATTTGATTCTTAAGTCAATCGATTTCTCTTAAGCTTGTGAATTTGAATTTTGAAAAATGGCGGTTGTTGGGCGCCATATTGTGTGGCCCAATATTTTTTTTCGAAACCTGTCATGTGGGGTATTAAAATAAAGAGTTTTAAGAGGTGATTTTAAAAATATGTAACTCTTATATGTTTAAATGTACTTAATTCAAAAAAAAAAAAATGTTAACTTAAAAGTTATAAATGAAACGAGTTAATTAAAAAAATCATATATCTGGTCTTGGTCAGCCAGCTCGTGAATATGTTTCGTCCGACTGCACATCATGATTTTCTTCTGGTTTATGTTTTTTTAGTTCCCTTCTTAAGTAGTCGGGTTTTATGATTTTTTGAATTAACTTTTTTTTTTGTTTAGAAATTAAGGGCTCCCACAAGGTGAACTAAAAACTTGACGAGAGTCTCGGGATTCTACTGCTTGCGAGAAGCACAAGACTGGTCGATGTGGTGACGCTCGGGTGATGCATATGCCCATTGTCCAACCAGCAGTAGACGTCTGTCGGCTGATGATAGTGATTAAAACATGTTACTTGTATATACATGCATGCGGGCACATTGATATCCTTTATGTGAACAGCATCAACACTTTGAAGAAGACCAGTATCTGTCGGTATCACCACAACAGAGTGAAAACAATCTCGAAGAAACAACTACACACGCACAACTTAAACAAAGAAGACCTCTAACAGGCAATCAGGACCTTATCAGAAAATACTCTGAGGTAAAAGGAAATTAGGAATTATTAATGTACCCCTCCCCATAATTTGTGGTAGGGGCGAGATTGCGTGCCTTCATAGCCGGTTCACCGTGAAATATAGCCGTTAATGGCCCAGGCTTAGTGTTTTGTGACTTAATGGACGTTTACAACAGAATTTATGAGGTCTAGTTTAGTTAACGTGTCCGTTAGGCTAGATTTTGTTTCTTGATGAGGTTGGTATCCGATATTATTACCGACTATTTCGTTTTTATTTTGTTTAACGAAATGTGTTTCATTAAAGTAATTTCCTTTTGTTGTAACTTATTGCGGGTAGTAACAGTAATGACGACTCGTAAGCGTTTATATGTTCCATGAAAGTCTGAGAAGGATATTTGCTGTCGCATGTTGCATGCAGTTTTTTAATCACTGCCGATCATAGGCCATGTTAACTTGACCCTTAGTAAGCTGCACACATCGAACTTCTATCAACCTAAAGATCGTCGTCCAATCTAACTTGAGAGCTTCCTTCCCAATGTCAAGACGTAACACAGCAAAATGACTACGTGTTAAAATTACTATGCAGGCTGAATCTTATTAGAAACCTAAATCAACATTCTGCTATAACCCACAACACTGTTCAATATCCCTGAACTAACCCTACCTTAGAATACGCAATTTCCCCAAACGACCCCCCGATTGTATTCGCAGGCAGTATAAAAATACTTTCATTATAAGAGTGCGTATACACGAACCCATTAGGGGCCGCTATCCCGGGGCACCTGTTGCGGGCCGCATTAATATTGATTCTACCTACAGCCGCAAGCCACCATTTTTAATAACGTGACCATGCGTTGCAATATTGTCAAAGGAGGTTTTGGGGACGATGTTATAGGACGGTTGGTAAATAAAAAGTGTAGTGAATTGGATATATTTTTTCATCACAGAAAAGTATGTGGTCGGAATAACGAAAATGTAATTCAATGAGACTTAACTTGGGACAGGGCTGTTTCCATGAACCACAAACAATCGAATATTATCAACACGACACTACACACATTTCTAATTCAATGTTATTCATTTGCTTGTCTGTTTGTTGTCTAATGATTCTTGTTTTAGTTTTCGCTTTTCAGTGTAGTTTTTTTTTCCAATAAGTTTTGTTCTGCTTCAAGTCTAGCTAGATGCAAGAAGGCAATTACCCATGTTTTAAATAGCAATTAGGTACCTAATTATAAATACGTGGATGATAAGCTTACATAATTATTTCAACACGTATCTAACTACCTAAGAATATGATTCCTGTCAGTCCCAGAACACATACAAATAAGCTACCTTAATTACCTGGTATAACTGCACTGCCACTCAGAATTTGATTGGGCACGATGTAGCTGGCAGCTACACTATATTTGTACCTTTAAGGAGGTATAAACACGTCCATACCCTGATATTACAAGCTTGTTACGTAATACGGAGGATTGTTTACAAAAGTGCGTGTACGAAGGCGTAAAGCGAACGACCCGCTCCCAGGGCGCACCTGTTGCGAGCCATTAATATCGATCTACGCAATCTTTTCGCCAGCCATCTTTCTACGCGGCCCCTTTTTGATAACTTTTGTTTTAGAGGACACTGTTTTGATTTTAGTCCCTTTGCGTTCGTGGGAATGGAAATTTACTACGGAATCTTCCTCTTTCGTCTGACTAGTAGCTCAATTTATTTAGGGTCAGCTCTCCATAAAAATGGTGGATACCCGGTATGGAATGTGTAGTAATAATCCGAGTTTCTGGTTATACGAATTTTACTACGCGTATTGATTTAAATATTTTACTACGAATTTTTATTTGGGTCATAAAATATTGTGAATCATAAAAGCTTGTTGAATACCAATTTATGAAGCTGCTTTTTTACATATTTGCCTTCGTTTTACGTTTGATATTTACATTTAATGTCATGCGAAGCTTTTAGTGATATTGAAACGAAGAGAGACTCATACGTCAATGAAGGTAGGTAATCGTATAGATACACTAGAGTCGATGGTACATGTACACTGGATGGTACACTATAGAACATGTAAATGTTCTATCGAGAGCCAAGTATATATTACTCGTTTTAGCACTTTCACGATTCGTTTCCTTGATCATAAATTTCTTACAGAAATGGCTGATAATCTGAGCATCCTTGTCAACGGAGCTTGAACAATTGTTATGTATTAATCGCCTTGTCTTTGATATGACACACGAGTACACTGAAAAGCTTTTACAGATATTAAAAATATGGAAACAAATATTATTGATGTCACGTTCGTTATATTTCCATAGCTGACATAAAATGTTGTAGGTTTCTACGTAATTGACAATGGTTATTTGATTGGTTTTAAAAACTTTTTAGGTTGGTATCCCATCACACAAAACCTCAAAAAATAAGTTATCAAATAAGTATCGCAAATAAGTTTGATACTCAATCATGCAAATGGGTGGTCCGTCCACCCATTTTTAACTAATTTTACAGACGGATTGATATTGTCCTAGATGAGTACATAAAGTATTCAAAGATAAGTACTTCTTATCGTTGTAGTATCCAGTGGGATAATGTTTGACTTTCAAAAAAGCTGGTCATGCTATATTTTATTATTTATTCTGATTAAAAAATATTAAAAGGGTGGAAGGTGGAAAATATTAAAATACTGATTTGATCAAAGAATATCTCGCCATACCACGTATGATTATTATAGTAGAGTAAAGGAAGAATTAACGTACAAACGAGTGGGTATCGCTTTAATACTGTAAAGGTTCAGCGAACAGGTAATTAAATTAGTAAGGGTATAAAACTACTAAAGGAAAATGAGAATATTCAACACTTTTTTGAATTGCATGGCTCTATAAAGGTGAAAATCTCGTTTTTCAAGAGTTTGAAAGGTTGTATAAGGTTTTATGGGAAGTTTATAGTCACCGACTTATAGGGAAGCAGAAATCCGGTTGACTTCAGACAAATTTTAACTATATTTAAAGTCGTTGCATACGTAACGTGTTTTATTTCGGGCGGAACGAGACGGCAAGTTCGCCAAGAGATGCCACGTCGCCGTCCCGTCCGAGCACCCGTGAGAAATTCTCTTTCGTATACATTTTGTATGAAACGATATTTTCTAATCATCTTCCCATTTCGTCCGAAATAAAAGACGTTACGTATGCAGCAACCATAAGTCACGAGTTAAGCCGTGAGCAAAACTGGATTTGCGCAAGATCTTTTTCATCATGTTCACCAGTATCAGTGCTGTCTAAAAATAACTTTAGACGTATAAAATTAATAACCCAATTTAGGTTAAAACTATTTGAAATTATTAGAAATGCGGTGGGACTCTATAACCATAAACCTATTAAGCTTAGGTATATTGCGAATCTAAAACCAGATTTAGAACCCTGATTTAATGTTGACCCTTAGGCTAAGCTTATTTTGTTTTCTTAGTATTACGGTCTTTGATGTATTAAAAATATAACGTGACCTTTAAAGGGTACGGGTAAAACTAACAATGTCGTCCCAAAGATGGCTTCTTTTATTCGGATCTTTGGCAGCATGATTGATTTCTAGATTACCTAATTAAACTTAATTCCATAAGTCTTGAATTTATCTGAAGCTTGCAGGCTTTCCTGCAAGCTGACTTATGTAGTTTTTACCAGAGTGAAAATCTATGTAACTGTACTAAAAAGAAAAATTCTGAGGCAGAGTTACGTACCTATCGACTTTAGCTTTTAATTTTACAACAGTACAGTAGCTACTTTTACGTACAAAATTAGGTCATAGGTCTAATGGATGTAGTTTAATCAAATGATTCGTTGTCGTTTTAATGAATACGCTAGGAATAAGTTTAGACTGTAACAAATGGAAGCACAAAACTCAATTTATCTGCCCGCGGTTTTCGCTAAATTACACAGAATTTGCTTTGTTTTAGAATAGAAATGATTAAACCGATTTAATCAGACCGCATTCAGAAGTAATTGTCAGATGATAATATTGTAGGTAGGTAAGATTAAAGATACCAAACCTATTTATACTAAGGTTGGTATCGTGTTACCCAGTTATTGGTTTGTGGGGGTCACGTAGGCAGTCGCTTCATGTAAAATACTGATATTCAACTTTATCCAGTAAGAAACGTTATAACTTTATGGATCAGATTGTTAGGCTGAGAAAAAGATGGATGAAAAGAGATTGCATGTAGCAAAGTTTTTAATGTTGAGATGGATGTGCGGAGTGACGAGAATAGATAAAGTAAGAAATGAGCAAATTAGAGGCAGTTTGAAAGCGGACTGGTGCCGCTTTCAAACTGCCTCTAATTTGCTCATTTGAAACTGACAGAAAAGTTGAAAGGAAACCGTTTGTCCTGGTATGGTCATGTGATGAGGAGGGATGAAACTTAGTTAATAAAAGAGTTGGGAATATAAATGTGGATGAATGGAGAGGGGAGGGACGGCCAAAGAAAAGATAGATGACTATGTGAGGAGTGATATGAAAGAAAAGAAAGAAAGAAAGAAAACATTTATTGCCACTAAGGAATGTAACAGCATAAACAAAACACAAGATAGTTTTAAAGCACGGTATTTCCAGTATGGCAAAAGGAGCGGGCTCAGCCGATGCTGACCAGTATGCAGCATGGATACTACGATGGTCAACGCTGATTTTCAGCCCGCCCCCTTTCTTACTGCACTTATCATAACAAATCACTTGATAAATACCCAACCCACCCCCAATAAATACCCTTAACTAGGCTAAATACTAAATTATACATACCCACAATTATAACAGCTTATACAATAACTAATACATCAAATTAAATTCCAATTAATTAAAAAACATCAATAATAATTACTCATCAAAATACCAAAAAATAATAATCCAAAAAAAAAAAAAAAGGAGCCAGCGAAAGCGTGACGGGGTATAGCACTTAAGTTGCGTGTTATATGGTCACTGTTTTCAGTAATAGATAGCTTACCTACATAGAAATATGTGTCTACAACAATTTTGCGCATATTTTGTTTTCGGCATATACGAGGCACCTTTAGGCTTTTCTATTTTCCTTATTGTTACACGAAAATGCTTTCGAAAATTTCTCACTTTGTTAAGAATACAGCGATTTGTTTTTACAGCATTTTGTTATTTATAGTTCTGGGCGATAGTATGAAAAAATACAGACCCTCGTCTAAAAGGTTTTTTAAGTATCTAGTGTGTATTTTCTATACTTTAACTTAGTTATGTATATGTACGGACTTTAGCATAGTTATGTAATTAAAAATAAAATACTAGCTTCTATCGCGTAAAAAGTGATCCATCATCCTAAGGGAATACACTACCGGGATTGAAACTATCCTATCTCCTTCCCAAGGTGTCTAACTATCTCAATTCCAAATATCATTTAAATCAGTTCAGCCATGAAATTATCATATCATGTCAGCTGAAAGACGTCAACTGCTGGAAATAGGCCTCCCTCAAGTGTCGCCACATTGACCGGTCCCGTGCGTCCCGCATCCAGCGAATCCCCGTAACCTTCACCAGGTCATCGGTCCACCTGGTGGGAGGCCTTCCAACGCATCGTCTTCCGGTTCGCGGTCGCCACTCTAGAACTTTTCTGCCCCATCGGCCATCCGTTCTGCGAGCAATGTGCCCTGCCCACTGCCACTTAACTTTGGCAATTCTTCGGGCTATGTCGGTAACCCTGGTTCTCTTGCGGATCTCTACATTTCAGATTCGATCACGCAAGGATACTCCGAGCGATGAAATGGTAACAAACAAACAATTCACATATTAGTATAGATGGACAAAAAATGTGCATTTACATTCGCAAAACTAAAACATCAACTAAAGTTTTAAAAACCTTTAACATATTTTTATTTCATACTACATAATTTATCTAGTAGTAGACACGCTTCGATCGACATTTGTATTGAACACGTAATTATGACACGATATCTTGTGAACAAAACTGTAAAAAGCCCATAACTTTTGAACAACTGAACCAATTTTCATCAATCATAGCTAAGAACGTTCTCGATAAAATCACCTTCCAAACAAAAACTAAATCAAAATCGATTCATCCGTTTAGGAGCTATGATGACAGATACACAAACACACAGGTACACACATTAAACTTATAACACCCCCCTTTTCCGTCGGGGGTTAAAAACAATGTTGAATCCATTTTATTTAATTTACAAACGAACGTGTGGTGTGCTAATGCGGCCCAAAAGACCAGACCTTATTCATCCTATGATGCTACAGGTTATCCCTTGGGAAACCTTTTGCGAAATACTTTAAAGGACTTTGTCGGGATGGGTTGCCATTTTTAGGGCACCGTAATTAGTTATGTGTTTAGTTGGTATACAAAACAGCTTTTATAATTGCTCATTTCAGCTTATGATCTTATATTAAGAGGATATATGGGCAGAGAGCACCGACTGAATTTCCTTAGTAAAAAGTCATAATTTGCGATTTGACTTTCGCCTATTTCCTCCTCCAATATTGGACCAATTTAAAAGTTATTCAATAAACTGCAAATTAAAAATATACACAATGTTTTCCTTTTTGATTAAACATTATATTTAGAAGCACTTAGAACCCTCAAAAAATGCTCAAAATTGCGCTGTCATCAGAGGCTTAGAGCACAAATTTGACAAATATAAATGGAAAACATAGGGCCACAGTACATATCGTATTTTTCCAGTTTATGGGATATCTTTTAAATAGGTCCAATATTGGAGAAATAAATATAGCTTCAAAAAAATAATTAATGCATTAAAATTATCTTTCAGTGCTAAAAAAACACAGGAAAGGTCTCTACTAATACCGATGTTATAAAGGAGCTGAAAATTACAGCTATGAGTCTCAATATTTCCAGCATGTTTTCCTGTTACACAACAACAAGGCTTGAAACGAAGTCTATTTGAAACAAACTTTAATTCCACCTACTCAGTTAAGCACTCCACCGAAAACGTGACAAACCCGACCGAATAAACATCCAGATTATAGACACCTCATGAATTTTACGAACTTCCTCTTCTCTGGGACATAAAATAAACACGTAGCTATAAAAGTTTCCCCGACCGTGAACATAAATTACATCGCTTAAAACCTGTGAAAACATGGCCGAACCATGGAAACACCATAATGTAGGAGACGGTAAAATTTTATTTCGTAAGTTTTGCCTGTAAGGATCAGGTCACGCTGAGAAGCAAAGCGACGCAATGTAGCACGCATTTTTTAAGCTAGAGATACAATTGAGGACTTAAAATACTAAATGGTACACAATTCAGTGAGAAAATAAAAAAGAGGCATAGCGTGACGCAGTGTAGTGTGTTTTCTTTTGTTTTCAGTTCGAATTTTGAATATGCTATGCAGCTTTTCAATAGGCGTTTTGGCGTTGCGAAACCTTTAGCTTTGGTCTTTGTGGTTGTGCGTTCATCAAGGGATCGCAACGCACAACCACACAACGCTGTGGTATGCGAAATGCGATAAAGTACGCATAATCCTTCGCGCCGGACATAATATAATGAAGTACACTGTGACGGAACAAAAGACCGCTCTAGATATTTTTCATTCAATTATTTGTCCGTACCGAATACCGCAGCGTTATGCGTTCGAATTAAGAGACCAAAGCTTTTCAGTTCGTAACAACTGGCCGAGCATCGTTGTGTCGCGTCGCTTCTCGGTGTGATTTGGCCCTTATGTGAAAATGTCGTGCTATTGGCTGGTAAAGGCGTTCCGACTGCTAAAGGCAATAATCAAATATACGTTATGGTTATACTTTTCACCCTATATTTAGTCGATTAAGAAAAGTCGTGTACGATTATTGTTTTAACAGTTTGTTGTTAACTTTAAACAAGTAAGTACAGGAATTAGAACATTACCGGTAGTGTAAAATGGCTTTAGAAAGTTACCATCTGACAGGCATTTGCCGCATTTGACAGACATTTTACAGTTTAGACAGGCGTGCGGCCGGTGCTAAGCTGAGACTGGTATTTTTTAATTTTGCGGTCGCAAAGCGGCCATGTTAAAACTGTCTATAAAATCGCACATAACAGAACTTATTAAGTTTGTATTTTCTATATTCGCACACAAATGCAAATGTGGAGCCAATGTTTTTCCTAATATATGCACAGTGGAGTAGAGAAAGGAATCGCCAGATAATAAGGTCAGTAAAAGTGCTATTTGTAACCCAAGAAAACTTTAAACACGTTTTGTGTTTATATTTTACAAAGAAAAGAACTTTAAATAAATATGTCTTTGGCGAAATATAAATCGTAAATTCTTCACTGTTTTCATTTTTAGAGTTCTGTACCCAAAGGGTAAAAACGGGACCCTATTACTAAGACTCCGCCGTCCGTCTGTCTGTCCGTCTGTCACCAGGCTGTATCTCATGAACCGTGATAGCTAGACAGTTGAAATTTTCACAGATGATGTATTTAGAGAATTAAAAGAGAAACAAGAGGAAAAAGACGCAGCGTGGTGTGTTTCTTTTCTGCGCTGGATGCGAGACGCACGGGATCGGTCAATGTGGTGAGGCCTGGGGGAGGCCTATGTCCAGCAGTGGACGTCTTTCAGCTGAAATAATGATGATGATGTATTTCTGTTGCCGCTATAACAACAAATACTAAAAACAGAATAATATAAATATTTAAGTGGGGCTCCCATACAACAAACGTAATTTTTTGCCGTTTTTTGCTATAATGGTACGGAACAATTCGAGCGCGAGTCCGACTCTCTTGGCCGGTTTTTAAAAAATTGCAGTTATTAGTTGTATTATTTATTTTATAAATAACGGTTATTTTAACAACAGCCATGCATTTTTCTGAGAAAAAAGGCATTTTGTACAACCTAGACAGGCATCCTAGATGGTAACCCTAGGCGAGCCTATCAATAATAAAGAAAAAAAATCGCTAGAAAACATAACGTCATCACTCCTGTATTCCCCTTAGTGTTTGCCAGAAATGCCCTGGGGCCGTATTCTGTTCTCTCTGGTTAAAACTATCATGATTCCGCATTCAAACCATAATCATTTTGACACGTGGGGTAAAGTACCTGTAGTGTACCCACATTTATTTAAGTGTAAATAAAATACTTAATAGCCTATACAGGCTGAACTTTTTAAGTACGCCCGTGCAATAATTCAACGTGTTTTTTTTTCCAAAAGCAATGGGTCCGATTTCTGGCTAGGAATATTGTTTATTTTCTTAAATCCAATGATGCAGTTTTATTTTTTATCAAAATTGGCCTCGGGTCTCCTTTGAGTGTTTTTCGCTATTCCTCATAGTTTCGGATTTGGCCATCCACGCCCACATGAACAACTCACTTTGTATATCTATTTGTATATAACTATATCTATGATCCATGGCTTCCGATGAATGTAGGTATATATAATACATAGTTGCCTATATAATAGTCTGTTGTCGGAGTCTACGTAATAATATATTCAGTCTTTAGTAATACATATTTCACAGTCTCAAAATACTAATGAAATATCATATTCATTCAGAAACTCAAGAACCATCGTCTAAACATGGACTAATGGCTACCACATATTGTTAGTGTATGATTACATCGACACATGCTGCGGGACTCATGTTTATCTTCTCTATGGCTAATTGTTTATCTTTTTTAAAGACGTAGTATGGAAAATTTATAGTGTTTGTCTGTGAATCACGTGTATAGCAAAATGTTATTAATTAAATTAAACCAAATATTCTAAATAGTTAGAGCGTGCCTTTGTAGTTAAGCTATAGTTTGCAGATGACTAGAATTGTATAACCATACAGATTATTCAGTTAGCTTAGCTCCACCAACCAACTTGCGCCAAATTTTACCTTTATGAAAGTGCCTGTAATTGTATCGGAACCGATATTCTTCGAACTGGAACACAGCAATACTATGGGGTGACAAAAATCTTAATTTTTACTTATCCGATTACTAAAATTCTTCCACTGATAGTTAGCTTAATTATCGTTGAGTGCCATAAATATGCTACTTCTTCTCCTGAATTATAATATGCTACTTCTTATCCTGAATTATAATAGACTACTTTTTATCATGAATGAATAGGTAAATAGGCAACATGAATAGGTAACTTCTTATCCAGAGTTATAATAGGCAATATCTTCTCAGAATTATAAAAGGCTACCTATTATCCTGAATTATAATAAGCTACTTCTTATCCTTAATTATAATGGACTTCTTATTATCCTTAATTATAATGGACTACTACTTATCCTGAATTGTAATAGGCTACATCATATACTGAATAATAAAAGGGTACTTTTTATCCTGAATTATCATGGCTACTACTTATCCTGAAATATTATAGGCTACTTCTTATTCGTAATTTAAATAGGCTACTTTTTATCCACAACTATAATAGGCTAATTTTCAACTGAAACATAATAGGCCAGTTCTTATCCTGAATTATAATAGGCTACTTTTTATTCTGAATTATATTAGGCTACTTCTTACCCTATCTATTTTTGCAAGACAAGCCACGGGTATGAGTCGTATATTGTACTTTGGAATTCGACTACTACAATATTTTCTCCATCCCTCATTACTTTCACATTTCTTTCGCAGTTAACTACAGTCCAGACATTTATCAAACGCAATCGTTAGAACATTATCACTAAGGGCCCATAAATTAATCAGTATTCATTCATTTTCGAGTACGCCATTATTCCCGTTCATTTCTCACTGGCTGCTCTATTAATTGCCAGAATCTCGTCATGTCCACTGAATTTCACATTACTGAAGCAACGAATAACACAGTTTTGTTCTCTTATTCATGAACCAGAAGCTGTACTCAAAATGGACAAAAGCGTGTGAATATTCAGTGTTCCAGATTGTATTTTGGTAACGGAATAAGTGATTGACGTGAAACAATTATGAACTTTTGATGTGGAACTGCCGAATCTAAACGTTGGTTAATTAATTATTGCAGCGCTATCCTTCCGTACTAATATTATAAATGAAAAAGTAACAGTCTGTTTGTAACCTTTTCACGACTAAACGGCTGAACCGATTTAGATTATATTTGGTATGAATACCCTGTAATTATCAGAATTACAATGTGTGGTAATTTAGAGACCCGGAGATGAACATAGGATAGTTTTTATTCCGGTAATGTGTTCCCTTGGGATGATAAAACCCTTTTTATGAGGGTAAAGCCGCTGGCAGAAGTCAGTCTATCTATTATATATAAGGGCTAACTATCTATTGGTCGTGAATTCACTCGCATGTTAGCGTAACTGCATAATATACCCGACTAGAAGTCTTACGGTGACCATTGCCATGAGAAGAGGCGTAGACAGGTTGGCTTGGAAGCAGCTCATCAGTAAATCCGTTAAAGCTTTCCAAGATGGGCAAGACCTTCAGCAATCATTTTAGCCGAAAGACTGCCAAACACAGGACTCCCCACGTATTGATTGGCCTTGTTTGTCTCCCGTTTCGGCAACTTTAACCAGGTCATAGGTCTACCTAGTGCAATGAAGACCACAAATAAGAAAAAGAGACGATTATAAATTCTTATTTGTAACACAGTCTCTGTGTACCGCATACCCACAAAATTAGTTCAGCCATTTTTTACATTTGATACTGTAACAAATATCTTCACAAGTTTCACTTGATTAGTGGAATGAAATTAGACTCTATTATATATAACCCTATTACCTATGCATAGATTATAATCAACAGCATAAACGCAGCTAATGAACATGCTAAAGTCAAGTCCATGATGATTGATCTCCTGACCCAGTATACCTAATGCCTACATGTGTCAAATGCAACGCTAACCCTCAGTAATTGCTTTCCGACATCGACAGACAGAACAATCACAATCGAAATATAGAGAGCAAAATTGTACAGTCATCAGTGTAAATAGTATATAGTGGTTCTTTCTCACGATGAGGGATGAATCGTTGCAAAATTAATCTTATTTCGGCGTCATAAAAGTCACGCAATCCTTCTTCCTGAGATAGAACAACTATACCTTACATTTACGCAAAATTCAAAACCAATTTTCTCGTGATTACAACTTTGAGACCTACCAATCTACCTATTTCATTTTTTCTTAAATATGTTGGGTTCTGCTTCCAGTCTAACTGAAGCTGCATTCCTGTACTTGATCTAGAGCGACTGCCTACCTGAACTCCAAAACCCAGTAACTGAGTAACACGATAATAAGACGACACCCCTTGCTAAGAACAAAAAAAGCATAGCATACATGCAACAAAGAGACCCGCTCATCTGGAACTGCGACGTCACTTGTTAGCTAGTTCTTCTTCTTTCACTTCGTCTTGTAACAAGTCGAGATCAAACTCTCTGTTAACTGTTAGTGCAATTAAATAAGAATTATATCTTTTAGAGGCAATATTAGCGTCTGATATTAAGAAAAGACTCAGATCATTATTATCAAAAGAGCTTAGTTTCGTAAATATTTTGTTTATAACACCATAAAATTTCTATCAAATTATTTAAACGACTCTTTTCGTCTTTATATTTTGCATTATTGACACTTATTTATTCACGTGACTGTGCCTTTTGCGCTGATGTAAAAAGATGTAAAAAAAGATCACATGTCATTTATTTTTCCTTGTAATTACGAATTCTGTCTGAAAATAAATCGGGTACAATATTGATATCCAGAATTTTCATGGTACATTTATCTTTTTGTATGAGTTCGTTTTATTTAAACCTGTTTTTTTTGTTATTTACTTGGACGTAATTATTGCTAAGGGAAGTCTTTTTGTTTGGTACTTTTACACTTTTGTTGACACAAGTAGCTTTTAATGTTTGTTGATGGTAATGTTAATTGACAGATATTTAGGATTCCTAACGTTAATGACTAATATATCCTTTATATGGTGGGTAACGTCGGGGACTATAAGAGAGTCTTCTCTGTATGAGAAGAATCCTTTCTCTCCTTGCCTCTCAAGGCTCATTCATGTTTATTGCATTGACCACAATGACCACGCTTGAATCTTTTAGACTATTTCATTCATGTTTTCTTCCAATGATCTTCTTTCGAAATACCAAGATTAAATACGAAAGCATACCTGTATAACTTATACTTTTGAATACGCGGGCACGGTTAGTATATAATTTTCAAATTATTTATTTAAGAGGCAGTATCAGCGTCTGATATTTATTACTATGGGGCGCGGTCAGCTGACGCCCAGTAAATATTGAGAGGACGCTCACTGAGTTTAAGGTCGACGCTAATTATTTCATTATCAGTATCAAACATCTGTGTACCTAGTTGCTTTTTAGGGATCCTTACCCAAAGGGTAAAAACGGGACCCTATTACTAAGACTCCGCGATCCGTCTGTCTGTCCGTCTGTCACCAGGCTGTATCTCATGAACCGTGATAGCTAGACAGCTGAAATTTTCACAGATGATGTATTTCTATTTGTTGCCGCTACAACAATAAATACTAAAAACAAATAAAATAAATATTTGAGTAGGGCTCCTATACCACAAACGTGATTTTTTTGCCGTTTTTTGCGATAATGTCACGGAACCCTTCTTGTGCGAGTCCAAATCGCACTTGGCCGGTTTTTTCCTGCTGCAGAGGGGTATTTTTTTGCAAAAAGTTATTTATTAAAATCAAGATTAAATAACCTGTATCTAAAAGGATAATTTTCTCATAAAGTCTTGGGCACGGTTAGCATAAATTTTTCAAAATGATTTATTTAAGAGGCAGCTTCAGCGTCTGATATTTATTGCTCGGGGGTGCGGACAGCTGACACCCCATAAATATAAAGGGGACGCTCACCGAGTTTAAGGAGGACGTTAATTATTTCATTATTAGTTACACATCAGCGTACTTATCTAGTTGCTTTTTCCTTAATTTTATGTGTTGGTAATTGTTAATATGGAAGGTATTTTTAGGAGTCGTAGAGGTGGACCGATGACCTGGTTAAGGTTGCGCGAAACCGCTGCATCACATAGAACTGTTTTTTTTATTTGTTTTTTTTTTTTTATGTAACGAAATTTGGACAGTGAGGTCTATGTCCAGCTCTGAACGTCTTTTGGATGAAATGATGATAATAATGAATTGTTATAGTTGTATTTATATTTTTGTTTACTAACATTCGTAAATAAATATCTACGGATAAGCAAATATTAGGTCTTTTTTATATAAGTAGATCCAGTAACTGCTCTCCGGCTGATATAAACATGAAAATTACTGAGTATGAAAAAAGATACTTAAAAGTTGTGGAAATTTGCATATAATTTGTGTACGTAATGTTTACGTGGCACAGGAAGTTCTAATGGTTAGGTTAGGAGAAGCTTATGCTTGTAACTATCAGTAAACAAAAGAGTATGCTTCTTGGTGTGATAAATTTAACAAAGAGTAAGCTATAATACTCACAACGGATCTTTGTGTAGAATTGGCTGCAAGACCTTAGCTATTTTTGTGTCAGTGTTGAAGGTGAAGATAGAATTGTATAACTGTCTCTTTCACTCGCTTACGTTTGTCACATTGTCCTATCTCGCTTATTCTAAGCAGTACACTCGATGACAAACTGATTCTTGCGCAATGGTTGGTAGAGCCAACTTCAGAGACACAATGATCCGCTGTGAATACTAAAGGTTGAATTTAATAAACATCAATCTATAATTTTACAGTGAACATAATTGCAAGGATAAAAAGTAACCTTTTCTAATCCAGGTTATGGTATAAATATGTTTTAAATGTCATCCAATTCAGCTCAATTTGTTAGGCGTTATTGGTTAAAAGATATACAGCTTTAAAATTTTCATTCTACGTTCTAACCTCTTCATGAATAAATCTTTAAAGAGCAGGCAAAGGTGAATGTCAGAAATACATTTGAAAGGGTCACTTATCAATATTAAACGGATTGAATCAGTTACGCTTTAATGAATTTAAAAGAGATCGATGTTTTCATTATGAATTTTATATGGTAAAATACAATCAACCTGTATGATCGGTCATTAAATAATGTATCGATGTATGAGTGTAATGATTTGGTTATAATATTTGCATCGTTATTTATAATTCGATGTTTATGTCATTACTTCAAAAAACGACGACGAAAAATATCTTTCAAACGTAATAAGCAGAAACTTGGCAAGTATTCCAACATTGAAATATGCATTTATTTACAATACCTATACATTTTCAAAGATAGCAATTTTGAGTGTTTGATACTTTGTATATTCGTCCTCATGAAAGGTTTGACTCAGGACACTCTTCATAAGTACCACTCCAACATTACCGTTGTCAGAAATATTCCAAAATTACCTTCATACCGGGTTCGCTTCACCTACGCTGCAGTAATTAAATTAATATTTCCTTTAGGTAAAATAATGGACTAAATGTGTTATGAATTTACGATATTTTCAGCTCTCAGCTATAAATAATTAACGGTACTGTCACCATTTTGATTATTTTATATGAAACAACAGGATTTTACTCAACATAAAATCTCTGAGAAGACACTATTTTGTTAGTTATCTGTTCTTACAACAGCATTAAAGTTATCTAAAAATAAAAGGCCCGTTTTGACAGCTATAAAATACTTAGTAATAATTAACCTCGATGCTTGTGAATGATACTTGTTGTTATAGTGTATGGGTAACAAGTAATACATTAGCATTATGAATTTGATTTTTCACTTTCTTACGTATAAACTTATCGCGGCATGTAAAATGAGAAACGTCAACGGACTTCTTAGATTGTGACGACTCTTAGCAAGATTATTGTTAGTTTAAAAAAACAGCTAAGGAGACTATGATATAAGAACTGTAAGCGTCAATGCACTTACAAAGTGCGCCCAAATCCACACTTACAAACGTTTGAAAATGTACTATAAAAGTAAAAAGAAGATCTTAGGACACCCGTAAGACCAAATTTTGCTAGTTGGAAAATAGGTCGTTTTTAATGATTTAATCCTATCAGGAAAGCTTCAGCGTAACCACCATCGACAGCCAGATCACGTCAGAGTAATGAATATCTTTATCATAATATCTAAAATTAGATATAATATTAAATAAATCTCTCACTACTGTAGGCGTACTTATACAGATACGGCACGGACTGAAATTAATTTTGTTGATAAGTTTGATTGCGTGCACTCAACTGCAACTCATTCCCCAAATTACTTGATAATGAAATGAATGGCTGCTACGATAATTTGAGCTTTCAGTTTAAATTATAGATAATATATTTAAGAGTAAAACAAAACAAAACTCAAATATGCAATGTTTATAGTTATGTCAAAAGCATCGGCGTATTTATACGCACCTGGCGCAGAATTAGGGTTATGTTTTTGATAGACAACTTTGTAATCTGACTGAGGTGTCTACAGCAATCTAAGGTGAAGTTATGTTTCTTTAAAATGAAATTTAATAAGATTTAATTTATTTCTAAGAATGATAGGTATTTAATATTAGAGGCATTCATCGATCAAGAACTAAATTAAAATAAATAATTTGGGCAATATGGTAAGTAGATTACTAAAGTATTTATTTAGGCAGACTTCTTAGATTCTGTTAGTTGAATTCATTAAAAAGTTCGTGATCTGTAGGTAGTACAAATTCTTGTTACAACAAATACGCCTACGTTCATTATACTTTAAAGAAGAATATAAAATTACAATTAGTTAACACCTTAACTGCCAAGTGACCGACAAACAATACATTTTCAATTGTGTCTCATTGCCTGGCAGTTAAGGTGTTAAGGAGTGATATTTTTGTTTCGATAAGTTATTGGTGCTTGGCATACAGTAGTTAATGTAAAATATAGACCGTCATTATTTTAAAACCTCATTTCCTTACGCACCCAAACCGATACGAGGACACTTTTGCTATTCTAGTAGATGGCCAGTGTCTCAGTGACTGGCCACTTTACTAATTCCCAAACATACACCGTATTCAGGGTCCATTATATTTAGAAAATGGTACTCTACTATGACATCGATTAGTAGAAATATTACAGGCATCTACTTCCCTAACTTACCCACTCAGCCACTCTACAAATAGATTCCTCATTGTACCACCCACATCAACTCACAGATTTGATGGATGCAGATAACATTGAATATTAATTCCCTTATCTGACATATTTGAACGGTAATTCGCGCATTAGGCGATAATCCGCATGACCTAATTCTAAAATAATTACACCGCAAGCGATCGTGACCAACAATACACACGTGGTAGATAGCACACGCTATGGGTTAGGCTGTTTACATAAGAAGCGGGACGATTTGCGTCGTGTATTTGAAACATTTAAACAGCTGTGCAAGAGCCGCCATTACGTTAACAACAGTGACCAATTAGGAGCATAGATTACAATTTAACGGGGTGACTGTATCACAAAATATCAGATAGATTGTAAAACTATACACTGATTGTTCACCAGTTTGTGTAAGTTCACAATTTGTCAGAAAGGCTAGGTTGGATAACATACTACCGAAAATTGATGTGAATCATGTGAATGAAATGTTCTGTTCACAATTTACCAAATATTTACAATCTCGCAAGATTCGTTATAAATAAACTAACAGTATTTACAATAATCCGATGGCATCCAAAAATCAAGGCATTCTCATTGAACTGTTATAAAATTTAATTCGTTACTACAAGTTATCATTATGCACCATGCCTCTCAAGGCTCATTCATGTTTATTGCATTGACCACAATGACCACGCTTGAATCTTTTAGACTATTTCATTCATGTTTTCTTCCAATGATCTTCTTTCGAAATACCAAGATAAAATACGAAAGCATACCTGTATAACTTATACTTTTGAATACGCGGGCACGGTTAGTATACAATTTTCAAATTATTTATTTAAAGGCAGTATCAGCATCTGATATTTATTACTAGGGGGCGCGGTCAGCTGACGCCCAGTAAATATTGAGAGGACGCTCACTGAGTTTAAGGTCGACGCTAATTATTTCATTATCAGTATCAAACATCTGTGTACCTAGTTGCTTTTTAGGGATCCGTACCCAAAGGGTAAAAACGGGACCCTATTACTAAGACTCCGCTATCCGTCTGTCTGTCCGTCTGTCACCAGGCTGTATCTCATGAACCGTGATAGCTAGACAGCTGAAATTTTCACAGATGATGTATTTCTATTTTTTGCCGCTACAACAATAAATACTAAAAACAAATAAAATAAATATTTGAGTGGGGCTCCTATACCACAAACGTGATTTTTTTGCCGTTTTTTGCGATAATGTCACGGAACCTTTCTTGTGCGAGTCCGACTCGCACTTGGCCGGATTTTTTCCTCCTTATTTTGTGTATCTGGAAGTGTTTCTTCATTTTTGAAGCTTTGGCTTTCGAAATAAAGTAAAGTTATTTTGCACTATGTAGTGTTTTTATTTGGAAGTCAGTTTTTTTTTTTGCAAAAAGTTATTTATTAAAATCAAGATTAAATAACCTATATCTAAAAGGATAATTTTCTCATAAAGTCTTGGGCACGGTTAGCATACATTTTTCAAAATGATTTATTTAAGAGGCAGCTTCAGCGTCTGATATTTATTGCTCGGGGGTGCGGACAGCTGACACCCCATAAATATAAAGGGGACGCTCACCGAGTTTAAGGAGGACGTTAATTATTTCATTATTAGTTACACATCAGCGTACCTATCTAGAATCATCGAACAAGAACTAAATTAAAATAAATAATTTGGGCAATATGGTAAGTAGATTACTAAAGTATTTATTTAGGCAGACTTCTTAGATTCTGTTAGTTGAATTCATTAAAAAGTTCGTGATCTGTAGGTAGTACAAATTCTTGTTACAACAAATACGCCTACGTTCATTATACTTTAAAGAAGAATATAAAATTACAATTAGTTAACACCTTAACTGCCAAGTGACCGACAAACAATACATTTTCAATTGTGTCTCATTGCCTGGCAGTTAAGGTGTTAAGGAGTGATATTTTTGTTTCGATAAGTTATTGGTGCTTGGCATACAGTAGTTAATGTAAAATATAGACCGTCATTATTTTAAAACCTCATTTCCTTACGCACCCAAACCGATACGAGGACACTTTTGCTATTCTAGTAGATGGCCAGTGTCTCAGTGACTGGCCACTTTACTAATTCCCAAACATACACCGTATTCAGGGTCCATTATATTTAGAAAATGGTACTCTACTATGACATCGATTAGTAGAAATATTACAGGCATCTACTTCCCTAACTTACCCACTCAGCCACTCTACAAATAGATTCCTCATTGTACCACCCACATCAACTCACAGATTTGATGGATGCAGATAACATTGAATATTAATTCCCTTATCTGACATATTTGAACGGTAATTCGCGCATTAGGCGATAATCCGCATGACCTAATTCTAAAATAATTACACCGCAAGCGATCGTGACCAACAATACACACGTGGTAGATAGCACACGCTATGGGTTAGGCTGTTTACATAAGAAGCGGGACGATTTGCGTCGTGTATTTGAAACATTTAAACAGCTGTGCAAGAGCCGCCATTACGTTAACAACAGTGACCAATTAGGAGCATAGATTACAATTTAACGGGGTGACTGTATCACAAAATATCAGATAGATTGTAAAACTATACACTGATTGTTCACCAGTTTGTGTACGTTCACAATTTGTCAGAAAGGCTAGGTTGGATAACATACTACCGAAAATTGATGTGAATCATGTGAATGAAATGTCCAATCCAAAAATCAAGGCATTCTCATTGAACTGTTATAAAATTTAATTCGTTACTACAAGTTATCATTATGCACCAATTGTTCGTAAAACAAACATATTGAACCAGTAGACAAAGTCCATTAAAAGAATAGAAATCATTTTACATCCGAAACAAAATATCGATGACATCGTTTCATTGTGGGACTGCATAAAGCTGGAATATTTCACCAGCTTGTAGCATGCAAACGGGTATTCACTAGTAAACGGAGATTACCAGATCACTGGCAACGTTTGGCTTCTGTGAAGCTGAACGGAGTCGGGTTTTGTTAGGTCTGCGTCGAATGAAGACCTTTAATACGGGCGAATAACGTCCATTAGAGTAACGGAGCTTGTTGGCATACCTAAATGTGTTGATATTCCTTTTGGGCTGGATACTTTAAAATTGCACGTTTCACGTCATGTCACGGGATCGGTCCATCTAGCGACACTTGGGGGGGGGGTTATGTCCAGCAGTGGACGTTATTCGGCTGAAATAATGATGATGACTTTAGAATTCAAAATAAATTGTAATCAAGAGATTAATTTTAGGATACGATTGTCCTAGTTTAAATTCCGACACAGGACACAAATATTTAACTGGGTTGTGTACCTACCGCTATTCTATGAATTAACAATTAAACTCACCATGTTTATCATTTTACCGAACAGATAAAAAAGGTAGTAGGTAACCCAAATTAAAATATTAATGAGTGCGATTTTATAGGTGTATATATATTTTATTGGAACATGTTGATCGAAAACAAGTGTTAATTTTTTTTTCAAGCTGCTATATTTCATCTTAATCGGTTGGTGATAACTGCTTTAAAATTCAGTTACTAGATTTGACCCGAACACACAAATATAGTCAAGAGAAGAACACACAAGTATACATGTATTGCTGCAAGTTAATTAAAAGCTTGAAAAAAATCAGCTATTGCCAACGTTTTATCCTCTTCCACCTTCCAATTTTCCGTTACTCGAGTTTGGAATTACAATACACATTTTTTTCGTTTAATATTAAAATTTTGCCTAAATCGTGTCCTTAATACCTACTTTTTCCTTCTTTTAATTTTTTAAGACGCATTAGGTACTCCTAATGCCTCTTAAAAAAATAATGGTTATAAAAAAATATTCAGTAATAAACACAGTACATTACAAAAACAAAGTTGTGTCACATTGCCATGTCGGTGACGTGAACAAATGAGTTTTGTACCTACCAAAAAATCGCCCAAAACGGCTAACAGAGGTTTTACTTCAAAAATCCGGCAGTAAATATATTAGCTATTGTTTAATATAAAAATGTGCCGAGGCAAAATAAAAAATAAAATTTTGAAAATAGTAAAAATAAAACATTCACATTGCTTTCCGCACGTCTGAAGACGCATGTTTGTGTACTGCCTTATATATACAACATGTGTTGCTTAGAACATATTCCATTGTTATGTTTAGATAATAACAAGATATTGGATTGTATCTTGATATTAGTTACATAATTAATTCCAGAAATGTGAAGCTCATGTACGTTTAGCTGACACATTTTGTAGGTGTAACCGCCTCATTACTACCATGCCCCCAACAAGTCAAGCAAACGGAAGCACAGTTTTTTGGAAGAACAAAATAATGTCGAGCCCTTATGTAAAAGAAAAACCAAGTTGTTTAAAGTATTTGATTGTAACCAAATTGTTAAGGTATCTACTAAATAAATTATTCAACTTGATTTTACATTCGATCTCACAACATTTTGCGGTAGAACTGCGCCGCGAGACTTGTGTTTTTACATGTAATGTTTTTGATAGGATTTACAATTTCAGAGGTCAATTGCAGATGCGTTACCATCCTGGACATAAGGGTGAATCGTCTCTTGTGTCTGTAATTAAACTGGCCACACAAACACAGCAGCCCTAATTTACGGCAAAAATATTTATGGTGGTGGTTATACAGTTTTTGATTATAGGATCACAAATGCATTCATCGGCTTTTGCATCCAAATAATCCTAAATACATTCGTGATATTTTATTACAGTCAATAATAATATTACAAAAACCACATAAATTTCAACCAATTTTACTCCAAATCTGAATCAAATTGCACTAAACTACTATAACCACTCTGTCTACTAATTAAACAGATACACCAATATCAGTTACTTCAGTTCAGTTCGGTATGCTGAGTCTATTAGGATCTTTATTAATATCGGGTCTGCGGTGAACCTCGTCGGCTCCCGATTTAATCTATTAATTAAACCTCGTAATTATATCGATATTGTGTTATTGTTTACCTGTGTGGGGTTGCCCAGGGCTCTATAAATAGGTACCTATATAACTACATAAGACAGAGTATACAATATTAATAGACAGTCAGGCGTTCAAAGAAATTATCCTTAAAATTTTCGTTGCCCTAATTACTGAAACGATTAAAAAGCCATTGTATCTCGGGCGAGGCGACTTCTTGGCAACGAACGTGTTTATGGGATCTTTTTAGGGCTCCGAAGTCAACAAAGTCCTTAAAGTTTCGCTATGTCTGTCTGTTCGTCCGCAACTTAGCTCATAGACTCTTAGTACTAGAAAGCTATAATTTGTCATGGATATACATATTAATTATTCCGTCAAAGTGGTAAAATAAAATCATAGTTGTAAAGTGGGAATATTTTTTTTTATTTGTCTATCCCATGGTGTGGGGTATCGTTGGATAGGCCATTCAAAAATATTTTGGGTCTCTTATATCTATTTTTCGATTCAGGGATCCGTTTGCGTAAAATTAAGCTTATCTAAGTAGGCTTTATAAGTTTACGAGTAGGTAGTCGACCAACTTTAAAAATGTACTTGGAACAGTAAAAAATTTGTACAAGTGCCATTGAAAAATACTTAATTAACAACTTACGAGAACTAAACAGTGAATACGTTCAAAATTTTTCAAATTCCGAAAGAGACAGAATCAAGGAGCGTGCGTGCGAGGATCCAGGAACGAACCAACGCTCTTGCATCGCAATTGACGCATTAGAAGGCAACTTCAGAACCCTATTACTGCGCATGGCAAGACACGCACATGACCAGTTTTTTTTTTCCTTTTGATTTTGAGAATCGTGCAAATATAAAAAAATACTTATTGGCACCAGTGCTATTTTGAAGAGCCTATATATCGCATTTTGGTTTATTAAATAGGCTCTAACGCTGGTTTTTGAATTCGTGATACATATTTGTAAATAAATGAGGGATGATTCAAAACATGATGGGAAAAACTTTTGATCGCTATCAAAACATTTTTCGTAAATCATTCCCATTTTACAATAGACTGTTACCTATGCTTGTATGTCACTAGCCCCCAAAATATAGGCTCAGGCCTAGTTTGGGAGTTAGCATCATCATGTTACGTGTTACCTTTGTGTCAAATAAACATTTTAATTTTTTATTTTATTTTTATTTTTGTTTGTCCACGAATAAATTTATAATTTTATAAGAAACTTAATCGTGACAATCTAAAAAGTCCGATGACGGTCCTTATTTTACATGGCGCGATAACTTTATAAAACGTCTACGATAAATAAAATTCATAATCCTTATTAATTACTATGTTCCCCATACACTATATCAACGAGTACCTATCATACGTAAGCATCAAGTTTAACCTACTAAAACGTATTTTTATAGCTGTCAAATTCGACTTCTTAGATTGTCAAGACTTTAGCGATAGTTGTAATTATCTATCAGTGAAAATTTGTTCGTATTCGAATCCGTTTTTTAGAGACAACTTCTTACAAAAAGAAAAAACAAAACCCTAAATAATATCAGTTTAGATGTACCTAAGCGTGTCGTAGTTGCGTATATATTCGATATTTGTTAGTTTGCTACAAGCTATCATGCAATCATCATCATCATATATCAACTGAAGTACAAGCGTCGCAACATTGACCAGTCCCGTGCGTCCCGCATCGAACGGATCCCCGCAACCTTCACCAGTTCATCGGGTCACCTGGTGGAACGCCTTTCAACGCAACATCTTCCAGTTCGCGATCGTCACTCCAGAACTTTTCTGCCCCATCGGACATCTGTTCTGCGGGCAATGTGGCCTACCCATCATCATCATCATCATTTCAGCCGAAAGACGTCCACTGCTGGACATAGGCCTCCCCCAGGCGTCGCCACATTGACCAATCCCGTGCGTCTCGCATCCAGCGCCTTCCCGCAACCTTAACCAGGTCATCGGTCCACCTAGTGGGAGGCCTTCCAACGTATCGTCTTCCAGTTCGCGGTCGCCACTCCAGAACTTTTCGGCCCCATCGGCCATCCGTTCTGCGAGCAATGTGCCCTGCCCACTGCCACTTAAGTTTGGCAATTCTTCGGGCTATGTCGGTAACTTTGGTTCTCCTGCGGATATCATCATTTCTGACGTGATCACGCAAGGAAATTCCGAGCATAGCCCTCTCCATTGCCCTTTGGGTGACTTTAAGCTTTCTGATAAGGCCCATTGTGAGCGACCACGTCTCGGTCCCATAGGTGATCACTGGCAACACACACTGGTCATAGACTTTTGTCTTGAGACTCTGCGGTAAATTGGACGAGAAGATACCACGTGGCCTACCCACTGCCACTTAAGTTTGACAATTCTTTCACATAAGGCAACTCCAAGCATAGCCCTCTCCATTGGCCTTAGGGTGACTGTAAGCTTTCTGATGACGCCCACATGCAATATTACAGGTTTTTTTTGTTTTTATGTCCTATAGGCTCGCGCTTGACCACTATCTCACCTGATGGTAAGCGATGATGTGGTCGACGGTAAAACACGCTTACCTAGAAATAACCTATTCACTCTTGACTTATAGACCCCCAGATTGTAGCTGTCGGGAAACACAGACTCCGGTAGGAAATGCCACTCCTTAGCTGTACACATAATAAAAGTGTTCCTAAAACGTTTTGTGCGTATGGGTGCGTGTCTACCATGTATCGATGGCGCATCGCTGTACGTATGGTAGTCCGATGATGAAACGGGCTAGGTGGAATTAGATCGACGATCACCTTTGCAAGGATTCCCAGCTTTGTGGCTGCCAGCTGAGCCTTTGCCTAAATGTATGGGCCAAAATTGAGAGTCGATGTCAACGTAACGCCAAAAAGCTCAAGATAGTCCGTTATTGGCACGGTCACATCTCGGAAAGTTAGAGCCGGTTGAAATTGGCTCTTTTTATCGGAAAAAGACAAGCCTGGGTTTAAACAGCATTAAACCTGACTAGATTCGCATCGGCCCATTCGGAGACTGCTTGCAAGGACAGGTTCAAACGCTCCACCATGGCCTCACGGAGAGACCGGATCTGCGGCCCGGTAGCCCGTGCGATGGACAAGTATCTCTCAGCAACAGTGCTGTCGTCTGCATACCCAAAGGTTTTAGAACGGGTTTTAGAAGATCATTAATTTATGATATCCAATTGGTCCCGATAAGCAGCCATCGATAACCACTCGAATGGACCGATGTCTCAGGAAGTCTGCAATTCAGTCACATAGACCACCGGGCAGACCGAAAGAAGGAAGCTTACCAATAAGGCTTTCATGCCAGAACCTGTCAAAAGCCTTCGAGATGTCGATGTCTTCGAGATGTCGAGACACGCACTGAAAGGATGCCATCATTGGGGTACTAGTCCGTACAGCGGTGCATCGTGCCTCGGATCCCGCTACCCTCCGCGACTAGTCTCCCGATACACTTATAACAGCGCGTGTCAGGCTGGTCTACCTGCAGTGGAACAGCTATCTCGACCCAACTCCTCCACCGCTACACCGAGCATCGTAACCGGAACACGTCCAGGCCGCTTGGCGGCACGTTTTTGCTCAATGGGTGGTCACAAGCCTTCGGCCGAAGCCTACCACCAGTTGTGTCACCTAATTTGCACCACCCGGGGACCACGTGTAGGGAATCAAAGGGTACTCTCCTACAGACATGGGTGTCTCGTCCCCCAAAAAGGTACATACATAAGTGCATAAAGTAAATGCAAACAGCACTGGTTGCGGCGTCTAACGGAGAGAGATAAGATAAATTGAGCAAACTTAGTTTCGGTACACAAAGTTAAATACTTGAGCAAATACCTTTGCGTTTGTATTGCTTGTTTGTTCTGCCAGTACAATCTAGATATATCTACCTAATGAAGGTGCTTTGAGTTCTAGTATAAATAAGAATCAAGTTTATTTGCTCTTTGTTACAAAAATTACCTTACAAAGTGTTTCTGTTCCACATTATTACCTCAATGTTCTGTTCCTAACATTTTTGGCAATTGGTTATTTTTGACCTGTATCTTGGGTTCATTAGTTACATACAAAGTTATTAATTTGCACTGTTAATATTATAAAAGCGCTATAGTTATAAGCGCCTAAATAGTCAAATTATGAGTCTTATCAATGGATTTAGCAAAAACCATCAGGCATGATGCAGCATAGCATTGTTGATAGATTTACCTGAACTAATAATAGGAAGTATAAGGTAAAAAATAGGTAGGTTTTCTCCTCGCTACTAATACGAAAATGGTAAAAAAATATTGTCATCCATAATTTATGCATCGCCTCCAGTGATACCCAAATTATTTTGGGCAAGAGACCTCATTTCCAAAATGAACTGATACCTCAGACCACCATGGCCAAATTACTTTAAAAGTCGCTTATTGACTTGCCATGTGTTTCAGCTACGTACGAACTTGTGCACGCTTATGGAATTGTTGAGTTTTTTATAAGTACAAAAATGATATTTCCTACTACAATATTAGTCATTCTTATAACAAGTTGGTACACGTAACACAACTTATACAGTATCTTGAAAGATTCAAATAAGAACTTGTGTTAATAAATAGTCAAAATCAGTTTTCGTTTATGTCGACCCCTGGTAAACCGATTTTGACCTCAAAGGGGTCGATATCGACCATTTTGGGAATCCCTGGCCTAGACTGAAAGGTTTTTCAGATACATATAATTGCCTACCTCTGGGTACATAAGCAATTTTGAAGGCAATACAAGAAAAGCAAATTATGTATACTAGACATATAACTTGCTGTTCTTATTTATATTTTACTAGCTTCTGCATGCGGCCTTGTCAACTTGATCAAAGTAACAAACAAACAGACAGACAGTAAGACAGAGTAGGTGTAGAAGTATGGATTAAACAACATAGCTACCTACAAGGTTTCTTTGTACCCATGCTGTACCTTTATGCATTTTCCATTATATAGCGATAATGATATTTACATAAGTTTGTTACATAACAAACTGACGTCACCACACCACGCACCCTTGTCAATACGCTATCAGACTATCAGTCGCATGTTCATTGTGTAAGCAGCCGTGACAATGCGTCAGCGTTTATTTATAGGTACCCTACATGGTAAGTGGGTAATGATCAGGTATGTTACGTAATGGTGTTTAGGGAAATAAATGAAAAGCGATTAAGGATAGAAATTACAAAAATAATCTTGGATTGTAGCAGATGGTATTCTGCCTTAGAGTTAGTTTTTATACGTACACGAACGAGTTAACGTAAATGTATTTTTTTATTGAAATTGGATAAGCGCCGTTTGGTGACAATAATGAAAATCTCTTTTTCAGGGTTCCGTACTCGAAGGCTCCAAACGGAGCGCTATTGCTGTTATTCACGTGTATGTCTGTATGTCCGTCGACTGTCACACAATTTTGTTCCGAAGAATTTTTTAACTTCCCATTGAGATATGAACTTAAAATGTGGTGATAATGTTTATTATAACGAATATTTTAATAACAAATACCAATATATTGAAAACCTGTTTTTTCTTTCAATTTCTTCTTTGGTGCTAAATATGCGAAGTCCGACATGACCTTGGCTGTTTTCTTCTGTAGAAATTGACATGAGTGAATATTCAAAGTTAACGCGATCGAGCGCAAGTACAAACTCAGCCCACTGTGGTGTTTACCATCAAGGGAGAAAGTCGTGAGGTTTATTTTATTTTTGACACGTTCTAGAAGGTGTGATTAAATTGGCAACAACTCTCAATTTTTACACAAAGTGTTTTTTTTTGCAATGCCTGAAAAAGGTAGCATGAAACCTTAACCATGGAGGAGCACGAAAATAATCAGAGAGCCACCAACTTGAATAGTGGTTCATCATCATTTTCCTGCCCTTATCCCATATAACTTGGAGCCAGCGCAACACGTTTTCTTCTTCCATACCATCCTGTCCCCTATCACGCTAATACTTACTCCCTTTTCTTTCATATCACTCCTCACACAGTCTATCCGTCTTTTCTTTGGCCTTCCTCTCCCTCTTCATCCATCCACATTAATATTAATAACTCGTTTAGCAACATGCGTTTCATCTTTCCCCATCACATGACCATACCAGGACAAACGATTGCCCTTGAACTTTTCTGCTACTGGTGCCACTTTCAAACTGCTGCTTCTAATATATAATATAATATTATAAGTTCGTTCAAAATATTTCATCTAGTATGATCCTTCCCGTCTGTTATTTATGAAATTATACAATTACCTTCGTAGTTGTATAATTTAAAAGAGAAAGAAACACACATTAATATTATGGTTCATAATCTTTTTACATTTTATAAATTTATAACACCTGACGCTATAAAACATAAATCTTTAGTAACTCCATAACACGCCACATCAAAAAACATTATTTTTAATCTCGCTTCGACTGCTATGAATCATCGCAGACGAAATCAACTAACAGTCTATAAAACAGAAATAGAACGCACGCGTTTACGTTACATCTGGTTTAAGATGAGTATTGTTTTGCGTTATCTAACTTTAACGCGCTAAAATTGTGGATAGAGACTTGCGAGTTTCGTTTATTTATTTATTTAATACTTTAATCACTCAAATGTATAGAGACGGACTTAGTGCATTAGTTATTTTCTACCAGTCAACCTCTGGTTGATGCAGAGATAAATAGTGGTAGGTGCAATAACGATAATGGATGGATTTAAATATAAGCTACAAAAAAACGAAACAAATAATAAACAACGAAACACAAAAAACGAACAAAAAATAATAAACGAAATATAGAAATATACCTAAACAATTAGTAGAAATAGACAATTGGAAAAGTATAGCAAAAGTGTCTGAAAGGCTAGGATTAGGTACGGTAAAAACAAAAAAAGAATTACCTATAATATACGGGAATCAATCAAAATACAACGTATATCATATCGCAACTAAAGATAACTCTCGACTTACAATTTATAACAAACCACATAAATACCAAAACCTTACAAAACTTTGAGCGCTAAAACCATTAAAGTTTACATACAATACGTCAAGTTCTCGCCTCAGGATGTAACGATAATTACAAATTTGTTGGAACAAGTGGAAAGTGTCATAACTCGCAGTTACAAGTTATCGTAACTGACTTCGGAAATTGGTCTCGAACTTTAAACTAAAGCTTAAACTTTCGTTCAAAAGGTTCATAAACTTATAAGCAATGACGTATCTCGGCTTCGTAAAGTGAAATTAGTTTTATAAGTACCTACTTGTTGCTTTTGTGCAAAACCTTTGTCTGAAAATTTTCCTTTTTGGTTCATAAAAGATTTTAATTGCCTCAGTTCAAGCTCAAATTGGTTTTATAAAAAAATACTTTAAAAGCGTTTTAAAAATCAATTACTTTACTATATATTCGTTTTGGAAATACTTTCATTATGCGTACCGCTAAGGAGTGGAATTCCCTGCCTGAGTCTATCAATAATAATAATGAAAAAAGAGTCTGTGTCTTTAAGTCAAGAGTGAATAGGTTACTTCTAGGCAAGCGTGTTACACTGTTGACCACATCATCGCTTACCATCAGATGAGATAGTGGTTAAGCGCGAGCCTATATATAAAAAAAATACTTTTGATATCAGGTCTATATACTTTATTTTACAGTTGGCTGGCTTGTTTCTAATTTTAATAAATTAGACAACTAAGTTCCTAGGAAGGATAGGTTCCTTACAACCCTAATACCTTAAATCCCTAAATAGGTAAGCGTGGTTCACCGTAGACCATATCATCGCTTACCATCAGGAGAGATAGTGGTGGAAACGCGAGCCTATCGATAAATAAAAAAACGCGAAAGTAACAAACTCTGTCTCTTTGTTTGTTACATTTTCACGCCAAAACCGCTAAACCAATTATTATAAATTTTAGATAGATACAATATAATATGTTGTCAGAATCCCACAACAAGAGTCTTGTAAAGAATACTTTAAAAAATTAGGTATTTTAACAGTACCAAGTTTATATGTTTCAGTACTACTCAGCCACTTTGCAAAATACATACACAAGCACGAATCACAAGAAGAACGTGAACTTAGAGAGAACACAAGAAGAAACGTTATGAAAAACTAAATTGCAGCTAAACTCAATATTGCTAAACACTGCTCTAAATATCAATCAGTAGAATTATTTTCACAAAGTTAAACTTATGGCGTTCCTGTTGAATAAATGTTTATATTCTCTATCTCATTTGGGATGGTAAATGGTTTTTATATTTTAATAATTTACCTTTTTGTACCCACCATTTATTTATGACATTAAATATATGCATTGTAAGACTTTTTGTATTTTATGGAATAAGTTTACATTTTTTTACATTTGACATGATAATTTTTACAACCATTCATATAATAACTGTTTACAATCTATTGAGTATTGACATAATATTTATCTTATGTTATTGATTATTTTAAGTGAAATTTACTGTTTGAAATCCATAATTTTTGTTCTTGGCTGTAATAAATTAATTAATGTACTACATTATTCAAACACAATGTGAATTGTTATATGAATAAATAAATACACAGATACAATATATGAGGATACTTTTTAGCCTGGCAGTACCGTTCTTTTGGGATAACCATTGACTTTGACTGAACGTTTGTGAGTGTGTGTGTGTTTGTATGTTTGTTACTTCTGCCCGCTCCAACGGCTGGATGCATTTGGATGAAATTTGGCACAGGGATAGATTATAGTCTGGAATAGCACGTTATCTCGGGAATATGTTCCCGTGGGCTAATTTTCAACATTTACGCGGGCGAAGCCGCTGGCAGAAGCTAGTATCTACATCATTCTAGAATAATGAAGAAATCTTAACCCTATGACGAATACAATAGCTCTTTGAATCATACAAAATCTGCCAATCATTATTGCACATACTTCCATAAACAACAAAGTTGAACACGTACACAAACTGACCCAAAAAACTAATATCAGTACCGTGAAATATTCTCCTCTAAACATGAGATTATAATCTAATAGGCCTTCGATCATCGATCAAAGAAATAGACTCAAAGTGATTCATAATGTGAAGTGTAAAAAACGTTTGGTCTATCAATCATATGCCACTTACCTAACACGCGTGTACATTATCATCGATTAGGCAGATGACGGCACCTAAATTATAACAGTAAATGCCTTTTTCCACTAACTTGTCTATTATGTAACACATTGCCTAAGAAATTCGTTTCAAAATATGAACATTTAGACAAAAGATTATAAAACAAAAATTAAAAAAAAAAACAAAATTGCTTGATAACAGTTACGAAATCACTTTTGTATAGAGTTTTGATATCATTATGTAACTAAAATGTAATTATTTTTCTTAACTGAATAGGCTACTGTTGGTAGACGTATTCTGCCGCTACGCCCGCCCTTTTCCACCGCCCGATCCGGCAGAATGATACTGAACCAGTTACCTCACGAAAAAGCGCGCGTTGATTGTGTGTATATAGTCTGCGGTTTTTAGTCTGAACGTTTCTTATAAATTGTTGTTGGATCTTATTTGCATTAAATTAAGTTAGCTCATCAGGTAGTGGCAAAAGAATCGTTCGTGTCTCGCATAAAAAGGCTTTATTTTAACACTCGCATGTATTGGCTACATCGTTCGTGTTAAAATCTCGACTTTTTATACTCGACACGAAATATCCTATTGTTACACTCAACAAAGTCCAAAAATAAATGCTTCAATTTTACGAAATGTTTATTTAGACTGATTATCTCATTATCCAGCCATTTTGAAGATATAATGTTTAGTAACAAAGTAAAACAGCATTTTTTTAGGGTTACTCTTCTACTCAACAAAAACGTAAAATGTAATAGAATTAATTAATACGTAATTCGATATAGAATGTTGTACCTATCAGTTGTACATCGATTTCACAGAGTTCAAAATATCTTTCATCTGTTCTACAGATGAAAGATAGGAAATAGAGAGAACGGAGGAAAGAGTTTGAGAACATAAAATATTCAAGGTCTAGAAGACTAGATTAGGGCGGACCTAAAATTTCCAATCCTGTTGTCAGCTGATTATGCTGTCAGTGCTTTGTAAATAAAAATTGTTCCTTCATCTTGGCTAGAGTATAGTCAAACATATACGAATATTTTAAGCCGCAAGGGCTCTAGATAATGTAATATACTGTCAGTGATTTAAACGACTGTCAAGTAGATTGAAATGCACTTCTGAATTTGTCTGAAACTAGTGTGACAACGTCAGTCCCCACCCCATAGTCTATCGTTGATAAAATTGTGTCTTCTATTTGTATTAATTTGTATCCTTTAAAAGTTCGAAATAAATTCTCATAAATTACGATTTTTTTTATTGTTTTGAAAATGTCATACTAGATAGGGCCATTTTCACTTAGTAAGGCCGTACCCTGACCAAAAAATCAGCATGAGATATGAGCATTCCTATTGGCCTAGCGGCACTGGTGGCGCATGAATTACAGTAGTGAATACGCCCAGATTTTAGAATAAAATCTTTAAAAAATCGAATATTGGTCATTTGCAAAAAAAAAAAATACAAAATGTTTGTTATCAAATTGTCTATCCATTAGTGTTTGTACAAAAAATAATTAATGAACTCTTTACGAGGAGATGCATGTTATCAATAATTATTTCTCATTTTTATGGTTTTGTTGGAAGGAGATTAGTGAAACATATACAACATAAAAAAATTAAATGTACCATTTTAGAATCAATATTATGTAGAAATTTAATGTATTTTTGTTAATTGATATTTATTTGTAATAACGAGTAGATAGCTCCTAAAAACTGCACAAAAAACGGCTAGCGCGGCGTTTTGCTCGGGATAGAGAAATGGATTTGTAAGGAAGGTTTTTTTTTTATTATTGATAGGCTCGCGCTTGACCATTATCTCACCTGATGGTAAGCGATGATGTGGTCGACGGTGTAACACGCGTGCCTAGAAGAAACCTATTCACTCTTGACTTAAAAACCCCGAGGTTGTAGCTATCGGGAAACACAGACTCCGGCAGGGAATTCCACTCGTTAGCTGTACGCATAATTAAAGTATTTTCAAAACGTTTAGTGCGTATGGGTGGGATGTCCACCATGTACCGATGGCGCATTGCCGTACGTCTTGTGTCCGATGATGAAACGGGCTAGGCGGAATTAGATCATGCAATTCCATCGCACACTCCCCGAAATGCAACCGATAAAAAACCGACAAGCTTGCAACTCGGCGACGATGTTCAAGGCTCTGGAGCTTTGACTCAACTAGTGCCACATTGCCAATGAGCCTCTTGGCCCGTTTTTCGATCGACTCTAGTGC